>JARQAB010000019.1:4143986-5543909 GCA_036172955.1 Meloidogyne arenaria
TACTTCCTCAATTTCTTCTGATGGTTCTACTTGGAGGAGAAGTTCTCCTTCTTCTGAGGATGATAATAATAATGATGTTGAATATTTAAATAAAAAGAAAGAAAATGAAAATAAAAAAGAAAATTTTGAAGAAGAAAAAGAAAATAATTCAACAGATGATGATATTAATGTTGCTGAAGAAGCTGTTGCTATGGCTGTTGTTTTGGCTGGAAATGGAACTTTACCTAATAGAAAAAAGCCTAGGCCAATGGAATGGTTATGTGAAGAAGAATTGTTAGAAAATGAGGAAGAGGAGGAGGAAAATAAAGTAAAATTTGGAAAAAATTTTGAGAATTATAGTAGATAAACATTAGCTATTTTTATGGAAATATAATTTGGGGATATTAGTATGGAGGTGTAAATTATGGAAAGAATCGAGTAACCTCTTTCTCTCAAAATAAAATTTCTCAAACGAGGTTCAATCAATTTTCAATCAATTCAATCAATCTCACTTTATTAAAATTCCAGCGAATTTTAATGAAGCGAAGATTTGAGTCAAACCTTCGCATTCCAGCGAGAGTCTACTCTAGAGAATATTCCTTCAATTGAAAACTTAATTTTTAATATAAAGATGAATGCTTGGATATAGAGAAGAACATCCCTCTTTTACCTTGAGAGTTTCTTCTCTAATAAATTGATAATAAACTTTATTTATTTAAAGATATCAACTACTAATCAACAACAACACCAATTATTATTACCCCAAAATTCTTCATTAGATACTTTAATATTAATTGAACAAGCAGCAAAAGCAGCAAATTCTTCACGTTGCAATATGCCCTCTCAAAGAGTTAGGTGGACAGCAAGAAATAGTCGAGAAGCAAGTACTTCTCTTTTGGATATCCCTTCATCTTCTTCAATACAAACTGAAAATCAACAAAATATTCCACAAAAAGATGGTTAGAAAAAATTTAGAAAATTTTCTATTACTTTTAGTTTCTCTTGACCATTTTAATTTTTTTGCTGAAAATGTACTTACCTAATTTATATTTTCCAAGTTTCTAACTTTTCTTTGACTAATGAAATTTAATTTTTAAATTCAATATTTTCCACGTTAATAGATTTGGCATTTTGTTGTTTTTGGACAAAATGCCATTTTCTATTTTTTCAAAAATTTTTCGGAAAAGGATCATTGAGTCCCGCGGGTTGAGTCTCGGAGCCATATTTTGGACCATAACTTTTCCAATTCTTAATCGATTTAGTTAATTAATATAACAATCGAAAGCTCTTGATGTAAGGATTATTTTATCTAACAGGATCGATCTGATCAGATCGACATACAAAAAGTTACAGCCTAATAAATATCAAAAATCACGATTGCACGCACTTAACTAGATGTAACTTTTTATAGGATGATCTGATCAAATCAATCTAGTTGGCGAAAATAATCCTCACATCCAGGGCTTTCGAATGATAAAAGATTTATTCTAATTCGTTGAAAATTCAAAAAGTTATAGCCAAAAATATTGCTCAGGGACTCAACCGGCAGACTCAAAGATCCCCTACCCAATTTTTAAATTATCGACCAAAGTTTTGATTAAATTTTATTTTTTTTATTTAGATTTTTGTTTACTGATCCTTATCTTATTTTCAATTAAAAAAATTTTTTTTCAGATAAATTTGATTCAATGGAAGAATTTAATGGAGAAAGTAGTGTAGGGCATCGAAGAAGTGAACGTCGATTACGTGCAATGATGGAAAGGTCTATTGGGGAACATCAAACACAAAATATTCACCAATCTGCTTTTCCTTCTGTTGCTGCTTATTCAACATCAATGGATGAATTAGGCAGTCAACATAGTCGGACTGGGTCTATTTGTCCATCAATTACGCCTGTTTTGTCTCCTTCACGTTTACGTAATGCTTCACAGGAGAGTCAAGGCGAGAAGGATCCTGCTTTGGTTATTCAACAATATGTTGAGACGTAAGAAATTTTAATAATTTAAATTATGTTGGGGGTAGGATGGCCAAATTAACAGTAGGCCCTTGATCTGGAATTTAGACTTTTGATGTTTCTTGGGTCCAGAGTCAGCAGAAAGCATTTTTTATGTTCTTTGATTTTTCCTTGTCTAAAGGTCAAGAAGCTGGTCAAAAATTCGTCAAATAAAATCAAAAGTCAATGATCAACTTTTTTAATTTAAAATCTCTCAAACAAACATTTTCTTTGTTTCTTTCTTTTATATCCCTTCAATTCAGAATTTGTCAAAATTGAAAATTTATTTTAAAAATTAATTTTTATTTAAGTTTATCCACCGATGATTCAACAGTTTTTGGTGCAACACTTCAACGTTTTGTTGAATGCACACTTTTAAGTCGAGAACAGGATCCTTATGTTGTTGTTAGACGAGTACGTCAATTTCTTAATGGGTTTGTTTTTTTTTGTGGAGGGGATTCTTAAATAAATCCTTTGAATCTTTAGAATCAAGAATTATTTGGTTAAAAATGGGGAGGCTGATTTACATTTAATTATTGAAAGGGAAAGTGACCGACTACATGCCGATGAGTTTCTCAATATTGACGCAATTTTGGAATCTGTTTTAAATAAAATATTGCTAGGCAAGTTTTTAAATTATTTTCATCGTTTAGTATGAAAATGAACAACTTACTATAAGGCCCGTAGCCATGGGTGTGGGGGATTTCCTCGTAAATTTATGCTTTTGTTTACATTGCATTACTAACAATAAGTGTTTAATAATAACATCCTTCCTTGCCTGTCTCTAAAATTGACTCACCGACAAAAGCAAAGATGGATCCTAAAACATTCCCGACGTTTTTGTGGCGGGAATCGCCGGTTCCTTAGCCGGAGCCAAGCCCGTTTCGATAAAAATGAGGCCGAAAAAATGACTCGAACGTCGCCAAGGTTCAAAACGCCCACCCTACTCAAAATATCGAAAGAGCCAAAGAAATTTACCGAAGAAAATCACTAACAATTTATATAAGAACAATTTACAATATATACAATAGCTATACAACAAATAGGAATTGAGGTTTTTTGTTTAGCGGTCGTTTGCTTACAACAAGGGGCATCAATTCACGAATTTGAGGATATTTTTGTATTAGGATTCCTTATGCCTCTTTACCATTCATTTGTCTACTCATATGTTTAAATATTTATTTTTCAGTCAGAATAAAAGCTCAACTTTACCGTTTAATGATTATGGAGAACACTCGTAACGGCGAATTAGGCAAACTTACAGAAAATTTGTCTTTAGTCCGTGCAATGAATGCCGAAGAATTGGGATTTCCTGAAGACACAGTTTTGCCTGATAACGTTTTTTTAATTTTTAATTTAAAAATTTTTTTGTATTTTTTTAAGATCAGAATGGAATCAATAAATAAACAATTACGAAAGATGCAAAATCATTATTCACCATTAAAAAAGCTTCAATTGCTTCTTCGCGCACTAGCTTTGGCAGTTCCTCATCTGCCTTTACTTTCTTCTAGTGAATTACAAAGACAACAACAACAACAAAGTTTTGTGGCAACACAACCTAGTAATAGCTCTGTTTTTCTTTCTCCTATTGCTCAAACATCGAATAGTATTGGGGCTGGATGTGGACGTTTAAGGACAAATTCTGGAAGTAGTAGTTCGGGGGCTATGGCTGCAGCACTTAAACATCCACCTGCTGATGGTATTTTTTTAATTTTTGAAGTTCGAATAAATTTATGAACCTTTATGTTTCAAATATTAACATGGGCATCAACTCACAATCAGATTTCTGACTTTTCCTATTTAGGAATTTTTTAAAGCGTTTCCTTCTTTTTCTTTAATCAAAACTGTCCCGCAAACAAAATTCTTTACTTGTAACACTTCATCCAAACTTAGGAACGTTTCTCAATTTCTCCTCCCCCGTCTTTATATTTTTCCTGACTTCACACGGGGCATTAATCTTACTTTTCCACTGGCTATCTTTAGTATCTTTAGACCGATGCCTTCCCCAGCTTTCGAGAGATTTAGATTTTTAACGTTTGTTTTTAGTTGTAAGATTAAATTTTTTTCAGAACTTATTCGTTGGCTTGTTTATTTATTAGCGCGTAGTTCAACTATCAATTGCGAAATTGAAGCATGGTATATGTGGGAATTATTACCTCAACAAGTTTTATCAACTGGTGATGCTTCTTATTTTCTTTCTATTCTTTTTTCTGCTGTTCATGTTATTAAACATCCAGGTTTTTTTAATTTTTGGATTCAAATTTAATTTTTATTTGTTAACACAATCGTACCCCAATTTATAAAAATTTTAGACCTTGCTAATTATTCGAGACATTCTAAATAATTTTTATTTATTGGGTCCTCCTCTTTTCTTTGAATTTTTAACGAAAGTAAATCCACAAACATTTAAACTATACTAACGAAATTATTTTAATAATTTTTTAAGAAATTGTCAAACGTTTAAAAAATATTTCTTTAATGCCTGGTCGTCATCCTTTGCCAAATATTGCTGACTTTCTTGGTTCCCAATCGGTTAGAAAAATTATTATTTTTCATTCTCTATTAATTTTTGTTTTTTTTCAGACACTTCAGGATGTCGATGATTTCGCTAATAATAATTCTGATCTTTTACTTCGTGTAGCAATTCCAAATGAACAAGAAGGCTCAATAGAATATCATACATTTCCTGTTTTGCCTAAAATGAATGCTTCTAAATTATGTCGAGTTATTGCTCATCAATTTTCTGTAAAATTTATATATTTTCTAATTTTATTTGAAAAATTCTTTTTTTAAGGTTAGTAATCCGGAAGATTATGGATTGTAAGAATTTTATTAATTTTTTCTGTTAAATAATTATTTACCTATGTATTTCAAACAATGAATAAGGCGTTTTTTAAATCTGTAATATTGGGAAAATATCTTTTACTTTCCTTTACATTTTGGTTACCCGTTCATTCTAATATCCTTAAATTTTTGTTAATTCCATTCCTCGTTTAAATTATCTCTGATAGGAGGATATTACTCAGGAATCCTGCCTACCCGATTTTCGAAAATAGGGAATGTATTTATCTTGCTAGTATCCCTGATGTGGATATATTAAAACAAATCTTTATATAATATCCAAAATTTATTTAGATATGTTCTCTTTGATGGTTATGAAACAGTCCTCAGCCCAGATGAATTCCCTCATTTGGTACGGGATAATATGATTCAATCTGGTAAAGGCCATCTTTTTGCTTATAAACGTTCTGAGACACGAATTGCTTGGCCAAAACAGGCTTTTTCTAATTTTGGGACTTCAACTACCATCCATACAGAAAAAAAGATTTTGGTAGAACCACCAAAAAATGTCAACATTCATCATCATCAACAGCCTCAACATCAACCACAATCCTCTTCTTCATCTTCAAGATTAACATCTTCAAGTAGCGGAAAAGGAGGAAGAATTAAAGCTGTGGCAAGTAGTAGCAACAATAGATTAGCGAATAAGAATAATAATAATATGTTATTTAATATTGGAATGCATGCTTGATATATTTACATAAAAAATTATATTTTTTTATGTTTAGCATTTTTCCTTTCATTTTTGTTTTGTTTTAAGAAATGCCAAATATTTTTTATTTAATTTTAGAAATATTTAAATTTGTAGTTGAACCTAATTTTTATACACCCTAAAATTTATTTACTTAAATTTGAAATATTTTTTAAAGTTAATTCCAGTGGGTTGGGGGGGAGTAAGACTGGGGGATTCTGAAAAATCTTCTGATTCCCAATTCGGAACTGATATCCAAACCGAAAATTTAGGATATCCCGACTTCCCGACTTTTTTTTCAACTCTAATGGGGAACTGCTTAAGAGGAGATACACACCTATTTTATTTAAAACTTAGGTTCGACTATTGACTAAATTATACAATTATTTTTTTCTCGTTACTTAATAAAAAAATTTGGCATTTCTACTCAAAAATTGCTCTACAATAATATTATTTAAAAAAATTTGTTTTCTACATTTATTCCGCACATATTTAAATGTAAATTTATAATTATTCAATTTTTATTTCGAATTGAATTTATTCAGAAAATGGAAGCCATTCTTCTCTATATTAATATTTAATTAGATTTTGACTAAAAATAAAGTTTTATTTAAATTTTTTTTGTTTTTTAGAGAATTTAAAAATATTTTTCGAAAATTATTTTAATTGTTTTAGAAAAATAAGTGTTCTTAACAAATTTAAAATTTTATTTAAAAAACTATATTTTAAATTTTACAAATTATTATTAAAAAAATTCCTTTAAAAAAATTATTTTTTTCCTTTCACAACTTTTTATTATATTCTTTATTTTCATGATTATATCCCCGTCCATATTGATAACTGCTGCCATATTTGTCCCCATAGCGATGTTTTGGTTTTTCTTGATAATATTCTTGTTTTTCTCCATATTGTTGATAGCCTTGTGGTTGTTCATAATTTGGGGGTGGTTGTTCATATGGTTTTGCTGGTTCTTCGTATTTGTTGTATTTTTCTGGTCCGTAGCCTTTCTGTTCATAACCTCCTGAAATTTTTAAAAAGAAATTCTTGTTTTAATTTGTATTTAATTTCTATAATTTATGTTTAAATTCTGATTAACAATTCTGATTTTATTTTTAATTACTATTCTTTAATTCCCTCACCTTCATAGCCTCCTTGTTGTGCCCCATATTCTCCCTGTGGTGGGCCATACTGCGGTCCTTCATAACCTCCATATTGTGGTGCTTCGTACCCGCCTTTAGGTGCTTCATATCCTTTAGGTGCTTCATAACCACCATATTTTGGTGCTTCATACTCTCCTTTTGGCGCTTCATATCCTCCTTTAGGTGCTTCATATTTCGGTGCCTCATATTTCGGCGCTTCATATTTTGGTGCTTCATATCCTTGTTTTGTCCCTCCATATTCCTCATTTCCATATTCTCCACCTTTTTTGTATTCATTTCCTCCATATTTCTTCTTTGCCTCTCCACTGCCATATCCATAAGATTTTTTCTTTCCATAGTCTCGATGAACACTGTAAACTCTTGGGGAGCAACAAACACAACGAGGATTCTAAAAACAAATTAATTTGAAAAGACTCGTCTAAAATTCCAAAAAATTTTTCCCTTACATTTGGAGTTTTCTCATAATTATAATAATTTTGGTAGTTTGTGGCAGGAGAATATCCAGGAGAAGAAACATAATCACTAGCTGGTTGTTTATATTCCTCTTTTTTGTATTCTGCAGGTGCAGGAGTATTATAATCTGTAGAGGATGCTGCTTCTCTCTTTGAACGGTACTGAAATAAACAATTTTTTTTTGAAAAGTTAAAGAAAATTTTTCAAAAAAAAATTTACGGGTGGTTTATGTAAATAGCTGGCAGCGGGTGGATTGTATTGTGTCGGATTTACTTCATCATAGTCAACAACAAAACCAAAAATTGTGTCTTTTGCAATGCTACGTTCCTTGCGTGCTAAAAGAATTTTTGAAAAAGATTTTTCAAAAATACTAACCAGCCATATGGCAACATTTTCTGCAATCTTCATCACTTCCCGAAGCAATTATAGAACAACGAAGCCTTTTTTAAATTTTATTTTTAATTTAAAAAATTCCCCCAAAATTTACCTGTGTGCTTTGGCTACTTTATATTTATTATAAGAAGAGTGTCCATATTCTCCATATTTTTTGTATTCTTGATCAGCATATTCTGATCGCTTTGCTCTCTTTGCTTTTTCATAACCTGCAGGGTAAGAAGGTTGTTTTGCTTCTGGAAATTAATTAATAGAAGAATTCTGATTTTTAAGAAATTCTGATTTGTATCTTGATTTATTCTTAACTATTCTGGTTTTTAAGGATTCTGATTTAGAAAATTCTGGTTTTTAAATTTCTGGTTTTTAAAAATTCTGATTTAGAAAATTCTGGTTTTTGTTCTGATTTATTTTTAAATATTCTTAATTTTAAAATTCTGGTTTTTTACTTCTGACTTAAATTCTGATTATAATTTATTTCAGAATTTTTAAATATTTTTCTTACCATATCCTGCTTTTTTGTAGCCATTGTCGCTTGTCACTCTTAAATAATTAAAAAATTATCTTTATTTTTTTAAAATTATTTTTTAACATACACAAGTACTGAAGCATCCAAATCACAAATATAATCTGAAAAATATTTTTTAATTATTTTTTCCTTAAATTACCATCAATAATTCGCCTTCCTTGTCCATATTTCACTTGATAATTATTAGAATAACTATCGTCATACTAAAAATTAAATTTTAAAAATATTTTTTTTTAATTTTTAATTTAAATTTAATATATTTACTTGTTCATAGTTTGCCAAAATAAATGAGGAAAATGAGAGTAAGGAAAAAATAATAATTTGGTTATTATTAATATTCATTATTAAATAATTATTTTTCTTGAAAAAATTTAGAAAAAATTTTTTTCAATAAATTAATTTTATTATTTATTTATACATATTTTAATTTAAAGAAAAATAAAAATAATTTTTTTTAAATAATGAAAATAAAATAAATTTAGAAAAAATTAATGGAAGAAAATATTTTTGAATAAAGATGATTTTCAAGCCTATTTAAATATTTTTTAAATTTTCTTTTTTTTTAATTTTTCTCAATGATTAATCTCTAAAAGATGAATTATATATTTTTTAACGCTTTCTCATAATGTTTGTTACAATAAAATAAATTGTTTTTAATGAGAAAAATAAAAATATAAATTTACAAGGATTTGTTGAGTAATTTAAAATTGAAAGAAAAATATTTTTTGTAAAATTTTTTAATGGAAGAAAAAAATGATTAAACAATTAAAAAAATATTTATTTCTAATTTTACACTTTTCAATCAATCATCTTTTAATGAGGGGTAAAAGTTAATTACGAATGAAAATTGTAAAAAAGAACGCTGAAAGGTCATAAAGATTTTTAGAATTTTTTCAATTTTTCAAAATTTTGAATTTATCAGAATTATGTATGTTCAAATAAATACCAAAATATTCTTATCCTAATTTCTCAAAAATTTTTTGAAATTTATTTTATGAAATAACTAGTAATTTAATAATTCTTGTAAATATTTAGCTATCACCTATTAAATTAAATTTTAAAAATAATTGACTAAAATATTTAAAATATAATATATTCAAAAATTTTCAATAAAATTTTTTTGGTTTTATGCCGTAAAATTACCCCTTAACACATCCTTTTTTAATTTAAATTTAAATTAAAAATAATTATTTTAAAAAATTTCAATTTCGGACAAAGGTCGTTCAAGAGAAAATTTTTTAGCTTTAAAGATCCGCCTTCCCACTTAACACTTATTTTAGCTTTTCCAATTCTTTCCCAAGTTCATTGTCCAAAGAAAAATGTTGAGAAAAAAGGATAGGGAGGGGGGAGGGCAGTTTTTGTGTAAAAATTAAAAAAATTAATTTTTTTTATTTCCTTTTTCCCAGAGATAAATAATTAAAAGGAAATAAAGCTGTAACAATAAAGTGACAGATTTTAATTAATTGATAATTCTTAAAAGATTTATTTTTTAATTTTTAATTTTCTCATATTGGAAACGTTCACAATTTTCATTTTAATTTGAAAAAAAAATATTTTTTTACTTTTATGAGAATAATTAATATTTTTTAAAATATATTTAAATCAACAATAATTATCAAAATTTTATTTTATTTTCTAATTAATTTTAATTTTTTTTAATTTAAATTTTTATTTATTTTTTAAAAATTCGAAAAAAATTATTTTTTAAAATTAATTTATCAATTTAGTTTCACATTTATTTAATTAAATTACTCAAAATGTTTCCAACATTTATTTTTTCTAAACTTTACTTCAAAACATTTATTCTTTTATTTGTTTTCATCTCCCATGTTTTGGCTGTTTCGCCTCCCCCACAACAACAAACAACAAACATTACTTTAAATGAACAAATAAATACAACAACCCCTATTCCTACTAAAACAATTACTTCAACAACAACAACACCTACAACAGAAAAAACATTAATTACTACAACAACAATAAAAGCCACATCAACATCGACTAAAACAATAGCGAAAACAACACCAATTTTTAAAGTTTGTTTTAAAAACATTAAAATAATGTTTTATTTGTTTTACTTTCAAAAACAATGTTTTGTTTTTATAAAACAAAATGTTTATGAAAAAACATTTTGTTTAAAAACATTAAGAACATTTGTTTTTGTTTTTAATTAATTATTCAAACATTTCAAAAACAATGTTTTGTTTTCATAAAACAAATGTTTATGAAAACATTTTGTTAAAAACATTATTCGGCAAAAACATTTGTTTTTGTTTGTAATTAATTATTCAAACATTCTAAAAGTTTTTAAAATTATTTTTAGAAAAATCCGCAACAACAACAACAACATTATCCACCAAAAAACAACCAACAACGAAAGAAAATTCTTCACCGTATTAATTATGAAGAGCCAACTAATTATCAATCTTCTAATGAACGACATAATGATTATGAGAGGGATTATCCTCCAAAATATAATAATCGAGGATATTATGGAAGTGGAGAAAGAGAATATGGGGGAGATTATAAAGAAGGTTATCAAAATAAGGAATATCCAAGTCATAATGAGTATAATAATGAAGGGTATTTTTAAATCTTTTAAGAAGAAATTTATTTATTTTTCCCTAGAAACTATGAGCAATACAAAAATGGTTATGAAAAAGAATATTATCCAGAAGAGAAAAAGCCTTATGCTCCTGAAGGAAATTATGTAAGGGAATTCTTTAAAAAATTAATTTAAAAATTAAATAAAAAAATATCAGAATTATGAGAAGGAATCTGATGAATATAATAATTATGATGAATATAATAAACAACAACACTATTCTGGTACTTCCCCTTGGGCTTTTGATCAAAATAAGCGACATTCTTATGATAGTAAATTTAACCTCTTTTAACACTAATTTCCTCATTTCTTTAAATTTATTAGCTCATTACTGCTCAGTCCATGGTTCGTTCTCCCTTGCTTTAGCTACAACATATGGCAATGAATACAGTAGCAATTATGGAAAGGATGAGGAAGGAAAAGGTGAAAAAAAATTTAAAATTTTTAAAGTCACTAAATTCCCGTATTCATTAACTGATTAATTTTTAGGAAGACAAAAAATTGTGCACATAATTTTTAAAAAAAATTTTTTAGTTACAAAAACTGCCCCTTAACCTATTTTAAAATTATTTTTTAAATTTTTTTAATTTAAAGAATATGATCAAAGTTATTCTCCTCCCCAACCTCGTTATCATACACGCCAATTTTGCCGTTTTACTGCTGCAAACAGTCAGAAGGCTTGTCAAATCTGTTGTAGAATTGTTGCAAGAAGTGCTAATACAAGCCCCGTATTTTTTTTAAAAGATTTAAAAAAATATTCTTTTTTTTCATTTTAAAGGACGATATAATCTCTGCCATCTTTAAATTCGACCCAGCATATCCATCAGCAAATGGAGCAGGGATTGGTGGGGATTATGAAGAGACAAGTTATACGTCTACTTCTTTGTTTCAATGTGTTTGTTGTGCTCCAAAATAAAAATATATTGAAGAGAAAAAAAATTTTATTGAGAAATTTTTTAATGTTTTTAATTATTGCCAGAAATATATATTTTTATTTAATTAAGATAAATATTTATTTAGTGTAAATTAATTTGAAAATTTTGTAGTGTTTTTTAAAGTATTTTGTAAAGGCAATCCTTGTATATTTTAAGGTCTATTAATTTGTAAGTATGAAGAATATTGCTTTTAAGATAAATAGTACTCGACAACGACCTTTTAATTGTTTAATAGTCTCCTTAATTTTTATTGGCCCCTGAAGGTACTTTAGGTAAATTGAGTGCTATCCAAGCCAAACGTGTGACTATCATGTCAAAGAATTTTTTGAGGAAGTTACACAATTTTTAAAATTTTTAGAAAATGACTGCAAAGTGAACATAAACAACCAAATCTAGATGGTGGTCAAAAGTATTGCACCAAGCGTGGTCAAAAGTATTGCACCAAGCTGTTGGAAAAACTTCTAATGCCAATAACTACATAAATTTTGAAATAATTTGCAATTCTTTTATTCACAAATAATCTTTGATTAATTAGCTTTAAAATAAGTGGAAAATATTTGTCTAATTGGGAATACTAAAAAAGATGTGGGATAATATGTAAAAGTAGTTGGTTTTCTAGGTGGTCAAAAGTATTGCACCAAAAGTTTATCATCGTAATTTTCACTCAAAAATGTGTAAACCTGGCTGAAAAAAGATTTTTGCTTATTAAAATTAAATAATTAAGCATGTGAGAATAGAAATATAACGAAAAAAGAGGTTAAAAATCAAAATATTAAAAGCCGAAAATCAACGGGAAATAGGGGTAAGCAACTTCAAAAAATATTTAGACCCACTTAAGGCTTATAGTAAAATCTTCTTTTATGCTTGCCTGAAAGCCCTTAAAATAAGCTACAAAATATATCAGGTCCCGTAAGTTTAAAAAAAATTGTATAGGAGTTAAGAAGCAACGAATTACTGAAGAATTAAAAATGAGCGTTTTATAGGGTAATTTATGTGATTTTGACAACATTGTAAGTTTGTTCCTCCTTAACTCCTAAACAGATTTTTTTAAACATATGGGACCGGATATATTTTGTAGTAAATTTTAAGGGCTATCAGGCAAGCATAAAAGAAAATTTTACTATAATCCTTAAGTGGGTCAAAATACTTATTAAAGTTGTCTACCCCTGTTTCCCGTTGATTTTCGGCTTTTCAGATTTTGACATTTTTCATGTTTCCTTGTCATGTTTTACTTCTCTAACGATAAATTGGTTAATTTTAATAAGCAATATGCTTTTTCAGATATATTTACTTATTGTCAATGAGTCTTATGAATTTATACATTTTTGGGGGTCACTTTAGTACGTGGGTGCAGGCTTTAAATTACAAATGTCATATCATTTGAAAGAGCTAGTCGAGCTGAGTCGAATGCCACCAAAATTAGCTCTAGGAAAAATTTTTGAACCGAGATACAGGCGATTGAAAATCGAAAAACCATAGGGGGGACCAAGCACTTTTTTGGGGTGAAAAATTCGAAAATGCAAATTATACCTCATTCGAAAGAGCTCGTCGTGCTGAGTCGAATGACACAAAAATCAACGAAATCCGACTTGAATGGATCGAGATATAGACCCCTAATATCGAAGATCCAAAAGGGCGATTTTTGGAATAAAAAATTTTTTATACAAATAATACCTCATTCAAAAGAGCTCGACGAGCTGAGTCAAATGACACCAAAATCACCGTGATTGAACAAGGTTAGACAAAGTTATGACACAAAAAACAAAAAACCTAAACCTATGGAGCGTCGGCGAGGCGCTTGTGCAAAACCCCGCGCTTCGCGCGGGGTTTTGCGGCACGCGCCTCGCGGGGAGTCTACGGGTGATGGGTCTGGGCTCGTAACATAAACCTATTCCTAAATCTCTTGCTCTGGACGTATTTGGGGCCTCCGTAGCAGCAAAAATCTCCACAGATGCCATAGGTAAGGAGCTAAAAGAAAAGATCATAACTTTGTCCAATCAAGTCGGATTTCGTTGATTTTGGTGTCATTCGACTCAGCTCGATGAGCTCTTTCGAATGAGGTATAATTTGCATTTTCGAATTTTTCACCCCAAAAAAGTGCTTGGTCCCCCCTATGGTTTTTCGATTTTCAATCGCCTGTATCTCGGTTCAAAAATTTTTCCTAGAGCTAATTTTGGTGGCGTTCGACTCAGATCGACTAGCTCTTTCAAATGATATGACATTTGTAATTTAAAGCCTGCACCCACGTACTAAAGTACAGCCCATTTTTGGTGCAATACTTTTGACCACCTAGAAAACCAACTACTTTTACATATTATCCCACATCTTTTTTAGTATTCCCAATTAGACAAATATTTTCCACTTATTTTAAAGCTAATTAATCAAAGATTATTTGTGAATAAAAGAATTGCAAATTATTTCAAAATTTATGTAGTTATTGGCATTAGAAGTTTTTCCAACAGCTTGGTGCAATACTTTTGACCACGAGTGTATTTTGTTTTTCTTGTGTATTTTTTGATTGACTGTTGGAAAAGTTTTTCGTTTTTGCCTAGTAGTTTTCAACTATGCGGAAATTGGATCTTTTGAAATGTTTTAATTTAAACCTATTTTGGTTACTAATTTTGGACAATCTATCAAAAATCTAATGAAACAATTATCACAACAATTTACATAAGAATAATTTACAATATATACAATAGCTATACAACAAATAGATCACAATACATTTACAAACAATATATCTAAATATCACAAAGCAATTATCCTCTTCCTTCTACATTTAGGCTTCACTTTTCTCTAGTCGTTTGCCATCATCCCAGTTGCAATTTGCGCCGCCACAGAGCTGTTGGAGTAGTCGGTGTAGTTGCTCTCGTTGATTATGAATCATTTGAATTGACTTGTCTCTTCAAAAAAAATTTACCCCTTGCCTTTTCAAAACTTCCCAATGGGCGAAAGATAGACCTAACCGAACTTTCTTAATATAAGATCTAGGGGTTAAAATATATCTTACAATTAGAAGAACAGGATAAATTTATGTAGTTAATTTACTGACTGAGAGCATTTTTATGAAAACCTGAATTAATTTACTGACTGAGAGCATTTTTATGAAAACCTGAAAAACTATGGGTAAAAGTGTCGTTTGTGTTTCACCTTTTTTCATTTTTTCGGAAATCTTAGAGGCTTTGCGGCGTTTAGGTCATCGTTTGTTTGACCCTCTCTGGATTATATCCCATCAACCTTTTTTTTAATAAATGAAAGGTTTCGTGGTAAGGGACGTCGTAATGATATAGAGTTTCGCCTGTAACAGACAATCTGGATCCTTGGACTTCCAAAATTCTCGAATTTTTCGCCTTCTGCCCAGTTCGATGAAAATAAGGCCGAAAAAAATGACTCGAACGTCGGCCAGATTCTCAACGCCAACCCTACTTAAAATATCGAAAGAGCCGAAGAAATTTACCGAAAAAACAATTATCACAACAATTTACATAAGAATAATTTACAATATATACAATAGCTATACAACAAATAGATCACAATACATTTACAAACAATATATCTAAATATCACAAAGCAATTATCCTCTTCCTTCTACATTTAGGCTTCACTTTTCTCTAGTCGTTTGCCATCATCCCAGTTGCAATTTGCGCCGCCACAGAGCTGTTGGAGTAGTCGGTGTAGTAGGCGTGCAAATTCTCCATTCCCTTGTCCGCATAGAATGAGGCACGACGAGCTGCTCGGTAGAGCTTGTATTCTGGTAAAAAAATTTTTTTTTGGAAAATAAAGATCAGAAAATCTTCTAAACTCACTTGGTTTAGTCTCTCCAACAATGTACATGCGCGGCTGCTCTTCCTCGCCTTCGGAATACACAGTTGCCGTGTCACAGTCACTGGCGCAATGGTCCATGTTTGGGTAGTTATCGAGCTCAGCAGCCATCAGAGCGTTCATGTCCACGTCCACCTCTCCCTCTTCTCCATCGATGTACGTCACAGCCGTATCAACTTCCTTTTCTTCCTCCTCCCTCTGCGTCTCATCGGCTGGCAGATCTTCGTCTTCTTCATCTCCCAGCAGCACATTATCCTCGTTACTGATGGTCTCCCTTGCAGTTTCATGAAGTTCACGGCACGAGTCGACGCCCTCCGCTGGTTCGCCTTCGGCTTGCTCGTCTCCCTCGACGGTGGTGTCCCGCTGCGAGTCATCAATGCTATCCGACAAATGTTCCGCGCTGAAGCTGTGTTCCTCCACCTTGACAGTAGTACCCATTTGGACTTGTTGAGAAGCTTGTAGATTTGTGAAGAAAATTGAAGAATGTTGAATAGTGGGAATGTTTAAGGTTTGCCTTTATAGGAACATAAAAAATTAAACTCTCGAAGAAAATGCTAGTATAAAAGCAAAGTAGAATTACCAGCATTTACCACAACAACACGAAACCTTCAAACAACACGGATCGCAACCTTCAAATGGATACAACATCGGACAAAACTGCCATTCCAGCGAACGACGACATGGAATCATCGGAGCGAGGCACATTCAGCGGGGAAATGCTTTATCATCTTGATGGGACCTCGATGTGCGTGCGTACGTGCCAGGAACTGAGCGTCAACGAAATCGTCAACAACAATGGAGGTCAAAAGGAGTGCTGCAAAGGGCGGGAATGTTATGGCGATACTTGCTCGCAGGTGGATATGAATGCTCTGATGGCTGCTGAGTGTCTCGAGAACAGCAAGATGATCTACTCTTTGGCGGAAGGTTTGGATACTGCTTCGAGCTACAAAAGCGATCATCGGGAGGAGCCATCCAATGTGGGGGACCAACTAAGTGAGTTTGAACAAAACATGATCTTTATAAAAATCTAAATTCTCTTTGTTTTTTAGGTCGGAGGTCGCATGTTGATATGAATGCTCTGATGGCTGCTGAGTGTCTCGAGAACAGCAAGATGATCTACTCAGTGGCTGAAGGTTTGGATACTGCTGCGAGCTACAAAAGCGATCATGACGACAACACTGCCAAACACCAAAGTGATGGTGAAGAGGAGCCGCATTCATTCGTTGTTGGAACGCTCAAACTTAGTGAGTCTAACAAAAACTCGGCCTAACACTAAATCTAATTTCCCTTCTTTTTAATAGGTCACACGTACAAACCGAGAATTGCTCGTCGTGCCTCATTCTACGCGGACAAGGGAATGGAGAATTTGCACGCCTACTACACCGACTACTCCAACAGCTCTGTGGCGGCGCAAATTGCAACTGGGATGATGGCAAACGACTAGAGAAAATTGAAGCCTAAATGTGGAAGAAAGAGGATAATTGCTTTGTGATATATAGATATGTATATTGTTTGTAAATGTATTGTGATCTATTTGTTGTATAGCTATTGTATATATTGTAAATTATTCTTATGTAAATTGTTGTGATAATTGTTTTTTCGGTAAATTTCTTCGGCTCTTTCGATATTTTAAGTAGGGTTGGCGTTGAGAATCTGGCCGACGTTCGAGTCATTTTTTCGGCCTTATTTTCATCGAACTGGGCAGAAGGCGAAAAATTCGAGAATTCTGGAAGTCCAAGGATCCAGATTGTCTGTTACAGGCGAAACTATATCATTCCGACGTCCCTTACCACGAAACCTTTCATTTATTAAAAAAAGGTGGATGGAACAAAAGTGAGGGTCTAAAGAGAGGGTCTAAAAAGCTATTTTAAATTTTAAAATTATTTTTTAAATTTTTTTAATTTAAAGAATATGATCAAAGTTATTCTCCTCCCCAACCTCGTTATCATACACGCCAATTTTGCCGTTTTACTGCTGCAAACAGTCAGAAGGCTTGTCAAATCTGTTGTAGAATTGTTGCAAGAAGTGCTAATACAAGCCCCGTATTTTTTTAAAAGATTTAAAAAAATATTCTTTTTTTTCATTTTAAAGGACGATATAATCTCTGCCATCTTTAAATTCGACCCAGCATATCCATCAGCAAATGGAGCAGGGATTGGTGGGGATTATGAAGAGACAAGTTATACGTCTACTTCTTTGTTTCAATGTGTTTGTTGTGCTCCAAAATAAAAATATATTGAAGAGAAAAAATTTTATTGAGAAATTTTTTAATGTTTTTAATTATTGCCAGAAATATATATTTTTATTTAATTAAGATAAATATTTATTTAGTGTAAATTAATTTGAAAATTTTGTAGTGTTTTTTTAAAGTATTTTGTAAAGGTAATCCTTGTATATTTTAAGGTCTATTAATTTGTAAGTATGAAGAATATTGCTTTTAAGATAAATAGTACTCGACAACGACCTTTTAATTGTTTAATAGTCTCCTTAATTTTTATTGGCCCCTGAAGGTACTTTAGGTAAATTGAGTGCTATCCAAGCCAAACGTGTGACTATCATGTCAAAGGGTTTTTTGAGGAAGTTACACAATTTTTAAAATTTTTAGAAAATGACTGCAAAGTGAACATAAACAACCAAATCTAGATGGTGGTCAAAAGTATTGCACCAAGCGTGGTCAAAAGTATTGCACCAAGCTGTTGGAAAAACTTCTAATGCCAATAACTACATAAATTTTGAAATAATTTGCAATTCTTTTATTCACAAATAATCTTTGATTAATTAGCTTTAAAATAAGTGGAAAATATTTGTCTAATTGGGAATACTAAAAAAGATGTGGGATAATATGTAAAAGTAGTTGGTTTTCTAGGTGGTCAAAAGTATTGCACCAAAAGTTTATCATCGTAATTTTCACTCAAAAATGTGTAAACCTGGCTGAAAAAAGATTTTTTGCTTATTAAAATTAAATAATTAAGCATGTGAGAATAGAAATATAACGAAAAAAGAGGTTAAAAATCAAAATATTAAAAGCCGAAAATCAACGGGAAATAGGGGTAAGCAACTTCAAAAAATATTTAGACCCACTTAAGGCTTATAGTAAAATCTTCTTTTATGCTTGCCTGAAAGCCCTTAAAATAAGCTACAAAATATATCAGGTCCCGTAAGTTTAAAAAAAATTGTATAGGAGTTAAGAAGCAACGAATTACTGAAGAATTAAAAATGAGCGTTTTATAGGGTAATTTATGTGATTTTGACAACATTGTAAGTTTGTTCCTCCTTAACTCCTAAACAGATTTTTTTAAACATATGGGACCGGATATATTTTGTAGTAAATTTTAAGGGCTATCAGGCAAGCATAAAAGAAAATTTTACTATAATCCTTAAGTGGGTCAAAATACTTATTAAAGTTGTCTACCCCTGTTTCCCGTTGATTTTCGGCTTTTCAGATTTTGACATTTTTCATGTTTCCTTGTCATGTTTTACTTCTCTAACGATAAATTGGTTAATTTTAATAAGCAATATGCTTTTTCAGATATATTTACTTATTGTCAATGAGACTTATGAATTTATACATTTTTGGTGCAATACTTTTGACCACCTAGAAAACCAACTACTTTTACATATTATCCCACATCTTTTTTAGTATTCCCAATTAGACAAATATTTTCCACTTATTTTAAAGCTAATTAATCAAAGATTATTTGTGAATAAAAGAATTGCAAATTATTTCAAAATTTATGTAGTTATTGGCATTAGAAGTTTTTCCAACAGCTTGGTGCAATACTTTTGACCACGAGTGTATTTTGTTTTTCTTGTGTATTTTTTGATTGACTGTTGGAAAAGTTTTTCGTTTTTGCCTAGTAGTTTTCAACTATGCGGAAATTGGATCTTTTGAAATGTTTTAATTTAAACCTATTTTGGTTACTAATTTTGGACAATCTATCAAAAATCTAATGAAACAATTATCACAACAATTTACATAAGAATAATTTACAATATATACAATAGCTATACAACAAATAGATCACAATACATTTACAAACAATATATCTAAATATCACAAAGCAATTATCCTCTTCCTTCTACATTTAGGCTTCACTTTTCTCTAGTCGTTTGCCATCATCCCAGTTGCAATTTGCGCCGCCACAGAGCTGTTGGAGTAGTCGGTGTAGTTGCTCTCGTTGATTATGAATCATTTGAATTGACTTGTCTCTTCAAAAAAAATTTACCCCTTGCCTTTTCAAAACTTCCCAATGGGCGAAAGATAGACCTAACCGAACTTTCTTAATATAAGATCTAGGGGTTAAAATATATCTTACAATTAGAAGAACAGGATAAATTTATGTAGTTAATTTACTGACTGAGAGCATTTTTATGAAAACCTGAATTAATTTACTGACTGAGAGCATTTTTATGAAAACCTGAAAAACTATGGGTAAAAGTGTCGTTTGTGTTTCACCTTTTTTCATTTTTTCGGAAATCTTAGAGGCTTTGCGGCGTTTAGGTCATCGTTTGTTTGACCCTCTCTGGATTATATCCCATCAACCTTTTTTTTAATAAATGAAAGGTTTCGTGGTAAGGGACGTCGTAATGATATAGAGTTTCGCCTGTAACAGACAATCTGGATCCTTGGACTTCCAAAATTCTCGAATTTTTCGCCTTCTGCCCAGTTCGATGAAAATAAGGCCGAAAAAAATGACTCGAACGTCGGCCAGATTCTCAACGCCAACCCTACTTAAAATATCGAAAGAGCCGAAGAAATTTACCGAAAAAACAATTATCACAACAATTTACATAAGAATAATTTACAATATATACAATAGCTATACAACAAATAGATCACAATACATTTACAAACAATATATCTAAATATCACAAAGCAATTATCCTCTTCCTTCTACATTTAGGCTTCACTTTTCTCTAGTCGTTTGCCATCATCCCAGTTGCAATTTGCGCCGCCACAGAGCTGTTGGAGTAGTCGGTGTAGTAGGCGTGCAAATTCTCCATTCCCTTGTCCGCATAGAATGAGGCACGACGAGCTGCTCGGTAGAGCTTGTATTCTGGTAAAAAAATTTTTTTTTTGGAAAATAAAGATCAGAAAATCTTCTAAACTCACTTGGTTTAGTCTCTCCAACAATGTACATGCGCGGCTGCTCTTCCTCGCCTTCGGAATACACAGTTGCCGTGTCACAGTCACTGGCGCAATGGTCCATGTTTGGGTAGTTATCGAGCTCAGCAGCCATCAGAGCGTTCATGTCCACGTCCACCTCTCCCTCTTCTCCATCGATGTACGTCACAGCCGTATCAACTTCCTTTTCTTCCTCCTCCCTCTGCGTCTCATCGGCTGGCAGATCTTCGTCTTCTTCATCTCCCAGCAGCACATTATCCTCGTTACTGATGGTCTCCCTTGCAGTTTCATGAAGTTCACGGCACGAGTCGACGCCCTCCGCTGGTTCGCCTTCGGCTTGCTCGTCTCCCTCGACGGTGGTGTCCCGCTGCGAGTCATCAATGCTATCCGACAAATGTTCCGCGCTGAAGCTGTGTTCCTCCACCTTGACAGTAGTACCCATTTGGACTTGTTGAGAAGCTTGTAGATTTGTGAAGAAAATTGAAGAATGTTGAATAGTGGGAATGTTTAAGGTTTGCCTTTATAGGAACATAAAAAATTAAACTCTCGAAGAAAATGCTAGTATAAAAGCAAAGTAGAATTACCAGCATTTACCACAACAACACGAAACCTTCAAACAACACGGATCGCAACCTTCAAATGGATACAACATCGGACAAAACTGCCATTCCAGCGAACGACGACATGGAATCATCGGAGCGAGGCACATTCAGCGGGGAAATGCTTTATCATCTTGATGGGACCTCGATGTGCGTGCGTACGTGCCAGGAACTGAGCGTCAACGAAATCGTCAACAACAATGGAGGTCAAAAGGAGTGCTGCAAAGGGCGGGAATGTTATGGCGATACTTGCTCGCAGGTGGATATGAATGCTCTGATGGCTGCTGAGTGTCTCGAGAACAGCAAGATGATCTACTCTTTGGCGGAAGGTTTGGATACTGCTTCGAGCTACAAAAGCGATCATCGGGAGGAGCCATCCAATGTGGGGGACCAACTAAGTGAGTTTGAACAAAACATGATCTTTATAAAAATCTAAATTCTCTTTGTTTTTTAGGTCGGAGGTCGCATGTTGATATGAATGCTCTGATGGCTGCTGAGTGTCTCGAGAACAGCAAGATGATCTACTCAGTGGCTGAAGGTTTGGATACTGCTGCGAGCTACAAAAGCGATCATGACGACAACACTGCCAAACACCAAAGTGATGGTGAAGAGGAGCCGCATTCATTCGTTGTTGGAACGCTCAAACTTAGTGAGTCTAACAAAAACTCGGCCTAACACTAAATCTAATTTCCCTTCTTTTTTAATAGGTCACACGTACAAACCGAGAATTGCTCGTCGTGCCTCATTCTACGCGGACAAGGGAATGGAGAATTTGCACGCCTACTACACCGACTACTCCAACAGCTCTGTGGCGGCGCAAATTGCAACTGGGATGATGGCAAACGACTAGAGAAAATTGAAGCCTAAATGTGGAAGAAAGAGGATAATTGCTTTGTGATATATAGATATGTATATTGTTTGTAAATGTATTGTGATCTATTTGTTGTATAGCTATTGTATATATTGTAAATTATTCTTATGTAAATTGTTGTGATAATTGTTTTTTCGGTAAATTTCTTCGGCTCTTTCGATATTTTAAGTAGGGTTGGCGTTGAGAATCTGGCCGACGTTCGAGTCATTTTTTCGGCCTTATTTTCATCGAACTGGGCAGAAGGCGAAAAATTCGAGAATTCTGGAAGTCCAAGGATCCAGATTGTCTGTTACAGGCGAAACTATATCATTCCGACGTCCCTTACCACGAAACCTTTCATTTATTAAAAAAAGGTGGATGGAACAAAAGTGAGGGTCTAAAGAGAGGGTCTAAAAAGCTATTTTAAATTTTAAAATTATTTTTTAAATTTTTTTAATTTAAAGAATATGATCAAAGTTATTCTCCTCCCCAACCTCGTTATCATACACGCCAATTTTGCCGTTTTACTGCTGCAAACAGTCAGAAGGCTTGTCAAATCTGTTGTAGAATTGTTGCAAGAAGTGCTAATACAAGCCCCGTATTTTTTTTAAAAGATTTAAAAAAATATTCTTTTTTTTCATTTTAAAGGACGATATAATCTCTGCCATCTTTAAATTCGACCCAGCATATCCATCAGCAAATGGAGCAGGGATTGGTGGGGATTATGAAGAGACAAGTTATACGTCTACTTCTTTGTTTCAATGTGTTTGTTGTGCTCCAAAATAAAAATATATTGAAGAGAAAAAAAATTTTATTGAGAAATTTTTTAATGTTTTTAATTATTGCCAGAAATATATATTTTTATTTAATTAAGATAAATATTTATTTAGTGTAAATTAATTTGAAAATTTTGTAGTGTTTTTTAAAGTATTTTGTAAAGGTAATCCTTGTATATTTTAAGGTCTATTAATTTGTAAGTATGAAGAATATTGCTTTTAAGATAAATAGTACTCGACAACGACCTTTTAATTGTTTAATAGTCTCCTTAATTTTTATTGGCCCCTGAAGGTACTTTAGGTAAATTGAGTGCTATCCAAGCCAAACGTGTGACTATCATGTCAAAGGGTTTTTGAGGAAGTTACACAATTTTTAAAATTTTTAGAAAATGACTGCAAAGTGAACATAAACAACCAAATCTAGATGGTGGTCAAAAGTATTGCACCAAGCGTGGTCAAAAGTATTGCACCAAGCTGTTGGAAAAACTTCTAATGCCAATAACTACATAAATTTTGAAATAATTTGCAATTCTTTTATTCACAAATAATCTTTGATTAATTAGCTTTAAAATAAGTGGAAAATATTTGTCTAATTGGGAATACTAAAAAAGATGTGGGATAATATGTAAAAGTAGTTGGTTTTCTAGGTGGTCAAAAGTATTGCACCAAAAGTTTATCATCGTAATTTTCACTCAAAAATGTGTAAACCTGGCTGAAAAAAGATTTTTGCTTATTAAAATTAAATAATTAAGCATGTGAGAATAGAAATATAACGAAAAAAGAGGTTAAAAATCAAAATATTAAAAGCCGAAAATCAACGGGAAATAGGGGTAAGCAACTTCAAAAAATATTTAGACCCACTTAAGGCTTATAGTAAAATCTTCTTTTATGCTTGCCTGAAAGCCCTTAAAATAAGCTACAAAATATATCAGGTCCCGTAAGTTTAAAAAAAATTGTATAGGAGTTAAGAAGCAACGAATTACTGAAGAATTAAAAATGAGCGTTTTATAGGGTAATTTATGTGATTTTGACAACATTGTAAGTTTGTTCCTCCTTAACTCCTAAACAGATTTTTTTAAACATATGGGACCGGATATATTTTGTAGTAAATTTTAAGGGCTATCAGGCAAGCATAAAAGAAAATTTTACTATAATCCTTAAGTGGGTCAAAATACTTATTAAAGTTGTCTACCCCTGTTTCCCGTTGATTTTCGGCTTTTCAGATTTTGACATTTTTCATGTTTCCTTGTCATGTTTTACTTCTCTAACGATAAATTGGTTAATTTTAATAAGCAATATGCTTTTTCAGATATATTTACTTATTGTCAATGAGACTTATGAATTTATACATTTTGGTGCAATACTTTTGACCACCTAGAAAACCAACTACTTTTACATATTATCCCACATCTTTTTTAGTATTCCCAATTAGACAAATATTTTCCACTTATTTTAAAGCTAATTAATCAAAGATTATTTGTGAATAAAAGAATTGCAAATTATTTCAAAATTTATGTAGTTATTGGCATTAGAAGTTTTTCCAACAGCTTGGTGCAATACTTTTGACCACGAGTGTATTTTGTTTTTCTTGTGTATTTTTTGATTGACTGTTGGAAAAGTTTTTCGTTTTTGCCTAGTAGTTTTCAACTATGCGGAAATTGGATCTTTTGAAATGTTTTAATTTAAACCTATTTTGGTTACTAATTTTGGACAATCTATCAAAAATCTAATGAAACAATTATCACAACAATTTACATAAGAATAATTTACAATATATACAATAGCTATACAACAAATAGATCACAATACATTTACAAACAATATATCTAAATATCACAAAGCAATTATCCTCTTCCTTCTACATTTAGGCTTCACTTTTCTCTAGTCGTTTGCCATCATCCCAGTTGCAATTTGCGCCGCCACAGAGCTGTTGGAGTAGTCGGTGTAGTTGCTCTCGTTGATTATGAATCATTTGAATTGACTTGTCTCTTCAAAAAAATTTACCCCTTGCCTTTTCAAAACTTCCCAATGGGCGAAAGATAGACCTAACCGAACTTTCTTAATATAAGATCTAGGGGTTAAAATATATCTTACAATTAGAAGAACAGGATAAATTTATGTAGTTAATTTACTGACTGAGAGCATTTTTATGAAAACCTGAATTAATTTACTGACTGAGAGCATTTTTATGAAAACCTGAAAAACTATGGGTAAAAGTGTCGTTTGTGTTTCACCTTTTTTCATTTTTTCGGAAATCTTAGAGGCTTTGCGGCGTTTAGGTCATCGTTTGTTTGACCCTCTCTGGATTATATCCCATCAACCTTTTTTTTAATAAATGAAAGGTTTCGTGGTAAGGGACGTCGTAATGATATAGAGTTTCGCCTGTAACAGACAATCTGGATCCTTGGACTTCCAAAATTCTCGAATTTTTCGCCTTCTGCCCAGTTCGATGAAAATAAGGCCGAAAAAAATGACTCGAACGTCGGCCAGATTCTCAACGCCAACCCTACTTAAAATATCGAAAGAGCCGAAGAAATTTACCGAAAAAACAATTATCACAACAATTTACATAAGAATAATTTACAATATATACAATAGCTATACAACAAATAGATCACAATACATTTACAAACAATATATCTAAATATCACAAAGCAATTATCCTCTTCCTTCTACATTTAGGCTTCACTTTTCTCTAGTCGTTTGCCATCATCCCAGTTGCAATTTGCGCCGCCACAGAGCTGTTGGAGTAGTCGGTGTAGTAGGCGTGCAAATTCTCCATTCCCTTGTCCGCATAGAATGAGGCACGACGAGCTGCTCGGTAGAGCTTGTATTCTGGTAAAAAAATTTTTTTTTTGGAAAATAAAGATCAGAAAATCTTCTAAACTCACTTGGTTTAGTCTCTCCAACAATGTACATGCGCGGCTGCTCTTCCTCGCCTTTGGAATACACAGTTGCCGTGTCACAGTCACTGGCGCAATGGTCCATGTTTGGGTAGTTATCGAGCTCAGCAGCCATCAGAGCGTTCATGTCCACGTCCACCTCTCCCTCTTCTCCATCGATGTACGTCACAGCCGTATCAACTTCCTTTTCTTCCTCCTCCCTCTGCGTCTCATCGGCTGGCAGATCTTCGTCTTCTTCATCTCCCAGCAGCACATTATCCTCGTTACTGATGGTCTCCCTTGCAGTTTCATGAAGTTCACGGCACGAGTCGACGCCCTCCGCTGGTTCGCCTTCGGCTTGCTCGTCTCCCTCGACGGTGATGTCCCGCTGCGAGTCATCAATGCTATCCGACAGATGTTCCGCGCTGAAGCTGTGTTCCTCCACCTTGACAGTAGTACCCATTTGGACTTGTTGAGAAGCTTGTAGATTTGTAAAGAAAATTGAAGAATGTTGAATAGTGGGAATGTTTAAGGTTTGCCTTTATAGGAACATAAAAAATTAAACTCTCGAAGAAAATGCTAGTATAAAAGCAAAGTAGAATTACCAGCATTTACCACAACAACACGAAACCTTCAAACAACACGGATCGCAACCTTCAAATGGATACAACATCGGACAAAACTGCCATTCCAGCGAACGACGACATGGAATCATCGGAGCGAGGCACATTCAGCGGGGAAATGCTTTATCATCTTGATGGGACCTCGATGTGCGTGCGTACGTGCCAGGAACTGAGCGTCAACGAAATCGTCAACAACAATGGAGGTCAAAAGGAGTGCTGCAAAGGGCGGGAATGTTATGGCGATACTTGCTCGCAGGTGGATATGAATGCTCTGATGGCTGCTGAGTGTCTCGAGAACAGCAAGATGATCTACTCTTTGGCGGAAGGTTTGGATACTGCTTCGAGCTACAAAAGCGATCATCGGGAGGAGCCATCCAATGTGGGGGACCAACTAAGTGAGTTTGAACAAAACATGATCTTTATAAAAATCTAAATTCTCTTTGTTTTTTAGGTCGGAGGTCGCATGTTGATATGAATGCTCTGATGGCTGCTGAGTGTCTCGAGAACAGCAAGATGATCTACTCAGTGGCTGAAGGTTTGGATACTGCTGCGAGCTACAAAAGCGATCATGACGACAACACTGCCAAACACCAAAGTGATGGTGAAGAGGAGCCGCATTCATTCGTTGTTGGAACGCTCAAACTTAGTGAGTCTAACAAAAACTCGGCCTAACACTAAATCTAATTTCCCTTCTTTTTAATAGGTCACACGTACAAACCGAGAATTGCTCGTCGTGCCTCATTCTACGCGGACAAGGGAATGGAGAATTTGCACGCCTACTACACCGACTACTCCAACAGCTCTGTGGCGGCGCAAATTGCAACTGGGATGATGGCAAACGACTAGAGAAAATTGAAGCCTAAATGTGGAAGAAAGAGGATAATTGCTTTGTGATATATAGATATGTATATTGTTTGTAAATGTATTGTGATCTATTTGTTGTATAGCTATTGTATATATTGTAAATTATTCTTATGTAAATTGTTGTGATAATTGTTTTTTCGGTAAATTTCTTCGGCTCTTTCGATATTTTAAGTAGGGTTGGCGTTGAGAATCTGGCCGACGTTCGAGTCATTTTTCGGCCTTATTTTCATCGAACTGGGCAGAAGGCGAAAAATTCGAGAATTCTGGAAGTCCAAGGATCCAGATTGTCTGTTACAGGCGAAACTATATCATTCCGACGTCCCTTACCACGAAACCTTTCATTTATTAAAAAAAGGTGGATGGAACAAAAGTGAGGGTCTAAAGAGAGGGTCTAAAAAGCATTGACCTAAACGCCACAGCCTCTAAAATTTTAGAAAAATGATAAAAAAGGGGAAACACAAACGACACGCTTCCCCATAGTTTTCATAGAAATGCTCTCAGTCAGTAAATTATCTGCCTACATAAATTTATTCTGTTCTTCTAATTGTAAGATATATTTTAACACCTAGAGCTTATATTTAAAAAGTTCGGTTAGGTCTATCCTATCTTTCGCCCATTGGGAAGTTTTGAAAAGGCAAGGGGTAAATTTTCTTTGAAGGGACAAGTCAATTCGAATGATTCATAATCAACGAGAGGACAAATCATAAAATAAAGCAATAAAAAAAGCCAAATTTTAAATAAATCACCCCAAAAATTAAAAAAAAATGCAAAAATTTACACAAAAAAACAAAATAGTCAATGTCTCGTTTCACTTATTACATTTGTGGCCCTAAAGAGGGCCGTTTGGGTTTGGTTTTTTGAAGTCACAGCAATTTCTTCAAGCAGTCTCTCCTGCAGTCTTCTTCGGCAAAAGAACGGCGTGGATGTTGGGAAGCACTCCGCCTTGCGCGATGGTCACACCAGAGAGCAACTAAAAAATTTAAAAAATGAAAACTTAAAATAAAACAAAAATTCCCAACCTTATTAAGTTCCTCGTCATTTCGCACAGCAAGCTGTAAATGCCGTGGGTTGATGCGAGTCTTCTTGTTGTCTCGAGCAGCATTGCCTGCCAATTCAAGAACCTCAGCGGCTAAGTATTCAAGAACGGCGGCCATGTAGACGGGAGCACCAGCGCCGATCCGTTCAGCATAATGACCTTTGCGGAGAATTCGATGAAGACGTCCAACTGGAAATTGAAGTCCGGCACGCGAAGATCGAGTTTTCGCCTTTCCGCCAGTCTTTGCTTTGCCTCCTTTTCCTCGTCCTGACATTGTTTTGGTAACTGTTAAAGTTTTTGAAAAGCTTGTAAATTTTGCTGGTCACAGTGAAACTGTGAGGTGGACACGAAGAAGGAATCTTAAATAGAAAGGAAAGAAGAAGGGCGGTCTTTGTTGAGGAAAAAGACGCAGAAACGACGCCATGGTGTGAGGCAGGAGATAATAAAGATAGTGGTGGAATTGGAGAATAGACAATTAGACAAAATTCAAAACGGAATAAAAAACTTTCTTTTGTTGTCTAGCCCATTATCTTTTCTTATTTTCTTTTCTCTTTCTATTACATAAAATATTGTTTTTAAATTTTTGGCGGGCAAGCTAGCTTCGTTTTTTCTTTTGTGGGCGTGTTAAAAAATGACCGCATTATTTAAGACTTTTTCCTAGGTATAACCTTCACTTTTCAAAAGTAAAAAGTGTTCAACGTCTTAAAAACAACAACAAAGCTTTTAAAAAATGGCTCGTACGAAACAAACAGCTCGTAAATCTACCGGAGGAAAGGCGCCGCGTAAGCAGCTTGCCACCAAAGCTGCGCGCAAGTCTGCACCGGCAACCGGAGGTGTGAAGAAGCCACATCGCTACCGCCCAGGCAAGAAAATATTTTTTTAGTTTGTTTTGAAATCCTTTTTTCAGGAACCGTAGCTTTGCGTGAAATTCGTCGTTACCAAAAATCGACCGAATTGCTCATCCGCAAACTTCCTTTCCAACGGCTGGTCAGAGAGATTGCGCAAGACTTCAAGACCGATCTTCGCTTTCAATCTAGCGCTGTTCTTGCTTTGCAAGAGGCTTCTGAGGCATATCTTGTTGGACTTTTCGAGGATACCAACTTGTGTGCAATCCACGCCAAACGTGTGACCATCATGCCTAAGGGTGGGTTTTGAGGAATTACCAATCAATTTTAAAAAATTAAATTTTTAGACATCCAACTTGCCAGACGAATCCGTGGCGAGCGTACGTAGATGACTGCAGTGTGAACACCAACAACCAAACCCAAACGGCCCTCTTTAGGGCCACAAATGTAATAAGTGAAACGAGACATTGACTATTTTGTTTTTTTGTATAAATTTTTTTGACTGACTATTGGAAAAGTTTTTCGTTTTTGCTTAGTGGTTTTTAATATGAGTTTAATATCCCAAATCTACGCCGTTCTGTTGCCGAAGAAGATTGCAAGCGAAGACATAACTTTTTTGTGTAAATTGCATTTTATTAATTTTTCAAATTTGGCGTTATTTTTTTTTAAATTTAAAAAAAAACAAATATTTCATGATTTGTCGTTTCGTTTGGTTATGCATCGTTCGAATGGATAGAATGCGAAGCTTTTCGCGCTTAAATTTTGTATTTGTTCGTTAACAAAATTTATATGTCGGTCTTGTTAAATTTTCTATTCTCAATTAGCCAAGCTGTGTGTTTTTGCCCGCCGTTTTTTATTATGTATTTTCTCATCGAAAAGGCATAAAAGAAAAAAGCCTTACAGAAGGTAACTAAATAATGGTTTTATTTTCAAGGGGACAAGAGAGCAATGTCAAAAGCACAACATAAAAACTCAAGCCATATAAACATTAAATGTGAACAAAATAGTTGACGAGTTGGAAATCGGACGGCAATCCAGGAGAATTGGGGTCCCTGCGAAAAAAAAGTTTAAAAATAAGAAAAAGGTTTTTTCTAGGGTAAAAAAATAAGCTGATTACGAATATGAACTCAGATTTTGAAAATTCGAATCCCGACCCGTGATATAGGTCCTCGAATATCGAAAAACCATGGGGGGACCAAGCTGATTTTGGGGTGAAAAATTGGAATATGCAAATAATAGCTCATTCGAAAGAGCTCGACGAGCTGAGTCGAATGACACCAAAATCATCGTGTTTGAACGAGTTTGGACGAAGTTATACCACAAAAAACAAACAACGTAAGCCTATGTTTTTTGTGTTATAACTTCGCCCGATCTTGATGAATCACGGTGATTCTGATGTCGTTCGACTCAGCTCGTCGAGCTCTTTCGAATGAGATATTATTTGACCAATTTGCACTCTGTTTATTATTCGCAAAATGTCAAATATTCGAATTCCGGGTTCGGGATTCGACTTTTTAAAAATCTGAGTTCAGATTCGTAATCAGCATATTTTTTTACCCTAGAAAAAACCCTTTTCTTATTTTTAAACTTTTTTTTCGCAGGGACCCCAATTCTCCTGGATTGCCAATCGGACAATTTGGAGAGGATATCTGAGGAAGAAGGTGAATATTGGGATATTTGGAGGACTATATTAGAAAAAACACTATGTGGAACAACCTAGTTTAGTTCCTTTTTTAAAGATGGAAATATAAACCGTGCAAAAATAAACTGAGAATTAGAAACAGGAGCACGTTGCAAACGGGTTAGAGTTTGAATTTTATCACCAACCTAAAAACAAAATAGAAAAGAACCAGTCAAAACATTTAAACATCAAAGGCTATCTTATTCTCCAGCTACATCTAATCAAAAATATTCTAAACTTCACTGGTAAAAACCAAAAATTTTATTTGAAATAAAAGAAAAAAGAAAAATAAATTTATACAAAATTCAAATAGTCAATGTCTCGTTTCACTCATTAGATTTGTGGCCCTAAAGAGGGCCGTTTGGGTTTGGTTGTTGTACTTCAGCTGCCTTCCACCAATTGTTCTTTAGCCACCAAATCCGTAGAGAGTACGTCCTTGGCGCTTCAGCGCATAGACAACGTCCATGGCTGTGACCGTCTTTCTTTTGGCGTGTTCGCAATAAGTTACCTGGGAAATTAAAAAGTTAAAACCAAAAAATTTTCTTCAAAATCTTACCGCGTCGCGGATCACATTTTCAAGGAAGACTTTCAGAACACCTCGAGTCTCCTCGTAAATGAGCCCGGAAATACGTTTCACTCCACCACGGCGTGCCAATCGACGGATTGCCGGCTTTGTGATTCCTTGGATGTTATCACGCAAAACTTTTCGATGGCGCTTAGCGCCTCCCTTTCCAAGTCCCTTTCCGCCTTTACCACGTCCGGACATATTTGGTTGTTGTTGTTGAGCGTTAAAATTTTAAGCAGCGAAAGTTGAGTACAGCGAACTGTGAGGAATTTTGTTTGTTTTCTGCTTTTATATGAGCTTGAACTTGTTTAGAAAATGGAGGCGTTACCTAGTATTTTGCTGTTAAAGAAGAGAAATACGGCTTGCAATTTTGTCTGCAACTCTCTTTTTATAAAATAATTTCTATTTTTTTTTTTCTCTATTCATTTAATAGTTAGACATTATTAACGGTTAGACATTGTTTGAAGGGGACGCTTTCTTGTTCTCTAACCTTAATGTGACAACAAAAAGGCGGGCATTTCTTTTTGTATAAAAGTCTTAGGTTGACCATTCTTCATCATTTTCCAACCGCTTTAAAAACAACGTTCAAAACAACAAGCTAAAAATATTTAAATGGCACCTCCAAAACCTTCTGGTAAAGGAGCGAAGAAAGCTGTGAAATCAACGAAAGCTGTGCGTACAACCGACAAGAAGCGAAGGAAGTCGCGAAAGGAATCATACTCGGTCTACATCTACCGAGTTCTCAAACAAGTCCATCCGGACACAGGGATTTCTTCAAAGGCAATGAGCATCATGAACTCGTAAATAATTTTGTTTTTACTTTTCAATTCAGATTTTATTTTCAAAGGTTTGTCAACGACGTTTTTGAGCGAATTGCTGCTGAGGCCTCGCGGCTTGCGCATTACAACAAGCGCTCTACCATTTCTTCTCGTGAGGTGCAAACAGCCGTTCGTCTGATTCTGCCTGGAGAACTGGCAAAGCACGCAGTTTCTGAAGGAACAAAGGCGGTGACGAAGTACACTTCGTCAAAGTAATTGGCAGAACAACGCCACCAACAACCAAACCCAAACGGCCCTCTTTAGGGCCACAAATTTAATGAGTGAAACGAGACGATGACTATTTTGTTTTCTTTGATAAATATTTGATTTTTGTATTTAATTTTTTGATTGTATGGAATATTGTTTTTAAATAAAAGTTGTTTAATTTACCATTGCTATAACTACTAGTTCGTTTCATGACTAGGTGTTCTTTCTAATTTTGTTGATCTTTTAAAAACATTGATAGGTTTTAGTCGTATTTTCGTTTTATGTTTTGAATTTTAGCGTTGATTTATTCTGTAATAGTGTTTTTTGTGGTACGACTTTGCTGGTAGGTTTTTCAACTGTCTAAGATTAGCTTTAGAGATCGGAATTTTGAAAAAACCGGGACCGGGTCCCGATCCCGTTCCGATCTCTAATTAGCATCCGCCATTCGCGTCTGAATTCTTGGAGCTGGCAATTTCTTAAATTGCGTTTTGTTTATCGAATTTTTATTTCATTAACAAATGTGAGATTTTTTTAATCAATTTTAGGTAAAATTTAAATTAAATTCTTGTCAATTTCTCCTTAATTTTGTCAAATTCTTAATTTCTTCTGATGAGTTCAAATAAACCTATCTTGCCACAGAATGTTCTTTCAATGCGTTTTTATGCTAATTGGGATGTTGATCGTACCTCTTCCTCAATCGCTGTACAAAGGTTTATCAAAAATATTTTTGGAATATTTTCAAATTTTTCAGAACCTTGTCGATGGTTTTTACCCGTCTAGTTCTCACTAAAACATTAATTACCTCTGAAACTACTCCTTTTACTATTGCTGTTAGATTACAGGTATTTTTGATGAATTTCTGTTTTATGTATAATTTTAAAAAAATATTAGGGTAATCGTCGCATTTTACGCAGTAATGATTTATGCATTTCTCCCACAAAACTTGAAACTCCACTTGATATTTCTTTTACAATCCAATATTCTCATTATATCAAAAGAAAGACAAATAATCTCCAAATATTAATTCAAAGACGTAAACGTTACAAAAATAGACAAATTCCTGGTTTTAAAACTTTGGCAATGGGAAGATTAAATTTGGACGAAATTTTACAATTTGGCGGTTCTAGAGAAATAATTGTTTGGGATGCTAGTTGTTTAAATAAAGCAAGGCATTCAATGAGAGGTTTGAAACTTTTTAAATTTATTATTTCATGATATTAGAAATTAAATAAAACCGTCTAAAATTATGGTCGTCATAATGAGTTTTTATTTTTAGTCGAAAGGGTTATTGACTCAATGGTCATCCTTTCATTATTTCTTTCTATCAATTTTAAGAGCTCCATGCCGGCAAAATTTACGTCAACTCTTGCTTCACCTCATCTGCAGAATCGCCGGAACCTTATTCTGGTCCATCCAGCTCTAGAAGACGGCAAAGACTTGTTGCTACAGTTAGTGAAAAAGAGCCAATGGTTTTGAGTGAAGAAGAGCCCGAAGAATTTACGACTGGTGAAGAAAGCGAGTCAGATATGGATGACACTCCGAGAGGACGTTCTAATGATCAGGTATGAAATTTTTGGTAAACATTCAAACCTTTTCAAACAATTTTTTTGGATCGAATTCACTCATTTTCGATATTAACCATAATTTAATTACGTAAAAATATTTTTTTGTTTACCCGTTTATTTTTAATATTTGTAGCGTCGTCAGAAAAAATTTCTTAAACAACGAAATATTAAACAACGAATTATTGCTCTTCTTCGAAAATTTAAACCTGAAGATGAAGTATTTGTCATTTTAACAATATTATAATTTTAAATAATTTTTAGACAGTATTAGAATGCCCTCTTTCTTCTCGTTCTATAGTTCCTCCAACAGAGCAAGAATTAGAAGAAATATTTGAAGAACTTGGAAATATTAGTGATTCTGGCCCTGAACTTGAACCTGACAAAATGAGGTTTTTTTTGAGTTTTTTTCTGAGTTTTTTTAAATTTTTCTGCTAGTATTGTGAGTAATCCACGACCAAAAATCCGTCCATTTTTTGGCTCTAAATCAGATATTATGCCTCCCATTGAAGATTATCGAAATGATGAATATCCTTTTCTTTCGGATGAAATTACTGATGACAGTGAGGTTAATTTTAAAAATATTGCAAATTCTTTGGGTTATGATTATGTGGATTTATGAAAATAAGTTGTTGAGACAGTGAACTTATTGTCTAGATTTTTTTTTAATTTTGTAAATGAAAGTTGCCTAATCCCTAAAAACATGCTAAATTTTCGTTGAAAATTTCTTTCAGTTTGCAAGTTCCAACGATGATATCCAGCAATCTCAACAACAACAAAATAAACGTGAATCTGAACAATTTGATGTGGTATTATTAAATTTTTTAGATTTCTTTTTGAATTTATTTTTTAGTCCCGAAAGGAATCTCATGGGAAACCAAATTTTTATGTTCGTCCTCCTTTACCTCTTACACATTCGGAAACTCTTCAATCAGTTTTATCAAATAGCGAACCTCCTCAAAACAAAGTTGTGCTTGATTCTATGGAAGATTTGGTTTGTTTTGATTTTTTAAAGAAAATTTTAATAAATTTTAGTTGAAACGCTTGGATAATCTGTCAATGTCAAACAACCAAATTATTCCCGAACATATATGGATTTGTTCAAGTAAAGATTTAAATTGGCTTTCTAAAGGTTTCTAAGTGAAATTTTCTATAAAATTTTAATCTTTTCAGTTAATTCAAAAGCATTAGAACCAATAAATCTTTTTGATTGCCCAACAGAAGGAAGTGTTAAAATGATGTTACAAGCTGTTATTGGAAAAATACAAAATTTGTGAGTTTAAAAATAATTTTTTAAAAGAATTCTTTTATATATGTTTTTAGTTGTAATTATAATTCAATTTCTCCGCCTGTTTCAATTATTGGAGTTTTGGGAGGGGATCATTTACTTTCAAATATTTTACGTGCTTATGTTCACTTATTACAAGACAAGGTTTTTTTGATTAAAATTTTTTGATTATTTTACCTGATCTTTTTAAAAGGCTTGCAAAGAAGATTGGCTTTATTATTTACGTTTTGCATTAGTTTTACCGCCAACTAGTGCTATAGGCCGCTTGCTTAGTCAAGTAGCTGGGTTTGGTGGTTATTCTGAAGCTATATGGAAGGTTTTCTAATTTAACAAAAATATTTTTTAAATTTATTTAATAGGTAATTCAAAGTGTTTCTCTTGCCTTTCGTGAAGAAAATTATTCCAATTTAACTGATCAACTTATTGAAATTCGAAATTGTCTTGTCGCCCTCCAAGGCTCTCAGGAAAATAAACGTTGTACAAATTTACAAATTGGCGAAGCAATGTTACAATTATGTAAAAATAAAAGTGATAGAGGAAATTTTGGTTATAAAGGCGAAAATGGTACATCTGATATATTAAATGGAAAATTACAGGTTTAATCAAACTTTTGTTTTTAATCTTTAATATGTATAAACAAATATATAAGCTGAAATATCGTATAATCTTTAATGAAAGTTTATTTTGTTTCACGAAAAGATTTTAAAAGGTGTTTAGCTTCCAATGTGAATTAGCCATGGTTTTATGAAAAGTAATCCTTTTTATGGGAACTTTTGTCCCTGATTATGTTAGGTGACTAAGATTTGAAAACGAGAAGACTATTTTTATTTGTAATTTTTAAATAAAAAATCGTTTTAACAAGGTTTTTGTCCCATTTCTCGCCGAATTATTAACTTGCTCTAATGTTGGTGGAGAGCAGCCATCGAACAGTGAAACTTCAACAAATCTTGCATCATTACATTTTATTAGTCAAACTGCACAGGCTGATGAGCATTTAACTGAGGTTTTTTCTTGTATTTTTTAAATTAAAAATAATTTTTGAAGTTTTCACCTGAATGTTCTTCAATAGATGCAAATATTGCCAATTCTATAAATACTTCTGCGAAAACCCCTAGGTCAATTTATAATCCAACACAACATTCACACTCTTCTCCAAGTATTCCATCTGCCTTAAATGCATTGGCTAATACTGCAGGAATTGAATTAAAAGAGAAGGAAATGAATGAAGATGAAAATGTGGTAGAACAGAAACATCAACTACAGCAGCAAAATATTAATACTTCCCCGCAACAAAATGTTGGATCTGTAAAGTAAATTTTCTTTAGAAATTTTTTTAATTAGAGGACTTGTCTTTCAAACAAACATTTTTTGATGGAATTCTCTAAAATACATCCCCTTTGTTAATTTTACCTTCCGTTATTTCTTCTCTAATTTAATATAAGTAAAGTTACTCGAGATTGAATTTTTCTATGATTTTTATAAAATTCAATATTTTTATCTTATTTTTTTTCAGAATTTTACATTCAACGCCATCTAGTACAGAACCTTCAACTTCAACATCTTCCCCGTTAACACGTGAACTCCAAATTGAATACTGGACAACTTCAAACTACCCTTGTTCTCCACCAGCATTTACTCAACAAGCAACCCAATCATTTCATAACGATTTTTGTAGTCCATCAACTAGTAATATTTCAACAACAAGTGGTAGCAAATTTTCAATGAAGGCATCAGTGAGAACACTTTCAATTGCACGTGAACCTTTAAATCATTTGTTGTCAATTCTTTTTGTGAAGGAAAGGAAAAAGGATAAAGTGCTTCAAAAATTGGGAAGGAGAAGTAAACAGGTACTTTTTTTAAGATTTAAGGAAACTTGTGGGGAGGATGGGGTTGGATTGATTTTTTTCCAGGGAATGTTCTCAAAGAATCTTTTCGGTAGTGGATCCTAAAAAGTTTCACAGAATCTGGTCATGGATTCTGTTGGATTTTTGTCTGACAATCTTATTCCTATCGATGATTTGGGGTGTTTAATTTGACTTATACACAGATTTGAGATATTTAAAAGACCCATTGATAGGAAATGGGCTTCCTTGCCTTTACTACTATTTAATTTTAACTAAAAATAATTTTTAAGAAATCATTTGAAAACAACACTGCCGGATTTTGTGCACAAAGTCGAGTTGTTTCTGGTGTAACTCGCATTGTTTGTACTTGTGGAGGGGGTGGAATTGGTAAAAAAGATGCTGGAATGAATGTAACAATTGATGGAGTATTGTGGAAAGGTGTTCGCTTTTTTCAAATCTCTTCCCAATGGCAAACTCATGTCAAGCTATTTCCTGTTACGTTTCCTATGGATTTACCTCTAATGTCGATCTTGCCAACTTGAAAGATTTTTGTGACTTTTATCAAAAGAAAAGATATATTTAAATGGGCTTTGATTGTGAAAGGGAAGTTCCCGACATTTAAAGATTCTAAACCAGGGTTAAGGGGTGAACATTATTCAACCCGACGCTTGCTCCGTGTTACCCTGTTACAAACCTGAAATTTTCCCTGGCATGTTTTTTTAAATTTTAACAGATTTATAAGGGCCAACTCACGAAAAGTATTTTAATTTTAAAATATTTAAAATGGAAGTTTAATTTCAAAAATAATTTTTCCGAAAGTTTTATTTTTAAAAATCGCATATCAAAGCCTCTAATAAAAAATATTCCAAAATTATTCTTGTATTATAATTTTTTCATTGTTGCCTTTAAATTGATTTAATAAAAAAAGATTTTAGAAATCTAAATAAATAAATATTTTTAAACATTTTGCTTAATTTATTAATTGCTAAGAATGACCCAAATAATGTTTAAAATTATTTGATTTCATTTTTTTGGAGTGATTTTTAGTTTTAGCCTAGCAAACGTTAGTATGGTCCAAACTGGGATTTTATTACAAATTTAAGTTTTCAAATATCCTTATTTTCCCGTTCTTTATTTTATGAGCATTGGTTGGGTAAGATGGTTACTATCCATTCCTGTCCATTTTTAACTAAAAGCTGAAGGGGAGAAGGTTTTCGGAGGAAAAGAAAGAGAGGGCGGAGTCTTTTGAGAGGGAGAGTCTTTTGAAATGTTTTAATTTAAACCTATTTTGGTTACTAATTTTGGACAATCTATCAAAAATCTAATGAAACAATTATCACAACAATTTACATAAGAATAATTTACAATATATACAATAGCTATACAACAAATAGATCACAATACATTTACAAACAATATATCTAAATATCACAAAGCAATTATCCTCTTCCTTCTACATTTAGGCTTCACTTTTCTCTAGTCGTTTGCCATCATCCCAGTTGCAATTTGCGCCGCCACAGAGCTGTTGGAGTAGTCGGTGTAGTTGCTCTCGTTGATTATGAATCATTTGAATTGACTTGTCTCTTCAAAAAAAATTTACCCCTTGCCTTTTCAAAACTTCCCAATGGGCGAAAGATAGACCTAACCGAACTTTCTTAATATAAGATCTAGGGGTTAAAATATATCTTACAATTAGAAGAACAGGATAAATTTATGTAGTTAATTTACTGACTGAGAGCATTTTTATGAAAACCTGAATTAATTTACTGACTGAGAGCATTTTTATGAAAACCTGAAAAACTATGGGTAAAAGTGTCGTTTGTGTTTCACCTTTTTTCATTTTTTCGGAAATCTTAGAGGCTTTGCGGCGTTTAGGTCATCGTTTGTTTGACCCTCTCTGGATTATATCCCATCAACCTTTTTTTTAATAAATGAAAGGTTTCGTGGTAAGGGACGTCGTAATGATATAGAGTTTCGCCTGTAACAGACAATCTGGATCCTTGGACTTCCAAAATTCTCGAATTTTTCGCCTTCTGCCCAGTTCGATGAAAATAAGGCCGAAAAAAATGACTCGAACGTCGGCCAGATTCTCAACGCCAACCCTACTTAAAATATCGAAAGAGCCGAAGAAATTTACCGAAAAAACAATTATCACAACAATTTACATAAGAATAATTTACAATATATACAATAGCTATACAACAAATAGATCACAATACATTTACAAACAATATATCTAAATATCACAAAGCAATTATCCTCTTCCTTCTACATTTAGGCTTCACTTTTCTCTAGTCGTTTGCCATCATCCCAGTTGCAATTTGCGCCGCCACAGAGCTGTTGGAGTAGTCGGTGTAGTAGGCGTGCAAATTCTCCATTCCCTTGTCCGCATAGAATGAGGCACGACGAGCTGCTCGGTAGAGCTTGTATTCTGGTAAAAAAATTTTTTTTTTGGAAAATAAAGATCAGAAAATCTTCTAAACTCACTTGGTTTAGTCTCTCCAACAATGTACATGCGCGGCTGCTCTTCCTCGCCTTTGGAATACACAGTTGCCGTGTCACAGTCACTGGCGCAATGGTCCATGTTTGGGTAGTTATCGAGCTCAGCAGCCATCAGAGCGTTCATGTCCACGTCCACCTCTCCCTCTTCTCCATCGATGTACGTCACAGCCGTATCAACTTCCTTTTCTTCCTCCTCCCTCTGCGTCTCATCGGCTGGCAGATCTTCGTCTTCTTCATCTCCCAGCAGCACATTATCCTCGTTACTGATGGTCTCCCTTGCAGTTTCATGAAGTTCACGGCACGAGTCGACGCCCTCCGCTGGTTCGCCTTCGGCTTGCTCGTCTCCCTCGACGGTGATGTCCCGCTGCGAGTCATCAATGCTATCCGACAGATGTTCCGCGCTGAAGCTGTGTTCCTCCACCTTGACAGTAGTACCCATTTGGACTTGTTGAGAAGCTTGTAGATTTGTAAAGAAAATTGAAGAATGTTGAATAGTGGGAATGTTTAAGGTTTGCCTTTATAGGAACATAAAAAATTAAACTCTCGAAGAAAATGCTAGTATAAAAGCAAAGTAGAATTACCAGCATTTACCACAACAACACGAAACCTTCAAACAACACGGATCGCAACCTTCAAATGGATACAACATCGGACAAAACTGCCATTCCAGCGAACGACGACATGGAATCATCGGAGCGAGGCACATTCAGCGGGGAAATGCTTTATCATCTTGATGGGACCTCGATGTGCGTGCGTACGTGCCAGGAACTGAGCGTCAACGAAATCGTCAACAACAATGGAGGTCAAAAGGAGTGCTGCAAAGGGCGGGAATGTTATGGCGATACTTGCTCGCAGGTGGATATGAATGCTCTGATGGCTGCTGAGTGTCTCGAGAACAGCAAGATGATCTACTCTTTGGCGGAAGGTTTGGATACTGCTTCGAGCTACAAAAGCGATCATCGGGAGGAGCCATCCAATGTGGGGGACCAACTAAGTGAGTTTGAACAAAACATGATCTTTATAAAAATCTAAATTCTCTTTGTTTTTTAGGTCGGAGGTCGCATGTTGATATGAATGCTCTGATGGCTGCTGAGTGTCTCGAGAACAGCAAGATGATCTACTCAGTGGCTGAAGGTTTGGATACTGCTGCGAGCTACAAAAGCGATCATGACGACAACACTGCCAAACACCAAAGTGATGGTGAAGAGGAGCCGCATTCATTCGTTGTTGGAACGCTCAAACTTAGTGAGTCTAACAAAAACTCGGCCTAACACTAAATCTAATTTCCCTTCTTTTTTAATAGGTCACACGTACAAACCGAGAATTGCTCGTCGTGCCTCATTCTACGCGGACAAGGGAATGGAGAATTTGCACGCCTACTACACCGACTACTCCAACAGCTCTGTGGCGGCGCAAATTGCAACTGGGATGATGGCAAACGACTAGAGAAAATTGAAGCCTAAATGTGGAAGAAAGAGGATAATTGCTTTGTGATATATAGATATGTATATTGTTTGTAAATGTATTGTGATCTATTTGTTGTATAGCTATTGTATATATTGTAAATTATTCTTATGTAAATTGTTGTGATAATTGTTTTTTCGGTAAATTTCTTCGGCTCTTTCGATATTTTAAGTAGGGTTGGCGTTGAGAATCTGGCCGACGTTCGAGTCATTTTTTCGGCCTTATTTTCATCGAACTGGGCAGAAGGCGAAAAATTCGAGAATTCTGGAAGTCCAAGGATCCAGATTGTCTGTTACAGGCGAAACTATATCATTCCGACGTCCCTTACCACGAAACCTTTCATTTATTAAAAAAAGGTGGATGGAACAAAAGTGAGGGTCTAAAGAGAGGGTCTAAAAAGCATTGACCTAAACGCCACAGCCTCTAAAATTTTAGAAAAATGATAAAAAAGGGGAAACACAAACGACACGCTTCCCCATAGTTTTTCATAGAAATGCTCTCAGTCAGTAAATTATCTGCCTACATAAATTTATTCTGTTCTTCTAATTGTAAGATATATTTTAACACCTAGAGCTTATATTTAAAAAGTTCGGTTAGGTCTATCCTATCTTTCGCCCATTGGGAAGTTTTGAAAAGGCAAGGGGTAAATTTTCTTTGAAGGGACAAGTCAATTCGAATGATTCATAATCAACGAGAGGACAAATCATAAAATAAAGCAATAAAAAAAGCCAAATTTTAAATAAATCACCCCAAAAATTAAAAAAAAATGCAAAAATTTACACAAAAAAACAAAATAGTCAATGTCTCGTTTCACTTATTACATTTGTGGCCCTAAAGAGGGCCGTTTGGGTTTGGTTTTTTGAAGTCACAGCAATTTCTTCAAGCAGTCTCTCCTGCAGTCTTCTTCGGCAAAAGAACGGCGTGGATGTTGGGAAGCACTCCGCCTTGCGCGATGGTCACACCAGAGAGCAACTAAAAAATTTAAAAAATGAAAACTTAAAATAAAACAAAAATTCCCAACCTTATTAAGTTCCTCGTCATTTCGCACAGCAAGCTGTAAATGCCGTGGGTTGATGCGAGTCTTCTTGTTGTCTCGAGCAGCATTGCCTGCCAATTCAAGAACCTCAGCGGCTAAGTATTCAAGAACGGCGGCCATGTAGACGGGAGCACCAGCGCCGATCCGTTCAGCATAATGACCTTTGCGGAGAATTCGATGAAGACGTCCAACTGGAAATTGAAGTCCGGCACGCGAAGATCGAGTTTTCGCCTTTCCGCCAGTCTTTGCTTTGCCTCCTTTTCCTCGTCCTGACATTGTTTTGGTAACTGTTAAAGTTTTTGAAAAGCTTGTAAATTTTGCTGGTCACAGTGAAACTGTGAGGTGGACACGAAGAAGGAATCTTAAATAGAAAGGAAAGAAGAAGGGCGGTCTTTGTTGAGGAAAAAGACGCAGAAACGACGCCATGGTGTGAGGCAGGAGATAATAAAGATAGTGGTGGAATTGGAGAATAGACAATTAGACAAAATTCAAAACGGAATAAAAAACTTTCTTTTGTTGTCTAGCCCATTATCTTTTCTTATTTTCTTTTCTCTTTCTATTACATAAAATATTGTTTTTAAATTTTTGGCGGGCAAGCTAGCTTCGTTTTTTCTTTTGTGGGCGTGTTAAAAAATGACCGCATTATTTAAGACTTTTTCCTAGGTATAACCTTCACTTTTCAAAAGTAAAAAGTGTTCAACGTCTTAAAAACAACAACAAAGCTTTTAAAAAATGGCTCGTACGAAACAAACAGCTCGTAAATCTACCGGAGGAAAGGCGCCGCGTAAGCAGCTTGCCACCAAAGCTGCGCGCAAGTCTGCACCGGCAACCGGAGGTGTGAAGAAGCCACATCGCTACCGCCCAGGCAAGAAAATATTTTTTTAGTTTGTTTTGAAATCCTTTTTTCAGGAACCGTAGCTTTGCGTGAAATTCGTCGTTACCAAAAATCGACCGAATTGCTCATCCGCAAACTTCCTTTCCAACGGCTGGTCAGAGAGATTGCGCAAGACTTCAAGACCGATCTTCGCTTTCAATCTAGCGCTGTTCTTGCTTTGCAAGAGGCTTCTGAGGCATATCTTGTTGGACTTTTCGAGGATACCAACTTGTGTGCAATCCACGCCAAACGTGTGACCATCATGCCTAAGGGTGGGTTTTGAGGAATTACCAATCAATTTTAAAAAATTAAATTTTTAGACATCCAACTTGCCAGACGAATCCGTGGCGAGCGTACGTAGATGACTGCAGTGTGAACACCAACAACCAAACCCAAACGGCCCTCTTTAGGGCCACAAATGTAATAAGTGAAACGAGACATTGACTATTTTGTTTTTTTGTATAAATTTTTTTGACTGACTATTGGAAAAGTTTTTCGTTTTTGCTTAGTGGTTTTTAATATGAGTTTAATATCCCAAATCTACGCCGTTCTGTTGCCGAAGAAGATTGCAAGCGAAGACATAACTTTTTTTGTGTAAATTGCATTTTATTAATTTTTCAAATTTGGCGTTATTTTTTTTTAAATTTAAAAAAAAACAAATATTTCATGATTTGTCGTTTCGTTTGGTTATGCATCGTTCGAATGGATAGAATGCGAAGCTTTTCGCGCTTAAATTTTGTATTTGTTCGTTAACAAAATTTATATGTCGGTCTTGTTAAATTTTCTATTCTCAATTAGCCAAGCTGTGTGTTTTTGCCCGCCGTTTTTTATTATGTATTTTCTCATCGAAAAGGCATAAAAGAAAAAAGCCTTACAGAAGGTAACTAAATAATGGTTTTATTTTCAAGGGGACAAGAGAGCAATGTCAAAAGCACAACATAAAAACTCAAGCCATATAAACATTAAATGTGAACAAAATAGTTGACGAGTTGGAAATCGGACGGCAATCCAGGAGAATTGGGGTCCCTGCGAAAAAAAAGTTTAAAAATAAGAAAAAGGTTTTTTCTAGGGTAAAAAAATAAGCTGATTACGAATATGAACTCAGATTTTGAAAATTCGAATCCCGACCCGTGATATAGGTCCTCGAATATCGAAAAACCATGGGGGGACCAAGCTGATTTTGGGGTGAAAAATTGGAATATGCAAATAATAGCTCATTCGAAAGAGCTCGACGAGCTGAGTCGAATGACACCAAAATCATCGTGTTTGAACGAGTTTGGACGAAGTTATACCACAAAAAACAAACAACGTAAGCCTATGTTTTTTGTGTTATAACTTCGCCCGATCTTGATGAATCACGGTGATTCTGATGTCGTTCGACTCAGCTCGTCGAGCTCTTTCGAATGAGATATTATTTGACCAATTTGCACTCTGTTTATTATTCGCAAAATGTCAAATATTCGAATTCCGGGTTCGGGATTCGACTTTTTAAAAATCTGAGTTCAGATTCGTAATCAGCATATTTTTTTACCCTAGAAAAAACCCTTTTCTTATTTTTAAACTTTTTTTTTCGCAGGGACCCCAATTCTCCTGGATTGCCAATCGGACAATTTGGAGAGGATATCTGAGGAAGAAGGTGAATATTGGGATATTTGGAGGACTATATTAGAAAAAACACTATGTGGAACAACCTAGTTTAGTTCCTTTTTTAAAGATGGAAATATAAACCGTGCAAAAATAAACTGAGAATTAGAAACAGGAGCACGTTGCAAACGGGTTAGAGTTTGAATTTTATCACCAACCTAAAAACAAAATAGAAAAGAACCAGTCAAAACATTTAAACATCAAAGGCTATCTTATTCTCCAGCTACATCTAATCAAAAATATTCTAAACTTCACTGGTAAAAACCAAAAATTTTATTTGAAATAAAAGAAAAAAGAAAAATAAATTTATACAAAATTCAAATAGTCAATGTCTCGTTTCACTCATTAGATTTGTGGCCCTAAAGAGGGCCGTTTGGGTTTGGTTGTTGTACTTCAGCTGCCTTCCACCAATTGTTCTTTAGCCACCAAATCCGTAGAGAGTACGTCCTTGGCGCTTCAGCGCATAGACAACGTCCATGGCTGTGACCGTCTTTCTTTTGGCGTGTTCGCAATAAGTTACCTGGGAAATTAAAAAGTTAAAACCAAAAAATTTTCTTCAAAATCTTACCGCGTCGCGGATCACATTTTCAAGGAAGACTTTCAGAACACCTCGAGTCTCCTCGTAAATGAGCCCGGAAATACGTTTCACTCCACCACGGCGTGCCAATCGACGGATTGCCGGCTTTGTGATTCCTTGGATGTTATCACGCAAAACTTTTCGATGGCGCTTAGCGCCTCCCTTTCCAAGTCCCTTTCCGCCTTTACCACGTCCGGACATATTTGGTTGTTGTTGTTGAGCGTTAAAATTTTAAGCAGCGAAAGTTGAGTACAGCGAACTGTGAGGAATTTTGTTTGTTTTCTGCTTTTATATGAGCTTGAACTTGTTTAGAAAATGGAGGCGTTACCTAGTATTTTGCTGTTAAAGAAGAGAAATACGGCTTGCAATTTTGTCTGCAACTCTCTTTTTATAAAATAATTTCTATTTTTTTTTTTTCTCTATTCATTTAATAGTTAGACATTATTAACGGTTAGACATTGTTTGAAGGGGACGCTTTCTTGTTCTCTAACCTTAATGTGACAACAAAAAGGCGGGCATTTCTTTTTGTATAAAAGTCTTAGGTTGACCATTCTTCATCATTTTCCAACCGCTTTAAAAACAACGTTCAAAACAACAAGCTAAAAATATTTAAATGGCACCTCCAAAACCTTCTGGTAAAGGAGCGAAGAAAGCTGTGAAATCAACGAAAGCTGTGCGTACAACCGACAAGAAGCGAAGGAAGTCGCGAAAGGAATCATACTCGGTCTACATCTACCGAGTTCTCAAACAAGTCCATCCGGACACAGGGATTTCTTCAAAGGCAATGAGCATCATGAACTCGTAAATAATTTTGTTTTTACTTTTCAATTCAGATTTTATTTTCAAAGGTTTGTCAACGACGTTTTTGAGCGAATTGCTGCTGAGGCCTCGCGGCTTGCGCATTACAACAAGCGCTCTACCATTTCTTCTCGTGAGGTGCAAACAGCCGTTCGTCTGATTCTGCCTGGAGAACTGGCAAAGCACGCAGTTTCTGAAGGAACAAAGGCGGTGACGAAGTACACTTCGTCAAAGTAATTGGCAGAACAACGCCACCAACAACCAAACCCAAACGGCCCTCTTTAGGGCCACAAATTTAATGAGTGAAACGAGACGATGACTATTTTGTTTTCTTTGATAAATATTTGATTTTTGTATTTAATTTTTTGATTGTATGGAATATTGTTTTTAAATAAAAGTTGTTTAATTTACCATTGCTATAACTACTAGTTCGTTTCATGACTAGGTGTTCTTTCTAATTTTGTTGATCTTTTAAAAACATTGATAGGTTTTAGTCGTATTTTCGTTTTATGTTTTGAATTTTAGCGTTGATTTATTCTGTAATAGTGTTTTTTGTGGTACGACTTTGCTGGTAGGTTTTTCAACTGTCTAAGATTAGCTTTAGAGATCGGAATTTTGAAAAAACCGGGACCGGGTCCCGATCCCGTTCCGATCTCTAATTAGCATCCGCCATTCGCGTCTGAATTCTTGGAGCTGGCAATTTCTTAAATTGCGTTTTGTTTATCGAATTTTTATTTCATTAACAAATGTGAGATTTTTTTAATCAATTTTAGGTAAAATTTAAATTAAATTCTTGTCAATTTCTCCTTAATTTTGTCAAATTCTTAATTTCTTCTGATGAGTTCAAATAAACCTATCTTGCCACAGAATGTTCTTTCAATGCGTTTTTATGCTAATTGGGATGTTGATCGTACCTCTTCCTCAATCGCTGTACAAAGGTTTATCAAAAATATTTTTGGAATATTTTCAAATTTTTCAGAACCTTGTCGATGGTTTTTACCCGTCTAGTTCTCACTAAAACATTAATTACCTCTGAAACTACTCCTTTTACTATTGCTGTTAGATTACAGGTATTTTTGATGAATTTCTGTTTTATGTATAATTTTAAAAAAATATTAGGGTAATCGTCGCATTTTACGCAGTAATGATTTATGCATTTCTCCCACAAAACTTGAAACTCCACTTGATATTTCTTTTACAATCCAATATTCTCATTATATCAAAAGAAAGACAAATAATCTCCAAATATTAATTCAAAGACGTAAACGTTACAAAAATAGACAAATTCCTGGTTTTAAAACTTTGGCAATGGGAAGATTAAATTTGGACGAAATTTTACAATTTGGCGGTTCTAGAGAAATAATTGTTTGGGATGCTAGTTGTTTAAATAAAGCAAGGCATTCAATGAGAGGTTTGAAACTTTTTAAATTTATTATTTCATGATATTAGAAATTAAATAAAACCGTCTAAAATTATGGTCGTCATAATGAGTTTTTATTTTTAGTCGAAAGGGTTATTGACTCAATGGTCATCCTTTCATTATTTCTTTCTATCAATTTTAAGAGCTCCATGCCGGCAAAATTTACGTCAACTCTTGCTTCACCTCATCTGCAGAATCGCCGGAACCTTATTCTGGTCCATCCAGCTCTAGAAGACGGCAAAGACTTGTTGCTACAGTTAGTGAAAAAGAGCCAATGGTTTTGAGTGAAGAAGAGCCCGAAGAATTTACGACTGGTGAAGAAAGCGAGTCAGATATGGATGACACTCCGAGAGGACGTTCTAATGATCAGGTATGAAATTTTTGGTAAACATTCAAACCTTTTCAAACAATTTTTTTGGATCGAATTCACTCATTTTCGATATTAACCATAATTTAATTACGTAAAAATATTTTTTTGTTTACCCGTTTATTTTTAATATTTGTAGCGTCGTCAGAAAAAATTTCTTAAACAACGAAATATTAAACAACGAATTATTGCTCTTCTTCGAAAATTTAAACCTGAAGATGAAGTATTTGTCATTTTAACAATATTATAATTTTAAATAATTTTTAGACAGTATTAGAATGCCCTCTTTCTTCTCGTTCTATAGTTCCTCCAACAGAGCAAGAATTAGAAGAAATATTTGAAGAACTTGGAAATATTAGTGATTCTGGCCCTGAACTTGAACCTGACAAAATGAGGTTTTTTTTGAGTTTTTTTCTGAGTTTTTTTAAATTTTTCTGCTAGTATTGTGAGTAATCCACGACCAAAAATCCGTCCATTTTTTGGCTCTAAATCAGATATTATGCCTCCCATTGAAGATTATCGAAATGATGAATATCCTTTTCTTTCGGATGAAATTACTGATGACAGTGAGGTTAATTTTAAAAATATTGCAAATTCTTTGGGTTATGATTATGTGGATTTATGAAAATAAGTTGTTGAGACAGTGAACTTATTGTCTAGATTTTTTTTTAATTTTGTAAATGAAAGTTGCCTAATCCCTAAAAACATGCTAAATTTTCGTTGAAAATTTCTTTCAGTTTGCAAGTTCCAACGATGATATCCAGCAATCTCAACAACAACAAAATAAACGTGAATCTGAACAATTTGATGTGGTATTATTAAATTTTTTAGATTTCTTTTTGAATTTATTTTTTAGTCCCGAAAGGAATCTCATGGGAAACCAAATTTTTATGTTCGTCCTCCTTTACCTCTTACACATTCGGAAACTCTTCAATCAGTTTTATCAAATAGCGAACCTCCTCAAAACAAAGTTGTGCTTGATTCTATGGAAGATTTGGTTTGTTTTGATTTTTTAAAGAAAATTTTAATAAATTTTAGTTGAAACGCTTGGATAATCTGTCAATGTCAAACAACCAAATTATTCCCGAACATATATGGATTTGTTCAAGTAAAGATTTAAATTGGCTTTCTAAAGGTTTCTAAGTGAAATTTTCTATAAAATTTTAATCTTTTCAGTTAATTCAAAAGCATTAGAACCAATAAATCTTTTTGATTGCCCAACAGAAGGAAGTGTTAAAATGATGTTACAAGCTGTTATTGGAAAAATACAAAATTTGTGAGTTTAAAAATAATTTTTTAAAAGAATTCTTTTATATATGTTTTTAGTTGTAATTATAATTCAATTTCTCCGCCTGTTTCAATTATTGGAGTTTTGGGAGGGGATCATTTACTTTCAAATATTTTACGTGCTTATGTTCACTTATTACAAGACAAGGTTTTTTTTGATTAAAATTTTTTGATTATTTTACCTGATCTTTTTAAAAGGCTTGCAAAGAAGATTGGCTTTATTATTTACGTTTTGCATTAGTTTTACCGCCAACTAGTGCTATAGGCCGCTTGCTTAGTCAAGTAGCTGGGTTTGGTGGTTATTCTGAAGCTATATGGAAGGTTTTCTAATTTAACAAAAATATTTTTTAAATTTATTTAATAGGTAATTCAAAGTGTTTCTCTTGCCTTTCGTGAAGAAAATTATTCCAATTTAACTGATCAACTTATTGAAATTCGAAATTGTCTTGTCGCCCTCCAAGGCTCTCAGGAAAATAAACGTTGTACAAATTTACAAATTGGCGAAGCAATGTTACAATTATGTAAAAATAAAAGTGATAGAGGAAATTTTGGTTATAAAGGCGAAAATGGTACATCTGATATATTAAATGGAAAATTACAGGTTTAATCAAACTTTTGTTTTTAATCTTTAATATGTATAAACAAATATATAAGCTGAAATATCGTATAATCTTTAATGAAAGTTTATTTTGTTTCACGAAAAGATTTTAAAAGGTGTTTAGCTTCCAATGTGAATTAGCCATGGTTTTATGAAAAGTAATCCTTTTTATGGGAACTTTTGTCCCTGATTATGTTAGGTGACTAAGATTTGAAAACGAGAAGACTATTTTTATTTGTAATTTTTAAATAAAAAATCGTTTTAACAAGGTTTTTGTCCCATTTCTCGCCGAATTATTAACTTGCTCTAATGTTGGTGGAGAGCAGCCATCGAACAGTGAAACTTCAACAAATCTTGCATCATTACATTTTATTAGTCAAACTGCACAGGCTGATGAGCATTTAACTGAGGTTTTTTCTTGTATTTTTTAAATTAAAAATAATTTTTGAAGTTTTCACCTGAATGTTCTTCAATAGATGCAAATATTGCCAATTCTATAAATACTTCTGCGAAAACCCCTAGGTCAATTTATAATCCAACACAACATTCACACTCTTCTCCAAGTATTCCATCTGCCTTAAATGCATTGGCTAATACTGCAGGAATTGAATTAAAAGAGAAGGAAATGAATGAAGATGAAAATGTGGTAGAACAGAAACATCAACTACAGCAGCAAAATATTAATACTTCCCCGCAACAAAATGTTGGATCTGTAAAGTAAATTTTCTTTAGAAATTTTTTTAATTAGAGGACTTGTCTTTCAAACAAACATTTTTTGATGGAATTCTCTAAAATACATCCCCTTTGTTAATTTTACCTTCCGTTATTTCTTCTCTAATTTAATATAAGTAAAGTTACTCGAGATTGAATTTTTCTATGATTTTTATAAAATTCAATATTTTTATCTTATTTTTTTTCAGAATTTTACATTCAACGCCATCTAGTACAGAACCTTCAACTTCAACATCTTCCCCGTTAACACGTGAACTCCAAATTGAATACTGGACAACTTCAAACTACCCTTGTTCTCCACCAGCATTTACTCAACAAGCAACCCAATCATTTCATAACGATTTTTGTAGTCCATCAACTAGTAATATTTCAACAACAAGTGGTAGCAAATTTTCAATGAAGGCATCAGTGAGAACACTTTCAATTGCACGTGAACCTTTAAATCATTTGTTGTCAATTCTTTTTGTGAAGGAAAGGAAAAAGGATAAAGTGCTTCAAAAATTGGGAAGGAGAAGTAAACAGGTACTTTTTTTAAGATTTAAGGAAACTTGTGGGGAGGATGGGGTTGGATTGATTTTTTTCCAGGGAATGTTCTCAAAGAATCTTTTCGGTAGTGGATCCTAAAAAGTTTCACAGAATCTGGTCATGGATTCTGTTGGATTTTTGTCTGACAATCTTATTCCTATCGATGATTTGGGGTGTTTAATTTGACTTATACACAGATTTGAGATATTTAAAAGACCCATTGATAGGAAATGGGCTTCCTTGCCTTTACTACTATTTAATTTTAACTAAAAATAATTTTAAGAAATCATTTGAAAACAACACTGCCGGATTTTGTGCACAAAGTCGAGTTGTTTCTGGTGTAACTCGCATTGTTTGTACTTGTGGAGGGGGTGGAATTGGTAAAAAAGATGCTGGAATGAATGTAACAATTGATGGAGTATTGTGGAAAGGTGTTCGCTTTTTTCAAATCTCTTCCCAATGGCAAACTCATGTCAAGCTATTTCCTGTTACGTTTCCTATGGATTTACCTCTAATGTCGATCTTGCCAACTTGAAAGATTTTTGTGACTTTTATCAAAAGAAAAGATATATTTAAATGGGCTTTGATTGTGAAAGGGAAGTTCCCGACATTTAAAGATTCTAAACCAGGGTTAAGGGGTGAACATTATTCAACCCGACGCTTGCTCCGTGTTACCCTGTTACAAACCTGAAATTTTCCCTGGCATGTTTTTTTAAATTTTAACAGATTTATAAGGGCCAACTCACGAAAAGTATTTTAATTTTAAAATATTTAAAATGGAAGTTTAATTTCAAAAATAATTTTTCCGAAAGTTTTATTTTTAAAAATCGCATATCAAAGCCTCTAATAAAAAATATTCCAAAATTATTCTTGTATTATAATTTTTTCATTGTTGCCTTTAAATTGATTTAATAAAAAAAGATTTTAGAAATCTAAATAAATAAATATTTTTAAACATTTTGCTTAATTTATTAATTGCTAAGAATGACCCAAATAATGTTTAAAATTATTTGATTTCATTTTTTTGGAGTGATTTTTAGTTTTAGCCTAGCAAACGTTAGTATGGTCCAAACTGGGATTTTATTACAAATTTAAGTTTTCAAATATCCTTATTTTCCCGTTCTTTATTTTATGAGCATTGGTTGGGTAAGATGGTTACTATCCATTCCTGTCCATTTTTAACTAAAAGCTGAAGGGGAGAAGGTTTTCGGAGGAAAAGAAAGAGAGGGCGGAGTTTTTTAGTCGCTTTAATAAAACAATACGTATTTTGTAAAAAAATTTTTTGAAGTTTGAAGATAAGTTAACAACTTTATAAAATATAAAAATTGTTCAATCTTGTGCTTTATTAGAATTTATTTGAATAAAAATATATTTGATTTTTTGTATTTTTTTTAAATTTTTGTAATATTCATATGAATATTTAATATTTAACCTCTTTGTGAAATATGAAGAATTTAATGTTTTGTTTCTCGATATCGACATTCTTCAACTCTTACCCTTTTGAAATTTTTCTTTTTGTCGTTTTGACCTTTTAACTTTTTGACATTTCTTTTTGTGTTAGCATTATTAAATTCCTCCTTCATTCTGAAAAATTTCGATTACTAAAGCGAGCACAAAAATATTAAAAATAAGTATTTTTCGGAAAAATAGCTCCTCTGGAATTTTTTTATCTTTTTATTTTTTAACTCATTTTCTTGTATTCATCGCGTATGCTAGCTTGTTTTATTTATTTTTAATCATTTGTTTACACAAATTTTGTAAAAATTGTCGCATCTAAAGGATGTTTATATCAGCAATTGTGGATGTATAAATTGAGGTCCGAATGACTCAGATGCTGAAAGCTTAAATAATTGAAGGAGCAGAAGTAAACCAAACAAAGCACTAAACACAATTTAATGGGTTTACATTTTCAAGGTTTGCGTATTTTGAAAAGGTTTTGTTCTCACTAGGAGATTATCAATTAGGTCCCCGGTGTAAAACTGGGAATTTTGTACGGTTATGGGTCTGAATGTTTGGCAAGAGAAGGCCGAAATTCTGTTGCATAAACTCGTGCTATCATTTCCTTGCTCGTTTTTCTGCTGTAAAAGACCTAATATCCGTCAAGATTTTTCGTCACTTTTTTTATCATAATTGAGTTTTAGATATCTGGTTTTATCGATAGGATATATCTGTTATAAGGACTGGGGAATAATGACATTTAGTCCCACTTCTCCATATAACAAGCTTCAAGCTCATCCTTTAATCATAATACTTTTCTTAAATAAATTTAGATACATCCACAATTGGGTAATCATGGACAATCCGGGAGACACCTTAAAAATTATTATATTTTTTTCTGAAAATAGTTTTATGTAGGTAATCGACCATGCTGAATCTGAATCTGTGCTTAGAAATTGTTAATTTCGAACCCTAGACCCAAATTCGACCATGTCGAATTCGGGGTAAAAAATTCGAAATTAAAAATTTAGGGCTAATCTGACACGCCTATTCGAGCTGAGTCGAATGGCATCAAAATTATTCAGTTTCGACAACTTTGGACAAAGTTATGGTGTCTGATTTGTATACGGAAGTCTAACCAGCGTTATTTAATTGATCATAACTTCGATCAAAGTTGTCGAAACTGAATAATTTTGATGCCATTCGACTCAGCTCGAACAGGCGTGTCAGATTAGCCCTAAATTTTTAAGTTCGAATTCTTACCCCGAATTCGACTTGGTCGAATTCGGGTCCGGGGTTCGAAATTAACAAATTCTAAGCTCAGATTCGAATTCAGCATGGTCGATTACCTATGTAAAACAATTTTCAGAAAAAAATATTAATTTTTAAGGCGTTTTTAAGGTGTCTCCCGGATTGTCCATGATTACCCACAATTGCTGGTCTTTTTTTCTCGTTCACTACCGTAAAAATTTTCCGCACATTCATTCTGCTATTCACGCCCAGGTGTGACAGTAATAGAGGAAAATGTTTAATCTTTCACAGGTTTGGGTAGTTTAAGTGTGCGGTTTTTTAATCTTCATGTATTTTTGGGCTACCTTTTTTCTTGGTATCATAAGGGAAACGAGAATTTTGACTTTAGGTGCCTTATTTTTTCTTCTTAATTTTTCCTTGTTTTACCTCTAGCAACTAACTTAAAAGGAATTAATTATGGGTTGTTGTTTTACGAGGTTAGTTTTTTGGCACTCACGTGTGTTAATTCCATTTTCCTTAAAAAGTCTTAAGTCCTTTGTTTTTGTAGCAAGTCAAATGCATCATTTAGGTACAAGAAGTACAACAAGAAAATAAGTATGGAATAAAAATGGGGCACCTAAAGTTAATTCCCAAGCTTTCTACCTTACCTAGACCGTTTTTACTGACAATTTTTGGTAACTTTTTATGGTGCAGATCTAGGTGATTCATATTTGTGTAATTTTCTTTTTCATTACCACAAATTTTTGATTGTTTCTGAAGCGGGAACCAACTCGAAAATTATCCACTAGAATTAACACTAGTGCAAAACTTAGAAACCTGAAAAATTTTGTACAAAACTTTATTAAATAATTGTGGGTATTGAGATTATTGAAGCTCGCAAACTTGAATATCACTACCCAAACATTCTTTCCTGGCGTGTTTTCCTTCTCATTTTTTGTTATTTTAATCATCTACATGATATTCGTGTATTTTAATTTGATCCTTTTCAATTAATTTCATTTGCTTAATATTACTATATCTACATTGCTATTATTTTTGAAGAATATTTACTAATTTATATTTTTTCATTTTCAGAAAACAAATAAATAAATTTATTTAAAATTAAAGAAAAATGGCGGCAGTTGCACTTCTAACCGACATCCAAGTATTTTTTTATTTTTTAATAATATTTTAACTGGAGCTTAGACTATCAAAAACTTTTTGGAATCCCGTTGAACAGATAGTTTTCTGACTTGAAAATTTCCCCTATCTCTCACTAATTCAACATTGCGTTCTATAATTTGACGGAATTTCGATAAATTCTATTTTAGAATTTGTTAATTAATTAGTCGATTTTAATAAAAGTCTGAGCTCTCTCTCGTACCTTTCAAAAACGTAATATATACTATCTTATTTTTAAATAATTTTTATTCGGTGACAAACCGGCTCCTTATTCTAAAGAACAGGACGTTTTGACTTTAAACTCCTGGTTTGACCCACAAATTATTGACCTTGACGGTTATATATTTTCCTGAATTTTTTCTTTTGTTGGATTTCCCAATATCAAAATGGTTTCTAGCAAAAATAGAGATTTTAGATTTCCCTTAGAATTACTAAATGAAATTGTTAATGTTCTCCCGTTAAATCTAAATTGGGAAGATTCCCGAGTTTCTTTTGATTTTGATATTTTTCTTTTACGGAATCAATGCCAATGGGTTATTTATTTTAAGAAAAATTTGAAACCAGTAAGTTTTCCTTTTTTAAACGGTTTTGAAGGGTACTATAATTAAATAAAATAATTTTTCATAAAATCTTTTTTTAAAGATTTCTGAAAATCTTGCATTGGTTAAGACTCGATTCGAGTATTTTGCCAACAACCTTGGAAGCGTTACCACACAAGTTAACCTTCTCTCGCTTAACAAGCAATGCAACCTTGCATACGAGCGTATGTTTTATTAATTATTGAACATTAAATTATTTAACATTAAAAAAGCAAAAAACTAATATTCATTCTTAAGGTCTTCGTCTCTTGTGTCTTCTTTTGGTTGAAGGACAGCCTGCGAAATTAGAAGAATTGGACAATATCGAGTATCCGGCTAGGCATCCAAATCTTCAGAATATTCCTCTCAAAAATCACATATGCGTTGTTTGTTTATAATTTTTTTCAAAGTTAAAACTCATATTTTTAAGATTCGTGGACTCGTTTCATCAAAATTTCCCAAACTTGTTGCAATGTTGGATATTGGCAATGGTGCTTTGGCTGGAAGTGGGATTGGGGATGATGATCGGCGACTTATATTTGCGGATTTATTTACGATGAATACCACAGTCGGTATTATGGGCCGTTATTTCACATAATTTGTTGACTTGGTTTAAATTGTCTCATTTTGTTGTTGTTAAATAAAAATTTTTCCTTTTTTGATTTTCCTCTTTGTCAAATTGTTCCATTCAACTATTTATAATTTTCTTTATATCAAACTTATCTTAATTAGTATATTTTCTGGGCTTGCTACAGCTTTTTAAATGGATATTGAGAATGAAACTGAAATGGATAGTTTAATTTTCATGAGGTGAACTGGGTTGAAAGAACTTCGGGACCAATTCCCTCCATTCTTGCTTTAACTTTTTAAAATTGTTTATATTCTATAGATTTTTATGAGAATTATTCGCCATTTTACTAAAATAGCTACTGTTTTGGCTAAACATCCACTAAAAATGCAATTAGCCTCTCCTGAATTTCATGCTCTTTTTACCCCAGAATTAAAAAAACTTTCTTCGGTTTTTGCCTCTAATGGGTTTGAATTGAGGTTTTTTTAATTTTGAATACTTAAAAATAAAATTTCTTTAATAGAATGGCTGGAGGGGCGGTTAGAGATTTGTTAATGGGTGTAAGGCCTTCAGATGTTGATTTTGCAACGGATGCAACTCCTTTACAAATGAAGGAAATTTTCACACAGGAACAAATTCGAATGCTAAATAAAAATGGAGAAGAGCATGGTAAGAGAATTTTTTTATTTGTAATTTAATTTATTTCGAGGGACTATTACCTGTAGAATTGATGACAAAGAAAATTTTGAAATAACGACATTGAGGTATTTTTAATAATTATAAATCATTTGGGGTTTTCTTACTTTTTTTGGTTCTTTTATGCTCCCAAAAGGACATTGCTTTTATTTGTTAGACCTAAAGAGGATTACTTTTGAAATTTATGTGAATATTAATGAACGGGACTTTTTGTGATTATCTTTTCCCCATTTCATTTCCTTTATTTTAGTTTTTTAAAAATCATACTAGAATTTTAATGTTAGAAGGGGCAACCTATTTAAATATAAAAAAATATTTAAAATATTTTTATCAGAATTGATGTAGTTTGTGATGGGAGAAGAGCAGCAGTTAAATTCACTAAAGATTGGGAAGAGGGTTTTTTAAAAAATTTTTAATTTGAGGAGTTTACTTTTTAGATGCATTTCGTAGGGATTTAACAATAAATTCTTTATTTCTCGATCTCGATGGATTTGTGCATGATTATACTGGGGGAATAGAAGATATTAAAAATAGAAGAATTTCTTTTGTTGGTGATCCTGTTATCAGACTACAAGAGGTTTCTTTGGATTTAAGAAAAAAATAAAAATTAATTTGAGGATTTTCTACGTATTCTCCGCTATTTTCGATTTTTCGGACGCTTTGCCCCTGTTGGCGCTACACACGAACCTAAAAATATTGAGGCTATTATAGAATGTAAGGATGGGCTTAAGGTATGTTTTAATTTTTTAAAATTAATTTATTTTTAAAAGTTAGAGGTGGGCATTTGATTAATAACATATTCTCCATGTTCCCCTCATTCCTTTAAATTGTTAAAATCGAATTTTTGTTAGCCTGCTAGAAATTTTTTTGATTAAAAAAAATCAATTTGGACAAATTAAGAAAATTATTGCCCTGGCCATTTTGAGTAACACCAGAAAGAAAATTGATGGAAATAGGAGAGTATTCTTTAAGTATTTAATCAAATATTCTAATTTGGGCATTTAGTTGGTATTTTCAGTTCCTCTCTTTTATTTTTAATTTTTTTTTAAATATTTAGAACATAAGCGGTGAAAGATTATGGATGGAATTCAACAAAATTTTAATTGGAAGAATGGCTTCTTCTGTAATTAAAGAAATGCTTTTAACGTGTAAATTGGGACCTTTTTTGTGTTTGCCTGAAAGTGTAGGATTTGATGAATTCGAAAGAGTGGCTAAATTAAATTCGCCTAAAGGAGAGGATGGACCTTTGGCTGCAGCACCAAGCACTTTATTAAGTGCTTTATTTAGTAATGTTGAAGATGTGGAAAGATTTCAGGTTTTTTTTTGATTTATTTGAAGAATTGTAAAATTAAAAGGGAATATTGAGGGAAGGGTTTTGATCTCAGTCAGAATATCCTAAATATATAACCCGAGATTCTCTTCTCGGACAAAAATTCTAAAGAATTTTAGAGAATTTTTTGAACTAAAGTCCAAAAATTGAATCTCATATTGAAGGTCTTATCGTCCACATTTAATTTATTTATCAAATGACATTCTAGATTTTGGGTATATATTTTTTCCTACAAAGTTCCTAATTCTTGAGTGAATTAAAATATTAATTTAATTCTTCTAGTCCCGTTGTAAATGTTCAAATGCAGAAAAATGGCTTTGTGAATTAATTGTACAAAGAAGAGAAGAGGCTATGAAACACAAAAATGATATTAATTATTTTAAATATGCAATTTTGGATGAAATATTTGAAAGAGGAGGTTAAAATTTAAAATAATATTGTTAATTTTTGAGTAATACCAGAAAAAATTTTATAAATAGGAGAGCATCCTCATCTTTCTTGTTACAATCAGACCTCATTTTTGGATACCTTTTAGAGCCTAAAAATTGTATCTTGTAGTTAGGGTTATTTTAAATAAAAGGGTAAAAATTAAAGAATTGTAGTTTTGTTTCTTTCATTTGTAGTTTTTTTTCTGGGATAGTTTTATAAAAGCAAAAAATAAAAAATTTACCTGATTCCTGTTAAATCTACCTGATTCTCTTATTCGAGTAAATGGAGCACCATAGCCTCCTCTCTTTTTGGTGCTCCATAAAATCCAAATTTTTTTGCTGGTTACCTTATTTCAAAAAAAGTCAACCCAGAATTCGCAGCTTGAATAAATTACCCCCACAACTCTTTTTTTGGAATATCACTTTTGGTATTATTCAAAAATCTTAACCAAAAAAAATTTTTTTTCTTAATTTATCCAAAATCAAATCCAGATTTTAATTTTTTTCTTTTTTAAAAAAGGTCAACTACAAAATTTAGTTCATCAAAATTATTTGGAATTAATTAAATATATTGGAATTGTTGACTCTGAAATTTTTAAAGAAATAAATGAATGGAATCTTGAGAAATTTCCAATTAGCGGGATTGATTTAATGTCTTTAAATATTCCAAAAGGGCCAAAAATGAAGTAAAATTTTTAATTTAAATTTTTTAAATTTAATTTTTTAAAAGGAAAGTACTTAAATATTTATTTAATGTTTGGATTAAAAATAATTTAAAATTAAATCGAGAAGAATTGTTAGAACATGTTAAAGACAAGGAAGTAGACAATATATTGGCAGAAATTGAAGAACCAACAAATAAAAAGAAGAGACGAATGCCTGGGCCTTTTTCTTTAGAAAAAAGATAAAAAATTTTTGTTTTTTTTATTGCATCAGAAATTTATTTTTATTTAAAAAATAAATGATGAATTTTTAATTAAATTTTCTTTGTCCCTTTTTGTTTTTAGATTTATTTTTAGTTAATTCACACTCGATATCCACCTCCTTAACTCGTAAAATTTCACCTAATTGTAACGTCACATTCGTTATAAGGGGTCTGTCTTTTCTTGAGTTTTTTCACTTTCTTTTCTAGCTTTCAAGGTGCAACGAGACAATTAAAAATATTTTAAAGTTGCTTTCAGATAATTTTTGTTTGTTAATATAAAAGGAGGGGGATTAATTTGTGTATTGTGAATGACGGAGAAAATGGCACTTTTTGTAAACAACTACGTTTTGAATGGATATCTAATGAGAGGGGGGAATAAATATGAGATATTTATTTATATTTGAAACCTTTAAAGAAAATATAAATATAAACATTTGTGCTTTATTTGCAAATATTATTTCAAATTGTGACGATAATGAAAATTTCTTTTGAGCAAATATTTTCTTTATTTGCAGCTTTTCTTTTTAGCAGGTAATTTTTCGAATCATTAAAGGTTTAGGAATGTCCCTAAATACTGGTTATGGATTATGTAAATTGTGATGGATCTTCGTAACTATTGAAGTGAGCGGCGGATGCAAACAGCTCTGTTTGAACCAGGGATGGGCGGCTGTGGAAAAAGCCGGGTCGAAAAAGTCCTATCACTGGTTTGGACTAACTTTAGCCATAATAATAGGGAGAATTAGAGAATTATGGAGGGCATGGAGCCAGCATAGAATTATTCAAAAAAATGCAGTAAAAGTGAAAAAAAATTAGTGGATAATCAATCAACTTAATTTTTAATTAAAAATTATTTTAAGTGAAACCTCAGCTAATTTTTTCTTTGGAAATGTTGTTGGGAATAATGGAGTAAATGTAAGGGGATTTATTTTAAAAACAACCCCTCTTAAATAATAATTTTTTAGTCAATCAACAAAAATGTTAGATTTCGTTACCCTCCTCGAACACAAAATTTTATGGCCAAACAAAATTTTCAATTGGGACAAATTTTGTCTAAAACAACATCAAAAACATCCAAAAATTCTTCAAAAAATCAAAGAAAAAATAAAAAACCAAAAATTTTAATGAAAAGTAAAGGGTTATTATTAAATAATAATCAACATTTTAAGACAACATTTAAAAATGTTTTTGGATTTAAAACGGTTTTTTTTGAGAAAAAATTTTAAAAAATTAATTTTCTAAATTTTTTTAGTCAATAAAAGGTCTCAAATTTACCCCAACAGATATTAAAAAATATACAGGTAAATTAACTAAATCTCGCCGACAAACATTTAAATGGGCACCGAATGGACCTATTAGTGATTATTTGATGCAAAGTCCGAGAATTTGAGAGAATTTTTTTTTGGAAATTTTTTTCGAGAAAATTTTAAAAATAAAATAATTTGTATAGTCAAATCTCATTTTTAAATAAAAAATTGGGAATAAAAAAAATCTTAAAGTGATGATATCGTTTAGGGCAAAGCTTCTCACCGATCTATTCCACACCTTTTTCAATCTTGGATTTAGAAAGAAGTTTTTCCAAACATTTTCTTCCAAATTTTAATTTTATTTATTCCTGAATTCTCTTCTTAATTGAAATCAACTTTTCAAAGTTTCATTTTCTTTTTTTCCAAATAAATCCCTTTTAAATTTTCTACTCTAATTCCAGATTTAGAGAAAGGTAGAAATACATTTAAATGGACACCACCTAATCCCTAATTAAAGACCAACCTAATTAAAGAAAATATAGGTTTAGTATCTAGAAATGAGCTTTGACTGTACAAGTATTATTTAGAAAATAACTAAATATTTTTTAAATTTTTTGTGTTTTAATAAAATAAAGAAAAAAATAAATTTAGTTTTTTGTAAAAAAAATTTTTTCGCTTAACATTTCTCTAAATTTAATATTTTTTATTTAAATTTTTGAAAAAAAAATTTATTTACTTAAAAGTTTAAAATAACAAAAAACCTTTTAAAAATTCCTTTTTCAACAAAAAAAACAATCAAACCATATCTTTGTAGGATCTTCTCTGTTTGTCTTTAAAGAAATAATCTGGCTCTCTCTTCCACAATCCCAATTCCCTTTCATTACTTAATTCGTCTTGTTTGTGATAATTGTGATATTCAAGTAAATAATTAATTCTTTTGTTTAATTGATGGAAAGAATGGGGAGAAGTTTGTTGGATTTTTGGGCCATAAACATTTCTGAAAAACAAAAAAAATTTAAGAAAATTAATTAATTTTAATTAAAAAGATCCCAGAATATTCTTTGCGTATTTCAAAAATTCCCCCGATAAATTAATTAACGGTAAACTAAAAAAATAAGTAGGTAGAGGGATAAAAAACAGGAAAAAATTCAAAGTAGAATTTTTCCTATTCTTTTCTAGTCCTGCTGCTGCCATTTAATTAGTCAAAATACTTATAAGGTAAGATGAGAGGATAAAAATAACAATAAAACCCTCCTATTCTTCAGTAAAAATTTAAGTCAAATTTAAAACAAACCTATAATGAATTTTCCTAATTAATTCATTTGCTCTATGATTCCCAGGAAATCCTCTTAACCATCTCGGAACGTGGTAGAGTAATTGTGAAGGATGTAAAGAACCATCTCCAAGAATGTCAATATAATCATTTTCTCCAAATCTAGCATTACTTTCCGTCCAATGGTCTTTAAACTTTAAAAGCAAAATTTAAAAAAATTAAAAAAAAATCTGTGCCTTTTAAACCCCCAAACTTGAAAGTGATCTTTTTATTTAGTCAACCCAAAAAAAATTTTTTAAACTTTTTCTCTCTAGGCTGTAAGTCTTCTTAAATTATTTTTTCTTTTAGTAAACTATTTCAATTTTTGGTGATGTAAAAGAAATCTCAAAAATCTGAAAAGCCTTGTAAATTTACGTTACTTTTGCCTAATTGTTAATACAATTAAGTTAATTAAAAATATGCATAGATAACGAGAAAATTAAAAATATTAAAAAAAACCTTGTCTTTCGGTTTAAACAAAGGCTCCTTCAAATTTGGAATTCTTGGAAGAGGATCAACGCCTGGACGGTGATAACGATAAAAATAGCCCGTATCAGTCAATTTTGTTGTTCTTTTACGTCTGTCATCAGTAATTCGTGGAACTTGTAAACGATCATGCCAAAAACGAATATTTGTTGTTAAATAATTTGTTTTAACAAATTTTATTAAATTTGGAAACATTTAAAATATTTTTTAAAAAAATCTGAAAAAAAATTGAAAATAAAAAGGAAAATTGCAAAATGTGGGGAAGCCTTCTTTCTTCGCCTGTTCATTGCTAGAAAAAAAAATTAACAAATTATCAAATATTTATTGTTAGGTTTCAACAAATTTTTTGGAAAAAGAAAAAAATAAAAAAAATAAAAATATTTATCAAAAAGTCAAGATCACTGTAACATTAAAATAAATAAATTTGTTTAAATCTTTTAGAAACCGCCCAGAAATGAGTTTTTGGATTTTTAATCATACTAGAAAAAATAAATTGAAAATAATTCTGAAAATGTTGGAGAAAATAAAAAAAAACTCTGAACGGATCTAATCCAACCAATATATCAAAAGATAAATAATAAATAAATAATCAAAAAATTAACAATAAATTCGTTGAATTTCTACATTATTAAATACTCCCAATTTTTTCTCACATAAAAAAAGAAATTTAATTTTTGGATTGAATTTGCTTGAAATTCGATATTTTGTTTCCACAAAAGCTCCGCTGACAAATCCCTTTCCAATTTTTTTAGCTCTCTTATTTAAAGAAGTAAAAGGAATATTACAATTCATTAATTCAATATTAGCCACCAATTTTGAACAATCCTTTGACGTTTCAATATGCTAAAATAAAAATAAATTTGGATTCTTCAAAAAATATTTTATAAAAATTTCTGGTTTGGATTGTCCTAACAAGGGAACCTTTCAAAATTTAAGTCAAAATTTTGATTTTTTTGTACCAATAGAGCATTAACTATTTGCTCTAGAAAATTTTTTAACCTTTTGTCCTAAAAATATGCAACTAAAAAGTTATGGGGCTTCAAAGTCTACGAAAATTAAGATTGCTTGAATTCCCCCAATAAAAGAAAATCCTATTTTATTCTAATCTGCCTAGTTTGAAAGTAAACACCGGGCCAAGAAAACTATTTAAAAATTATTTTTCGAGTAAACTAGTCTGAACTCTTGAGGAAGGTAAAATAATAATTCAATCAAAAAAAAAGTAAGCATAAAAACTTACATTTAAAATACAATCAAAAAGATTCTGCAAATTATTCGAGTCTAAACTAACGTAATTAAACTTGTCTCCAGTCATTAAAATTTTAAATAAAATATCTGTATATTTTGTCGCGTCATTATCATCTATCTGAATTTCAAGAGTTTCACTACTAATTAGATAATTCAAAACAAATTTTAATTTATTTCCAATATTGTAATCCATAAACACAGACAATTTTCGAATATAAAGTTGTTTTGAATTTCCAAATAATAATTGAATTAATTCTGGATTGAATGTAAAGTAATCAAAGATGCCATTATCAAAAGAACAATTAAATAATTTGTTTAGGTAATAATAAACAATTTTGATTTGATTTTTGTTTCTAATAAAAGTTGGTAACTCTAGTTGAAGACCTTTAATTTTTGAACCGTCCGAAATAAATACTTAACAAAAAAAAAAGAAAAGTTAAAAGAAAATTATAAAAATTCAAAAAGTTATTAAACAAGATTTAACCTTTAGATAACAAAATAACAATATCTTTGTGCAAAAATTGATCAGTCAAATAAAGACGAATTGGTTTTTTGATTCCATTTTTCCACTAAAAAAGAGGAAATTTTAATAATTTAATTTATTCAATACCTTCTCCTCAAGCTCTTCATTCAATGGAAAGTCAAAATTTTCAACATTGGGTTTAATTAATTTATAATGAGGTAAACAATTTTGTAGAAAAGAATGGTCCTTAAATATTTAACAATTTAAATTAATAAAAAAACCTTACAATAATTATTTCATCAAATTCCTCTCGAGCAAGTTTTCCTTCAAATTCATTGATAAAATTACGAAAATATAAATTTGTTTGTTTGATTGAACATAATCTATTATAGTTGAAAAATTTAAAAATATCCAGTTGAACTTCAGTTGGTAAATACAGAAAAGTCATTTTTGAAAATTTATTTAGCACTGAAAATATTTTAAAAAATTGTAAAAATTTTTAATTTTGGTTCCCCATTTTTTCATTCACCAAGGAAAATCTATGCTTTTTAAAAATTGTGGGTCGAGATTATAGTATAACTTGGAAAGAGTCAAAAACTCCAGGGGACCAAGCTGATTTTTAAAGTCAGATTTGAATATGCAAATAAATATTTAGAAACGCCAACACAAAAAAATGTCAAAATATGTATTAAAAACGTCAACAACATAAAAGCGAAGAAATAAAAAAAAAATAAAACAAAATTTACACAAAATAAATTTACAATATTTTTGTGAGTTAATTAATTATTATATCAGTATATACACAAGAATAAATATTTATTTATACAAATCTTTTATTTAATTTTGTTCCATAGTTCCACTTTTCAGATCGCCCATCAAGTCCTCACAGTACTTCCATTCTTTATTTTTTGCCCCATCATAGGCATGGTTCAATAAATTCTTGCAACTTTTCTTCAAGTTGTTGGTAACCGCAACTGCCTAAAATATATTTAAAATTTAATATAAATTCATTGACTAGATTTTTGTCAAAAGACAGTCCACCTGTGGTCAACTAATATTTTAATCAACTATCCTAGACAGGGGAGGATTTAGAACTTTTGATTGCTTTTGAACCAAAGACACATGAAACTCCTTGAAAAAGCTTGGGCAAAAACTTTTGATAACCCTTGGCCCCTGCTTGCCATCCAAAATTAAATTTAAAAGAATCATTTTAAAAGGTGAAATGCTGTCCCCTAAAACTCTTTAAAAACCATTCTTACATTAGTCTTCATCCTTTTCAGTTCAGTCTCATCCATCGCGTTAATATCACTTTGCTCCAAAAGGCTTGACAATTCTTCTGTTGGCCTTTCAATAAATTCCTGATTGTCAACAAAAATGACAGTAGACAGACTATCTGCTCTGAGAAAATAGGCCAAAGCATAGCTGAATTGAAGAACCCTTCTAGCAATTCCCAAAGCTTCAACAGCGTCTTTAATGAAGGCAGCATCAAGATAAGAGCCTTTAGAGCGTGTTTGGTATTGTTTCATCTTTTCTTCTAGTTGTTGACGAAACTTTAAAAAAATTTCCAATTTTTTTTCGAAAAATTTCTAATTAACCTTATGTTCAAATTTCAAACTCTGTTCATGGTTTGCATATCGTCCAGCGTAGAAGATAAAACGTTGGGCATTCAATTCACTCATTTGTTTGTCCTTTTGTTTTTTATCTATAGTTGCCCCCAACTTTTTAGCAATATCCCCGCCTCCTTCAAAACGATTGCATCTAAAGGGAGAGGCTGCCATGTGAAGTTTCCAATCCCCCATGCTAAAAAATAAATTTTTTAATTTAAGAAACACAATATTTTATAGTTAAGATCAAATAAACTAAATCGTTAACGCTTTTTTGAGTGAAACAAAGGGGCCCTGACAGTCGTATTTATATTAGCACCCATTTTTGCCACAATTTGAAAATTAAAAGGCGAACCACTCAACTATGCGGTAATCCTTAAGATCATTGGTCCCTAGAAAAAAATGTTCAAAAATGCTCTTTTGATATTTTTGAGGCCTGCCAGTAGGTAATCGAGTGTGCTGAGTCCGAATCTGAACTTAGAATTTGTTTATTTCGAATCCCGGACCAGAATTCGACCAGGTCGAATTCGGGGGGAAAAATTTGAAATTGAAATTTTATGGTTATTCTGACTCGTCTCTTCGAGCGAGTCAAATGGTATTAAAATTATTAAGTTTTGACAATCTTAAACGAAGTTATGATCAATTAAATACACGTCTGTATGGACTTTCGTATGCAGATTAGGCATCATAACTTCATTTAAGCTTGTCGAAATACGATAATTTCGATACCAATCGATTCAGCTTGAAGAGCTTAGTACGATAAGCCCTAAAAATCAAAATTTGAATTTTTACTCCTAATTCGACCTGGTCGAATTAGGAGTCCGGGATTCGAAATAAGCAAATTCTAGGTTCAGATTCGAACTCAGCACACTCGATTACCTACTGGCAAGCCTCAGAAATATCGAAGGAGTATTTTTTAATAATTTTTCTCTAGGGACCAATGATCTTAAGGATTACCAACTATGCTTATGTTAACATTCCTTATTAAGTTCTAAAAAACTAACCAAACCCAGCAGAATTGATATCTACACGACGCTGTTGTGCAAGACATATGGTTACAGCCTCTATTCTTCTCAATGGGAACCTAAAATTAAAAAGAAATTCAAAAGAAAATTAAAAAAAGACTAGCCTTGCATTTTGGACAAGGTTTAGTGTTTGAATGAATCCAGGAAAGATTTTTGTGGTCTGAAGAAATTGATCTCATCCACATTGCCAACAAAGCACAATTTATAGGTTCATGCCAACTGTAACCACAATCAGAGCAATAAATGTTGCCACAGGTACAAGCCACACGTGCAGAATCACTCCAAAATTGAGTCAGAGAATAGAGGGTACAGCCAACGCCTGGGCATGGCTTGATTTTTGTGTTCCACTAGAAAAGTAAAAAGTTTTTTTGGGAATTTATGAAACTTTAATAAAAATTTTCGAACCATAACATAGCGTTGAGCTTCTTGCTGTCGATATCGTTCATGAACGTTTGTATCTTTGCATAGTCTAAATAATGTAAACCGGTCCAGAAGAACAGCGCAATTAGTGTCTGGGCATTGGATGATGCTAAAAAGACTAAATAACACGAGAAAAAGACAAAATCGAAAACCCAAAACAAAATTTTCGTGTCTATTCGAAAGCCGTAGAAGCGTTAAAAATTAGAAGGGTCAGAAACCGGAAAAAGCTATTTTGACTTACCAAGTATTCTCGGCAATAACTTTTTGTCTGATATATGCATCCCAACATTCAGTACAGAAAAGATGAGCACAATTTAAGCCTTGGACTGCCACATGTTCATCATCGCAGAGAATACAACTCTTGCCTTTGGATGAGTAAAGTTGTTGAGGATCTGACTCTTTGGGGTCCTTAGGATTGTAAGCACCACAGAATTTAGCGGGGATCTTGCAGCCAGCATTAACGTATCTAAAAATGAAGTCTTTCAGTTTACGCGCTGTTTCCCTCAATAACCTTAACACAGCACTGTCACAAGACCATTTACATTCCTGTAACAAAGCCCAACAGACTGGCAACGGCTTCTCAATGGTCGCTTGCAGTGAAGTTGCAATTTTATTCATCCTCTCTTGAAGGTTGTCGACAGTTAGTATCTCGAACTTGAAAAGAAAGAAAAGTCATTAAAGTGTAAGAACTTTTAAAACTAACGTCAGCTTTTGCCGCTGAACCATGTGGAGGAGCCATGAGTTTATAGAAAAGAGAGCGGCCACAAACAAGGCAGCCAATATGAGTTGAAGAATGATTAAATTGCACATTTGTTGCTTTTATAGTAGTCTGAAAATTAATAATGAAAATTCTTAGCATCCATTGAATTATAATGAAAATTGAATTGTAAATATTGGCAAAGCCTTGAAAAATCAATACAAGGGCTCAAATGAAATTTTTTTCTGAAAATTTAACAAATTTTAAATAAAAATTTTTGAATTTAATCTGGCATAATGTTTGGCGGTAAAATTCATTTTAAAATTTAAGCTTCGTTTATTTTATTGATTTTTCGTCATTTAATTGTCCGGAAAAACATTTAAATGGTCATTAAAAAACTAAAATTTCCTTATTTCGGAGGTTAATAGGCTATCTAAATAATTTTTGCTTTTGAAAATATTTATGTTTTTGGGTTCATCTTATTTTTTCATAACAATTAAAGTTCAATTTTCACTATTTTTTCAGAGCTTTAGATCAATCATTATTAATCTCATAATGCAGCAATCACCTGATAAAAACGATTCTCTTAGTCTTTTGGAAAGCACTAATCGTGATAGCAGTATGTAATTAGCTGTTTATCCTTAATCTTTTTTTTAGATTTTTCGACCTACCAAGCCGATCGGGAACAACTTGAACGTTTGAAGTCACTTAATCGTGTATTGGAATGCGAATTTGCTGATCTTCGTCGACAGATGCCAATTCTTAAGGATGCAGAAGGAAAGGATGTTACCGCTGAGGTTTAACAATAGAGTAGGGTGTGGTTTTGGTCTCTTAGCTGGGTTATGTTCAGTTGTTCCGGGTTCTTTTTATCAGCTTAATTTTTCGATTTATTTCCTGAAAGCCGATGTCCGTTTTTTGCTTTTCAGTTTAAGTTTCTTATAATTTTTCTATTTAGTTTGCAAAACAAGCTCGCGAGTTGCAAAAATATAAGGATGAATGTGATAATTGGGCAGAGCAGCATCGTAAATTGCTCAAGAAATATGACGATTTTGAGCAGAATACTATGGAAGAAATTGGTATTCGTGACAAGCAATTGGAAAATTTGAAGAAAATTGGATTTGAATTGGAAGATGAAAATGCTCAGGTTTCTAAAATTTTTACTAAAAATTATTAATTTTAAATTAAGCTTCGTGAAAAACTTCAAGATGAAATTGCAAAGAATAAACATGTGGAGCAGGCAGCAGTTGGTGGTCATGGACTGGAACATTCTCTTGAAGAACTGCATGTAAACAAAATTTTAATTTACACTCTTAGATAGGGGAGATAAGTCGGTGTCAAGGGGCTGATAAGTTAGGGGATGCTGGGAACGGCTTGGGGCATAGATTATCATTCATTTCACGGTTGGGTCTTCTATTTTACACGTCTGCCACAATTTTATGACAATTATTAACAAGTGATTGGTGATTAAAATTTTATTTTTCAGATTCGCGATCAAATTCGTAATAGCATTGCAAAAATACCAGGTTATCCCATTTCTTTCTTTTTCAAATTTTTATCTTTTAGGCTTGTCGTCTGCTCAAATCGCTGCCCAGTTCAACGAATCTTTTGCTGATTTAAATCCAGATGATGCTGAACAGATTGCTGCACATATTTTTATGATTCTTGAAAAATTGGAAAATAATACTCGTGCAAATGAAGAACTTCGTTCTGGAATTTTTGCTTTTCTTTCACAACATGGCTTTAATGCTGATGAGAAGAAATTTGCAACGTTTTCTGGTGTTATTAAGGAAATGGTTTGAAAATTTTTATTTTTTTGGTAATAAAAAATTATCTAAATTAAGCTTCAAAAACGTCAAAATGAAATCCGTGCGGCAAATGATCGTTTGGGAACAAAATTTGGTGGTAGCATTGGTGGCAAAGAATTTGAGGCTTGTATGCGTCAACTCAATCAAGACTCTCTTTCGTTTTCAAATACACTTCCTGGAGGTGCTGCTGATGCAGTTCTGGCTCGACAATCTATTAATGTAAATTATGATTCTTTAAAATTTATTTTGGCTAATGAAGACTACTTTAAATTTACGGGATTTTTAGGCAGCTTTAAACTAGGGGCTAGCTAAATTCTTAAAAATCTTTGGTAATAGTAAAAATGGATGTTATCTAAACAGTTTCCAATTTTATAGACGACAATATTCGAATCTGAAAATGTGACAATGGAATCAGTTGCCGCAATTCATTTGGCAGAACAAACAGCTAATATTGCAGAATCTTGTGTCAAAATGTTTGATCGTTTGCGTGGCACTGCTGAATTCTTTTTGCAACTTTTGGAGACAATTTCTGAGGGAGGGGAGTCTGAACTTGGGAAAGAATTGATGCAGAAAATTGAGTCGCTTCGTTTGGATCTTAACAAATCAATGGGGGATGCACGTTCTATTTTGGTTGAAGCAAAAGGTTTTTTTGAAGAATTTTGAATTTTTAAACGAAAAATTCTTATTTAGATGCTGAAAAGAATGCTCGTTCATTTTTGGAGCAAACTTTGCATCAAGTTTCTGTCATGAATTCAACTGTTTATAGCACAATTTCCAACCAATCAAAAATGGTTGTTGATGTGGGTACTAGTGCTATGGAACCGGGAATTTGTGTTATGGAACCTTCTCCGGTTTGTTTTGGGGTTTTTTAGAAAAAATAATTTTGTTTAATTTTTAGAAGTTGCCTCAAAGTAAAGAAATTATTGAAAGTATTTGCGGGGAGCTGAACAGAATTTATGATACTATGTTTGTTTTGCTAGATTTTTTGAAAATTTTTAATTAAAATTTTTAGGTCTGATGTTTGCACCAGTAGTAAGAAGATTGCACCAAAAACTGGTAAGGGAACGTCTAAAAGTGGGACGTCAACAAGTAAGAAGAGTAGCGGTGTCAATAAGAATAAGAATGATGGACAATTTAAGAAACCAAAGAATGAGACAAAAGGTGACAAGCGTAATTGAAGTAAATATGAAGTAAATATATATTTTTTGGGAGATTGATTTTAATTTTATAGTGCACTTGAACTATTTGTTTTGACTTGCGCGTTTATTTATTTTTTTGGAATAAATTATTCTTTTAAGTTTTATTTAATACATTTAAAGTATATTAACTTTAATTTATATTTTTTAGTTTTTGATTTTTTGAGGGAAAAGTTTGGAGATGAAATTAAGAATTATAAAAAAAAATTTTTCATAGTTTTATGTCTTCCAAAGATTTTTATCTTAAAGGTATTACAAAACTTTAATAATTCGCGAATTGACCAAGTCATTCTGTCCGAATTTGATAAAGTTAAAAATCATAAAATAAATTTGCCAAAATATCAGGTTATAAGGGAGTGGATTTTTTTTGCTATTTTAGGGGGTAGGAGGGGTATTTTATTTGATAGATTTTTAAATTTTGATTTTTAAAAATTGTTTTTTAGGAATCAAATAGTATTTTTTAAAAGAACACATATAAATGAGTACTGAACTTTATATTTTATTATTATTTTTATTTCTATTATTCTTGGCAGTTTTTTCTTTAATATGGTTATTTTTTTAAAAATTAATTTTAAAAATTTCAAAATTTTCAGTCTTGCCTTTTTAACTCCATGGACTAAACGTGTAAAATCTTATTTTTACACAAAACGTTATCCATTTACATTATATGGAATTTCAAAAACTCCTTTTGTTGGTTTATTTGTTGAAGATTTAAATACACAAAAAGGATTTAGAAGAACTGAACCAGAAATTTATTTGTCTTTAATTATTCCGGCATTTAATGAAGAGGTTTTTTTTATTGTTAATTTATTTTTTTAATTTTATTTTTAATAGCTTCGTCTACCTAAAATGTTGGATGAATGTTTGGAATATTTAAATAAGAGAGCAGAAAATTCTGATGAATTTACTTTTGAGGTTTTTTTTGGAAATATATTTTGTTCTAATTATTTTTTATTTTTTTGGGTTATTATTGTGGATGATGGAAGTACCGATGCAACTGTAGGTAATTATTTTTTTTTGTTTTTTAATAAATTAAAATTGGCATTAAATAGTAAACAAGTTCTGTGTGGAGTTATTAAGTGATAATGAAAGTCGATGCTAGGAACCCCACTTATGATTAGACGGAATTATTTCTTAATTGTCCATATTACACACCCAAGGACTTGAGGAATAACCAGATATTGAATTTGTAAGATAGGGAAAACATTTTTGATCAAATTTCCCCCTAGACCTTCAGTTTGTTTTGTTATAATAGAAAAAATTTTTTGACAAAAAATAGAAACAAAAACCCTTTTTTCCAGATGTTGCCCTCAATTATTCAAAACAACAAAACCAAAATAATCCAATTTATGTCCTCAAACTTACCGAAAATATTGGAAAAGGAGGTTCAGTTCGTGCAGGTGTTTTGTGTGCTAGAGGACGTTTTATATTATTTTCTGATGCGGATGGTGCTACAAAATTTTCTGATTTTTCAAAATTAGAAAAAGAAATGTTTTCTCTTTGTAATGGAGAAAATGAAGAAAAAGAAAAATTTAATGGAGAATCTTCAATTGATTGGACACATCCAGCTTTGGTTGTTGGTTCTAGAGCACATTTGGCGGATGAGGCGATAGCTAAACGTTCACTTTTGAGAACTGTGTTAATGTTGGGATTTCATGCAATGGTTTTTTTAAATTTTATTAAAATTTTTCTGATAAATTTTTATTTTTGTAGGTTTGGTTATTTACAGTTCGGACAGTCCGCGATACACAATGTGGCTTTAAACTATTCAGGTTTAAAAAATTATTTAATTTATAGGGAATTGGGTTAGGTAATGGGTATAAATTCTTTAGTTTAGTGAAGGTTCTTGTGGGTCATAAAGCGGCCTATGTATTTGTAACCAAAAATTAAAAAAATTTTTTTGTCCTATCGTATGGATGCTAGTCTATAACCAATTACCTAATTTTTTTTTGGCCCTAAACTCGGATTGAAAGTTTTTTAGTATATAAAGTTTTAAAGTTCAAGTCCTATGAACTGTTTCTTTCCTTATTTTAATATTTCTTTTCTTCAATTTCCAGTCGTGCTGCCGCCGCCAAATTATTTTCTCAACAACGAATTGAAAGATGGGCTTTTGATGTAGAATTAATTTATTTGGCTGAACGTTTAAATTTTTCGATTGCCGAAGTTTGTGTTGAATGGGAAGAAATTGACGGTTCTAAACTTACTCCTTTAGTGGCTGGATTACAAATGGGAAGAGATATTTTATTATTATGGTTTAGATATACTTTTGGGTTTTGGACTATTTCTCAAAATTAAATTAATTTTAAAAGAAAATGTTCAATTTTTTTGAACTCCTATATTCACTTGTTATATTTAATTTATATTTAAATTACTTCATTTATGGGGAGTAGCCAGTAGACCTTATCTTTCTGTTCGGATTTAATTTTTTGAAACTACACTGAAAATTTTACAATTTCACGATCGTTGAATTTTCTACCCTTTTGACAGTCAATATTTATCGAGAATATTAAAAATTTTTTTACTTTCTTGGTTTTCTACATTTCTGATTTGAGAGTTTTTGCCTGTCACATCTTTTTCAATGCTCCTTATTTTCTTTCTTTTTTTTAAATTAAAAACATGAATATAAAATATTTTTATTTTTTAAGAATAAAGCTTTAATTATTTATTTTTTGAATATTTAAATGTTTATTTTCCTTTTAATTTCTCTATTTTTATTGAATTAATATAATTTTCAGTTAAATTTAAAAATTAAATTAATGGATTCTAGTAAGAAAAAGGGTAAAGGAAGACCAAAAACTTCAGATGATGAATCGGAAATTTCTTGGAGAAATGTTAAAGATGAAATAATGTCTTTAGAAGAGGAGGAAGTTGTTAATGTAAGTAAAGGGAATTTTTAAAATTTGATTTTTTGTTGGCACCTTTGGGTATTTTTTAGTTATTCTTGGTAAAAAAAATTTTGCCTCGATTTAATTGAAAGGCCACTTCCCAAACAAAGTAAAAATTAACAAGTACCCACTGTTGTATTTTTAACTTCTAAAATTTTATTTTTATCAAACTGACAATTATTCTAAAATTCTAAAGACGTTCGATCCTTTGCCTTTTGCTGATGGACAATGGAATGTTCACGAATATTGTCGCCAAATTAATTTGACTGTTGTATCTCAAAGTGTAGATAGATTGGATTTAAGTTTTGATTTAATTAAAGTTGAGGCGCCAATTGCAAATGCTTTAAGGAGAGTTTTAATTGCTGAGGTTATTTTTAAAGAGGGTAGTTTTCTTGAAATTCTACAAAATGTTTTAGGTCCCAACAATGGCCATCGAGAAAGTTTTTCTCTACCAAAATACTTCGTGTATACAGGTTTTGTTTTGAATTTTTCTGACTCTTTATTTCTTTATTAAATTTGAGGATGAAGTTCTTTGTCATCGTCTTGGATTAATTCCTATTTATGCTGACCCAACAAAATTTGCTTTTCCTCCTGCCACAGATCCATCCAAACAACAACAAATAAATACTGATATTTTGGATGAAGAACCTGCTGGAGATGCAAAAAGAAATTTAATATTCAATTTACATGCAGTTTGCCCAAGGTTTTGAAATTATATTTAATTTTGGTTTATGAATAATTTCTTGTTTCGGGTCTCTTATTTAAAGTTAGAATGGAAAATCTCAAGTTACCTCTTATTCTAACTTGTAGAAATTTAAGCCTTTCTGAATAATGCCAAAATGTTATGGGCATACTAAAAGTTAAAGCGTTCTTGAAATGGGAAAAATATTGGAAGAAGATTTGATCCGCCCTTTCAAGATTTGGTTAAAAATATCCGGGGTACAAAAACATTTTATGATGTGCATTAAATTTGGTTTTTAATTTTTATAATTTTAAATTAGCTCAAAAGATGAAAAAGTCAAAAAGAAGCGATCTGTTGCAAAAAGTTCCGATGGCAGTGATTTGGGAGATGGTTGTGTTCGTGAACCTGGAGAAAGCGGGAATTGGGTGCTTTACACAAGTGCTTTTAAATGGGTTCCAATATCTTCTCAACGAACTCAATTCAGCACAGATCCACCTAGAATGGTACATAAAGACATTATTTTGGCAAAATTAAGGCCTGGACAGGAAATTGAAGCGAGGTTTTTTGGAGATTTTTCTTTTTTTTAAATTTCCCTAGATGTCATTGTGTCAAAGGCATTGGCCGGGACCATGCAAAATTCTCGCCTGTTGCTACTGCCACATATAGGATGCTTCCTCAAATTAAATTGAAAAGAAAAAATTTTACTGATGATCAGGCAAAAAGGTTACAATCTAGCTTTTCTAGTGGAGTTATTGGAAAGGATGAAAAAGGAAGAGGTTTGATTTTGGAATTATGTATTATTAAATTATAATTTTTTAAGTTTATGTAAGGGATGCACGTTCTGATACTTCAAGCAGAAATATTTTTATGCATGATGATTTGAAAGATGCTGTTGAAATGACAAAGGACAAAACGCATTTTATTTGTTGGTTTTATTTTTTTTTTAGATTTTGGGTAACCACGTTAATAACCGATTGTTAAAAAGTGACGGTTCAGGTCCTCAACTCATTTATCAACCCCATATTATTAGTCAATTTGACGTGAAAATTTAACCTTGTGAAAACTGATTGTAAAATTAAATCTGAACCCATACGTTCCAAAAAAGATAAAAATCCAAAAGAAAGTTTTGTGATTGTTTATCGATTGTTTCGGATAAACTTTTTTGAAACTATAAGTAAATTAAGTGAATGATTCCGTCGAGATTCTTTCATGATTTTTTTCAGAAATAAAATTTATTTTAAAAATCAAATTTCTCTATAATGATTTAATTTTTAAGTCACTGTTGAATCCACTGGATCAATGCCAGCGCACCAATTAGTTACTGAAGCTTGTGAAATAATGAAAGACAAGGCTGACTTTTTGCGTAAACAACTTGAAGAGAAACTTGCATTAATTTGTTAAATTTATATTTTATTTATTTAATTTGTTGTTATTTATTTTTTATAAATTTACTTAAAAAAGTAATTGGAAAAGATCGAAAATTAGAATAACAAAATTATGAGAAGGAAAGTGGCCTCTATAATGAACTAGCCATGTTGAAGCGTCCCTTACCAAGCGTCCCTTCCGTCAGTCCGTAACTCAGAAGATGAAAAAAAAGTCGCAAAAAACTCCGTTGGTAGTTTTTTGTGAGATGATTGTTTTCTTAATATTTATTTTATAAAGGAACGATTTGTATAAAAATTAAATTTTTTTCATATAAAATTTGTCATTCCACGTTGCTAATTCAAGAACTCCTTTTCTTAAAAAGGCTTGTTATTTTATAAAAATATTCTTTCTACATATTTATTTTACTTTTTAGTTTTCTTTTTAAATTTATTTCAATCAAAAATGACTTCACGTCCTCTAATTTATGGCACTTCAGGATTTAGAGCAAAAGCAGATGAACAACTTCAATTAATTGTATATCGTGCTGCTTTTTATGCTGCTGTCAGGGCAAAGTAAGGAGTTTTTTTGAGAATTTTCTTTATTTTTCCTTTAGAAAGTTAGGCAAAGCTGTTGGAATGATGATTACAGCCTCACATAATCCTGGATGTGATAATGGACTTAAACTTGTTGACCCGAGTGGACGAATGTTGGCGATGGAATGTGAGGAAGAATTGACTAAAATTGCGAATGGGACAGAAGAGGAATTTGAAAAGTTTAAAAATGAGGAGGTTAATTTTGAAAGATTTTAAAGATTATTTTTGACAAGAAAGAGGCTGATAAGGTCACAAAAGCCAAGTTAATTTACCTCTGTATATCACCTCTAAAGTAAGTAAGACATTTCGAAAACTTCGTGTCTATTTTGGATTTATTATTTTCACGTGAACCAGCGCTTGTTTCAGGCCGAGACTTTGATTTTCTTTAAAATATAGTTATTAGTTATATATGACTAGAAGTCTGACCGTGACGAGATACGACAAAAATTGCTAAAAATTTCTTTTCGTACAGATTCAACAAATCAAAAACAATGAAGAAAAGGACAATCAAGCTCCAATAATAGTTATTGCAACAGACACCCGTCCATCATCTCCTATTCTTTATGAGGAAGCGGTGAAAGGAATTAAATTATTGGGGATATTTGTGGATATTAAATATTTTGGTTTGTTTTAAATTTTTTTGAATTTTTAAAATTTCCTTAGAGCATCATACAACTCCCCAACTTCATTATATAGTTAAAGCAATAAATGAAAAGAAGCCTGTGGACGATTATATTCAACAATTTCGAAGGGCTTTGGAAATGTCTAGAGAAGTAATTTTAAATTTTTCTAAAATTTCTAAAACAAATTTTTTAAGTTCCTCAATATCGAAGAAAATACAAATTTAAGTCCTCTCTATTTGGACTGTGCCAATGGAGTTGGTTCTCTTTGGATAGCAAAATATTTGGAAAATAATGGATTTATTTGCAAAAATGGATGGGATGTTACTGAAAATGAAGAGGAAAATTTAAGCAAAAATATTTTGGTTAATTTATTTAATACAAATACAAATGATGGAGAATTGTTGAATAATGGGGTAAATTAATTTTTTTTAATCAGGAGGATTTTTGGAAATTTTGTGGGCTCATTTGAAGGTTTTTTGAGGCAAATGACCATTAGGTCTTGGGTTGTACCATGGGTATGTCGAGAAAAGGTATTGAGTAGGGAGGGTGCCGGAAAATTGGGCTCTGGAAAATTGGGCTCCAAGATTTTTCGGAAATTTGGGCTCCAACTTTTCGGAAAATTGGGCTCCAGCGGTAATTTGGGCTCTGCGTGAAAAAATCGGAATATTGGGCTCTAAAATTTTGGGCTCCAGAGGAATTTTGGGCTCTGAGGAAAAAAGTCAAATTATGCAAACCTACGGAGCGAAGTCGAGTTCTGGGTTCGGAACCTACGGCCAGTTGGTCTGGGTGAGTACTTGGCCCTATTCCTTTAAAGTATACTCAAATTAGTTCAAATTGGTCGGTCCGATTCAGTGGAATTTGATAAAGAAATCCTATTCCTTCCAAGAACAGTTGGGCGTACACGCAAAATCTCCCGATTTCGAAGACTCATCTCTAATTTTTGCATAATTTGACTTTTTTCCTTAGAGCCCAAAATTCCTCCGGAGCCCAAAATTTTAGAGCCCAATATTCCGATTTTTTCACGTAGAGCCCAAATTACCGCTGGAGCCCAATTTTCCGAAAAGTTGGAGCCCAAATTTCCGAAAAATCTTGGAGCCCAATTTTCCAGAGCCCAATTTTCCGGACACCGAGTAGGGATGGGTCCTGGAATCGAATGAAAGCATATCTGGTTATTGAAGAAGTCTATGCCCCTTCATTTAAAATAGGAAAATAGATTTCTGGGAAAGGGATTATAAAAATTGTGACTGTGAATAGTCTTAACGGTGAATTGTCTGGCAGGAAAATTAATCTTTTATTCTAAAAATAATTTTTTAGTGTGGCGCAGACTTTGTAAAAATCAAAACTTCTTTGCCTGCCAATTTCCCAACAGACTTACCTATCGGAACTCGTTGTGCTTCTTTTGATGGAGATGCTGATCGTTTAATTTATTTTTATCCAAATTTGGAAGGAAAAATTTGTTTACTTGATGGGGACCATATTTGTGCAATTTTTACAAAATTTATTAATGAAGTAAATCAGAATTAATTTTTTTTAATTTAATAATTAAATTTAATTATTTTTAGCAATTAAACGAAGCAAAAACTAATGGAGAATTAATTAATTTGAATTTTGGTGTTGTACAGACTGCTTATGCTAATGGAAATTCTACGCGTTATTTTAGTGAGAAATTGGTAAGAAAATAAATATTAGAGGAAAAAATAATTTTTTTCAGAATTAAATTCTGATTTAGAAGAATAAATGATTGACAGCAAGAAGAGAAATTAATATGAGAGTTAAATAGGGGGGGGGATATTAATAAATTACCCAGAATTTTCAGAATATTTTCAGAATTTTTTTCAGAATTAGAAATTATAATTAATTTTCTGAAGAAAATCAGAATATTTTTAATATCAGAATTTTAATTTTTTCAGAATATAAATTTTTATCCAAATTAATAAATAGAAAATCAGAAACCAGAATTAATAATTAACCAGAATTAATCATCAAAATAATTAAAATATTTTTTTAAATCAGAATTAAAAATCAGAATTTTTTCAACAGGAAATCAGAATTTTATTTTATTTTTTTTTCAGAATATAAAACCATTGGTTACCAAAACAGGAACTAAACATTTGGAAGAAGCTGCGCTTAATTTTGATATTGGAATATATTTTGAAGCAAACGGGCATGGAACTGTTTATTTTAGTGATAAATTTTACAAATTAACTAAAGAGGGTGAAAATGGAAAAGAAAAGTTTGAAATTTAATTTTTTAATTAAAAATATTTTTTTTCAGAGAGGAAATTCCTCGTTATATTAAATTGTTGTCTTTTTTTTCTAAACTTGTTAATGAGGTAAATATTTTTTGTTTTTGAGAAAGTTTAGAGAAATTACTTTAAATGAGATCGATGAAAAATCTCGATTCTCGCAGTGCACTCCCAGTCTTGTCTCTATTCTTTATTGTCTAACAATAAATTTATTTTAAATAAATTTTTTCCAATTCAAAACTTCCCCCTCTCCTTTTTTAAATTTTCCCTCAAAAATTTCTAGGTAGATGGTGATGCCATAGCTGATTTATTAACTGTTGAATTTTTGCTTCGTTATTTTAATTGGACAATTCAAGATTGGGAAAAGAATACTTATAGTAATTGTCCAAGTTTTCAACTTAAAGTGCCTGTAAGTTTTTTTAGAAGGTTTTGAATAAAAATTGAAATTCTAAAAAATTTTTCCTTTTAAGGTATCTAATCGAAATCTTTTTGTCACCCCTGAGGATAATGAAACTAAATTACTTCAACCTATAGGAATTCAAAACAAAATAGATGAATGTGTTTCTAAATTTTTAAATGCTCGAGCTTTTATTAGGTTTTCTTTTAATTTTTTTTAAAAATTAAATTTAAATAAAAAAGGCCTTCTGGAACTGAACAAATTGTTCGTATTTATTCTGAAGCAAATTCTTTAGAGGAGGCAAAACAACTTGCTAATGAATTGGAGAAAATAGTGAAGGTTGAGGCTTTAAAAGAGTGAATGGATATAGTTAAATTGAAAATTTATTTTTATTTTTGGGCTTTTTTTTAAATTATTTTTTGTCAATTACTCAATTTGGGTATTTTGTTAATTTAAATGGGTATATTTTTAATTATTTTATTTGACTTTCCTAATATATCTATAAGATTAAATTTTGTTGTTATTGCATATCTTGGTACAATTGTTCTTTATTTACGCCCCTTCTCTTTCACGTTACAAGGCTCTTAATGGTTAAATAAACATACTTAATCTCCTTTTTCTTGTTTCACAATAAATTAATTCCTAGGTCCTTTCATGCAGTTTTTTTATCTTTTTTAGTTTTATAAAAGAGGAGATAAGGTAATGGATGGAAAAATTTGACATTTATTTGCCTTGATTTAAGTAAAAGTGTTGTGACATTTTAGATATAAACGGGGGATTCCTTATTTTTGAAATATAAATTGTTTTTTTAATATTATTTGCTCATTTTTCTTTAATATATTAAAAACGGTGTACTCTATTTTGTTGACTTGAGAAAATTTTGTGATTTTTAAATTTTATTTACATATTTTCCCCAATGATTTTCTTTGATTCCTTTCTTTAATTCCTATCTTATTTTTAAAACTTAAACTTTTTTTAAGATAATTTAAGACGATTATTCTTCTGGGTTCTGGGTTTTTTCCCTTATAATAAATTTTTCCTTGGGAAGATTGCCTTTTTGACAGAAATAATTTAAATATTGTTCAAGTTGAAAGACTAAATTATTTTTAATTTTTTGGTCGAATTGTATCGGTTCTGTATCGAATCTTTAACTCCATTATACTAAACTACATATATCCATATTTTGTTCATATGATCCTTTTTAAACATTTTTTATGTGTAGCGTCACAACGGAAATGTTCCCATTTCTTATATTTTGGGTACTTACCAAGGGTGTGCCGAAACATAGTAAAAAGCGAAAGGCGAAATTAAATTTAAGAAGTGAAATGCGAAAGTCCGAAAAACGCGAAAATCCGCGAAAGGCGAAACTGACACACCCCTGGTACTTACTGTCTGCCACATACTTTTGCTGCATTAATTTATGAAGTATGGCAGAACAGTAAAGTATCCAATTTTGTTTTATTTTTTAATTTATGTATGAATTAAAATTTTCTTTTTAAATTATTTTTGTTAAACATTAAATTTTGTTGAATATTTTTTTAATTTTCTCTAATTATTCTTTCGTCTTTAATTATTTTTTAAATATTAATTTAGAGATTTTCTATTAAATTAAGAAAAAAGAAATGCCAACTCAAAAATATGTTAGATTCAATTTGAAAGAATTATAGTAGAAGCACAACTTATTGAAGAACAACAAAGGCAAAATGTTCTTTTTAAAACGTATTTTTTAAATTAAATTATTATAAAATTTTGATTAATAGAAAAAGAGCGAGGGTGGGGAATTTAAAAGAGTAAATTAATATATTTAAATTGAAAAATCTTTCTTTTTAACTGCCTTTTTTTTAATTTTGAAATTACTCATTTTGGATATTTTACTAATTTAAATGAATTAATCTCTTTAGCTCGATGAGAGAAATCTTTTAATATTAAATTTTGAAAGATTCGAAAATTTTGAAGCAATTTATGACCTTTCGCCTGTGTTGCCACACGCCTACTTGGGCCGTACCCTAAAAAAATATTGCGGAGCAAAATTAAGAAAAGTAGGATGGAAAAAGGGGCGTGTTCTCTGAGGGCGTAAGCTATTTGAAATATAAATAAAGATTTTTTAAACCATTTTTCTTTAAAGGGGTTAAAAACAGTTGAAAATTATTTTTAAAATATTTTCGTTATATTTGATATTTTATTTCTTTAAAATTATTTCTCCGTTATTTTGTTACATTAATAGCTTATTCGTTTCTTTTTTGGTTTAAACTTTAAGGTTCATATGTATTTATTTTTTTTAACTTGAATTTTTTAAAATTTTATTTCGCTTAACCTTTAGAGACATCCCAATACTACAAGGGTTTTTAGAATTTTAAGATCAGGTTAAGACTTTTATTTTCTGATTTTTCCCTTATAAATTTTCCATTGAAGATTATTTTTCTGACAGAAACAATTTAAATATTTAATTTAAAATTTTGTTCCATATCTATTTAAAGACAAAAGGGGTAAATGAAAAATTAAAAAAAAACAGGAAAAGACCCCCATGTACTTGAAATTTTAATGATCCAAATAATTTATCCTCTCATTAATTTATTATCATTTTAGACATTATCAATGGTCAAACAGGAGGCACCAATATTGGTGATGGCTATTTTGGGACCAATTATGGTGAAAGAACTGGAGGCCCTACTTTTGGAAATGGAAATGGAGGCACCAACATTGGTGATGGACATTTTGGCACCACTTTTGGTGAAGGAATTGGAGCTGCCAATTTTGGCAATGCATATGGAAACGCCAACATTGGTGATGGAAATTTTGGCACCAATTTTCGTAATGCAAATGGAGCCAAATTTGCTCATGGAAATCGAGATACCAATTTCGGTAAAGGAGTTTCTGGAACCAATTTTGGTGGAGGAAAGGGTAAATTTATCATGTTTTGTTACAAATTTATCATTATTTTAGATTTCCTCTGTGGTCCAGCAGGAAATGGAGAACATGGTTTGTAAGAGTAAATGGAGGGCAATGGTTATTTTGAGTGGGGAATCTCTTTTGATTGTTGATTTGATGATGGAATGGTTAATTAATTGAATTAAATTAAACTAAGTAAATACCTTTGTTAACTAATTTTTTAAAGCATTTTCATTATTTTGGGTTCTTTACTGTTCTTCCACACAATTTAGATTCATGGTGAAAATATAGAGCAACAAAAGTACTAATTAGGATTATTGTGTTTATTTTAAGATATTTTTCTTTGTTGTTATTTTATTTCTTTAAAATTATTTCTCCGTTATTCTTCTACATTAATAGTTTATTTGTTTCTTTTTTGGTTTAAACTTTGTTTTATAACCAATTAAATTTTATTTCTTTTACCCAATACTTTAATTCTGTGATTACTTTTTTTAGTATCATATTTTTTTAACTTTAATTTTTTAAAATTTTATTTCGCTTAACCTTTACAGTTATCTAAATATTATTAAGTGTTTTTTTTTAATTCTAAGATCATTTTAAGACTTGTTTTTTCTGATTTATAATTTTTCCTGATTTTGTCTAATTTTTTAAATAATTTTTGTTAAACATTAAATGAACGAATTAAATCATATTTTTTTTGCTTATTTTTGTTTGACATTAAATTTGTCTCTACTTATCTTTTAAATTTTCCATGTCTTTTTTTCGTTTTTAATTATTTTTTTAAACTATTAATTTAGAGATTTTCTATTAAAATTTAAAAAAAGAAATGCCAACTCAAAAATCTGTTCGTTTTAATTTAAGCGAATTACAAGCACAAATTAGTGAAGAACAACAAAGGCAAAATGTTCTTTTTAATATAACGGTAAATAAAGAAAATTTCTTCTGATTTTTCTTTTATTTTTTAGGAACGTTTCCCCGGATTTTTTGAAGTTCCAGAACGTTGTATTCCTTTCCAATTTGACGACAATCAACAAATTCAACAAAATAAGGGCTTTCCTCAAGTTTTAAAAAATGTGTTATTTAATGAAGAAAAAGAAGAGAAACAAAATTCTTCACAAAAAGAAAAAGAAAAAATTTTTGCTAGAAGAGGACAAAAAAGTCTTTTTTCTCAACACTTTGACAGTTCAAAATTAAAAGGAAACAAAAGAGAGGAAAAGAAAGAAGAAGAAAATTTACTTCACGAAACAATTAAAAATTTGGAAATTATTGGTTTGGTTGAGAAAAATAAAAAGGAAGCAAGATTTAGTGATGGTGGAAGTGGTGCTCATTTGGCTATGGTTAATTAATTTATTTTTTTAATTAAAAATAGTCCATAGAAATCTAATTTAGAGGGGGATTTCGCTACACTTCGAGTCGTTAGGGTGGTTTGACTTTTTTGAGGGGGGTTGACATCTGGACCGGTATCATAAGAGCGTGGTTGCTGGTTAGGTGACCAACCAGCGCCCAACTTTTCTCCCATAATTTAAAAAGAAGGGAGAAGTGGCTGCGCCGAAAAAACAGAAGAAAAGAAAGAGGAAAAGTATACGGTAGTTTTCCTCTTCTTTTCTTCTACCCTGCTAAGGGGCAGGGTAGAAGATTTTTTAAAAAATCATTAAAAAGCGAATTTTGAAGGAAAAATTATAAATTTAATATTTTTAGATAGATTGAGGTGTCCTCTATTTTTTGACATAATTTTTGGAATTTTCCCTTTAAAACTCTATTTATGAGAATTTTTTACAAAAAGTACCTCATTTTTCAGTGATTTTTTAAGAAAAAGTAGTACCTTGCTAGAAAAATCATAACTTTTAAATAAATGGTCAAAATTTTCGATTTTTTGCGAAATCATAGTCAACACTCCAATCTATATTCTGGCAAAAAATAAAATTTTTACTTCCATTTTAAAAAAAGTTATGATTTTTTCCCTAAATAGGGAGAAATGAGAAAAAACGGCGACGCCAAACCCGCGGCGTAGGGTCAACTCGGCGCTGCCGTTACGATGGTTACCTAACCACCTTCTTATGATACGGGCCCTGGGCTTTGACTTTTGTGTGAATTTATCGAAGAAAGAAAGCTTAAGTTCGGTTCATGTCAACTTGTTGGATACATTGAATGAAATTTTTGTAGATTCGAGTTATTCTGCGAGCTGTTTAATTATAGGGTTTTAACTTTGCAAGAACTAAACGAATCACGGAACCTGGGGCAATGTTTGATTCAACTCGTCAAAATCTTCAAATATAATTTGTTTGACATTCCTATTCGAATTTTAGTATAAAGTTAAAGTCCTGTGATGAGTGAGCTCTTGGCATAGCGGCTTTTTCCTTAAGCTGAGTTGCTGACATTTTTTTGTAGTTGCTAGGGTTTAGTTGGGAAGAATAACAAAGCCTTGCACCCAATAAGTTTAGGGTTCGAACCCTTTCGAGGGTTAAAAATTTGATTAAAAACTTCTATCTTTTAATTAGACATTAAATTATTTAAGGATCCAGTTCAACAGGATTTGGCATTTAAATTTATGAGGAATATACTCCCTCGAAAAGAACAACAAATATTGAAAATCTTTGATCAATTTTCAAATACCAAACTTCCAACAGACCCACAAATTAATGAAAATCGAGAACAACAAATTGTTAGAATGTGTCGTGAACGTTTAGAAGAAATTCGTTCGCTTTATTTGGAACAAATGTTTTTTTTTAATTTTTTAAATTAAAATAGAAAAAATTTTTAGTGAGGATACAACAACTGGCCGTCGAACATGGATTTTTGCTAAAGGAATTGTTGATATTTTTGTGAATGAAGCTTGGATTTTGGTTTGAAAAAATTTTTATTTATTTTTTTAGTATTTTATTTTGAAGATACCAATTCGTAAAGTTTTGGATGCTGTTAATCAACGAAGGTTAAAAATTTTTTTTTAATTTTTTTTCCAAAATTATTTTTTTTCAAGTTCAACTACCCCAACATCAGATGATGTTGAAATTATTTATTTATGTTTACTTTGGACAGTTGCTCTATTTTTGGAAAAGCCATCACTTTTCAAGGCTCTAACTTCTGTCAATGCTTTTTGTGTTCGTTTAGCGGAGGTTTTTTTAATTGGTAATTTTATTTTAAAAATGAAAACAGGCTTTATTTGAGATTCTTAACATTCACCATATCTGGGCGTTTACTCCCCGATAACTTTTGTTATATGCTTTTTTCATTGGGTCTCCCATTATTCCAACCATATACCCTTCTATCATTCTTCCACCACTTTCTAAGGGGTTGTTTGGTAATTCTCCTTCCCCTTTTTTCCATCCTTGTCCAATTGATAGTTCTGGTGTTTTTTGAGTTGAAAAATTTTTTTTCAAAGAATTTTTTTGCCTTTTAAAAGGAAGCCTTTATTTCAAATATAGTCAGACACTTTAAATAATTTTTCTAAAAATTTCCCCTTAATTTAAGGTCCAGAAATATTTTGTAACGAATCGATAAATGAATTAATTGGAATAATTACAAATAAATTTTTAATTGAATCAGCAAACAAAAAAATGTTAAAATTTCAATTGGAAGACACAATTGCTGGTTTGGATGCTTTTATGCCTTTGTAATTTTTTAAATTTTTTTAATTAAAAAAAATTTTTTTTCAAGTTTTGTTGATTTACTTAAATGTTTTGAGGAATTTTCTAATGGAAATGAAAATTTTTGTTTAATAATTCTTTTAATTATTTATTTGAATAATTATCCAAAAATTAATAAATTGAGATTGGCACAAATACTTTGGTCTTTACAAAGAAATGTTGTTAGGCAAATGAATATTTCAATTAATGATAATAATGGAAAATTTGTGGTAAATTATTTAAAAATATTTTTTCGATTTAAGTCAAACTTGGTTATGAGTAGGGTTGTCATTTTCGAGTCGGGCCGACGGTCGAGACATTTTTTCAGACTTGCTTTTATCGAGTCGGGCCGCCACGTGTATTTTTCGGACCAAATATCTTAGGCCCGACTCGACTTTCGGTCCGAGTCAGGCCATTTTGTCAACCCCAGTTATCAGAAACACCCTTCCCCTTAGGATGGAAACGGGAAGGGGTCTTTATAATGAGGTGGATATTAAATTGGGGGATAATGCTTGGGGCAGCTCCTTTCACCCATCAACCAAACCCCTTATTTTGAAAGATCTTTAACTTGAAACGTATCTAATTTCGCTTTATGTCCTGATAGGGTTATTGTTAGGGTTCAATTCTTCTTGGTGGTTTGATTTATGTACATTCTTTGTTTAATAATTTTCTTTACAAAAAATTGTTTTTTAAAGGAAATTCTATTAAACCAATTAAATGAAGAAGAAAATATTCAAGAAGAGGAAGGGGAAGACCAAAATATTATTCAAGAAGAAAATAAATTGGTGTCCTTATATTTAATTAATTTAAATCAAAAAATAGTTACAAAAGAAAGAAATCCAATTTTGTATTTAATTGCTACAAAACATTTGGATATTTTAAAGAAGAAAAAGAAGGAAGGAGGAAATATGTAAAAAAGATTTTTTTAAATTTTATATGAAAACTTATGAAGTGAGGTGAGGTGAAATTTTTTGGCATGCAGAATTTTTTTCTTTTTTAATGTTCTTTTAGGGTTGTTCTCCGCTGGGGCGAGTTGTGGTAAAATTTCGAAACGCCACAAGGGGAGGGTGGGATGGGGAACAATCCGGGTATTCTTAAACTATTTTTTAAAATTTAAAAAGAAATTGAAATAAATTTAAATTAAATTAAAAAGAAATTGAAATAAATTTAAATTAAATATTGAGGGAATTAATTACTATTTATAAGAGTAACCATGGGAGAGTATGCTCTAATAAAGTATTAGAATATTTACAATTAAATTTTGACATGGGAAATATTCGAGAACGGTAAAATACCTTCAAAGGCCTTTCAGATTTAGAAATTGCTAGAAAATTTAGTTTTAAGTTTCTGATAATTTTTAATTTATTTTCTTGCAGATAGTTAATGCTGAATATTTAATCTTTCCAACAAATACTCCAAAAGATTTTATTTCGAAGTTTATCAAGAATATTTTTAATGTGGAAAACAAACGCTTTTCAATACAGAAGATTTTGATTGAATTAAATAATATTATTAAACAATCTGAAGAACGAGAAAATAAATTAAAGTCAATTGAAAATAAAGGAAGGAAGAGGAAATAAAATGAGGATATTTGGAAAATAAAAAATTAAATTAACAAATCCCATCCAAATTATTACTCCAAAATTATTTGTTTCTTGTTCTTTTTTATCAAGATCTTTCTCTCTAAGAATTCCTCTCTCTTTTTCTTTTTATTAAATATTCTCTTAAAATGCAAATAAACATTTTGTTGGGTTATTCGAATTTTGGTTTTTTGAGAATATTCAAAATTCGAATACCAAATTCAAAATTTCGAAATTCGAATTTTGAATATTCTCAAAATTCGAATTTCGAAATTTTGAATTTGGTATTCGAATTTTGAATATTCTCAAAAAACCAAAATTCGAATAACCCAACAAAATGTTTATTTGCATTTTAAGAGAATATTTAATAAAAAGAAAAAGAGAGAGGAATTCTTAGAGAGAAAGATCTTGATAAAAAAGAACAAGAAACAAATAATTTTGGAGTAATAATTTGGATGGGATTTGTTAATTTAATTTTTTATTTTCCAAATATCCTCATTTTATTTCCTCTTCCTTCCTTTATTTTCAATTGACTTTAATTTATTTTCTCGTTCTTCAGATTGTTTAATAATATTATTTAATTCAATCAAAATCTTCTGTATTGAAAAGCGTTTGTTTTCCACATTAAAAATATTCTTGATAAACTTCGAAATAAAATCTTTTGGAGTATTTGTTGGAAAGATTAAATATTCAGCATTAACTATCTGCAAGAAAATAAATTAAAAATTATCAGAAACTTAAAACTAAATTTTCTAGCAATTTCTAAATCTGAAAGGCCTTTGAAGGTATTTTACCGTTCTCGAATATTTCCCATGTCAAAATTTAATTATAAATATTCTAATACCTTATTAGAGCATACTCTCCCATGGTTACTCTTATAAATAGTAATTAATTCTCCCAATATTTAATTTAAATTTATTTCAATTTCTTTTTAATTTTAAAAAATAGTTTAACAATACCAATAAAATGATTTAATTCAAAATATTTTGTTGTTATAATTTTTAAATAAAGATAGTATGTTTAATAAAAAAATACAAGAACACTGAGTTTCTATTTTTTGATAAAATTGGTTCTCCTTTCCTTTTTATATAGTAGAAAATTCTCTATTTGCCAAAATTCAAAAAATTGTTTCGTTCATCTCCTACATCCTGTTACAAGTTTAAGTTTCGCATCGAGGAGCAAGATCGTCGTAGATATAGGTAGATCTTTTTGTAGTATACATTTGTATATTTTAAAGAAGGAGAAAAATTAAGGATTTTAAAGAAGAAAATTCTACTGAAACAAATATTATTTCTGATTTTATGTATGAATTTTAAATTTGGAAATTAAATTTGGAATTTGAAAAAAAATAACAATAAAAAAATTATAAAACTCCTTCTAGCTGAAAATTCTCTCAACTTGTACCTCCTCTCAATGCCGCTGCACGTTTATAGGCTAAAAATAATCCTGTAGTTTATATAAATTGTTGATTTATCTTTCGAAGTTTCTGTTTATAAACGAGAAATATGTATTATAAAAATTCATTCGGATTTTTAACAGACGGTTGGAAAAAACTAGAATCAAACAGATCACAACATTTAATGACCAAGCAGCATAAACAGCAGGAAATGAAATCATGATAAAAAATCTCCTCAACCTTCCCCTCATTTTTTCTTTTATGTATTGCTTTCTACCCATGGTCAATGGCATAAGTATAATGGCCAGGGATTATAACTTAATATAAAGTCGTGATTTTTATAGAGTGGATTGTTTAGCTAATTTTTGTGCCTTGCGTCATAGTGAGCCTGCGCCATAACGGTCGCGCCATAGTGAGCCTGCGCCATAACGGTCGCGCCATAGTGAGCCTGCGCCATAACGGTCGCGCCATAGTGAGCCTGCGCCGTAACGTTCATTTTCCTATTGAAATCCTCAGAATTCTTTTAGAGTTGGACAAGAGTAGAATTGGACAATTTATTCGCTTTCTAATTTGCCAATTTTCTTTTATTTAGGAACTTTAAAATGGGAGAACTTGAAAATCAGCCAATTACTAATTTGCCCGCAGAAGAGGATCAACATGAAAATCATTCAGAAATTCAACTTGATGGAGTTATTGAAGATAATCCAGAAGAGAATAGCTTAATTTCATCAACACCTTGCACTGTTCCCTCTTCATCTGATGCTTCTGATGATCCAGCAGAAAAATCACCTGTCGAAATAACCAATAGTATTGATTTGGAAGTTGTTGCCAATGACAGTTTGGACACAGTGGAAAACTCTTTAGTCGCTGAGGCAACTGATGAATTGGCTGACAATACATTTATTGCACCAATTTCTGGTTGTATTGATTCGGTTTCGTCACAACGATCAGAAGGTTTTTTTTATATTTTTAGAGAAGTTAACTGAAAATTTTGTTTCAGTTAATGGATCATTATTTGTTAAACAAAAAGTTTTGAAAGCGCCTAACAGACAGTTTTTGTCTTCTGATGTTACTCATGTTCCTATTCAACCATCAGATATTATAGAATATGAATGGCCTCAAAAATTGGGAGAACGTTTCTTTATCCAGGTTTGCTTGTAAGATTTCGTTTCCTATCAAATTCCTTAATTAACAGGAACAAATATCTGAACTTCTTGGGATCAGTTCCTTTAAACGTAAATATCCAGGTACTTTTTTTGCTCTCTATACACCATCTTCAGAAAAAGATTTTTGATAAAAACTAAATAAAAGAGTTTGAAAGGATTTAGCGAGTTGAATTGGAAGGTTTAATTCTGGCAAAGTTTTGACTATTTTTGTCAATTTTGTCTTATTTGCCGCACAATCAACTCGTCAAACTTTCTTAAATAATCTTTTATTGATTTTTATTATAAAAATTTTTCTTGAAAAACGGTGTATACACAGTTTTTTTGTATATCAGGGCCGCGATTTCAGATTGCATGGGGTTTTTGACTTGCGAATTGAGGCTGCGGAAATTTTTTTCTTTTGCGTGCAGCCCTTTTTGTATACAAGAGTAAACAAATATTAAATATATTCAGAAATGCATCGTCGAACTATTGAACCAGCAGAACGAGATATGCTTTTAAAAGAAAAGAAGGTTCAAATTGCTCTTACTGCTCATCATTTGACTGCACTCCATGCTGTAGATGTCTACGAATTAATGTCATCAGAATATCCTGAAATATATTCTTCTTACCAAAAAGCCTGCAATGAACGTGTTAGGCAAGCTATGCTTGAAAAACAAAAAGAATTTGAAGCTGTAAATTTTTTGAATTTTAATAAATCTTTAAAAAAATATTTTTTTCAGATTAAAACGGACGCAAAAAAATTGGCAGAATTGCGACAAAAGGCTATTCAAAGTTCTTTTACTTTCAATTCTGATTTACAAGCTGTTCGGAAAGCAGAAAGAACACAATATTGGGAACTAAACACAAATGTTTGTTTGAAAAATTTTTTTAAGAGAATCATCAATGTCTCATTTGTGTACGGCATTTAGGACTAGAGTGTATCTAACTCACCCAATGTTGACATTGTCTGTTTTACAAAATTAAGGCACTCATGGATTAGGATCGGCTGGCTTCAGACCACCCTATAATATCGAACGAACATTTATAGTAGAGATGTCCACTGACCATTTTGTCCCCTCGTTTTTATATAGGTTTCCCGTAGAAAAAATATCGAACGCGACTATTACCGAATTACTTTTTTCACTCCCTCCCCTTTTTTCCAGAAAAATATTTTTAATAATAATTTCTAGATAATTCATTCACCGCTGAATAAATGGATGCGTGTGGCAAAGGAATATACTAAACCATCAATTTATCCAGTTTATTTAGTTCCTGGACAATATACCGATTACTACAAAAAGTATTAATTCTTAAAAAATATTTTTTAAATAAAATTTTTAAGGTTTACCTCAACAGAATTGCGTTCTTTACCTTTCAATACTGTTTTAAATACAAGAAGGTTATTTCCACCCAAACGGGATTTATCACCACCATCAATTAAATTAACGGAAGAAGAATTGTCTGGACCTAAAGAAACTACAGAATCAACAATTTTGGATCAAAAAGAGGCCAAAGAAGATTTTAAAAATACAATAAATTTGTCAAGAGAATGTGCTTCTCCAAAAAGTTTGCAGAGGCCTTTACCCCCAAAGATGCGTAAAATTGGAGGGAACACCAACGGATTTACTTTTAAAAAGGTTTTCTTTTTTTTTTATAAATTTTTTTTAAATTTTTTTCCTTTCTCAGAATTCAACTTTTTCTTCATTTCCTCGTCCTCTACCAATTACTTCAGCGTCACCTTCATTTTCTTCGAATATTCCAATTGCTTCAGTCAAACCTTCAACACCCAATTGCTCAATATGTCAGCTTCCAGATGCTGGTTTATTTCAAGGAAAATCTGCTATGGTCCGTTGTTCATCCTGCCAACAACGAATGCATTCTTCTTGTATTGATATGCCTCAATCAATGGTGGATATGATTAGACAATATGATTGGCTTTGTATAGATTGTAAACGATGTTATGTCTGTCAACAACCTGACCAGGAAGTAAATTTAAAAAAATTTTTTATATCCAATTAAATTTGAAAAATTATTTTATATTTTTTAACCTCTATAACTTCTTTATTTGGGGATCAGGGGAAAAAAGCCAAAAATTGGGAATAGGTTAACAACCATACTCTACACGATGGAATAAGTTTTTTGTAATATTTTTGGTTATATTCTGGTCATGTCCCTTGTTAGAATTTAAAATTTGATTTAAAAACAAGCATAATCTCTATTTTAGGCTGCCATGATGTGCTGTGATTTATGTGACCGTGGTTATCATACATTCTGTATTGGACTCGATCAACCTCCCAATGGTACTTGGCATTGTCCAAAATGCAAAGGTTTTGTTTAAATTGTTTGGGTTTAATCAATTTATTTTAAAGAATCTAACAATAACTCAACAACAACAATTGAAATTAAATCTGAAACTAATTTGGGTCAAACAAATAAATGGAATTTTACAAATCAAATGGCTTCGGGCGGTGATCCACACGCAAATCAAAACAACGTTTCAACTCAAATAAAAATCGAAAAGAAGCCTAAAATTGAGCGGAAGAGAGGAAGACCGAGGAAGAAAGTATCCGAAGAAATTCCAGCAGGTGAATAAAATATTGATTAAATCCCATATTTTAGGCCCTTCCAAGGTAACTTGGGGAATTTTAATTAAAATATAAATATAATTTTTGTATTTGAAAACGTTAAAATTATTTTGAATTTTTTGAAATTAAAATTCTCCAAGTATGCCTTGGCAGAGGTTTTATTTGAATAATTTAACTATAAAATTGGGGAAAAGTTTAAGAAACTCGGCAATCCAAATATTAATTATTTTGTAAATTCAAGTAAAAAGAAATCCCTAAAAATTTGATTTAATTATTTTTGGAATACTTTTCATTATTGTAACAAAAGAATATAATTCTGGGGTTGTTCCTCGACGGGGACGAGAATATCGGGGAATATTTTCGGAGCGCCATGAGGGGAGGGTGGGACGGGGAAACAACCCTGGTATTTTTAGCGTATTTTTGGAAAAATTTTAAAAGTCAATTAAACATTTTGGAACGGTATTTTTTAAAATTTTGCCATTAAGGGAAAATACCAATTTAATTTATTCAAGCAAATCGAAATTAAAAAATCGCTAAATTGTTTATTTCTAAATATTTTGTTTTTACAATTTTTATTGAAAAATCTGTTTAATAAAAGAAATACAAAAAACACTGAGTTTTTATTTTGAGTTAGTTTACAGAATTTTTTTTGGTAAAAATAAAGTTTGCCTCCCTTTCCCCTCTTTACCAAAGTTTGAAAATCTTGATCTTCGTCGCTTTAATTAGCTACGAATTTAAAAAAACTAAGAAAAATTGTCATTTATTCACACCTTTTATTCTGTTTTAATTGATAAAGGGCAAAGTTAAACAAAAAAATCGGAAAGGAATGATTGCGATAATACAAACTTTACTTTTACTATTTTTTTTTGTTTTTTAAATTGTTCAAAATTTGAAATTAAATTTCTTGTTAAAAAGGCTTGGGAAACATTTGAGATGAAAAATAATTTTAAGGTAAAGTAAGGAAATATTTCATAAAAAAATGTCAGAAAAGTATATTTTTCGGACTGAAAATTGTTAGATTTTTTGCCAATTAAGTGTTTGGCACGCTACGCGACTATTTTGGCAAACAACCCTGAGTTCCACATTTTTCAATTCAATTTTCAGTAGAGGCCTCACACACATATTATAAAAAGCATTGCTTTTTCCCAATTATTAGAGTAATAAGAAGTTTTTTTAACTAAAAGAACATTTATTTAAGCAGAAGACAAAATATTTTACATTTTAAATTGTGAGCAAAAAACAGGAGAAAAATGAATTATTTGATTAAATAAAGAGGTAAAAAGATTAATGCATCATTGTAGGGGTGGTCAACACCGGTTACTTTTTTAAATTTTCGGTTTTAATTTTTAATAAAATCGCTAAATTTTTTGATTTCATAACCAGTATTGACCAACCCTAAATTTTTGTATAAATGAAAAAAATATATATGGGAGAGAGGCGTATTTTAATTTAACAACCTATTTAAGTCTACAAAATATTTTTTACAAATTAATTTAAATTAATAAAATAGTTAATTGTGTAAGTTCTGATATTATACCAAAAAAGGTATTTTTTAGAAAATATCCTCCTACAAAAAACTAATTTTATAATTTAATTAGTAGGTAAAATATAAAATTTAATAAAAAATTATTTCCAAAAAGCTGGCAGCAAATTGTATATCGAAAAACGTTTTTTTTTAATCAAAAAAAATAAAGCGGTACAAAAGGTAAAATAAACATGAATTATTCAAAATATTTTTCAAAAAAAATTTTTCTTGTAAAGAATCAAAAATTAAAAATCCAAAAATTTAGATATCTTCTCTCCTTAAAATATATAAAAAAGGAGAGTTCTTTACAGAGGAAAAAATTTTTTAATTTAAATTCATGAATCGTTTCGTTTTTAAATTGCATAATTATAAATGGGAAGTTACATTTTTTAAAATTCTTGAAAATTTTTCCTCGAAAAAAAGATTTTCTAAGGATTTTCATTAAATAATAAATTGCCTTCAAAAAAATTATTTTTTACATTTACTTTCACTTCTTTTTTATTTATTTTACCTCTCTCATTTCTTCTTCAATTTTTATTTCTTCAAAACCTTTTTATCATCAACATAAAAAGGTTGTAAAGGTGGTGGAGGTGGTGCTGTTATAGATAAACTTGTTGTTGTTGATGGTTGTTCTTTTACTGTTTTATTTAATTGTTTCATTTCTTCTTCTTCTTCCTTTTCTCTTCCTTTAAAATTTCCTCCTCTTTCTCTTCCTCCTTCCAATAACATTGAAGACGAATTAATTGAAGAAGTAAATAAATTATTTAAACGACTTGTTGCTGTTAAATCAGGAACTCCCCAAATATTACTTTCTGCCATACTATCCAAAATTGGTTGAGTTTCTGTTATTATTCCTCCTTTATTTCGAATAGAACCATAACCACGATTATTTTTATTATAACGAGAACGAATATTTTGTTGTTGTTGAATTAATTCATTTGGATTTGTATTTATTGCAAGAATATGATTAATTGCTAATGCATTAAGTGACATTTCTGTTGCTTTGTTTTCTAAAAAAAGATTTAAAATAAAAATATAAACAAGAAATTCCAATAATTTCTAAAAATCGAATATGAAGATATTCGCGTCCCCCTAGACCCATATTTTAATTTTTAAGGGGCTGAATGATTGTAAAATTAATTTTAAAAATTTATATACATATCTATTAGGTGTAAGAAGAAGGGAAAATGCTGAATTATAAAAAATCCAATTCATAAAAAATGTAGAAACATATTATAGAGCCCCAAAATAACTCAAGACCCTTATTTTTATTCTTAAGGGACTAAAAAATAATTTAAATTTATATATTTTTTTAACCTTGTTCAGTTCGTGGTTGTACTGTTGCAGATAATGAAGCTGGAGCTATAAAACTAGAAGCAAGTAACATTTGATGTTGTTGTTGTAAATTTAATTGTGAATGGATTGATGTTGTTAACATTCCACGCAATGAAGAACTGTTACTTAAAATATTGGCAAGTGATTGTTCTTGTAATTGGCGTTGTCTTTCAATTTGTGAAGCTGAGGGAAGTCCTCCAACACCAGTAAATGTCTTTAAATAAAATAGATTAAAAATATAGAATGACGCCCGAAAGTAGTTAAGGGAGAATTTAAAAAATGTTAGGGATGGAGAAGTTTCTCTACGTAGCTCACACCACTATTTCAAATTATAGTAAAAATCTGGTAGTAAAAGCTATTCGAATCAAGGGATTAGTATTAAAAAATTAGAATATCTAATTCACTTGTTATAACATTTGAAACAGACAATATTTTGAAATTATCAAATATTCTCATTTAAAAATACAAAAAATCCAACCTCTTCCTCCTTTTGTTCTGCCAAAACTGGGCCAGGCTGTTGTTGACTAGTCGTTGGAGTCACATTTTCTTCAGAAGATTTTTGTAAAGTTGAAGGGTAATTCTTTTCTGCGTTGGCCGGTAAAACAACACTTTTATTATTCGATCTTTGATATAATAAACGTTGATTTTCCATATTTTCCAAAATTCCAAAAACTTCTGTTGAAACCTTTAAAAAATAAAAATTTAAGGAAAAAATTTCAAAAAATACTAAATCTTTAACATTAGCAATAAATTCAGCTTCAGGCCCACTAGGCACCCAATCAGGATTTTGAGTAGCAAAATTTAAAAGAGACAATTCTACTTTACCACAAGGTGTTCTTCGTCGTCTTGTTGAAACTTTAAATTTTTAGAATTTTTTTTTCTAAATTTAAAAAATATTAAACCTTTATTTTTATTATTTTCATTATCATCAACACAAACAGACTGATTTAATGATACAAGTCGGGTATCTCCATCACGGGCAATATTCATTTGAGCAAGTGAACAAACATCACCGAGACCTAAAAAATTTGAATTTAATTTAAAATATAAAGAAAAACCACAAAAGATTATTTAAATTTTTATAGGGTCTAAGAAAAGGAAAAACTTTATTTAGTAGAAATTAAGGTTTTAAAAAGCTATGGCTCAAACTATTTAAGGATACGAATCTAGATCAAATCACGGCTTTTAGTTTCAGAAATAACCAGGAAGCTCAAGAAGGCGAGGGAAAAATACAGACTTAAGCTTATATCCAGCCAAATTTCTAATGTTCGTTTTTAGAAATTTATCAAAATTAAAACACTATGTAGTCATAGAATGATAAAATTAAGAAACCTTCTAAAGTGACTGTGTTTTCATGTAAAAACACAACAATTTCTGGTACTCGTTTCCATACACTGAAAAAAATGAAAAATAATTTTGAAATTTTTCCTTCCAAAAACTTACCAAAAATAAAGAATAAAAGGTGAAAGGAAAGGGCTTAATAATTCTTCTATCAACAATTCTGTTTTCATTCGAAAAATTTGTACAAATTCTTTATGAATTTCAGTAGAATGTGCATTTGCAAGCCAAGAACGAGGCGCATAATGAATATTTGCAACAATCTTTTTTTGAAAAAAATATTATTTTTTTAAATTAACGAAAAATAAAACTTGTTGCATTAAAAGATGTTGACAAAAAACCATATTTTCTTTTGGGATAAAAATACGAGAGATTAGGACAGCCCCACCGGTTATTGAAAGTATTGTTGTTACATGTTCAATCTAAATTGAAAGATTTTTTAAATGAAGAGGAAATTTTGGAAAGCTTTTTTGGAAAGGCAGAGGGTCAAATAAGAAAACTTTTTAATTTTCTTCAACAGAAAAAAGTATCCAAATCCAAAAAGATAATCTCAAATCATAAACATTGGACAAAAAAATAAATTTAAAAAATTAACAAAAAGAAAAACCTTTAAAGTATCTTCATCAATAGCAGTTAAAGCACACAAAACAACGAAAAAAGAAGCAGCCACAAAAGCAATATTTCTCGCAATAATTTGGGTCAATGGAGAAATAAATTGGTCTGTATAGCGAGCTGCAAATTCATAACTTTTATTTAAACGAGCATCCAATTCGTGATCCATTTCATTGAAATGACGAAGTTTTTCTCTTAAAAATTATTTTTTTAAAGAAAAATTTAAATAATTAAAAAAACCTTCCATAATTTGAATATTTTCTCATTCCAAAAACATTTGGATCTCGTTGATAATGTTCAGAATAAGAAAAGAATGAGAAAAGTAATTGGTAGACAAATACAAATGGGAAGAATATTAAATTTGCAATAGACATTATTGTTAGAGTTCGTTGGAGTTGACGAACTTAAATTGAGAAATAATTCAAAAAACATTCGTTTTATTAATTTATTTATAGAAAAATGAAAGGGACACAGAAAGTATCGAACCCTCGCTAAAAGAAAGACAAAATTACAATTATCCCACTACACCACAAAAATAAGGAAACGGTAAATAGTAGTTTTCTGACTAATAAAAAATATCCAAAAAAATAAATTTAAAAAACTTGCCAATCATTGGCAACTTTGCAGGATTCTTAAATTCATCTTTAAGTGCATAAGGGCCTTTCCAAGGACTCCAAGGTCCCCAAAATAAAAGCCATTCCAAATTAAATCGTAATCCATTTGATAAATAATGGACATGTCCAAAGAAGGGAAGGCGAATTCTTGGAGGGAGAATATTCTGAAAAAATTATTTTTAAATTTAAAATAAAAAATCTATTAATTTACATAATATACAAGCGCCACAAAATAATTTTTGTGTCGTAAAATCCGTTGGCAAACGTCCAAAGGAGTGATAGCCTCACGGTTGACGATTAAATGTAATCTTTTTTGGACACCACACAAACGTTCAACAACCTTAAAAAGGAATTAAAATGTTAAACTTAAAATTTTCGTTGTAAATGTAAAACTTGCGGACAGTCCGCAAAAGCGTTACGGACAAATTTTGTCATCAAAATTGTCTCGAAATATTTAAAAGTGACTTTTCCCATAAAATCCAAAGTAAAATAACAGAATTATTTGAAACCTGTGCCCACGACAAATTTTGCATTTCAGAATCAGCAATCTCCAATTGACTAATAAAAAATCGACGAATCTCGGAAAATTGTACAAGTCGACAAAAAATTCGAAAGAGATGTGCCAACCAAAAAAGGGCAGCTAAAAATAGCGCCAGTGACATTAAAGGATTTATGCGGGCATAGCAACGGGGAATGAAAGCATTCTAAAAAGAATTTTAAAACAAATTTTCGAAAAAAATCCAAACGTGAATAGCCCGTTTAGCGGGAAGTGGCCGCCCATCCAAAGTTGTATTGCGGTTATAAAAAAGTACATCGTAGTCAACACAATTGACCAAAAATGTAGAAAAAAGGACAACAAATGCAAAACGTAAAAGAGAAAATAAAGAACGTAGGGCAATGCAAGTAAGGCCCCGTTGTTGGTAATACTCGTAGATGTAGGCAAAAAACTTGAAATTAAATTTTTTTTAATCATTTCCAGGAATTGACCGAGTCAAAATGAGGCAAAATTTAAGTCTAAGAAAATTATTTTCAACTAATTGACAGTCCCTGCTCAAGCTTAATTAACCTCATTTAAAAATTTTGAATTGTAAACGTGCCATAACCCAAGCAACCTGACAAAATTTTGGAAATACTTTTATCTGCAAGGACCAGCCAACCTTCCCCTCCCAAAATATTCTCTCTTAAAAATAAACCTGGTCAACGTCTTTAATGTGATCCCATTCAGCAGCTGGATCACTAGAAGCTTGCAATTCTGCATCTCCCTTACCACTAAAAGAAACAGCAACACCGTGATGAATAGGAGGTGCTGAAGATTCAAAATGTTGATGACATTCCTCCTCAACCTCCTCTTCCTCATTTAATTTTATATCGGTAACTCTGCCGAGTTCCATACTTTTTAGAGTTCCAGGCTCGTTTTCGTCCTCAACTTCCTCAATTACGTTATAATTGGCTCTTTTTAAAGAAGAGAACATTTTCGATTCTTTTACATAATTTTAAACCTGAAAATAAATTTTTTGCAAAAATTTAATGTTAAAAAGTTCTGAAAATAAAAAAAGCGTCAGGAGGACCCAATAAATCAAATAAAAAAATCGACAATAAAAAAGGAAAGGAAGAGGACTGTAAAGAAAGGAAACATTAAAATATGCGCGAGCAAAGATTGAACCAAAAATGTACAATCTTATAGGTGATGGTGGTGACTTTTTTTAGTTTATGAACAACAACTGCTAAAAAAGAGGGAGAGGATGTCTACACCAACAGCCAGACACGCTTAGGACGAATGTACATCATGTGTTTTTTGTTGGCCCAAAGTTAACCGATTCTTTTCCGGGAAACACATTGAGGCAAAATTTGTGAAAGAAATAAAGTCTGACAAATAAAATGTCGTTCGTCTCCCAAGCGACAATTAATTTTTTGACTCTCTCATATTTTTCGCTGTCTGCCAATTCTAAACATTTTTTAGAGATAACATTAAAGGTAAATTAGAGATAAAAATAATTTGGATAAAATATCAATTGACAAAATGCCAAGTTTTATTAAATTTCAAAACTAAAGTTGAAGGCCCTTTATATTTTACAGTTTTTATCATCTAGTGAAACGAAAAGGATAATGGAAAAATTTTGTAATTGACTTAAAAAATAATGCCGATTTATATAGAAAAAAGGAAAAAATTTAATAATAATTTTTTCAATTTCCATTTTTTGTTAAAAGTTGCAAAAAAAATCAGTGGTCAAGGATTTGCATGTGGGCCTTTTAGATTTAAACAAATTCGTTTATTGACATGATAACCCACATGCCACGGACCTTCTGCGGAAATTTGTTCACAAAAATTTTATTATATTTATGTGTGGAAATTATTTTAGTGAAAAGTGTCGATGTTCTTTCTATGCTAGAGTAGAGTGAATATATTTGTTCTCTCTCTCTCCTTTTTTACTCTCTCTTTACACTCATACAGCATGCTACCAGATTTTTAAAAAGCGGAATTTGGAATGAGTAGCAAAATAAAATTTAAAAACGGAATACGAAATGTAGAAACGAAAGAGTCAAAAAGTGACAGACTCGCGAGCAATAAATTAAATGTTTTTGTTTTGTGCTTCCAAGCCGGCAAATACCGTACTAAACTACATACTACAAGGCCAGTGACAATAATATTAGCAAGAACGACAAGAAGCATTTCCAAAAGTTTCGAATTAGCCTCTGATGTGAAAATCCAAAAATTTTTGATTTCTTCGCTAATACAGCGAGGGATGGACTTTTAACAAGCTAATTTTTGGGGTATAAAAAGCAGACTTTTTTACGCTGAATCACCACCCTCTCCAGAACTCACAACAACTACTCCTGCTTCTTCTGCGCCGGTCAAGCTCTCGTCGGGATTGCTGAAATGTCTACTGCTACTGCGTCAACACCAACGATGACGGTTCAGATACCGCTCGAGGAGTTCGAGCCCCTTGGCGCCAGGCCAAATGACGGGTAAACGCTTATACTATTCGCCGCTAATTTTTAATCTTCTCTATAAATTTCTTTTTTTAAGGCTCGTCATCACCGATGTGCAAGAAGGCTCCCCTGCGTCTGGACATCTGCTTGTCGGCGACACAATCCTGTCAGTCAACGGAAGAAAGATCAGCAACCTGAAGAACTTCTACCAGATCATGGGCATTGCACATCCAACGGCAACGATTGAGGTTCGGCGACCAAGATCGAACGAGGAGCTGCCACCAGAAGTTCGGACCGATCCGAGTGACAATCTCCCTGCTGATATAAGGAATACCCTCGTCAGGCGAAACGGCTACCATTATTCGGTAAGCAAACGATACGTAGTAGATAGACAATATAAAATTTTTAATCATTTTTCCCTACAGCTAGTGACCATCGACCGAGTGCCAGGAATTCGTCTGGGTCTCTCAATCAAAACAAGGGACAATCGAGTGTTCGTCTCTGATGTGAAACCCGACTCGATGTGCTCGCCTCATCTCAAAGTCTTCGACCATATCGTCTACGTGAGCGGGGTTCGTGTGACGCAAGCTGACGTAGCGCAAACGCTGTTGGTAAAGAGCATGAAAGAGGTGGGACTAGAAGCCAGAATTTAAGGCTAATTTTGATTTTTCTTTGTTTTTAGACCGGCCGCGTCGACCTGGTCATTGGCCGTCCTACTTCCCGTCCGGCGATAGCTGCTGCAATGATTACCTTGGCGCAAGAAGATGCTCATGATCCGCCTTCTGTCAGACTGAATGTGGATGTGCAGCAAGTGATGCGGCAGCAGGTGTCCTTTCTTTATTTGATAACAGTAACTTCATTTCTAACTCTTTCTTTTCTCTAGATCCTGAGCATGGCAGCTTTGGCGCAATTCCAGCCTCCGGCCGTGCTTCGTAATGGTCCCACACCGCCTCAACCGAACAGCCGTCGCATCACCTTCACTGGAAACAACGAGATCGTCCCGATCCAGAGTGATAATGTTGGCCGCCAGCTGCGCCGAGTGACGACAGGAATTCCGAATTCCCCAATACGGCAGAGGTAGAGAATAGCGCAATGGATGAAGATGCTCTTCTAAACAGCTGTATTTGCTAGGATATATCCCATAAACTCACATATTTCCCCATATTACTCTTGTATGTATTTTTTCTCTAATAATGCCACTTGTGATATTGTTGCTTTTGTATGTACATAGTTGTATTTGTTTGTAATATATATAATGTTGATAAAGAGAAGTAATAAAAGTTTTGCTCGTATTTCAATTTTGATCGTACTCGAATTTCTAGAACAACCTCCAGTTTTGCCTCGTTTTTGCCTCATGTCGTATTCTCTCGAACTTCGGAAATAGGAAAAAAATCAAAAAATTTTGATTTTCTAAGCCAAAGACATCTTTAGTGAATTTGCCAAAATTTTTGGATTCTCACATCACAATTCCGATTCAAAAATTTTTAACTCAGAGACAAAAATTTCCCATATTTTTGCATTAATTTCGTCCAATTTAGTTGAATCCTTTTATTCTGTTTTTTGTTCTAACAATAAATTGTGGGAGATAGGCATTTTAATTAAACTTTCATTATTTTCTTATCGAAAAAAGTACTTATTGTTTAAAAAAGAAAGTTGCCAAAAAGCGGAGGTCAAGGACCTGCAAGTGGGATTAATCCGTAAGCACACAAAACCCAACACGTTCCTTAATTTTATTTGATAACCCACTCTGCCACGGACCTTCCGCCAATCTTTTACTTTTATTTGTTACTTATATTTAAGCAGGAAAATAATTTCAAAGAAATGTGTCGATGTGTATTTTAATGTTAGAAATTGTGGTGAATTCTTATAGGTATCTCTCTCTTTCTTTTTTCTCTCTTCGTAATATCGTTACGACGAAAAAAGTACCAACAAAGGCTTTAGCTAAAAATAGATACAAAAGGATCTAAGTTCCCCTTCCCCATTTTCCTTCTAAAAATCTTATTAAATTATTAGAAGGGCATATACAAGGAAGATCAAAACGTGATAGGGCAACAAAACAAATCTGTTCCCTTTGTCTATACATTTACCTTCTTTTAAGAACATTCAAATACTTTTTAAAAAAATTAAAAAATTTCTCCAAATTTCCTAATTCCCTAAAATAACAATTATTTAATATCTATCCTTTAATTCTAAAAATATTTTCTTCTTCAAAATTTTCTTCAATTTTTTCTTCTTTCATCTTTTTGGCAACAAGTAAAAACATTTTCAAGTCCAGCTTCATTTAAACAATTTTAAAAAAACTACCGTAAAAACTATTTACAATGACCATTCTTAATAAATAACACCTTATATGTTAGAGGTAGAGTGAGAATTGAAAAATAAAATTTTCAAAACAATTTACTTTTATTGCTCTTTTTTTTATTGCCATATTTATTCGTTATTTTGCGATTTTTTTTTCAATTTTTTTTGAAGTGAATATCAGATTTAAATATATATTAGAATAAGGGTTTGTCGGTTCCGGGTATTTGAATACAAAATCCCCCGGGTATCCGGAAATTTTCAGTTCGGTTAACGGTTCCTGTTTCAAATACCCGAAGATTTCCCAGAAACCGCCAACCTTAACTTAAAATTATATATGTATATGTATTGTAAAGCATATAGTAGCTATTTAATTCCTAAGGCTGTGCAGTAGGCGGTGTAATAGATTGTAATAGATTTTGTAATAGATTTTGTAATAGATTCAGTCCGGTCTACTAAAGATGCTGGATCGCTCCCAGCCGCAGAATAACCCTTTTGCACAAGCTGAAGGAGAGAAATAGCTATAGCCTAGCTATGCTTTAATGAATTTCAGATTGTTTAAGTGTTAAAATAAATAAAAATAATTAAATAAATAATTTTTAATAAATTTATTTCAAAATTAGCCATTTTATTTTTATTTAAAAAATATAAAAGTGCAAAACAAAAAATCAAAGGAAAATACCGGTGTTATTTCCTAAAAATAAAAGGGCAGGGAAATTAAGAAATAATTATTTGCCCTTTCTTTATTTTTAAAATGCCGAAAAATTTTAAATGTAAATATGTTTGGGGACTATAAAAATAAGTGGAAAATGATAGTAAATAAATAGACTCAGTCTCTCATATTAAATTTTAAAAATTTGTATTTTATTTTACTAATTGTTTTTGTTTATTTTATAGGGAAATCTTTAAAAAAATGATTAATTTAAAATTAAAATTATTTTTAATAATTTTAATTGGCTGGATGTTAGGTAATTTTTAAATTAATATTAAGAGAGAGAGGTAAGTTTGGAACTCGAGCAGGCATTTTAACAAGAAAAACTCCTAAGCAGTTATTTTTAAGAGCTTTCACTCAACACGTATAGGAAGGAGCTTTAATGACTAAGAATTATTGGGGCCTTGCTTTCATTTTTTCTTTTAATAAGGCCCCATATAGTAAACGTTTTGAATGTTAGCCAGTAGGGTAGGGTTGGAGGGGAGGGGACAGGGATAAATTTTCGGGGAAGAAGCGCGGGGAGGGGGGGGGGTGGACGGGGAATTTTCAAAAAACTCTCAAATTCCCCGACTTTCGGGGACGGGAACAACTCTATTAACAGGTTAGAAGTCTCCTTCTCTTCCTTAAAATTAATTAATTTAAAAGGAATTAATTCAACAAAAAATAATAAACCAATTATACCGAGCGGGAATGATTGGAAAATATTGGAAGGAGAAAAGTTGGGAGAAGAAGAAGAAATTAATTCTGATAATGAGACATCTCCTTCTTCTAATGAAATGCCCTCCCCTCTAGAGGATATTGAAGAGGAATCTTCTCCCCCAAATTGGACAACTTCTGTCAAAACATTGTCAAATTCTGTTTGCCAAACTGTTGGAAATTTTAAAGAAAAAATAATTACAAAATGCCAAAATATTCCAATTAATTTGAAAAAATCTGTTACTTGTGTTTTCGTCCTTATTTTGGCTTGTCAAATTTCAAATGTTTATTTGACTCCAAGAAATACCCAAAAAGAGCCAATAAATTTTCAATTAAAATGTGAAGTTGGGAATGATGGATATGAATGTACTGGAAATAAAGAAATATTTAATGATTACGATATATATCTTAAAAATTACCAAGGAAAATTAACAAAAACTGGAGAAATTGAGGAAGAATTTAAATGTTTAGAGAATGGAAAATTTTGTTATAAAACATTTAAAAATAATGAAAATGAGGTTAAAGTTGCTGTTAAATTAAATAAAAAGAAATATATAATTGAAAAAGAGAAAAAAGGGAAAAAGAAGAATTGAAGAATTTGAAGGAAAAAAGAGAGAGGAAGATGAGGCTGAAGAATGTGTTTTAAATTACTTCAATAAAGCAAAAATCTTCTTCTTTTATTTTTATCAGGCGCATTTAAATCCAAAATTACAATTCCAAGACCTCCCAACTTTAATTTTTAGTTTGTAATATAAATGAGTAAAAAGTACGAGTAATTAAAAAGATTTAAAGAAAACGTTTCAATCTTTGAACCAGAACCCTTAAAGAATTTTTTAATTGAGAATTAAAAATTCTTTGTATCTTGGTGTCGTAATCGAAAATTTTTTCGTAATCGGAATTCGTAATACGACCCAACCCGGGATTTATGTCCCCAACTACGCTAGAGCAAACTGTTTATTTTTAGATTCTTTTCATATTTTCTTTAGACGCAAAATTATTTTTGGGACGCAAAATTTATAGGACGCATAAGTGTATGTGTAATTCTATGTTGGGGGGACTCATATCTTGTTATAGAACGCTTGCCCTGCATTAGAGCCAAGTTTTCTTTTTGTTCCCCCACACATTCCCTTTTTTTAGTTTTTGATAATTTCAAGAGTTGACTTAAAGAGTTGTTAGTTAGTTAATGTAGAAAGAGAATTGAGTGATAACCCATCAAACAAACAAAAAATTAAGAAATGAAAAAGAAATATACCAAAAAGAAAACATAAAACAATTTTCTCCTTAAAACACTCTAAAAAATAAAAACCGACACATTTCTCTAATTTTAGTTTCAACAACATTTTTAAACAAGGTAAAACTAATAATTGTCAGCGACAGGTCCGGAGTGACTGGGTTATCACTCAATTCTCTCTCTACATTTACTACCCAGTTGCGCCACTTGACTATTGCTTTTTTGGAAAAGTTATTTGAATTTTTACAGAAAATTCCTTTAAAAATCACCAGCACAATTAACAATTAATATTTTATTCAAATATCTTCTAAATCCCCCCCCCCCCTCCTAACTAAAATTAGAGACCCCACAAGTAATTAAAAAAGTTTTTGTGAGCAACTTTATAAGTTTTAAATAAAAAAAGTGAATATTTTTGAGGGAAGGAATTCTCTCAAAATTTGTTCTATGCCGGAAGAATGGGGAATTAAGCGTCCACTAAAATTAAACCTCCCTCCTCCTTACTTTAAATATTTTAGTCCAATCAAAATTAGAATTTCCACTTAACCAATTATTTAATTCTTTTTTGTTTTGCGGCAAATAATTTGAAAGAAAAATATTTTCAATTTTTTCTCTAAAAAACAACGCTTGGAGAGAGGGGAATATTCAAAAATAATTTCAATTATTACAAACCTTTTTTAAAATTCTCTGGGTTCGAAAAATTATTTACAATGCCCTTTCTCTAATAAATGACATAAAGTGAGGAAATTAATTGAATTTGGGGGGATTATTGAATTAATTTCCCTGCCCTTTTATTTTTTAGGAAATAACACCGGCATTTTCCTTTGATTATTTAATTGTTTTTAAGCACTTTATTTAAAAAATATAAAAGTGCAAAATAAAAAAATCAAAGGAAAATGCCGGTGTTATTTCCTAAAAAAATAAAAGGACAGGGAAATTAAGACATAATTATTTGCCCTTTCTTTATTTTTTAAATGCCGGAATTTTGAAATTTAAATGAAAAAATATTTTTTGGCTGGCATATAAATTAAATAGAAAATAAGCAATAATTTATTTAAATGATAAGTAACTCCCCCCAATTCCCCCTCCCCCCTCTCTCTCTCAACTCACCTCAGATTTAAAAAAATTTTCTAAATTAATGTTGGGGCAGGAGGATACAATAATTCATTAGAGCCCTCCCGAAGCAAAAAAATCTTCGAAAGTCAAAAATCGAAAAAGAAAAAAATATTTTTTGGGGGATTTAAAAAATTGGATTGACTAATTGTTTTTATTTATTTTTTAGAAAAAAATAAAAATGATTAATTTAAAATTAAATTTATTTTTAATAATTTTAATTTATTGGATAATAGGTACTTTTAATTTAAAAAATTTAAATAAAATCTGATTTGTGTCGATAAAAAAAATATAGTAAGAGAGAAGAGAGGGAATAAAAGTGTCTGGACAGGCATTAATCTAGTGACCTCTTGGAAGTTATTGTTAGTCACTCTCGGTTATTACCTACAGATTAGGGGTAGGCTCCTTTTTAAAGGCCGAAGGAAGGAAGGCGGAAGAAAATAAAAAAATTGGAGACAAGCGGAAGAGATCTAATCCCTGGTACAGAGTGCTTTACAGACTAGGATTAGGTGCTGTTTTTAGTACTTTTCTTTTAATAAATCCCCTCCTAGTTTTAAATCCCTTCTCTTTACCTAATTAATTTAAAAGGAATTAATTCAACAAAAAATAATGAACCGAGCGGGAATGAATGGAAAATAGATATTGGGAAAGAAGAAATTAATTTTGATGAGACATCTTCTTTTGAGGAAATGCCCCTTCTTGAGGATGTTTTCGTTGAAGAATCCTCCCCAAATTGGACAACTTCTGTCAAAACATTGTCAAATTCTGTTTGCCAAACTGTTGGAAATTTTAAAGAAAAAATAATTACAAAATGCCAAAATATTCCAATAAATATGAAAAAATCTATTTTGTGTATTTATATTCTAATTTTGGCTTGTCAGGTTACAAATATTTATTTAATTTCAAATTTACCTCGAAAAGAGCCGATAAATTTTGAATTAAAATGTGAAAATATTGAAGATAAAGAATTTGGATTTTTAAAGAAATGTACTGGAAATAAAGAAATATTTGATAATCGAGATATATATTTTGAAAATAATGAAGGAGAAATGACTAAAATGGGAGAAATTGAGGAGGAATTTAAATGTAAAAAAGGAAAAAATGGACATTTTTGTTATAAAACTTTTAAAAATAATGAAAATGAGGAAAAAGTTGTTGTTAAATTAAATAAAAAGAAAAATAAAATTTTAAAAGAGAAAAAAGGGAAAAAGATGAATTGAAGAAAAATTTTGAAGGAAAAAAGAGGAAGAAGAAGTTGAAGAATGGAAACGATTTTTAAATAAAAAAAAAGAATTTAAAGAATATACATACAGTCTTTGAAAAAATGATAATTTATTATAATACTCCATTTAATTCTCTATTTAATTAAAAAAATCTTTTACAATAAAATTATTTTTATTGTACTTCCCTGAAACAAAAGCCTACCATCAATTAGATATAACAATCTGGAAAGGATTTGGAAAATTTAACTCTTTAATTGGGCTTTATTTCAAGAAATAGTACTTTTAAATAATTTTTTGGGATGTGTTTATTTTTAATCTAAAATTATAAATGGATAATAGTTTTTTAAATAAAATGATTTAAATCCTTTTAATTAATTATATGTATTAATCCTCTACATAATTAAAGAATAAGATTGTTCACTACCCGTCATTAGCTGGTACCCCCTCGGTTTTGAATTTTAGACAAACACTGGTTTATCACACATTTTCAGAAGTTTTTGGTTTTTTAAATTTTGTAAAAAATGGTTAGTTTTTGTCAAAAAATATCAAAATTTTTGGTTTTAAAATCGGTCGTGAACAACCCCTATTTAAAAACAAAAATTTCTCTAAATTTAGTAATTCCCTAACAATTATTTAAAAAACAAAATTTTTATCCTTTAATTCTAAAAATATTTTCTTCTTCAAAATTTTCTTCTTTCATCACCTTTTTGGCAACAAGTAAAAACATTCCATCACATTCATAAAATAATTTAGTCCCAATAGAATCTTTAAATATTTCAAGTCCAGCTTCATTTAAACAATTTAAAAGAAATTCTTTATCAATGTAAAGGCAAGAGAAACGATGCCCTCCAAATGCACACCAACTTGAAGAGAAAAAAGATAAATTTCAATTAGAGAACGGACTGGGAGTGTCATACGAGAATTGAGATCCCGAAAAATTCTCAATCTCGATAACCGAGATTTTCGATTGAGATATTGACTCGGTCCGGTCTCCAATTTCAATTTAAGTCGGGAAAAGTTGGGAGGATAAGAAGGAGATTTCATTCACTATTTGATTCTTTCCTCATCCTTTATGATTTTTCTGAAGGAATTTTTGAAGAAAAAATTTCCTCGTTTTTCCTTCATTCATCCTTCAGTACTTCATCCGTCATTCTTTCCTTCATTTCCCCGTCCTTCAGTCCTTCCCCGATTTCATTCATTATTTAATTCTTTCCCAGTCAATTGCTGTCTCTAACATTCTCAGATATTCCCTCTCTTAATTATCCCCAACTTGGATATCTCTCTAGGAGAATGTATAATATATCTCTAGAAGTGTGATAACTTGGAGATTTTTAATTTCTAAAAATCCAAACGTTTCTTCCAAAATTCCACCCATAATTAACAAGCCCTGAGGGGCCAGAATTGCAGATAATCGTTTCAAAGCATTTTTGTATTCCTCTCTATTTAAACAACAATATTCTATCGTTAAAAATGTTGTTATAGCATCAAAATAAATTTGAGGGGATAACTAGAAAAGGGATTTAAATTGAATTTATTTTATATTTAAATAAAAGACTTGAATGGCTGGAGAAATATGGCAATCACAATGGAGAATTCCACGTACCTAAATTAAAATAAATAAAAATTTATTAGGGCGGAGGAAAGTCTCAGATTTAAAGTTTACATACAAAATTAGAGACAAGATCTACGAGAATCGATATATTGAAAGATCTCGATCTCAAAGACTAAGATTTTTGTTTGAGATCTAGTCTCAACTTAATCTCTACCTAAAATTACACCCTCGATACTACATACAATTTTTCTACTTTCAATGGTATATTTAAAATCGAGATTTAACTCAAAAGTTTTTTCTATTAAAAACCAAAAAAGGCTTATCAAATTACTTTATCTTTTGTCGTTTTCTCCATTTTTACAATATCTGTAGGTAAAGGGAGAGCCTCATAGACGGCAATTAACTAAATAAAAATAAATATTTTTTATTTAAATATTTTCCAAATTTAACAGAAAGTATATTCCCACAACTAAAAATCGGCATTTTAAGATCTCAAAGTAATTAAAGTTTTTGAGAGTACCTCAGCATTGTCTAGTTAATTCCGGAATGCTGCCTCGCGAGACCGTTCACCGTCAATGCCTGGATTCGAAGAATTGAAGAGGATAGATGTTCCATTAATCATCTTAATTCCTTTATACTTTTCTTAGCCCAAATCCCCTATATCCTTCTTAATCCTTGATATCTCCTATAATTCCTCCTCATTAACCATCGATATTCCTTTAATCCCTCCACTCCCTTAATACTTCGAAATAAACCATTATTAGGCATTCAAAGTCAATAGCCATTCAGGGAATCCCCTACCAGATAAATTTTTTTTTATATATTTAAATTCCCTCCTTACTTTAAATATTTTAGTCCAATCAAAATTAGAATTTCCACTTAGCCAATTATTTAATTCTTTTTTGTTTTGCGGCAAATAATCAGAAAGAAAAATATTTTCAGCTTTTTCTCTAAAACAAATAGCCACATAAATTGTTGGTCCAGAACCAAAATCTAATAAATTATTTATTTTTGTAGGTAATCTAGCTATTATTGAAGGTAAATGAAAGAGAATTAATTGCATTGCTGGATCTTCTAATTTTGAATAAAAATCCTTTAAAAATTAAAATTTTTTTTAAATTATTACAAATTTGAAACATTGTTTGGATGTCCTTATTCGAACCCCAATATAAAATCCGCACTTTTTTGGCCCGAAACTCGAGAAAAGTTGGAAAATTCAACTTAATCTTTTTTTGTTTAGGGGATAGTAAACTTATAAAGAAATGCTTGGAAAGGGGAATATTAAAAAATAATCGCAATTATTACAAACTTTTTTTTAAAATTCTCCAAGTTCGAAAAATTATTTACAATGCCCTTTCTCTCTAATAAATGACATAAAGTGAGGAAATTAATTGAATTGGATTGACTAATTGTTTTTAATATGCACTTTATTTAAAAAATATTAAAGTGCAAAATAAAAAATCAAAGGGAAATGCCGGTGTTATTTCCTAAAAAATAAAAGTGCAGGGAAATTAAGAAATAATTTGTTGACTTTTCTTTGTTTTTTAAATGCCGAAATTGTGAAATGTAAATAAAAATAAACATTATAGCTGGCATATAAAAGTAAGTGTAAAATAAATAAAAATTAATTTAAATATTAATTAATAACCCCCCCCTATTTTTTAAATTAATTAAATTTATTTAACACTCAATTCACCGCAACCTTAATTTTTAATTCTTTCCTTGATTATTTACCGCCGTTTCATACTCCTTCTTCAAGGCTTTATTAGGAGATGCCGTAATGAAATGAATTTTTTCGAGTTCGGGGTTCGGGTCGGGGTTTTTGACTAAAAATTCGTCGGGGTTTCGGGGGACAGGGTGCTACCCTACTTACAAGAATTGTTTTTATATATTTCAGATATTTTTTAGAAAAAAAAATATAAAATGATTAAATTTAAATTAAACTTATTTTTAATGATTTTAATTTGTGAAATATCAGGTATTTTTTAAATTAATTTAAATTTAAAATTAATTTATTTAAAAGGAATTAATTCAACAAAAAATAATAAACCAATTATACCGAGCGGGAATGATTGGAAAATATTGGAAGGAGAAAAGTTGGGAGAAGAAGAAGAAATTAATTCTGATAATGAGACATCTCCTTCTTCTAATGAAATGCCCTCCCCTCTAGAGGATATTGAAGAGGAATCTTCTCCCCCAAATTGGACAACTTCTGTCAAAACATTGTCAAATTCTGTTTGCCAAACCGTTGGAAATTTTAAAGAAAAAATAATTACAAAATGCCAAAATATTCCAATTAATTTGAAAAAATCTGTTACTTGTGTTTTCGTCCTTATTTTGGCTTGTCAAATTTCAAATGCTCGTTTAATTCCAGAAAATAATTTTTTTCATAAAAACTTTCCTCAAAAAGAGCCAATAAATTTCAAATTAAGATGTAAAAAAATTGAAGATAAAGAATTAGGGGTTTACAAAAAATGTACTGGAAATAAAGAAATATTTAATGATTACGATATATTTCTTAAAAATTACATAGGAGAAGAGACTTACATTGGAAAAATTGGGAAGGAATTTAAATGTTTAGAGAATCAACAATTTTGTTATAAAACATATAAAAATATTGATGAAAATAAAAAAACAATGGAAATTCTTTATAAAAATAGTTATTACGAAAAAAATAAAGTTTTAAATGAGAAAAAAAAGAAAATTTTTGAGAATTGAAGAAAGGAAGAAGAAGAAGAAATATTTCTAAATAAAATACATACAATGAATGATTTTTTTGATTATATTTTAAAGTAGAAAAAATATGTATTAAAAAAATTTTTTAAATTTTACTATTAGTATAAGTATTATTTTTATACATATTTTGCTTTTCAAAACACATTATTAATTATTGCTATTTGACATTTTTGCTCACCCTTTACAGGTGTTCTACTAACAAATGATAGGTCAGGTTCAGGTCGGGATAGTAAAATTTTCTTCAGATTGAGTTCCAGGTCGTCAGGTCGAAAAAAGTGTCCAGGTTTCGGGTAACTCGACCCTTTCTTAATTATTGGGGCAGATATTCCCCCTTCTCTTTATATTCCCCCTCCCTCCTCTTTTCAAGACAGGGAGGGGATCTCCTCTGTCTAGTGAGCGTTTTAAATGTTATTAGCCCTTCCTTTTTCCTTACAAAAGTAACTGTTTTCCCTTTATTGAATGTTAATTTCTTTGTAATTGGAAAGATTAAAAATGATTTTTAGAAAATTATTTCCGAGAATGTCCCCTTTCTATATATTCAACTTTAATTTAATTTAATTTAATTAAAAACCTTTAAATAAGCTTGAGTATCAAAATATTCATGAAAATGATTTCTATTAAAAATTAATTGTTGAGAAAAATAATTTGAATTTTCTTCTTCATTTTTTAATATTTTTAAATTATTTTTAATTAATAAATTTGTTTTTTGATTTTCTTTTTGTTGTTCTTCCAATTCATTATTTCCAGTCATTTTATTTTTTAACAAAATAATTTTTTCTAACAATTAACTAAAACATAAAAAAATTAATTTTTCTCCTAAATCAGACCCCGTTCAACCAACTATTTTTTATCCGTAACAGTTTCATACATTATAGACGGGGGAGGGAGAGTGTCGGTGATGACTGAGCTAATTTTTGGATTAAATTTAAAAAAATCTTAGTCTAGTCAAGAAATTACCCAAACTTTCGATTATTTCTAGTCTGTTCTCTAATACACAAAAAGAAAGTTTAACAAGCCTTAAATATTTTTTGAGCATCCGAAAATTTAGTTTAGGAAATTTAAATGTGGAGAGGGTAAAATTAATTACTAAAATTTCTAGGATTACTCCAAATCAGGCCCCAAAAACCCCAAAAAAAATTATTATAAGAAATAGTCCAGTTTTTGCACGATCGAGTAAATAATTTTTACGATTAGAGCACTCACACCTATAAAGCTATAATTCCCTTGTAATTATTAGAAAGGACAAGGGGATGACTAACTAAAGAATTTTTGATTTTTTGTTAAATGAATATATTTATTTATTTATTTATTTATTTCTGATATGAGTTTAAGCTTTTTAAAAAATAAAATAACTAAATATATTTTTTTTGAAAAAAAAACTTTTTATTTATTTTTTAAAAAACAAATGTTGCACAGATTAACAGGAAAAAATAAATATATATAATTCTTTTTATTTATTTTTTAAACTGCAAATCGTGTTTATAAGAAGGAAATATATTTTGTTTGTGTGTTGATAGGCTTTAAAAGAAGAAAATAAAAAGCATAGATCGTTTTTTTCCTCAATATTTTTTTCTTCGTTTTTTAAGACAAGAATGAAGATATCGAGACAGAAAAATTATTATTTTCTAGAATTTTCTTTTTTGAAAGAAAAAATTTTTTGATGAGTAGGATATAATCAAATCTTATTATAAAATACCCTCTAGAGGGAACGAAAAGGTCCCTTATAATGAGTTGGGTTTTTAAATAGAGGGTATCGTTTAAGCAGTTCTTTTACTTAATGACTAACTAAAATTAAAGTGTATCAAGTATTGCTGATGATTTTTTCCTTTTTTCAAGAAAAAATTGATAAAATATTTTTTTAAAAAATTATTTTAGAATAATACAAAAATTTGTTAAAAATTAGAAAAAAAGTAAGAGATTGAAGGATGATTAATATATTTATTTAATGTAAAAAACGGAACTAGATATTAGAGTGGTAATTTAGTGTTGATTGACTTAGTTTGGACTTAACACTCGATCGAGAGACTTTATGAATTCGTCTCTGTTATGTCCGAGGGCCGTTCGAGATAGTTGACGCGCACAAGAAAAGTTGATGCAGGGTGGAAAAACAATGCACGCTAAAGTGGACCAGACTGGAAAAGACGAAAGAGATCAGGGACTAGCCGGACTAGTATGATCCGGCTAGACCGACGCTGACACTGGCTTTTATACTAAAGTGACACCACTACACATTAGTCTCACTCCAGCGTGATATTCCTTCCAGCGAATGCTATAAAAGCCAGCCAAGAAACTTAACCCCAACCAACATTCAACTCAGCCGACTTCCATTCTTCTAAACTCCGCTCGTCTACACTACATGACCAGCCGCAACAACCGCAACATCGTCACTGCCGCCCGAGGAGACACTCCAAGAGGACGCACATCTTCCGGAAGCACTCCAAGGACAACTCGTCAATCTTCTGGGCAGCAGCGAGGCAGCAGCGAACGACGACGTCCACAGAGCCGCTCAGGTACTACTCGACAACAGGGAAGACCACCAGCACCCGAAAGACCCAAAACCGTCGAGGAGAGCAACGAAGACGCAGCGTTCCTTGAGCAGCTTCAGGCCTGGGCCCAGGAGACTTCGCGGAAACAGCTGACGGATCTGGAATCTGAGTTCGAGCGTCTGCAAAGCCAACCGCGACCGGAACCGTCTGAGGAATTTGCACGGTGATTTTTTCTAGCTAAGTTGTTTTTAACGCTCAATTATTTTTATTTTTGTAGCAATCCAACCCTGAACCGTTATCGAGATGTCATCTGCGTCGAGAACAACCGGGTCGCTCTGACAAACGGACGCTACATACACGCCAATTGGATTGATAGCCAAGGTGGAATTTGGTATGTTTAAAACAAAGCAAAACTCCTTTTCAGGTGATCGGCGATACATCTGCACGCAGGGCCCTCTTCCGCAGACAGTTGGCGACTTCTGGGAAATGGTTCTGCAGGAGAACGTTCAGGCGGTTGTGATGTTATGTGACACCGTCGAGCTCAATCGTCCCAAGTGTCACCAGTACTGGCCTAAGGATAACACACCAGAATCGGTTAGCCTTTCTGTAGATTGAGGCATTAATTTAATGGTTTTGTTTTCTTTCACAGGCAATCACCAGTCGGGACGGCAACATAAGGGTTCGGTTCGTGGACACAGAGGCACTGGACGACAACCATCTTATTCGGACACGCCTGCAGGTCACCAGCGACAATCCAAAGCGGCAAGCGAATGTTCGTCACTTCCATTGGAGACGTTGGCCCGATCGTGGAGTGCCTATGAACCATCTCGCGGCGCTACGATTGCTCTTCTACATCGGGAAATACAAGCCAATAGTCGTCCACTGTTCGGCAGGTGAATGACAACAATAAAAAAATTAATTTTTGACCAGCCTTTCTTGCTTTTAGGTATTGGCAGGACCGGGACTATCGTCATGATCTACTTGGCTCAGAACACACTGCGCTCTGGGCAGCGTCTGGACTTCTACGAATTGGTGGCTGATCTGCGTCGTCAACGGGCAGGCAGTGTGCAAACCCTGGATCAGTACCTGTACATCTACAGCGTCTTTCTCCGGTAAGGGATACTAAAAGCACACCTTACAAATTCCTTAAAATTTCAATTTTTCCTTCACAGGTACGCGAAGAACAAGGCTGATGCGGGCAGGATCAAAGTGGACACGGAAGCAATTGACAAACTGGTTCAGGCTATATCTAAGCGCATCTACAAGCAGACCAAACGTTAGTTGGGACAGAGGAATGTTCTGCTGTGATGTAGTGATATGTTCATGTATATTCATTGTTGTATTTTGCTTGTGTATTCGCTTGTATTTGTATATTGACCTCATAATTGTATGTATATAGTTGTGATTATGTAAATAAATTGTGTATATATATGTGTGTTTTGCCTTTTTTGTCTTTATCATAGGGTCGAAATAGGTAAACGTTTAGCCTTGTGTTAAAATAAGGAAAAAAAGCTGCGGGAGGGGTTAAAATGGGGGATAAGCTGAACTCTTAACTTTGAGACTGTAAAGAATTTAGGCGTCCACAAAAAATTTTTTTCAAAGAGCTTCAGAAAGTCGGTCATCTCTCGAGTGTTGTCTTTCGGTCGCCTAAAGTGTTGTAGCTTTTGTTAGGGGCTTGAAGTGAGAATTTAACACAGAAAGTTCATGTAATTTACGATTGTTTATATTTATAATCAAATCAAAGCCTTGGTGTAAAAATAAAAATTTAGGGCACAAAATTAGCTTGAACATTTTTTTACATGAAAAAAGTTTAAAAAAATAAAACAAAATTTGGTGGAGCTTTAATTACGCGAGTTTAGAAAAATATTAATTTGGTAACTTTAAGCTTGATTTTTATTTTATTATTCGTTTTTTAATATGTTTGGTCAAGTGGGGGAGATCTGCTTAGAATTAGACCATCCACTTCAAAATAATCAGAATTTTAATATGTACGATTTTCACATTTAAAGGGTGCAAGCATAAGTGAGCTCCAATTAATAGGAAATGCCCACAAAATTTTTGAGATTCGCCGATAAAATGATTTTTTAATTCCAAAATATTTTTTTCCTTTAATTCCCACTCTTTTTTAAATTCCAAAAAATATCACCATTAAATTTCACACTTTTTTATAAACTCGCGCCCCCTTCCATTTCCCATTAAATTCCTCATTTTCTTAATTTTCTTTAAAAAATTTTCATTTTCATTTTTTACGCCAAGAAGGAGTATAACCGGTAGTAGAAGGTTTATTTTGTAGTTTATCTTCAATTGGTTGTTTTTTAATTGGTGAAGAATTTGTATTTAAAGAAGGTTTGGAAGTGTTGTTTTCTTCGGGTATTTTAAATGTTTTTTTGGCAACTGGAGGGGGAATTAGTATATTTTGTTTTTTGGGAGGGGATTTGCTTAGTTTTCTTGTTGTTAGTATTTGTTTGTCTGTTGAGTTTGCCTTTAAAAATTAATTTTTAATAAATTTACAGAAATTGAAAAGAAGAAAATCAAAAGGAAAAAGTGAGAATTAAGAAGAGATATTTTCAATAAATTAAGAATAAAAACAATAAGAATTGTGGAAAAGGGTGAGAAACATATTCCGCGAGTCAACGTTTCACCAAAAAATGTTAACCAAAATTTAGTGAGGGGAAATATCCGTGAGAGATTTTGTGGGAAGTAAAATTAATCCCTCCAACCTTTTAAAAATGTTATTCAATGAGAGGAAAAATGAGAGGAAAAATAAAATACCGTATAACCTGCATTTTAATTGCTCTCCCACAAATAATTACCCCCTACCCTCCCTCAATTTATTATTCTCCCCATCGGCAGGTCGAAACAATAATTACCCAGGGTAATTTTAAGAAAAATAAATAATTACCAAATTTTTATTTTTAAAATTATTATTTAAATTTCCTCCTCCTCCACCAATATTTTTAATATTTTTCTTTTCTTCATCAAAAGATTCAACAGAAGAAATACTTTTTTTACTTAAAGATGTTTGTTGCTGTAATTTAGCTTTAACATTTTCCACTAATTTTTCCCCTCCTTTATTTTCCTTCTTTTTTATCAACAATTTTTTCTCTTCCTCCCCATTTTCTTTAGACCCCATTTTCTCAAATTTATTTCGTAATGCCAAAGAAGTTTTTGGAATATTTTCTGTTAAATCTTCACTTTCTCTTTTAGCCATTCTGTCCCTCCAACTTGGAATTTTGTTTTTTGTTAATTCTTCTTTTTGTTGTTGTTGGTGGTCTTTCTCGATATTTGGTTGTTTTTTTAGTACTCTTGTAGGCTATAATTAAATTAATTATTTTTTATTAAATTAATTTTAAAATTCTGATTTTTTCTGATTTCTTTTTTGATTCTTAGCTGTTTAAATTTTGTGCCCAATTAAACTTATAAGAATTTATTTTGATTAGTCTCTCTCATTTTATTAATTACTCCTTTTTTGATTAGAATCAAGTATATTCACAAAATTAATTTTTTATTCTTTTTTCGTAAACGAGCATAATATCCCAAAATACCAAATTTTCCTTAAAAACAATTCTCTCGTTAATCAGCCCAAAATTGTTTTTGATATTTCCCTTATTTCATTTAAAAGCGATTTAGGAGAAACTTTATTTATAAATTTTTAGTCCGCAAAATTTCTCCACAAACATTTTCTAAATCCCCCAACTCCTTCCCCCATTTATCTACATACTTTAGGTTGTTCCTCTTCATCTTTAGAATCTTTGCTTTTAAGCCGGGAATTTGGGGGCCATTTGGAAGCTGTTGCAGCAGCATTCTTTTGTTTTGACTTTTCTGCCAAAATTGCCCTTTCTGCATTTTTTTCTGGTTCATAAGGCTTTTTGGATTTTTCGTCTGCTTCACGTGCACGTTCTCTAACTGCTGTCTATAAAAATTTAAATTTATTCACATGATGATTTCTAGCTGTTTAAATTTTGGCCCATTCTCTCAAATTACTAAATGTAATGTTCCTCTCACTCTATAGGTGTTCCTTCCAGCCTACTAGATAATTTAAAAACCCTCGCCTCTAAAATCACCAGAATACCCCCTAAACTTAAATTTTTAGATATGGGTAATTTAGTGTAGTTTCCATTATAGACAGGGTCAATTATATAGAGAGTCCATTAGCTAGGAGGTACATTAAATAGAGATATATACTAAATAGGGGATGTCTGTCAAGAAAATTTTTTCAAAAACCTTTTTCTCCAAATAAATAGGTTCAGATTCAGAAGTACTAGGCCTTGGTGTATTAACACCAGCAATTGCCAATTTTGCAGGAATATGTTGTTTAGCTAATTCTGCTGCAGCACCACTAGGTTGCCTTTTTAATGTTTTCTTTTCTTCTTTTTGTTTTTCTTCTTTTTTGGGAAGTATTTTTGTTGGGGATTTAGGTTTTTGTTGTTCTTCTGCAGCAGCTTTTTGTTCAGCCAACATTTGACGTCGAAGAATTCTTCCTTTTTTTAATTTAAATATTTTCTTGATATTTTCCTTAATAAGGAAAGATTTTACCCCTAATTTATCATCTATAATTTATCCCAAATTCCCAGATATCACATTTCTCTGTAATGGAGTGGGATGTTCCCTTCACACCATGAGGGTGTACCGTTCGACTATGTGTACTGTTCACTCCACACTATGCTGTTCTTTCCACTTTTCCAGACAAAACAAAAATATGACTTAAAAATAGGGTAAGGAGGTTTCAGACTCCCCTGGAAAGAATTGTTACTTCCTTATTTTATTTAATTCTTAAATCCTTTACATACCCTTAGATTTAGAAAATTCCTAGAATTGTCTTTTCAGTAAAATATCGCCCCAAAATTAAATAAAACTTACTAATTTCCTGATTTCTAATAGTAGCTTGTTCTACTTTAAATCGGCCTTCAGGCAATCTTAAATTAATACTAACTTTTGTAAGACCCCGATTCTGCATTATTGCCTCAATAATTTCTCTTTCTGTTTGTGTTGAGAAAGCTACACCCTTAAAATAATAAAAATTGAAACTTGTTGGAATTCTTTTAGAATCCTATAATAGAGTTTAACACAAATGTATTCACTACAGTATTACTAATCCTCTACCGTACTTATTATAGGTGCCTACTAAATAGTGTACGCTAAATAGAGGGGAGACTCATATAGGAGCAAAATAATCTGTAAAATAGAGGTTAGACAATAGAGGGTGTGCACAAAATAGAGGGTTTAACAATTAATCTAAAAAATTCGGTAAATTATCTTTTCGTTAAAATGTCCCCAACAAAATTTTCTCCAAAAATACTTACTTGATTAACAGCCTTAATTTCCTCAAGAGACTGATTATTTAAGGCAGCCTTAAATAATTTTGAAAAAAAATCTCCACTTAAATAATTTGTTTCTAAATTTAAACAACGCAAATTTGTATTTTGTTTAATAACTTCAATTAAAGGCTCTAAATCCATATCATATAAACCCATATTTGCAAGTGAAAGTTTCTCTAAATATTCATTTTCTTTAATTGCTTCTATCATTCTTTTAATTTTTGGTATTGGCGTTCTCTTTAAAATAAAAAAAATTTTTTTATTATTTTTTAGATCCCATCAAGCCCCAAACTAGAAAAAGGTCATTCAAATACTTAAAAAATTTTTATTCTAAAATTTACAAAAAAAGCTTACGACACCCCCGATTCCCAGGACGTCTCCGTTCCAAGTACTAAGGAGGCCCAGCGTTGCTTAACTTGCCAGATCGGACGGGATGGCGTGCTTTCAACGCGGTATGGTCGTAAGCAAAAGTCTATCTTCTTTTATTAATTATATAGAAGAGAGAATGGAAGTACCGTATTTGAAATATAATTAAAGCTTACAAATTAAATAAATGGGCATTTAATAAACTTATAAATTTAAATTAATAAAAATTTTTTTAAATAATTAAAAATCACCTTCATATTATTTAAATTAATTTCAATTAATTTTGGATCATTCTTAAATAATTTTTGCATACACACCTCCACATCTGTGTCATTATCAGGTTCTGTCGGCCTTGTCTGTTGGGGTAAACTTGATTTAATTGGTTCATTACTCGTTTCTCCTAATATCCTTTCTGCTTCCTTTTTTATTTTAATTTTTTATTTTTTTTAAATTTAAATTTACACTTACATCCCAACTAATTATTCGATTTTCACTCATTGCCACTAAAAATATTTAATTATTTTATTGAACTAGAAAACTATAAAAAATATTTCCTTTTTTTTAAATAAAAGTTAAGAAAAAGAGCAACAATTTCTAAGGATCACCACGTTCGAGTGCTCCTCTTCTATAAAGATTAAACCCTTGCCTAACTTAAATGCTTGATCTTCCCCGTCTTAGAAAAGGGTACAAATCTCATCTAATGTAATCCTTAGGGCTGAAATCATTGTTAGAAGTATCTTAAATTGAGGGGGTATCGCTTAAGCAACTCCCCAACCAATGGCCAAATGAATTTAGGAACTCGTCTATATCGAAGAGTATCTAAATAATCTGGGGGGAAACATCTCTAACTTAGGCCAACTTCAAATAGCTCAGGAATGAGGATTAATTCAAGTATTTCTAATATTATCTCAATCCGTCCCAAAAACAATACCCACAAATATTTTTTCTAAAAAAATCACAAAAAATTAACCAATTAATTCGTTAACTTCTTCATCCCCCTCTTCTTGTAATGCAGCCATTGCTTTCTCAAAATCTGCATCTGTCATCTAAAAATATTTTTTTTGTAATTTTTAATTATTTTTAAAATTATTTTTTACAATATCTTCACTGTCCACAGATTGTTGCTTTTTTGAAGTCATTTTAAAATTAATTTTTTATTATGTATTACTAAAATTATTTGTTTAAAAATAAAGAAAAAAATAAAATAAAATCGTATCTTGGTTGTACGTAACACCAACGATCCTGCCTGCCGTGCCGATTCCAGAAACCAGGAATTTATTTCTACGTTGGCAGGATCCCTGTTAAATACTCTCGAGGTTTACGCGCACTTTTCTCATCTCTAAGGGTGTATAAATATGTACAATTCCGAGTTCCGACTATATATTAATTTAATTGAAAAATTTTAATAGAAAAAGATAATCTAAAAAATTACTTCTGATTTTGTACGTATTAAGAAAAGGTTATTAATAGAGACGTGCGAGACTCTTGGTCTTGGTCTTGATTCCAAGACGTCTCTAGTTATTAACACCGTATGGAATATTTAACAAAATCCTATAAAGATATACCTCATCTTTAGACACAGCTAATTGAGATTCTCTAACTTAAGACAAAAATTCGAAACGATCGTTTTTAATACCCGAAGAGGTCTTATATGCAAATATACTACTCTAAATACTAAAATAATTACTTTGAGTAATTATTGTTTTTAATCTCTCAACGGAAGGGGAATTATTTGAGAGAGAGAGGGAGGGAATTATTTCAACATTTTCGATAATTTGAGGTGTCTACAAAAATATTTTCTCGAAAATAGACATCATTAACTCGAGATAATGTCCATCAGATTCCTTGGACCAATAAGAAGTCAAATACAAAATAATTCCAAATAAAATCCAATTTAAAAGAACATGCAAAAATATAAAATATAAAAGCGTCATCCTTTTTAGATAAATCTGGATTTAATCAAGTCCCAGACAGGGAAAAAAGGTAAAAGAAGCTTAATGGAAGAAGCTTTGATGAATTAATGTTGTTTAATAGTGTTCTTCTTCCCTTATCTCCTTTTCTCCTTCCTTTCTTTCTTTCCTCCTCCTCCACCCACCCAAAGTTCCCATTCTTATTTGCAATAAACACACACATTCACATATACAACAGTCCAGTCAGCCGGTTAGTTTTAAAAAGCTGAAAAATCTTTTTTTTTCCTTCGATCAATCCCTTCCCCTTCCCTTCCCCATTCCCTCTCCCTATTTATTTACCTCTCTAAATTTTTGCCTCAATTTTCTCAAAGCTTTTTTCTTCCATTTTTCTCCTTTATTTTGCCCTACAACCCCCCTTCTTTCTGTCCCAATCCTCTCAAAATTCTCTCTAATGCTTCTGATCGATCTGGTTAATGTAAAAAGCAAAATGAGTAATCAAAGAAAAGGGACGTTTAAAAGAACGAGAATAAATATGTAGAAAAACAAACAGAAAAATGTGTGTGGAGGGGGGGGGGGGAGGTTTTTTTGTTTTTAAAGTAAAGGAAAGAAGAAAATGTTTTTTTGTTGGAATTTGTAAAGGAGAAAATATATCCTTTTTCTGATCCATTAAATATATTTTTTCGGCTTTTTGTCTGCTAAACTCGAAAGGAGAATAAAATATTTGAGAAAAATGTGTTTTGCTTTTTTTTTAAATTTTGTGAAGAGGTGTTGATTAAATTTTTAATTTAAATTTTGGCAAAAATTAAATCAAAGGAGGATTGTCAGGAATATTTTGTTGGATATCAAGGATTACTGTTGACAGTAAAGAATAAATTCACGATCTTAGAAATCGAGTCGGCAGGGCCTCTTGTATATATCAGGTCTGAATAATTTAAAAAAAATGAAGGCGGAAACGGCAGAAATCCGGCCCTGATAGTAACAACAATAAAAACTTGAACTATAAAATAGAAAAAGTTGATCCTAAAGGTTTGATCTTAAAAGCACTGTGAAGCAAAGTTGTTATACGTATATCTACTCCAATTTTTTGCTTTATTTCTTGTTGAGATTTACATATACTCGAGACTTATAATTCATTCTTCGGGCATCAAACTTTGTCACGCAGAAAAGTTTGGTAAAAAAAGTCATTATAAAATAAATTCTTCGCCACATAAACACGAAAACTTCTTTCTCGAATTACCCAAAAATCGTAGAAAAAATGGCGAAGGTCAATAATTTGTAATTGGGTAGAAGTTTTTCATTTTCTTCCACAAGCATTGTAATGTTCCATTGTATGTAAGTGTTCATTAACTATTTACTATAGATAACCCAGTCACTTTGGACCTTTCGCATCAATGTTTTTGAAAAGATTTGTTTATATTAAGGTTAAAAATATTTTTAAAGAAAAGTGTCGATGTGCACTTTTTTATTTTTAAATGAGAAAGAATGCTTAATATATTTTATTTTCTTTATTTTTATTTTCTTTCTCTCTCACTACTAGCAAAGTCAGAAAAATATTGGGATAGACAACAAAGTCCAGGTTCGTAAAATAATTCCGCAATAGCCGGGGCTTGTAAATTTTTGATTTTTTTTGGAATCAGAATTTCACTGAGGAGACGAGAATGTTTATTTCCTATCTCAAAAAGATTTGATAATTTTTGTAGGAAATTTTGTAAAAATTAAATGAAAATATTTTTCTAAAATACTGCAAAAAAGCGACGGTCAAGTAGTTGTAACTGGGCATTGTCAGTCACCCAGTCACTCCGGCAACCCAGTCACTCCGGACCTTTCGCTGGCAATTATTTGTTACTTCATGTTTAAATATGTAGTTGAAAATAAAATTAGAAAAATGTGTCGCTGTTTATTTTGTAAAGAGAAATAATGGTTTTTCTTCTGTTATATTTCTTTTTTGTTTCTTTATTCTATATACATATGCTTTTTCTAATAATTCTTAAAATGTGACTACTTACAAACTTTCAAAAACTAGAAATGAAGTGGAATAAAAAGGAAAGTTGGGCTCTAGGCACTGCGTCTTCATAAGTCCAATAGTATGCCTTCCATAAGAGCATTGCATCCCATGAAGGTGTTTGTGCCCCAGAAATAATTTTTTCGCTCAAGAAAATATGAAAAGTTTACAAAAATAAATTTAAAAATAAGCCTCACTATTATGTAGATTTTTTATAATAATTTTAAACATTTATTGAGGAAATAGAGGAATTATCTACACGTAATAAGCTATTAAATAAAAAAGATATTCTATTAACTATTAAATATTTTTTAAGAAATTAATTATTATTCAAAAGGTTTTTTGTACAAACCTCTTTTGGAACGTCAAGTATATTCAAATTGAAGTCGAGATACAAAAATAATCGGAAAATAGTGTGATTTATCATTACCTAATTGAGAAGGGGTGTATCCAGGGCTGCACGCAATTGCGGATTGCGAGTTGCGGATTGCGTAAATTGCGGGGTTTTTTGCAATTGCGAGTTGCGGATTGCGTTTGCGGATTTTAAAATAAAAATTGCGAGTTGCGGATTGCGTTTGCGGATTTTTAAAAAGAAATTGCGAGTTGCGTATTGCGTTTGCGGATTTTCATAGTTTTCACGCAATTTTCACGCAATTTTTCGAAATTGCTCTCACAACAAATGGAAAAAATTTGGCTTCTTGTCCTTCCAAAATTCTCAAAATTTTCGCCTGCGGCGCAGAAAATGGAAGAAATCTGACCTCCAAAATTCACAAAATTTTCGCCTGCGGCGCTAAAAATGAAGTTTTTGGCTTAAGGATCTTCCAAAATTCTCAAAATTTTCGCCTGCGGCGCAGAAAATGGAAGAAATCTGGCTTAAGGACCTCCAAAATTCTCAAAATTTTCACCTACGGCGCTGAAAATGGAAGTCTTCGATCATGATGATTGGATATCTGGGGATTTGGAGTTTTTTCGAGAGTAAGCATGGATTAATGGGGATCTGAAGTGATATTGGGGGATTTCAATGTAGCAAGCAAGAGTTCTAAAGGTATATCGGTGATTTGATATCTAGGGATCTGGTGGGATTAAGGATAATTCGAAGAAATTCGGTGATCAAAGAGGGTATCATGAAATTAGTGGATATCATGAACTTGCTTTCACTTAATCCTCCAAATCCCCTAATATTCATCAATCCTTCCTTATTACCACAAAACGTATATCCCTCCTTATTATAACGTATATCCTTCCTTATTAAATACCCCTTATTTCAGAACCTCTTTTATCGCCCGTTACCAATCATTTATATCCGACAAAACAATTTTAACTATAGTTTGAAGTGATTAAATTTTTTATCTCCATTTTTAAAAATTGCGGATTGCGAGTTGCGGAAATTGCGTAAATTGCGGGGTTTTTTGCAATTGCGAGTTGCGGATTGCGTTTGCGGATTTTTAAAAGTGAATTGCGAGTTGCGGATTGCGTTTGCGGATTTTTAAAAAGAAATTGCGAGTTGCGGATTGCGAGTTGCGGAATTTTTTTTTCAATTGCGTGCAGCCCTGGGTGTATCTCTTTTGATAAAAAAAAATAATTTATTTAATTAAATAAATTAATAATATTATGTTTACTAAAATGTAAAATAAAAAGAACTTGGCTCTATTGCAGGACATGCTTTCTCAGACAATATTCAGTCACTTACTTATTAGATCAGTTTTGTCATAGATCCTTAGAGAAATGAATGATTAGTTACTTATTTATCAGGGGTGTGCGAGTTTCGCCTTTCGCTTTTTAAAATCACTTTCGGCACACCTCTAATACTTATGTACTTATAGCAAATAAAAAACAGACAATGAAGTCTTGATTTGTAGAGTGGTTATATGTAGATGATTACAATAGCCATAACCTATAAAGCTTTTGAATTTCTTAAAATAGGATTTCAAAAAGATTTGGTGATTTTTACTACAATTTTTGTAAAAATTAAATATTCTTAAATATTCCAAAAAAGCGACGGTCAAGTAGGTGCAACTGGGTAGTTTATGGAGATAGAGAGAGAATTAGCGCGATAACCCAGTTGCTCCGGACCTGTCGCTAATGCTTGCTGTTCTACCTCAAGTTTAAATATGTTGCTGAAAAGAAACTTAGAGAAATGTGTCGCTTTTTATTTTTTAGTGTGTTTTAAAGAGGAAATTGTTTTATATTTTCTTTTTGTTATATATTTCTTTTTCATCTCGTAATTTTTTTGTTTGTTTCTAGCAACTCTTTAAGTCTGAGACTTGAAACAATCAAAAACTGAGAAAAGGGAATGAGTTTGGGAAAAGAAAAGGACTTGGCTCTAATGCAGGGCAAGTGTCCTATGACAAGATATGAGTCCCACCGATAGTAGTGATGCTCGGAAGAAGAAAAACCCGGGAAACGGGAGTCGGGTCGGGAAATGATCTCGAGAGTCGGGATACCCGAGCATCACTAACTGGTAGTAAAACACATTTTTCACTTGTGCGTCCTATAAATTTTGCGTCCAAAAAATAATTTTGCGTCTAAAGAAAATATGAAAAGAATCTAAAAATAAACAGTTTACTTTGCTCTAGCACTGTTGGCCAAAATCCCAAACGGAGATACAAATATTGTCGAAAAATAGGGGTGATTTACCCTATTACCTAATTGGAAGGGGGGGGGGTGTGGGGTGGGGTGGGGTGGGGTATTTCTTTTGAGAAAAAAATAAATTAATTTTTGTTTTCCATTATTCTACCAATTCCTTTATTTCAAATAAATAATTATTTTTTGTGTTACTTTAAATAGTTAAAAATTAAAAGAATTTTTTAAAATAAATTTTTTTAGACATTTTTTATTTCAAAAAATTGTTCCCTTTAAAGAATTTTTAATTCTAAATTAAAAAAAGGAATTTAAGGAATTAAAGAAGAGACGAGAATTTATTTATTTATTTTTAACGACAAAAATTATTTAAATAAATCCATAAATTATTAAAAAAAATAAAATTAATATTCTAAAATAAATTCTTTATAAATAAAAAATTTAGTAAAAGGACAGACCATTTTAAATTAAAAAAATGCTTAAAAATAATTATTGTCTAATACAAAAATTGTTGGTTGTCTGTTTATTTTTAGGTGAGTAGTTCTAATTTCTTTTGAATTTTGTTGAGTCTTCTGTCACATGTTTCCCTAATTGTTAATTCAGCAAGCAGGGTGGAACTCAATACACGAAACCCTGACCGAAGAAAATTTTTCAAACTCAACCTTTATGAAATGTCAAAACATTCTCTTTAATATGTCAAAGCTGAAAATTCGAATCGGAGAGAGAATTATTTAAATCCACAACCGCTCCTTTTAAGTAACACCTTTGTTATTTGAAGATTTCAAATTCTCTAATAGAACGTAGTTTTAAACAAATGTTTTTTAATATAAGGCAGGGGGGCTTGCTTACCATAAATTCATAAAAGGGAGGTCCAATCAATCCAAAAATCCATTAGAAAAACAAAAATATTTTTTAATTTAAAAGGTTTATTACTTCAACATTTGTGTAATTCTTCTCCATTAAACAATTTAATTAAAAACCGAATAATTCCATCACACATTAATTCAATAAATCAACAAAAAAGACACCAAAAAAGGTCTATACAAAATCCAGAAAATGCTGAAGGGCCAATTTTGGATCCAGACGATGGAGTATTTACTCGTTATGGGGGATAAACTTTTCTTTTGATTTTAATTTTTGTGTAAATAATTATTTTATATTTATTTTTGATTTTTATACTTTTTTGGTAGAAATTATCTTCAATAAATTTTTATTTAAATGTCTGGGGGTTGACTTTTAACGTGTTGGCGGTTTCAACAAAATCTTCGGTTAACCGAACTGAAACCCGAAAATCTTCGGTATTTCGGTTCGGTTTGAAACCGACAACCCTACCTTTAACATAAGATTCTGTATTATCCGAAGATTTTCGATTTTTAATAACCTTCAAAATTATGAAATGATCGGAGCCCGATTCAGAGTAAATTAGGCAAAGTTTTCGGCTTGATCACCTGGACAGTATGATCAAAAAGAAAAATGAATTGACTCTAAATATTGCTTAATTTATTGTTAAACTTTAAAGTAAAATCAATTCCAGATCTATTCCCATACTTATATAGCCTTGGCCTCCTATTTTTAACTCTACTATTGAAACAATTAAAAATTAAAAGCAATTAACTCATTTAATTTTTTATCAATCTTTCTTTTTAAATTGAATGTCCACATAGTGGACTTTTTGTTTGTAAATTCTTTTTTTAGAATTTGTCTACGCTAACATTTTAAAAATAAATCCGCTAAAACTACACTTAGATGTTTTGTCATACTTTCAATTATTTTTATATGTTATTTCAACTAATCCACTTCCAATCTTCTTATTAACGAGCTTCTAAAAATAAAAAAAATTTAGGCAGTCTAAACATTTTTTATAAATATCCTAATTGAAGCCCATCTCTAATCGAAGCCCATCTCTAATCGAAGCTCACTTAGGATCAAAGCCGGTGAATTCGGATTGATTTGTATCGAGGTAATAATAAATTGGACGTGGTATTAAGGAGACGTTTCATCAAGTCTCGATTGTTTACAGTGAATATTTAATCGTATAAACAAACCCAATTTTCGAAATTATTTTCTTCTCCATTCGGTCCATCTCCTTGACAGTATGCACGTTTATCAGGTAAAATCACACGTGGGGTTATATAAAATTTAAAAGGTTTTGACAGAGTGCAATCATCAGGTATTTTTATATCCTCTGAAAAGTCATTACTTCCAACTTGGAAAACGATAGTATTTTGTGATTCGTCTTTAATGATTTTTTCTCCTCTATTATACTCTAAACTTGTATGACATTTTATATGAACACAAAGAAATTGAGTTTTTGTCCAAATAATTTTTAACTTAAATTCTTTTATATCGCTTTTGACAATTGAAATAATACAAAAGAAAGTAAAAAGAAACATTGGAATGGAAGTTTTGAACATTTTTTTTGTTTTTGTCTAAATTATTAAAATTAATTATAAAATTTAAAAAATTTTTTATAAGAGGAGAAAGTTTCCAAAAAAGTTTTCCAAAGAAATTCTTCTCTCTCAGAGAATCTCGCTTCAGGACTACAAAATATAGTTAAGCAATCAAACTGATAACAGAAAATAGTAAAAGATTAGATTGGACTCAATCCTGAGAGCTCTTCCATGCAAGGTTGATGTTAATCGCTCAACCATGCAACCAACTACTAACTGATCGTTTTCATTTTTGCTTTATGGTTGGGAGGAAACTTAGCTGGCCTTATAATAATGACATTTGGAGAAAATTATTTTTTAAAAATACACTTAACACAATTAATCTTTAATAATTTTTATTTAAATGAAAAAAGTTGTTAAAAAATTTTTTATTTAAATGGCTTTAAGGCCAGACTTAAATAAAAAATATTTTTTTATTTATGAGTAAATGATAAAGAAATTTTCGGCAAATTCAAACAAAATTAAGAAATCGCTTAAAGGGCAAATCTACATAAGAGGCATCCTCTCCCTCTTATCCAATCAATTTATTTTTTAATCTTTATAAATATCTTTATATAGGTAAATAAAAATAATAAAATAAGACATCATAAATCAAGTAAAACAAAACACATTAAAAAAAATTTTTTTATTAATTTTTGTTGAAGCAAAATTAATTATTTCTTTGGGGGTTGCCTTTTTACAACTTTTTAGGGAGCATTTGCCCCCTCTTGACTTTTTTGCCCCGTTTTTCCCCATTTTTACATTGCCACCTCTTCGACATCCTTTTTGCAAAAAATATACTGGAAGAATCTATAGTTTAATTTATTCCTAGGCATATGATCTAATTATTTCTTATCCTGATTTGCCAATTTATTTAAAACTAGTGAACAATTATAATTGTGTCAATAAAGAATACACAATAGGGAGTCGATGTTCCTCTATCGAATAGTACCAAAAATTAAAAAATTATTGTACAGAGTAAACCATGTTTCCTAGTGATGACAAAATAATTGTAAGTCTATATTGATGTCTCGAAAAATATCGATATTTCTAATCAAGATTCTTGACCCGGTTCGGTATTTAATGGGTATCTTCTCTCTCTATTCTTGTTCACAATTTTCATAAATCTGAGGGGTTATTATAACTTTGGCATTTGAAAATTGATCAAAAAGTTTGTGTACCTTCTACCTTTATTATATCCACCTTTATTTTATGGAGAGGAAAATGAAATTTTAAAAGAAATTGTTTAAAAACTTTCAAGAAAAAATTGTTTATTTGTAAATATTTTGTATTTTTATAATTTTTTAATAGAGAAATGTTTAATAAAAGATATTCCAAAAGAAAGGGATATTTAATAAAAAGATTTGTATCTTTGAGAGATCTTAATAAAAAGAAATATAGAGAACATTGAAATGACAAAGCAATTGATTTGAGGACAAAGAAAATTGTGTTGATTTAATTAAAAAATATACTATTCTGCTAGCTATTTTTCTTCTACAAATATATTGGATATATAGGGGGAGGGGAGGGAGGGGACCTTACTTCCTTCTAACTTTTTTGGTTTCTTTTAACTTGTATTCTTCTTCGTATTTTTTAATCAGATTTTTTAATTTAGGCATAATTTGATGGATCAGTAAACGTAATTTTGCATCTATAAAAATATGCTCAACAATATTTGTAACGAAATCTTTTGGAGTTTTTTTTCGAAAAAACCAAGAATTGTCCATTAACTATCTAAAAGAAAAATAAATTAAAAATTATCAGAAACTAAAAAACTAACTTTAATAATAGCTTCTTGATCATTGATGTCATCGTATGGCCGTTTAACTTGAAAAATTTCAAAACATAAAACTCCATAACTCCAAACATCAGTTTTTTTGAAAGAATTTTTTAAAAATTGTTTCGGGAACCAAATATTTATGCGAGTCTTTCTCGTTTTGTTGTATTAATAAATTCTTGTCCATCTAGCAACATTCGGGAAGTTCAAAAATCAGATATTTTAATTTTTAAATCTCCACTTAAAAGACAATTCCTAGCTGCCAGATCGCAATGGAGTATATTATTCTCGTGTAAATAATTTATGCCATTAGCTGAATTTATTCTGGATGCCGCTAATGGCATAAATTATTTAAACGAGAATAATATACTCCATTGCGATCTGGCAGCTAGGAATTGTCTTTTAAGTGGAGATTTAAAAATTAAAATATCTGATTTTTGAACTTCCCGAATGTTGCTAGATGGACAAGAATTTATTAATACAACAAAACGAGAAAGACTCGCATAAATATTTGGTTCCCGAAACAATTTTTAAAAAATTCTTTCAAAAAAACTGATGTTTGGAGTTATGGAGTTTTATGTTTTGAAATTTTTCAAGTTAAACGGCCATACGATGACATCAATGATCAAGAAGCTATTATTAAAGTTAGTTTTTTAGTTTCTGATAATTTTTAATTTATTTTTCTTTTAGATAGTTAATGGACAATTCTTGGTTTTTTCGAAAAAAAACTCCAAAAGATTTCGTTACAAATATTGTTGAGCATATTTTTATAGATGCAAAATTACGTTTACTGATCCATCAAATTATGCCTAAATTAAAAAATCTGATTAAAAAATACGAAGAAGAATACAAGTTAAAAGAAACCAAAAAAGTTAGAAGGAAGTAAGGTCCCCTCCCTCCCCTCCCCCTATATATCCAATATATTTGTAGAAGAAAAATAGCTAGCAGAATAGTATATTTTTTAATTAAATCAACACAATTTTCTTTGTCCTCAAATCAATTGCTTTGTCATTTCAATGTTCTCTATATTTCTTTTTATTAAGATCTCTCAAAGATCTTTCCCTTTTTATTAAATATCCCTTTCTCTTAGAATATCTCTTCTTATTAAACTAAAAAAATATTTGAAGAGATCAAAACAAAAATTACTAGCCTTTTCCTTCTTTTTTTCTAGTCAGCAGAAGACAAACCCAAATAATCATCCATCAAAGTTCCAATAGCAAAAATATCTGTAGCATCAACTCTTATTCCGATAATTTTTAATCGAATCTTTAAAAATAAAATTTTCTTTTGATCTAGAAAATTTTTTTAAAAAACCTCATCATCTTGTTTAATAACAATTGTCTCTTCTTGATTTTTATAACATGGTGGAATGTTGTTCGGCTCAAAATCCATATCTGGCGGTATACAATGACGAGAAATGAAGCAACTTAGAGGGCCAATGTCACAGAAAATGCCAACCTTTTTAAAAAAATTTGTAAAGAAATATGTTAGGATTTTAAAAAGTATTACTTCCAAAGGTAAGAAAGGATTGGACACGGCCGAAAACTAAAAGTTTGGTATTTCTTGCCTCAAATTAATCATCTTTATGAAAATTTAAAAACAAAAAAATTTGATTGAAAATCAGCCCAAAACCGCTAGACAGATTTATCAAATATGGATTAACCGGAAACTGGGACCCTAGTAAAAGCGATTAAAAATAAAAAATGTTTAAAAAGTATTTAATTCTTCCAAATTTTAACACTTTCAATTAAGTAAAAAGAATAAGTTACCCTTCTAATTTTAAATTAAAAATAAATTTATTCTTACTTTATTAACTTGATTAACAACAGCATCCATCACTTGACCTTTAAATGGACGAAAAACAATAGCCTTGTATTTGACTGGAAATGTGACAAAGCCTCTTCCTATAAAAATAAACATTATTTAAAGGTTATAATTGTTCGGCAATCGCTTTCTCTGGAGAGGATTTTAACCGGGGCAGTCCAATGTATCGCCAAGCTATAAATCGTTCAAAATTATTAAATCCGGGCCGCCTTTGTTAAACCATCTTTATGAAAATTAAAAAACAAAAAATTGTATGGTTCGATGCGCTTCGACGAGCTGAATCGAATTACGCCAAGGCATCCCGGATTCAATAATTCTGAACGAAGTTAAAGCTCTGCGGTACATTGGAGTGTAGCCAATTTTACCTAAACATTAAACTTTTTTGAGTTAATAACCGAAAAACTCTACAATAGAAAATTCCATGTCCAATGAACATAAAACTTGGGACTCTGTAAACACAAAATTAATTCAAGATTTCTAAGAACTAGGACGGCAGGACCCACGATTCACAGCTAACCTTGAAATTCTTTTTAAATTAACCTGGTTGAATCATTCCGTGCCCAATTGTATCAATTGTAGTGACAGCTATAACAAATCCATATTTGCCTGTACAAGTTCCTTCTACTTCACTAAATAATTTTTGTTTGACAGTTTCCATTAAACTTTGACCAAAATATTTTGGGTGAAGTTGAATTTCATGTTCTAACGATAAATGGTAAAACATTCTCTAAAAAATTTAGAAATAAAAATTAACAAAAATTTAACAAATACTAATCGTATAAAAACACTCTAAAAAATTAAAAAATCAAAGAAAATATATTTTATTCAACCACCCAAAAAACAAATAATACAAGAAACATCAAATCAAAGATACATCGACTCTGGTGCCCCATCTTTCTTTCTGTAGAGAACATTCTCTTTAGCTTTTCTCATATCCTCCTAAATAATTTTTAATTAAATTATGATTTTTTTGTAATGATTTTTTTATCTTTAACGAAAGAAAGTTTCCCATTTTTCTTTTAAATGATTTCTTAAGCCATGGGCATAAACTAGACTGAAAACAGAATAAAAAAGTTAAAAGTTCGAAAAATTCAATGGGAGGTCAATCCCGTTCATCAACGACCCTCCGCCGGATTTTCCCTGGTCAACGCATAAAGGATTTAAATTAAATAAAGTGTCAACAACGAATCTTTAAAATAAAATTAGAAAACCCCTCACCATAGTAACACGCATTCGACGATCTCGAAGTGCCAAAAGCCCGGCCTCAGTACAGACTGCTTTAACATCAGCTCCCGAAAGGTCATCCTTTGCCTCAATAAATTCCTCCAAATTAACATTTTCCAATTGCATACGAGCTGTGTGAATGCCAAAAATACGTCTTTTAGTTTTCTCATCGGGAAGTGGAAATTCAATTTTTCTATCAATACGGCCAGGACGAATAAGTGCTGGATCTAATGAATCGATTCGATTTGTGGCCATTAAAACCTGAAAAATAAATTTTTCAGAATTTTTGATTAAAAATTTTTTTTTAATTAAAAATTTACCTTAACATCCCCACGAGAATCAAAGCCATCCAGCTGATTAAGCAATTCAAGCATAGTACGTTGAATTTCGCGTTCTCCACCAGAATTGGATTCGTAACGTTTTGTGCCAATGGCGTCAATTTCGTCGATGAAAACAATTGACTAGAAAAATTTTGTTTGGTTAAAAATTCTAATAAAATTAAATATTAAAATTTACCGGCGCATGTTCTTCAGCAACCCGAAACAACTCCCTAACCATTTTAGGCCCATCTCCTAGATATTTTTGAATAAGCTCAGAGCCAACAACACGCAAAAAGGTAGCAGACGTTTGATTGGCAACAGCTTTAGCTAGCAAAGTCTTGCCTGTGCCAGGCGGACCGTAGAGAATAACTCCTTTTGGAGGTTTAATTCCAATCTCCTCATAGTACCTTTAAATTAAATTGGTCAAAATAAAAGAATTAAAACTACTCTGGATGTGTAAGTGGCAATTCCACTGCCTCCTTAATTTCTTGAATTTGTTGTTCCAAACCGCCAACATCAGCGTACGTTTCAGTTGGAGCCTTTTCCAATTTCATTACAGAAACCATTGGATCCGTGTCATCAGCCAAAACACCAACAACTGCGTGTGTTTTGTGATTTAGAAGAACTGCACAGCCTGGCTAAAAGAATACAAGGAAATTTACAAAATTAAATTTTGAAGAATACCTCCAATTGTTCCTTGTCCACAAATGAAAGAATGTTAACATAATGTTCGCTGCCAACGTTCTAAAAGTTAGGAAAACTTAAGAAATTAAAACAATTCAGTTCTATTGGTAATATTGAACCTGACAGAACCCATTTCTTCCTCCCCAGGTTTTTTCCTATATATCTACAGAATGGTCAGACTTTTTCCTTTTTATTCCTTTCGATCCCAATTTCCCTTCTATATTTTACCTACAAAACATCAAAAGGAATTAATATTTATCCCACTTGGATGGAAGTAAGGAAAAGTCTGACCATTCTACAAATATAGTATAGGAAGAAACTTGGGGAGGAAAAATGGTGTCTTTCAGGTCCAATATTACCATTCTATTTTCTTCTATAAATAAACAAATCAAACCGTCGAAACGACTGCGTGTTGATCGTCAATAATCTCCTCCAATGTACCCACAGCCATTGGTGACCCTCTCATTTCATCTACTTTTGTCCGTTCTTCTTCCTGTCTTTCTTCTTGAGGTTTATGTCTTTCCTGATTTCGAATAAATTCTTCTTCCATTAACAAATAATCTTTAATCCGTTCATATTTAAGAAGGCGCAATTTGCAACGAGTTACTGGTGTCACATTAGGCATTTTATTGCTAGCTTCAGGTCCTTTACTTCCCTTCTTCCGTTTCCCAAAACGTGTGGGGATTGGAGGCCCAAAACGACGCTTCTTCAAAAAATTGATTAAAGTAAAAATAATATTTAAAAGAAACCTTGTCTCCTTCTCCTTGCTTATCTCCTGAACCTGGCTTTTGTTGTTGAAATTGTTGATTTCCCATTGAAATTACTGAACTATTTTATTTAATAAATGGGGTCTCTAAAATATAAATTAACAAGCAAAAAATATTTATAATGAATTTACTAGAGACCGAGATTTTCAAAAAAACCTTGACCCCTGACCTTGATATCGTTTGGGCGCCTTGACCAGATACTTGACCTTGAGTCAAGGAAAAATCAAGGTCTAAATCCAGATTAAGCTCGCTCTCTAGAATTTACAATAAACTCATCAAGAAAATTGCAAATTAAAAAGAAATTCGAATAAAATTTCACAAAAATTTTTTTAAAAATGATGAAAATGAAAAGATTAAAGAAAATTGAGAGAAAAAGAAAAAAAGAAAAATTAATTTTTAAAGTGAATAATACGAAAGACCAATAAATTAAAAATGATCTTCTTTTAGATTTTCCTCATGTTTTGCTAATCTTGGAATTTTTCTTTTTGTTTGTTGCAAGTTTTAATTTTCTTTAAATTCTTTTTAGATTATTTTATTTAATATGCAAAGTGGAAATTTGCGTTATCCACCAGTCAGATTTATGCGAATTATTGAACCATCACCAAATTCTTTAAATCGATCTTCTAAACGTCTTGAAATGATGGTTTCTAAGCAGACTACAAGGGTATTTAAATTTTTGATGAAAGTTCAAATTAAAAAATTTTAAGGTCGCAGCTGTCTCTTCTCGTCTAGAATGGAGAATTGATCATTTTGAAAAGTTAATGAAGTTGATGAAGAATGGGCAAAATCTGATAAGTAAGTTTAACAATAAGCATAGAATGAGTTGTTTATATGCTAGATATAGGTTCCTGTCTGTTCCATTGGATTCCCATTAGTTGTGTAAAGCATATTTAATTCCTAAGGCTCTGCAGTAGGCGGCTTGGTGTAATTCTAACACATCAGTCCGGTCTACTGAAGATGCTGGTTCTCTTCCAGTCGCCGAATATCCTTTTGCACTAACTAAAGGAGACTTTCTTCTAAGACACGATCTGGATCGTTTGGTTAAGTTCTCTCTTCATTAAGCAAAGGAATGGAAACATTAAATCATTATTATATACTTTTCTTTTCCAGGCAAACAATTCGCTTGTTCAACCTGCCCATCTGTAATTTGGGAATTACATGTTTATCCAAATGGAAAGAGAGAGGAGGATGTTAATAGTTAATTTTTTAATTTATTTTATATTTAACCTTATATTTTTTTAGATGTTTCTTTTTTTCTTCGCCAAGTGGGCCTTCAACGTGGGGAGGATCCTGTAATGACCGAATTTCAAATTTATGCTTTGGATGCTAGTGATTGTCGTATTAGTGTTTGCAGGTTATTTTGAAATTGATTGAAAGAAAGTTTTTTGGGTCAAAAACTAATCATTTTAGAGATACAAAGGATTTTTCAAATCAACAAGGCCGCGGGAAATTTCAAGTACAACGAGACAAAATGTTGACAGCTCTACGTCCGGATGGTATATTGAATTTTTTAGCCTTTTAAAAATTATAACTTTAGGCTCTTTATTATTATTTTGCGAAGTTGAATTTCTTCCTCCCGGCATAAAATTAAATGTAGAAAAAGAAGATGATGAAATTGTGGAAGAAACAAATTTGGATTCCTCTGTTTGGGTGCAGGAATCGTTGAGAGAAATGTGGCAGCAAGAGACTTTTACGGATTGCATTATTCAGGTAATTTTTGTACGGATTTTATTAATTGTAGTCTAGCAGTGGTTCTGGGTTTGAGGGGTTTCTGGTGACCTTTTTTGGATAATAGCGTCTAATTCGACTCGTATATTTTGGAAATTGTCAACTAATTTTTATTAGGTTGGAAGTGCACGAATGAATGCTCACAGATGTATCCTTGCACAGCACAGCGTTGTTTTCCGTTCAATGTTTGCGCAAAAGTCTATGTTGGAAGCTCAAAATGTCTGATTTTTAAATTCTTATTTCCTTTAAATATTCATTTATTAGGGACAAATCAGCATAACGGATTCTCGTCCTGAATATGTTCGTGCCATGCTTCAATTTATTTACACGGGTTCAGTGGACAAAAGTTTGTAAATAACTCTTGGAGAATTTATTTTAATTAATTTAGGTGCTTTGGAAAATTTTGCGGAAGGTATTCTTGCTATAGCTGATAAATATGCTGTAATGCCGTTGAAGGAACAATGTGAACGTTATATGACTTCGATTATTTGTAAAAACTTTTTTTGTTTGCTTAAATATTCTCAGTAAATGGTACATAGAATGTTTTAGGGTATTTATACGGAAATTTTAGGGTATCGAAAATTTTTGGTTTGGATACCAGATATCTCTAAATTTTCCCAGGACCTGTCACGAAACACAAATAATTTTCTTGGAACGTATTTTATTCTATTTCTTGAGGCAAGTTCATTGAAGATTTAACGCGTCTGAAATAAAGAGGAGTTTTAGTTTAAAGTGTTCGGCTCTGTATTTCCCATTCCCATAATTTTAGAATTAAATTGAACCTTAATTTAAAAAATTTTGTTTTATTTTAATTTTTAGGTGCTAAAAATATTGCTAATCTCTGCCTAATTGCTGATACTTATTTTGGATCATATTTAAAAAAGGTTTATTTTAACTTTTAAATTTAAAAAAATAACTAAAATTTCCAGGCTTGTATTAAATACATTTCTTCAAATCACAAAACATTTTTGAGAAGTCCTGAGTGGAAAGAATTAAAAGCTGTTAGAGGACAACTTGCAAATGAATTGTTAGAAGCTGTGCTTGATCAAAATGGAAGTGAAGGGATTGATTTGAGTAGCAGTTTTGAAGGTGGGGGGACTACAGAACCAATTACTGTTGGTGGAGCAGCTAGTACTGGTGTAAGTGGAGGAGGAGGAACTAGTGGTAGCAGTTTAAGTATGAGTAGTAAGTCTGAAAAATTTTTTTTAGAGATTTTAAAAGGGGAAATAATCTTTAACTAACTTGCAGAGATTTTCCTATTTTTTTGAAAATACCCAAAAATCAAAACTGTCAACTATAATAATTCTTTTACAGCCCCAGCAAGTCTTTACGGCGTTGGTGTCTTTTCGCCTAGCAGCAATATATCTCGCAATAATTCTACTTCTGCTTTAGCCTCATTTTCATTAAATACAAGTGGTGGAACTTCTACTTCATCGTCATTACCGTCAGTGTCTAATTCTACAGCAGGTTCTTTTTTCCTAAATTTTTAGATAATTTTTAATAAATTTTTAAAGCCTCTTCCTCGTTAATTTGTGCTTCACAGCCTTCTCAATCAATTGTTTGTCCAACATCATCATCAGCTCTTTCAACTCCAACAACTTCATCTTCAACTACCAACGCCAACAATGTCGAAAACAATGCAAGTACTAGCAGCTCTTCGTCAAATTCCCAACCAATGCAACAAGCACAAGCTGAGGAGGATTCTCGTGCACCTGTTAGAAAACGCCCGCGCAGAAAGATTTGATTAAAAAAATTTTGGTGAGAAAATTTAAAATTTTTATTTCTTAATAAACAAATTAGAAGAGTCAATGTAGGAGTTTTTAATGATCAAGCAAAAATTTTGATTTTGAGAAATTATTCTCAAATTCTGTTTTAGCTTTCCTAAATGTAAATTGATTACAATATGAGAGTAATTTTAAATCTTTTTCGAAAAAAATCGTTTATGTTTATAGAAGATGCCAGCCTTACCTTTATTTACTTACACCGATACACTTTTTCGCTTTTCGTTTCCAAGGGTGAGCTCGAGATACCATCGAGATCCTACTTAAAATATTCTCAAAAATATTAAGAAAATCTTTTTTAATACCAATTATTTTTTGAAGGTATGGGGGAGAGAATTCATTGGAGGAAAGAAAAGCGGATGATTTTATATAATATATAGACTAACTATGAAGATTGTTTTCCTTTTTTGTGATCGACCCAAACCATCCCGTATTTAAAATTATTAAAATTATTTTTTTTTGTTTATGAAGGCGTGATTGATTGGCTTTTTTCTTTGAAAAATGGCAAGATTTTTTAAAATTAATATTGAAATTTTTTGTTCTATTTTATAAAAATCTGCTTATTTTTACCTTATATTATTATTACATTGAAAATATTTTTATTAAAAAATGTAAATGAAAAAAATTTTTTGAAATTTTTTATAGTAGGAAAATAGGAGAAAAGAGTGATTTTATAATAAATGAGAAGAAATTGAAATTTTAGGAAATTTATTTTTTTTTTATTTTTTTTTCTGAAAAAGCATATTTTTCATAATTTACATATTTTTTTATTAAAAATTGGACAGAAAATAATAATTTTGGAAATTTTATTAATGTTGTATAATTAACGAAATATCTTTCAAAAAAATATAGGGAAGATTAAATAAAATAATTTTTAATTGGAAGAATTATTCTTCGGTTTTGGAGTATTCGGAAGGTTTCCAAGCGCTGCACATTTCCCCTCATCACAAACAGCACCTTGACGTTCACTTTGTATTGGTAAAAGATTGTCTTTTACTTCGTAGAGAACACGGCCTGTTCCGCTTAGAGAGACCTAAAAGGGTTTTTAAGAAATTTTTTCAAAGACTTTTTCACCTTTTCTGTTGCCTTAGAAGCTCCATTTTTGTCAAATGTTTGTATTTCCCACTGCCCTTTAGTGCAATCCCCGGTTCCATTCACAACAGGATGGAAAGTTTCTTTTTGACGATTTTTTGAAAATTTCCACCTTTTCAAAAATTTTTTATTTTTTTTAATAAAAAAAATTCCAAACATTTCACTAGACTGCCCACTCGGAGCAATTACTTTAGCATTAAATGGGGTGTCAGTCATTGATTTAACATGAACTATAATATCACATCTTTCAGCAAATATAAACGATAAATTTAAAAGTATTAATAGGAAGAAAATTGAAAAAGTTGATGGTGATGACATTTTTTTCTGAAAAATGTTTAAAGAATAAAAATTATTTTTTATTTAACCACGTTCTAATAAGGAAATTTTATTGTGATCCAAACACGACGAGTGGTATTGTACCTATAAACAGAGTCTAATAGAACAGCTTCGAGTGGAACAATAGGGCAATTCTGCCCTTCAAAATTCCAACAACAAAACAAGCAAAATACTTTTTGTAAACGACCAGTTAATAAGAAAAAGTAGACAACTTTATGGAGGTGGGAGGAAGGGATATAAGGTTTTTGACTAGATGACGAAGCTGCTTTGATGAGCATTTGTAAAAATATACATACTATGTAGATTAACTTATAACTTAAACTTGGGTAATTAAAACCTGAGGATAACTATAAGATTAAAAATAAAGGAAAGGAATTAAAAAAAATTTTTTTAGTAAAATAATTTTAGTTTAATATTTAGAAATTTTGTTTAAAATAAAATATAAAAATAATTCGACAGATTTTGTCAAATAAACATCAATAAAATTGAAATTTTAATTGCCTATTTTTGTCAATCTCGTGTTTTTTATGCGGATTTTGGAGGATTATTTATTTATTATTTGGATTTTGAAATTTTAGGAGGGAAGGGGATAAATTTGGAAAAATAATAAATATACTAATTATAAGGGAAAATAAAAAATAATTGGAAGACAACCTTCAACAACAAATAAAAGAGAAAATATTTTTGTCCTTCAATCTCTCTCATTCTTTTTTATTTTTAAAAAACAAAAATTGATGGAAAATTTTAATCTTTAATTTTAAATGAAAAGTTTGTAAAATTAAAAGTTTTTAGGAGGAAGAACAATTGTTTTTGATAAATTGGAATTAGTCTCTAATCGATCCTTAAAATTTTCTTTCAAAAGAAAAAGGAAAGAGGAAGGTGTAAGATGGGGGAGTTCTCAAAAAATGAAAGTATTCATTCACAAAAACACCTATGAATGTTCAATTCTTATTTTACCTCATTCCAAAACAGTTCCAACCAACAACTCTTTGAGAAGTCAAACTCTGAGAAAATTCTTCATTCAGAAACTCCTATAAATAATCAATTCCTCTTATTTTACCTCAACCCCAAACAAAAAAAGCCATTCAAAAAACAATTTATTTACAATACATACATAAATAACAATACAATTCTAAGTACATTATATAGGGAAGAAATACATATATACAATTTACGATATCTTTAGGAGTCCTATTACATCATCCTTCTTTAGCCATCCATCGTCCCGGAGCCATACTCATGCAGCAGCCATAGGAACGTCGACCTTGAACTCGCCCGAAGATCCAGGAGGGAAGATGGCCTTGGCGTCCCCAGCATCTGGAGGAGCCCCAGCGAAGCAGATTTCCAGCTTGTCATCGCCTTTTGGAGGGCCGTTCTGGCGGATCACTTCGACTTGGGCAGCGGCGCCGGGCTCCACGAATCCGAAGACGGGGTTGACTCGGTAGTGCTCGTTATTGCTGGACTTGAGCTTGAAGGCGAAGCGGATCTAAAAATGAAAAAAAGATAAAATTAGAGGAATGGAAGAGAAAAGGAGAAGATTTAGAGAAGAGAAAGACTAACCTCAGGGTTGCCGTTCATCAGCTGAAGCGAGACGTTGCCTCCCGAAGCAGGAACCTGGATAGCAGCTGGCTCGACTTGGACCGCCATGTTGTTGTTGTTGTGAAGATTGGTTGTTGATTGTTTGAAGAGTTGTCGTTTGTGAAGTGTTGCGTTTGAACGAAATCAGTGGACTTTTATAGTTAGATGGGTGTATGTGATTTCTTCACGGAAATCATGATATAAAAGCTTTGTCATCATCATTGATCACCAACTCTCTACAACGACAACTCTTCAAACAATCAACAACCAATCTTCACAACAACAACATGGCGGTCCAAGTCGAGCCAGCTGCTATCCAGGTTCCTGCTTCGGGAGGCAACGTCTCGCTTCAGCTGATGAACGGCAACCCTGAGGTTAGTCTTTCCTCTTCTTTAAATCTTCTCCTTCTACCTTCCATTCCTCTAATTTTATCTTTCTTTCATTTTTAGATCCGCTTCGCCTTCAAGCTCAAGTCCAGCAATAACGAGCACTACCGAGTCAACCCCGTCTTCGGATTCGTGGAGCCCGGCGCCGCTGCCCAAGTCGAAGTGATCCGCCAGAACGGCCCTCCAAAAGGCGATGACAAGCTGGAAATCTGCTTCGCTGGGGCTCCTCCAGATGCTGGGGACGCCAAGGCCATCTTCCCTCCTGGATCTTCGGGCGAGTTCAAGGTCGACGTTCCTATGGCTGCTGCATGAGTATGGCTCCGGGACGATGTAGATGAACACAGATGATGATAAGAAGAATAGGACACCCCCCAAAATAATAATCGTAAATTGTGTATATTTCTTCCCTATATAATGTACCTAGAATTGTATTGTTATTTATGTATGTATTGTAAATAAATTGTTTTTTGAATTGCTTTTTCTGTTTGAATTTTTGTTTTAGCTAGTAAGAAATTAGATTAGGGCTTTTGTTTGTACTTTCCCTTCGATTTTTTTAATAGTTGGGTTCGAACTTGTTCAATTCGTGTTTTCGACGAAGCTTTCACAACCTTCCTTTCTAGGATTGCCCCCAAAATTTCTTTGTCACTCACCGAGTGTCATGCGTTTTGACGTGCATTCTCATAGAAGATACAAATGTCGTTGTGGAGGAAGCCTCCTTGAACTAAAAATTTCCTTTTATAAATTCCCCAAAATAATTGATTAAAGTGTCGAATGACCGCCAATCGTTTAGGCTTGTTGAGCTGAGTCGATTAGTATCACTCTCTAGGCGCAGAAATGCCTATTGACCGAGATGTAGATCACCGAAAATTGAAAAACCATAAGGAGGAATAAGTTCATTTTTAGGGCCAGAAGACTGGCAAAACTGTAGCCCAATAGTGTTTGGTTCTCTTATCCTTATTACACCAAAACAATTATTTTTTTATTAATTTATTCGTTGCAACAATTATTTTTAAATGTTTAGTGGGCATTTTAAATAAAAATAATTTTTTAAAATTTATTTCTGTCATTCATCTTTTTTTTTATTTAAATAAGTTTTTTAGGTCTATTTTCTTCTTCTTTTTAAATATTTATTTATTCCAACTTTTTTTTGTTTTTATATATTTTTCTTCTCATCTTTCATTTTTATAAATGTGAACAAAGGTTGGCTGGAAGAAAGATAAAACATATGTTTTTTGTTTGGTTTTACATACATATTTTTCAAAAATGAAAAGATATATAAATATTTTTTTTTAAAAGAATTTTTTGCATTTGAAAAGTGCAATAAAAAACAAAAATAAAAATATTTTTTGTGTTTAAAAAATATTTTGGAAAATCTTTTTAAAGGATTAAAAAACTCTTATTTAAAAACATGACTTATAGGGAAAAACTATTTATTTTTTAAAATTAGAGACCGGACTTGGAGGGAGTGAACGAGATTAATTCGGTCGTCTAATTAAGCAATTGAAGAACGGACGTGGAGGAAGATTGAGATTTAAATATCTCGATAACCAAAATTTTTGTTTCGAAATCTTTTCTCGCTCCATTTTCTAATTTTAATTGGAAACTGGGAACAAGGATCGAAATTTTCGATTGAGATCTCGACTCGGCCCGGTCTCTAAATTTTTAATTATTTTATTTGGTCACACTAAAAATTGTTTTTATTTATTTAATTTTTATTTCCTTCTTTTCCCCCCAAAATTCTTTTAATTCCATCAAAAATTAATTCAATTCAAAATAGCTCAATTAAAAAAATAATTTCTCGTTCTCTTTTAATTTTTTAAATTCTCAATTATTTATTAAAAATAATTTCTTTTTTTTCTATTTTTATTAAATTAAAAAAGAGAATTATTTTTTAACTAATTTTGGACATTTCTTTCTTTGAAAAAAAAATTTTTTTTGATTGACAATTTAAAAATAGTTGAAAGTGTGCTTATTTTGTGTGTTTGGATCAAACTAGAAAAAAATATAAATTTTTATTATTTATGATCTAAAAATTGCTTTTTTTTCAGAGTTATGTAGAGCATTTGTTGACATTTTTATTTAAAAAAATATTATAACAAGTTGCTTAAAAATATTAGTTAAGAAAAAAATTTCTCAGGAAAAATACAAATATATTTGATTAATTAAATTAAATTATTTTCCAAATTCCCTTTTTCTAATTCCAAATATTACTTAAAAACCAATTTTAATTTTAAATAGATCCCCTATATAATTATTTTAAAAAATTTGAAAAATGTAGAAAAATTGAATAGGACATGAAATATTGAGAAAAATAGGGGTGAGTTTAGAACAGACTACCTATATATACTCTCAAATTTACGTACACATTCTACATTGTTTGTACAATTTTTTAAGGTTATTTGAGCGGGGAGCTGTCTAAGAAATGCCTTCAATTTTATATACACCTCAATTCTAAATACATCTTTTTTCCGTTCCAAAGAGTTTACTTGTACAATCCCCCTCTTATAACCACCTTCCTATTCCACGTGCCCTGACTGTAATGTTAAATATTTAATTAATTTTTTTACTTCCTCTTTTTTAAAGATTTATTATTTAATTAAATATATATACAATAAATTTATATTTTTATTTTAATCTAGACTTTTGTTAATTTCCTTTTCATTAAACAATTGTCTGAAAAAATCCTTCTTTTTACCAAATTAATTCTTTTTAAAATTAATTTTCCCCTTCCCTTTTTCCCTCTCTTTTCTTCTTCTTTTTACGTCCATTCTCCGTTCAATTTTAAACAATTTTTACTTTTTCTTTTTTTCTAAAATTTTCAAATCATTCGTCAAACACTAACCTACCTTTTCTCTATTTATTTTAACGCGCAAAAATGATTCGAAAAAAAAGAAAAGGTAAAATTAAATTTATTTTAAGAGGAATATTTATGATGGGGTAATTTACCGAAACGACAATTCACCGAATTTGGAATTTTTGGGTTATTTACAGATACAATCGAAATATTTTTGAATGTTTTGGATAAGTAAGACTTCTGTTCTGAGTATTAAATTAAAAATTTTTTTCTATCTGATATTAGAAAGCCAAAATAATTTACCGTCATTGAACGGTGAATTGCCGGTACTTTATGGATATGTCACCCCCCTCCTATTTTGAGTCTCAGAGTTTTCCTTAAACGTAGAAAACGGTCAGAGATTATTTTCTTCTCCATGTCAATCATTTTTCTTTCTTAAGCAAAATAAATGAAATATGGTAAATGTAGAAACGAAATGAGTGAAATTTAAGTACAAAATATGTGAAAAGGCAAAATAAACAAGCAAAATACTTGAAGAAGAAAAAAATGATTGACATGGAGAAGAAAATAATCCCTGACCATTTTCTACGTTTAAGGAAAACTCTGAGACTCAAAATAGGAGGGGGGGGGGGTGACATATCCATAAAGTACCGAATTGCCTGTTCGGTAAATACTCCAATAAATATATAAATAAATTTAGTTAATTTTTATTATTTGTTTGACTTTATATTTAATTTTTCTTTCTTTTTATTGTTTAAATAATTAATTAATTAAATTTTTTATTTACTTTGTCATTTCTTTATTTTATTTTACTTGCTATTTTTAAATAACCACCACACCTTTCTTTAATTTTTAATTTTCTCTTTTGTTATGTATTAATTAAATTTTAACTAAAAATTAATTTTAAAAAATTAAATTTTTTGAGATATTTCCAATTTAAAATCTAAAATTATTTTTTTCCATTTTCACAGGGAAGAACTACAAAAGTTAAATACTCTTTCAAGACTAGAAAAACGTTTAATCTTTTTTTTATTTAAATTTATTTACCGAAAAGAACCCTGTAAAAACGTCACTTTACATTTAAATACAAAAAATATGTATAAAAATATTATAAAAAATTAAAACCCCTTTGAAAAATACTTTACAACCCCTAGCTGGTATTGAATGTCATTATAAGTGTTTAACTAAAAATTCCCCCCAAATCCTCATTTCAATCCTTAAACCGAAAAAATCAAAGCCAAATCAAAATTTTCATTTCCACTAGAATACTAGTAGACCCTTTTAATTAAAATTCCCGTTTCGATCTATTAACTGAAAAGCTGAATCAAAGCAAGCATAACAATGATAAACATTCTTTTAATTAAACATATAGACCGAATTCTTTAAAAATCATTCTTAATCTTTTAAGTTTCTCTAGAAATCATTTTAAATTCTTTTTTTGATTCTCAACACTAAACACACACACTTTCCTCCAACAAATTACCTATATAATTTATATTTTACTTAATTTTTTGTTTTCTTCCACTTTTTTTTAAAAGTATATATTATATACAAGAAGTACTTGAGTTCTCTAAAATTCTTTTTTCTAAAAAAAAATAAAAAAAAGAAGAATCATTCCTCTCTTAAACATTCCCGTTTTTTTTTTCTTCATTCATTCAATTGTTCTTTAAATCATTTGCCTCCTTTTTCCATTGCTTTTTTCTTTTTTTTCGTTTAAAAGACAATGATTAACTAATAAATAAATGATGAATATTATCTGTTGGTGTCTCATCTTTTTTTATAAAAAAAAATAAAAAAAAGGAAGGGAGATAATGACAAAAAATGACGCAAAAAAGGAAGAAATATTTTTATTTAAAAAAAATTAAAAACAAATATAAGGATTATTTTTTAATTATTTTTTTCCTTCGTGTTAATCTCTTTTTTTGCCCCAAACATGCAATATATTAAGTTCTCTTTTATTTTTGTAATTTTTAATTTCCTCAAAAAAATTTTTTTCTTCTTCAAAAATATTTCTCGACGTCTTTTCATTTCAATTAACTGTTTAAGGAACTGAAAAAAATTATTATTTTGTTTCGGTAAAATAAAAAAAAATTTTCAAACTGATAAAATTATACATTATTTCCCCTATTTTAGGCAATAATTATTATTATTTTTCATTAAAATAAAAAAAGTTTTTAAACTGTTAGAATCATACATAATTTCTCCTATTTTAGACATTTAATTCTTTAAATAATTTAAAATTATTTTTTTTGTTTTTAAAGAAAACCTTCAAAAACTACTTAAGCAATAGCGTGACCTTACACTTATATTTGTCTATTTATTTATTCTTTTTTTTTAATTAAAAATTTTTTTTGAATTTTTTGATTAATAAATATTTAGTCTTTTTAAAGAAATCTTTTTTTATTTAAAAAAATTTATAAAAAAATTAAAAAAAAATTTTTTTTTCTCAGAAAATGGCACTTTCTAAACTAACCTTTTATTTTATTTAAGGAAAAAAAAATTTTTTCAACAAAAATTTTTTCAGAAAATTTTTTTTTATTTTTTTAAACAATTTCTACTTTAATTACTCTATATTTAAATAAGTACATGCACATTTTTATTTAAATTAAAGTTTATTTAAAAATTTTCTTTCATTTTTTTAATTTCCGTGGCACTCGTTTACGTGGTAACGCACTAAATGTGAATGCCTATAAATTAGCCAAAAGAGCATTTAAAGGTGAATAATTTCGTTCAGAAATATTTTAGAATGTTAACTAACAATTAAATAAAAATCAGAATTTTTGGGTTTTTAAATCAGAATTTATAAGCAAAAATATCAGAATTTAAATCAGAATTTTAGTTTAAAATACCCCATTTTTCTTCATTTTTTGTCAAAAGTTCTGAAATTTTTTATAAAAAATTCTGAAATTTTCAGAATAAATTTTTAAGGGTGTTAAGAGTTTTCAGGCAAAATTTAATTTTAATACGTTCACTCTTACTTTTTTTTATAAATTTATTAAAACAACCACTACTCTCACTTAAACTTCACTCAAATTCTCTTCAATTTCCGCTTCTTTTTCTATTTAAAATTTTTTTAAATTTTATTTTGCAAAAAATTTTGTAAAATCTTTAAAAAATAAAAAATGTTTGCTCATCAAAAATTTTTTTCTCCCACATTTTATTCTTTTTTTTTTTTCTAATTTTTTACCAAGAAGATTCTTCATTTTTCTAAAATAAGTTTTCATTTAATACATTTTTTCTTTTTTTAAACTTGAAAAATCCTCTTTATTAATATTTCTAGAGAATTTATAATTCTTAATAAATGTTTCCAATTTTATACACATTTTTTTCTATTTCTAAAAATAAAAAAATTACTCAACTTAAAATAAACTTTAACTAGAAACTTGGTTTTTATTGGGAACAAAATACCGTACGGACAGCCTTCACTTTTACTGGAAAATTAATTAGTTATCTTATAAATTCTCTGAAAATTTATTTCTTATGACTATTGAGTTTCGTTTAATACTTTGCTTCAATTCCTAAAAATTTTATGATTTACTTATTCTAAGTGTGTGCTTTTTCCCTCAAAGGTGTAGGGATCAGGAGTGTGCCAGTTTCGCTTTTTAAAATCTGATTTGGCCACCACTTTGCCTCAATACATTTACATATTTCAATTAATTTTTTTATTAACACAGAAATTATTTTTGTAAATAAATTATATAATCTTTTTGAACAATTAATCCCTTTTTTAATAACTTTACATATTTTTTTTATTATCGTCACTTACTTATTTTTTTTATATTAATTTATGTACATTAATTAAATACCTGCTAACTTTTTTTATTTTCCATATTTATAATTTCCCTTATATTTTTTATTCATTTCTGCTTCAAATATTTTTTAAAAATGCAAAAATTAAATTAAAAATTTACATTTTTTTCTCAGGAAATGAAAACATTTAAGGCGTGGAAATTGTGATAAAATTTTATAAAATAAATTATAAAACACCTGCAACCATAAAATTTTCCCCAAATAATTCTGATAATGTTAGTTAATGTTCTTAAAAATTTCAGAATTTTTCGTTGAGAATTTCAGAATTTCTGGCCAAAACTATCAGAATTTTCTCTAAAAACACCCATTTTTCATCATTTTTTGTCCATAATTTTTTAAATATTTAACCAAAAAATCTGAAATTTATATCAGAGTTAGTAAACAGTATTACCGTCATTTCTGCAAAATTTCAGAATTTTAGCTCATTTTTTGGCAGTTTTATAATTTTTTGTGTAAGCGTTGTCAACTACTTGCTAACAGTTACTTTTGCCTATTAAAAATAATTTTCTTTTTAATTTTCAACATTTTTTCCAGTTCAAAAAATGTTTAAAAAATATAAAATAAATTAACTGACGTTATAAAAATATTTTTAAAAATTTATTTCCTTTATTTTCTAGTTGATTTACCCTTCCTAGTAATTTTTAACACTAAAATTTTTTTACCTTTTAAATTTCCGCATCAATAAATTATTTAAAATAAATTTTTTATATAAACTTTATATTTTTTTCAGTTTATTTATAGCCCTTTTTTAGATTAAGTAAAAGAAAATATATAATAAATTGTGTGGGTGTAAAGGGGAATTATTTAAGTAGCTACACCAATTCTCGCAACACTTTCTTTTATTGTTTTAATTAAAAAATGACAAAAGAAAATTTTAAAAATAGAAAATGACTAGAAATTAATTAAAAATAATTTTAAAAATATTTTTTGGTTCGATTTGGGATATCCCCAAACAATTAAAAATTGGGAAAGAGAATAAGGGGGAATTTTTATTCGAGGTAAAGGAGACGTTCCAAAACTTCTAAAATCGTCATTTTAAAAGATTTTTTGGCAAAAATTTACTCAAAAATATTTTTATTTTATAGCAATTACAATAGTTAAAGTAGGGTAGCTCCTCAACCTTCGGGGTCGGGATTGTCAGGGATCGGGGTTTGCCGGGGCATAGCCTTCGGGGTTCGGGTCGGGGTTTTTGCCAAAAAATCGTCGGAGTTTGGAGCTATCGCGGAGCTACCCTAATTTAATTTAAAAATTTGATAATTTTTGGTTATCTATTATTATTTTTTGGGGGATATATTCTGTATTTTTTACCTAAAAAAATTTTTTTTGATTTTTATTCTTTCCAAAATATCCCCAAAAATAATTTTTTCTATTTTTATTTAAATAATTATTTTTTAAAAATAATTATTTTGAAAAATCCAACAGAGTTTTTTAGAATTCTTTTTTTCTTTTATTCTTTTTCTCAAACAAAAAATTTCTTTTTTTCTTTTCTTTTCAATTGACGTTATTTTGTATGTACATAAATAAACTTAAACAATACAAAACTTGAAAATACATTTTTGAATTAACTGAAAGAACGCGTGTTAAGTTGAAAATACAAAAGAAGTATTTTCTCAGAATAAAATAAAACACAAAAAAGAAATACATACAAACATTTCACAACTTTAAATAAAGGAAAAATGTTGGAAGAGTCTTCTCGTATTTCAAGTTTTATTTAAAGTTTTGTATTTTTGTTTTTGTATTTCTCCAAGTTTTATTTAATATTTTATTCAAGTTTATTTTAATCAAGTTTATTTTTAACAACTCTTTTTTCAAGTTTTATTTCATCCAAGTTTATTTTTAAAACTTTAACTAAGTTTATTTTAAAGTTTATTTTATTAAGTTTATTTTAATGTTTATTTTTTAGTAATTTCTCTAATTACTGAAACTTTAATTTAATAAAGCTTTTATACTCTTTCCTCAATTTACCATTTTCTTTAAAAAAGTTGTAAAGTGAAAATTTCCTTCATAAATAAGAGAATTTGCCTTTCCCGATCAACTTCATAATATTTTAATAAAAATACATATTTCTGTGGATTTATTTGGAAATATTTTTGGAATTTTAATAGATATTTATTTTTGTTAAAAATAAATATTTAAATTTTTATTTTCGTTAAAAATTAACATAAAAATTTATTTTTATTCACCCAAAAATTCAAAAAAAAAATTTTAATTATTTCAAAAAATGTCTAAAAATATTTTTTCTAAAAATTACATACAGATTAAGTACTTTATTTTATTTTTTCTATTGTTTTTCCCTCCCATTCCTAACATTCTTTTTATTAAATACTTCCCCCTTTTTTGTTCATTTTTTCTATTTTCTATTTACCCAAATATTTGGCCCATTTTTACCAAATATTTTTATTTTTTTAACTCATTTCCTTTTTTTACTATTTAAATAAAAATATATTTTTTGTGAGCACTTAACTAAATGTTCCAAATAAATACTTTTTTATAAAATTTTTTAGACTGTAACTGTAAAACTTTCTAATCACTGCTTCTCATATTTAAAATTAAATTCGATATGATTTTTAAGCTTTAATTTTCCAACTTTACCCCTACAAATTTTTTAAATTCATTCGAAACTGGCAGAAGATTTTTAAATTTCCATTTACTCCAATAAATATTTAAATAAAAAATTTTTTATTTAATTTTTAACAAAAAATTCTTTAAAAAAATATTTTTATTTATTTTTTAACCATTTCCTTTTCTGTCATTTCCTTCAAGTTTTTTTATTTTATTCCCGACTTTTTCCTTAGCTTTTTAAGTAGTAAATATTTTTTTATTAAATATTTTATTTTTATTTTTTTTTATTATAAAATAAAAAACTTTTTTCTTTTTTTTCTCCCAATTGTTATATATTTATTTTATAAAAAAAGGATATTTTTTGAGTGCTTTTATGGTCATAAAATTTTCACATATTTTATTATTTATTTTTTTTATTTAAAAAAATCTAAGGGAAAATACTCCAAAAATAAATAAATAATCTAGACATTTTTATTAAAAAATATATTTTTTAAATTTCTCTATTTAGCTTTTTACTCATTAAATTAATTTTTTTAAATTTTATTTAAGATGTTTTCTGTGAATGTTTCAGTATTAATTTTTTAAAATTAATTTTTATTTGATTATTTAAGTATATTTTCCTAAAATTACTGCAAAATTAATTTTAGAAATTAAAATAAGTTAATACATAATCGTCTATTAAGTCTGGTCTGGATTTGTATGTACACCCTTGGGAAATGAAAAAAGTTTTACGTAGAATTGAGGGAATGGCTTAGGCAATTGGATCTTCTGAGTGATAAAATACCTCCTTGGTTGATAAATTGTATTTAAGAATGAGGAGTATCTAGCGCTTATACAACTTCCCCACCCAGAGAAACTGCCTAAGACAACGATTTAGAAATGTGGCCCATTCCAAAAAAATAGAATTTCTATAAGATACGTAATCGAGTAGTATCCCATTTTGGGTATATTTAACAATTAAATCCCCCCTTTATTTATTTCTAAATAATTTTTAAAATTTAAAATGTTTTCCTCTCCCTTTCTTCCTTCACAAACTATATACTAAATTTATTTAAATTTAAATAATCTCTCTATATCAAATTCGTCAAATTGTTTTTGTAATTCGCCAAATAAAGTCATCACAATTATTCTATGGATTTTTAAATATTTTTTTTTCTAAATTATTTGTTACCTCAAACATTCTTTTAAATTTAACATAAAATTTTATTTTATTTTTATTCAATAATAATTTTTTGACGTTTACTCTAAAATTCATAAAATTGTCAAAATAACACCTGAAAATGTAAAATTTTGTACAATTATATTTAATATTGTTAGATATCTTCTCTAAAAATTTCAGAATTTTTGATTGATTATTTCAGAATTTCTGGCCAAAAATGTCAGAATTTTCACTGCTTTTTTGCTGTTTTTAATTATAATTCTAAAAATAATTAACAGAAAATTCTTAAATTTTGAGGGAAAATAGATAAAATAATGTGGAATGTTTATGGAAAATTTTATTTTTCTAGAGCTCATCTGACAAATTTTATAAGCTCGCGCTTATCCCACCTTACACACCTTCTCTACCTAACATTTTTTATTTTAAAATTCAAAAATAATTTTTAGTCATAAATTATAAAATTAAAAAAAAATGGTCTCAAGACGTAAAACTTCCTCTTCAATGCCTTGTTATCAACCAATAGATATTGATAATATTATTAGTAGATTAACTACTGTTTCGGCACAAGTAAAGAAATTTTTAGAAAATTAAATAAAAATTCTCAATTATTTAGCAAACTCAGTGGAGACATAGCTTGGATGTTAGTGAACGAGAAATTCGTTCTATATGTCATCTCAGTCGAGAGCTTTTCCTTTCACAACCAATGTTGTTAGAATTAAATGCGCCTCTTAAAATTGTTGGCGACATTCATGGACAATTTTCTGTAAATTTTATTCTTAAATAAACTTTCCGGAAAGATTTAAGAAAAATTCTGATTTTATTAAAAATATTAAAGAAATAATTCTGATTTTTATTAAATTATTCTTCTTCTGGAAAACATTCGAAAAATACTAAATTTAAATAAAAAACCAGAATCCGGATTTTTTAAAATTCTGATTTCTTTTTCTGGTTTCTTAAGTACTTAAGTGTCTATTATGTATTTTCAGGTTTTGTTCTGATTTTTATTAAATATCAGAATTTTTAAGCCAGAATTCTGATTTTAAACCAAATACCAGAATTCACTGTGTTTTCTGTTAATAAACCTAAAATACAAATTAAATTATATTCTGACCAGAATACGGGGAAAACACCGTTTGTGTTTCCGGTTACTTAAGTACTTAAGCTTTACTTAATATTTAATTTTTTAGACTATTAAATATTAAAATAAATTATTAAAATATAAAATATAAATTTATTTTTAAAAAGGATCTTCTTCGTCTATTCCGTGTTTGTGGCTTTCCTCCTTCTTCAAATTATCTTTTTCTTGGGGATTATGTAGATAGAGGACCTCGCAGTCTTGAAGTGAATATTTAAAAAAATTTCTTTAAAAAATTAATTTCTTTAAAGACAATCCTTTTATTGCTTTGTTACAAACTTAAATATCCTCTCAACTTCTTTATGCTTAGAGGTAATCATGAAGTTGCTGCTCTCAATCGAATATACGGGTTCTACAACGAATGTAAATTATTTTAATTATTTAAATTTTTTTCACGCCCAAGTAGGCGAAAAGCCATAGCTAGTCTGAAAATTTCTGGACCTTAACAATTTTGGTTAACAATTTTGGTTAACTCTTTAGCTCGATGAGAGGAATCGTTTAATATTAGATTTTGAAAGATTCCGAAATCTTAAAGCAAGTTATGACTTTACGCCTACTTGGGGCCTACCCTTGCTTGGGGCCTACTCTTTCTTTTTTTTCTAAAAACTTTTTAATTAAGCAATTAAAAAAAATTATTTTTTTATTTTCGGACAAGTCCTTCGTTTATTTTAAAATAAATTTACTTTTTGTTCCCCATTTTTTTATTTAATTAAATGATTATTAATCAAGAGAAAGGGGCCAATGACCACAATTACAAACTACCTATTTATTTTTTTGTAATTTATTTTTAGTTTTTTGTCTAGACAAAAAACTATACGAAAATAATTTTATAAAAACACTATAGTAAAATAAAAAAAAAATAAAAAAATAATTTAAAATTTTAAAGGCAAAAACAGAGTTAGTGTGCGTGTTTGGAAAGCTTTTCAAGACGTTTTTAATTGTTTACCTATTGCTGCTTTAATTAATGTAATTACTAAATTTTTGTTTTTAAATTTAATTTAAAAAAATAATTTTTAAAGGGAAGAATTTTTTGTTGTCACGGCGGTCTGTCTCCTCATTTAAGGACGATGGAACAATTAAAACGGATTCAAAGACCTGTTGAAGTTAAAGAATCTGGTGAATTTTTTTAAATTTATTTTTTAAATAATATTTGGAGATTAAATACCAAATAATTGCCCATTTAATTGCTTCATTAATTAAATTAATTGACCAATTAAATACCAATTAAATTAAACAATTAATTGTTTAATTATTTGTTTTTTACTTGTTAAATGGTCAAATAAAATTTAAATTACCTTAAATGATCTAATAAAAGTCCTGGGCTTTTTTTCAATACTCCTCATTGTGTGGGCTTCTAATAGAGCATGGACTTCTATTTGGGATGGGCTTCTATTAGGACATTTAAGGTAGTAATTTTGGCCCAATCGTTCGTTCAATTATTTGGTCATCTATATAATTGTTTCAATTCCCAATAATTCTCCCAATTAATTGGTAGAATCATTACCAATTCTTCCAATTAATCCATTTTCAATTAGTCCATTTTTAATTGATTAATCTGTAAAATTATTAGAAATAAAACAATTAATTGGGAATTATTTGGTAATTAATTAATTATAATTAATTTTTAACCAATTAATTGTTTCAATTCCAACCAATTATTTGTTTTTATTTCAGGTCTTTTATGTGATATTCTCTGGTCAGATCCAGAACCGGGTGTTCACACAGGCTGGGCACCCAATGAAAGGGGTGTTAGTTATGTATTTGGAGCCGATGTTTTACACCAATTCTTGGCAAAAATGGAGTTGGATTTAATTGTTAGAGGCCATCAAGTAGTTGAGGATGGCTATGAATTCTTTGGAAGGAGGGGGCTTGTAACGGTTTTTTCTGCTCCTAATTATTGTGGAGAATTTGATAATGCTGGGGCTGTGATGAATGTTGATAGGGAATTACTTTGCTCTTTTCAAGTGAGAAAATTTTAAATTCTTTGAAAAAAATATTTTTGGAAAATTTTTATCTGAAACTCTAAGGATCTAAGGGATTCTGATAGTAATTATAATACATTGTAGGAAAGGGAAGATCCAGACAACAATTAGCATTTAAAATAAACGATAAAGCAAGATAATTAGGGTTGAGAGCCCGAGTCGGGCATCGATTTTGGCCCGAAAAAGACTCGATCGTGCTGGCCCGATAAAACCCGTCTCAAAAACCCCAACCCTAAAGATAATAGCCTTGGTTTTTTTCTCAATCAGTAGAAAAAACTTTTTTCTTCCCATCTCCATCTGTCCGATTAATTTTCTTTCACCCAATTTATCTTCTTTAGTTATTTGGCATTCCCACAGAATTTGAGTTTATTTACTTTATTATTTTACAAGCTTTTATGTATGCTTACTTAACACTTATATTTTTTAATTAAATTTCCTCAAAAAACTAAAAAAAATTTTTTTCTTAGATTTTAAAACCCTCTACAACAACAACAACAACAAATACACCAAACAACAATTTAACACCAACAACAACAAATTCTTCAATTTTAAGAGAACGAAAAAGTAACATTTCTTCTTCTTCCGATTCTAATAAATTAATAGATCGGCCAAAAAGGTCTTGGAATATTAACAAAAATATAAATAACAGCAGCGGGTTTAGATGATGATTAGACAGACAAAACAACAAAAAATGATAAGAAAAAAAAAGGAAATATTTACGAATTTTTATTTAATTTTTTGTTCTCATAATTTCAACATTTTTTAGTTCTTTTTTACTCATTTTATTTTTTATGTATTTAAATTTAAAAATATTTCTTTGATCACTTTTAGTAAATTCTTTTTTTACCTATTTAATTTACTACAATACAAGACAGCCAAACCATTTTAAAGAATAACAAAATTCGATGGAGTTGATCATGAAAGCTCTCCAAGATTTATCCCTAATCCTGTTAAACCCAGAATTTTATTTTTACAAAAAAAATTTTCAATTTCGAGTTCTCTACTAGGACTGGTCCCCGACCCGTCGTCTAGAACTTTTTCAGGAACGGGGATGTCGGGGAATATTTTATGTTGGGGATCGGTGTTGGGGAGTATTCTCTAAAGAATCATCATCGCGTGGGAACACTGAATAGTGATGATGGGCCAACTTTAATTGTCATGCTTCTCAAAACTCAAAATTTTCTTACAAAAATCTCGTTTTTGCAGTTGTCATACAAATTGTCTTAAAACATCAAAAATAGATAAATTTCATTTCCAACAAAATTTTATGTTGGAAATTTTTCTTTCCTTCTTACCTCACCTAATTTTTTCTTTAATTTTACCCGTTAATTTGTTGGGGCGTAAATTCTGACATTTAAATAATTTAAAAGAATTTTCATAATTTTACAAAAAAATTTTGTTCAAAAAATAACAGAGCGAAAATTATGCGCATAATTTTCTTTAAAAAGAGATTTGTTTTAAAATAATTATTTTTTCCTTTCAATTTTTTTGCAAACTCCAACTTTTCTTCTTTTCTTTAGCAGCTGACACTTCAGAAAAGCGAATAGAAGCTTTTTTAGATTTTCTAGGGCTAAAATTGTTGTTTTTTTATTGTTTTTAGAGTGAGGGAAAAATTTAAAAATATGAGAAGCTTGTAAAATTAAAAACGCCTCTGGCGATGATTTTATGGGCGAAAATTGTGTGAAAAATTAAATGAATTTTATATGGATATTTTAAATTTTGATGAGAGATTTAGCGGAAAGAAACCGAATATAAATCAAAAATTAATTTTTATATAATTTAGGGAATTAACTTTTAAATTTCCGGAAAAATCAGAATTTTTGGAAATATCAAAAAATATATTTCTGAAATATAAATGATTCCAAAAATCAGAATTTTATAAATATTAAATATAGGTTCTGGAAGGGTGGAATAATTTTCCGGAATAATCAGAAAAATCAGAATTTTTAGACCCATTAAGTTTTCCAGAAAAGCACAAATGTTTTCGGAACTGAAAATTTCCAAATAAAACATTTCTGATTCTGGTTAGTAAGTACTTAAGTATATTATATATTTTTCCGGAAGAATCAGAATTTCTGGAAGTATTCACTATTAAATTAATAACAAAAATGGTCAGAACGATTGATGGAATTTTTGTTGGAATAACTATTTTTGTGCTGTTTTATAATATTTTTATCCAATAGCTTCTTACCGACTCCAAAAGATTCAATCAAACGTTCTGACCATTTTGGTCATTATTTTTAATAGTGGGCCACACACTATATTTATTTCCGTATTAATTTTTCCGGGAAGTGTTTCCATAAATCTCAAAAATATATTTCTAGAAATTTTAAATTGTTCCCGGAATCAGAAAATATAAATAAATTTAATTTTGAATTAGAAAACGGAGAAACACTTCTAATTCTGATTATTTAAGGACTTATGTATATAAAATATATTTTAAGTTTATTATTAAAAATTATAGTTTATTTTTTATTTATTTATTTATTTTTATTTAAAAAAAGTTTAATAATTTAATTAATGTCCTTCTTTTTAAATACTTATATAAAAAACCCCAACTTGTCCCTATTTTTGGGGGTAAAATCCCTTCAAAAACTAAAATCTCAAGAAGAAATTGCGGGGGATTTTTTTGGGTTGCGGATGGGTCCTACAACTTTTTGAGGCGCATTCAGGAAAAATATGACCTTGGCACCAAAACGTCTTTTCGCGCTGAAACGGCCATGTGTGGTATTTCAAACGGAAATAGCGAGAAGGGATGAAGTGTGATCAAAAAGTGCTTGCTGGGAGGCACTCAAGTTGGGATATGTACTATATCGTATAAAAAATTTTGGAGGGCTTGGATCAACGCCCGAGGCTGTAGGCGAGTGCGAAAATTGTACATCTCGTCCCAAAATGACACATGGTGTCCGACGAAAATCACCGACAATTTGTAATCTATATGCCATTCGATAGAGCTCCATGAGTTGGTTATGGGAAAAATTGGTTTGATTTTTTCTGACCATTTTGGGCAAAGTTATGGGACTCAAAAGGTCCAAAATGTCCAAAACCCCTAACGTGAAGGGGGGCTCCCATCGAATGTAATTATAAAAGTGGTTAAACTTGGGCAAACGATTTCAACTCTTTTTTGGTATAATAGGGCACTAAATGTACTACAATTTTGTTGGGAGACACAAGAGTCTGGGATTTTTTCCTGACATAGTTATGGGCACCAAAGTGACCTCGCAAAAACCGACTTTTTAACGCGTGAATTGTAATTCCTTTTGAGTACCCTATCTTGTAGAGCGTCCTTTGAAACCTCTAAAAATATATACTTTGTTTGGGGTACACTTGAGTCTGGGGGAGTTATACTCAAAAAAGTGGCATTTTGGGGGCCAAAAGTGGCCGGTTTTTTGATTGTAACTTTTTTTAAGAAATTTTTTTAAATAAACGGAGTTCGGATTCGTGTTCAGCACCTATTGGAGCACCATAAAACATATTTTTCTCGAGGTCGAATTTTTGACCCATTTTTGAAGGGGTACCCCTTTTGAAATTTTTTGGTGAAATTTAAATCGATTGTAACTTTGTCGATTTTTGTCGTAGCCAAACAAATTAAAGCTCATAAAATAGAGCAAAAAATTACAAATTTTTTGAACTATTTAAATTTTTGAAATTTTTCACCCGAGGCCTGGTAGGGTCGATTTTTTGAAAATTCAAATTTTTTCGGTTTTTTGAAATTTTTTGGGGTATATCGAGGCTGAGGGGTGTTATAAATATTTTTATAAAATAGAGCAGAATTTTTCTATATATTAGGCTTTTAAAACGTTTCGAAAGTGTCACTTTTTGGGGAGTTATGATTTTTTGAAAAATTACGGGAATTTTTCGGGCTGATTTTTCGGCAAAAAAATTTTTTCCCAAAAATGGGTATAGATGGGCCAAATGTTATATCAATCGAAAGCCCTTATCGAGTTGAACATGAAAATATTTTTTCTGGAATTTTCTGACCATTTTGTCCAAAGTTACAAAAAGTCGACATTTCAGGTAAGGGGGTTTGGGGGCCGAAGGCCCCCAAACGGCGGGCCGGAGGCCCGCCGTGCGAGGGCCGAAGGCCCGAGCTTAAGATCCATCCCAAATCGAATCGCGAGGGCCGAATGCCCGAGCTTACGATCCATCCATAAATGGATCGCGAGGGCCGAAGGCCCGAGCTTAAGATCCATCCCAAAATGGGTCGCGAGGGCCGAAGGCCCGAGCTTAAGATCCATCCCAAATCGAATCGCGAGGGCCGAAGGCCCGAGCTTACGATCCATCCATAAATGGATCGCGAGGGCCGAAGGCCCGAGCTTAAGATCCATCCCAAAATGGGTCGCGAGGGCCGAAGGCCCGAGCTTAGGTTCCATCCATAAATGGATCGCGAGGGCCAAAGGCCCGAGCTTAAGATCCATCCCAAATTGGGTCGCGAGGGCCGAATGCCCGAGCTTACGATCCATACGAAAATGGGTCGCGAGGGCCGAAGGCCCGAGCTTAAGATCCATCCATAAATGGATCGCGAGGGCCGAAGGCCCGGAGCAATGAAAAGGCAGGGCAAAACTTTTCCGGCGAGGGCCGAAGGCCCGAAGCAATGAAAAGGCAGGGAAAAACTTTACCGGCGAGGGCCGAAGGCCCGAAGCAATGAAAAGGCAGGGCAAAACTTTTCCGGCGAGGGCCGAATGCACTAAGCAATGAAAAGGCAGGGCAAATCTTAATGTTCTAGCAGCGCGCGAAGCGCGCCCCAAAGCCGTTAGGCTTTCCAACGGGCAGAGCAAAATTCAAACCCAAAGCAAAATTAAACTGCCAGAGTATGCTATTCGCCGCCATACCCCAATGGGCACAACTAGTTTAATAAAAAAAATATTTATTTATTATTTATTAATTAATGGTGCCAGCCACTGTCTGTCTACTTCAACTATTTTTAAAAATAAAAATAATGAATTAAAAACTTGAGCTGGAATACCCAAGCTATTTTTATTTTTATTTATTTCCGCGCCTATTAAATTAAAAAAATAAAAATTAATTAATTAAATAACCTTCTCTTCTATCCCCCCCCCCCCCTTCCCCCTCTCCTTTCTCCCTTAGTTTGTCCTTCATGGCCGCTTTTTAATTTTCAAAACTTCTCTTTTATATTTTTGTTAACTTCCGACGATTAATTATTTTATTTTTAAATATTTTATCGAGAATAGGAGACGTTCTTTTACTTTTTTTGACCGTTAGAGTATTGGGAACCTGTGTTCTCCAAATTCTACCTAAAAATAAACTTGAAAAAAAAATTTTTTAAGGTAAAGAGGAATTAAATAATTTCTTATTTCAATACAATCGAACCTCGATTTTAGAAACCCCTTTTGAACAAAAAAACGTTCCTTATATTGAGAGGGTATTTTAAATAATGGGCAATGGCTTAGGAAGCCCTCCTACTTAATGGTCAACAAAATTAAAAAATATATCAAGAATTATTTAATTTGAAGAAGTTAAAATTAGAGACCGGACTGAGACGAGATCTCGATCGAAAATCTCGGTTATCGAGATCGAGAATTTTTCGAGATCTCGATTCTCATACGACACTCCTAATCCGGTCTCTAGTTAAAATCTCGACTGTGCTTTCTCATAGAAACTTAAATTTTAATTTTTATTAATCTCAATTAACAAAATTAATTAATCTCCAATATATTTTCTTTAAAATTCTTTACTTATTTCAATTAAAATTTTCTTCTCTTTAAATTTCCTTATCAACCTCAACGATCACAATTTTATTTAAAAACTTGTGTGTCCATTTAATGGAAGGAAGGGAAGAAGAATTTCTCCCTTTAAAAAGAACTAGTCTTTCCCCAACGGCTATTTCTTCCGTAATAGACGCTTAAAGCAAAGATTTGAACTTAAATAGCGGAAGTTGGGGAAAGAATAGGGAAGGGGTAAATGAATAAAATAAAAAGAGATATAAGCTATTTTCTCTCTTTCAGGTTTAATTTCCCTTTCCAACTTGAATTTATTTTTATTTTAGCTAATAACCGCTTGTATTCATTTTTAAACTTTTTCTTTCAGCTTTTATAGTAAAAATCTTTCAACTTTTCCTTAAAACTTTTTTTACAACTTTCTCCAACTTTTTTATTTTGTTCCAACTTTGTTACAACTTATTTCTCCAACTTATCCTCCAACTTTCTTTCCAACTTTAATTCTTTTCTTTTTTCCAACTTTTTCTCTCTCTTCTTTTCCCATTCTCTTCCTTTTCACTTTCTCTATTATTTAAAAACCGGAACAACCGGAACGATTAAATAATAATTATCTTGCTTCATTTACTTTATTTTCTCTTTCTTCTCAATTTTAAATGCCAAAAACATTAAATATTTAATTGTTCCTTTTTAATTTCTTTCTCATTGTCAGACATTAAAAATTACCGGTTATTTTTACTTTTACAGTTTGGATTTGCTTTTTAAATTTTTATTTAAATTTCTTTAAAAAATTATTTTTCGTTTTCTTTTTAAAATTTTTTTATTATTTTTTTATTATAAAAAACAAAATTTTGCATAGTTTTCAAATGCGCAAAAATATTTATTTTGAAAAGAAATTTTAATTTTTATAAATTTCTTCTAATTTTTGATCTTTTATTAATAAAAAATTCTTAATTATTTTTTAATCTTTTCCTTTTACAGTAATCAACCCTCATTTTAGATACCCCCTTAATGCTGACCAAATTAATGGTTACTTAAAGTGTGTGTATCGTTTAGGAAGCTCCTCTACCCAATGACCACCCAACTTTTAGCAAAATATGTCTCTTAATCTGAGAGATATCTAATTTTGGGGTATCTCAAATTAACGTTCCACTGTATTTATTTAAACAGTTCAAAAAAATTTTAATTTTTTTTCTTACTTTCGCCTCATTTATTTATTTTTTTATCCATTTTTAATTTGTCTGACTTTTTTGTTAATTTTTTAAAAGCTTTTCCGTTGCTTTTTCTTCGGGGATGACTCTTTCCAATTTCCGCCATGCAAAAAACACAGACATTTCAAAAACCGGCTGGCTTTTTCAAAAATATTAAAAGAAAATGACCAAAAGAAAATTCTCATAGATTGGTTGGTCATTTTAGTTTTTTTGACCATGCACTTTTTTTGAATTTTTTTGAAAATTTCTTCGCAAAAAATTCAAATATTTTACTTTAAATATTTTAAAAATTAATTTAAAACATTTATTTTTAAATTTAAATAATTCTGAACTCTCTGTACTATTACCACAAGTTTTAGTCTTTAATCAGAAGAAAATACATAAATCAGAATAATTCTGGAAAATATTTATTACTATTAAATAAATCAGAATTTTTTAAATTCTGATATAAAACACAATTATTTGTTCCATTCTGATTTTTTCTGAACATTTCCATCTTTCGAATTTTCAACCAAAAATTGAAAATAAAATACAAAATTATTTAAATAAAAATATTTTTTTGCAAGAAATGTTTTAAAAAAGTAAAAAAAAACAAAAATTTAATTTACCAAGATAACAAAAATAAATTTTTCATATTTTTTTCTATTTTCGAGACAGACTTTTTTTTAATATTTTTTTATCTAACTTTTTAATCAAGAAAAGGGCAAAGAGCCAGCTGATTATTTATTTTTTAGTTTTTTTGTCCAGACAAAATAATATTTTTGTGTTTTTAGAATTTGTATTTTCTTTTTTGAATTATACAAATAAATAAACAAATCAGAATTTAATTAAATCAGAATTTTATATTGAAAACACTTCTCATCAGAATTTATTTTAAAATACAAAATTTCAGAATATTTTTTTTGAGTTGAATCGGAATTTCCTTAAAATTCTGATTTTCAAAATCAGAATAAAATCAGAATTCAAAATCAAAATTCAAAATCAGAATTTATGTATTTTATTTTTTTATTTCAGAATTTATTTTGTATTTTATAAATCAGAATTATTCACAAAAACACATTTTTTAAAAGAAAAATACAAATTCTGATTTAACGACCAAAAGAATATTTTGTGTTTGAAATTTAGTTACTCTAATTGACCTTCCTTTAGGACCTTCCAAATTTTATTTAAATTAATTTTTCTGACCTTTTTTTATTTTTTTCTTCATATTATTAATTTATTTACTTTTCTCCACCATTTAAAAGTACATTTATATTTTTGCCAATTTTTTGCCATTCTCTCTTTTGCTTCTCGTACCTGTAAGTGTCACTCCCCTCAAGACTTGTGTCCACTACTATTTTTGATTTTTTTTCTTCATTTTCCAAAAATATAATTTTCCATCTGTTTTCTTATTTAAAAAATAAATTATTCACCTTTTATTTAGATCACAAGTGTACTCTTATTTTTTTGCCGACACTCGAGAATTTTTTGTCCTCTTTTGAATAAAAATGTATTTATTTTTAAAGGTCAGCAATTTTTCAAAAAAAATTCCTTTTCTTTGCCAAATGTCGCAACATTTCCCTAATTTTTGCATTTTTCTGCATTATTATTTTTTGGGATAGGGCTAAGGAGGAAGTCTTATGAAATTATCAAAAATAGCCCAAATTGATTAATATTGCCCCAGGAAAATTGGGAGGTGTGAATATGTTTTTTAATTGAATTATGGCACAAAGTAACAAAGTAACGCTTTCGTTTTATATTCAAATTTTTCCTATACATCACATTTTTCTTAGGGCAATATCTCAGGGCAATATCAATCAAGTTAGTCTAGATTATTTTTTCGGCGCATTAAGAAAAGGCGTGGGGCAGTGAACATGTAGGGAGTAAAGGGTGCAAGTACCCCATGAAATTTCTTCTGATTTTTCTTTTTGTATTAATTTCAGAAATATATACATATAATTAACACCTATTAAGCTTATTTATTTTAACAAAAATTCACATTTCTCTGTAGAAATTTATTTTTAAATGACTTTTGAACTACCCCCACTTTTTTAGACTCTAATTACCCCTCCCTTCTATTTTAAATATTCAAAAATGACCCCATTCCCATTCTTTCCATTAAAATATTCCACTTTCGATTCTCGACTATTTTAGTACAATTTCTTTTTTTTTATTTCTTTCCTCATTCATCAGCCGGGAAAAATGAAAAGGGAAGGGGGAGGGACTGATGACCTCTTTACTTACTCTTTTCCCCTCTTCTCTTTTTTTAAAAAATGCCAATGGCCCTCCCTCCCCCAAAATTGCTCCCTCGTGCAAAAATTGTTTCTAGCAAGTCTCCCACAAGGCTTTTAAAGAACAAGGGGAGGAAAAGGAAGAAAAGGAAAATTTTCTCTCAACAAATACAGGACTCTAATAGACTTGGATATCTAAAGGAATTCGATCTTTTAGACTAATTATTCCTATATTCACCATGTGGCGCCGCTTTCCCTTAAATTAGAATTAAGTAGAGGGCCCATTTTTTTTAAAAAATGCCACCAACCCCCCCCCCCCCTTTAAAGGCCCAAAAATTTTTTTGGTTTTTTCCCTTTTTGTTGTCCTCTATCAAAAAACGAGGTCAAGTAATGGCCCTTTTAAAAATAATTTTTTTAAGCCACGCCCACCCCAAAAAAAAAGATATATAAATTCCCTCTCATCCCCCTCAATTTTTTCCTCTCTTCGTCCATTCTATATATATTTTTTGAGTTATATTTCTTCTCATTTTTCTTCTTCCTCATAGATAAATAATTATTACCCTCATATTTTTTTATATTTTTTTCGAAGGATAAAATTTCTAGTAATATTAGGTTAACTAGGAAAAAAATTTTTTTGAAAAATTTTCATTGTAAATTTAAAATTTTTTTTTGGAAAAAATTGAAAGGAATTTTTCAAAAAATTGGTATATTTTTTATTTTTTACTCATCACTCCCTTCTTCATTTAAACACAATCAATATAGATTATAATTACCTATATCATTTATCAATGAAGGTAATCTTCCTCCAAGTTTGTTGCTCTTCCTCAGAATTATTTTTTATATTAAAAAAGGCAATATTTATTTTTATTTATTGAGGGCTTTTGATGTTTGCTCAACTAAAATTTATTCTTCTAGAATTTTTTAAAAAATACCCTTTTTAGTCTCTAAAATTATTTAATAAAAAAAACTTAGTGAAAAATTAAAAATAGGGGGTTCTAAAAGTTTTTTCTCAATATACTTTGGTTAATCGGGCGACTCTAGCCACCACAAAGAAATAAAATTTGGACTCAAATATACATTATAATTTTCGGGACACGCCCAAATAGGCGCGCGGCCATAACGGCGCAAAGCCATAACTTGCTGGAAAATTTCTGACCCTTATCAATTTTGGTACCAATCTCTTAAGCTTGATGAGAGGAATCCTTTAATAAATACTAAACTTGATAAGATTTGGAAATCTTGAAGCAAGTTATGGCTTTGCGCCTACTTGGGCTGCACCCATAATTTTCTAAAAAAATTTTTAAGACTGCCACCCATGGAGTTTTTTTCACAAATTTCTTTCTTTCCTCATTTTTCTTTTTAAAACTAGCAATTTTTTCCAAAGAAAAAACCCCTTGTTTAATAAACCTAGTATTTATTTAATCTCTTCAAAAACTTTCCAAGTCCATCTCTACTTTTTTTCAAAAAAAGATAGCGTCATTTTACCCTCAGAGTCTCTTCTTTGAACCCAAAATTATTAAAAACTTTCTATTTTTTAGAGAGGTTAAACACGTGTAGGGGAGACTCTAATGGACATATCCCCCCCCCCTTTCCCCTCTTTTCTTTTTTATGTCCTTATTTATGTCTAGTCGCCCTTTTTCCCATCATTTCATTTTTTCCCTTAAAGGAATGGGGGTCAACGCGTGAAAAAAAATTTTTTTTAATTTTTAAAAATTTTTTTCAAAGAAAGGAGGGGGCTTTGTTTTAGAATTTTAGGACCTAATTAAGAAAATTTTCGAAAAAAAATTTTTAAGCTGGCAGGGACGGCAATTTTTCGGCACAGATAAACATCCAAGCCAAGCCTTCCCCCGCCTCTTATTTTCTTTTTTTTATTTTGTGGCCGAATCCCCCTTAAGTAAAAAGAAGGGGATTTTTGAAGAAGCCAGACAAAAGTAGGCGGGGCAGAAAAAAAAGAAAATAAAAGGGCAAAGAAAAGAAAATTTTATTTAAAACCTGAAGAATAAAAAAGAAAATAAACTTTTTTTGATGTATGAAAATCAGAAAAAGAAAGTTTTAAAAATAATTCTGATTTAATTTAGTATTTAAAACAAATAAATAATCAGAATTTTATAAACTTAGGTTCATATTCGAAAATCAGAATTTTCAAGTCTATAAATTCTGGAACTAAAGTGCATTAAATTAAAAATAAATTCTGGTGTGAAAAATCAGAATTATTAAATTCTGAAAAATAATGAGTCTCTCTTAAATTCTGATTTATAACCACAATAAAGTATTTTATAATAAATTCTGATTTTTTGAACATAATTTTTAAAAATAATTTTAATAATTTTGATAAGTAAATTCTGATTTATTTATTCTCTATTTTATTCTGATTTATTTAAAAATACACAATTCTGATTAATTATTATTTATTTGTATTTTTTCCTCATTCTGGTCCTTTTGTTTTTATTTTTTTCAAAAACCCTGTGGGGCGCCGTCCTTTTTTTCTTTTCAAACAAATTTCCCCTTCTCCGTTCATTTACATTATTTTTATTTTTACACCCCCACCGGCTGTGCTTTACCTTTCTATTTATTCTTTACTTGTCAGATGGCCATCAATTCCCCCTTCCCTTCTTTTCACCGGCGATTTGCCCAAGGCAAAATAAATTATGGCAAACAGAAAGACAGTCAGTCTCCCTGCAGTGATGACGGCCAACCGATATTTTTCACAATAAACACACAATTGTTTTATTGAAAAGAGGAAAAAGGGGAAATGGACACGGGCCCTCTAAAAGCTTATTTTTTAAAAATAGGGAAGGGAGGGATATGTGGTCATTAGGGGGAGAATGGATGAATAGAAGGGGGAATAGAGCTTTATACTAAATAAATAAATGACCATTGAAAATTTGAATGCTTTTTTTCTTGCACTTTTATTTTAATAAATTTTATTTTTTTATTAAAATTTTTTATTTTTTTTAGATTTCAAAAAAAATCTCAAATTTTCAATTAAAAAATCCAAAATTTCCTTCAAAAATATTTTTAAAAATTTATTAAATATTCCCTTTTATTCTACAAATAACAAAGAAGATAAAAACGCTAAAATTAAGCAATTAAAGCAAAACCACCACCAACACAAACCAAAGAAAATAATTAAAAAGAGACGAGTTAAAAGAAGAAAACAGAGGGGGCGTCGTCGAATGGAAAAAGGTGTGGAAAACTTAATAAATTTCAGAATTTTAATCAGAATTTAATTTTAAAAAATCAGAATTTATTCTTTAATTTAATTTGTAAAATTCTGAATTTCTGATTTGGTTTCAGAAATTAATCAGAATTTATTTAAAATTTATTCCAGCAAAACAGAATTTAATTTCAGAATAAATAGAATTTAATCAGAATTTATTTCAGAATAATTAGAAAATAGTCAGAATTTACTTCTAAAAATCAGAATTTAATCAGAATTTATTTTTAAAGGACCAGAAAATAATCAGAATTTAGTTCTAAAAAATTCAGAATTTACTCAGAATTTCATTTCTAAAAATCAGAATTTAATTTCAGAAATTAAACTTAATTTTAAATATTTCCCCTAATTTATAGGGCATCAACGCAATGCCTCCAAAATCACGGGGTGGCTTAAAAGCCGGGAGCAAATGGAATTAGAGAGGGCAATGGCCAATGATTTGGTTATTATCGACGACGAGAAAGAAGAATTTGGTGGGGTTTTAATTTAAAAAATATTTATTGTCTCTATTTGGAAGGAGTGCTCCCTTCCCTTTTTTGAGTCTTGTTTCTGGGGTAGGCCGGTTGTTCTTGGCCAATGGAGTATTTTTTTGAACATCCTCTTAGTTATGTGACATTCAGTAAAATTGAAAATTAAGTAGAAAAAAATTATTTAAAAGCCAAGCGATTAACTTTTTTTTGTAATAAATTTTGGACTATACCTAAGTAATTAATTAATTAAGCAATTAATTTCCTAGACGCGTGTCTCTTTATCTGATTTATTTTTTTAGCCGAATTAATTTTTTTCTAAAAAATAATAGAATGATGGAACACTTAAATATATCGCTAATTAATCTCCCTTCTCTCTCCCATATTTTTTACGATCAAATTTTTTGATATAACCCCCCCCCCTCCCCTCCCCTCTTATTACAATTAAAAACTTTTTTACACTAAAAAATCCAAACGGGTCCAATTTTTTTAATAATTAAATTTTTTGTTCAATCAGTTTGTGCCGTCTTTTCAATGCCATTTCCCCCCCCCCCCCCCCCTCTTCTCCATATTTTCAATCAAAAATAATTTCCCTTCAATGCCATTTTTTGTTTTTATTTTTGATTTGGTCTGGCCCCCCTAAAAATCTACTCATTTTTCTTTTTATTTCCCTTCTCGTTTAGTGCCGCTCGTTCCCTTCACCCTACCCCTCCCCCCTTCTATGTCCCCTCCACCCTACCCCCAATAAATGCCCAAGCCTCTATCACCCTTGCGGCGCCGAAAAGGACAAATTCAAATTTTTTGGCTGCTGAATAGAAGGGGGAAGGCTAGCTACTTAAAGAGATGAGAGAAAATGAATGTGGGGACGTAGACTGACTGAGAATGGGAAAGAATGGCACGGACGGGATTGCGCAATATCATCGTGCCCTTGTGGGGTCGGGACGGCTCTGAAGGCTTTCAATTTTCTTTTTTTGAGAGTTTGCCCTTATTTTTTGACTTACTGACCATTATCCCCCCTCATTTTATCCTTGTATTTTTTGGGGTAATTTTTTACCTTCAGACTTTTTAGGACATGTGTTTATATTGAAAAAGAGAGAAAGTATAGAGTAGAGATTTGAATGGGGGGGGGATATTAAATTAATGAAAAAAAAGAAAATAAATAAATAAAAATCAGAAAAAAAAGACAACTGACCCATAAACAAAAATATAAAAAAATATATAAACATTTCTGTTAGGCAAAGAGATTTAGAGAGAGAGAAAAGGGTAAAAATCAGAGGGGATTTGAAGGAATTTAAATATAAATTTATCTGTTTATTTTTTGTATATATTTTATTTTTACTTAAAAGAAAAGGTCACTTTTGTTTTTTTAAAAAAACCTTTGGGGGTATTCAAAAAATATATTTTCTTATTGTTAGGTTCTCCTCGACATTTGCGGACATAAAGAAAGAGGGAACAATTGTTGCGGATAAAACTGAAGCCTTATTTAAATTTTGAATAAATGTGTATTCCCTTATTATGGACTAATAAGCATATTTTAATATTTTTTAGAGATAATGCTAGCCAGAAAAAATTATTTATTTTGTAATTGAGAATGTCCGCAAATCTAAGTACGCAAATGTCCTTTGTCCGCAAATGTCGTTTTATCTAAAATTACCAAAAAAAGTTCAAAACTGATTTTAATCTTTCTTTTATTCAAGATTAATTAATTTTAAACGGAGGTTTCCCAACTTATTAATAATTTTTATGAGCGAATTTTTAGTTTTTTTTGAAAATTTTTCTTTTGATGTTTTTAAATAGGAGGGAGGTCATTAATTCTTTTTCCGATTTATTGGGCATTTTAAATAAATTATTAAAAGAAGGAGGAACTGGCTTTTAAAATTTAAATAAGTGAAAGTCGGTAAAGGATGATGAAGAGATTTATTTTAATAGATTGCGCAGAGGGGTTTTTAAATGATTTTTTGAAAAGACTGGTAGGGGGGGGCAGGTAAATTAATTTTTAAAAAGGAAGGAGAGAATATGCGCATAAAGTGAAAGTGGCAGAGTCAGTCACAGACTGTGACAAGTTTATTAATTTTATTATATTTTTATTAAAGTGCATATCTGTTGAAAATATAATAAAAGAAGATTTTTTGTAGTTATCTCGATGAAAATTAAAAATTTGGAAGATCTTTAGTGACCTTTTAGAACGAATATACTTTAGTTCTCGACTTTTAAAAATTCCATAGTGAGGTCTCTGGCCATATATTCTGAAATATTCAATCAAAAATTCTGAAATTTTTAGGCAAAACAGTAATAACATAATAGCCATAATAACAGAGATCTGTATAAAATTACATTATTTCTAGGCCTTCATTTAATATTTCTATTTGATTAAGTTTAAGCTTAGGCTTAAATAATTAATTATTAAATCCGTTTATTTTTTTTAAAAATTTCCTTTTCCATGCTAATTCTTTCTCCTCCTTTTTTATCCTTTTTGCCACCTTCACACAATTGCCTTTCTGTTAGATTTCCTTTAAGGGTATTTTTCTAAGGCAATTTACACCTTTAAATGTATTTGTTTCTCTAGGTCAAATTGAGTGTTAAAGTGTTTTTGTTTTTTCCGGATTTTTGGCTCTATCTTTTTTAAATTTAATTTTAAAAAGAAAAATAATAATTAATTAAATTATTATTTTTCGATGAAGACTGGATAAAATTTGAGGAAAATTAAAGCTCGATCCCCAAACGGGTTGCGCCAGCTTATGCCGCGCCCAATTCCTATTCCTTAAATATATCTAATTAAAATTCTGATTTTCTGTTATTTCCTAGCAAACTTTTTTTTTCAATTTCCATTTCTATTAGAATTAAAAAAAATTATTTTTTAGACTCTTAAAGCCTCTAAACTGTCTAGTTCAACTCCTTTTATTAGGCCAAATATATTTGAATTTATGCCTAGCCTCGCTTTGTTTGTGTTACTGATTAGTGCCATCATTGGCGGCAACTTTCGCACTCTTTTTTCTGATTACCTTTTACTACTACTACATATATTTTGCCTTATTTGTCGTATATAAACTTGAGGAGAAAATGTTCAAAACTTTTTTCTGAATTTTTTTCTTTTATATTTTACTATTTCTTTTGGTTAATTAAATAATTCTGGTTTTTTAATAAAAAAAATTCTGATTTTTAAATTCTGATTTTTATTAATTCTGGTAATTTAATTTCTGATTTTTATATTCTAATTTTTGATAATTCTGATTTTTATTAACTACATTCTGATTTAAATACAAATTCTGATTTCTATTTCTTTTCCCCTCCTATTTATTTATTCTGGAAATTCTAAATTCTGATTTCTTTTAGTTTATTTTTAATATTCTTTTCTGATAATCATCAGCAAAAAAGCTCGCTAATTTGTTTTTGCATTTTCTCTGAAAACTTTTTCTCTCTCTAATGAGTAGATGATGATGAGTTTGAGAATATATGAATGATTTGTTTATTAATATTTTTATATCCTTTTTTAAAGGGATAATTCAAATTAATCTTTTTTTGTTTATTTAAAAAATAAATAAAATAATTTTAGATATTTAGTGAAAATAATTTAAATAAATTCTGATTTTTTAATAAAAATTCTGATGACTATTAAAGGTAATTCTGGTTTGTAATTTCTTTTAAATTGGTAATAGATAAATTAATTAAAATTCTGATTTTAAAATTCTGATTTTTAAATGGAATTCTGGTTTAAAAATTTTATTTTAAAATTCTGATTTTTTAAATAGGAAATTCTGATGATTAAATATTAATAGTAAATTCTGATTTTTATTTTTTTCTAATTAAAATTCTGATTTTCAACTTTTACTCTAAATTATGTTTCCTTTTAAATAAAATTCTGTTCCTAATTTCTGATTTTTTAATTTTAAAAATTCTGAAAAAAATTATTTTAAATTCTGATTTTTCAAATCCCTCTTATTTTAAATGTGCTTGGCAACCGCATAAAAATAAAAACCACTTATTATTATTACTCACAAAAGGGCGTCAGAACGGCTTTTGCAAAAACAAAATTTGAATTTTTGTTTGCATATTTTCTGTTGTTGTTTGCATATTTTGTCTGTTTATTTGTTTGCGCATTTGTTGCCCTCAGATTTTTTTATTTGTTTTTCTCCTTTTTTCCTCTCATTTCTCTTCCCTCTCTCTCATTTAGTAATTATGCCGAACATAAAATACATAAATATAGGTATTTTTGTATTTACGTAATCTGGGAAAGACAAAAATACATTTTTTTTCAAATTTTAGATTGAAGCTATTTTTTGTGTGTTTTTGTAAGTGGCAATTTTAAATTATAGGTGGAAAAGCTTCTTCAATTGGAGAAAATTTTTCTATCTCGAGTTTAAAAGAAATGGCTCTCGACTCGGTCCAAGAGATTGTGTCGGGAATTGTATATCTGGCACGAAAAGACTCATAGTTCTGGAAAACTGCTTTGGATGACGGCTCGATCCCGGCAACCATAATTCTGAAACGATAACCTCGGATCGCTTAAAAATTTCTCGGAAAATTTTGATGGATCCTGAGCGAGATCCCAAATAAAATGGGTTACGCTAATGTGCATCTTCCTTCCTTTCTAATGAATTTAAAAATGGGGAGATATTTTTGAATATTTTTTTTGCATGATGGGTGCCACTTTTAAATAAAATAGCAACCAACATAAAAAATACCTTTGTAAAAAAATATTATTATTGTTATAAATAAAAAGGCTCGGAGGGAGCCAAGCCAAAGCCAACAGGTCATATTCGAATTTTTAGGCAAATTGTGAAAAGAAGAAAAAAAATATGTGATGGAATATAGAAAAGAGAGTATAAAGTAAAAAATAAAAAAAAATATATCTGTTGGCCAGTCTGTGAGTGAGTGAAAAAAAAAGTTTTGGGGGAAGGATCAGGCCGTGGGCTATAACTTTTTTATAGCCAAATAAGTACTACAAAAGTACCCTCAACTGTTTGGCAATATTTTTTTTAAAGATGTCTAGGATAAGATAAAAAGGATGAAAAGGAAAAAAGTTAAAAGAGGAAATTTGAAAAAAAATAATTTTTTGAAAAATTGCGGACAGTCCGCAAATTTCTTTTTGTCCGCAAATTTTTATTTTCTTCCTGCAATTTTTAAAATTCTTTTCGTTCCAAGACTCTTAAAGGGAGGTGAGGAAAACGGGCGAGGTTGAAAAATATGATGAGGTGGAAGGGTGCACGTGGGTGCATAAGAAGAAACAGACATAAAATGTGAAGAAATTTTTCCCATTGCTGAGAAAGAAAATATTTATTAGAAGAAAAATTCTTTCGGAATAAAAAATTTTTTATAAAAATTTTTTTGAAATTTTAATACCGTCTTTTGCTTATGACTTGGAAATTTTTGGGATTGGTTAAGAATTTTTTCTATTCATGTTTGGGGTAAAAAATATCCGTTATCGAAAAAAATCTGAGTTGCTGCGGGAGCAGGCCGATATACTGCCGATCTATAACCTCGTTCAAAATTATTGAATCCGTAACGCCCTGGTATGGTTCGATGCGGCTCGACGAGCTGAATCAAATTACCAGGGCCTACCGGATTCGACAATTTTGGAGGAAGTTATTCTGGGCTCGCGGTATATCGTGGTGTACCCGTTGCTGCAGGGTTGTCACGTGTTGGAAAAAAGTCGGTTTGGGTTTCGGATCGGGCGAAAAAAGTCCGGGTTCGTGTAACCTTGTCTTATCCATGGTTGCAATACTCAACTTGCAGCTTCGGTATAAAAAACGGCAGTCTGAAGGTAGAACTTCCCCCATTTAGGTTTCGGATCGGCGAATCCGGTAACCCGGCCTATCCATGGTTGCAATACTCAACTTGCAGCTTTACTATAAAAAACGGCAGTCTGAAGGTAGAAGAAGACAACCCTGTCTGTCCATTACTTCCCCCATTTTTTCAAACTTTTACCCCTATTATTTTTTGCTTCCGGAATTTGTTCTACTTTCTTTCATACTTTTATTAATCTTCTTGTCACTTTTAAAAAACCTAATCTTAGGTATATTAAGAAAAGTTCCATCTTTCTCTCTCTCCTTTTCTAGCAGCCAATATTCAAATATATAAAAGAAAAATAAGGCAAATTTCTGGATCATTTAAAGGATTAATTAAGTTTTTGCTTAACGCTATTTCTTCTTTTTATATAAAAAATACCTCTCCTTTATTACTTTTAAAAATAATTTAATTTTTGGCATTCTATTTATTTATTTTTGGCTATCTGTTTTTATTTTCTAGGGAAAAGGACGATTCAGTATATGGCCATAACTTTCTTGATTCTTGACCGATCCGAATAATTCCCGTATCTTTCGAAAGGTCTCGAGATTCGACATCTTTTTCATAATTGGACCGATCTGATTTGTTCATCACAAAAACAGTTACAGTCTAAAATCTGATTTTTTCTGCCTGTGCCATGTTTATCAGTCATAACTTTGTGTAAAATGATCAAATCAGGGCAGTCCAATTGTGAAGAGGATGTAGCACCCCGTGATCCATCAAATCATATATAAAAATTTCTATAATACTCATCTAACAAAAAGATATGGCCAAAAAGCCGAAATACTGAATCGGCCGATACTGAAGCGTCCCCCACCCCAATTTCTTTTATAATTTTTAAAAATGTTTTTTTTGTTTTTTTTTAAAGTGCAGTTTGTTTAATTTTTATTCATTAATTAGTAGTTTTTTTCTTTATAATTTTTTTATCATTGATATAAACTTCGAATTAGTTTGGCTTTTATCCTTAGAATTTTTTAGTCTGCCACAATTTTTTACCACTTTTTCCGCAACATTTTATAGATTTGTACTTTTTTTTACATTTATAATTTCGGATTTCGGTTTTACATATCGCGTAAGGATTAACAAAAAGAGTAGCTAAATTGAATTGTATTTAAAATTGAGGATGATTCGCTTAGGCAGCTCTCCCATCCAATTTTAAAAGTATGTAAAATTGAGATCAAACTATTAGGCTTTTTCTTAACTTTGTAATTTTTGTAATAAGGGCACATTTGCTAACCTAAACATGGATTTCATAAAAAAAATCCTGTAAAATCTAAAAGGCTCCTATTACAACAAAACCCCATTTCTTAACAAAAATATATTTTTTAGCCCGAAATTGCACTCCTTTGTCCTTATATTTTTTTCAAAATTTTTTTCTAAAAAAATTATTTTTAATTGTAGAAATGAATGAATTAGAAGGGGGGTGCATAATCAACACATCAACTAGAACAGCAATTCTAATAGAACATGAAGATCCCGATTCCCGTGATTCTGGTATTTCAATTTCCTCTGGCTCATCCGGCACGTATTCTTCTTCTGATGCTTCCAATCAGGGATGTCTCGTTTCTAAAGAAGCATGGGATTCTCCAGATAATTGCAAGGTTTTATTGGAGATTGTCTTTTTTTGGGTTTTCAAAAATTGTGTTTAGGTTGAATTTTAAATGAAAAGTGAGTAGTTTCAACTTATAGTGGGCTTTTAATGCGTGATCTGATATGTACGTAACAGTTGACATTCGACTCAGTCAGCTCTAAAAGTCTGTCGAATGAGGGGAGAATGGTATTGGTCGACAATTGTGGACCGAGGGGGTGGGGGCGTTGGCAGGGTTCTGATGTTTTTCGATAGCTGGTTGCCTTTTTACCGATTCTCATTCTCAGCCTTGAAATGCCAACCTGTCCCCTCTGTAGCATCACAGAAGTTGTTTTTCCTGTGAAGATTCACTTGGTCATAACTTCGTTCAGAAGTATCGCATCAAGCTGATTTTAATGTCATTCTACTCAGCTCGACTAGCTCTTTAAATTGCCCCCCCTCCTATGGGGTTTCAATTTTGGGGACCTCTTTATCGTGCCATAGTTTTCGGACCGACACCCTTCACCCCTCATTTGAACAACTCTTCGAGCTGATGAGTCGAATGACACTCCGTCTACACATTGAAAACCCGCTATAAGTGAAGAAGCATTTGTTTTTTTGTTTTTGTATTAGTTTTTTGAATATTGATCTAATATTGAAAATTATTGAACTAGACAAGCTAGACCTGATAAAGTTTCAAATTGCTAAATTCCTTTAAAGCAATAGAAACTGATTTCAACTGTCAGGCCAGTTACAAAGCTTTAGAGCACTTCCATAAAAGCATTTATTAGGCCAATATTTTCTCTTGATTGTTCTTAAAAATTTTTTAAATTTTCATAGAATTACTCCTTGCCATTTATCATTAAAGAACGACCCAAAAGTGTTGCATATCAAAGTATTAGCTCAGAAACGCTTTTCTTTTTGTTGGAATCTCTTTCTGAAGAAGAATTTTTGTCGAATTATGTGCTCATAGATTGCCGATATCCTTTTGAATTCAATGCTGGACATATTAAGGTTTTTTTTAATTAAAAATTTTTAAATTTTGGGATGAAATGTCTTTAAGGGTTAAATTATTTTTATTTTTTTAAATTAAATATAGTATTCTGTGAATGCCTTCAATCTAGACGACGTCATTTCTTTATTTTTTCCAAAACAAAAAGGTCAAATTAACAACTTCAACGAAGCTAAACGACGCATTCCTATCTTCTATTGTGAATTCTCATCAGTGAGGGGTCCAAAAATGTGAGTAGAAAAAATTGGAGAGGGGAGGGATAATAAAAATGAATTTAACTTTTAAGGTTTATTTATTTTTTAGTGATTTGATTGCTTTTTTACGGACAATGATTTTTCTTGTCCGTAAAAATTGTTTGCAAGAATTCATTTACAACTATTCATTTACAGCCTTAAAAATTTTTTAAATTAAAATAATTTTTCTTTTTTTAGGGCTCGGGCACTTCGTAATTACGATCGTGAGCTGAATTTATATCGGTATCCATACATTTACTACAATGAAATCTACCTACTTGATGAAGGCTATAAGCGCTTCTTTGCTGATCCGAGATCCGCAGTAAGAAAATTTTTAATTTTTTCTTTTAACAACAAAAATATTTTTGCCTGTTTTTACACAAGTTTTTCTAAAAACATGCCCGAAAGAAATATCAGAATTAGTTGGAAATAGAATATATTTTTTATTCAAACTTTTAAATATCGCAAAAACTTTAAAATATTTCTGATTCTTAATATTTAAAAATTTTTGTTTTCCGTATTTTTTCCAACTTTTCTAAGTTTTAATATTAACAATTTTTTATTAAAAATTTTAAAAAAATTTAAAAAATTTCTAAAGAAATTTTTTTAAGAAATTCTGTTTTCCACAATCATATGTTGAAATGGAGGATGAAAAATATGAAAAAGAGCTCATTAATTACGACGCTCATCTTAAACGTGCCAAGAAACGGATGAAACGTCCTCAGATGTTATATACCCCCTCTAGTCACAGGCGAGTTTCTTCTCTTCCTTTTCTCTCTAAAAATTTAAAAAATTAGTTGAAAAAATTAAATTATTTTTTGTAAAGAATTTAAAAACCTCCTCCAATTTTTCTTTTATTTTTCCGTTTCCTTTTTTCTGTTGTAAAGTATATTGTATGAAAAAATATTGTCCAAAATTTATTTTACTCCAAAATTTATTCTATTGTAAAAGAATTAAAGAAGAAAAAAACAGCAAATAAAATTTTAAAATATATTTGGGGAGGAATCCTGTCGTCCCAACGTTTATTTTGGGTCCGGAACTATCAATTCCTGAATTAAGGAGTTTATTATGTCGGTAGGATCCCTTACAATTTATACACAAAAAAGGACTTATTCAAATTAAAAATATTTGTATATTCTTAATTTACCCTTTTTCCAATTTCTAGAGAACCTTATTTTATTTGCTGTTTTTTTAAATCCAAATTTATCCGAAAATTGTGCCGATTTTGACGAGAATAAAAATATATTAGTTTCAAAATTTTATTTATTTACAAAATAAAACATTTTCAAATGCTCCCAAATTAATCTCAAATTAATAAAAAGAAATAGGTAATAAAATACACTAATAGAAATGCTGATTTGGGTAAATTCTAAAACGCTCGCAATTAACGTCCTACTCTGAACGGGCACAGCTAAAAATAGGCAAAGGCTGACTCGTCCTTTAAAGTCTTAGGTACCTCGATCCCAAATAACTTCTCGAACTAGATAGTGGTACCAGCGACTCCGCTCAATGATACGAAATGAATGGTATGTAAATCTAAAGACTGATTCACCACCGGTTAAAGTATTTCCAAAAAAGTGTTTAATACAAAATCGATGACCACCTTCAAGGGGCTTCCATTTTTTGACTTTTTCGCCCCCTTTTTAAATTTCCACCTTTTCGCCTCCTTTATCTCTTTCTTTCTGATTCTGATCTGTTTAATTGCTTTAAAACTAGTTAAAATATGAAAAATTAAGCTTTTCATTCGAAATTTTAATTATTTTTAAGGGGACACGCCCAAGTAGGCGCGGCCAACTAGGCGCAGAGCCATAACTACCTAGAAAATTTTTGGACCTTAACAATTTTGATACCAAACTCTCCAGCTCGATGAGAGGAATCGTTTAATACTAAATTTTGAAAGATTATAAAATTCTGAAGCAAGTTATGGCTCTGCGCCTAGTTGGCCGCGCGCCTACTTGGGCTGTACCCATTTTTAAGTTTTTATAATGCCTCCTTTTTTGCCCTCTTTTTGGCTAATTTCGCCTCCTTTATTCCCCCTTTTTCATCAGCGTTGCGTAACTTAACAAAACGGACACATCAAAACGTAACGTCATTGCAAATCTTTTCTCTGACCTATGCCTTGTCTGTCAACTGATTGTGAGTAAACCCGCTTTGTAGACCAAAAAGAAAAAGAGAAAAATTGAGTCAACACTGAAACGGCTAGAATAATTGTTATTAAAGTGGGACACGCCCACATTGTCGCGGGCCACATTGTCGCGACCACATTGTCGCGACCACTTTGTCGCAGGCCACTTTGTCGCAGGCCACTTTGTCGCAGGCCCACTTTGTCGCAGGCCACTTTGTCGCAGGCTTTCCTTTGATTTTTATTTTAAAATTGGCCTAAATTTTGCTGCCACGTGTCATACTTCATCCCACGGCTACAACAATGGGAAATTTGAAAAGGTTTAGAATTTTTATTTTGTTTTTAATTTTTTTTTTCAATTTTTTTATAAAGTTTTTAGGTGTTTTTTCCTTTTATTATTTTCTCTTATCCGGGTAAGTTCTGCCGGAAATTTTAACGGAGTAAAACCAAACCAGATTACTCCAGAAAACCCCTATCGTGCCCAGAAGGCTTTTTCCTACCCTCCATAGCATCATAAAAATTTTTCAAACGAAAAAGACCTTTGCGACAAAATGGCCTGCGACAAAGTGGCCTGCGACAAAGTGGCCTGCGACAAAGTGGGCCGTAAGTTTCATAAAATTTAAATATTTTTTATATTCCTTATTTTTTTTAATTTTAGATTTGTTGGTTGAAATGTTTTTTAGTTTAAATATTATAATTTTATTTTTCAGTCTAAAAAATCTTTTATATAAAAATGGCCCGAGAAGAAAAAAAGTTTCCAGCTGAACTTTATCTGGATCAGAGGTGTTTCGAAACAAAAAAATATTCGAAAATCGGAAATCGAAAATCGAAAGAAATCCAAAAATATCGAAATCGAAAATCGAAAATATTTTTCAAAATCTTCGAAATCGGAAATCGAAAATCGAAAAAAAATTTTTTAATAAAAAATTTGAAACTTAATTTTTGTTATGTTGGAACTTTTGCTCGACTAGTGACTAGAATCGGAGATCCAGGGATTAAGAGGGCTTAAGAGAGAGATCAAATCCACCATTATTAAGAGGGATAATGGAGGATTTGAGTAAAATCCCCTGTAAAGCAGAGCTAGGCCGCTTTACTCATAGGGTTGGGCGGTACCTGGCCTTCACGCAAATCTTCCAATATACCAGAGACAAAGCATAATATTGTTAATAGATCAGGGCCTCCTCCAATTAGCGCCGCAGGCGAAAATCTGAGAATTTTGGAAGGCCAAGAAGCCAAAAATCTTCTTTTTTCTGCGCCGCAGGCAAAAATTTTTTAAATTTTGTAGGATCCTTAAGTCAAAAATCTTTCTTTTTCTGCGCCGCAGGCGAAAATTTTTTAAATTTATGATGGCCGATAAGCCAAAAATCCTCAACTTTGGCGCCAAAAATTCAAATTTTTTCAAAAATTCGAAAATCGGAAATCGAAAATATCACAAAATTTCGAAAATCGGAAATCGAAAATCGAAAGGAAAAAAACCTCGAAAATCGAAAAACGAAAATCGAAAATCGAAATTTCGAAACAGCTCTGATCTGGATATTCTTAAATGGTTGAATTTCGATCAATTAATAAAGATTAAACCGTCAACGGGTTATTTAAAAGTTTTTATGAATAATTACAAGTTGAAATTGGCCCGAAAGAAATTTCGGGAAATCTATGTTGTTATTTTTATAAATTAATTTAATAATTTTTATTTTTCAGATTTCCAGTAGTTCAGAATTTAAGAAATTACCAAAACCAAAAGCCAACTTTTATGACTTTCAGTTGAGTAAAGAACTCGAAAAAAAGGTTAAAAATTAATATTTTTTATTTAAAAATAAACCAATTTAGTGGAAACATGGGATAGAGGAGTCAATTCCAGTGTTTTTAAATGCTTATAATGAAAAAGATTTCCCAATCTGTTTTGTAGAGGACTATCGCGACAGCACTACAGGTTAATTTTGTTTTCATGTTTTTCTGGAAAATTAGAAATAAGACCAATAGATTTTCAATATTTTTGAAAAAATTTTAATGTTTTCCGGTTTTTGACAATTTTCGGATAAATATATTTTGAAGACTTTAACTAAAAATTATTCTTCAAATCTCTAGATATGCACTTTCCAATTGTTCCAAAAAATATTGAGGAGATGAAAATCGCTCGGTTTTTATTTGAGCAGCTTTTTACCTCTGCCTTCGAATATGCTCTTTTTAGAGGATACAATATGTTTAATCCTCAAATTATTAAATTACTATTTAATGAAAATCCAACAGAAATTCCTTTACAAATTTATTCTAAGGAGGTCTTTATAGTTGTTGAAGCCGAATATTATTTGAACTTTATATTTAACCACTTAATTTGCAATGACCTTACCATTGTTATTTGCTATTACAACGACACAGAAGAATATATAAATGATTTATTAAAAATCTCAACAGATGGAGGGGATAAATTCTCTTATGTTGGTTATGAATCTCCCAACTTGAAATTAATTAACTTAATTTTGGAGGTTAGTAAATGATGTTTTGTAAGGCGAAAAACTAAAAATCGTGTCAATTTTAAAAATAAGCGAAAGGTTATTCCTATGTACATTAGATACTAATGTTGTTGTTCGATCCATCTGGGGATGATTTGTAAGAATTTTTAAGATGACTTGTAAGAGTTTTTGTTCTTTAATATTCAGATCTGGATTTAGATGGGCAAATAGGTGGAATTTGCTGATTAATCTGAGATCGATTTCTAAACGTCCTTTAAGAAAATTTGAAAATAAATTTTTTTTATAATCTTAAAAATTAATTTTAGCATGTAGAAAAATCAAAAGATCTTTCTAAAATGGTCAAGGAAATTAGACTGTCCGAGTTTGATTTAAATGTTGTGATGAGTAAAAGAGCAAAATATATTAAAACAGAAGTTTGGGATGATAATATAGAATATGCGGAATATCATCTTTCCAATGAATTCAATCCAAAAATAAAATTTGCAATTTTTTATGCAAAGTATTCTGCAATTGAAATTGAGAGAATTAATTAATTAATTTGATATTTAAATGTATACAAAATATATTTATGTCAGTAATTATTTTTTGAATTAAATTTCTCCACTAAATTTTTTTCCTCATTTTTTCCATTATTTTCTCCAAACATTTCTTCTAATTATGAAAAATTAGAGAATTTTGTAGCCCCATCCACTTCAGAAAATAATATAAAACGTCCTTTAGTTTTCCCACCTATTCCCGTCTTTTCATTAAGTTTGAGTTTTGTTGTTTATATACACAGAATTTGTCCCCGTTTAAAATTGAATATTTGATTTGATCTGGTAATCAAATAAACTTTTATTTGTGCTAAAAGCTCGATAAATGTTAAAAGAAAAGGATCAAGCAAAAAACTAGAAAAATGCCTCAATCAAAACCTAATTAACAAAACAACGAAGAATTTTCAAAAACTTTATTCAATGGAAAAATACAAGAACAATACAAATTATATATACACTCCGCGTCAAAATGATAGCTCCACCCCTATATTCTATTTTTATGTCAGAATTTGTGAACTAAAAAATATCAGATTTTTTTCTAATATCTCTCCTATCAAGACAAGCTCAAAAACATACAGAACAGAAAAAACTCATTAAGAATATTTTAAGAAAGTTCCAATTCATGTTTTTGATGTGCGTCAAAATGATAGCTCCACTTTTAAAAAGCCTAGTAAGGGGGCAGCTAAAATTCCCCAAAAATTTCTGTGAACTAATCTATTAATAAGTAATAAAATATAAAAAGAACGAAGTCGAAAACTACCTAGATCACTGAGATCTCAAGCCTCCGTTTTCAACGGGAAATGGGGTTACAGTACTTCAAAAAATATTTTAGACCCCTTAGAGTAGGTGTAAAATTTTTCTTTTATACTCGACAAATAGCCAATAAAATTTGCTATAAGCTACAGAAGGACCCATCCTTCTAAAAAATTTGTCCGGACCAGCGTTCAGGCTAGAATAACTTCTGCCCAGAAATAGCCTAAAAATGCACTATTTTTGGTCAGCAGATTTTCAGGCATCAGCGCCGCCACGGATAAATTTTTTAGGAACATGGTTCCTTTTGTATCTTGTAGCAAATTTTATTGGCTATTTGAAGAGTATAAAATAAAATTTCCAGACCTACCCTAAGGGGTCGAAAATTTTTTTGAAGTACTATACCCCCATTTTCAGTTGAAAACTGAGGTTTGATATCTCTGTGATGAAGATAGTTTTTGACATCGTTCTTTTTCTATTTAGAATACCTATCGATAGAAACGTTCACAGAAATTTTTGGAGAATTTTAGCTGCCTTTTAACTGTATCTATCTCAATTGGAGCTATCATTTTGACGCACCACAAAAACATGTATTTCCATTTTTCTAACATTCTTACTGAAATATTTTTTTTATTTTGAATGTTTTTGTGCTTCTTTTCTTAGAAACAATATTAGAAAAAAAATATGAAAAATTTAGAGCACTAGTTCGTAAATAAAAACCGAAAATCTAGGTGGATCTATCATTTTGACGCGGAGTGTATATACATACAAGCATTACAATACAAACAACAAAACAATACAAAGTGAGTTTTATATAAGGGAGGCAAATACATATATATATATACATACAACAAGAGAGATGGACAAATTGTTGGGAGGATTGGAAAGATTACATTCTATTGGAGAGACATCTATTTCGATCATCAGTCTTCTATAGGCTCGTCTATCTGAAGAATGAGTCGACGGCACCTCCACTTGGCGGGGGTGGAGCGCGTCCTCCTCCTCCTCCTCCCTGCTCCCAGTCGTATGGCCTCTCTGGAATGCGGTTGTTGGTGAGGTAATCCTTGAGGATTTTCATGATCCATTTGTAGTCAGGGCGAGTGTAGAACTTCAGACTGTCGATGTGCTTGAGCACTTGGCCGAACTCTTGAGGGCAACCATCGATGAGGCTTTTGACCGCTGCTTTCCTCGTCTCCAGGTCCATGCTGGGCAGCCTTTTCTTCTTGTATTCGCCGATCTAGAAAAATAAAAATTTATTGTTTTTATTTTATTAGAGGCTTTTTAGGTGCTTACCATGTTCATGTCGCCGACGTTCCCCCATGGCAGAGATCCTCTGTATATCTCGACGAGCATGTAGAACCAAGACTCCAGGTCGTCCTTGCGGGAATACTCCCTGTTGATGTGTGCTGAGATGGCTGCATAGCGTGGAGAGCCGCGGAAGTTTGAGGCCTGTCTTGGTCGACGTAGAGATCCCTAGGGAAAATTAAAGAAAATTTATTTTTTACTCCTCCATTTCTTACATCCTCGCGTTTGAATTTCCGCGCCATGCCAAAGTCGAGAAGATAGAGGACATCCAGCTCGTTCTCGTCCGCACGTCCAATTGCTGCGTTCGCTGGCTTGAGGTCCCGATGGAGGTAGCCGATCTCGTTGAGAGCCCTGATCGCGTTGACCATTTGCACTGAGATGCCAATTGCAGTGCCAGGTGTGAAGCGTCGACCCGGCCGCTCCTCGATCAACTTGTCCAAGCTTTTGCCAACAAGTGCCATGCTTAAAAAGGAAAATTATTTAAAATCCGCACACCTAACTACATACACTATATAGTTGAATGTGACCGATCTTCCCGCTGGGTCCATTTGGGTGTCTCGGCCGATGTCATGGCATTTGGTGAAGTGCTTTCCCTCCTTTATTCCGTGAAGATCTTGCAGAACCTGGGCCTAATAAAATTTGAGTTTTTTGTCGAAAAATAAAAGAAAAATAAAGAGAGTCTTACCTCCATAGCCAGTAGAGGTGGGTTGGCGTTCAACGGCTCCGTCTTGAGTGCAGCGGTCAGATTACCGTGCGTGCATAGGTAGACTGCTCCAAACGCGCCGGCTCCCAGCTTCTTGGTGATGGTCCACTTGTTGCATCGCTGTCCAGGTTGTAGCGTCACCAGCTGCTCCTCGCCCATGTTTGTTGATGATGAGTGTTGTCGGACAGTTGAGTTGATGAAGGGTTGATGATTGGCGCTGAAAAACAAGGCCTTTTATAGTGTTAGGACACAATTATTGTAAGCAGGGGCCAAGGATAGTATAAAAGCTGTTGTCTGTGTCAGACTAGTCGGATCATACTAGCCTAGCTAGTCACTGATCTCTGTCTGATCCAACTTCACAACCTTCGTATACACCGCTGATAGGGGGTTATGTGCTTGCTGACCATAGTGCCCAGTTGACGTGTTGAACGTTTCGCGCAGCAACAAGGAAGTATCGCTCATTTGAAATTTTGAACGAGGCCAAAATAAAGGAGAAAAGCCATCCATGCTTGGGAGATCGTCCGCTAATAAAAAGATAGAATGCCAAGCACATAAGGATCAGAATTAATTTTTTGAGGCTTGCTCTTTAGCTTTAGTTGATCTCTAAGGATTTACTAATTAAAAAGCAAATTAATTTTTATTTTCCATTCCAAAGAATTTTTTTTATCTTTTTTTCTATAAAAATAAATAATCAAAAATGTTGCTAAAATAAAAATGATAAATTATTTTCTAGTTTTTTATATCCTTTTATTAATTCCCTTTTCTTCTAATCATGTTTTAATGAGTAAAAAAAGAATAATTTTATTTAAGATTATTTTTTCTTTTTCTTAATCAAACGGTCATTTTAGTTAAGCATTTCCTGTAGAGAAGAAAAAGAAAAGCTTCAAAAACTTTTTTTCTTTTTTTCGATCGTTGTTGCACATCTATTAAACATTAAAAATTTATTTATTTACAAATGATTGCTGCGGGGTATTCAAATAAAAATAAATTTTTATATAACGGTTTTTTGGTTGCTTCTGCCCGCTAATGGGGTCATTCAAAAAAAATATTTTTTTTATTTAAAGCTAGTCTCTTCTCTAAAAAAATTTTTCTTCTGTTTGTGATATCTATACGAACCGGTCTTTAAAAAAAGCTTGGTTCCATCCTTTGCTCAAATCAACAAAGAAAGAAGAAAAGGAGAAAGTTAGTGGCGAAAGAGATTTTTCTTGCCATCCCTCCCCCCCCCCCAAAAAAAAATTTATTTTTTTTTTCGTTGATTTTTTCTCTTTTGTTAATCTTCATTTTCTGACCTGTTCCATCCAAAAAAATATTTCAATCTCTCTAATGGGCTAAAACACTTCTCTTTCAATTTATTTTTACATGTTTAGTGGAATAATCATCAAATTATTATCAATTGTATTTAACAGAGCCTTAAGAGAGTTTTTAAAGTCTGAGAATTTTTGAAAAAAATATTTTTTTATTTAAATTAACAACTAAACTGGAGGTTGGACTGGGAAGAGATTTCAGGCAAAAATTTCGTTTATCGATATTTATCGAAATATCGATCTCGAATTGCACTCCCAATCCAGTCTCCACTTAAAACTCAATTAAAAATTTAAAAAACACAAAAGTTAAAAAAAATATTTTTAACATCAAGTTCCCAACATTAAGACGATTTCTGTTTGTATTTTTCCTCTCTTAAATATGTATAATACATAATTAAAAATACAAAAAAAAATCAGAAAAATCTGAAAAATCAGAACATTATTTAAAATAACCTTCTCCCCCTTTCAAAACCCCATTTTTATAAATTTTCTTAAAAAACAGAAAAAAAATTTTTGTCTAAAAACAAAAAAATCTCCAAATAGCTAGAGGCGTGACAAACAATAAAAAATTAAAAACAATTGTTGTTTTAACACGTTTGGAAAGATTATTTATTTATTTCCCTCGTAGCATCCCGCGCGCTCTTTGATCTTGTCACCACCACTTTTTATTGCTTCCTTTATTTTTTTGCTCATCACATTTTTATTTTTCTTTGGAGAGAAAGCTTTATCTACATATTCCCTTTCATTTTTAAATTAAAAAAAAAATTTTTTTGGCTAAAATCCAATTTAAAAAAATAATTTTTTTAAATTTTTGGATGAAGTTTTGATTGTCTCTAAACATTTTATTTTAAAAGAAATAAACAAAAAATGTTCGTTGAAGAAGAAGTTTATCCCTCTGAAATTATTGCCTATTGTAGTTTAAATCTGCGGAGTCTTTGTTTATTAACTCGACTCACTTCAATTTTTCTCAATTTTCGATGTTAAAATATTTAATCGAAAAATACCGAGACTACCCCTTCTTTCCAGTCACTTAACTTCCTCAGCTTTAATAAGCTTTCTCTTTTCTCTCATTTTTATTTTAACCACCAACTAACGATTCTAATCCAACACAGTCTTTTAAATTATTTTAAAAATCTCAGAATTATTTAAAAATATTTTCTTTCTAAAAAATATTTTTTTAATTATCAACCAACTTAAACCTCATCTAAAAATTAAAAAAAAGACAAAATTAAAATTTAAAAGAAAATTTTTCCCTTATAATTAAATTTTTTTGCCTAGAAAACAATAATTAATTTAAAGAAAAACTTGATTTTTACATTTTTTAATTTATTTATCTTTTTTAAATCCATCAAAGATTATCTAGATATTACCATCAGCGATGTAAAGCCTTTTATTATTTTTTTAAAAATATTTTTTGTTGTCCTAATACATTAAGGTAGTTGGTGTTAGTTTCCTCGCTATTATTAATTAATATAGATTAATATCTACACAAATTCTGATTTTAGTCCTTTTAATAAAAAATGAATTCTGATTTTTAAATAAACTTGAATTAACTTGAATTAATAATTCTGAATAACTCTGATATTAATTCCGTGAAAATACATTAGAAACACATTATTAAAAACACATTAAGAGAGAAATTCTGATTTTGTAAATTCTGAAAATATATATTCGAAAACACAAATTCTGATTTGTAAAAAAGAAATTCTGAAATTAAATTCTGAAAATATAAAGTAAAATGCATTACTAAAAATACATCATAAAAGAAAATTCTGATTTTTTAAAATAAATTCTGAAAATACATTCTTCTGTATTTTCCAATTTTATTTTTAAAAACACAAACCTAATAGAATTCTGATTTTTATAAATTCTGAAAGTTTTATTTCTTCTGGTATTTAATCTTTTTATGTGGATTTTATTGCTTTACTAAGCGACAACATTTCTTTAATTTTATTTAATTAATAAATGCGCTAATTTAATTTTTACTTTTTGATTTTCTGACAGCTTTTACTTCCGTAAAAATGTAATAAAAGTCATTTTAAGCTTTTTTAAATGAAAATAATGGAAAGAAGGAAATCTTTTAAAAAATTAAATTTTAACTATTTTTGTATTATTTTATTTTCTTTAATTTCTTTATTTTGTTCTGTGCAAGGCTTTTTATTTGGCAGTTTGGGTGGTGGCGGAGGTGGTGGAGCTGGAGGTGGTGGAGGAGGAACTTGGTGATATTAAATTTTTAAATATAAATTTTAATTAATGATTTCTTCTAGTTGTTGTTGTTGCCCGTCATCTTCAGGTCTATCAAGCTTTTCAAGCTCAGGTTGTGGAGGATGTGGGGGAGGTGGTAGCAGTGGATTTGGTGGAGGTGGTGGGCCTGTACTTGTGAATTGTGGTGGTGGTGGAGGGGGAGGATATGGAGGTGGTGGTGGTGGAGGATGTGGCGGAGGTGGAGGATGCGGCGGAGGAGGAGGTGGATGTGGAGGGGGTGGAGGAGGATGCGGCGGAGGGGGTGGATGCGGAGGAGGGGGTGGATGCGGCGGTGGTGGAGGGGGATGCGGTGGCGGAGGAGGCGGAGAAATATCACTGGGCCTCAGCTGTGAAGGAGGTGGTGGAGGTGGTTGCGGTGGTGGCGGAGGAGGTGGTTGCGGTGGTGGAGGAGGATGCAGTAGTGGTGGCGGAGGAGGATGCAGTAGTGGTGGCGGTGGAGGATGCAGTAGTGGTGGTGGCGGTGGAGGAGGATGTGGCGGTGGCGGAGGAGGTTGTGGTGGTGGTGACGGATGTAGTGGTGGTGGTGGTGGAGGAGGTTGTGGAGGCAGTGGCGGTTGTAGTAGTAGTGGTGGTGGTGGCGGAGGAGGTTGTGGTGGTGGTGACGGATGTAGTGGTGGTGGTGGTGGAGGAGGAGGTTGTGTTGAATCAAGTGGTGGATGTTCTGGAGGCGGAGGGGGTGGCGGATGTAGTAGCGGTGGTGGCGGAGGCGGTGGAGGAGGAGGTGGATGTTCTGGAACTAGCGGATGTGGCGTTTCTTCCAGTCAATCTAGCAGTTATGCAGGACCGGTATATTGCGAATTAATTGAATGATGTCTTTAATTGCGTTTATTTCTAGGCTCAGTCCTCTTACATATCTGTTGGATCCAGTAGCGGTTATTCAGCACCTCAGAGTGGATATGCTGGACCTCAAAGCGCAGGATATCAACAGCAACCGAGCGGCGGCTATTCACAACAACAGCAACAAGGAGGGTCCTACACCGGAGGAGAACAACAACATGGTGGAACTTATTCTGGGGGAGAACAACAACAGCCACCAACACAAGTCGGTACGGAATACTCAGAAGCAGTACCGGCCGCTCCTGAACCTGTTCAACCGCCACAGGCTCCAGTTCCACAGACTTCGGTTCCTGCAGCACCTGAACCAGTCTATTCACCAGCGGCTCCGGCAGCAGCACCAGCGGCAACTGAACCAGCCTACTCACCATCAGCACCAGCAGCGCCTGAAGCAGCACCACCTCCTCCACCTCCTGATACACATGCATATCAGGTCATTCAAATTGTCGTGATTATCAACGATCATTCATTTATTTAGGAAGTTGAACCTTCTGCGAGTGCCGTTGAGCAAGATACCGGTAGTAGTGGAGGTAGCAGTCAGCCAAGTGATGGAGGCTCTTCGGGTTCTAACACTGCTAGCAGTCAACCAAGTTATGGCGGAGCTGCCGCAGCTGGTGATAGATTGCAAGAGGTTCAAGAAGACAATGACGAGAATGCAGATAATAATGATGTTAATTTTCTTTAAAAATTCAAAATAATTTTTAAAATTTTTACCAGAATGATGGAGACGTAGAAGAATTACGAGGAGAAAAACAAAAAGAACAACAAATAACATTTTCAACATCAACAACAAAAGGAAAACATATCTCAACAACACCTTCATCATCCTCTCCTTTAAGAATTACCCCAGCAAATTTACCTAAAGCACCTTCAGGCAAAAGTCCTTTAGCTAAAGAAGTCCCTCGTTTACCTCAACAATTTCAACAAAAAGAAAAGAAAAAATTAACAGAAATAAAAGGGCAACAACAACAACAGCAAACATCCTCAACATCCACAACACCTACAGCAGCAGATATTTTTATTGAACCTATTGATATTGCTAAACTTAGATTATCTAATGATACGGAGTGTAATAGTGAAGAATTGAGAACTATAGTTTTGGAGGTAAAAAGAAACTTAACAGAAATAAAAGGGCTTAGATTAGGGTTCGATATAATTACGACTTCCATTCCCAAAACACTTTCCTTCATAAGTCAACTCAATTCGAATCGAGGGTGTCGTGATAGAGGACTTCGATTAGGGTTATAACTGGGACTAGAGGATCATTTTCCATCTAGAGATCTTCCCGGTTTTCGGGTCTCTTTTCCCGGTTTTCCCGATCCGGGTCCCTCCCGGTCAACTTGCAAAACCCGTTTCCCGGACCCGATTTTTTAAAAATTCCGATCTCTATTTCCATCATCATCATTTTCCTCTTGTTCCTTGAACTTATCTTGAACATTAACTACTTCATCCCCTTTATTTGTAAATAGCCCACAGGAAGTCTTCCCCCAGCACCTTAGGGCAATTCCCGATTCCACAATCTCTAATCTACTAATAAAATTTAAAAATAATTTCCATCACATACATAGAATCTAACAAATGATGACCTAAACGCCGCAAAACGAACAATTCAGTTACAAGCAGAAGCTCGTTTTGGAGGAAGATTTGACGTTATATGCTCTCACCATGATTTTTCTTATATTACAAACACTGAACTATGGTGCCAAGAAACTAGAGACAGTACTAGTTGTTATGCTTATAGGCAACTTGGATATTAAATTATTTTTAAAGGAAAATAATTTTTTGAGGAAACAGTTGGATAATTATTAGAAAATAAGAGAATTAAAATGATTTAAAATTTCAACTGTTTTCTAAAAATTATACACAGTATTTCCATGTTCTTTCATAAAAATGCTCTCATTCAGTAATTTATTTGCCTACATAAATTTATTCTTTTTTTTCTAGTAATTCTCAATGTTTTTAGTAATTTTAATAATTTTTTTATCATTTAATAATGTACTTATTAATAAAAATATCCAGTGATTTAAAATAAATTTAATCTTGTATGTATGTATGATGAGAGAAATTTAGTTCTTTTTATGTTCCTATAAAAGCGAACCTAAATATTCCCACTATTCAACATTCTCCAACTGTCTTCACAAATCTACACGCTTCTCAACAAGTCCAAATGGATTCTCCGGTTACAACGGCCATCAAGGTGGAGGAATACAGCTACAGCGCGGAACATCTGTCGGATGACATTGACGACACGCAGCGGGACATCACCGCCGAGGAAGACGAACCAGCGGAGGGCGTCGACTCGTGCCGTGAACTTCATGAAACTGCAAGGGAGACCATCAGTAACGAGGATAATGTGCTGCTGGGAGATGAAGAAGACGAAGATCTGCCAGCCGATGAGACGCAGAGGGAGGAGGAAGAAAAGGAAGTTGACACGGCTGTGACGTACATCGATGGAGAAGAGGGAGAGGTGGACGTGGACATGAACGCTCTGATGGCTGCTGAGCTCGATAACTACCCAAACATGGACCATTGCGCCAGTGACTGTGACACGGCAACTGTGTATTCCGAAGGCGAGGAAGAGCAGCCGCGCATGTACATTGTTGGAGAGACTAAACCAAGTGAGTTTTGATATTTTCTGATTTTTATTTTCCAAAAAAATCTTTTTTTTTACCCCAGAATACAAGCTCTACCGAGCAGCTCGTCGTGCCTCATTCTACGCGGACAAGGGAATGGAGAATTTGCACGCCTACTACACCGACTACTCCAATAGCTCTGTGGCGGCGCAAATTGCAACTGGGATGATGGCAAACGACTAGAGAAAAGTGAAGCCTAAATGTAGAAGGAAGAGGATAATTGCTTTGTGATATATATATATATTGTTTGTAAATGTATTGTGATCTATTTGTTGTATAGCTATTGTATATATTGTAAATTGTTCTTATGTAAATTCTTGAGATAATTGTTTTTTTCGGTAGATTTTTAATAGATTGACCAAAATTAGTGACCAAAAAATAGGTTGACATTGAAACAAGCCAAAAATCTAACTCAAACTTCACCCTTATTTCATCGGCATTTAAAAAATCCAATTACCTCAGAACGGATTTCAAAAAATCCAATTTCCGCAATTTAGAAAACCATTAGGCGAAAACGAACTTTTCCAACAATCAAACAAAAAAATTTTTACACAAAAAAAACAAAAAATAGTCAATGTCTCGTTTCACTTATTAAATTTGTGGCCCTAAAGAGGGCCGTTTGGGTTTGGTTGTTTGTGTTCACGTCGCAGCCATTCAAGTACGCTCACCACGAATTCGTCGGGCAAGTTGGATGTCTGAAAATTTTAAATTTTTAAAAATTGGTTAATTTTCCTTAAAAACTCACCCTTAGGCATGATGGTCACACGCTTGGCGTGGATGGCACACAAGTTGGTATCCTCGAAAAGACCAACAAGATATGCCTCAGAAGCCTCTTGCAAAGCAAGAACAGCGCTAGATTGAAAGCGAAGATCGGTCTTGAAGTCTTGCGCAATCTCTCTGACCAGCCGTTGGAAAGGAAGTTTGCGGATAAGTAATTCGGTCGATTTTTGGTAACGACGAATTTCACGCAAAGCTACGGTTCCTGAAAAAAGGATTTTAAGAGACAACGCTAAAAGATTTTCTTGCCTGGGCGGTAGCGGTGCGGCTTCTTCACACCTCCGGTTGCCGGTGCAGACTTGCGCGCAGCTTTGGTGGCGAGCTGCTTACGCGGTGCTTTTCCTCCGGTAGACTTACGGGCTGTTTGTTTGGTACGAGCCATTTTTTTAAAGCTTTGTTGTTGTTTTAAAGATATTGAACACTTTTTACTTTTGAAAAGTGAAGGTTATACCTAGGAAAAAGTCTTAAATAACGAGGTCATTTTCTAAACACGCCCACAAACAATAAAAGCAAAGCTAGTTTGCCCGCCAAAAATTTAAAATCGACATTTTATGTAATAGAAAGAGAAAAGCAAACAAGAAAAGATAATGGGCTAGACAACAAAAGAAAGTTTTTTATTCCATTTTGGATTTTGTCCAATTGTCTATTCTCCAATTCTAACACTATTTTTATTGCCTCCTGTCTCACAACATGGCGTCGTTTCTGCGTCTCTTCTTAACAAAGACCGCCCATCTTTTTTCCTTTCTATTTAAGATTACTTCTTCGTGTCCACCTCACAGTTTCACTGTGTTCAGCAAAATTTACAAGCTTTCTTTCAACTTTAACAGTTATCAAAACAATGTCAGGACGTGGAAAAGGTGGCAAAGCAAAGACTGGCGGAAAGGCGAAAACTCGATCTTCGCGTGCCGGACTTCAATTTCCAGTTGGACGTCTTCACCGAATTCTCCGCAAAGGACATTATGCTGAACGGATCGGCGCTGGTGCTCCCGTCTACATGGCCGCTGTTCTTGAATACTTGGCTGCCGAGGTTCTCGAATTAGCAGGTAATGCTGCTCGAGACAACAAGAAGACCCGAATCAATCCACGGCACTTACAACTTGCCGTGCGAAATGACGAGGAACTTAACAAGGTTGGGAATTTCTGTTCAATTTTAAATTTCATTTTTTAATCTTTTAGTTGCTCTCTGGCGTGACCATCGCGCAAGGCGGAGTGCTTCCCAACATCCACGCCGTTCTGTTGCCGAAGAAGACTGCTGGCGAGACTGCTTGAAGAATTGCTGTGACAACAAAAACCAAACCCAAACGGCCCTCTTTAGGGCCACAAATGTAATAAGTGAAACGAGACATTGACTATTTTTTGTTTTTTTGTGTAAATTTTGCATTTTTTTTAATTTTTGGAGTAATTTATTTAAAATTGGCATTTTTTATCGCTTTATTTAATGATTTGTCGTTTCTTTTGATTATGAATCATTCGAATTGGATTTTGCAGGCTTTTTTTCTCATTGTTTTAGTTCTAGCAAAATTACACGAAAACCAGGATTGGTAGCTTCCTAAATTTTGTTTATCAACTTTGACAAATTTTGAGGTTTATTTAAAATTTAAATGTTAATGCAAAATACATTTTACATATTTAAAAATCGTATAAATTTTCTTTTAATTTTTTTCCATATTTTCAACTTTCCAGATATCAATGAATATACACATTGAATATTCATAGCGTGTGTCAGGATAATATTTGGTTGCACTTCCAAATTTTTTATTTTTTTTTTGTGGCGGACAAGCCAAAAAGTTGTTGAAGTTTCTATTCTTAAGTAGGTTGAGAAATGTGCTCATAGCAACAATTCATTTAAAAACCCAAGCCAAGCTGTTCTGTTTTTGCCCGCTAATTTTTAATATTTTCTCATCGAAAAGCATAAAGAACAAAAAATATTTTAAAAAGGAATTTAAAAGGAGACAGGGGAGAACATGTCAACAGCATAACATAAAACCCAAGCCATATAAAAATTAAATGTGAGTAACAAAATAGTTGATAAGTTAATAAGAAAAATTGAAAGGTAATGGGAAAAATAATTTTATGAAAGAAATCGGGCGTTTTGGAGATGATATCAGAGGAAAAAGGCTCCTGCGATGTTCTTGTCTCGGACTACCTGTTCTTCAAACATTAGTTCTACTTTGGCTAACACCTCATTTACTCAACTCATTCCTAAGGATTCAGAAGCCAAGCCAGATCGTTAAATTGTCTTAATTGTTGAGAGCGAAGAAGCATTTTGTACTTGGCTTCAGTTTTTATGACTGATAGAAAAAACACGATAAAACATTCTAGTTTAGTTAATTTTTTAAAGATGGAAAAACGATAGAAAAAATTATAAACTGTTGAGAAACTTAAATTTCAGATTTGTACAGGAGCACGTCTCACACAGGACCAAAGCTCGAGTTTAAAAAAATTTAAACCTCAAAGGCCATTTCATCCTCCAGCTACATCTAAACAAAAATATCCTAAATCTCACTGGTAAAAACCAAAAATTTTATTTGAGGTAAAGCAAAAAAAAATAAATTTATACAAAATTCAAATAGTCAATGTCTCGTTTCACTCATTAGATTTGTGGCCCTAAAGAGGGCCGTTTGGGTTTGTTTGTTGGACTTCAGCTGCCTTCCACCAATTGTTCTTTAGCCACCAAATCCGTAAAGAGTACGTCCTTGGCGCTTCAACGCATAGACGACGTCCATGGCTGTGACTGTCTTTCTCTTGGCGTGTTCGCAATAAGTTACCTGAGAAATTAAAAAGTCAAAATCAAAAAATTTTCTCAAAAATCTTACCGCGTCTCGGATCACATTTTCAAGGAAGACTTTCAGAACACCTCGAGTCTCCTCGTAAATGAGCCCGGAAATACGTTTCACTCCACCACGACGTGCCAGTCGACGGATTGCCGGCTTGGTGATTCCCTGGATGTTATCACGCAAGACTTTTCGGTGACGCTTTGCGCCTCCCTTTCCAAGTCCCTTTCCGCCTTTTCCTCGTCCGGACATTTTTTGTTGTTATTAAGCGTTAAGATTTTAAGCAGCGAAATTGTTGTACAGAAAACTGTGGAGAATGCCGTTGTTTTTCTACTTTTATATTTGTAGAGTCGCTTGGGTTTTTAATGGGCGTATACTTTGTAGGAAAAAGAGAATAAAATAATACAAAAGAACACGTGTTTGTATGAGAGTAATTAAAGAAAAAGAGAAATACAGCTTGCATTTTTGTCTCACACTCTCCTATTTTTATTTATACTCTAACCTCTTTATTTTCTATATTCATTTAATAGTTTGGACGTTAAATTCGATAGACACGCTTTTTTCTCTCTCTAATTTTGGGCGGGCAGACAATTTTCGCTTTGTATAAAAGTCTTATATTGACCATTCTTCTTCATTTTCCAACCGCTTTAAAAAACAACGTTCAAAGCTACATCAAGCTAAAATTTAAATGGCACCTCCAAAACCTTCTGGTAAAGGAGCGAAGAAAGCTGTCAAGTCAACGAAAGCTGTGCGCACTGGAGACAAGAAGAGAAAGAAGTCGCGAAAGGAGTCTTACTCGGTCTACATCTACCGAGTTTTGAAACAAGTCCATCCGGACACTGGAATCTCCTCAAAAGCGATGAGCATTATGAACTCGTAATGATTTTGTTTTACTTTCAATATCAGATTTTCTTATTTTCAAGGTTCGTCAACGACGTGTTCGAGCGAATTGCCGCTGAGGCTTCACGACTTGCGCATTACAACAAGCGCTCAACCATCTCTTCTCGGGAAGTGCAAACTGCTGTTCGTCTGATCCTGCCTGGCGAGCTTGCTAAGCACGCCGTTTCGGAAGGAACCAAGGCGGTGACGAAGTATACTTCGTCAAAATAAATGGCTCAACATCGCCAAACAACAACCAAACCCAAACGGCCCTCTTTAGGGCCACAAATGTAATGAGTGAAACGAGACATTGACTATTTTTAATTTTATTGATAAAACTTTAAAAATTGCTTTTGTTTTTTTTATTTTTGTCTTATAAAACTAAATATTTTGTTTTACATACTTATGGTTTTGATTTATCTTTGAGGTGAACTATAGATTTCAATTTAACAAAATAGAGTTTTCTAGCGTATTGATGTAATTTTTTTTTCGTTGTTTTGAAATTTCCGTTGTTAGGTATTTCTTGATTTACTGTCTTAAATTTTCCATTAGGTGTTTGTTGAGTTGTTTTGGTTAACGGTTCACGACGAATCGATGTTTTTACATTTGTCGATTTTTACTCAAGCTGACATTTTGTCCATCCTCTCCCCATTTTATTTTAGTTTTTACAACATCCTCAAGAATGTTTGGTCGACCTTTGTTTGTTTGTATTAACTAAATTCTGCCTATTAAACATGAAACAACGTCGTAAACCTCAAACACCATTTTTCAGATGTAATTCCTCGAGATTATCAAGAGTTTATACACGAAAACATTTTCGGATTGGTTACAAAAACTTTCAAATAGGTTTACTTTATTTTTTTATTCCTCAAAAATTTTAACAATTTTAGGCGATATTGTCCGCATCACAGATTCTACAGATGGGGAGGATTATTTCGCCCAGATAATTCAATTGATAGTAAACGAATATTCTCAGGGATTTGCGTTTGTCATTTGGCTGGTTCCTAAGTTGGGATATAATTTTAAGTCTTCGGATCAGTTTGATTTGTCAAATTATACTTCTTTTATGGGTTTGGTTTTTGCTATTGTATTATCTAGTTTTTGGTTTTTTTGTTTTTATCGAATTTGGTCGTATAAAAATTTTTTTTGGGAATTTTCGGATCAACTCTGAGGAGGTAGGAAATCCTCCAAAGAAACAACTCACTAACTTATTAGGCACCTTATTTTGAGTACCCGTTGACCTAAGTTTACCTATAATGATCTAATATAATCTCAACTCGTAAGGCAATAGATCCTGATTTTCCTTTACCGATTACTTACAATTAATTTTTTTATTTTTCTAGAAGAGGAAAAGCCAGTCCCTCTTAGCGCTTGTGAATTCGAGTGTCATTCGCTGATACCAAATTGGTCACCTGAACACGAAGTTCGTGCGCAATTTCGAAACGAATTAAAGGAAAGAATAGAGGCAAACAAAAGAGAAGGGATTTTCTAACAATTTTAACTTTGTTTTAGTGTTTTCTTTAATCTAATAAGTTTTTTTTAGTTTTCATATTTTTCCGTATTTAACCTAAATAATTTTATTTTAGTAACACAACTTTTCTTGATTATTGTAAATTAACAAAAATTTAATTTTTGTTTTATTCTTTACTAATTAACTAATATAATATTTTGAGTTTACTTTGTATTTGTGAATACTAAAAAATAATAAATTTAAAAAACAAAATTTTTTTTTATTTCATTCAAATCGTTTTTATCATCGTACTTTTAAATTTATTTTTAAGAAATTTATTTTTCCCTTACAATTAGTTTAGTTATTTACCTTCTACTATTAGTTTAACAAAAAAAAATATTTTTTTAAATGCAACGTGTTCATGCTTTGATAAGCGAGGATGAATTTCATAAAACGGTTTGCTTTTTAATTTTTAAAAAATTTACAAAAAAATTTTTTTGATTTAAAGGATTATCTGCCTTCGAGTTGCTCTGATGTTTTTCTGCCAGCTTTGAATTCGTCTATTAGGTAAATTTTGAAAATAAAATCTCTAAAAATAATTTTTTATAGTCGTTCAGCAACGCCAGAAGTCAATTTTAATCTTAAAAATATTCCAATAGTAACACCAAGAAAATTTATTCGGGCAAAGCGTTCTTCAAGTCGGGCAACTACTAACACCAATTCTGTTTCGCGAATTCCAACAGTTTCAATTTCTTCGAGTATTTGCTCTTCGGAAATGCCTAAACCTGTTTTGCAGAATATTGTTTCTACTGTTAATCTCGGTTTCTTTTTTAATTATTGTAAATTGAAAAGGGGGTTGGGATCTCTGATGGAATTAGGAATTGTTTAATTATAGGTTTAGCTCTATTTTGAAATCAAACACGCTCGTTTTGCTGACTAGAACAACCTACTTTAATTTATCTCTTTATTCATTGTTTATTTTCTACCACATTTTTTGTTTCACTCACGGCTTATTTACCTCCTTATATTGCCTTTATTTTACCATTGTTTTTTTGAGATCCAGCCTTTTAGAATCCTTACATTAGCAAATTCATGTATTCTATTTTTACTTATTGTTTAATTTCTCTTTGACCATTATCTAGATAAGGAGACCTTTTAAATATTAAAAAATTAACAATAAGCATCTTTTTAGATGTACGCCTTGATCTTAATCAAATTGCAAAAACAGCGCTCAATTCCGAATACAATCCTAAACGGTTTTCTGCTGTAATTATGCGTATTCGAGATCCTCGTTCAACTGCTCTTATTTTTAATAATGGTTTTTTTTTATTTTTAATTATTAAAGGAAAAATTTTTTTAGGAAAAATTGTTTGTACTGGCGCTAAATCAGAGGAAGCTAGTCGTTTAGCAGCTAGACGTTTTGCTCGAATTATTCAACGTCTTGGATATGTTGTTCAATTTAATGAATTTAAAGTTCAAAATTTGGTTGCTTCTTGTGATTGTAAATTTCGTCTTCAATTGGAAGGTTTGCATTTTTAATTTGATTTTAAAAATATATTTAACTTTATAAAATTTTAAATTATTAAAAAATTTAGAAAATATTGCTTTTAATTGTAAAAATCAGCCAGCATATTTGACTAGCGGGTGGGGAGCCTTGTTTATTTTCTCTTCTCTATTTTAAATGAATGTTTCACAGACTTCGGTGTTGCTCAACATTTTTGCTTTGTTCTGAGACTGTATGGGAAAAAGCCCTGTAATGATTTAGTGGGAAAGCAGTTGTGAACGCGAGTGTGTTTTTTTGTTAGTCTTCAACTTCGTCTTGCATCTCTCCCCATCATAAACGTTCTTCTGCTTGTTTTCTTCTATTTTCACCAAATCTCTGATAATATTTAAATTTCTACTATTTTTTAATTCTCCTAAAACTTGCCAACTACCTACAAAAACTTCTCCGTTGTAAAACAACATTTCTCCACAAAATTTAAAAAAAATAGACATAAAACGCCTATTTATTTTTATTTATATTTAATTATATATTGGACAACAACGTTTTAATTTAAAAAAATTAAAACACGAATTATTAAATAAAAAACTACATTTATTATTAAACAGAATGTCTTATTTAGGTAGCTTCCTTTTAAGTTTTCTTTTCTCTTTATTTTTCTTTCCTCTAAATTAAAAATTTTTTTTCCTTATTTCTTGAACACCCAATATTGTATCTTTTATTTTCCTTTTTATTTAGGTTTTGCTATAACTCATTATCAATTCAGTACTTATGAGCCAGAATTGTTCCCTGGACTTATTTATAGAATGGTTAAGGTTTGTTTGTGAAAATTTTATAATTCAAATTATAAATAATTTTTGTAAAATTTTTTCTGTTTGATGTCTAAAAATGTTTAACATGATATTCTGAATTTTAAACTTAAATGTTTCCCTTTTCTTTGCTCTTTTTTGAGAAATTTTTCTGTTTAATGCCTAAAAAATGTTTAAAATGTTTTTCTGAATTTTAAACTTAATATTTCCCTTTTTTGCTCCTTTGGTTCTTCCAAAGGTGTGGAATTAGCTGTGGGAATTAAGAAGCTAATAAACACCAAATTCAAAATTCCCAAAAAATTTTGTTTCAAAAATATAATTTATTTTGACACAAATTAAATCAATTTTCATTTTTTGTTTATTTAGCCTCGTGTTGTTTTGCTTATCTTTCTTAGCGGCAAAGTGGTCATTACTGGGGCAAGAAAAAGGGAGCATATTGATGAAGCTTTTTCTCAAGTAAAATTTTCTTTTAAATTTTTAAAAATAATTTTAAAGGTTTATCCAATCCTGAAACGTTTTAAGCGTTGATTTTAAGTGTTCTAGGTTTGTGTCTTTTAAATTTACTAGAAATACTTTTCTTCTTTTGACCTCTTAAAAACAAAAACATATTGTTTTTATATTTGTTCTTTTGTGTTGGACGTCTTGTTTAGTTTATTAAACAGAGAAATTGGGTTAAAAATATTTTAAAAAAATTTTTAATAGATCGAGATTATTAAAATTTTAATGACTTACCGTATTTTTCTAAAACAACCCATTGGGTTGTTTTTTTTTTTTTCCCATTGGGTTGTTTTTTTCGATCGACCTCTAGAGGGAGCAATTTTAGAGGATGGGGTTATTTTAGAGAAAATACGGTATTAGAATAACCTTTAATTTGACCATTTTGACCAGGCCCTTTAACAAACAATTTTTACAGACAGATTAGGCCCAAAAATTGGTAATAAATTATACCCACCTTTCGACGATAAAACAAAAAATTTTTTACCCTCAGACAACTTTCTCTGTTTAACGATTTTTAAAAGAAAATTCTTTGCATAACCCCCAAATGTTTTTCTTGATTTTTTCTTTATTCTGTTTTTTCATCAAAATTGTTTATAAAAGATCTCTCTACTATTATTCCCCAAAAATATCTCAAAATTATCAAAATAATCTCATTGTTCAAAAATATTATTTTTTTTTGTTTTTTGTGCAAAATGATACTTGATTTCTTGCCTTAGATTATATTTTTTGTTTTTTCTTAATATTATTGTTTGTTGATAAAAATGCCGGTTATTATTTTGATTTATTTTTAAAGGTTATTTTAACTTTTAAATATTTTTTTTGTAAATTAGAAAATTATTTTTTAAACTTTTAATTAGTCATGTCTTCACTTGTTCAAGATGAAACGGAATGCAAGTAATTTAATTTTTTTAAATTAAAGAATCCTTTTTTAATTTAGATCGACTCTGGGTACTTTATTATATACGGAGAGGAAAATTTACGGATTTTCTGCTAAAGTAGTTGATGTAATCCTTCCAACAAGCAGTTTATTTGGGCACGTCGAATATAAATTGGAGTTGAAGGTTTCTTTTAATTTTAATATTTTAGGAGCCCGATTCTTTAATTAGGATTTTGTGAATGCTTTTTGATAGGGAATTTTCAAAATCAAAAACACGAAAAACTTTCGAATTTCGTTTGTCAATAAAATCCTATTCTACTTAAATTAACTATTTTATGATTTTATACCTAATTTAATGTCAAAATATTTTCAAATCGTAACTATAATAGAACTATGAAAATCATTAGAACTGGAAACAAAATTATTAATTTAACAAGCTTGGAACTGGGTCCAGTCCAAAAATTGAGTCCAGGAATTCATTTTCCTTTTCAATTTCAGTGTTTAAAAAATTGAGTTTCTAGTAATTGACAAATAATTTTATTAAAATTAAATTTTTTAAATTTCCATTTAGGCTTCACCACATAACGCAATAGATAATGAACCTCGTATTTTTAACATGTCAACACGTTTTAAGGTTATCAGCCGTCTTTACTCTACACTTGCAATGATTCATCGCAATGTTATTTTTTATAAATTTTTTAAATTTTCTTCCAATTTTTAGCTTTATCTAAAAGACAAATTTCCATCTTTTGCCGAACCCAAATTTTTTGGAACAGCAAGTCCAGAGACGGTGACAGAAAGGAGGAATGCTATAGACAATTTTTTGCAATTTGTTTTGAATAATGAGGTTTTTTGGGTTTTTTTGATTTTTAAAAATTAAAAAAATTTTTTTAGACGCTTTGCAAGTCGAGAGCTCTTCAAGCTTTTATTGAGGTTTTTTTTGAATTTTTAGAAAAGAATTTATTTCATTTTCTTTTAGGAAACAAAAGAATTTTTGCCAACAGATAGCAACGAAACTGAAGAAATTGAAATTAAATCGAATGATGTTGAAAATAATAAAATTGAAGATACCTCAGAAAATAAACAAAATGAAGTTAAAGAAAAGGGGGAGGAGAAGGAAGAAGTTAAATAAAAATAAAGAGGGATAAGGAGAAAGAAGTAAATGAGAGTGGAATAAATGAATGCCTATGTTTATAAAAATAATTAAAGAAAAAAGTGTTCTTTTTTTTGATTCTCAACTAGTTGTGCCCATTGGGGTATGGCGGTAAGTTGCGTATGCAATGGCAGTTGAATTTTGCTTTGGGTTTAAATTTTGCTCTGCCCGTTGGAAAGCCTAACGGCTTTGGGGCGCGCTTCGCGCGCTGCTAGAAACATTAAGATCTACCCTGCCTTTTTATTGCTCCGGGCCTTCGGCCCTCGCCGATAAAGTTTAGCCCTGCCTTTTCATTGCTTCGGGCCTTCGGCCCTCGCGGTTCAGTTTGAATGGATCTTAAGCTCGGGCCTTCGGACCTCGCGATCCATTTTTGGATGGGTCTCAAGCTCGGGCCTTCGGCCCTCACCGGTAATGTTTTGCCCTGCCTTTTCATTGCTTCGGGCCTTCGGCCCTCGCCGGTAAAGTTTTGCCTTGCCTTTTCATTGCTTCGGGCCTTCGGCCCTCGCCGGTAAAGTTTAGCCATGCCTTTTCACTGCTCCGGGCCTTCGGCCCTCGCGACCCATTTTGGGATGGATCTTAAGCTCGGGCCTTTGGCCCTCGCGATCCATTTATGAATGGATCTTAAGCTCGGGCCTTCGGCCCTCGCGACCCATTTTGGGATGTATCTTAAGCTCGGGCCTTTGGCCCTCGCGATCCATTTATGAACGGATCTTAAGCCTTCGGCCCTCGCGATCCATTTTGGGATGGATCTTAAGCTCGGGCCTTCGGCCCTCGCGATTCGTTTTGGGATGGATCTTAAGCTCTGGCCTTTGGCCCTCGCACGCCGGGCCTCCGGCTCGCCGTTTGAGGGCCTTCGGCCCCGAAACCCCCCACACCTGAAATTTCGACCTTTTGTAACTTTGGACAAAATGGTCAGAAAATTCCAGAAAAAATATTTTCATGTTCAGCTCGATAAGGGCTTTCGATTGATATAACATTTGCCCTTTTAAGTCATTTTGGAAAAAATAAATTTTTGGCCGAAAATTTCGACCGAAAAATTTACGTAATTTTTCAAAAAATCATAACTCCCCAAAAATAAAGCCTTTTGAAACATTTTAAAAGCTTAATATATAGCAAAAATTCTGCTCTATTTTATAAAAATATTTATAACGCCCCACAGCATCGATATACCTTAGAAAATTTTAAAAAACCGAAAAATTTTGAATTTTCAAAAAATCGACCCTACCAGGCCTCGGGTTAAAAGTTTTAAAAATTTAAATAGCTCAAAAAATTTGCAATTTTTTGCTCTATTTTATAAGCTTTAATTCGTTCCACTACGACAATAATCGACAAAGTTACACTCGATTTAAATTTCACCAAAAAATTTCAAAAGGGTACCCCTTCAAAAATGGGTCAAAAATTCGACCTCGAGAAAAATATGTTTTATGGTGCTCCAATATGTGCTGAGCACGAATCTGAAGTCCGTTTATTTTTAAAATTTTTTTAAAAAAAGTTACACTCAAAAAACCGACCACTTTTGGCCCCAAAAATGCCACTTTTTGCCCTATAACTTTCTGAGACTCAAGTGTACCCCCAACAAAGTATATATTTTTAGAGGTTTCAGGGGACGCTCTACAAGATAGGATACTCAAATCGAGTTTCAATTCACGCGTTAAAAAGTCGGTTTTGGCGAGGTCACTTTGGTGCCCATAACTATGTCAGAAAAAAATCCCAGACTCAAGTGTCCCCAACAAAATTGTAGTACATTTAGTGCCCTATTATACCAAAAAAGAGTTGAAACCATTTGCCCAAGTTTAACCACTTTTATAATTACATTCGATGGGAGCCACCCTTCACGTTAGGGGTTTTGGATATTTTGACCCTTTGGCATTCTATAACTTTGCCCAAAATGGTCAGAAAAAATTAAACTAAAATTTTTCAGACTCCCCACATGGAGACCTATCGAATGGCACATAGATCACGAATTGTCGGTGAGTTTCGTCGGACACCATGTGTCATTTTTGGACGAGGTGTACAATTTTCGCGACGGCACATCGCACTCAATCGTCCACCCAATGGTCCCGAAATTTTTCCTACGATATAGTACCTTTCCCAACTTAATCGCCTCCCAGCAGACACTTTTTGATCCAACTTTTGCCTCCCGAGTTATTCCCGTTTGAAAAACCACCCATGGCCGTTTCAGCGCGAAAAGACGTTTCAGTGCCGAGGTTAGAGTTTTCCTGAATAGAGCGTAAAAAGTTGTAGGACAAATGTATCACTCAAAAAATTCCAGCCGCCGGCCTTCGGCCGGCGGAATTTTTGAAAGGGATTTTACCCCCAAAAATAGGGGCAAGTTGGGGTTTTTTATATATATATATAAAAATATCAACAAAAATTTAAAAGTAAATTTAAATATACCTAAATATATGTCATTTAATTAAATATTTTTTATGGAAATATAGAACATGCTCAATTATATTTTTTTAAATATTTAGTAAAGGTGGGTTTTCTGAAAATTCGTAGGTCCGGAAGAGGGTTATGTATCGAGAATATTTTTCGGTTTGTCGGTTTCGGTTAACCGTAGAAGTTGGTGGAACCGACGACAACTCTCTTTGAAATGAAAGGGGGGAATTTAAAAGGAAAGGGTCTGGAACAAAAAACACTTTCTTTGCTCTCCCCTATCGTTTTTGAAAAAAATTAAGTTCCTTGTTTCGGTCTCTAATTTTAAATTGTTCTATATAATTACTTCAAGAAGTTCAAAGAAAATATAAATAAATTTCCCATTTATCAAAAATTGCCTATATAAATAAATTACATTAAATCTTACTTGAATAAATAAAAATAATTTTCATGTAATAAAAATGTTTTTTAAATTTATTTTTTAAAGTGTTTTTCAACTAAATATTTCTTAAAATTTATAATAATTTTTTTTTAATTTTTAAATTTATTTCAGTTAAAGATTTTAATTTCTAAAAGAAAATATGGAAGAGAATAAACAAGTTTATCGAGTAAAACTGACAAATTTACCAAAATATATGGGTTTTGCAGATATTAATAAATTTGTTAAAAAGTAAGGAATTTTTAAATTTAAAATTAAATTTTTTAATTTTGACAGCAATTTGGGCAAAATTGGATTTTCTAAACTTAAATATAATGGACATGTAACTTTCTTCAATCTGGCATCGGAAGAAGATGCTATTGAATCTGCAAAAATTTTGAACAATTCAATATTTAAGAAAGAGAATGTTAATGCTGAAGTGATTGTTAAAAAGGGTGAAAGTGAAAAAAAGGTTTTAAATTTAAATTCTTATAGTAATATTTGAATCGGCTTCCGAAATTTTCGGGTTTGATGCTGGTATTGGATCCGGTGATTCCTAGGATCCACCAACCATAATTGAGATTTTTTTGATGTCTTGGGCAATTTGAAAAATTAATAAGCCAAGACATTTAGTATGTCGGAGACCTATAAATTTTCCTAAACTCGAGGCGTGGAGTCGCAAACATATCTAGAACACATCTATTTTTGGACAAAGGTTTATAGTAAAATGTGGATTAATTGTCCATTAATTCTTGACTATTCTATTCTCTATATTTAATTTTTTGGTCCACAAATATGTTTTTCAAAAGGCAGAGACTTACATCCAAGACCAATCTTCCATTTGTTCTGAAAACCAAATAAATTTTTGAAAAGGGCCCTTTCAACTAGCTAAATATAACAAAATTTAAATTTTAACCCAAAATAAATTTCCTTCTTTTTAAGCCCGTTAAAAACGCAAACACTTTTAAAACTGCTGCGGACATGGTTACTCCTCTTGCTAATATGCCTTATGAAGAACAACTTGAATTTAAATTTAACTTGTCACATGACATAATGCTTTATATAATCAGGAAATTAAATTATGCTAATGTTTATGATACTTTTTGTTATAATGTTTTACAAAAGGTTTTTTTCTTTATTTTTTTTTGAAAATTAGGTGAGTGATTTTAGTAAAGATAAATAGTTTAGGGTTGGACACGACCAGTTTTTAGAACAGAAACTTCTAGTTGAGGCTTATTATTTTTTCAACTCTCTTAAAATATAATCTGACCTCACTTTTAAAATATATCCAATACCGTCAATTTACGATAAAGTCAATATCTAGTTAAGCTCTCGTTATAAAATACAATAATGGGTATTTACTATAGAGATCAGAAGACTAAAAATCAAGTCGAATTTGAAGGTTTATAATTGTATTTTTTCGAAAGATTTGAAAAATTTTTTAAATTTTAAACGATCTTAAATGAAAAAAAAGTTAAAAGTATTCGAAAAATATTCGAATTTTTTTCAGTTCTCTAGGTCTTAAATAAATATTTATTTTAAAGGTTTTGCCAGCACCATCAATTACCGCTTATAGAAATAAATGTGAATTTACTATAGGATATTCTAAATCAAAAGATCAATTTAGAAAAGAGAAGAAATTAAGAGAAGAAGCTTTAGAAAAACAAAAATTAAATGAAGAAGAAGAAAATAAAGAAAAAGAGGAGGTTGCTCTTTCTAAATCAATTATTGCCGGATTTATTAATGGAAAAATGAATAATGGTTATCGTGTTTTGCCTATTGAAGGATGTAAAAATTTGAGTTTAAATACAATTAATGTCGTTAAATATTTTGAAGAATTTGTAAATGAATTTGGTTTGTTTTTTTTTTTAATTTTTTTCAAAGTAAGCTTAAAACAGGCCTGTAACCAGGATTTTTTTCGAGGGAGGGACAATGGTTTTCCCACCTAATTCCCCCACCTGGTTACGGGTCTGGTCTAAAATCTTGCTTTGAAATTTTCGGGTTTTAGGATTTTGAAATTGTCTATCTTTTTATTTACAATTTCCTCTATTTTTTTAAATAGCAACACCGATTGTGAGTATTAGGTTTGTTGGTTCGGAGCCGAAGAATCGAGGATTTTTCAGTTTGGTTCCTGGTAACCGAGCATCTTTCAGTTTTTTTTAATTTATTTACTCTTTCTTAATCCTTCAACTATGACTCACAATCTCGAATATTTGTGATATAATAGAATTCGATAACTGCCAATAAAAAATACTATTTTTTCTCTCTCCCTTTTTTAACATTTCTACTAGCTTTAAATTTTAATTAAAAATCTTTTCAATTTAGATGAGCGACCATTTAACGAATTCTCAAGAAAAGGTTTTTGGAAAATGTTGACAGTTAAAGACTTTCTTGGTGATTGTATGTTAATTGTTACTGTACATCCACATACTGATAAAGAAGTTTTTTTTAATTTTAAATATTCCAAAAGGAATTTTTGTCTTTAAAAGATTTGTTCAAAAATAAAGCAAAGACTCGTCGAGAAATTTCTTCATCCTCAAAATCCCGAAGATCTTTTACCTGATTGTAATGTTACTTCTATATTTTGGCAAGAACAAGTTAATTCTAGTGATGATAAAAATTATGAACATTTGGCAGGTTTGGAGAAAAAATTTTTTTTAGATAATAGACAGCAAGACAATTCACTGACTGTTGTGAGTAAAGGAAAGGGAGAGGTAAAAGTTTAGTCCCGGGGAGGCATTAATTCTTCAACCTCTGACAAATTGCTAACATAAGTTTTTACTCACATGGTAGCTGCTCTACCGACAGTTGTGAGCTACCAGGGCGTTCTCTCTCTTTCTCTTTTTTTACCTCAGCCTAATAAGCGTCTTTAAGTAAATTATGAAATTATCAAATTTATATTTAACTATTTTGCTCTCTTTATTAAATTTTTTAACCTTTTCACAATTTATTTATAATTTAATCTTCATTCGGTGAATTGTCCGCCTTTCGGTGAATTGTCCACCAAATCTATTTTTAAGGTCCTCCATTTGTGTATGAATCTCTGTTGGGTTGTAATTTTCGAATATCTCCATCTACCTTCTTTCAGGTTTTTTTAAATTATTTTTACTTAAAAACTTATAATTTAAAGACAAATTCAACTGGGGCAGCTGTGCTTTATTCAGCAATTGGAGATTTACTTAAATTGCCTAAATTAATTAATGCCCCAGGAAGTGGAAAATTTTGTCGAATGGAAAAATTAAAAAATAATAAAAATGTTTTGAAGGAAGAAGAGAAAAATGTTGTTGAAAAGTTAGAAGATAATAAAGTTGGAGAAGAAGACAAAGAAGAATGTAATGCAAAAAAGCCTCGTTTAGATGAAGAAAAAATGGATGAGAAAGAATTAAATGAGGTTAGATTAAATTTTTTATTAGAAAAATATTTTTGTTGTGTTCTTATTTATTTTAAAATATAAGGCAATTTTTGGCGAAAAATATACTAGGAATTCACCCTTCTTAATTTCCCTTCTTTCTGTGATCGACGATTAATAGTAACAACATTTTCCTTATTTTATCATGATGAGATCAAACATTTTTTAAATCAAAAATCCTCGTTCTAAAAATTTTTTTTTGCTTATGTAGTACTATAATCAAAAATCAATCAAAAAAGGAAGGGGAGACCTCATCCAAAATCCAATTCCGAATGACTCTGATAATCGGTTCCAGTTTTTTTTATCGAACTTTTGACCTTTCTGTTGTTGGAGCTTTGGATATATCAAAAATTCTCTAATTTTTAAAAATATTTCTATTCACTTTTTTAGCCTCAAAAACACGGCTCTAATGTATTTCTCGATATTTGTTGTGGTTCTGGTTCAATATCAATTTGTTTAATGGCCAGAATTAGACAATCAATACAGGAAGGAACAATTTCTGATTATTCTAAAGTTCCGTTTGGATGTGTTGGGATTGATTTAAATACTGAAGCTATTCAAGATGCTAGAAGGAATGCTTCAGAAAATGGATTTGACGATAAAAGGTTTTTTTAATTTTAAATGGGAGTAATTCTTTAGGAAAAAAAATTTTTTTTAATTGAGATTACCTTAAATAAGATATAAAAAATGGGGATCGTTAAATGAAGAAATTGCTTTGCCAATTTTCTTTGTTAGCTTTTTAAGTAGTTTGTCTTGTTTATGATATGCACAATCAGTTCAAGGCAATGTTTGTAAATTTAAAATTTTGCTGGTATCAATACTTTGTACAGACTCTATTTCTTTTTTTTCATACTCGTACACAAGTACAAGTCAAATTTTGGTACGAGCTTCCAAATAATGATCCCAATTCCATATAAATAAATAGAAGCTTGAAATCTAGGCGATGTTTTTGTTTTTCGCCTTGATTTATTCTCTTTCATGAAGGTAATATTTTGAGCTAGTCCTTGTTTTTTTAGTTTGATTAATGTTTTTGGTCTTTTACAAGTCCAAAACAAATTAAAAAAATTTTCTTTTTTAAGTTGCAAATTTTTGTGTGGACAAGCAGAGGGTATATTCAAAGATTTAAAATATTATTTGCCAACTGGTTGTTCCATAAAGGATGCAAATATAATGGGAATACTTGACCCTCCTAGAGCTGGAATTCCAGACAAGGCAATTATTGGATGTAGAAAGGTTTTTTTGAAATTTTATAAAATTTATGTTTTTTAAAGCTTGAACAACTAAAAACATTAATTTATGTTTCTTGTGACCCTCACGCTGCTACAAAAAATTTTGTTGATTTGTGTAGGCCAATGTCTTGCAAATTTGATGGACAACCATTTAAAATTGTTGCTATACAACCTGTTGACTTATTTCCGATGACTAGACATTTGGAATGGATTGTTAAATTTGAAAGATTTTAACTAAAAGTTTTTATTTTTTCAAAATTTTTCTTTATGGAAAAGTAAAGTTTAAAATAAATTTAAAAAAGTCTTCAGTAAAACATTCATTTTCCCAATACCCAGTTAAGGAGTTTATTATGGGTGAAATAAATACTTGCTCGGTCTCAAATACTTTATCGGTATCATCCATTAATGTGCTTTGGGCATTTGTTGGCTCCGGCCTTTTTCAAACCTCGGCTCCGGACTTTTAAAACTTGGCTCTGTGATTTTCTGAGCCGCTGTTGGCTCCGGGTGGAAAATCAAATGGGTAATATTATTTAGAGGGATTTGGGTGGATTAAGGGGGATAGCAAGGGATTTTTTTTCAAGTTTGAGAAAGAAAACAATTCAATACTCGAGGACAAAAACTATCCTAGCTTGTCTAATCAAAACTTAAGAGAATTCAAAATCAAAAAACAAAAATCAAAATCAAATTTATTTTTACATATCTACAGAAAAAAACAATATATTTACAAAATTCTGAAGGAAAACAATTTAATACATCAATCAAAAAATATACATATATCACAATTATTTATGCTAATATCTTCCGTACATCCAGTATCTTCTCTAGGCTTTGTTCCCTCCTTCTTGCCAATCTAGTGGATATGTCTGAAAAAAATGAAAGAAATTTAAAAGATTAAAAAGGCAATTTTCAACCGACCTGCACATTCATCTTCCTTAGTGCAGTGGCTATGAGTTCAGCGATATCATCGTACGGCGGATCATCATAGTAGCGGAGCGGCGCGACGAGTTCCAGAATGTTGGCGAACTGTTTTGGACATCCACCAAGCAGCAAGCGGCGCGGATCCTTCGGCTCCCTCTCAGCTTTCTTTGCACTTCCCTCCTTTCCCTCAGCTGCTGCTTTCGCCTTCGGCTCCACTTTAGTCTTCGGCTCCGATTTGGGGTTGGCCTCTGCTTTGGTCTTAGTCTCCGTCTTAGGCTTCGCTTCCGATTTAGGCTTAGCCTCTGTTTTGGTCTTGGTCTCCGTCTTGGGCTTTGATTCCGCCTTGGGTTTTGCCTCCGATTTGGTCTTCGTCTCCGCAGCTGTCTCTGAAGTCGGCCCCTTTCCTTTGACGTCCACCTTCCCAGGTCTCAAGGCTTCGATCTTCATGTCACGTATTTTAGCTTCTTCCTATAAAATCAAACATTTAATTAGCTACATAACCCCCCAACAAAAAATTATCAACTTACATCGACACGCTGCCAAGGCAATTTCCCTTTCACAAGCTCGCAGGCCATGTAGAACCAACTTTCAACGTCGTCCCCTCGGCAGAGCTCCTTGTGTTTGTGACCAATCCTTGAGGCGTATTTGGCTGTCCCTCGGAAACCGATGTTGCCTGCGCGTGGACGCTTAAGTACGCCGTCTGGCCGAACAAAACAACGCGCCATACCAAAGTCGAGGATGTAGATGACATTCTTGTCCATGTGTCCAATCGAGAAGTTTGCTGGCTTGATCTAAAATAGAAAAAAGGGAAAAAATTAAAGAAATTTTCGATCTCATAAAATGAAAACTCACATCGCGGTGAAGAAATCCGACGAGGTGCATCTGTACTATCGCCGCCAAAGTCTTCTTTGCCGCAATCAGAGCCGTGCCCATTGAAAACCTGTTGTTGGGACGTTTACGTCGAAGATCCTTAAAAATAATTTATTTACGAATTCAGACCAAACTTTAAAATAAATCAACCCACCTCAAGTGATGGGCCGACCAACGACATGACCAAGTAGTTGCACTGATTGTTCCAGGCTCCCTTGTCAATCAGCAGCGGGTACCGGCGTTTTCCTTGTGTAGTCCCTGCCTTTGCCATCAGCGCCTGGTATACTTGCACTTCGACGGCCAACATTTGCACTTGAGCTGAGAGACGCTCCGCCTAAAAATTAGAAATGGCCGAAATTTAAAAACTTTTTAAAAACACACCTTCAAGGCATACTTTTCCTCCTTCTTGGCACCCTCCTCCTCGACCAGATAGACAGCCCCAAACGCGCCGGCTCCTAACCTGCTGAGAACGTGCCATTTCCTGTGTCCTTCGCTGCCGACCACAGTCCCAATATCCAGAGCGATTGCCTCCATCGGTTCAAGACGCGAGATCATCTCCGTGTTCGTGTTAGCGTCCTCCTGTTGTTGCTGCTCCCTTCCTTGGACTGCCTGCGGGCCCTTTCCACCATCGTCCTTGATCACGCTCCGCTCTCCGCCGCCTTTCTTGCCGTCGTCATCCTTCTTGCCGTCCGCCATAGTTGGTGATTGGAGTTGAGTGTCGTATTGCAAGTGAAGCTGTTGTCGGTAAGACAGATGGAAATCCCTCTGCTTTTATACTAGGAGAATTGTTAAAAGTCTTCTCATTACATTGAAGCAATCTGATATAAAATTAAAGAAAAATTTTTTCTAATTTCCGACTAATGTACTATGTAAAAGATAAAAATATCGTCTTTTCACATATCTTTGAATTCACCTCTCGTTCCGAATTTTTCCAGATTTGGATCTTAAACTAGAGCGGAATTAGGTCTCGGGATAAACAAAATTCCTTTTCAACTTTTTTAAAAAATTTTTTCAACATTAAATTTTATTTTTAAACTTTTATTAAATGTTTTTTTATTCATAAAAGCAGAAAATTATTTTAATTAATCCCATACTAAATTAGTAATATTCGAGGTGGTATTTTGGAGGTTCTTATAGGAAATGTGGTTGTGGTCTTTGAGATTTTTCATTTCGTTTAATTTTTTTGTTGAATATCCCCTACTAAATAAAAAACAACATTTATTAATCTTTACTTTAAAAAAACAAAAAAACATTACGAAAACACATTACACAAATATTTTTTTTACTAAAAGAATTGGTAAAGCCAATTAATTAAAATAAGCTTGCGCATTTTTCCGAAAACTAATATTTTTTTAATTATTTGAGGTAATATTTGTTGTTGTTGTATTAGATGATTCTTGTTGTTGTTGATAAAATTGTTGTTGATGTTGATGTGCTGCCATTATTTGTTGTGCCATCATTTGTGAAGCTATTTGTTGTTGTGTTGCGGCCATCATTGTAGCTGACCGACCAGTGGCAGCAATGTTGGTACCCAATGGAACTTCTCGTAATAATGGCTCAAGAAATGCAAAATGTGGAGTGCAAAGAATTGCTTGCTTTCTTAAAAAAAATTTTTAGAAAAAAATTTTTTTTGGTAAAGGAATGAAAGGAACCAATTACCTCCCAATAATGTGTTTACACAAAAATTTTGCGACCAATATGATGTTGAGAAGGGGAGGGGATATATTCCTTATAAATTTAATTTTTAGTTTCAAGATAATTTTTGTGTAAAATATGCTTTCAAGGAAAGGCTGCAAGGTGTCCGATCTAAAAACGGTCGAGACCGGGCTCAATCAATGTCTTGGCCAGATCAAAAAAGGGCAAAAACGGCTAAATATCCTTGCTAGAAAGGACACATTCACTATCGAAGTCCGGTCTCGGCCGTTTTTAGGTCGGACATCTCGCAACCTTTCCTTGTTAACAGATGGTGGGAGTAGTAGACGTCCAAGGAATTGGATTACGGACAATTTTGGTCAACTATTAAATTGAGAAACCAGTGTATTGTTATTTTTTGGTATATATTTTTTAGGAATCAAAAATTTTAAAATTAATCAAAAAAAATTCCTACATGTGAACAGGCGATAACGTTTTCGTACTGCTGTGTTGTAACGCTCCAGCCGCACTTTGCAACAACTTCTCGGCAAACAATTCCATTGCGCTTCCAATTGCAACAGGAACACTTGCAACCTTTTTTTAAATTATTTTTTAAAAAATTATTTATTTATTAAAAAACCATTCTTCCAATTTCTTCATCACTTTGCATTACTTTTTTGATTCGAGTCTAAAATTTTTTCTTTTAATTTCTTTTAAAAATATAAAGAAATTAACCGGTTGAATCCGCGCCATACTATAACGACGTTTTCGTATTCGTCCAGACCGAAAATCACCATCTTCGGAGGAACAAGCTGCCGCATTAGCATCCTCTTCGACAATTGGATTGGGTGGTTGGCCTTGTTTGTTGTCCTAAAATTTGAATTAATTTTAAAAAAGGACTGGGATTAGCGCTAATATTGAAACCTGACAGACCCCATTTTTTGCTCCCCAAGTTCCTTCTCATATATTTGCAGAATGGTCAGACTTCTTCCCTTCTTACATCCCAATTTTCCTTTCTTCCATCCAAGGGGAAATAAAAATTACCCAATTTTCTTTTGATTGTTTGTAAGTAAAATATAGAAAGGCAATTGGAATGGAAGAAAGGAAGAGGTCTGACCATTTTGTAGATATTTAGAAAAAGTTTTAGAGGAAAAAATGGGGTTGCCAGGTTCAATATTACCCCGGATTAGCTAAATAAAATTTTCAGAAAAAAACTTACTACAATCCCCGCATATTGTGGCTGCTGATACATCATTCCAGCGAGGGCATTTTTTGTTACCTCAGCAAAAGTATTATTGTAATTTTGCTGACCACCAAAACTATCCAATGTATTATATGGCAGTGTTGTTGTCCCCTCATTTCCGCCTGACATGCCATTTCTGTTGTTATTTTCGTTGTATATATTTGTAGTGGTGCTACTATTATTATTATTGTTGCCACCCTGAATGAATAAATGAGAAGAGGGAGAATGATGATGAAATGGCAGTGTCTGCTGCTGCAGCATTTGAAGAGAAGGAGGGTGAGGGGGCGTTTGTTGTAATAAAGCAGACATTGAAGAATTTTGTTGTTGTTCTAAAGTAGCTGCTGCTGTAGGTATTAGCGTTGTATCAACTAATCCAGCATTTAAACTGCTACTGTTCATTTGCTAAAAAGTGTCTTCTTGGTCTTCTTGTCGAAAATACAGAAAAATTGAAGTAAAATCCGCAACAATTTAACAATTCTGTGAATATTCCCATTGTAAAAGGTTAAGGGTTTTAAGAGGTTTTTTAGAAGTCGAATTTAAAGAATTTCAAAAGATTTTTTAAAAAGTTTGGTATTTGTTAATCTAAGCGTTTTCCCTCTCTTCTTATCTTTTCTCATCGACAAACAACAATTTACAAATAAGTTAGAGAGGAAAAAGAAGCGATTTTGTGGTGTTGGAACCTGTTATCTAGTGGTGGAAAAAAGAAAATGACGCCTAAAATGAGGAGAGAGTGAATTAAACTTACTGGAAGAGAAGTTAGAGAAAGGCAGACACCGAAACGAAGAGCTGTTGAACAAACGCTCAGCTTGCCCTGTTAAATAGGCTGGGATTGCACTGGCATTTTGTTTTTAATGCCAATTTCGAAAATAATTAGTTGTAGATATTAAGCCTGTACAAGTTAGAGAAGCATAATAAAAAGATAAAATAAAGCTGAGAGAAAAAGAAAAAGAGAAAAAGAAATAATATAAAGAGAGGGGAAGAAACTAAGTTTGCTAATCCTTTTTTTAATTTTTTGTAGGGGTTTTTGTGGTTAAGTAGTTTATTTTAAACTTTTTGCTGGTTCGAGTCTTTTTTATTTCCATTTTACTATTAATAAAAAGTTTTTTTTGAAATTTTAGAAACATTTAACTATTTTTTAATTTAATTTAATCGCTACAAATAAAAATGAATGAACATGGTAAACAAATTAGACTTCCAAAGAAGGCGGAGAAAGTTAAAAATAAGACACCAGCTCCTGTTCAAATCACTGCTGAACAGCTCCTTCGGGAGGCTAAAGAACGCGAATTGGAGGTTTAAATTTTAAAATAATTTTTAAAAATAATTTATTTATGTAGACAGTCCCTCCACCACCCAAAGTTAGAATTACCGACCCAGAAGAATTGGCAGAATATCACAGAAAGAAGAGAAAAGAATTTGAAGATAATATTCGAAAGAATAAAATGCAGCTTGCTAATTGGATTAAATATGCAAAATGGGAAGAATCGGTTGGTGAATTACAACGTTCAAGATCTATTTTTGAAAGAGGGCTGGATATAGACCACAGAAATATTACTGTTTGGTTACAATATGCGGAGATGGAAATGAGGTTTTTTAAAATTTATAACGGGGTGCTGCCTTATATTTTGGAAAATAAAATTTATAACGAGAGGTCACAAACGGAGAATAAGCTAGTACCATTTTTGTGGGTCACAGATGGTAGCTCCTTCGACTTGGCTCGTCAAACTGACAATGAGTCAAACTACTCTAATTTCGGGTTGGAGGAATTTGATTAATGTAGATTAGTTGTGACCGATTGAAGTCTCAACGAAAGAGCTATCATTTGTATTTTTGAAAGAGGGTCACCCCATAAATTCTAAAACGCTGACCGCTGGAATATAAAGGATTTTATTTTGTTGACTTTTTATGTGGGTTTCTCTTGGCATTCAATCGGTCAATAAATGACTGATTAAAAAAAGAGAAATTTACAGAAAAGGTCTACATAAAAGCCCATCAGTATTGCTCAAAATTTTAAAATTTTTCTTAAAGGAATAAACAAATTAATCATGCTCGTAATATTTGGGATCGTGCTGTTTCTATCCTTCCACGAGCAACTCAATTTTGGTTAAAATTTACTTATATGGAAGAACTTGTTGGTAACGTTCCTGGTGCTAGACAGGTTTTTTAAAAAAATATTTTTATTTTAATTAAAAAATTTTTGTAGGTTTTTGAACGTTGGATGGAATGGGAACCTGATGAGCAGGCTTGGAATACTTTTATTAATTTTGAAATGCGTTATAAAGAGATTGATAGAGCTAGGAATATTTATCAGGTCTTTTGTTATTTTTTAAAATTTTTTAACTGATTGACCCTTCCTTTTCTCCAAAATAATTGAAATTGTCTGTAAGATTGATTTAAAAATTTTTCGACCTGATTTGTAACTTTTGACTATTTCTAATATTTTAAGAGATAAGAAAATGAGGGAAAGGTTAAAAAGAAATCAAAAGATACTCGAAAATATTTTTATTCAACTAATTTTTTAATTTAAATCCTCAAAGTATTTCATACAGTGGGGTGCAAAAGTAATTGCGCGTATATAGATTCTCTTTTAATTTCATTGCCAATCGGTAATTTTTGAATTTTGAAAATTTTAAATTAATAAATTTTAATCAGTTTTTTATGGGCTTTCAGATAAGCATAAACTTAAAAAACTAAATTTATAAAATAAATATTTATGAATGGTTAAACCAAACACACTCAAATTTAGAGGGTGCAAAAGTAATTGCGCGGTTTTATTTCTGAATGATAATTGAAGTTAAAACTTATAATTTGGTTTAATTTTTATTTTTTTATGGAATATTAAGTGCAAATAAACATAAATGGCATCAAAAAAGCAATATTGTGTCCAAAAGACCAAGGTTAAGGGCAGAGGCATTTTGGGGGCCACAAAGGGGAGGGGGTACGTTTGGGGCCATAACCAACCGGAGGATGCTAGCCAGTTCCTGAAACTTTACCATTTGCTAGCTAGGAAGCCTGCCAAGAAACCCACTAGGTATGAACTATATCTAGCTTTGCGCCTTCAAAAGGTGGTTCAAGATCAACACCAGTCCGTGGAGCAGTTATGAGGGTGTTACGGAGTAATGGAAATCTTTTAAATTTTTCAGATTCTGATGGGGGAAATTACATTCAGGGGCTTCAACACTATCGTTTTTATCCAAAAAATATGAAAAATGCTGGTGGAGGAGTCTTCAAATAGGTTAATAGACACTTCATATTTTGGGTCAATTTATTCTCGTTTCCATTCTATAATTAATCAAAATTAAAATAAATGTGAGGTTTGATCTTGAATTATCACAGAAAAATAAAATGGCGCAATTACTTTTGCACCCAATAAATTTCGGTATGTTTACTAAACCACTTATAAACTTTTATTTTTATAAATTTGGTTTTTTAAGTTTATGCTTATATGAAAGCATATAAAAAAATGATTATAATATATTAATTTAAATTTTTCTAAACTTAAAAATAATCGATTTTCAATACAATTTATAAAAAACACATAGGCGCGCAATTACTTTTGCACCCCACTGTAACAGTTTTTAACTCTTCTAGAGATTTTTACACGTTCATGGCCATGATTTTCGTAATTGGGTTCGTTATGCACGTTTTGAGGAACGTAATGGTTCTATTGACAATGCTCGCGCTGTTTTTGAGCAAATGCTTGAATTTTTTGGAGAAGATGGAATGAATGAGCAAATGCTTGTTGCTTTTGCACATTTTGAAGAACGGCAAAAAGAATTTGAACGTGCCCGGATAATTTATCAATATGGCCTAGGTATGTTGATTTGGAGGGATTTTTTACTTCCCTTTCTTGAGAATACGGTCTTTCATGAGACCACAATTTTTTAATTTATTTAAAGCTCCTTTTCTCGGAAAAGTAATATTCCTCAAGGTTGATCAGAAAAAAGTCAGAATATCAGAAGATTTTCGTTTCTGATACCGGATCTTATTCTGGGTATCAAACAAATTCTCTTTTCAGGATTACCAACTCTGCTTGGATGAGAAATGCTTCCTCTCTTGATTTCCCTCACTTCCCTCCATTTATTAAATTAAAATCATTTTAAATTAAATTTTTCAGATCATATACCAAAAGAAAAAAGTGTTGAGCTCTTCAAATCTTTAACTGTTCATGAAAAGAAATTTGGTGAACGTTTACGTATTGAAAGTGTTATTTTATCTAAACGAAAAGTTCAATATGAAGAGGTTTGTTTTAATTTAAAAATTAATTTTTTTTTAAATAAATTTTTAAGCAAATAAAAGAAAATCCTTTCCATTACGATGTTTGGTTTGACTATACACGTCTTTTAATTAGTGAAGGACAAGAACGGGTAGAGGTTGAAGATTGTTTTGAAAGGGCTATTGCTAATGTTCCTCCATATATGGTAAATTAAAAGAATTTTATTGAAGTCTAACCTCATTATAAGATACATTCAATATATTTTTTAGGATATGTTTCTTAGATTACTCACAGTTTACTCCCAATTTAGCAATACTCCCAATTTAAGCTACCCCTCATTATAACAAGTATGAGTAAAGCAGCTGGGCTATAGCTATTTATCTCCTTTAGCTAGTGCAAAAGGTTAATCGGCGGCTGGGAGCAAACCAGCATCTTCAGTAGACCGGACTGATGTGTTAGCCATTTTTCAACCCAAACGGTGTATCTTATAATAAGTTCCTATATTTTTGCCTTTCATCCCTGATACCTAACCTTGACATGAATTTTAACTCTGATCCGAACTTTTCAGACGATAAAGGGTTGGGCTGCAGCCCAAGTTTTAACAATAAATATTTATTTTTTTTAGGAAAAACGTTATTGGCGTCGTTATATCTGGTTATGGGTTTATTATGCAATTTATGAGGAATTGGATGCAAACGATCCTGAACGTTGTAGAGAGGTATTTTTTGAAAAAACTCTTAATAAAATTTTTTTATAAAGGTTTGGACTGCTTGTTTAGATATAATTCCTCATCGTCAATTTACTTTTGCATTTATTTGGTTAATGTTTGCACAATTTGAATTACGTCAACTAAATCTGACTGGGGCACGTAAAATTCTTGGTGTTGCAATTGGGAAATGTCCAAAGAAAAAATTATTTCGTGAATACATTGAAATTGAGCTTAAACTGAGGGAATTTGATAGGTTAATTTATTTAATATTTTGAAAGGTTTTTTTGAAAATGCATCGCAGCAATAAGGGGTTTAGTTACAAGTCTCCCACAAGGCTCCCTGTCTTCATATAAGGAATCAATGGATCACGACACTCGACGCTTTACACAGATACTTTGTGTGTCAAGTTTAAAAGGAAAGATGGTTGAAAAGTGAGATTTTCAAAAAGTGAAACTCAAATTTTTATTTCACCTCATGACCAAACAAACAAAGTTTGAACAAAATTATTCAAAACATTTGAAAGGAAAGTGCAAACAAAAATCCCTAATCTTTTTTCTTACTTCCTAGCTAAAACAAAAATTCAAACAAATTCAAAAAACAATTTTATTTACAATACATACATAAATAACAATACAATTCTAGGTACATTATATAGGGAAGAAATATATACAATTTACACGATTATTATTTTGGGTGGTGTCCTATTCTTCCTATCACATCATCCTTCTTTAGCCATCCATCGTCCCGGAGCCATACTCATGCAGCAGCCATAGGAACGTCGACCTTGAACTCGCCCGAAGATCCAGGAGGGAAGATGGCCTTGGCGTCCCCAGCATCTGGAGGAGCCCCAGCGAAGCAGATTTCCAGCTTGTCATCGCCTTTTGGAGGGCCGTTCTGGCGGATCACTTCGACTTGGGCAGCGGCGCCGGGCTCCACGAATCCGAAGACGGGGTTGACTCGGTAGTGCTCGTTATTGCTGGACTTGAGCTTGAAGGCGAAGCGGATCTAAAAATGAAAAAAAGATAAGAAAAGAGGAATGGAAGATAGAAGGAGAAGATTTAAAGAAGAGAAACAAACTAACCTCAGGGTTGCCGTTCATCAGCTGAAGCGAGACGTTGCCTCCCGAAGCAGGAACCTGGATAGCAGCTGGCTCGACTTGGACCGCCATTGTTGTTGTTGTGAAGATTGGTTGTTGATTGTTTGAAGAGTTGTCGTTGGAGAGAGTTGGTGATCGATGATGATGACAAAGCTTTTATATCATGATTTCCGTGAAGAAATCACATACACCCATCCAACTATAAAAGTCCACTGATTTCGACAAACGCAACACCACAAACGACAACTCTTCAAACAATCAACAACCAATCTTCACAACAACAACAACATGGCGGTCCAAGTCGAGCCAGCTGCTATCCAGGTTCCTGCTTCGGGAGGCAACGTCTCGCTTCAGCTGATGAACGGCAACCCTGAGGTTAGTCTTGTTATTCTTTAAATCTTCTCCTTCTATCTTCCATTCCTCTAATTTTATCTTTTTTTCATTTTTAGATCCGCTTCGCCTTCAAGCTCAAGTCCAGCAATAACGAGCACTACCGAGTCAACCCCGTCTTCGGATTCGTGGAGCCCGGCGCCGCTGCCCAAGTCGAAGTGATCCGCCAGAACGGCCCTCCAAAAGGCGATGACAAGCTGGAAATCTGCTTCGCTGGGGCTCCTCCAGATGCTGGGGACGCCAAGGCCATCTTCCCTCCTGGATCTTCGGGCGAGTTCAAGGTCGACGTTCCTATGGCTGCTGCATGAGTATGGCTCCGGGACGATGGATGGCTAAAGAAGGATGATGTGATAGGACTCCTAAAGATAATTGTAAATTGTGTATATTTCTTCCCTATATAATGTAACTAGAATTGTATTGTTATTTATGTATGTATTGTAAATAAATTGTTTTTTGAATTGGTTTTTTTTTGTTTGGGGTTGAGGTAAAATAAGAGGAATTGATCATTTATAGGAGTTTCTAAATGAATGCTTTTTCCTTTTTTGAGAACACACACCTTCCACTTTTTTCCAACATTTTCTTTTCCGATCTTCTTTTCCTTTCAAGCTTAGAGAGGAGTCGATTTTTGACTTGTTTCATTCCGGCTATGCAAATTAAGTTTGCTCATTACCTCGTCTAAGTAAAATTTATTTTCCAAAAACCTCAAAAATGTTCGGGCACATGTTTGGCCTTCGTAAACTTCAAGAGTCTTTTATCATCGGGGAGAGTTTGACTTCACAAAGAGTTGTCTTCTCTCTTCTTTCATAATAAGAGTTGACCTCATTTATACAACATAAACTTAAAAAAAGTACTAAATAAACAATAGATTTTTTAAAAATAATTTGTAAAAAATTTTTTTCTAGATGCCGTAAATTATACGAACAATTTTTAAAATTTGTTCCCGATGATAGTATGACATGGATGAAATATGCAGAATTAGAAAATTTATTGGGAGATGATGCTAGAGCTAGAGCAATATTTCAAATTGCTGTACAACAGCCAATGTTGGATATGCCTGAAGTTTTGTGGAAAGCTTATATTGACTTTGAAATTGAACAAGGGGAAAATGAAAGGGTTAGAATTTTGTATGAAAGTTTGTTGAGACGTACACAACATATAAAGGTTTTTTTAATTTTTTTGTTAAATTTAGGGAAATTTTTGGGGACAATTTTGTTGATTTTTCATATATTTAGCTGTAGTTAGACAGCTTTTTAGCTGTAGTTAGACATATAAGATACCTCCGATACATATTAGATAACCTCATTATAAAATTTAATTTGTGTGACTGCCTTTTCTAGAGCTGCTTAAGAGATACACCTCTATCTAATCTTCTACCCCTCATTATAAAATAGGATTTTATCCGCTACAAGGGTGTAAGTTATGTTTGGCTCTATTACTGTGACAAAAATAATTTTGGGATTTTTGGACCTTTTCATTTCTAATTGTTTTTAAAAAAATATTATTTTGTAATTTAAAAGGTTTGGATAAGTTGGCTAGAATGGGAAACATCAAATGAAGAATTCGATAAAGCTAGAGCTTTGTATAAACGTGCAAATCAAGCATTGGAAGGATCACCAGCTGAAGAGCGTCTATTACTTTTGGAACAATGGAAACAATTTGAACAGCAAAACGGAACTGAGGAAGAACAAAAATTTGTTGAAAAAATGATACCAAAACGTGTAAAGAAGAGAAGACAAATAATTGCTGTGGATGGAACAGATGCTGGATGGGAAGAATATTTTGATTATATATTCCCTCAAGATCAAGGTTTCTTTTTTTTGGGACAACGAGATTATTCACAAATTTGGTGTCGTGTCGGTCCTTGGATCTCTTCAGAACTTTGCTGCTCTGAAAAGAGCTCTGGATTCTTGACTATTTGAAACACTGCTACTAAAATTTATTTTTGTTCGGTTCTTCGGCTTGGTTTCAGATGTTCGAAGAATTTTCTATCCCCGACAATCCTATCAAAGCTTTTCTAAAATTAACTAGAAATTTCTTTTTCAGCCTCAAAAATCAACTTTAAACTACTCGAAGCTGCCCGTGCGTGGCGAGAGAAACAAGCCTTGGCTATGCAACATTCTGCCGAAACTGAGTCACATGAAAGAGAGGACGAGGAAATGGAAGAATCTTAAATTTGTTTGGCGGGTCTCGTTTTTAAAAAAATATTTTGAAGTTTTGAGAGATCAATTTATTCTGTTAGATCTCTAATTAAAAATTTTGTATTTAAACTTTAAATTATTCTTTGGTTTATAAAAATTAAAGATATTCTTTGATTTGGGGTCGCTTTAGTATAGCTACACCGAGATCGAAACTTGAAGTATATACCATTCGATTCGTCTCTCCGAGCTGAGTTCAAATATGCAAGAATTTTCTGCGGGAGACGAAAACTCGCCGAGATACAGGCCCCCAAAAATTGAAAAACTATAGGGGGGACCAAGCACTTTTTTGGGGTGAAAAATTCGAATATGCAAATGATAGCTCATTCGAAAGAGCTCCTCGAGCTGAGTCGAATGAAACCAAAATCAACGAAATCTGACTTGATTGGACCGAGATATAGACCCCTAAAAACCGAAGATCCAAAGGGGCGATTTTTGGAATAAAAAATTTTTTATACAAATAATACCTCATTCGAAAGAGCTCGACGAGCTGAGTCGAATGACACCAAAATCACCGTGATTGGACAAGATTAGACAAAGTTATGACACAAAAAAACAAAAAACATAAACCTATGGGTCGGCGGCGAGGCGCTTGTGCAAAACCCCGCGCTTCGCGCGGGGTTTTGCGGCACGCGCCTCGCGGGGAGTCTACGGGCGATGGGTCTGGGCTCGTAACATAAACCTATTCCTATCTCCCTTGCTCTGGACGTATTTGGGGCCTCCGTAGCGGCAAAAATCTCCACAGATGCCATAGGTAAGGAGCTAAAACAAACGGTCATAACTTTGTCAAATCAAGTCAGATTTCGTTGATTTTGGTGTCATTCGACTCAGCTCGATGAGCTCTTTCGAATGAGGTATAATTTGCATTTTCGAATTTTTCACCCCAAAAAAGTGCTTGGTCCCCCCTATAGTTTTTCAATTTTTGGGGGCCTGTATCTCTGCGAGTTTTCGTCTCCCGCAGAAAATTCTTGCATATTTGAACTCAGCTCGGAGAGACGAATCGAATGGTATATACTTCAAGTTTCGATCTCGGTGTAGCTATACTAAAGTACAGCCTTTGATTTATTATAAGGTTGACGAGCTTACTTTATGGTAAGGGACCCGAGACTTTTTTTTCTAAAATCGTCAGTTTGGCATTTCGACACCTTGAGGATTTGACTTCTCGGCTATTACGGAGACAAGAAACCCCACTTTTAATTTTAATCTACCCCTCCTTCAAAATCTCAAGAGAAAAAACAATCCAAAACCTTTACCATTAAAAAGCCGAATAATAATGAGAAAATAGAATTGATTCGTGTGATTTAAAAAGAAACGGAAAATTTTGGCTAGCATTTTCCAACATTTACTGGGGGAAGAAAAATAAATCGGAAAATAAATGAAAACACAAAATATTTTTTTTGATATTATTCTTTCTCCATAAATCCTTTTTTTATATTTTCCATTCAATCCTTTGCTTATTCCGCTCCATTTTTGTTGGTGTTGTTTCCGGATCGAGTTTCAACTAAAAGAAATTTTTTTAGAATTATCCAAACAATCCCCCACCCCCTCTCCTAAAAACTTACTATAACTTCCAACGTCAATCTGTTCTGGAAGCTCTGCAATTGTCACATCAAAACGATCTTGTACACTGTTCAATGTATTTGCATCAGCCTCATCTGAAACAAATGTGATAGCAAGTCCTTTTGTACCAAAACGTCCAGCACGAGCAACCTAAAAGTTGAGGATTTAATAGTTTGCATTCTTCAATGTCAATGAAATAAAAGGTTATGATCCTTTGAAACCAATTTTGAAATAGAAAAAGAAAAATAGGAAAACCTCAGACTTTATTTTCAATTCCTTAACCTATTTAATAAAACTCACTCTATGCAAATATGTATCAGTATCTTCAGGCATGTCATAATTGAAAACAATGTTGACACGCTCGATATCCATTCCACGTCCAAACAAATTAGTCGCAACAAGAATTCTCTTCTGAAAATCTTTAAATTGTTGATAACGGCCAAGACGTTCATCCTGCGGCATTGATCGATGAATGGCGATGGAAGGAAAGTTTTGTTCAATGAGGAGTTGATTCAAAGCTCGGCAACGAGTGACAGAACGCACAAAGATGACAACCTTAAGGAAACTTTTCAAAAAAATATATTTCAAAGACAGGCCCGTAGCCAGGATTTTTTTTCGGGGGGGGGGGGGGGGGGGGGGGGGAATTTTTTTGCGCCAAATTTTTGGCGCCGAAGGCGCCAAAAATTTTTATTTTCAGCGCCGCAGGCGAAAATTTTGAGAATTTTAGAAGGCCGTAGGCCAAAAAAATTCACTTTTTCGGCGCCGCAGGCGCCAAAATTTTGATTTTCAGCGCCGCAGGCGAAAATTTTTTGAATTTTGGACCTCAAGAAGCCAGATTTCTTCCTTTTTTAGCGCCGCAGGCGAAAATTTTTTAAATTTCAGAGGCCTTAGGCCAAAAAAATTCACTTTTTTTGCCCCAGCCCTTCCCCAAATTTTTTCCTTTTCCCATTTCGGGGGGGGGGGGGGGGGGAATTCCCCCCCCCCCCTCCACCCCCCCCCTGGCTACGGGCCTGTTCAAAGAAAACCTGATTAAATTCCAAAGCATCAAGCAAATCCAACAATTTCCTGTTCTTTTCATTTTCCTTCAGACGAACATAATATTGTTGAAGACCGTGAAGTGTAAGTTTAGCCTCATCGTCAACATAAACTTCCATTGGCTGAAAATTTAAAAAATTAGAAGAATAAGAGGAAAAAACACAAAATCAGACAAAATGAGTGATTAAAGGAAGAGAAATTACATTCAAAAAAAAGATTTTTGATAGACTTGTAATGATTCCTTAATTCTCCCCAAGACTACAAAAATCAAAATATTTTGACTAAAAAACTGAAAATTTCTGTTCTTTAAGGATATCACTTATGTGTGGTACTTAAAAAATGCCAAGTCCAAATTGTCAGAAGTGGGAGAGTAAAGTAATTCTTCATCAATTATAACAATAATAATATAATAAAGCCTTCAGCGGAGCCTCTCGAGCGTCTCCGGCCATCAAAAAAAACATTAAAAACAGGCCAAGAGCAACTGCACGATTTCTGTTCAAATTTTAAAAATTATCAAAAGAAAACTTCCAAAAATCAAACCTCGTAGCAATTACTCTACTTCCAAACAACACGTTCCAACGGTGAGAAGGAATTGTGTGTCTCTCACCGGCGGCGATCGAGAGACATCTTATACACCAACGACTTTTTTAAATTTTTTTGTTGTTTTTGATCAATTTGAGTTCTCAATTTGTGGAAAATGTTTTTGAATTTGGTTAAAAATGGTTGGAATACGACGCGCGAAGAGAAAGAATTATTCCAAAAAAATCTTTCAAGTCTTTGCCAATATGTACAAAAATCCGCTCCAATATATACAAAACAAATTTTTGCCGTAGTGTTTGCACAAACGACGGTCTCGAAAGTTTAAATATAGCCCGGAGAGTATTTTCCAACAGAGCAACAACACAAATAAACTTTTTTTGAGAAGATGACTCACTTCTTGCATAAATTTCTTGCAGACGACTCGAAGCTCCCGTGGAAGTGTTGCGCTGAACATCATCACCTGTTTCTCCTGTGGTGTCATTTTGAAGATTTCCTGGACATCATGACGCATATCTAATAAAAAATAAATTATTTTAATTAAATCAAATTCAGACTCACCAGCGTCCCCAATCATTTTGTCACATTCGTCTAAAACGAAGAATTTGATGTTTTTCAGCTTCAATTGTCCTGTACGTCCCAACGCCAGCAGACGCCCTGGAGTGCCAACAACAATGTGCGGAGTGTTCTTAGCCAAAGTCTCCTCGTCCTTCTTGATCGGCATACCACCAAAGAAAACCGAAACCTTAAAAAGTGGCTTTATAGTTGAACAACATCTTAATCAAAAAACCTTAGTTCCGGGCATATATTTGCTAAATCTTTCATATTCCTTTGAAATTTGAAAAGCAAGTTCGCGAGTGTGACACATAACGAGAACAGAGACTAAAAAGGGAAAAATTTTAACATTCAAAAAGTCAAAAAACTAACCCGTCCCGTCAACTGGAGTCAATTGTTGGAGTGTTGCCAACACAAATACAGCTGTCTTCCCCATACCAGACTTTGCTTGGCATACAATGTCCATACCCAAAATTGCTTGAGGAATGCATTCATGTTGGACTAAAAAGAAACAAATATGACTTGTTAACCTTCAAAATAAACCTTCAGAAGGATGTTCAAATCCACAGTCGATGATCGCACGAAGAAGTTCTGGACGAAGCATTAAATCTCGAAATCCGCTGCTGTGAATACTGGCATAGTTACCCTTAAAAATTAAGGTTAGAATAGTCCTAGACAGCAAAATAACCTTTATCTTCTTTGAAGCATCTCCATTTTCGGCAATAGTTTTAGCCTGTTCTTGAGTTTCGTCTTGCTCCTCTTCATAATCCAAAAGTTGTTCCTCGTCCATTTTTTTAATTAAAAGTTAAATTGAATGAAAGAATTTGTTTGTAAAAAATCAGATTTTATGTTTCTAAGAAGTTAAAATTAATAAATTATAGTTGTTTAACAAAGAAAGACTAGGTAAAGGTAAATTCTGGTTTTTAATGGTAGGGCTTATTTCACTAGACACATCAAAATCAATAAAAAAGAATCTTTATAATGCGGTAAAGCTAGCATTTAATATGCTTCAGCCAAAGAAATGAGAACGTGTGCAAGGTGGATTTCGTTATTAAAGAATGGCGGATAAAAATTAAACATTATGACAATTTTGTAAAATTAAATCTTTTTAGGCAATTATTCAAAATTACAAACTATTTCCATTTCTCTTTCTCTAACCTTTCAATTTTCCGGAAAGGACGTTTCATCACTAATTTCATCGTTAACTATGTTTCATCGCCAGTACATTTTCTGACCTACAGTACTCACTTTTCATCTCTCTTTCTCTATCCATTTCTCTTTCTCATTTCTCTTTCTTTATCTTTTTTTGCAAAAGTTAACAGGACGTTAGAGTCTCGCTTAACAATTTAATTTCTAAATAAAAACGAGTTTTTGCTTAATTTTTTTTTAATATTTTCGATGAATTTTATTATTATTAATTTTTTCTATATTTTAACTCCATTTATTGTAAATTCTGCTCCTTTTTTGAATATTTCTTCTTCCAATTTTCTGTCAAATGAGAATGATTTACATTGGATTTTTCGACTTTTGCCTATTTTAGTTGGTTATGGCTTTCTAATATTTTTTTGTTTTTATTTAATTCGTTGGGTGGAAACGAAATCTAAAGGTTTTTTTCTTTAATTAAAAAATTCTAAAAAAATTTATAGCCAACGATTCTTTTCTTCAGCAAAATTTTTTTCTTCGTTTTCTTCGTCTTTTTGCTTTAGGCCAACCAGAATATAAACAATTACCGCAACAAAATTTAAATAAAAATAAATCAATTCCTAAATCTTTTTCGCTACGACGGAAAAGAAAATCTTTTTTTGAAGATGCAATTTATTTTTCTATATTTTTTGTAGGAATTCAGGTTTTTCTTTAATATTTTTAGTTTTTAAAATTAAATTTTTTGAGTTTAAAAATAGCCTGGGGGACATCCATTAAAAATATTACTTTTTACCCCTCTGTTATATCGCTTCTACTTTCAATTAGACTATGAGACTTTTGTGGTTAAGTCGGAAGTGGTTCTGATCACAACTTGTAGGGTCGTGAGTTCGAATCCTTCTCGTGCGTTTTAGCGAATTTTTTTTTCTATCATTTGTCTAAGGTTACTTTATCTTTTTAAAAATTATTGTTAGCTAAATTAAAAAATTTTTTTTATTAAATTTTAATTTAAAAAATAAATTTAGTTTTCAGTTTTGTCTAGTCTGTATGGGTTTTTATCAAGAAAGAATAATTACACAACCTTACAAAATGCAAAATATGACGAAAAAAGAATTTTTTAAAGATGCTCAATTTTTAGTTTTTGCAAATAGATTGGTTAATTTTTATTAAAAAATATTTTGGAAAAATTGAAAAAAATTTTTTGAATGAAATTTGAAAGGAAAAATAAAATTTAAAAATAATTATTTAAGAATGAGGTAAATAATTTTGATTTGTAAATAAAATTTAAATTGTTTATTTTACAGGTTGCTTTAATTTTTGCTGGAATTTATATTTTGTTTAGGTGGAAAAGGTTAATATTTTTAAAATATTTTTTATAATTTTTTGCGGACACATTTTGCGGACATTTTTCTCATATTGAAATTTTGCGGATAACGGTTGCGAACAATTTTTCCTTTATTTTAATATGCTTGGAAAATGTCTTCTACACTATTAAAAAATTTTTCTAACAGATAAAATTCTATTAATTTTTAGTTTGCCAGTTCATGTCCCTCCTCTTTATCTGCATTCTTTCACTTCTTTTTCAAATGTACTTTCTTCTTGGTGTCAATACGAGGCTCTTAAATATGTTAGCTTTCCAACACAGGTTTTTTTCAATTAATTTTTGAGGTAAATAAAAAAAATTTTTCAGACAGTCTGTAAAGCAAGTAAATTAGTTCCAACAATGATTATGGGAAGAATTGTTCGTAAACGTCAATATTCAATTAGAGAGTACATTTTGGCTTTTATTATTGTTTTTGGTGCTTCTATTTTCTTTTTATCTTCAACTAATCAAATTAAGGTTTATTTTTGATTTTGGTGGATAATCCGCATAAAAATTAAAAAAAAACATTTCTTAGAGAGAAAGTAACGACAAAAGAAGAGAAGAAATAAATTCAGCAATCTCTGGATTTATATTAATGTGTGGATATTTATTACTTGATGCTTTTACTCCAAATTGGCAAAAAAGTAACTAAAAATATATTTTATTTTATAAAAGTCAAAATTTTTTTTCTATTAAATTTGCGTCGAATTTAAAAATGGTCAAGGCTCGTAATGGTCAGTAAGGCAAAAATACTGACACTTTGAGTTTTACGAGCCCACTGACCACTTTAAAATTAATCAAAGGTAGAAATATTTTTGGAATTATTCCTGTGTATCAAAGGCCTATCCAGGGAGGGGGCTGAAGCAATTACCCTCTAGATACGACCTTCCATTTTACTTATATCAGAAAAATAATTTTTTTAAAGAATTATTTGAACAACCCCCACGTCTTCACACTAGTCAAATGATGTTTGCAGTTAATTTATTTTCTGTAATTTTGTGTTTAATTTCTCTATTGCAACAAGGAACATTACTTACTTCAATTAATTTTATTTCTAAACATGAAAATATTTTTGTTGATTGTTTACTACTTTCGTTGGGTTCTGCTTTTGGGCAGGTTTATTTTTTAATTAAAAATTTGGGCAAAAATGGGAATCTGAAATTCTTTTTAAAGACTCGGAATATTTTTTAAAAATAATTGAGAGGCTTTCATCTCATAATTTAAAATAGAAATGGGAAAAATGATCGAAAAACTAAATACCCTCGAAAGGACTCGAACCTCTCAAATAAAAGACGTGGGCAGACATCGATCCCGATACACTAAAAATACTTGAACGCTCAATTTATTATTTTCAGGTATTTATTTTAATGACTGTCAAGCGGTTTGGCCCTGTTGTTCTTTCGGTATTTATTTACTCAATTATTCTTAATTTTTCCTCTAAATTTTTAGTTATTAATGACAATTCGACAAATTCTATCAATTTTCTTTTCAACCTATAATTTCGGTCATTCAATTACTTTAATAGGATTTTTCGGGTTATTTACAGTTTTTGGTGCAATTATTGTTGATATTTATTCAAAATATAGAATTAATACAGGAAGAAGGCTTAGATAATTTATTTTATTTTTAATAATTTTACCTCCTAATATTTTTTAAAATTCCTATAATTATTTTTAAATTTTGATTTTTTCCCTTGGAAGAGGTCCAAGAGTTTTAATTTTAAAACAAACAATTTCCTCATTAGTGGGGTTGTTGTTCCGATCCGAAGAACCAAGGATTTTTTGGTTCCGAAGATTTTCCAAGAACCGATAACCCCACTCGTTAGTGCAATTTAAAAAAAGTTCTGATAAAGTTTAATAAATTTTTTTCTTTTAATTTTCTTTTAAATTTCTGAGATTGACTTAAATATAGACAAATAAATCTTATAAATTAAATGGAAACCTTTAATAAAATAAATTGGGAATGTTCTTACATCTCTCCAAAAATTTTCAACTATTTTTTCTTTTATTCTCCACAGGTGACAAATATTTAAGAATACCATTTGGAGTATTTGAAGGGGAACTTTTTTCTTCTTTATTTTGTTTCAAAAGCCTTTGACTACACCTAACACCTTTTGAACGAAGTTGACTTGATAATTTTGGAGAGGGACGTCTAAAAAATAAATTAAAAAAATTTTTATGAAAAAATAAACCGTCGCTTCTTTCCGCTACTCCCAGGCGTTCTCTGATTTTGGAAAGAGGCTGATAAATTTCTTGACTTTCCTGGAGTTCTGTGTTGATTTTCGTTACCTTCAATTCTTTAACAAAAATTTATTAAAATTTAATTCAAAAATTCAAAAAAACCTAGATATTTTACTGGCAGGAGTTAATGTTGTATTTCCTTTTAAAACAAGCTTTTTTGGAGTTGTAAAGTTGAAAGACACTTCATTTTGAGAAAGAGAATTCTCTTTTTTTGAGAAATAAATAGCTGGTAAATCCTCCAAGAAAGATTTTTTGCCATCAAAAATGACGTTTGGTGGTGTACTGAATTAAAATAAAAATTAAATAGTCAAACTCAAACCTCACTATAAGATAACCCTAATATTAGATACACTTCAATTTAGGTGGTCAATCAATGGGTGGATAGGGAAGCTGTCTAATAAAGGAACCTTCATAATTGAAATTCGAAATTTTGTACTTCATTTAGTACCAATCGATAAAGTATCATAGATTTACTATAGAAAATTTTAGGAAGTCATGGGGCACCAAAGTTACTCAAATTTAAGATATAAGGTACAATTCCTCATTAGTTAATCTTATAATGAAGTCCGACTACCATTAAACATTGTTAAAATAAAAACCTTCTTCCATCAAAGTTTGTTAGCTTCAAAGGACACTTTCTTTCATCTATTGTTCGATTATTCAACATATTCTCATTTTGTATTGGCGGTAACAAAGTTGGGTAATCAAATTTGATTGGAATTCCAGTTTTACAGGTCTGTAAAAAATTATTAAAAATAAAATTATAAAGTTAAAAAACCTCCTTTGAATATTCATTGTCCGTTTTTCCATTATTGGACCAAATTCGAATATAATCACGACCAAGAGTAAGAAAGTATTTTCCACTTTGACTCCATTGAACACATTCAAACTGAAATTTAAAAAAATATTTTCTCTAAAAAATTGGAAAAAAAACCTCGCCTTCATTTCCTTCTAGTGCAAATTTTGGATTTGGAAGAAAACTTTTATTTGAACTTTTAAAAATGTTTTGCCTGTAGTTACGCCGTTCCTTAATATATTATTTAAATTTAAAATAAAAAAGAAATATAATAACCTGTAAATCCCAAATATATGCCTTATTTCGAGAAGAACCACAAATTAAATGATCAGAAATAGGAGATGTTGCACACTGAACGTAGAAAGAATCAATACCATGTCCATTTAAGGAGCGTACTTAAAATTTAAAAATTATCATTAAAAATTTTTTGAATGAGTTTTAAAAAATGCCAAGAGGTTTTGGTGTGAAAATATGCGAAGGAAAATTTTAAACTAAATTTATATCGATCGGAGTCGAACCTAGCCAATTGGAAAAATAGACAAGCCACTAACCTGACTTAATTCACATTAACTTAGATAATGCTTCTTATTTTTCAAAAAAACCTGGTAAATCACAGCTAGATATCGGCAAATATTCATGTATTTTATCATCTGTACAGGAAGCAAAGAATGAAGAATTAAAGCGATCCCAACACATTGACGTTATTCCTGGCTCTTTTCCTCCCTCTTCCTGTGGAACTTTCAGTGTTCTCAGAGCAGCACCAGTTACATAACGCAAATCCCAAATTCGAATTCCACTAAAAAATTTTTTAAATTTAGTAAAAATTATTTTAAAAAACCTGGAAGCGGAGGAGGAAGAAGAGATGACATAATTCTCTCCAAAATGCAATAAACCTTAAAATAACAAAAGTTAAGAATAAATTCATTTAAAAACAAACCAGTAATAGAAGCAACCGTTTTCGAACGTTTACAAGAGGAAGGAGAAACAACTAGAAAATTTTTATCAAAATTAGTCGGGTTATGAAAAAACCAGCCTGGTAATACTTTGGAAGTCATTCCCCGTCCAATTTTTTTCTTCCTAGAATATTCCTATGACCATTTTTTTCATTTTCCTTCAGTCTTTTCTTTATCCTAAGGCAAGTATCAGATGACTGACAAGAGGTTGCATAAGAGTTTTATAAAAACGTAACCAAAAATTAAAGTATTACCTTTCTATTCCAAAAAATCAGATAAATAGGAAGAAAAAAAGGTAGCGACTTCAAAGTATTACCACCAGCCCTTCTAAAAAGCTAGAAATATAAAAACAACCTCCAGCAGATTCATGCGCAAATGCAAAAGTTCTTGATGGAGCTAAAGCCCCCCATTCGGCGCCATTAATTGTTAGTTCCCCAAGAGGAGGGGAGCGCAAATCCCAACCAAGGATTGAACCATCACGAGAGCCAGAAACTAATAAATCTTTAAAAAAATTTTACGAAAAAAAAATTTAAGAAAAATACGAGGATTTCCAGGCCAAACACTAGCACATCTAACAGAACATGAATGCCCAACAAGACAAGAAATAGGCTTTCCATTTGTAATATCAATTAAATAAATGTGTGCTTTTCCTGATAAAGCTATTAACCATTCTGGGATTCCAGGTAAAAAGCAAAAATCCAAAATGACGCTATGAATACAACGACTACCTTAATTATATTTATTAATAAAGAAATAAAAGTTTAATCCTGGGAAGGTATCGATCCCGTGACCTCCTCGCAATTATACGACCTCCTGGCTAGGCGCTTTTGCTCACCATGTATAGGTATTCTAACTATGAGCGCTATTGGGGCGCCGCTTTCGCTTCCTTTTAATAAAACCCCTGCCTAGTAAACGTTTTAAATGTCGGCCAGATAGATCTCCCCTCCATTAAGAAAACAAAAAATAATTAAAAACCTCTTCTAATAAATTTATATTTATCTAAATCATCTTTTGCGTTGAATAAAGCAATAGATCCCCATTCATTTCCCAAAACAAAAATGTGTTCCTGTTGAGGATGTGGCGAAAATCTTGCTGATACCCATTCAAACTAAAATTTAAAAATAAAAAGTAAAAATTAAAAAAGTTACGTCGTTTGCATGAGGAACTGAACAAAATGATTGGATAAATTCGTCTGGGCATTTGTTATGGATATATTTGTTGTTTAAATAATTTGAATAAATTTGATCATACATTCTCTCCAAAATTTACACTAGCTAATTAAAAATAAAGTAAAACATTAGAAAAAAGAGATCAATAAGTGATTTTTATTAGAAAATTTATTTTACGCTATTTTTGGCACTTAAGAATGTTTTTGGCGAAATGTATAAAACAAATCTTAAAAAGTAGTATAAAAGGACAATGTTGAATGTTGTCTTTATTCTTCTACGTTTTTCTACATTTTATCGAGTTTTTATTTTTTCTGTCAGTTCGTGACGTTAGTTGGTCTTTCTTGTTCTTTTGTCTTTCATTTGTACTTTTAAAAGTTTAGCATTTGAGCGTCATTTGTGCTCTTCATTTCTTTCATATTTTTAAGACTAGGTGAGTGCATAAACAATTTGATATGTGTTAGTGTATTCACTTTTACTTGAGTATAAATTCTTCATATTTCTCCCATCATTCTTAAATCCTCTTAGTTTTAAATAAACTTGTTAAAAAATATTTTCAGACAATTAAAACGTTTATTTTCTATAATCAAAACAACTATGGCTGTTCCTCCCGATGTTATCGAGAAGATCGAGGCTGGGTACAAAAAGTTGCAGGTACAGGAAGTTCCAAGCATTTTGAACTATTTTTCAACTTTTAGGAGGCACCGGAGTGCAAATCTCTTCTCAAGAAGTACTTCACTAAGGAAGTTATGGACCAGTGTAAGGGGCTCAAAACTAAGCTTGGTGCGAACTTGCTTGATGTGATCCAGTCTGGAGTTGCGAATCTTGATAGCGGTGTTGGTGTTTATGCGCCTGATGCTGAGTCTTACACTCTCTTCAAGCCGCTTTTTGACCCGATTATTCAGGTTGTTTTTGGATGTTTTAGATATTTAATGACTTTTTTCAGGACTACCACAATGGATTTGGACCTGACCAGAAGCAGCCGCAAACTGACTTGGGTGAAGGAAAGACTCAGCTTTTGCCTGATCTGGATCCTGAGGGTAAATTCATCAACTCGACTCGTGTTCGATGTGGGCGTTCTCTTCAGGTTGTTCTGACGCCGAAACTTGTTTATTTTTCTTTTCCAGGGATATCCGTTCAATCCGTGCTTGACTAAAGAGAATTATACGGAAATGCAGGACAAGGTTAAGGGAGTCTTTGAGCAGCTTAAGTCTGGTAGGTTTCTTTATTCCTTCAAGTCTACATTTAGATATTCAGATGCTGAGCTTGGTGGCACCTATTATCCGTTGGAGGGAATGACCAAAGAGGTTCAAACTCAATTGATCAAGGATCACTTCCTCTTCAAAGAAGGCGACCGCTTTTTGCAAGCTGCGAATGCTTGTCGTTATTGGCCAACCGGACGTGGTATCTACCATAACGACAAGAAGGTTAACCTTTCTAAAAAGTTTTCTTATTAGACTATTTTTTCTAGACTTTCCTTGTTTGGGTCAATGAGGAGGATCATCTTCGCATCATTTCTATGCAAAATGGAGGCAATGTTGGCCAGGTGCTTGAGCGTTTGATCAAAGGAGTTAAGGCAATTGAGACTAAGGTTCCGTTCTCTCGCGATGATCGTCTTGGTTGGCTTACTTTTTGCCCTTCGAACTTGGTTTGTTTTGAATTTGTTGTGACATTTTTTGATTTTCTCTTTCAGGGAACGACTGTTCGTGCATCTGTTCATATCAGATTGCCAAAGATTAGTGCCAAGCCGGAATTTAAGAAGTGAGTTTTATATTTTCAAATGAGGTCTTTCAATCAAAAATATTTTTAAGGATCTGCGATGAGATGAAGTTGCAAATTCGTGGCATTCATGGTGAGCACTCGGATTCTGAAGGCGGCGTCTATGACATTTCTAACAAGGCTCGCCTTGGGCTTACCGAGTTTGAAGGTGGGAAAGTTTGGAAAGAAAAATTTTTTGTTATAATTTTCATTTTCAGCTGTCAAGCAGATGTACGACGGTGTGAAGAAGTTGATTGAGCTTGAGAAGGCTGCCTAGATGGGAAATAATGTGCTGCTATAGGAGTATAATTAATTATAGGTGATAAAATAAGTACTTAAAAATTATAGTTAAAAAAAGATACTCTTGAATATAAAATGTTAAATTTTTCGTGCATATTATTTGTCTTTTTTGTCGATATTTGCGAATAAATGCATAATTAAATTGTTTTTCTTAGTTGATTTATAAGTTTTTTAAGCTTTTAATGTTTTAGAGTGAATTATCATTCGTGTAGTAGAGTTCACCCAAATAATGAGCTCAATCTCATGGTTTGTTGATTTTTTTGGAGACTAACACGGCTAGTTTTCCGTCTCGAAGAAGGTATATTGTTTGACAAAGCAGATGAAACTCGAATGTTGTGTGTCAGATGTCGATTTTGGTACTTTTACCAAAGCGACCCCTGCAGTTTGAAAAATTAACTTGCCCGAAAATGTCCAATCCCAAAATGTCCAGTGATATATTGAGAAACAAACCCCCCTATTGACTCAGTGTCAGTTACAGAGAATCGTCTGACTTTATGCTTCAAGAACACTTTCCTGCGTGGGTGAAAGGGGGAGCTGTTGGCTTATAAAGAACATTTTTTTACTTTATTAATTTTTAATGAGAGTAAATTAGCAGCTTTAACTTTTTTACTTTTTAATGGCAACCTTCTCTAAGCAATTAGTATATCAAAAGTCACAAATTATCGATTTTAATTTAATTAATTTTTAATTTTTTTAATTTTATTTTATTAATTATTTTATTTTTTAGATATTGCTTTTAATATTTCATGAGCGCTTCCTCTTCCTCTAATTGTGACAACGAAAATAAAACTGTTAAAACAAAATTAAATGAAAATGATTTAAAATTGGATGATAAAAATGGAGAAGAAAAAGAAAAGGAAGAAGATTCAATTCCTGGACCAAAACCTCCAAAAGCGCCCAAAAAAGAATTTATCGAAATTCTTTTAAATCCTCCTGAAGAAAGAATAAAAAAGAAGAATAAAAATATTTGTGAACGTATTCTAACAAAACTTAAAAATCGAGAAGTTTTTGGAAATTCTCTTTCTTTGCCCAATATTTTTGAATTAAATAAAAGAAATTCTTCTGTTCATCAAAGAGATTTAAAAGCACATACAGGTTGTGTTAATGCTGTAGATTTTTCGCCAAATGAAGAATGGATTGTTAGTGGTTAGTTTATTTTTATTTTTTATTTTAGAGGGGGGGGGGGGTGGTAATTTTAAGTTCTCCAACGTAACCCCCTTTCTTCCCATCCTCCCCAATTTTCTCAATTAAAAAATTTTTTTAACAAGGATTTCATTTTTAATTAAAAAATGAAAGTCAGGTCTGAAACAAACGTTTGGTAATATTTCATAGAGTTGTTAAATCACGTCCGTTGTCCATTAACGGATTTTTCAGGAAGGTGGACAGGGCGGGGTCCCGCGGACTTTATTATGATATCCCAATAATCCCATTTATCGCCTCAAACTCGGGATTTAGCTTTAATTAGATTTAGCCTTGATTAGTTTTAGCTTTAATCCCTTAAACTCGGATTAAACTCGGATTTATTATTTAATTTAAATTATTAATTTACTTGATGGGATCCCGTCTCAAATTAAATTACTCAATATTTAATATATTTTATAATCCTAATTTTAATTTTTAGGAGGTGACGATTTAAAAGTTCGTCTTTGGAAAACAGTTGATTGCTGCACTTCTGAAACTCCTTCATTAACCAGCGTTACAATGAAATCAATTCATCAGTCAAATATTTTTGCTCTTCGATTTTCACACAAAACTGAAAGAGTTTATTCTGCTGGGAATGACCATCGACTTTTAGTTCATGATATGAGGTATTTTTTGAAGGAATTTTTAATTTTAATAAAGCTGTTTAAAGGACTCTTGGACGTCTTTGTACTTATCGGGCAGCTTCTTCCATTTATCATATTTCTACTCATGTAATTTATTTTTTTTTGTTAATTTTGGGTGAGACTTTTTGTTTGGAGTTTCTTTAAGTTTAATTTATTTTTACGAATTAAAAAAGCGCTTGCAGACGCAGGCAATTACTAGAGCCCCTCCAATTTAAGATACATTTTTAAGAAATTAGGTTGGTCACTTGGGTAGGAAAATTTCCTAACATAAGCGATACTTCCCCTTTAAATACTCCTCGTTATATGTAAGATATTTTTTATCCTCAAGGGGGTATCCTATAATGAGGCTAGACTTTCTTTTTTGTTCATTAAAACCCTCAAAAAAATTTTTTTTTAATTTTCAGCCAGTCGATGACAACATGATTGCAGCCTCTTCAGATGATCGAAACGTTTATTTGTTTGATTTACGTGGTGGAGAAGGTGATGGAATGTGTACAAAATTAAAACAAGAGGGACGTGCTTATTCTGTTTGTTGGAATCCTTTAAATCACAATATTGTGGCTGTTTGTAATGAAAAAACTGGATTGGTTATTTATGACTTGAGGATGGGAATAAAGTAAGGACAAAATTAATTTTTATAAGGGTGGTAAGGGTTGAGGGATTTTTACTGGGAAAATGTTGAAATTTATTTTTTGTTAGTCTCAAAAATAAATTTAAGTTTTCTAAAAAACCTTGGTTTAGACTTTCAATTCTAATTGGATCTGAAATTCGTATATTCTCTTTAGGGTTACTAAAATGCTATGACTCGGTCCTAAAGGTCGAATCAAGCATCCCATATTTTGTCCGAAACTCATACAGTCTCATTTCATTAAAAAATTGCCTTGAACGCCGGCCCAGCTTGAGAACGTACTAATTCTATAGAAATTATAAAATCTGGCTTCCAAGGAATTTCAGGCCTTATCCAAAAACCAGATTAATTTTTAAAAGAATTGTTTTTTCTTTTATTTTTTTGTTTGTTCAATTTTATAAATTTACTTTAATTTTTATTTAAAATTTTTTTAGTAATTACGTTGAAGCCGGAAAAATTACTCGTCGTGCAATTTGTTCAGATTGGTCACCAAATGGTGAAGCACTTTTTTGTGTTATGAGCCGTTCAAATCCTGTAGTTTTTAATGTTTGTTTAAAATTTAAAAATTATTTTAAATTTTCTTTAATTTTATTTTTAAAGTTATCTACCTCAGAATATGTTCATTTACGTGATCCAAATTATTCAAATTTTTGTACAATTAAATCTTGCACTTTTGCTGGTCATAATTTTATGTGTACGGGCAGTGATGATTGGAATATTTATGTTTGGGAAATGCCAACAGATTGGAGCGGTTTTTTTTGAAAATTTTCTTTGAAAAAAATTTTTTTCTAGACAAAAATGAAGAAAATGAAAATACCAGTAACGCCTTTACTGTCCTACGTGGCCATCGCTCAATAGTCAATCATGTTAAATATGGCTCGAAAAGTGGATTAATGTTGTCTTGTGGAGTAGAAAAAATTGTCAAAGTAAATTTTAAAAATTTTTTTTTGAAAATTTTTTCCCTTTCCAGTGTTGGAGTCCCTTGCCATTATTCAGTTCTTATAGCAATCCAAAACTGAGAACAAAACTTTCAAATGCACGTCTTTTTCCTTATGTGGATATGGGTGATCCACATGGGGATTCTGGTTGGATTTTTGAAATTTTCTAAAAAAAATTTTTCAGAAATTTTTTTGAAAATTTTTTTCAGATATTGAAGAAGATTTGAGCACATTGCATCGTTTTGATTATTATTATGAGGTTACTTTTTAAATTTTTTTAAACTAATCTAAATTTCAAAAAGATCCAGTCTTTACGAATGCGTCAATCTACTGGAATGATAGAAGATTCCGACTCGGATTCTGATATGGATTCAAATTATTCTTCTGGATTTCTTTTGTATCAGGTCTTTTTTTAATTTACTAAATTTGGTCGCGTCATAAAAATATTTTTAGCTCTAATTGAGGTTATATTTAAATGGAATATGTAAAGAAAAGGTGTGTATTTGAAATTCTTTTTTTCCCCTAAAAATTCAAATTTTTATGACGCTTCCTTGGCAATCTTTTATTATTTTTCTTGTATATATTTAGTTGTGTATCCTTTTATATATTAATTTTAATTAGAATTCTTGGCTCTCTGTTAATTTGAACCTGTGGTGGATTAAATAGAGAAATTTAAGGGCATTTGAGCCGCCACAGGCGAAAATTAACCGGTCGCCAACACCTCTAATTGAATGCATTTTTAAACCAAATTAACAAGCAATTGTAGCATTTATCACAAGAATTTAAAAATTAAGACAAAGAATGGGAGGATACACAAAACTATAATATTTATTTTCAATAATTTTTAAAAAATATTTTTTAAGTTTCAGAATAATGCAAATAATGGAAGTAATAATGGAGATGACCAAGAATCCTATTTTAGTGGTATAAGTGCCGGTGGGGATGTTGAGGATTCGTCAACATCAGAAAATGCTTCAATTTCTAGTCAACCCCTCGGTCATTCTGTTGGGGGAGGGGGAGGCCATAATAATTTTGATGATGCTTTTTAAAAAGATGTGAACCAAAAAAAGTATATATTTAAAAAAAATTTTTTTGACAAAATAATTTTTACACTTCTAATATTTGTGTGTGTATGTATTTTATAGAAAATTTTATAATTGAAAAAAATTTTTTTTTAATTTTTAAAAGACTTGAATTTTGTCTTTAAATATTTTTTTAATTATTTTTTTAAAATTACTTTACATTTTCCTCTTCGGAATTGTTCACCGGAACTGAAGCAAAGCTAGTAAAATCGAAAATTAATTTCTAAACCCAAGACATTTTTCCCTCTGGAAGCATGTGTTGTTGCCCTACTTTAGAATAGCAAATCAGTGATGGGCTGGGGTTTTTTTCGTCTTGAAACCCTTTCTGACTTTTCTTAACCCAGCCCATCCCTAAATACTTTTTTGTACTTAAATTAATTAAAAAAAATTTTTCGGTTAATTGTCCATTCGGTTAATTGTCTGAATTTTTCTTTAATTTCTTTTTAATTTTTAAATAATTTTAAAGATTGTTTTTTCTTTGTTTTTAGCATTTAAATATTTATTTAACAAAGTTTTTTCTCGTTTTTATCACTTCACGCATTTTCACTTTTTCAACGACTTTAATTAAAACCTCATCAATCAAAAAGTAAATAAATTTTCTACTTAAACAACAACAAAACAATAATTCTCTTCTAAACGCAGTTTATAAGGTTTTTATTTTTTTTTAATTTTATTTAAAAAAGGAAAGATTGATGTTTTTAAATTTTAGAAAATTGAAGACAGTTTCTATTTAAATTTTCTAAAAAAATTTTAGCAGTTGCTTTGCGACAGAAAATTTAGAAAAAAGGAAAAGTCGCACGCTACCTTTATCTCCTCTATATTTTTTTATTCGCGCAATTTTTATATAACCTTACAAGGAACACCATCGAACTGTCAGTAAAAAATTTTGAATAAAAATTATATGTACCATCATGTAGAGCATTTGCCAATTTTTGGCTTTTTTGGCCCTGACGCCAATTTCGAAAAGTTATATAGGTTCAAAGTTTTCGAATTTTGGAGCGGTCTTCGATAGTGTTACTTGTTAGCATTAACTACATTTATGTCCTAGCGTGTTTTAGCTGTTATTTTTTTAATATTTTTTTTGTAAAATTTTTGGTTATTGGATGGATATTAATTCCCAAACGAGAGTTGCGGTTTCACTAATTTTATTAACGAGAGCCATTTTTATCGCTATCCAAAAAATCAATTAAATATTAATTAAATATTTTTTATTTTTTTTTTGATTAAAAACATTCAATTTTTTATTTTTCCATCGAAAGATCATTCTCTTTTGTAAAAATAAAAATAAATAAATGGGCTGAGTATACGTCCTTTTAGTAGAAAATGGGAGAGAAAAGACTGATTAGAAAAGAAAAAGTAAAAAAAAAGATAAAAATTCTGTTACATTGAAAAATATTTTTATTTATTTTTGTTTACCTAAAAAAAATTTTTTTTAATTTATTTTTATTCAAAAATCTAAATAACATTTTTAAAATATTTTCAAAAAAAATACAAAAATAATTTTCCTTTTAAGATAACTTAAGAAATAAAAATCGCGTGCGGCGTAGGTCAGAAAAGATAATATTTAGAAAAAAGGACGAAAAGCTGCGGGCGATTTTTCCCCTCCTTTTTTTAGATATTTTTTGTCGCAAGCCGCAAAGCGTTTAATTTTACCCCAAACCTTAGGTAATTTTCCTACTCCGTGGCCATTTAATTTTAAATAAACATAGTTTAAACTGAGAGTAATATTCAATCTTTTGATTTTATTATAACTAAAGGTCTGGGTGTTCCTTAAAACCTTTGAGAATTTAAGGAAGAATTCCAAAAAATTTCAAAACTAATTTTTAATTTTCAGCATTCCTAAAATAATAAAATGACAATTCTTCATATTCGACCAAAACGTGCTCGTATCCAAACATTTTATCGTTGTATTAAAAACATTGTTCGATATGATTCTACCTCTACAGACCAAAGGGAATTTAAAAAGGTTTTTTGTTGAAAATTTTTTTAAATAATTTTTTAATAATTTTTAAGGTTATGGTTGCAAATCGAGGGGAAATTGGTAATTAAATTCTTTTTAAAATTTTTTAAAAATTTCTTTGCCATAGGCTGGAATTTTAAGTTGGTATATGTCTAGTTGTTATTTTTAAATACCATTCCTCTTTTTGATTCCGAGCCATAAATTAATTTTTGTTAGCCTGGCCGGATACTAGCTCATTCCTTTGATTAAGCGAGTGAAGGGGCTATTTCCTTCAATTGAACAATAAACTACAAGCCAGACCTATCTCTTAGATTTATCATTTCCTTCGCTCATTCCCTGGATTTATATTGGCTATGGATAGACGGGGTCGACGGGGAAAGTTAGATTATTCTTTCTTTATCTCTCAATTACTGTCCTTCAATTCCTCTTTAATTTCTGTCGTTCAATTCCTCAACTCCTTACCTTACATTAATCCTCTCTTTAATTTCTAAAATTTATAAAGAAATTTCTTTTATAGCAACACGAGTATTTCGAGCATTAACAGAAATGAACAAAACTTCTGTTGCTATTTATTCAGAACAGGATAAACATTCAATTCATGTTTATAAAGCTGATGAAGCTTATTTAATTGGAAAAGGTTTTTTAAATAAAATTCTACAAAATTTTCTTTAAAGGTTTACCTCCTGTTGCTGCTTATTTAAATATTGACCAAATTGTTGATGTTGCTCTACGTAACCAGGTTGATGCTATTCATCCAGGATATGGGTATTTTTTTGTTTTTTTTTTTGTGAAAATTTTTTGTGAAAATTTCTAAGATTACGCCCTTTTCCTTTTTTGCCTTATCTTTTCTTAGAATATTTACAAAATTTTATCCCAAAGACTGGCTAAGTTTCCTCCCATCCTAACAAATAAGGAAAAAAAGTCATTTGTAGGGCGGTTAACAACCTTTCATTGCGGCGGAAAATTCTTATGATCAAGTTCCATCCAATCTTTTGATATTTTTTGGGATGGGTTTGGTGTTTTACTCATGACTTTCTCTTTTATTGAGAGCCTGTACAAAGGAAAGTTAAAAGGAATTAAAGTTCAGGAAAGAAGTGGTAAAAGTTGACGGGGATTAATCTTAAGATTTTTTATTAAAAATTTTTTTAAATTTTTTTATTCTAGTTTTCTTTCTGAACGTGCAGATTTTGCCCAAGCCTGTCAAGAACGCGGAATTGTTTTTATTGGACCTTCTCCTTCTGTTATGAGACGAATGGGAGACAAAGTATTTTTTTCTTTTTTTATTAAAAATTTTTTTTCTTTTTTTTAGGTTGCTGCCCGTCAAGCAGCTATAGAGGCGGGAGTTCAAGTTGTCCCAGGAACTAATCACCCAGTAACTAGTGCTGATGAAGTAATGGATTTTGTTAAACAATATGGGACTCCAATAATAGTTAAAGCTGCTTATGGAGGTGGTGGTAGAGGGATGAGGAAAGTGGAAAGGGAAGATGATGTAAGTTAAGAAGTTTTTAAATCTGTATAAAACTATTTTTCATTAAATTACAAAATTAGCTAAATTACTAAAATACCCCCTTGGGGCTGAAAAAAGGTATCTTATAAAGAGATTTGTCTAGACATCTCCCTCACCCACTAGTCAACCAAAAATTTTTTTGTAACGGTTGGTTGACTAGTGGGTGGTGGAGCAGCAATGGTATCTTAAACTGATGTGAGAGGTATTTTTTTCTGAGATATCTTATAGTGAGGTCCGATTATTAAAAAATATTTTTAAAAATTTATTTCCCAATATTTTTTGAGAATAATTTATTTAATCTTTTTTTTCTAGGTAGAAAATGCTTTTAACAGAGCCTTTTCTGAAGCACAAGCAGCTTTTGGTGATGGTTCTTTATTTGTTGAAAGGTTTAAATTTAAATTTATTTTTCTTTCTGAATTTTTTAAAATCTTTTAAAGATTTGTTGAAAGGCCAAGACACATTGAAGTTCAAATTATGGGTTAGCTATTTTCTAAAAAAAATTTTAAATTTATTTTTTAGGCGACCACTACGGAAATTTAATTCATTTATACGAAAGAGATTGGTTAGAAAAAGAAATTTTTTTTTGTAAATTTCTCATTTTTTATTTTCCCAGTTCTGTTCAACGTCGACATCAAAAAGTTGTAGAGCTTGCCCCCGCTCCAATTTTAGACCCTATTATAAGACAGAAAATGTTGGATGATGCAATTAAGTTGACTAAACATGTTGGGTATCAAAATGTTGGTATGTTTTTGGAAAAAAATTTTTTTGAAAATTTTGCCCAATTTTTTAGGCACAGTCGAATTTTTATTGGATAGAGCAGGGAATCATTATTTTATGGAGGTTAATGCTCGATTACAAGTAGAACATACAGTTACTGAAGAAATTACGGGAGTTGATTTGGTTGGTTTGGGAGGAGGAGGAAAATTAAAAAAATATTTTTGAAGGTTCAAGCCCAAATTCGTATTGCTGAAGGAAAATCTTTGGACGATATTAAATTAAAACAAGATGCTATTAGTGTTAGTGGTGCTGCTATTCAATGCAGGTTTGTTTTTAAAAAGAGATTTTTGGTGGATTTATTAGCTGTTTATCCTTAAAAAATTAGTAGATTCTTAAGAGACTGTTTGGTGTAATTGGTAACTCGCTTGATTTGAAATTTAAAGACCTTCCGGGTTCGACCCCCTATTAAAAATAATTTGTTTTGGTTAACCAAGCTGTCAAATTCCGTTTATGATTTTATTTGTAAACGGGCCTAACGCTTGGGATATTATTAGTTGATCATGAATATGCATTTACCTTTGTGGTATTATGTACCCAGACAGGTCAAGACAGACATTATTTTTTAAATTTAATTTTTGTTATCAACTTTTTCTTTTTTGTTTAACGTTAAACCCTATATAACGTCACCTCGTCGGTTCGAATTTTGCTAACATTAGGAGGGGAGTGGCGTGGTAAAGCACATCAGTTTAGGGCATCACAGACATCAGTCTCTAACAATAAGCACGGCCTCGGGACTGAATTAATCAGATCTAAGATGGGAACTGACGAAGAAGGGGAAGACGTTATCAAGACCTTCCATGTATTTCCATTTTTTATGTCAACTTGTTGACTGTCCCTAATTAAAAAATAATCTTTTAGAGTAACAACAGAAGATCCAGCTAAAGGCTTTCAACCAGACAGCGGAAGGGTATTTAATTATTTTTTTCTATTTAAAAAATTAATTTTAAAATAAAAGATTGAAGTTTATCGAAGTGGTGAAGGAATGGGAATTCGTTTAGATGGGGCTTCTGCTTTTGCTGGTTCTGTAATTTCTCAACATTATGATTCTTTACTTGTCAAGGTTTTTTTCCTAAAAATTCTTTTTTAATATTAAAACAATTTTAAGGTAATTGCCCGTGCCCGAAACCATCATTCCGCAGCTTCTAAATTGGTCAGATCACTTAAAGAATTTCGTATTCGCGGAGTTAAAACAAATATTCCTTTTTTGGTAATTTTTTCTTTAAATTTTTAGATTATTTTTTTCTGTCAGATCAACGTTCTCGAACAACCAGAATTTCGAACAGGCGTAGTTGACACACTTTTTATTGATGAGCACCCAGAATTGTTTAATTTCCAACCAAGCCAAAACAGAGCACAAAAACTTTTGTAAAATTAAAAACAATTTTTTTTTTAATTTTTAAAATTTATTTAAGGCATTATTTGGGTCATTTAAAAGTAAATGGACCTTTGACCCCATTAGTTACTGACCTTCCGCCTAGAAATGTTCAACCTGTTGTTCCTCCTGTTCCAGCAGGTTTTTTTATTTAAAAAAATTTTTTTTAAATAATTTTTAAATAGACCAGCCTCCACCATCCGGTCTGCGAGACATTTTACTAAAACAAGGACCTGAAGCATTTGCCAAAGCTGTAAGGAAGAATAAAGGATGTCTTTTGACTGATACAACATTTAGAGACGCACATCAAAGGTTTTGTAATTTTTCAAAATTTTTTATAAAATTTTTTCTAGTCTTTTGGCTACTCGAGTGAGGACTTTTGATATGGTCAAAATTTCTCCTTTTATGGCTTATAATTTTTCAAATCTTTTTTCTATGGAAGTTTGGGGAGGTTAGAAAATTATATGAATTTTATTGAAAAAAATTCTTTTTTAGGTGCTACTTTCAATGTAGCTCTCCAATTTCTTCATGAATGCCCATGGGAGAGATTAGAAACATTACGTCGTTTAATACCCAATATTCCTTTCCAAATGCTCTTTCGTGGTGCAAATGCTGTTGGATATTCTAGCTATCCTGATAATGTTATTGACAAGTTTGTTTTTATTGATTAGAGAGATAATTTAGTTTGATTTGGTGGAGAACTTGTAGAGAATTCCGACCTCGCTTATAAATAACCTTTGAGGTTGAAATTCTTTCTCATAAAATGCGGTGGATATTAAATTGAGTCGATTGCTTATAGGTGGCCAACCAAATTTTTATAAACGGGTGTATCTTTATTTTCTTAAATGCTATGGTGGAGATTATATTAAAGGGTAAAGGGCAATCTCTACCATTTGACATTCTGTATATCACTAAAAAAGGTTATTTTTTAAAGGTTTTGTGAACTTTCTGTTAAATCTGGAATCGACGTTTTTCGTGTTTTTGACTCTTTAAATTACCTTCCAAATATGCTCGTTGGAATGGAAGCTGCTGGAAAGGCTGGAGGTGTTGTTGAAGCAGCCATTTCTTATACTGGAGATGTTTCCAATCCCGAAGCAAAGAGATACAATTTGGATTATTATTTGAAGTTGGCTGATGAACTTGTTAAAGCTAATGCACATATACTTGCAATTAAGGTTAATTTTTTTTTCAAAATTTTTTTTGAAAATTTTTTGAAATTAATTTAAAGGATATGGCCGGTGTATTGAAACCTGAAGCTGCCAAATTATTAATTACTGCACTTAGAGATAGACATTCAGATATTCCTATTCATGTACACACACACGATGTAAATTAAAAAAAACTTTAAAGAAAAATTTTTTCTTTTTAGACAGCAATGACAGGTGTAGCAAGTATGATAGAATGTGCTAAAGCGGGTGCTGATGTTGTAGATGCAGCAGTTGATTCGATGAGTGGAATGACTTCACAGCCGTCTATGGGGGCAATAGTTGCTGCTTTGGAGAGGACAAAACATGCTACAGGTTTTTTTTATTTTTGAAAATTTTCTAAGAGGCTAAAAAGGCCTTTCTAGCCGCGGGGTGGAGGAAGTTGTCTAGGCGATATAAGGATGAAAAAACTGTTGAATTTCTAACTTAAAGGTCTAAATATGGAAAACATCTCAAAGTACAACGCCTATTGGGAAATTGCTCGTCAGCTTTACCAACCATTCGAATCTTCAGTTTCAATGAAAAGTGGAAATTCTGATGTTTATATTCATGCAATACCTGGTGGTCAATATACAAATTTACAATTTCAGGTTTTTTTGAATTAAATTTTTTAAATTTATTTTTCAATTCTTAAGGCTTATGCTCTTGGATTGGGAGAACAATTTGATGAAGTTAAAAAAATGTATGCTGAAGCAAACTTGGCTTTGGGTGATATAATTAAGTAAGAAAAATTTTTGTTTTGATTGGAGCTGTCTGGACTTAGTTTTGATTTTTTAAAATTATTTTTTCTTAAAAGGGTAACTCCCTCGTCAAAAATTGTTGGCGATTTGGCACAATTTATGGTACAAAATAAATTGACACTTGAAACTCTTGCTGAAAGAGCAGAAGAATTATCTTTTCCAAAATCTGTTGTAGAGTTTATGCAGGTTTGTTTTTCCTTTTGGAAATTTTTCAAAAAATTTTTAGGGTTTAATAGGACAACCTCCCTATGGTTTCCCAGAACCTCTTCGAACTAAAATTCTTCGAGGAAAGAAAAAGATTGATGGACGCCCTGGTGAAGGAATGCCTCCAATGGATTTGGAAAAGAAAAAGAAGGAATTGGAAGAAAAGCATGGAAGAGAATTGAGAGAAGTTGACGTAAGGAAAAAAATTTTTTGGTAGAAAAAAATCTGAAATTTAAAAAAAAAACAGGTAATGTCTTCAGCAATGTTTCCTCGCGAATTTGACGATTTTGAGCAATTCCGGCAAACTTATGGACCTGTAGACAAACTCGAAACTCGTGTATTTCTTGTTGGACCAAATGTCGCTGAGGAAGTTAATGTAAATTTTTTTAATTTTTCTAAAATTTTTTAATTTAAAAAAGGTTGAAATTGAAAAAGGAAAGAATTTAATAATTCAACATTTGGCAGAAGGCAAATTAAATTCAAAGGGAGAAAGAGAAACATTTTTCGAATTGAATGGGCAAATGCGTTCAATGTTTATTTTGGACCAGGAAGCATCAAAGGATATTGTTGTGAGGCCGAAAGCTATGCCTGGAATTAAAGGGCAAATTGGTGCTCCGATGCCTGGAGATGTAAGGGGATTTTTTGTTACAAATTTTGGGGCTAAAAATTGTATATGAGAGAGGAGAGGGGTACATTAATTCAGAGTGTCGTTTACCCCTCATCCATTGGCCAACCAAAATTTTAAACTGTTTAAATTTAAATGTAACCTTTTGGATTATTTTGGGTCATCTATAAATGAGGTTTAACTGTATGTTAGGAAACAAGAAGGGACCTATTCAAAAATTTCTTTGGGTCATGGATGTCAATGAATTTTTTCTTTTCATCAAATTGGAATTTAAGATGTTTAAAGTCCCGGTTTCTAAAAATATTGGACCAGAAATTTTTCAAAAATACGAAAAAAATTCTGTTTTTCAGATTCTGGAGGTAAAAGTAAAGGTTGGCGACAAAGTTTCACCAAAACAAACACTTTTTGTGCTTTCAGCAATGAAAATGGTTTGTTTAAAATTTTAACTAAATTTATTTTTGATTTTCTAGGAAATGAGTGTTGATTCACCAATAGCAGGAACAGTAAAAGCAATACATTTGAACACTGGTGATAAAGTAGGACCTCAAGACCTGGTGATTGAAATAGAGCAACAGGAGTAAATATAATTAATTATAAATAAAACTAATTCAGATATATATTTATATATTAAAAAATATTTTTATATAAAATATATTTATTAGAATTATATTTTATGGTTATCCGGTAGATCTGTGGACTAGGGATTTCTCGGTTCGATGATTGCGGGTTGTAATTTTGTCCGTTTTCATATAATTCGAATTATAAAAGTAGTCAACTTTTGCGAGTTAGTTTGTTCGTTTTTTGAACGAGTTTAAATTTTTCACTGAACTTTTGGATATAAACTAATTCAGATATATATTTATATATTAAAAAACCCTGCGATAAAACAACCTTACGATCGTCGACTCGAGAAATCCCTGCTGCGGACATTAACTTAAAAATCCCTAATTTTAATCTACTAAGTTATATATTAAATTCAGACATTTTCTAAATTTTATTCCCTATAAGAAAATGACTAAAAATTTACAATAACTATTTTTTAAATAAAAAGAGAAGTTAAGAACATTTTAATTTCTGGGCTAGAAAATTTCTAAAGGGTTAATTAACAAATAATCCAAAAAGTTGATTAATTTAAAAAAATAATAATTTTAAACCTAGGCGTTTCTAACATTTTCTCTTTCCTTCCCATTTTTAAGATATAATTTTGACTTCCCATTCTTGAAATTTAGTTTTTGGCAGAATATGGCTTAAAAAGAATTTTTTCTTCAAAATATTTTTTCTAAAAAAACAAACTGTGCAATAAGTGTAAGCAAAGGCGATGGAAGTGAACATTTTGGATAAGCACCCATAACATGTCCAATATCCAAATGTGTATATTTAATTGGATGGGCAGAGTCTAATCCACATTCAGAAAGACCAGAAGCACAAATTAAAAAAGCTGCTGGACCTTGATGTCCACGAAGTGTTTGGACAGAGGGTCCAACGTCGGATTGTTTAAGTTGAGCTGTTTGAACATCAGAAGAGTGGAAAGAAAAGTCCTATAAATTAAGAAGATTTTCAAAAATAATTAAAAAAAATTTCCCGAACTGGCATCGAACCCTCGTCCGATCGTCAAAGAACCAACGACAGACCCACTTGACTACAAAACGAACTATCCTTCTAGCCTCCTCCGAGCCTAATTATTCCCAAAGAACCAAAATCCTTTCTCACAGCGTTTAATATTTAATTTTTACCTCACTAAAAAGCCTAGAAACTTCTACTGGCTGTCCAAATACATCTCCTGTTTGTTTAAGTTGTTCAGCATAATTAACAGCTCTAGCAGGTCCGTTATCCATAGCAGCTGAACAATGACCGTAACTAAGAACTACATGGCCAGTTAATGTTGCAATAGTCATTAGATGGGGATTACGAGCTTTTAAAGCCTAAAAATGAATTTTTATTTGAAAAATATTTGCGGATTAATTTTTGCAAATTACAAGTTCTTTCATTTCTGCCAAAGCATCCGCCATAGCCAATCTTCCTTCTGCATCTGTATTAGTAATTTGTATTGTTTTTCCACTTCTTGCCTTAAAAATAAAATTTAAAAAAATTTAATTGAAATTTATTTACAGTTATAATTTCATCAGTTGTAAAAGAATTAGATCCAATACTATTTCTACACATACACATACATCCAACTACTTTAATTCCTGTTGGTTTCAAGATATCCAAAGCACGGAAAAAGCCTTTAAAAAGTAAAAATGTTGAGGTTCTCCAATTATTGTGGGGGCTAAATGCCGAAAAATTGGAGTAGGTTAAGAAGGGTGGAGAAGGTTAGGACTAGAGACCGAGGTTGAGGATTGTCAAGATTTTCGATGAGATCTTTGGACGAGTATTTTCTCGGTCCGATCTCTACAGTGGCCCATTTTCTATTTGTAAAAATCAGTCTATATGTATTTGGTTAGAATAGTTCACGTTAATTTTGAAAATATTATTGAAAATAAAATAAAAATTTAAAGATTCTATTCTCTAAAAATGTTTATTTATGATCAGAAAGTTCTCGCTAATTATGAGATATTGAAAAGGGACCCCAAACCCTTTGACAAAAATATATAATAAAAAATAATTCAAAAATCTATGGGGGACGTTCTAGATAATTAAGATTGAATTTACTCCCTGAAATTTTCTTAGAGAAATCTTAAATTAAAAAAACCTGCCAAAACAGCACTTCCATATTTATCACGAGACATTCCATACATTGAAGTACCCACTTTTAAATTTGCCCCGCCTGTATCAATTGTTACCCCTAAAATTGTTTTTATTTGTTAAATTTTATAAATAAAATAACCTTTTCCAACAATAAACAAGGTTTCAGTAATTTCTCCTTCTCCAATATATTCTAACCAAATTAATCGGGCCTTTAAATTTAAAAAATTTTTTAAGCTTTAAAAAGCCATAAAATTAAAAATTCCCTTCTTACTCGATGTTCTTCAATATTATTAGCACTTCTAGAGACAGCAGCCATTAAAGGATAATTTTTCAAAATTTGATCTTTATCTTCAACAATATTTATTTTAATTGAAGAATCTTTAAATTCATTTAAAATGTATTCAACAACACGGGAAGGTGACATTCTTTGAGGATCCTGAAAGAAATATTCGAGAAAATTAAGAAAAACACAAAAAAATAAAAATGCTAAAAAAATCCGAAAATATGAAAAAATAAAAAGAGCGGCAAAACTACCTATCCCTTAGTTAATGAAGGGAATACACTAATTAAGAGAGGAGATATATCTCTTAGTTCCCAGAAGACTGGTAATTGGTTAACTACTTGATAAGGCTCTTATTGTTAGCTGATCGAATACTAGACTTTGAATAAGAGTGAATTAATCTATCAACTTGTTGGAATAAACATCAACTAATAAGCTATACTTTTCTCATTTTAATATTGAAAATTTATTAAATTTTAAAAATTAAAAAAGAAGCAAACCCCATCTCCAATATCTCTACACAAATTAAAAGAGTTTTGAATTCCTTGTAAAAAATCATCCAAAGACCCGTAAGGTACAAAATTTTCAATTTTTTGGCATTTTGTTTTTAATTCCAAAATTCCAATTAAATCAGCCTTTTCAACAAAATTTTCAATTTTTTCTCGATTTAGAAGAGGTGTATATAATGAATGAAGAAAACCAATAGCAGAACATATTTGGGCTGCCGGAAAACGTTCAGTAGGTAAAGTTATTAGAAGAGGGGAACGAGCACCAGTCATTAAAAATCTGAAAAAAAGACAAATTTTGAGTATTTTTTAACGAAATAATGAGAAAATCTAACATAAAAATATCGTAAAAGAATTCTTACATACTTAGAAAATTCAAAAATATTTTCAATTTACGCATAAAAGCATAAAAAACTCGATCAAAAAGAACCGAACTTCCATCAAACTAGGCAAAACTACCATCTTTCCCACTTAACCAAATCTCTATCGTGCAAGTAGATTAAAAACAAAGTTTAAAAAAATAATAGAAGAAATAAGCTTAAAACCTTCCCCAATGATTCTTTTAAAAAAATACTTTTATGTTAAATTATATTTTATTAAAAAAGTTTAAAACCTTTTTCCGGCTGCAATTCCAGCTTTTATATATTTCCTAACATCATCAAAATCACCATGAATAGAGCCTGTACTTGAATAAATTAAGCGTTTTGCTGGAATCTTTTCTGCTGGAATAAGCCAATCATTTCCATCATCTAATGAACAACAAATCTTAATTTTTTGGGGAAAATAAAATTTTTTAAAAAATTCGAAAAAAAACCTTAGAAAAGTTCTCTACAGCTAAGCGTATTTGATTGTATTTATCTTCCAACAAAGACAAAGATTTAACTCCATCAGAGACTAGAATAATAACATCAAAAATTGTTTCGTTTACCACATTGGCTGACACGAGTTGAATCATAATAAAACAATTTAAGTAAAAAAGAAGAAAAGAACGAGAAGCAAGCTTAAGCACTCCTAAGCAAAGTGTACGTGACTTATTTAAAAGTATAGAAAACGAAAATTTACATTTTGAAATTCAATAGACAAGATACAAAACGTCGAAAAGTTAAAACACCAAAGACGTTTTTTACACTAGAGGACTCCACCCCAGAATATCGCCAACAAAATATCGCCACCCTAGAATATCGCAAACCAGAATACCGACACCCAGAATATCGACACCCTAAATATCGCCTAAATTTGGGCGTCGATATTCTGGGGTGATCCCCACTAGAGGTCGGTGCGGGACGTGATCCCGCGCAGATTTTGATTTTGCGGGGTTTAGACACCCCTTTAGAAGCCTAGCGTTTGAATGTTTTAAATTCCCTCCCGGATCTTTTCCTTAAAGTTACTCGAATTATCTGGCTGATCTGCAAAGAGATCTTTTTGTTTAAAACTTTTCCTTTTCGTATTCTTTTTATCGATTTTTAAGTTATGCGCCCCCTATGTTTGTACAAAGAAGAATTTTTGTACACATTCAATTTTAATTCAGAATTTTATTTAAAAAGTTTTTGTATTTTAGTAGATAATTCAAAATTAGTATTTCTACACAGTTGAAGAGAAATGTCCGAATTGGTTTGTTTTTGATAATAAATAGAAAAATCTTTATTTTTGTTTTCAGCTTCAAGGAATTGCCAGTCTTACAAAAAGTGTTCAACAAACTCTCAACAGCTATGAAGTGCGCAAATTGGGCGATAAAGTGTAAGAAATTGATGTTTTTTGCTACTAAAAAGAATTTTACTTAAAGTCAAGGTTATGTTATGAATTTTACTGAAACTGAACAAAAAGTTCGTGAAGCTACTAATGAAGATCCTTGGGGTATTTCTTTTAATTTTATTTTAAAAATAATTAAATTTTGTTCTTTAAAGGACCAACAGGGCCAGAAATGCAGGAAATTGCGAGTTTAACCTTTCAGTATGACCAATTTACTGAAGTTATGGGAATGTTGTGGAAGCGTTTGTTACAGGTTTTTTGATAGATAGTTTATATAGAAAATATTTTTCATAGGATAATAAAATGGCTTGGAGACGTGTGTACAAGGTTTTTGGATTTTCTGGAATTTAACTGGAAAATATATTTTCAGTCTTTAATCTTGCTCAATTATTTGCTCAAAAATGGAAGCGAACGTGTTATTTCTACAGCCCGTGATCATTCATTTGAAATGCGGGCTTTGGAAAGTTACAAATGTGTTGATGAAAGGGGGAAAGATGAAGGGGCAAATGGTATTATTTTTTAGATTAAAAATTGGTCAACTAGAGATGGTACTTAAGAAGGGGCCTTTATAATTGTAAGCATATTCAGTAACGAAGATGGATTTTTATTCTATTGAGTGTTGGAGATCTAGATCTGGGGTAAGGTCTAGATCTCCTGTATCCAGACTCAAGCATTATTTTCAGTTTGTCATTGTTACTGGAGGTTCCTCGACTCGATCTAGCCGCGACAATAAACCGCTTTAATAACTCTATTCAATTCCTTCTCAGGACAACTTAAATCTCCCATTTTCCTACTTATTCGTTTATTACATGATGAGACTTAACTTTTGAAGAGAGCTATGTATCCATCTTATCTCAATTAAAAACTTTTTCAGTTCGTCATCGTGTCAAATTAATTTTGGAATTATTAAATGATGATGAATTGTTGAGAAATGAACGTCGTAAAGCAAAAGCTGATGGTAGAGAGAAATACCAAGGATTTTCAAAGGATGATATGTTATATAGAGGAGGCTCTAATTCTTCAAAATTTGATTCTTTTGAGCGCTGGAATGAAAAGAAAGTTGAAAAGGATGAACGAGAAGATAAACAAAAAGAATGGAAATCAACTCCTCGTAGCGGTTCTAATAGTGCACGAAGGGAAGTTACAGCCTTTGATTTTGATACAGCGGATAATTCGCGTTCAAGAGCAAGTGGTTCTCCTGAATTGGGAATTAGAGAGGTTTTTTTAATTTTTCGTTGTCGAACTTGATTTTAGTTAAACTCTATTTTGCCGGGTCATAGGCCATTTACAATATTTTCCTGTTTCCCCCGTGGTTTATATGGGACCGTCGTTTACTCTGCAAAAAATATTTTTTTAATCAACTGAAGGACTATTATCTTTCTTTTTAAAGCAAAATCGTTTTCAACAAAAAGAAACTTTACAATGGGGTCCTCTATCGAATACTACTAAAAATATAGATTCTTTAGAGATCATGTTCCCTTGTTAGATTTTGCTTAAATTATGGTTCTACATATTTTCTGTACCTTCAACTAGTCTTGAGAAACTAAAAAAATCTGTTCCAAATCCGATCCTTACTTTTCTTAAGTTTTTCAATATTTTTAGAGAACACCAGAACCTTTAGATGAGGCAGAAGATGAAGAATTTGGTGATTTTACATCTGCTAGAGCTGCTGCCCCAACAAATGGAAAACAAACTCTTCCAATATTTTCGTCTTCAAAAAATATTTCTTTGGCAAATTCAAAACCTGTTAGTGGCAGCGGAGGTGGAGATGTTGATCTTTTAGGTTTGGATTTAATTGGAGATGTTTCCACAAACAAAACAACAAAAATTCAACAAAATTTTGGAAATTTTGATCCTTTTTCGTCATCAAAAAATTTACCAGAATCTAACATAATATTTATTGAACGTCCAAAGTCTCAACAACAACAATCACTGTCCCCAATAGCTCCACAAAATGTGAATACTACTAATTTTGTTCAATCAACACCCTCAATTCCTTCTGCTGCTCCAGAACTTTTGGATTTGTTTTCTTCTCCAACACAGCCAATAATACAAAATGGTAGAAAATTTTTTTTATAAAGTAAATTTAGACGATAAAAAAATCAGAAATCTTTACAAAAGACTAGGTTTTTCCGTTTTTTATAAAACATGTTCACGTCCACGCGGATTTTTTTTTTTTGAGTTTTGTGGGAAACGTTCTTGTTCACATACATGTAGTTATTCTTTCCATGCCCTCTCGCTATTATCTTTATGATACACCTCTATGATCGAGACTCGGTATAATTGTCTATTCGGTTTTATTAACTTCTCGAAATAGCGAAGTTCACCTCGGGTTATTCCCTTTTTTCACTGGTCCTTTGAAGTTTCGTCCTACTTATTTTTCTTATTTTTTCAGACGAATTTATAGAGCAAAGACTAGTGTTAGTAAATCTTTATTTTTAAATAAATTGTCCTTCTCTTGTGTATTTTTTTCTATAACGGATTCAGCTCGTTATAAATGAATTTTTCTTTTCCTTTCTCCCGTTAATTTAAAAATAAAATTATACAGAATTTATGCCACCGGCTATACAACAACCAACATTAACGCCAACTAATCAAATTGAGAATCTTCTAAATTCTGTTCAAATTCCACATCAAGAAGTCTCTTCTAATATTTCTTCTCCTGCTACTGCTCAACTAACAACAACAACAACTAACTCAACAACTATAATAAAAAATCAGCCAAAATTGCCAAAAACGTGGGAGGATTTTAAAGGAAAGTAAGGGAAAAAAGAATTTTTTTGGAAATTTTTGAAAATTTTAAAATTTTTTTTAGAGTAAATATAGATTTTGATAATCTTTCGCTCAAATCGCCTGTAAAGGCGACACCAACTTTGAATGAGCTCAAAAAATCTTCTTCTGGAGGACAAAATATTTCTTCATCTTCAGGTTTTTTAAACTCTTTTTTAATTTAAAATTTTTTTATTTTTAAGGACTTGGACAGTGGCAGTAAATTTGAGAAGAAAAAAATATTTTTTTGTAATCAAAGGATTTGGAATTGAAAACAAACAATTGGTTTATTTTTTGGGGTAAATAAATAGAAATAAAAAAATTAAAGGAGGGATTTGTGGACAGTTAAGCTACCTATATTATCGTAATTTTCTCGTAACTCTCGATTTCTTGGCTTTATCTTAATATATGGCTTTATAGCTTTTTTGAGTGAAAAATAATTTTGGAATCTGTCCGCAAATCTCTCTCTTAAAGTACTAAACTTCCATCAAAAAATTTTATTAAAAAATAGTTTTCTCTTTCAACCAAAAAATTTAGGGGTTTTTGGTCGGATTATGCGTCCAATCACAATTTTAAACAATTTTTTATAAGTCCATTCTACGGGGATAAGTAATCATCTTGCGTGAAAACAGCAGAAAAGTGTATTTATCGCCATTAATTGTCGCCATAAAAATGTGATTGGATTATCTATAAACTTTTTCGTTGGACGTATAAAAAAGGTGTCATAGGACGCCTAATCTGGACAAGAACCAAAAATTTATAATATTGGGAAAATATATGGTTTTAAAAATATATCCCTTTTTTAAATAATATATTGCATACTATTTTTCTAAAAATGTGAATTTTCTCTTTTTTTGCACTAATTTTCCTCATAATTTTTTCTATTATTTTTAAAAAATGGGTTATTTAGGTGGTAGATTTATTTGTTTTTTCCTCCCTTTTTTTCTATCAACCAAATAAAAAAACACATCCAATTAATTTGTCAGTACCTTTTTTCTATTTTTCCACTGTGATATATTTACTGGGAAGGAAAGCGCACTCAAAAAAAGTTTTTTTTGGGGGAAATTGATTTAAATTTTTGAGTGCGCAATTGTTTTTCTTTTTCGATTTTTATTAAATTTTCCCTTTCTTTTCATAGCACAAAAATAAACTTTTTTGCTGGTCTTGATTTTGTTTTAAATAAGAAAGTTATTTTTAAAAATGTAGGTTTGAGTAGACACAAAACAACGGAGAAGGTTGTTAATAATTTGGTATTCTGTATTTCCACGTTTGGTATTACAGCCTTATAACATCCTAAAGAAATTAGGGTTGATCCACATTTCTAATAAGAAGAGGAGGGGGGGCGGTCGGGGGAGGATGCAATTTTTCCTTTTAATCAGAAATTTCTCGTTACTTACTCTATCATAATGAGACCCAGATAGAGAGAATTTAAAGTAACAGCTAAACTAAAAAATAAAATATTTTTAAATAATTTTTTTACTTTAAACCAAAAAATTAAAAAAATCAAAATTAACAATAAAAGAGAAAATACTAAATTAAAAAAGAAACAAAAATTGAAGGTTTAATCGTGTGTTAATACAAACAAAATACAATCGTTTTAACGAATTCTTTTAGTTCTCTAAAATGTTAAAAAAATTCAACAAAAATTTCTGAATATTTTTTGGAATGTAAAAATATTTTAAATAGAAGAGAGAACATTTTTGAAAATGTTATGGGAGAAAATTAAAAAAGAATTTTCTTTCCTTTATTTTCAGAAAATACCAAAAAAAATAAATTTCCAAACCTTTTTTAAATCTTTTCTTCAAGTTCTTTTTTCTTCCACAGGAATAGGTTTATAACCAATTCCGCCATTTTTCTCCTTTTCTTTTTGATGATTTTTTCGACTATCGAGAGCATCTAGTAAAAGGGCTGCAAACACTAAAATTGTTCCTAAAATGTGTCTGTTTGTGTATGGATGGGAGAAAAGAAGAATTGAGAAGACTAGACTGAATAACTGAAAAAAGAAATTTTTTGATTTTTTTTAGAACTTTTGGCTCTTTACAGTTTATGCACCCTATAAGAATTGACTTGAGACTAGTGTTCGGCAAATAAATTTTTCTGGTGCCGAACAAGTACTGAAAAGTGGCGGTAATGAACAAGTAAAGAAAATTCCAAAAATCTCATCATTAAGATTCTGGTATCGATGGTACCGGAAAATGATTCAGTGTGCCGAAGACTGCTTGGGAGTAACCGTTGGCTTACTCACAAATTTTGGCTAACTAAAGGATGTTAAGTCAACCTCAAAAAAATTCTAAGGAACCCAAGGCCACTTAGAAAAATAAAGGGACGCATAACCTAGAAAAGAGCCAAACTTTTTTATACGTACTTTTCGCAGTGTTGTAACAATAGAACAAGTAAGAGGGCCAAAATCCGTGACAGTTTTGAAGATGAAACACTTGAAGGAAATTTAAATTTAGAAAAAATTTTTTGATTCAAAAAAACCTGTCCAATAGCCCCTGACACTGAAAATAATAAAATTTCTCGTAAAGCGCCAGGATAGGCAACAAGAAAATTGAAAAAAGCAATTAATTCTCCAGAGACCACCAACATTATAGAAAGAAATGCTGAAGAAAAGGCATTCATCGAAAACATCATTGCCCATTTATCCGTTGTGTAGTAATGACGAATTCGATCTTTAAATTTAATTTGATTAAAAAATTTAAATTAAATAAAAATCTTGTTAAATAATTTTAAAAAATAATTTAATATATAAAAAAGAATATAAAAAGGCTAGAGACCGAGAGGGTTCGAACCCACGCCATGTCAAACGGAAAACTTAATATACATGCACTTAACTAAGGGTACCCAATGAAGGATTTGTGTTTATAGGGAGGGGAAATTTGAAAAAATAAAAACTTTTTTTAAGTAGGAAAAATATTCAAAAAAAAATTTTAGACTTTACAAAAATTATTTTTGGATAAAATATTGTTTTTTCTCCCTTATTCTATTTAAAATAAAATTCAAAAAAAACCTTGAACAGCCCCAGTAACTCCATCCATAGCCAAAGATGCACATAAAAGTAATTCTCCTGCTCCAAATTCAAAATGTTTTACTTGTTTCCCAGGTTTATACAAAAATATAGCCATTCCAATAACTATTAATAAAACATAAAAATATTTTCGAAGAGGATAGCGTTTATGAGCAAAGAAAACACCAAAAAGCATTATTGGAATTGGTTTACAAGATTTTCCGAGAATCTGGAAAATTTTTTAAAAATAAAATTAGTAAAAAGGGAAAATTTTTTATCACTAAAACCATATAAAACAATAAAATAGACAAAAGAAAGTGTTTTGACCGGGAGGGGTTCGAACCCTGACGAGAAAAAAGTATAGGCAGAAATGATACCACTGCACCACAAAAATCTTGGGAGCAAAAAAATAAATTTTCTCCTATAAGCAATTTAACTAGTAGAAGGAAAATGATAATAGAAAATGAGAAAAGATGATGAAGAAATCAAGCCCCCCTTCTAATAAAAATAAAAAATTAACTAAAAACCTGTGTTGGATAATTAACCCATTCCAAAGCCATATTGCTAAAAAGCATTGCCAAAAAGTAGGAAATAGAGCAAATTGAATACATAAATGAAGGCACATTATCCCTAATAATTGCTGTTTTTGTTCCATTATTTTTAACTATTGTAGCTAATAATAAATTACAAATACATTGAAAAAATACTAGTGCTTGCATATAAATAAATTTTTCGTCCTTTTCTCCGTAAGTTTTTATTGTACTGAAAAAAAATTGAAAAAAAATTTTTTTTTGAATTTTTAAGAAAATTTTTTGGGGAGTTTTTTGGGTTTTTAAAGGTTATATTGTAAAGAGACCCTCTACTATCCTCTTATATAGGTATATACATTTTGAGCTCCATTACTTTTAAATAAAGAGGAAATGATTGGGAAGGATTTGAAAAGTCAAAGGGATCCCTTTTAGCTAGGACAAAAAATTAAAAAAAAATAAAACAAAAATATGACAAAAATTAGTGCAAAATTTGTGTTAAATTAAAAAAAACTTAAAATAAAACAAACATTTTTTCCTGAAAAAAGCTAAAGGCCCCATAACAAACAATTATACCACCAGCACAAAAAGCCAAATTTAAAGCACGTTGAGTCCATCCCTGTTGTGAGGCTCGATGAAGAGTACTTCCACTAACCATTTTGCTGTTTAAAGAAATAAATGGGTTAAAATTAGCCTTAAAAAGAATTTTTTAAATAAAATTATTTTAAAAGATTTAAAGAAATAAAGAAATAAAAGAAAGAATTTTATTCGATAAAGCTGACGTTGAGCTTAAAAATTGATTAGTTGACGTCTACTTTAATTCAAATTTCTCTTTAAATTTAAAATTTTTGGCATTTTGTTTATTTTTGACTTTTTATCTTTTTTAATTAGAGATAACTAGAAAGTTGGAGAGTTTAGAGAATCAGAGAAAAAAATCAGTTTTTTAGAAATTGATAAAGGAATGAAAAGTGTTTCTGATAAACTTTTGAGGTTTGATAAATAATATTTACTAAAATTTTTGTTTACGTTTTGTTCTCTTTTAATCCTTTTGTTTGTTGTTTTTGTTCAAGTAGTAGAGGAGTTATTTCACTTTCTTTTAGCAAAACAATTTTAATCTCTTCCTCGTTGGTTGTTTTATGAGGGATTTCTTTAGACGTCATCTTTTTTTCTTAAAATTTAGTTAATCCTTCCTTTTAAATCTCAAAAAACAACTAAAAAAAGTTAATTTTTAATGACTCATTTAATTTCGTTATGCTCTCAAAAACAAATTTTTTGCTTATTTTTCCCTTTCATAAACTATCGACGTATATTTTTTGTCTAGACTTTAACAAGGTCATTTACTTAAAAAACTTTTTGTTGACTGAAAAGTTAGGTAATTCTGAAGCTGGTCCCCCCATTTTTTCCTCATTTTTTCCTTCCCTAAGATTGTACGGTCAGATTTAGTTAAGATTATTTTTATATTTTTTATTTTAAATGCCCCCCTCTCCCCTTTCACTTCAAAAACTAATATTCCCTCAATTTGGTAATTTTTTTTTTATCCAACATTTCCCCAAAACATTTGAATTTATTCCTCTCTATTTTTTCTATTAATCTTTTACTTAACGTACATAAAACTTTTGTATTTATTTAAATTAACCTTTTTTTTACTTTCCGCTCTTTTATTAAAATTAAAATTAGAATTCTTAATTTTTTTTCAGAAAAATTTATCGTTTATTTTCTAATCGCTTATTTTTTCCTTTCCTTAAATCTTCCCGGAGAATGCATAATAACTGGATTGGGACACACGATGGAAAATTTCATTGTGACGAAGTTTTTGCTTGTTATATGTTAAAGAAGTTGCCTAATTTTGCTGACTATCAAATTGTTAGAAGTCGGGATCCAGCAATTTTGGGTTTGTTTTGATAAATATTAATTGCGGATTTGTCCGCAAAATATTTGCGGACATTTTGGCAAATATAAAAAATTTTCTCTTTTCTTTTTTTAGAGAAATGTGAAATTGTTGTGGATGTTGGAGGTGTTTATGATCATCGAACTAAACGCTATGATCATCACCAACGGTTTTTACATATTTAATTTTATTATTTTTGTGTTTTTAAAGGGACTTTAATGACACAATGAAGACTTTGACTGGACTTGACTTTGAGGTGAGGAAAGATTTTCTTTCATTTCTTGTTTCTAAAATCAAGAATTTGGGTTTTCCATTAATTAAAAGGTCAATAATTTTAAAATCCGCAAATTTTTAGATTTGCGGACATTCTTCTAAATAACTGTTTATAAATTTTTTATTTTTAGACCAAATTGAGCTCTGCTGGTTTAATTTATGCGCATTATGGAAAGCAATTAATCGCTCATCTTACTGGAATTCAGGGGGAAGACAATCCAGATTTGTTACGTTTGTATGAGCGTCTCTACAAAACTTTTGTTGAGTCAGTGGATGCTATTGATAATGGAATTGATCAGTATGAGGGAACTCCAAAGTAAAGTTTTATTAAATTATTTCGAGGCTTGGGGGTCGGGTATCGGTGATTTAGGATCTGGCTAGTAGAGGGGCCAATCGGGTCATTTTACCGAAGACTAGCTCGAAAGGTCCGACGGCTGGGTCCCAACCCTAATTATTTCCTTTATTTCTCTAATTATTTTTGGAAGCTGTTTCGAGATAAAAATGGAAGAAACGCTCCTTTAAGTTCTCTATTATTTTAGAATATATATTATTCTAAAATAATATTATAACTTGGGAAAAAATTAGTGACGTCCAAATGCTTTAATTTTCACCTTTTTATTAGAGAAACTTGAGTCTTTTCCACTTGATTAATCATAATTTTTATCTCAATTTTCCCCTTTTATTTAAAGATATGAAATACCAGGCACATTAAATTCGCGTGTTCAACATTGCAATCCTGCTTGGAATGACCCAAATCCTGACCCAGAGAAAGGTTTTTGTCGAGCTAAAGAAATTGTGGGCGAAGAATTTGAGGAGAAACTTGGTTATTTTTTGAATGCTTGGATGCCAGCGAGACATTTTGTTGAGGAAGCGATTAAAAATAGATTTGAGGTTTTTTTGAATTTTAAAAATTTAAGTTAAAATTTTTTAAGGTTCACGAATCTGGAAAAATTTTGTTTTTCGCTTCTGGACACATTCCTTGGAAAGAACACTTTTTTGAGTTGGAGAAGGAAATGGAACTTGAGAAGGAGAATATTTCTTTGGTCATTTATAATGATACTTCTGGAAAATGGCGAGTTCAGGCAATTCCTGTTTCTGAAATGAGTGGATTTGAAAATCGGTTTAATTTTAAATTTAGAAATTTAAAAGAAACTTGTGACTTTAAAAGACTCGTGACTTATTTTTAGTAGAGATGGGGGGGGGGTACTTATTTCCTTTCCCCTCCCGTCCGCAATTTAGTAAAAATGAAATTCTTTGGTATCCTCCAATAGAATGTCTTTCATGTTCTGCCTAAATTTTTAAATCCTATGGGTTTTCTCGTTTTATATCAATTCTACTTGTGTTGTTTAACTTGTTAGTTGGATGTAACCATCTAGTAACTTAGTATGTAGAGCCCTTGTACTTGGTGATCGACATCGTTTAGTTATAACTACCAGGATGTCGCGGGATCGATGTCTCCCCGGTGATAGACTTTTGCCTTTGTTTGATCCTATAAATTCAATCCAAAAGTAGAAGATTATTCCCCTTTTCAAATAATGTTAAAAAATCTATTAAAAATTCTTAATTTTTAAAGAGTCAAAATTCCTTGGATGGGCTTTCGTGACCAAGAATTGGAAGAAAAATCGGGCATTCCTGGAGCTGGTTTTGTTCATATGACTGGATTTATTGGTGGAGCTAAAACTAAGGAAGGAGTATTGGCTATGGCTATTAAGACAATTGAACAGGGATGAGAGAAGCTTGGAGAAAAAATAAATTTTAAAGACGTTAATTTATTTGTTTTTTTGATTGTTTTTACTTAAGAAAAATATTTTTTCTATTGAAAAAATTAAAGTATTTATTGTTTTTCGTTTTGATATGAAATAAATTTATTTATCTAAAATAATTTTTTTGTTCTTTTAGTGATAGGAAAAGAATCATTTTTATTTTTGTCTATTTTTCTTTTAAATTTTAGTTTTGAATTTATTTTTGATTTTTAGGCATTTTATACTCGAATCTTTTTTAATCCCGTTAATTAAAAAAATATGGCTGACGATAATCAACAAATGGTAATGTCTGCTGTTCCTGCACATTATAATGTTGTAAGTGTAGGAAATTTAATTTTATAGTTGGTGAGAAGGTTTGGTAGTTTATAATAAATTTTAATTTATAGTTGGGGAATTTGGAGATTTTCTTGGAGATTTTCTGAGTTTTGTTTTGTTTTTTAATATTTTTTTCAGACAATTCCCTTTGCTAGTGACATTCCTGGAGGTGTTTTTCCGGGTAAAGCCATACTTGTGAAAGGAGTTGTTTTGAACTTGGTAAATGATCAACGTTTTTCAATTGATCTTTGTTGTGGCAAATTGGTTCAGGGTGAACATAGAGACGATAAGGTTTGTTTTAAGTTTAAAAAGTTAAAAATATCGGGCAGGCATCAAACCTATAGATCCTTGCTAGTTATTGTTAGATATGCTAGGTGTTCTACTGACTGAACTGCCGTAGCTATGACCTTGTGTTTTCTCTTAAGCCCACATCCATGGGAGGCTTCGTCCACCACCTTATGTACATGGTGGACGAAAGCACCGCTGAATAACTGCCAGAAGCGCAGTAAAAATTCGAAAAATTTTTCGTAGCTTGGATAGAAAGTTGCTCCCCACCAGCAATATTCGCTTGAGCCAAAAATTACGAAAATGGACCCCCATCCTTTTTTTATATATGCCTGCTCGTTTTTATCTTCCTTTTAATTTTATTAAATTTTCAGGCTTTACATATAAATCCAAGATTTGATCGTGGAATGGCGCTGTATAAATTAAATTTTTTAAATAATTTTTAAAATAAATTTTTTTCAGATTTTCAAAGCCTGACAGAGATATTGTAATTAATTCTTTAATTAATAATGTTTGGGGGACAGAACAGAGAAATCAAAACAATCTTGTCTTTGAAAAATCATTTTCTATTAGAATACTAATTTTGAGAGATTATTTTAAGGTTTTTTCTTTTTAATTTTTTTAAAATTGGGTTAAATAGGGGGCCCGGACTATTTAAACAGGCCTTTTAAATTTTAAAAATTAATTTTTTAAAAGATTTTCTGTAGAGAATGGGGGAATAGGGGTAGATGTGAGTTCCAAAAAAATTGGTCAACCTTTTTGATCGAGCACTAGGTTTGATAGAAAATCACACAAAAATGGAGAAAGTCATAAATCTCACTAAATCCACGATCAACAATTAACTGATTTCCTATTTAACTCCATTTTCTCCTACTTCTTCCCCTCCCCCCCCCCCCCCTTACCCTTAAATTAACCAATTTATTTTTTAAATTTTTTAAAAGATTTCTGTAAACGGAAAACATTTAAATGATTTTGTGCATAGAGTGCCTTTGGAAACTATTAAATGTATTTTTATTTGTGGATGTGTTAGTATTGATGTTATTGAATATCAGGGAACTGTTTAGTTTTTTTTTTATTTTAAATTTTTTTTAAATTATTTGGAAGGGGACCTAAAATTAAATTTTAAAATTTTCATTAAATTATTTTTTGTCCAATTAATCTCCCAGTTGTAGTATATAATTTTTTAAAGAATTTTTCTAATGGAAAAATTAATTTTCTGGAATATAGTTGATAATTAAAAAACCCCAGAAAAAATTTTTTTTTATTTCTTCAAATCAATTTTAATAAAATCTTTTATTTTTTTTAAAGAAACCAGGAAGTATAACTTCATGTCCAAGTGAAGATAATAGTGATAGTTTATGTATAGAAGACGAAACTGGTCCAATAGAAATTTTAAAACCGGTTATTTTTTAATTCTTTTTAAAATTTAATTTTTTATTTTTTAAAAAGAATATTCCCTTTATTTTTAAATTAAATGGTGGATTTCTTCCTCCAAGAGAAATTTTTTTGATTTTGACACCTTTATTAAATCCAATTTCTTTTGCAATTAATTTGGAATGTTTAAATGATGAATATTTGTTTCATATGAGAATTGATTTTCCAACACAAAATTCTGCTGCTGGAGACAGAGTATTTTTTTAAATTTTTGATATTTTTTATAAGGGGGTTGGAGGGTTTTTGCAAATCTGAAACTCAACTTTTTTTGAATCCGATCTGAGAACAAATTTGAAAATCCGACCTGAAATAAGGCTCGAAAAATTTTCTCAGTTGATCCCCGTTTCTACTACATAAAATTGGGTTAAAAAACCGTTAGTGTTAAAGAATTTGTTAGAGGATAATAACCGGTGAGAGCCAAGTTCCTTTCTTAATTTTTAGTTTTTTTTTTGAATGGGTTGGGAGTGAGCTTAAACAATCGACTCGACTCAATTATTGAGAGATCCCCTATTCCCACCATATCCCTTTTCATTCTCTACACATTTAATCTTCAGTTTTAATATAGTAATTTTTTAATTCAAGGGCTCCGTTGTTCGAAATAACACTTCACAAGGAGGTTTATGGCAAAAAGAAGAACGCCAAATGGGCCGTTTTCCATTTTCACCGGGAAGTACAGCCGATATAAGAATTATTGCTTGTTTAGAATTACTTAAAGTATTAATTGATGGTTGCCATTTTTGTGAATTTTATTATCGTTCTCCCGGTCCTGTGCCTACACAAGTTAATCGCGTAACTGTGGTTGGTGATGTTACTTTACAAAAATTTACTTTGAAAAAATGAGAAAGTTAAATGGAGAAAGGATTGAAATTTTGAGAATATTCCTATTTAAATACATATTTTATTCAATATTTGGAAAACATTCTTATATCAAAAATTCGTACAAATCACAAAAGAAACATTTCACTTTTAATTGTAGTTTATTTATAAATTATTTAAAACTAATTCTTTCTCAAAATAATAAAAGGCAATTCCCGTTTCTTTAAAAGCAAATGGGAACCATAGTGAACCGTACATAGTACATATTCTCGACGTTTTTCACTCCCGATCTCTCGTTTCGAACAGAACCATTTATAAATCTTGTTGAGGCCGTCAGCATTTCCACATTCCTTCCCCCATAAATTACGAAGGCCACCAAGTTTGTTTTTAGCTGCAGAACACCGTCTAAAATCAAAAATTTCCAAAACACCCAGGAAAAGCCTAATTTCCCATCATCCAGGAAAACCTCGAACAAATAGCAGAAATAATCGTTACAAAAAAACAAATATACATTTTATCAGAAAAAAGAAATAGTCAATGTCTCGTTTCACTCATTACATTTGTGGCCCTAAAGAGGGCCGTTTGGGTTTGTTTGTTGTTTGGCGTTGTTGTGCCAATCATTTCGACGAAGTATACTTCGTCACCGCCTTGGTTCCTTCCGAAACGGCGTGCTTAGCAAGCTCGCCAGGCAGGATCAGACGAACAGCAGTTTGCACTTCCCGCGAAGAGATGGTAGAGCGCTTGTTGTAGTGCGCGAGTCGTGAAGCCTCAGCAGCAATTCGCTCGAACACGTCGTTGACGAACCTTAAAATAAGAAAATGTGACTTGAAAAGTAAAAACAAAATTATTACGAGTTCATAATGCTCATCGCTTTTGAGGAGATTCCAGTGTCCGGATGGACTTGTTTCAAAACCCGGTAGATGTAGACCGAGTAAGACTCCTTTCGCGACTTCTTTCTCTTCTTGTCTCCAGTGCGCACAGCTTTCGTTGACTTGACAGCTTTCTTCGCTCCTTTACCAGAAGGTTTTGGAGGTGCCATTTTCGTTAAAAGTTGTTGTTTGGTTGAACGTTGTTTTTTAAAAGCGGTTGAAAAGTGAAGAAGAATCGTCAACCTAAGACTTTTATACAAAGAGAAAAGGCCCGCCTCCTCTTGCAATTGCGAAAGAGTTAGAGACTATAGAAATTATTGATATTTAATGTCTGACTTATTTATTTATTAAGTAAATAGAGAAAAATAAAGAGAAAGAGAATGATAAAAATGAGAGAGTTACTTGACGATAATGCAAGCCATATTTCTCTTTTTCTTTATAAATTCTCATAATTAATAGTACTCTTCTCTGTTTTCTTCTTCTCTTATTTCTACTAGGTTTATGCCCCTCATTTTTCCCGCCAAAAACAAGCGACGCCTTCAAATTTCATATAAAAGACGAAAAACAGCGGCATTCCTCACAGTTTTCTGTACAACCATTTTGCTGCTTAAAATTTTAACGCTTTTCAACAACAAAAATGTCAGGTCGTGGTAAAGGAGGAAAGGGACTTGGAAAAGGAGGCGCAAAGCGTCACCGAAAGGTCTTGCGTGATAACATCCAAGGAATTACCAAGCCGGCAATTCGTCGATTGGCACGTCGTGGTGGAGTGAAACGTATTTCCGGACTCATTTACGAGGAGACTCGAGGTGTTCTGAAAGTCTTCCTTGAAAATGTGATCCGCGACGCGGTAAGATTTTTAAAAAAATTTTTTGATTTTTACTTTTTAATTTCTCAGGTAACTTATTGCGAACACGCCAAGAGAAAGACTGTTACAGCCATGGACGTCGTCTATGCGTTGAAACGCCAAGGACGTACTCTTTACGGATTTGGCGGCTAAAGAACATCTGGCAAAATGCAGTGAAAACAACAAACAAACCCAAACGGCCCTCTTTAGGGCCACAAATTTAATGAGTGAAACGAGACATTGACTATTTAATTTGTTTTTTTTGTGTAAAATTTTCTTTTTTGATTTTAAATTTTTTATAATTCGTGTGAAACTTTAGAGCAGTTTTGTAACGCGCATTTATTTCGTATGATGTTAAGAAGGTTAAGAAGTCCATTGAACGTTTTTAAGGTTATAGAACAGATACGAATCTTTTTTTGCAAAATTTTTGGCTTGACTTAATTGAGGTGTTCATAGTTAATCTAAAATTCCACAATTCTTAAACTTAATTTTTAACAATTTAAATTTTTCTATCGTTTTCCATCTTTAAAAAGGTAGTTAAAAAACGGATTTGTTTTTTAATTTACATCGAATGTATTTTCTCACTTTCCGTCTTTAGGTCAAATAATTCAAACAAAAACTTGGCTTGGGTTTTGAAGTAATTATTCGGTGAGGACTTTACGTCTCCTTGGGAGTTTGATAAAGATTATGAGATCTTTGGGAATGTGGTAACCAAAATAGTGAATTAGTCCTCCATCAAACGAAGTTCATTTTAATTTTAGTGAGCATTTTTTATCTAATTTTTAATCAAAACTTTTTGGCTTGGCTTTCTTAGGTGAGTTATTGTCTTCGAATAAAAATATAAACAGCTTGGCTTGGTTTTTTGAAAAACCATTTACTATGAGCACAATTCTCAACCTCATTGAGAATAAAAAATTTGACAAAATAGTATTAACGAGAGAATACAGCAATATTCAATTTTGAAAAAAAAATTTGGAAAAAAAATTGAGAAAAAATTGTAATTGTAGCCGACCCGTTTGGATAAAAAACACTTACCAACAGATAATATCCAATATATTTATGATTCCAAAAGCCGTAGGGATTTAACAAAAAATCACGAAAGCAAAAGAACTCATTAGTAAAATGGATGTGTGGAGAATGTTTTGATATTCGACACAAGTAAACTACTCTATAAATAATAAAGTCGAATCATTCATGTGCTGAAAAACGTTTAAAAAATGGAAAATTAGAACAAAAAAATTAACTAGAATTCTAAACAAATTTCCTTCTAAATGAACCTTATAATTTGTGAGAGTTCATAACCAATACAAGATTTACAAAATTTGAAGAAAGCAGTCCGGTTATACCAACCTCGTCAAGAATTATACCAACTCCCCCTCAATTTTCACTATACGTATTCCCCCGTGGCAAATTAAAACAAGAGACGTTGATAATGAAAAGATAAATTTTAGTCACTAAATCTTCTTCGCCCCCGGAAAATTAAAAAATTTTATTTAAAATTTATTTTTTGGAATTACTAGCAATCCCTTTGTTTAACTTTTCTTAAAATAAGAACAAATAAACCTATAAAACACCTCCAGAATTCAACTGGTTTTTAAACAGACGAAAAACGAAGGAAAACCACGAAAGCGACAAAAAGACGCGAGAAATATTAAGTAAATAATTTCAAAAAAAAATTAATAAAATGCAAAAATTAAACACAAAAAATAGTCAATGTCTCGTTTCACTTATTACATTTGTGGCCCTAAAGAGGGCCGTTTGGGTTTGTTTGTTGTTGTCACAGCAATCCTTCAAGCAGTCTCGCCAGCAGTCTTCTTCGGCAACAGAACGGCGTGGATGTTGGGAAGCACTCCGCCTTGCGCGATGGTCACGCCAGAGAGCAACTAAAAAATTAAAAAAATGAAAACTTAAAATTGAACAAAAATTCCCAACCTTGTTAAGTTCCTCGTCATTTCGCACGGCAAGTTGTAAGTGCCGTGGGTTGATGCGGGTCTTCTTGTTGTCGCGAGCAGCATTGCCTGCCAATTCGAGAACCTCGGCAGCCAAGTATTCAAGAACAGCGGCCATGTAGACAGGAGCACCAGCGCCGATCCGTTCAGCATAATGTCCCTTGCGGAGAATTCGGTGAAGACGTCCAACAGGGAATTGAAGTCCGGCACGCGAAGATCGAGTTTTCTGCTTTCCTCCGGTCTTTGCTTTACCGCCTTTACCACGTCCTGACATTGTTTTGAGAGTTGTTAAGGTTGAAAGAAAGCTTGTTAATTTTGCTGTTTACAGTGAAACTGTGAGGTGGACACGAAGAAAAAGGCTTAAATAGAAGGAAAGAAGATGGGCGGTCGTTGTTGAGAAAAGACGCAGAAACGACGCGTATAAGAGATAAAATATGTAATAGAGATAGACAATTAAATGCAGAGAAGAGAAAATATTTAATATAATCGTCTGTCCTATAGTCTTTTTATTTCTCCATCTTTTCCTTCCTGAACAAAAAATAATTTTTGGCGGGAAACTTCTGCGTCTACTCCTTTCTTTTTCTCTAACTACTACACAAGTTTGAGGTTTGTAAATATTTGGCGGGCAAACTCGCTTCGCTTTTTTCTGTTAGGAGGCGTGTTTATCATCAAACTGCAGCGATATAAAAGCTTTTTCTTAACTAACTGACCCTCACTTTAAAGTGTTCAACGTTTAAAAATAACAACAGCTTTAAAAAACAAAAATGGCTCGTACAAAACAAACTGCTCGTAAGTCTACTGGAGGAAAGGCACCGCGTAAGCAGCTGGCCACCAAAGCTGCGCGCAAGTCTGCACCGGCAACCGGAGGTGTGAAGAAGCCGCACCGCTACCGCCCAGGTAAGAAAATACTTTTAGCTTTGTCTCATTGAAATCCTCTATTTTTTCAGGAACCGTAGCTTTGCGTGAAATTCGTCGTTACCAAAAATCGACCGAATTGCTTATCCGCAAACTTCCTTTCCAACGGCTGGTCAGAGAGATTGCGCAAGATTTCAAGACCGATCTTCGCTTTCAATCTAGCGCTGTTCTTGCTTTGCAAGAGGCTTCTGAGGCATATCTTGTTGGTCTTTTCGAAGATACCAATTTGTGTGCAATCCACGCCAAACGTGTGACCATCATGCCGAAGGGTGAGTGTTTTGAGAAAATTAACCAATTTTCAAAAATTTTAAATTTTTAGACATCCAACTTGCCCGACGAATTCGTGGCGAGCGTACGTGAAGGACTGGAATGTGAACACCAAAACAAACCCAAACGGCCCTCTTTAGGGCCACAAATTTAATAAGTGAAACGAGACATTGACTATTTTGTTTTTTTTTTTTTGTGTGTAAATTTTTCTTAAATTTTTTTGTTTTTGGATTGTTGAGTTTTCCTGTGCTTAAAGGTGTTCTGACTACAATTAAATTCCAACGATTTTTTCAAGTCCCAAAGAAAAGAAACACAAAACTTTCCGTAAACTTGTTTATTTTCGAAATATTAAAAAGCCAAATACACAAATATTTTTAGATTAAGTCTGATTATGTTTTTTTAAGTTCTTCATTTTTATTTTGCTCACAAATCATTTTCTTCCTCTTCTCTTCTTTCCTCGCATCTTAATTGAAACGGAATGGTTGAATCGAAGCCAAGGGCGTTGGTTGCTTTATTGTTGCTGCTAAATTAGAAGATTGTGGTGGCTGCTGCCCAGTTAGCCCCATTGACAAATTTGTTGTTGTAATATTTGTATTATAATTTGTTGGTAATGCATTATAGGAGCTTTGATAACTGAAAAATTAATTAAATTGATTTCTCGAAAATTTAAAAATTTAATAGAAACGACGCGCACTCGTTCAATTTTGAATTAAACGGAAATTTAAAAGGACGTGAAAATTTAGAAAATTCCGAGTAGGAAAACAACGCGACAATTTGAAATGTCAAAAAATTTCTGTTTGCGAAAAAATATGTAGGTAATTAATCACGACGCGACACGCGCGATTTTATAAAAAAAATTTTGAGAAAAATCGCGAAGTCGAAAAACTAAATTTTAAGGTTTCCAAGACTTTCAATAAACGAAAAAAAGGATAAAGAAAAAGAACAAGCACGAAACAAGTAAAATTGTGTAAATACCCTGAAGTCGACGGTGCGCCTATGCGCTCTGTTCCAGAAGAAAAATAACTGTAAAAACATGGGAAAAAGTGATTTATAAATAAATAATCGCGAATTAAAAAATGTTTTTTGTCGTTATAAAAATTTAGGATTTATAATCTTTAACAAAAAAATAATTTGAAACGCGTAAAAATTTAATTTATTCTGTGGTGCTCTCGTTGGAATTTTATAAAAATTTTAGAAATTTAGTCACATGTCAAAAAAAAATTCTTTCTTCACGGCGAGAGAGAAATCGCAAAATGAAAATAAAAAAATAAATTTTATAAAAAACCAAAGTTTCTTTTTTTAATTATTTTTTAAAATAATTTTTTAAACGCGTTAAAATATTCTAAAAAATTTGTCAATTAAATTAATATATTTTATAAACGCACGAAGGTTGTTGGGACTGAAAAGATTGTGGAGCGGAAACAGAAAAATTTAATCCTCCTCCTCCACTTTCTAATAATTGTTGTTGTGAATTACTATTTGAAATAATTGAAGGTAAAGAATTTGAATAAATTGAATTTATTTGTAAAGGAGGGGGATTAGTTAAAATTGATGGATTTTGTTGTTGTTGTGGGGGAATATTAAAATAATGTTGTTGTTTTTGTTGTTGTTTATGTTCTGTTGGTGGTGGTTGTTGTTGAAATAATGATGTTGGTAATGGTGGCTAATTTTTAGAAAAAAAAATTTAAAAAATTTTTCTAGTTAATGTCAAGATTGGGATCAGGGTTGAAGAAAATGCCGAAAAAAAACGAAAAAAAGGATTTCGTTGCTTGTTTCGCCGCATTCTTTCCCCATTTTCAATTTTTCCGTACTTTCTAAAAGTTTGAGAGGGGAGCCCTGGGCAGGCATCGATACTGCATTCATCTGGCAGTTAATGCTATACGCTTTTGATCACCAAAGATTTCTGTCTGTGACGCAGAAATAAAATGAAATCTGTTTACTTGTGAAACTTAATAATACGAAAAATGTGTGAAGATAAGGTTAATAAAGCTACGTTCGGAAGACCTATTTTTAATGACGTCTCATTTTTTGCCTATTTTGGGGGTCCAAAATAAGTTAAGATTCGGATCTATTCTTATTTTCTTCACAACAATTAATGGTTTTTATTTAAACACATCCCTCCCTCAACCCTCTCAAACAACAAAAAAAAATAAAATTAAATTAAAAACCATTGTATCAGGCTCCTTTTTTGGTTGAAGAAGTTGTGTCAAATCAACACGTATAACTGATTGTTGATCATTATTATTAACTGTTCCTCCACCAATTTTATTTAAATTTTGTGTTGGTGGTTGGTGTTGCTCATTTTGTAAAATTTGTTGTTGTTGTTGAGGTGGTTGTAAACGCAATTCTTTTAATAATTGTTCTCGATAAAAGAAATAACGAGTTCGCGAGTCTTTGTATTGTTCGTAAAGTTTTTGAAGTTCCCTTAAAAAGAAATTTTGAAAAAAATTTAGTCGGTTAAGATTAAGGGCTCAATCACAATCTTAAGGAATAAAGGGACGTTTCTAATCATCTTTAATTAGGACATCCCGTAAAAAACATGTAACCAAAAGAGAAGAAGAAGATAACGTTATTCCCCAAATTAGGCCGATTTGTTTAATTTAAAGCCGGAATTCCTCCAAATATAGGGTCTGTAGATTCTAGTAACCATCAACTTCTGTTTCCAAAATGGGGCAGAGCCCTTTCCCTCAAAATAAAATTAAATAAAAATTTACGGATTGTGAGGACATGGCAATTCAGGATCATTTTCCCCACTTCCACCGCCCATTTTATAACCCCAACAGGATTGTTGCTGTTGTAAAGATTGTTGTGGTAATGGAGGCTGTTGATGCATTAATGGTGGAAAATGTTGTTGGTTGTGTTGTAATGGTGGAAAATTTAAATTATTCATAGGTGGCTGACGAGGAAATTGTCGTAGAGGCGGCTTGTCAAACATTAATGGTCTGGGCTTTTTATTAGATTTGTGTCCACCGTTATTTGAATTCCTTTAAAATAAATGAAACGGTTATAAAGAAAGCTGGAAAATCCCCAAATTTTTACAAAAATGACCCAAGAAAGTCAAAATCCTCCTAAAAACAATCAAAGGGACAATTCATCCCATTCGTAAAAATTTAAAATAAACAAACATAATTCGCTTCCTATTTGGATTTCCTGGACATTGTGATGTTTTATGTTCTTCAGCGCCACAAGTAAAACATTTATCACTCATCCCAGGTTGCTTTCTTAGACGAGAAGTTGAACGCTCTACATGAAGTTCTCTGCCCATAAATCTGAACTTATCAAATTTTTTGATTGCTTTATCGGCATCATTTTCATTAGCGACATGCTAATAAAGAATTCCAAGTTAATAAAAAAATGAAGGGAAAAATATACCACAAAAGCAAAATTCTTCAAAACATCGCATTCCTGTACCCTCACGTGTGGTGAAAAAAGACCTCTCAAACGAGTGGAGTCTTAAATGAGAAAAATTAAACAATTTACTCAAATCTTAACAAATACCAATATTCTCTGGCAAATTTCCAATGAATAGCTTAACCATTTGTTCCGAAATATGATTAAAAAATATTTAAAATGAAGCAGAATATGAAGAAATAAATAACTCGATTAACGCCAATTTCTTAAAATAAAAAACATAGAAAAGTCCAAGAATTTATCCAAAAATTAGAAAATAAGACACATTTATGGAAATAACTTATACCAGTCAAATTTATGAAAACGAAGCCAAGGCTACCAAAAAAATTTTTTTAGAACAAGTGACATTTGATCCAACCCAGAAATTTATTTATCCTTCTCAACTTTACTTCCAAAATGTCTCATATAATCAAAAAAACAACAAATATATAAACGTGCAAAGTCTTTAAATAAAATATAAAATAGTTATACTTTAAAAAAATATGTTTTAATTGTATCATGAGAGAATACTTGCATCGTTTCTAGGTCAACATATAAAGCAAAGTTAACAGAAAATTCTTCCCAACAATAGTCTCAATAAACCAATTCAGTGGTCACCAGCAGAATAAGAGTTGGTGAAACGGCTCTTCTCGCGCAGCAAATAGTTGGCAACAAAGTCAATAGGTTCGGCCGGTCTCTCCTTTGCAAGAGCTGAAAAATGAGAATGGAGTTTTTAATCAAAATGAAAGGTTTAAGTCTAAAACATGGGATAAAGACTAAGGTAGACTTTTCAAGTCAGCGCCAAAAATCGAATCCCCCACCCACACCGAAAAGTTTCCCAAGCATTTGTCCAATCCAATGCTGAAGGCCAATCAAATAGGTTGAAGACAAGGAATCAAGTGACTCAGGAAAAGAAACCCCAAACCATAATTATAAAGGCTGTCTAGGACAGAATGAAGGGAACAATCCCAACTAAGTCAAACCCATCTAAAAAATATACCGCTAAGAGCTTGAAGCAAAATCGGAACAATAGTCTCATCCAGATATTGACGCGTAGGCATGGCCTTAGTTGCAGAAACGTTGTTGCTACTGACCTTATCATCCTAAAAATAATTTCTGATTAAAGTTTCTATTAAAGTATAAATTAACCGCCTTCTTGTTGCCCGAAACAACACCCTCAGAAGTCGCTCCAAAATTCTCCGTCTTATTCTGCGGCGTCGGAGTCGCATCACGCTGCTTCTCCTCAGTAGTCTTCTGCGCCTCATCAGGCGTAGCCTCATTAGTCGGAGTCTCAACAGCCGGTTTGTCCTCAGTTGCTTGCACAACAGGAGTAGGTGTCTCAGTAACTACAGGCGTCTCAGCTGGTACCGGAGCAGGAGTCTCAATCGGAGTCGAAGTCTGATTCGAAGTGTCCATTGGAGTTTGCTCTTCCGAAGACTTGACGACCTCCTCAGGCTTGTGCTCTTCCGCTTGAAGATTTTCGGTAGTGTTAGAGTCAGAAATTGGTTGAGTTTCAGAAGACATTATTTCGAATATAAGAAAATAAAGTTGCTGAAATAGCTTTAGTTTGCTAGAAAAAAATAATCAAAAATTAAACAACAACAAGAAATGTTAATGTCGGTGAAAAATAAGGAACGCTAAGCAAGCAAATGAATAATTTCGAAAAAAAAACAAGTTTTGTCTATGTCCTTTGATCTCTCATTATTTAATGATATTTTCTTTTGTACGGACATTTTGTCGTATCCCACTTTGTCACGACCAGTTGGTCGCAGGCACTTGGTCGCATAGTAACATTTTGTTTTCATTGATTTGGGTTCATTTTGGAAAATTGATTGATCTAAATCATTGATTAATTAAAATCAAATCTTTTCTGTCTTTAGGTTAAATTCTTTAATTTTCTCGATAATCTAAATGGTTGACGCTTACTTGACACATGGTTCGAAACTTGTTGACATCACTAATGAATTTTTTAAAGCTTGTGAAGGTTTTTTTCTTTCTATTAAAATTTCAATGTTTATTTTTTAGAATTGGAAACTGGCGAATTTTCTATGTCAAATGACTTTAAAATTTCTCATGCTATGAGTGCTATAGGTTTTCTTAATTTTTAGTTTAAATGAAATAATTTTTATAGAAATTATGGATCCGAAGATGGATTCTGGAATGGAATTTTTTGAATGGAAAATGCTTAATTTTACTGATAAGGCAAAACTTACACAAGTAATACTTTTTGCTACATTTTTCTCTTGAAGTGGAGGTCTTGATTAATTTTGAACCTCATGGTTTGAAGGTCTTAGTTCCCATTTTTTCATGGTTCTCATTTTTTATTTGTTTGTAACATATGGCTACATATTGATAATCCTCTTTTATGATTGATTTGCAGCCATAGGTACAAAAAAACTGGGCAGAAATGACAGGGGGTGGCCATTAAATTCAAAGTTTTTCTTTGCCATAATTGGCATTCTTTCACTCTCCCTATGTCAGTTTTGTACATGATAAAATATTTTTTTGCTTCCACAAGTTTTTCAAAGTATATTCAATTCAATATTTTTTAAGGAAATTCTGAGACTGCCTGTTAAAGAAATTATTGCAACATTTGACGCTACTTTTGCAACTATCGCCTCCTGGCTTAATTCTCAACCTTTGGATCAGACAGTAAATTAAATTTTATTTTTCTTTTGATTTTTAATTTTTTTTCTTCAGATTTTCTCAAATTTGTGTATGTGTGATTCTGAATTAATTAAAAACAATATTTATTTGTATACACTATCAACGGCAACTCTACACTTTATTAGTTTATTAAAACTATACTTTAGATGTGCTTCTGTTTCGAATGAGGTTTTTTAATTTCTAGTTTGATTCTGACCCGATGGACTAAATTAAAATCTAATCTCATATTTCAGGAGGATGTCTGTCTACAAACTGGACATAATGTCCCCAGCTATGACCGGACTTTTGTTTCTACCAATTTGACTGATGCAATCGCAAAATTAAGGAAAACACTTAGAGGGAATAACACCGCAACTGAAAAACACGAATTTCAAGCTTTGCTTATTCGTTTTGAGTTTTTCTCTTCACTTTTGGAAATGTTTGATTTTTTGTTGCCTTCAAAAACGACTCTTTATTTGTTGAATGCGGGTATTAATGAAACAGAAATTGACCCTTTTATTCCAAATTTATACAGGTTTCTTTTTTAAATTTTTTTGAGTTGTATTTTGTTTTGATCACCTAAAAGACAAGAAATTTTATAAAATTGAAATTTCGAATAGACTGCCAATTTTCATTGGCGAGGAACGTAAATTTCGGTCGGTCGGAAATTCCGATTTCCAACTTCTGAGCCGTTTCCAATATCCGCAGTTCCGATTTCCAGCATTTTCACCAATTCCGATCGACTCTTGATGAAAAAGTGTTGTTACTAAAAGACTAAAAAGCTTTCTCTAAAAAATTCAATGTTTGCCTATTTTGGCTAAAAATTAATTTTCTTGCTCCAAGTTTTGAAAATTAAAAGAGTCCCTACCATTAAAATATCCAACCAGAAAAAATCCATTTTTAAATAAATTTTCCTTTAAATTCACCACATTATTTTAAAACAGTGCTGGAGAACAACTTCAAAAATGTTTACATTTCCACAAAAGAATATTGGCTACAATTAATTTTGGAAAGCAACCACCAAAAGATGAAAGGGATTCACTTTTTGATTGGTTATCAACTTTTGATAGTAATACATATCTTTATATGTCAACTGCTGGACTTCCAAGGAAATTACAATTATTTTCAAGATTAGAAGGTTATAAATATATTGAAGATACACTTGAAACTATTGGAGAAATTATTATGAGTGTGCCTGATTATGTGACTACAACTTGGGGAATTTTGGTTTATTTTATATTTTTTTAATATTAATTTTTTAACTAGGAAAATGTAATCCTATGAACAAGCCCCTTTTATAATCAAAATTCTAGTTTCCACGAATTTAGGGACCCATCCATATCTCCCATCAAGAGACCACCTAGCCGGAACGGTTTCCTCCCAGTCTAGTAAATAAACCAAAAAATGAAACGGGCAGGCGGTGATGTAATGGTTGAACGAGTTCGGATTTTATTGAATGAGTTCTGATGTTTTACTTACATTAATATTTTTCTTAGGAAGATTTCCATCGGTTTGACATATTCCATCGGTTTGAATTTTCGGGATCATTCCATCGCTTGGATTGATAAAATTAAGGAACTAATTATTGAAGTTGTAAGGTCTTTTTCCCACCCTAGAAAATAAAGCAAAAATAAAAATGTTTAGTCGGTGTTGGGATGGTTGAGAGTTATCAACAAAAAAATCGGAGAGTTCTCACAGGGAAGAATCCTTTTACTGTCACTGTGAATTCGATATTGTTTCGTACCATTCTCTAGAGGACCCCACCTTGCTATTGCGAATTGATATCCGATTTTTTGCAAAATAACGGTCCGAGTTATCTCACCTAGTCTTTTGCGATTTTCTGATTTTTTTGTTGGTATATTTTCTCAATAACTTATTTTTTTTTAAGGAATTGGTCAAAAAATTTGGTGATCTTCATAGTAACATTCTTACACGTTCAGTTCTGCAATTAATTGTATAAATTTTTAAAAATTATTTTTTTAATCAAAAAAATCAATTTCTTTTTCAAAGCTTTTCCCTTTAAATCGACACAATTTAACGGGCACAATTCCTTTTATGCAAATTGCCTTCAATTCAGTTAATCGATTTTGTGGTTACCTTATGAATAATAATATACAAGATGTTGTTGCGTATGTTTTTTTTTCTTAAAATTAATTCTCCCCAATTTTTTTAGTCAACACAATTCATATTTTCCTCACTTAAATGTTTTATTTAATGAAATTTTTGGCCTTTTTGAACGTGCCTATACTTGCCTTTACCAAACTCATGGCAACAATTTGGCTAGACAATGGGACTTTTTTCATGTTAATTTTGATGACTTTTCTATTTTAATTAATGAGGTTTGAGACTTTTAATTTTCACTTATCAATTTTTCCTTTTCCTTTTTTACCTTTTATAAAGGAGCATTATTTCGTAAAATAGATCCTTATTGCTCGCAAAAATATTTTTGGGTACACCACAAGGTACCGCTGACAATTCTACAAATCAATACATGGGTAATAAAGGAAAAATGGGGGAAAGGGGGAAATTGTTCCAATAACTGCGAAGTTTGGTGCCCCGCGGTACCTTGGGGCGACGGGCCTGCTCCCAATATTTATGACATTTTGTCCGTGTTTGAATAGATAATTTTCCATACTAAATTAAAATTAATTTTAAGGCAACCCAGCTTGAAGACGAAATGCGAGGTATTCGTTTAAGAGTTTTCCAAACTCAAGGACTTGTTCTAAGCGTTGGAGGTGTTCCAGTTAATGATGATGCTGATGTTAATGAGCATACAAAAATTATTCAACCAATGTCTCCTCTTCCATCTTTAATTGAGAGGCTTAAATTAGAAAATAAAATGGAATATCCTCTCTCTAATTTTTTTCTCTACACAACTTTGGAAACAATGCATCATTATTTTTGGATTGGGTTTCAATTACGTTTATTTTTGCCTTTTGAATTTATTTATGTTTATTGGTAAGGATTTTAATAAAATTATTTTTTGATTCTGATTTATTCCCTAAAGGGGATTGGCGAAATATGGCGGGTCTATAATTTTGTAGTTTTTTCGTTGTTTTTGGGCATGAATCACCTCTATATATTTTTTGAATTTTAGTTGGGTTCTTCTATTATCTTACTTTCATTTTCTCCCCATTATCATTAAGACCGTCGGTTGCTTCCGGCCTAACAGAAAAATTAAAACGATCAGCCGGTAGTTTCTTGCAGCTGAGTAGTTTCTTGCAGCTCTCAAGATTAAGTCTCATTCAGTCTTTTACTAGGTATGGCTCGGCCGCTGTACTTTTTTACTTACAATTAGAATTTTTTCAAAGAAAAATATTTTTCAAAGTGTTCCTTTATCTTCATTATCTTTTTTGATTTTATTCATAAATTTTTTATTTTTTCAAGGTATTTTGGAGAGGTTGTTGCTCGTACTCTAAATAAAATGACTTACAACAGAATTAATAATCTTCTCTTAGAATTTCATAGAGGTTCTTATTTTTAAATGAAAAGTTCCTTTTTAAATTTTCTTAAGATTTTGACAAAATTGAACGTTACGAAAAGGAACGGAAATTGGATAGAATAGCTGGGAGTCCAACTTCAAGAAGTAAACGTTCTCGTAGTAGATCACGGACAGAAGATCAATATCGAAGTAGATTGACTGAAATGAAAGTAAAATCTTTGTGTTACAAGTTTGTTTTTTTAATATAGTCAAATCGAGTTTTTAGATACCCCTTTGGTCTGACAATAAGCGTATTTTAAATGGGTAGTGAGGATCTTCTAATTAATGTTCTTTTTCCCCCGAAAACAAGCAACATGTTTTGAGAACTCCAATTGACTTTTCTTCTCCTCAGAATTTTTTTTTTAATTCTCTCCAAAATCCGTTCCAAAATCTAAATTTTGGGTGAATCTAAAAATGAATGGAGTCTCGAAATTTTTTTTCTAAAAAATAATTTTTGTTTTATTTAACAGAATTGAAGCTATAATGTCTCGTGGAATGTTTAAAATGATGGTTGGATTAATTACAAGTAATGAAATTGTTTTACCTGAAGAAGAAATGTTGCGTTATAATAGACGTTTTATGTTATTCTCTTCTTTGAATGATATGATTTATTATGATTATGAACGTTATTTGGAATATTCTAAGTTTGTTTTTAAGTGTTATTTTGGTTTGGGCATTTTTAAAGTTAAACAAAAATTTTCTGAAAAAAAGATTATTTTTAATATTAAGTATGGGGATATTAGTGACAGACTCTTTAAGTCTCGCTACCTTATTTAAGAAACAAATTTCCTCATTAGCCCTTCCAAAAAATTTTTCTGGATTTTATGACAACCTAGTTGCTTCCCTCTAGTTGTTTTCCTCTAATTTCTACACAATTATTTTTGAAAGATTTTTTGTCGTTTGCGTAAAGTTTGCTTTAAGCGATACTTATTTACTCTCATGTCAGGAATAACAATAATTATAAGAGATAACTCTAATCCTATTTTCCATAAAAATTTTTTTCAAAATACAAATTTAGCTAGAAGTTGTTCCCTACGGAGGAGAGGGACTTTTAGAACATAAAAAATTAGCTTTATAAGAAAAAAATATTTTTTTAGATTAAATAATTTACTATCAACACCTTCAAAAGAACATTTTCTCAGTGCTGCCCAAACATTTGATGAAGTAGCAACATTTATAAAAAAATATAAAAGAGAATTTTTTTGTGAGGCAAATATTTATTTAATTGAAGCAATTAATGTACTTGAAACAACTGCTTCTAAAAATGCTATTGTTGCTAAATTGTTGACTAATAATAAATTGGTAATTAAAATTTTAAAAGATAAGAACACCTCAAAACTTTAGAAAACCCCTTAAGAATTATTTAAAAAAACGGGATTCAAGAAATTTGGGCACTGGGATGCAGGGTGAATTTTGGCGCTATCTCCCACAAACTTCGTGTCCAAAATCCTAGAGCGGCCATTATGTCGTTTTTTACGTAGAGCTCGAATTTCTGAAGGAGCCCAAATTATGAAACTTTCCAGTGTACAAATTTCCGGAGATCCAATAAACTTTTGGCCAAGCATATTTGCTATAAATCACAAAAATCTTACTTGTAACTCAATATGGACACTATAAATAATTAAAAATACAACTTTAAAATTATCTCTTAACTTTCTTGAAATGCCTTTGCTCTATTAAAGTCCAAAAAACGTTTTTTTTCTGATAAATTAAAATTTGATGAACTATTTTAAATAAATAAATTTTTTAGTCTGATTTTTTAAATTTTAGAATAAAGAACTTTCAATTGACTTTACAAGTGTTGGGCATTGCCGTTTTCTTTGTTGTTTTCCAACGTTTATGCTTAAAAATAAAAAATAAAAAGTATTTTTTTTTAAAAATAATTATTTTTGATTTTATTTAAAAAAATTTTATTGTGAATAATGGGAAATTTTTACAAAAAAATTTTTTTTAAATCTGAAAAATTTTTTTTTTAAATCTGAAAAAAAATTTTTTGACGTTTAAAATTAATTTTTAACTAAAAATTCACATTAAAAAAGCCTTTTTTTGTTGCTGCCATTTTTCAAATTATATTTAAATCCATACAAAATCATACACGTTTTTTCTATTCTTATGACAAACATGAGTGACTTTTGAAGGAAAAATGTTTTCTCTCATTTTAATTTCTAAAATTCACAATTTAATGTTATTTTAATTTTTGGTTTGGGAATTTATACAGCTAAAAATTCACATTAAAAAAAGGCTCGTTTTCTTAATTACCCTTGTAAAAATCGTAGTTTTATAATGAGGGGTATCTTAAATTGGGAAATATATTTAAAAATCATAAAACGTGGTGTTCCTTAAATAGAAGGTATCACTTAGGTGTTTCCCCGGCCAATTGGGGAAAAATTGGCAATTTGCATTGGCCAAACAAACTTTAAAAATGCCGCTTGAATAGAGGATCTATTATTGGGGGTATTTAATAGGTTAGATATTAAAAATAGTTAAGAACTGATAAAATTTATTAGATTTTTAATAATTTGACGTTTTTTCCAAACCAAAATTTTTTTCTTTATCTTGTAGACCACTCTATCTAATGACCTTTCTTTTAATTTTTAACAGCCTGAAAAAATTTTATCTTTGGTTTAATTTTATTCCCGATGAAAAAAAAACAATATAAAAATTTTCTCACTTTTAGGTGTCTTAATTTACAATAAATCAAAAAATCTTTTTTTTTGTTGTTTTTGTTAGATCTCGATAAATATAAAATTATTTATTGAAAATTATTTCTTTTAAATTTTATTTATTTTTAAATTTAATTATATTTTAAATTTATTTTAACAATTCAATAATTTTTTTCTTTTTTAAAATATTTTTTTTATTTTGACTGTGTGTTTTTCTCTTATATTTACAAATGGATGAGGCAAAAGAAGAAACGTCTTCAAATCATGGTTTTTATTTTTTTTTAAATTTAAAACAAACTTTTGGGTAAAAAGTCTTCTAAACCCCAACAGGAAGAAGTTTAGTAAATAGAGAACATTTTTTTTAGAATTTTTGACGACTTGCAGGGAAGGGTCTGAAGTATTTTTCGGTGATTCTACCTGATTAATGTTTTGTTTTTATTTTATTTTCGACTTTTTATTTGTTTTTAATTTAATTTTTTGATGATAGAATTTCCAAAGAATTTTTTTTAATATTTTTTTTCAGAAGAAGAATATCAACCTCAAAATACTTCTACAATTTCACTAAATGATGAAAATTTCGATAAATTTAATGAGAATAAACGGCACCGTCCAAAAATTGACGAAGCTGAAATTGATAGAAAAATGATGGAATTTATTGCTTTGAAAGAACAAAAACAAAGACAGAGTGTTGTTGATTTGAATGAAACTTATGAAGTTTTGCCTCAATTTAATGGTTTGTAAATTGGAATTTTTAAATTTTATTCAACGAAAAACTCGAATTTTTATTCCTGCCATTCTTTGGAGTATTTTTTCCTCGGACAATAATTTCCTCTGACAAAACTTATTTTTTAACGAATTCAAATTAATTTTTACATACTTTTTTGTTTAAGTTTCTGATTGGACTAATTTCCAAAAAAAAAAAATTTTCCTTTTTCACTGGGTCGTCCTTTTTAGTTTTCTTTCTTTTGGAAAAATTATTATTTTTTTAGGAATCTAAATTTCCCTCACACATTTTTGTTCTCATTTAATTTTCTTAAAATAATTTTTTAATTTTTTTTTATTTTAAAAGAAGTCCCAGACGACGACCAGGAATACTTTAAACACTTATTTCTCAAAAAGTTGAAAATTTGCACTGAAATTTTTGATTTTTCTATTGATCCGCTTTCTAATTTAAGGCAAAAAGAGGTTTTTTAAATTTTTATTTTAAATTAAAAAAATATTTTTTTAAAGATAAAAAGATCAACATTGAATGAATGCATTGATTTTATTACTTTAAAAAAGGCTGTAATTCATGAGGATTTTTATGTGCCTTTATTTGATATGGTTTTTATTTATTTTTTAATTATTTAAAACTAGTCGAACTCAAAATCGGGTATACCCACAATTAATTTTAATTTTTGGTTGGCTACTAATTTGTAAGGGGTGGGGTGCCCAAATCACTCTATTTTAAGTTGGAATCTTTATAATTCCAAGAGTATCTAAAATTATGTTTTTTTTAATTTTTGAAGTAAATTCCCCGTCTAATTAAACTTAACGGAGAATTAATCCAAAAATAAAAAAAATATTTTGGACAAGGATGGATGATTTCTTTAATGTTTTTATATCTTCCTTTTTCTTTTTCCGCAAAAATTTATCTGTTAAAAAAATCTGAAAAAAATTATTTTTAAATTTCTTTTTTTTCTAAAGTTCTCTACAAATGTTTTTCGTGTTCTTTCCCCACCAACACATCCAACAGGGACAGAGTATGATCCTGATGAGGTTTTTTTTTATTAAATTTTAATTTTTAAAAATATTTTCAAAAATAAAAGGATGATCCAACATTAGAACCTTCTTGGCCACATTTACAATTAGTTTATGATCTTTTTCTTCGATTTATTGAATCTCCAGAATTTAATATTCAATATGCAAAGGACCTTTTAAATCAAAAATTTATTATTAATGTAAAATTTATTTTTATAATTTAAATTAAAAAATTTCTAAAAATTTTTCAAAAAAAATTTTTTTTTTAATTTTAAAAATTTTTCTGAATGCTAAAATTTAAAAAAGTAATTCAAGAATGTCTTTTTTCATTAAATAGTGGCTAAAGGAATCGAACCATAGACTCCTAACACAAGGAGGCTGACACACTAGCCACTACGCCAGAACGCAACTGGCTTGAAATTTTTTAATTTAAGTAATGTAGCAAAGGGGAAACTGGGGGTTTTACGCATAATTTAATTGATATTAAGACTGACACCATTTTCTCTCCAAAAAATATTTTTTTTGTACCAATCAAATCTTCAAAAAATTTTTTTCAGTTGTTAGATTTATTTGACAGTGAGGATCCTCGTGAACGGGTTTTATAAAAATTATTTTTCTATTAAAAACATTTTTTTTCTAAAGGATTTTCTAAAAACAATAACTCATCGAATTTATGGAAGACTTGTTGCTTTCCGACCTTTTATTAGAAAACAAATAAATAATATTTTTTATACTTTTATTTATGAGACAGAGAGGCATAATGGAATTGCTGAACTTTTGGAAGTTTTGGGAAGTATAATTAATGGTTGGTTTTAGAGAGAAATTTTAAGAATTTTTTAAAGAATTTTAGTTAATTTTAGACTAAATTTTTATTTAAAAAATTAAAAAAATTAAAAAAAAAATTTTTCTAATTTAAAGGTTTTGCAATTCCACTTAAAGATGAACACAAAACATTTTTGATGCGTGTATTATTACCTCTACATAAGGTTTTTATTTATAAATAATTTTTTAAAAATATGGGAGAATATTTGGAGAATAAATTATTAAAAAAATTTCTAAAAATTTTTAGAAAAAATCTAAAAAATTTCAATTATTTGCTGAATTTTGTGAAAAAATTGTTAAAGTATTTTTAATGAATATAAATTAAGTATATGTAGTTATTATCTACCTTTCCCAATAAGTTCCTACATGGTGTAGTGGTAGTGTACTCGACTACCATTTTTAGAGGTGAAGGTTCGATGCCATTGCTCTGATTAATTTTTACTTTTATTGTCTCTTCTTCCATTTCCTAAAAATAGCATTTTTATAAGCAAAAAATATTAAAGAAAATTTTTTTTTGAATTTTTAGGCAAAATATTTAAATGCTTATCACCCTCAATTAGCTTATTGCATTGTACAATTTATTGATAAAGATCCAAGTTTAACAGTTGCTGTAGTTATGGCTTTGTTAAAATATTGGCCTAAAGTGCATAGTCCTAAAGAGGTTTTTTTTTAAAATTTTTTTAAATCCAATCAAAAAATTTTAGGTAATGTTTTTGAATGAATTGGAAGAAATTCTGGATGTTATTGAACCGACAGAGGTTTTTTTTCTTTAATTTTTATATAGTCAAAGCTCACTATAAGATCTCCCTTATTTTGAGATATGTTATTTATAGTTGGTTGATCACTATAGGAGGTTGTCTAACAATAAGAAATGATTTCTCTATTTAAGAAGGGGAGGTACAATTTTGGGATGATTTAGAACGTTGAGGTTGGATTAGGAGGGATTAAAGATTTAGAAGGGATTAAAGATGTGACTGGGAGTGTCGCTTGGGAATTGGCACCGATATCTCGAAAAGTCTCGGAGAATTTTGTTCAATTTCGTCTCGGTTCGATCACTAGTTAGAATATTTTGCCTAATTAGAAGGTTGCCTATTCCTCCCTTTTTAGAAACTCTTCATTATGAAATAAAATTTTTCAGCTCCAAGAGTTTATTTTAAGAGTTTATCTTTAATCCTAAAAATTTTTTCCTTTTAGTTCAAGAAAGTAATGATTCCACTATTTTATCAGTTGGCAAGATGTGTTTCAAGTCCACACTTTCAGGTTTAATTTAAAAAATTTTCAAAAAAAATTTTCAGGTAGCCGAGAGAGCATTGTATTTTTGGAATAATGAATGTATTTTAGCCTTAATAAGGTTAATAAATTAAATAAAATCTAAATTTAATTTTAAAATGTAGTGAGAATGTTCAACAACTATTGCCTATAATGTTCCCTGCCTTATATAGAAATTCGAGGAATCATTGGAACAAGTAAAAAATTATTTTACTAATTAAGGATTGGGGAGGTTTTTGATATTACTTATGGATAATTAAAGAAAATTTCTTTCCAAAAATCATTTGTCCGCAAATTATTTTTGCGGACAAATTTTGTCCGCAAATATTGTCCGCAAAAAAATTTTTGAAATTTTTTTTAATTTACAGAACAATTCACGGACTAATCTATAATACATTAAAATTATTTATGGAAGAAGACCAAAAACTTTTTGATTGTTGTGTCCAAAATTTTTCAAAATTGAAAGATTCTGAAAATTCTGAAGTGGAGGAAAAACAACGAAAATGGCAACAATTGGAAGAAATTGCCAATATTAATGCAAAACAAATTTTGAAAGAAGAGGGATAAATTCAAAATTCATTTCTCTTCTAAATTATTGTATTTAAAAGAATTTTTTTATTCGCCCGTGTATTGCCTGCAATATTTTCTGACCATCTTTCCATCGAAAATTCAGGTCTTTCCCTTGTGTTGTTCCCATAAAAGATATATTTTATAATCTTTACATTTTTGTAAAAATTTTGAGTAATAAATTGGGAATGTTAGAACTATCATATCTTACCTATGTGTAAAAATTCATTGGATGGGAGATGGAATTAGAGACATTGTGTAATGAGCATAGAGGCAAAACACAACCGAATATACTGCCCTATGATTTCTTTGATGTAGTTAAGTCAATCGCAGACTTTATGAACACATATGGGGAGGAGAATGTTAATGTAAGGATTTGTGTCAGTAGTTGGAATGACAATACCTTTGCATTGGGATTTACAAGCAATAGACCCCTACTATTTTTAAAAAATATAAAACTCCCACAAATCAATTTTTATCTCAATAAAATAAATGAACCACACACAATTTAACATATCGAAAAAATCCAGACTTTAAAATAAAATATTTTTTTGGTGGTTGAATCTCTTACAAATATTTTTTAACAGGGTTTTATTCATTTAAATATTGTCAATGTCAACATCCCCTTCTCCCTCCTCCTCCTTATCCAAACCTTTTTTGGCTGTTTCCTCCTTTCTATTTTCAACAACAGTCCCAACAACACGGCTACGATCATCAAAAGCTACAGCAATATCTTCATCATTATTATCACTTTCAGAACCTTCCTCAGCCTCTTCAAGCCAAACAAGTACTGGCTGGGCTACTTTAATCATTTCTTTTGCAAAATCTTTTTTGACATATTTGCTACTTGGCTTTGAAAAAAAAATTTGAAAAAATTAATCAAAAAATTTTAAAATTAAAAAAACCTTTTTCCCCCAAGAAATAAGCACTTCTTCGTCACAAATATCATTGTCATATAGAGCTTTTATTATATGAGCCGTTTTTTGAAGCAAAACATCCTTTTTTGCCAAAACTTTTTGTTCAATACCTCCAAGAAGATGGCGCTGTGCCTAAAAATTTTTTTTGAAATTTTTTGTGATTTTATAAACTATGAGAGAAATTTATAGGCTTTATGGTGATGAACCGCTCTTTTTGGAAGACCCGGAATAGCGGAACCGCTTGATTCTAAACCGAAGAGAACTAGCTTAGACTAGAAAAAATAAATATTCACAAAAATTTATCCAGATTTCCCAAGGATCCAAGACTTTCAAAATTAACCCAAACCTCATTAAATCCACCAAAATGCAAACCTTAGCATCATTCATGCAAAAACGAAGAAGCAAATTTCGATATTGTTTAATTTGCTGAACCAAATCTTCCGTAAACAAAACATTAGCCAACAAAAGAGAAGCTTTATTCTTTAATTCTAAACGCTCAGCCTCATTTAACATTTTCTTTCCATCTTGGATTGTTCCATCCTTTAGAGCCTGCTGGAAATAAGCAAGAAGCATATCAAGACGATCATCAATAGATTTGTCCAAATCTTTGTCCACAACCATTTTACTCATCTTAAAATATTTTTCAACACTTTAGGATTTCCCAAATTTGTTTAAAAACTAAAAAAAGGTTAAGAATCAGCGATTCTACAACTTTTGGGGGCTAAAGGCATCGAACCTTTGACCCATTCCCAGCAAAGTCAGCAACTATCCCACTCAACCACAAAATCAAAAATCCCAAAATAATTACTAAAATCTTTCCAAACCTCTCCACTAAGTTTCTCAGCTTCAATCACTTCAGGTGCCCAATCATCATCATCCTCCTCATCCAAAGACCCACTTCCTCCTCGAACAGCTCCATTAACTGTCCCATTATCTTCTTCCAAATTTCCGTCTTCCCCAGCTTCTGTTGGAGGAGAGCCAGAATCGTTGTTATTATTATTAGCATTTTTTCCGTCTCCATTACTTTCTTCACTCGTTGGAGGATTTTTAAGAATATAAGCAGACAATTTTTGTTTCGGATCGACTTGATATCCATGTCCACAAGCTTTACATTTGGCATAAATGACTTGTTTTTTGACTGTCTAAAAATTCAAAATTTTCTCAAAAAAAATTTTTATTTCGTTTACCAAAACAGTTTCAGGATTGTCACATGCTGGGCACAAAACAAACTTTTTAATAAAACCATCCAATAATTCTTGAAGTTTTGATGCATCGTGTTCGCCATTAACAATATAACGGTCATTCTTAAAGTCAAAATATGTTTGAGCGCCAAGCTCACAGCCAAAATATTTTGTTGGATCTAAAAATGGATAGAATTAGGAAAAGATTTTAATTAAAGAAACTTCGAGAAGGGAGAGACTTTTAAGGGTTTTGAAAACTTAGGGGAAATTAATGAACAAGGGCATATACAGGGAAGATCCGATTATAGCCCCCACTGGAATCCTACTACTGGATATTCTTGTTAATGGGTCGTTATTTTTAAAGTTTGTGAAATCATTGGAATTTCAAACATGGAGAACTAAAAATCAGAACGAGACGAAATCTCATCCAAAAACCTCACAATAAGCTATCGAGGATATTCAAGACATCGATTCAATCTCAATGTCCCTACTTAATGTCCCCGTCAATATTTTACCAAAAACCCCCAAAAAATTAAAAAAAAACAAACAAGTTGGAGGGCGAGAGAGTGCCTTAGCAATTTCAGGCATATTAGCAACAACAGTTTTAATTCCATTTCCTTTTCCCTCAACTTTGGCCAAAAGGCGTGGCATTTTATAGCGATAGAAGGGATCTTGCACATTACGATTAACATTAACTTTCTGCGCCATTTTCTTTTAAATTATATATTCTTCTCTATTTATAAATACTAAAAAAATAAAATTTAATTAAAACCCGAAGGAGAATATTTAAGTTTGTGGCCCCCATCACATAGTTAAAAAGTAAATAGGAACAGCTAGATGTGTTCGGAAATGGAAAAATCGAAAGTCTGTTCAAAAGGAAGTTTCAAAGCTGAATGATGCAAAGATTGACATGATTGGTTGCCTATATGGAAAATTTCTTAAGTCGATTCTGGAGTCGGCGAATCCAAGGAAACCTCGATATCCTAACACTCTTTCAAATCCATATCCGCCAACCCCAGCCGATTCCTATCTGTTTAAATTTATAGTAAAAAGTAGGGTATGTTGTGTAAGGGCGACAACTCCTCGGAAATAACAGGGACCCTTAGATAATCGTAACCTAATCCAAAACCTTCCAAACTAATTTTGAAATTATTTAATTAGTCAGTACAAGCTCATTTGCTTATACCAACATCAAAATTCGAAACAAGCTAGAATATATTAAAAAACCTCTTACAAATAAAAATTTTCTTCTCTTTTCTCCTCGGTAATATCCTCTTTATTAATTTTTGTATTAATCCTGTAAGGTATCGGTTCCAATAAATGGCATGCGATTCCCTTTAAACTCAACGTTTTTTCACGTTTATCCAATAGGGACTTCAGTTTCTTTCTTTTCTTTGACGATCGTCCTGAAAATTTTTTAGAAAAATTTTCTCAAAATTTAAACAAAAACAAAACCTCTAGGCCAATCGAGCATAAAACAATTAGACTTCGTGTCGCTTTTGCTTTGCTTCTTTAGGCAATATAACATACAATTTGAACAGTCAATTGCTTGTACGGTTTTCGCTTTTGAGAACAAATAGAATTTAAGCTTTTTGTAAATTGAAAGTCTGAAAAAGATTTTAATTAAAAGATGAGTAGAGGAAAGGAAGCAAATAAATCCACGTAATAAGTAAAAGTAAAAGTATTAGAGATCGGAACGGGATCGGGACTAGGAAATGTTTCTGTTTGAAAAGGACCTGTTTCCCGGTCCTTTTTGAAGATGCCGGGATGAAACCGGGATCGGGAATTCCCGATTTTCCCTGTCTGGGTCCCGGCTGGGTTCCTTCTGCTAATTTCCCGTTTCCCGATCCCGGTTTATTCAAAATTCCGGTCTCTAAAGTATCTGAAATAAAAGAAAACATGAAGCAGCCAGAATTTTTTTTGAGAGAACCTGCCTCGGACTTGTAAATGAACTCGTGTTTCTGTAAAAACTTTAAACCAATCGAGCTTAGATGACCAAAAAACAGACAGCTTTCAGGAGAAAAATAAGCTAACCAAGGTGCTTAATTAAACGAAAATTTTCCAGGAAAATAAAATAAATCCGAAAATTTCAACTAAAAAATTCAACACAATTTTACCAATTGACTGACCCTCCAAATAAACTAAAAAATATTTAAATGTGGAGAGTTTCAATATATTGGTTTTTTTTTCCTTCCTCCCAGCCCAACCAAATATACACATACACCAACGTCCATTCCTTTCGAAATAAAAATATTGAGTTTTTTACCATTAAATGCTTTAAGGATAGCGACCGCAAAAAAGCAAAAATAGAGTATATAAACTCCCCCCAACTCTTTCAAAAACATCAATGGAAGCATCCCTTATATACCAACAGCAATCCCTTCATTTCTTCATTTTCTCTAATTTTGTTGGAAGAATAGAGAGATGCTTTTCCTTTTTTTGCTAAACAAAACCAACTAATCATCCCACAAAAATGTGGAAGCTTTTTTTTTAATTTTAGAAAATAAAAAAATTTAAAAAAATGGAGGATGGGAAGACAAAAAAGGGAAAGAAAAAAAGTCGATTTTAATGAATGTTAATGAAATTTGGCAGATATTTATTTAATTAGAGGAAAGAGAAAATGGTAATAGTTCGGTTTAGACCCCGCACTCTTTTTTCTGACCATTTTTTCATTTTTCCTTCCCTTTCCCCTTTATTTTTCACGAGGCAAGTATGTATTAAAAAGGATTATGTATTTATATATGGATGAGAAAAGTTCTGGAAAAACTCATTCACATCATTCAATAATCAAATATGGAACAGTTAAATTTTAGCATTATTGATTTAGGTGACAAACGGTGATTAAGTGACAACGATCTTTCTGCGTGGCCCGAAGAGCTTGGACTTCTTCATGGTAAACGAAAGTGAAGCTTGATTGGACCGAGATACCGACCCATGAAAATTGATAAACACCAAAATCAAAGTTAATGGACAAAATTTAACAAAATTTTGTTTTAAGTTGACGACTCCGATAGGTCTACTTCATGTCATAAATTTGTCAGATCTTGTGAAATCACACTGATTTTGGTGTTATGCGACACAGCTCGATGTGTTCTACATTTTTTTAAGACTGACCATTTTTACATATTTTCCAAAAAATTGATTGGAGGGGGGGGGGGAATAAATAAGTACCCTTTTCTCATCCATATATAAATACATAATCCTTTTTAATACATACTTGCCTCGTGAAAAATAAAGGGGAAATTGAAGGAAAAATGAAAAAATGGTCAGAAAAAAGAGTGCGGGGTCTAAACCGAACTATTACCGAGAAAATTTAAATTTAGTCATCCCTCTAGAGAGTAAACTATCGATAATTTAGATATCGCCAAAAACACAAAAAAGGAATAGAAAAAAGATTGATTTACTCTCGAATAAAATAACAAGAATTGATCATTATCAAGAAATTTGGCCAAAAGAATGAAATAGCATAGAAACTTAACGAAGAATTGCTCCCCCTTTTATAACCTGCAAAATTATTTTGGACAAAATGGTACAAATGACAAAACGGAACAAGGGACAAAATAGTACGTAGGACAAAACGGTACTCGTGACAAAATGGTATGCAGACAAAACGGAACAAGTGACACAATAGTATGTGGACAAAAGGTAACGGGATAAAATGGTAGCAGACAGAATGATACATGGACAAATTGTACTGTATACAAAATGGCACTGGACACAACAGTCCTCATTTCGGAGTAATTTAAGTTTGGGACAATAACATGATTATTCCTGATACTTGTGCTCTTTTTATTTGTTGATAAATATACAATTTACTGCAATTACATATTAATATTTTGCATAATTTCTTTATTTAATTTCCATTCTTTACCCCCAAGCCCATCCCAAATCGCTCCAATCCGGGCTTTGTTTATTGGCTGCTGAACGCATAACTCTGGCATAATCACCAATTGCCTGTAATAAAAATAAAATTTTGAACGTTCATTTAGATTCGATTGTCACAACTAGCAATAGTGCTTTTCCCGGTCGTGGAACGATTTTCTAGAACAGGTACTGTGGAACCGCCTATTTTCAGAACTACTAGGAACCAGAACAAAGGACACATTTAGATTTTTGGGAACAGGAAAACACTGACACGTGTGTGTTTGTCAAAAAAATAATTTTTAAAACTCACTTCATTCTCAACACTTCTTTGTTGTAACCTCTTCAACAACTGAAGACTGTTTGTATTTAAAGAGCGTTTTCCCTGTTGGTTTTGTAGTATTCCGACACGGGACTTGAGTAGGTCATTTAATGAACTTTTTATGAAGAAAAACGTAGAGGTTGGGCCTAAAAATAATTTGAATTATTTAATATGATTGTCTGATATAGTCAAAACCTCATAGGAAGTAAAACCTCCAATAGAATGCCCGGGAATTTTTCAATCACCTTCCAAAGATTAGGGTTGGAGGCCCGATCCGGTCAGAAAGATCGAGTTGGGCATCGAATTTTGGCCCGAAAAGGACTCGATCGGGCTGGCCCGATAAAAATGACTCCGTCGGCCCGACTCGAAAACCCCCAACATTACCAGAGGCATTCTATCAGAAGGGGTATTCAACTAGAGGGGCATTCTAGTGTATTTTACAGTACACCCCTGGGACTGATGAACTACAGGGTTATCTGCCCACATTTTCTTCTGATCGAAACACTTTTAGCAGCTGGCTGGTCATTAAATATGTACTAGAAACCGATTATGTGTCTTTTTGTAAAGGCAAAAAGATGATAGAACAATTGTGCCTTAGAATGGGGTGTTTCTTAAATAGAGGATATATATGCTTAAACAGCTCCTCCCGATGGCCAACCAACTATTTAAAAACGTGTCTTAAATTGATGGATATTTAATTTTGGGAGTATTTAATCGAGGTTCGACCGTATATTCTAGTTAAAAAAAGGAATTGTTTACCATGAGATGACTTGCATTTAATTATTTGTGCAGTTAATACAATTAAAAATAATAAAATGATTGTTCGTGACATTTTAAATTTTTTGTCTTCAAATCTGTTTATTGACGATAAAAAATAAACACACGATTTAATTATAGGGGAATATATTTTAAAGATTTCTCGGTATTTTTGTCCTTTTTAAGTAACACAAAACCGTCTTTTTGCCTCCAAGCAATCTTTTTATTATTAAGAAAATGCTTGTTTGTCGAAAGATTTTTGCATAGAAGTGAAGATTCGTGAAGAAAAAAAAACTAAATAAGTGGGTGTGTGTGGAGGGGGGGAGGGGGGGGGGGAAGGGAAGCAATAAATTAGAGCTTCCGATAAAGTTTTTCTTCAAAGAAAAGGTTACAAAAAATAATAAGGCAGTGACACTAATTAGGAGGATTTCTGATTAAAACCCTTCTTGGTTAATTAGGGGACTCTGGTTTAGCTAATTAAATTGCGTGAATGCCAGGAAATGATAGGATTATGGTACTTTTTCTATCTATTGTTCCATTATGTCGTTTTTAAACGTTGTACCATTTTGTCTTTTTTAGACACTGTACTATTTTGTCATTTATACCTATTGTTCTATTTTGTCTTTGTCTCACAAACAATAAGTCAAAGAAAAATAAACACAAACCAAAAATTTTATTTTTTAAAAACACAAAAAAAAACCTTAAAAATAAAGAGGAAATATATGTCAGAGCTGTTTTCAACCAAAATTTTCCAACAAAAAAATTTTTTCCTCTTAATCTCCACGCAAATCACAAGTCTCAGAATGAGCCTGAAAATTAAAACAAAAAATTTTTTTTAGAAGGTTAGTACTCATTCCCAGTCTTCTTGTCCCTTGACTAAAAATTAAGAAAAGATAGAGGTTCAACATTCGAATCTCTTGGACTTTGGGCCAAGTTATGGCCAGTAAAATATACAAAAAAAACAAAACTAGGTAATTCACAATTTGGGTAAGTCCCTTGTTAATTGTAAGTTAATAAAAAATTTTAGTTAATAAAAAATTTTTATTAATAAAAAATTTTTAAGTTTAATAAAAAATTTTTTAACAGACCCTCCTCTTCCCTCTTATCCCCCCAACAAAACATAAAATTTAAAAAAACCTCTTTATCTCCAGCCTTTAACCAAACAATTTTAAGTCCATCCCCAGTAGACGTCTCTCTTTCAGCAAGCGAACGAAATGCGTCTTTCATCAATTTTTTTGCATCCTCAACAGTTACAGGTTTACGTTTACCCTCATCGATAGTCTCTTGTTGAAAAGTAATATCAAAAAATGATTGTACAATTGTACCGCCAGCACCAGTGCAGAAAGTCTGTGCCAGACGCCAATGCCCAACTGGATCGTAAGAATATAACGCTCCTTTGCCTAGAAAAGTTTAAAAAAATGATGAGAAAAAAACAAAAAGTGTGTCCATTTTTTCAGTTCCCTGATGGAAACTAGAAATCTCGTAAGGCCCTCCCAGTCCAGTCTCTAGCATAAACTAAAAGTCCCTGGTGGGTCTTTAGGGACAACCATTAAATGGAAGGTAAGCTAGTTGTAAGAGCCCATGTTTCAGCCCGAGTGGGTATCTCAAATCGGGCCTAATTTTTAGTTCAGACGGGACATTAACTGAATTGTAAAGAATTATTTTGATTCAAATCAAAGGGCGGGGGAAGAATTTGGAAAGAGCACACAACCGTGCCTGTCCTTCAAAAAAGGGTATTTAATGGAGCCCAAAAGAATATAGCAAAAATATAGAAAATTAAAGAGAAGGTCTATACCGAGAAGAGATCGGAAATTTAAAAAATCCTGACCCTGAATCTCGTTGGAAATATCGACCAGACTATTGACTTTGAGCCAGGAAAAAAATTAAGGAATGGAACCAGATCCAGGCCTATCTCTCTCTAATACCAAATCAAAAACCAATAAAAATAAAAAGACACCTTTAGTATCAATTCCACCAGCAATACATCCAGTATAAAAAGGAAAAAAGCGGCGACTGTAAAGAATACGAGACAACATACTCGCAAACATTTCAGTAGTCATTTGATGTTGATAATTAAATTTGTATTGATTTTGACGAAGCTTTAAAAGATGAAAATTTTGATTTGAAATAAAAATTAAAAGAAACCTGCAAAAGCTTTTTTAATTGAAGCACGTCACCATAAAAACCGCAAGTACCCAAAAGAATGTTATTGTCTCTATAAATGAAAAAATAGAAAATATAGGGGAAAACTAGGTTTATAATGACTAAAAAATTTCGTAGGGTTGCAAAAAAGGTTAAAATAAATTTTTCTTAATTTATTTACAAAATTAAAAAATGATTGCCATCAAAGGGGTTCGAACCCGAGACCCCTCTAAGTGCCAAAATAAAGAACCTTACCACTACACCAAAGCGTCCTACGTAAAGCCTATTTTAATATTCGGATGGCTTAATTAATCAGAAAAGAAAATACCAATACTAAATTGCAAGAACTAAAAAACCCGTGTCCATCACCGGGATTTGAACCCGGGACCCCTTTTATGCTAAATCACAAAGACTACCCCTACACCAAATCGGTCTTATTAAACTCTATTTAATATTCCTATAGACTATTTAATAAAGAACTACCAACACTAAACCGCAAAATTAAAAAATATTTTCTATGGCTAGGACTCGAACCTAGTCCGATCTACTACGAACGTATCCCACTACACCAACAAATTAAAATAACCCTAATATAAAAAATAAACCAACAAAACGTGTATCTTCTCGCAGTCTCTAGCCAAAATACTTTTCCACATAAGCATACGAGTATCACTTCCAAAAACAACCCAATCATCACCACGAATAGCAGCACAAGTTCTAAAAATTGTTTTTATTTAAAAAACTTTCAAAAAAATTTAAAAGGAAATACCCTCCCATATCGTCGTAAGGATTCCACTGCTGAGCATCTGTTTTTAGACGAGAATCTTTAAATAAATCCATATCGGTCAACAAAGGAGAGTCAATCATATTTGTTTTTTAAAAATGAATTCTTTGAAATTTTCTGAAAAATAAGAAAAATTTATTGTTTTTGGTGTCAATAAAATGTAATCTCTTATAAAATTTGCGGTAATTGTTCGGTTCGTACCCCCCAATCATTTTTCCTTCCTCAAAGTATTAAAAAATGGTCAGTCAATCTTAGGTTATAGAACTCGATGAGCTGTGTCGGATGACACCAAAATCAACCCCAGGTCCTAACTTTGGGCCGAGATACAGACAAAAAGCCTGTGCAAAGAGAAAGGTTTTGCAAAAGCGTCTCACGTCTACAATAGAATTACTTTATATCATAACTTTGTCAAATCTTGTTCAATTATGTTGATTTTGATGTCATTCGAATCAGCTCGACAAGCTCTTTCGAATAAGCTATTATTTGTTTAATCGAATTTTAAGCCCAAAAATTGAGCTTACTCCCCCCTATGGTTTTTTCAAATTTCAGGGACCTATATCTCGGCCCAAAGTTAGGACCTGGGGTTGATTTTGGTGTCATCCGACACAGCTCATCGAGTTCTATAATCTAAGATTGACTGACCATTTTTTAATACTTTGAGGAAGGAAAAATGAGTGGGGGGTACGAACCGAACAATTACCAAATTTGCCAATATTGCCCAAGTTTGCCAACAAATACGAGGATTTCTAGCCTTATTGGCAAAATATGATATATGAAATAATCAAAAATAATTTTGATGACAAGTCCTCACAGCGGGTCAAACTGAGACTCTAACCGTCTCTTTTAAGCCGTTGTACCATTTTGTCGTTTTTAACTGCAGTACCATTTTGTCTTTTTTAGCTGTTGTACCATTTGGTCGTCTTTACATGTAGTATCATTTTGTCTGGTTACCATTTTGTTTGGATACACTTTGATAAAATTTCCATTATCCAAATTTCTAAATGTCAACTTTTTAAAAATATTTCAAAAAGCCTAAAACTGCAAAAATCTTCAATAAACCAAAATATTTTGGCTTTTGTTTGATTCACTGACTTTAAGATTTCTTTTACCAATGCTTTCAATTAAAATTCTTTAGTTTTTCCTTTTAAAACGCATACTTTTATGACATAAATAGAGCTGATGATACAACATTTTCTTATCAGTTTATATAATTACTTTTTTCTTACCCTTCTTTTTATTTTCCTATCAATATATCGGTATTTCTTTTGCATTTTTATTTTACTTATTAAATGCTATTTGCAATTAAGTATATATTTATTCACTTTTTTATTGCTCAAGTAAGTACTCGGCAAAATAACATTTGTGGGAGGGATCCTGCAGGATTAATCCTGAATTTACTCCCGAAAATCCCGCAACCCATGAAACCACTAGCTTTAAGATTTCTTTTAGCGTTCTCTTGGAGAAAAAAGAGAACGTGAGTGGAATCCATCGAAAAATCCCATTTCGTGCCGAGAAATCACTCTAATTCAACAACTTAATTTTTTTCTAATTTTTCAGAGAATTTTTTTGATTATTTTTATTAATTTTTTTCTTAAAAAAATTTGTTGCCTTGTAATCTTTAATGTCATCAGACACTTCTTTGTTACATTTACTCAGCAAATTTTGTTGTTGTAAAGACAATGGGAATGATCGAGAACGTCTTGTAAATAACAGAGGAGCAGTTATTGAAGATGCCTATCACATACCTAACGGGTTTTTTTGGAATAAATTTTTTTTGTTTAAATTTTTTTAAAAGGAATGGAAGTGGAACAGTGACAGATTACGTTACAAATAGTCTACGACCTTTTGCTTCTGACAGAAATATGAATATAGCTCCCGAATTGCAAACGGCACGTAGCCGGGAGGAGGAAGAGGAGGAATTAATGAATAGAATTTTGGATAGAACACAGCAGGTTTTTTTATGAAAATTTTATTTTGTTGATTAGAATTTTGGGTACTTGTAGAGATGAAAGGATTTTGCCTGTCGAAATTTTGAGGATTTTTTTTCTATTTTTCTAATGTGGCGTCTTGTATCGCTACTTTTAATTTTTAAATGTAAAAGGCATAAATCACAAATCTGCATTATAAAAAGTCCTCCCATCTTTACAACTTCCTAGTTCTGAAGTTCGTAAATTTTGATGAGATGGTTAAATCCTTTTCATCACTTTTTTTAAAATTGGTTGCAATCATTTCCCATATGATTTCCTTTTACATAACTGGTTCTTTTCTATTTAATCATTCCTTAAAAAGCTACGGCATTTTTTAGAATGATCGTTAATAGGGGTTAGTTGGAAAAAACGAGTCTTCAATTTCCCTTAAACTTTGTTCTAAACATAAGTAAAAATCAAAAACTTCACTTAATAAAACTCTAAAAATATATTTTCTCAATTTAGAGTATAATTGACGTTACAAATCTTGAGAACAATTCTCTCGATATTGATATGATACAACGCTCAAGACTTTATGTGGAAGCTGTGAAGCGACACGATGCCCTTTTGGAATGTAAAAAAGCACCATTAATAACCACGGGTATTTTATTAATTTTAAATAAAATTGGGACAATTTTTTGTCTTGAAATTATATTTCTCTTTTTTCTTTACAAAAATCGATTTTTTCGTTTCTTGCCAAATTTTAATTTTTTAAAAATAATCTGTGCTGCTTATGACCGGGAGATTTGTAAATTTTATTTTCTTAAAGTCATAGGAAAATTGAAAATATTTTATTGATTTATTTAAAATGGGTATATCCTCCTGATCTACCACTTAATGTATAGCTAGACTTGTAGTAAAAGTTGAATTTAGACAAGTTTGTTTCTTTTGCCGTAACTCTGAGCTGCGCTGTTTCTACCAAAATTTACTTTCTGGGGCATTTTTAAAGTTAGTAACTTAACTTGAGGTAGATTTTTTGTGAAGAAAAAAGAGACCCCCAATTACGTCTAAAAATTAGAAAAAAAAATTCTTTAAAAAATTCTAAAAAAATTAATTTTCTAAAAAAAAGATTCTTCTGATGCTCACCACAATCACCACCTTGTATCTCCACTCTCTGGACTTTTAACAAATTTAAATAATAATTCAACAAAAACATTTTTGGACTCTACCCAATGTTCTCAATGTAATCAAGAAGAATTAAATTTATTAAATAAAGCAACAGAATTATTTATGGATGCACACAATTTGGGAACACAAATTGAATGTAAAGAAGAATTAATTGTTTATATGTCCTTGGATGATGATGATTAGAGAATTTTAAAAATTAAAAAACTTTTTTAATTGAAAAATATTTTAAATATTTTTTTGCCATATAAGGTTTGTGAAAAAAAATTTTGTTTTGTATTTTTAAAGAACCGGACCTCGTTATAGGGGGATACACCAAATAGATACCAGGGGTGAATCGGGTTGGGGTTGGAGTTGAACTAGAGTTTCACAAAGGTAACCCGACCCTTCTCTACTAGATATTTCTCAATTTAAGATACAATTTTATGTTAATTGCTACTGGGTGAAAAGACGGGATGGAGACTTCGAAATAAAAAAAACTTCATTTTCTGAGCCATGCAGGGATATCTTATAATTAGAAAAAAGGACTGGAAGTGTCATACGAAAATCGAAATCTCGTCTTGGTCCGGTCTCAAATCCTTTTTTGTATAATAAGTTGCGGCTCTATAAAAAGGGTTTCTTGACCATTTAAAAAATTTTTAAATTTTATTTCATTAATTTTTCGTTAAAAATAGCCTTTTGTAATTATTTTATATATTTTTTTCGATTTGTATTTGATTAAATTCAATTAAAAAATGTTTGTTTTTGTTTGAAAGAAAATTATGCGCAAAATACAAAATTACCTAAAAAAATTTTTTAAAGTCTTTTTTTGTATTAAAAACCTCCTCTCCTATTTTGCAAATATAAATATTTAAATAAATTCTGAAAAATATGTATTTTTAAGGAATAAAAATAATTATTTTTAATTTTTGTTTTGATCCTTTCCTTAAGATATCTCTCCCAAATTTATGTTTGATTATTTTAAAATAAATTAAGGTCTTTTATAAATGGATAGTTAGTTGTGTTAATGTTTTCCTATAAATAAAAGAAAAATCTTCAAGTTTTTTTTTTCAAAAGTCAAAATTTCAACAAATTAAAAGCAGAGTTGTGTAGAAATTTCGATTTTGGCCTCTAAAGATTTTTTGAATCTAAATTTTTTAAAAATTTCGATTTCCTCGAAATTTTTTATTTTTGATTCTTTGTCTACTTTTATCTTTCCCTTTTATTATCTAGGTATTTTCGATTTTTTAAATTAAATGGTTAACTTATTAAATTTTTTTAGAGCCCTAAATCTATTGTTAAAAAAATCTATTATTAAAAAAAGTCCTGTTTTCTGCAACGACCATGCAACTGCCAGTAAATATTTTTTTTAATTAAAAAATAATTTTTCTATTAATTTTTTGTAAGGATGGGGTCTTGTGAGGCAGATTATTGTTTTGCAGAGAAACAGCCTTCAGAAGTCCCAGGAATTTTCAGGCTTTCCAAAGGGTGTGTGAAGAGGCCGTCTAGAACTCGAGCTGGGTGTGATTTTGACCATTTTTCTGATCATGTCCTTTGCGTTTGTGCTGGACCTGGTAATTTTTTGTTAAATTTTCTTAATTAATTTTCTTAACAAAAATTCGGCAGATTTTTGTAACGACCAAATTCTTATGCATGTGAATACAGCCACGTGGAAGGCCTGATTGTGGGCAGACGTGCCAAGGTATTAATAATTGAGGGGTTGTGGAAGTATTCAAGGGTGATTTTGGAAGACAATCAAAATACAGTGGGTCGAATAAAAAGGAACCTCTCTATAAGCGACTTTACAAAACCTCGTTTAGGCAACTTCCAAAACCCTTCGGAGGCCAACCAAAATTTCGGAAAAAAATTGATAGCCGGCTGTATTTTATAAAAATAAAATTTTCTTTAAAATTATCAAGGCGTCAATGGGAAATGTCAGTAGCAGCACAAAAACTTCCCCCTTTACCACCACTTTATGAATGCATAAATTGTGATATGAGTGCAGAAGATGTTTCTTCTTCAATGACTTCTGGATGTAGACAAAATAAATGTAAAGGTATGTTCTTAGAAAATTTTTTGAAATTTTTCAAAAAAATTTTTCGTAATTTTTTTGAAATTTTCAAAAAATTTTAAAAAAATTTTGAAATTTTTCAAAAAAATTTTTTTTCTTAGGCCATTTTTGTGTTTATGCAGCGCAAAGAATATTTTCAAATAATTGGTCAACCAATAGAAACGGGAATAATAATGGACAACAAAATTCCCTCAATTCTCCAAAAATGCACGAAAAACGAGGCTGTATAAATGTAACAACGCCTACTTTTGTTCAACTTGGATGTACACACAAATGGGTACAGAATGAATTGGAAGAGATTTATTGTGCTTGCAAGGTTTGGAAAAAGGAGGGGGAAATGTTTAAAAAAATTATTATTTTTTAGGGGAATACTTGCAATTTTGACTTGGCAGCAGCTAGTCAGTCTTCAGCAGAAAAACACCTAGTTTCTCGTTTAAAGCTCACATCTTTATTTTTATTTATTTTTTTTTCTCAATTTTTTTAGTGCCTTAATTTTTTAATAAAATATTTTTTGGATTTTTCTCTGTTCAATTTTTAAAAAATAAAAGAAACGGAATTTTTTGAGTTTAATTAATCAAGAAAAAAATTTATAGAAACTCTTTAGTTGATTTTTAAATGTTTATAAAATCTATTTTTTAAATTTTTAGAGCCGTAGAAGCTCTTATTTTAATTATTTAAAGTACTTTCTGCAAGGACCAAATTTTTACAACAAATAATGATTTTGGCCCTCCTTCGCTTCCCTATTTGTACAAAACGACAGAACTTTTACAACGTCAACAACACGTTTGTTTGAGTATTAGCCGTGGGGGTGGAGGTTTTTTTTTGAATTTTTAAAAAAAAATTTTTTAAAAAATAATTTTCAAGTTTCCTCTCAACGTTTCTGTATTTGTGGAGGGAAAAATATGTGTAATTCAAATGGGGATGATTCTGGAAGTGATTCTTCTTTTATTTCCTCTTTGCTAAAAAGTTTGGGTGGACGAGGGGAGAAGAAACAACAACAAAGAGAGCAACAACAAAGGTTATTTTTAGAGAGAATTTTGATTCTTCTTTGAGGTATTTTTGTGGGGGGTTTTTTAATTAAATTTTAAATGTCGTAATTTTCTGATAAAATTTTTTGTTAATTTTACTCTTATTCAATTTTTAAAAATGTGTGAAATTGTAAGGGTAATCTCCAAAAATTGTTTAAACAGACGGGGGCTTTAACTCAAGAAATACGCCGGCGGCTCATTCAAGTGAAAATGAGCTTTGAAAAACCGAACTTCACAGCAAATTCGAGGACAAGAATGAAACAAAATTTAAATAATTAAGTGTTCAAACACAAAAATAAATATCAAATCAAAAATGTGAAAACTTTTTATTTTTAAAATTAACAAAATAATTTAATTTTTAACAGCAACAAACATTTTCTCTTAAAAAGAGTCAACATCCAAATTATCTTCTAAAGAGGGCTCCATTCTTCTTGAGTGTAGTCGTCTCCCAAAAGATCCAGCTCCAAAACATTGAAAAGAAAGTTCTCGGGACCAAAGTTGACTGTACTTTCAAAAGTGTCACCATCCTCCTTTCCCTCTTCAAACTTGGGGTAGAAACACTCAGCACCTGACTCGACCGGAACGAATTTCCCTGAAATTGATAGCCATTTTAATTTACAAAAAACTTAAAAAATACCAATTTTTTGACCATTTAAGGTAAAGAAGATGTGAGGAATTGTCTCTTTGTAAAATTTGTTCTTCGCAGGCCACAGAATGCCACAACCAAAAGTAGGAGCGCCATTAACGTCCAGATCATCCAAAACAATTCGACCTTGCGGCTTGTTGTTTAAATGCAGGACCAACGATTTGCCAATAAAGATGTCGTTGTCTTTGTTGAATAAACCAATTAAGTCGAAACTGAAATTTTTAATTAAAAGTTTGGATAAAATTAGGGCTCAATCTGGCTATAGTAAAGTACGTGGGACCCGATACCTGGTTTCGGAATATATTCTTCTCGCCAGCTGAGTTCGAATCTGCAATCCTTTTCTCTAGAAGCCCCCAAAACCAGCTTGGTCTTCCCTATAGGTTTTCAGTGGCCATTATTTCGCAGAGTTTTCGTCTCTTACAAAAAAGGTGATTGAGAAATCTCCAAGAGATTGAGGAATCCTATGAACCCAATGGTGCCCCCTTATTCAAACCCTATGAATCTAATAATACTTGTCCATATCCTTGAATGTAATTTCGAAGTAGTTGATGGCAAATGTTCGAGAAGCAATCTTGGTGAAAGGCTGACAAGCAGTATACCCTTCATCGAAGAATTCAGTCAATCCCAGCTGAACACAGTGCGGCGAAGTGCTGCGAACAAAACCGGCCTGATGACCAAGAAGAATCTAAAAAAGAAAATTTTTAAAAACTGTTGGCTAAGTAGTTTAAATTCATTTCGTTTCTACCCAATTCCCCTAATAAATCCAAATTCTTAATCATTAATGGATTTTAAACTAACTGGAGGCAGGCCAACCATACGTTCCAGAAAGTTGATTCGAGCATGTAATAGTTGGACAGACATGACGTAGTCTTTCTTAAATTTTTTTTTAAATCTCTAAAATCAATAAATTAAAAATAATAAATGAAGGAAAGAAAAATATCCTAATAGATTTAAAAAAAACTCAAACATTTTAAGAATGATTAGAAAAACAAACAACCTAAGGCTTTTATATTAAGGAAAATTAAAATTAAATTGGCATTATGTTAAATTTAAATAATAAATGACCGTTTGTCTTAGTTGGGGATACTAGAGTCTTCTAATGTTTCTAGTGTCTTTTTAAGTATAAACTTTTTGTTTATAATCCGTTCTAGATAATTCTTATATACCCCTGTTGTTACCTTTAATCCCCCCAAATCCCAAGATATTTTTTATTTTGTTTTAAATTTTTCAATTTTTTTCGAAACTTTAATTTTTAAAACATTTTCTAGGGGTTGTCAACACTAATTCTTGTTGCTGCTCGAATTTAGAACTTAGAGCTGAAATGCAGAAAGAAGCAAGGCATATTGGATCAAGCGGTTTTTTTATTTTAATTTTTTGAATTAAAAAAATATTTTTAATTTTAAGTTTTTAAAGAAAGTGTCGAGCAGATGATGTGAGTTGATTCTGCCTGACAAATCTCATGATTACATTTTTTGAGAGCGATGATGGAATATTGTCAATAACAACTCTAACCCAAACGGCCCTCTTTAGGGCCACAAATCTAATGAGTGAAACGAGACTATGACTTTTTAGTTATTTTTTGATAAATTTTTTAGGTCGGTTTTTAAATTTTGTTTTTGCTCGGGGATATTCAAAGATTTTCCCTCCTAATCCCCCAAATCCATAATATCCCTCTTAATCTCTCCAAATCTTTTGATAACTACTTAATCCACGATATTCCCCTTGTTCGTTTAAGATCCATTTATATCCCTCCAAATCCATCGATATCCTTACTGATCCCTCGACACAATGTACAAGTCCCTTGACGCCTACTTTAAACCCTCCAAATCCTTATTTTTAAAGTTGTTTTATTTATTTTTTCATATGGGGACTGAAACGTCCCCATACAGGGGGACTGAAATGGCGGGACTGATGTGGGATGTTCCGATTTATGTATGTTGCCCTCTTCAATTTAATTTTTAATAATTTCTTGTCCCGTACATACATACCTTCCTTTTTTTGAATAATTCTCCAGAAAATCGACGAGTTATTGAGGAAGAAGTTAAAACATTTGTAGTATATTTATTCCATAATTTAAACGGTTCTTCAAGAATTTTTGTTATTTCTATATTATGATGATTTATTAAATCACTTTTAAATAATTGGGGAAAGGAGTACTTGAGAGAGAATTTAATTTTTGAGAATTTTTTTGAGAACATATATTTAATATTTTTTTTTAAATTAGAGAATATTGTAGAAACACAATGTACATTTATATTTTAAAAATTATTTTTTAAGAATATTCTGTAATTTGTACAAAAAAACTTTTAGTAAACGAAACAGACCAAAGAAAAAATATTTTCGAAAAATTTTCTAAAAAAATAATAAATAAGAGGATGTGTCAAATAAAAAGATAAAAACACAAAAAAATCAGCTACTAGTCAAATGCCAATTACCTAATCCTTATACATACCGATTTTCAGCCTTGAAATGCTAACCTACCCACACCGTAGAATTACAAAACTGTTATTCCAGATAGGATTAAATTGCTCAAAATTTGTTTAAAATGATCAAATCTAGAAGATTTTTGTGGTGTGATCCTACTCAACTTGATTGACGAGTCCTCCGAATGAGCCTAATTTACATTTTCGGATTTTCCATCCAAAAATCAGCTTGGTCCCCCTTTTCCAACTTTTGGGGACCCATATCTCAGTCCATAGGTGAGAACGGGACCTAATTTTGGTGTCTTTCGACTCAGCCCGCTGAGCTCTTTCAAATGACAAATCGTTTGTTGAATCGGTTTCCGGGTCTACGGAATCATCAGAAAAAATGGAAAAAAAAAACAAAATCCGCAGTTACGGACAGCTCTGTTTCTTTGTAAAAATTAAATCTTTTTTTTCTTGTACAAAAATTTGAATTTTTGTTAAATTCAAATATTTAATTTTTGCTAATTAAAAAAATATAAAATTTAAAAAAAATTTTCTTTCTCAAGTACCCTTCATCAGTATTTATTGTTTTTAATATATCAACAATTAATTCTGTAGGTAATTTTTGTTGTTTTATTATTAGCATTATTTTTATTTTTAAAAATTTATAAAAATAAAATTTCTAAAAAAATTATTTTTTTTAAAATAAATTAACAAAAAATATATTTTCTCATAAATATAGTCTTTTTTCAGAACAAAAATTAATAACTATACCTTTTTTTAAATACCGACCGCCGCCCCCTATCATCCATCCTTTTTTCCCTCTTTTTTTCTTAATAAATTCTTTGTCAAAAATGGTATTTTTTTATTAAAAACAGATAATATTCAATGGAATTGGAAAAAAAACGGGAAATTTAAATTTATGATAAAATTTTGTATTTAATAATATCTTAACGTTTACGAAAACTACATAACAGCCCAAAAATAGACCAGATAAAAGACAACTTGTCTTTTATCCTTCTTAATATCTCTCTTGATAGATATCTAAAGTGGTATAATCCAAAGTGAATTTGGATATATCGCGGGATTCTAATAGGATATTGGAGGATTAAAGCGGATATATGTTGATTTAACAGGATTAAGGTGGATATCGGCAGATTTGTAGGGTTCACTCGTCTTTCTGTTGTCACGCATCTAGCTCTTGCGATGCATATTTATGATTTAAATATCGATTAAAAGCCTTATCAACTGAAAAATCAGTATTTTTAAATTTTTATTTTGTTTTGTTTATTTCGTTTCGTTTCGCTCCGAAACGGAATGGGAATTTTCTTATTTCGTTTCGATTCGAAATAAAAAATATTTTTATTTCGATCAGCTCTGGTCGGGGCCCAACCCTAATGTAAATATTGCATAATATGGAATATCTTTTAAGCTTAATTTTTAAATAATTTTTGTATTTAAGAACAATATCCAAGAATATACACTAACGTATATACTGTACTTATTACCCTCCCTCAAATAAGTACCCCCTATTTTTCCTAAACTAATTTTAAAATTATTTATCAAAAATCGTTATAATTTTAATAATAGAACATTTTAAGTTTCATGTAAAAATAAATCGAGAGAATAAAAAGATTTGGAGAAAGATATAGTGAAATTTATGAGGAATAAGAGAGATTAAGAACATTTGGGAAGATTTTGATGATTAAATAGGATTTAGTGTGATTAAAAGATTATACACATTAATGCTCCGATATCCCGCAAAAATATGGGAAGAACGACATATCCCTGGGTATTTATAAATAAATCCAAAATAATCTTCCGAATCCAATCGATTCAAATCAAAACTTCTAATGTAAAGGTACTTTTTCTCTTCTCTGATTTTAGTAAAACATTTTATGTATTTTTAAACTTTTTCGGTATTTTTTTGACAAAGAACTTATTAAGAAAAAAAAGAGGGAAAAAGGATGGATGGATGATAGGGGCGGCGGTCGGTATTTAAAAAAAGGTATAGGTATTAATTTTTGTTCAGAAAAAGACTATTTTTATGAGGAATTTCTGGACCTTAACAATTTTGGTACCAATCTCTTTAGCTCGATGAGAGGAATCGTTTAATGCTAAATTTTTGAAAGATTCGAAAATCTTGAAGAAATCTATGGCTTTGCGCCTACTTGGGCTGTACCCGAAATGGTAATATGTATGTATGTAGGGATTTAATTTAATTTTAAAAAATATATTTATGTATGGTACTACCCTCTTCAATTTAATTTTTAATAATTTCTTGTCCCGTACATACATACCTTCCTTTTTTTGAATAATTCTCCAGAAAATCGACGAGTTATTGAGGAAGAAGTTAAAACATTTGTAGTATATTTATTCCATAATTTAAACGGTTCTTCAAGAATTTTTGTTATTTCTATATTATGATGATTTATTAAATCACTTTTAAATAATTGGGGAAAGGAGTACTTGAGAGAGAATTTAATTTTTGAGAATTTTTTTGAGAACATATATTTAATATTTTTTTTTAAATTAGAGAATATTGTAGAAACACAATGTACATTTATATTTTAAAAATTATTTTTTAAGAATATTCTGTAATTTGTACAAAAAAACTTTTAGTAAACGAAACAGACCAAAGAAAAAATATTTTCGAAAAATTTTCTAAAAAAATAATAAATAAGAGGATGTGTCAAATAAAAAGATAAAAACACAAAAAATCAGCTACTAGTCAAATGCCAATTACCTAATCCTTATACCGATTTTCAGCCTTGAAATGCTAACCTACCCACACAGTAGAATTACAAAACTGTTATTCCAGATAGGATTAAATTGCTCAAAATTTGTTTAAAATGATCAAATCTAGAACTGATTCTACTCAACTTGACGAGCTCCTCCGAATGAGCGCCATAATTTACATTTTCGGATTTTCAGTCCAAAAATCAGCTTGGTCCCCCCTATGGTTTTCCAACTTTTGGGGACCCATATCTTAGTCCATAGGTAAGAACGGGACCTAATTTTAGTGTCTTTCGACTCAGCCCGCCAAACTCTTTCAAACGACATATCGTTTGTTTAAATCGGTTTCTGGGCTACGGAATCAGAAAAAATGAAAAAAAACCATAAAATCCGCAGTTGCGGGCAGCCCTTTCTTTGTAAAAATCAAATCTTTTTTTTTTCTTGTACAAAAATTTGAATTTTTGTAAATTTTCAAATATTTAAGTTTCAAATAAAAAAATATATAAAATTTAAAAAAAATTTTCTTTCTCAAGTACCCTTCATCAGTATTTATTGTTTTTAATATATCAACAATTAATTCTGTAGGTAATTTTTGTTGTTTTATTATTAGCATTATTTTTATTTTTAAAAATTTATAAAAATAAAATTTCTAAAAAAATTATTTTTTTTAAAATAAATTAACAAAAAATATACATTTTCTCTCATAAAAATAGTCTTTTTCTGAACAAAAATTAATACCTATACCTTTTTTTAAATACCGACCGCCGCCCCTATCATCCATCCATCCTTTTTCCCTCTTTTTTTTCTTAATAAGTTCTTTGTCAAAAAAATACCGAAAAAGTTTAAAAATACATAAAATGTTTTACTAAAATCAGAGAAGAGAAAAAGTACCTTTACATTAGAAGTTTTGATTTGAATCGATTGGATTCGGAAGATTATTTTGGATTTATTTATAAATACCCAGGGATATGTCGTTCTTCCCATATTTTTGCGGGATATCGGAGCATTAATGTGTATAATCTTTTAATCACACTAAATCCTATTTAATCATCAAAATCTTCCCAAATGTTCTTAATCTCTCTTATTCCTCATAAATTTCACTATATCTTTCTCCAAATCTTTTTATTCTCTCGATTTATTTTTACATGAAACTTAAAATGTTCTATTATTAAAATTATAACGATTTTTGATAAATAATTTTAAAATTAGTTTAGGAAAAATAGGGGGTACTTATTTGAGGGAGGGTAATAAGTACAGTATATACGTTAGTGTATATTCTTGGATATTGTTCTTAAATACAAAAATTATTTAAAAATTAAGCTTAAAAGATATTCCATATTATGCAATATTTACATTAGGGTTGGGCCCCGACCAGAGCTGATCGAAATAAAAATATTTTTTATTTCGAATCGAAACGAAATAAGAAAATTCCCATTCCGTTTCGGAGCGAAACGAAACGAAATAAACAAAACAAAATAAAAATTTAAAAATACTGATTTTTCAGTTGATAAGGCTTTTAATCGATATTTAAATCATAAATATGCATCGCAAGAGCTAGATGCGTGACAACAGAAAGACGAGTGAACCCTACAAATCTGCCGATATCCACCTTAATCCTGTTAAATCAACATATATCCGCTTTAATCCTCCAATATCCTATTAGAATCCCGCGATATATCCAAATTCACTTTGGATTATACCACTTTAGATATCTATCAAGAGAGATATTAAGAAGGATAAAAGACAAGTTGTCTTTTATCTGGTCTATTTTTGGGCTGTTATGTAGTTTTCGTAAACGTTAAGATATTATTAAATACAAAATTTTATCATAAATTTAAATTTCCCGTTTTTTTTCCAATTCCATTGAATATTATCTGTTTTTAATAAAAAAATACCATTTTTGACAAAGAATTTATTAAGAAAAAAAGAGGGAAAAAAGGATGGATGATAGGGGGCGGCGGTCGGTATTTAAAAAAAGGTATAGTTATTAATTTTTGTTCTGAAAAAAGACTATATTTATGAGAAAATATATTTTTTGTTAATTTATTTTAAAAAAAATAATTTTTTTAGAAATTTTATTTTTATAAATTTTTAAAAATAAAAATAATGCTAATAATAAAACAACAAAAATTACCTACAGAATTAATTGTTGATATATTAAAAACAATAAATACTGATGAAGGGTACTTGAGAAAGAAAATTTTTTTAAATTTTATATTTTTTTAATTAGCAAAAATTAAATATTTGAATTTAACAAAAATTCAAATTTTTGTACAAGAAAAAAAAGATTTAATTTTTACAAAGAAACAGAGCTGTCCGTAACTGCGGATTTTGTTTTTTTTTCCATTTTTTCTGATGATTCCGTAGACCCGGAAACCGATTCAACAAACGATTTGTCATTTGAAAGAGCTCAGCGGGCTGAGTCGAAAGACACCAAAATTAGGTCCCGTTCTCACCTATGGACTGAGATATGGGTCCCCAAAAGTTGGAAAAGGGGGACCAAGCTGATTTTTGGATGGAAAATCCGAAAATGTAAATTAGGCTCATTCGGAGGACTCGTCAATCAAGTTGAGTAGGATCACACCACAAAAATCTTCTAGATTTGATCATTTTAAACAAATTTTGAGCAATTTAATCCTATCTGGAATAACAGTTTTGTAATTCTACGGTGTGGGTAGGTTAGCATTTCAAGGCTGAAAATCGGTATGTATAAGGATTAGGTAATTGGCATTTGACTAGTAGCTGATTTTTTGTGTTTTTATCTTTTTATTTGACACATCCTCTTATTTATTATTTTTTTAGAAAATTTTTCGAAAATATTTTTTCTTTGGTCTGTTTCGTTTACTAAAAGTTTTTTTGTACAAATTACAGAATATTCTTAAAAAATAATTTTTAAAATATAAATGTACATTGTGTTTCTACAATATTCTCTAATTTAAAAAAAAATATTAAATATATGTTCTCAAAAAAATTCTCAAAAATTAAATTCTCTCTCAAGTACTCCTTTCCCCAATTATTTAAAAGTGATTTAATAAATCATCATAATATTGAAATAACAAAAATTCTTGAAGAACCGTTTAAATTATGGAATAAATATACTACAAATGTTTTAACTTCTTCCTCAATAACTCGTCGATTTTCTGGAGAATTATTCAAAAAAAGGAAGGTATGTATGTACGGGACAAGAAATTATTAAAAATTAAATTGAAGAGGGTAGTACCATACATAAATATATTTTTTAAAATTAAATTAAATCCCTACATACATACATATTACCATTTCGGGTACAGCCCAAGTAGGCGCAAAGCCATAGATTTCTTCAAGATTTTCGAATCTTTCAAAAATTTAGCATTAAACGATTCCTCTCATCGAGCTAAAGAGATTGGTACCAAAATTGTTAAGGTCCAGAAATTTTCCAGGCAGGCTTTGCGCCTACCTGGCCGCGCGCCTACTTGGGCGTGTCCCTACCATTTCACTCTCAAATACCCGCGGGCTTGTCTTTGAAATTCGATGAGACTTTTTGAGGAACAGAGGGTTTAAACAAAGTCTCGGATTAAAAGAAGTAGAGTATTCTGAGAAATTTTACTTTAATTAAAGTGTTGAAAACCAAATTTCTGTTAATAACTAAGGCTAGCTTGTTGGGAGTCTGAAAATCGAAAAAATTTTAGACTGCTTTCGAAACCCAAAATCAAGTCTATGAAGGAATAGACTATGCAAATTCTATTGCTATTTATCTTTCGATTATATAAGAATTATCTAGAACGGATTATAAACAAAAAGTTTATACTTAAAAAGACACTAGAAACATTAGAAGACTCTAGTATCCCCAAATAAGACAAACGGTCATTTATTATTTAAATTTAACATAACGCCAATTTAATTTTAATTTTCCTTAATATAAAAGCTTTAGGTCGTTTGTTTTTCTAATCATTTTTAATGTGTTTAAGATTTTTTTAAGTCTGTCAGGACGTTTTTCTTTCCTTCACTTATTATTTTTAATTTATTGGTTTTAGAGATTTTTTCAAAATAAATTTAAGAACGACTACGTCATGTCTATCCAACAATTGCTTGCTCGAAACAACTTTCTTGAGACTCGAATCAACTTTCTTGAGACTCGAAACAGCTTTCTTGAGACTCGAAACAACTTTCTTGAGACTCGAAACAACTTTCTTGAGACTCGACTTGGCGTTCTGGAGACTCGAATCAACTTTCTGGAACGCATGATTGGCCTGCCTCTTGTTTGTTTTAAAATATATTAGTAATCAAGAATTTGGATTTCTTAGGGGTACTGGGTAGAAACGAAAAGAATTTAAACGACTAAGCCAACATTTTTTTCAAAATTTTCTCTTTTAGATTCTTCTTGGACATCAAGGCGGTTTTGTTCGCAGCACTTCGCCGCACTGTGTTCAGCTGGGATTAACTGAATTCTTCGATGAAGGTTATACTGCTTATCAGCCTTTCACCAAGATTGCTTCTCAAACATTTGCCATCAACTACTTCGAAGTTATATTCAAGGATGTGGAAAAGTATTATTTGATCATAAGAGATTCATTGGGTTTGAATATGGGGGTAACATTGGGTTCATAGGATTCTCCAATCCGTCATTCTCAATCTCCTTTTTTGTAGGAGACGAAAGCTCGCAGAAATAATGGCCACTGAAAACCCATAGGGAAGACCAAGCTGGGTTTGAGGGCTTCTAGAAAAACGATTACAGATTCGAACTCAGCTCGGCGAGAAGAATATATTCTGAAACCAGGTCTCGGGTCCCACGTACTTTACTATTGCCAGATTGAGCCCTAATTTTATCCAAACTTTTAATTAAAAATTTCAGTTTCGAATTAATTGGTGTATACAACAAAGACCACGACATCTTTATTGGCAAATCGAAGGTCCTGCATTTAAACAACAAGCCACAAGGTCGAATTGTTTTGGGTGATCTGGACGTTGATGGCGCTCTCACTTTTGGTTGTGGCGTTCTGTGGCCTGCGAAGAACAAATTTTACAAGGAGTCAATTCCCCACATTTTCTTTACCTTAAATGGTCAAAAAATTGGTATTTTTTAAGTTTTTTGTAAATTAAAATGGCTATCAATTTCAGGGAAATTCGTTCCGGTCGAGTCTGGTGCTGATACCTTCTACCCCAAGTTTGACGAGGGAAAGGAGGATGGTGACATATTTGAAAGTAGAGTTAACTTTGGTCCCGAGAACTTTCTTTTCAATGTTTTGGAGCTGGATCTTTTGGGAGACGACTACACTCAAGAAGAATGGAGCCCTCTTTAGAAAATAATTTGGATGTTGACTCTTTTTAAGAGAAAATGTTTGTTGTTAAAATATAATGTTTGTTAAAATATTTTGTTAATTTTAAAAATAAAAAGTTTTCACATTTTTGATTTGATATTTATTTTTGTGTTTGAACACTTAATTATTTAAATTTTGTTTCATTCTTGTCCTCGAATTTGTTGTGAAGTTCGGTTTTTCAAAGCTCGTTTTCACTTGAATGAGCTGCCGACGTATTTCTTAAGTTAAAGCCCCTCGTTTGTTCTGCTTTTTTTCCCTAAATTTTTTTCGAGCCTAATTAAATTGAAAAAAATTCCGTTTCTTGTATTTTTTTAAAAATTGAACAAAGAAAAATCCAAAAAATATTTTATTAAAAAATTAAGGCACCAAAAAAATTAGAAAAAAAAATAAATAAAAAATAAAGATGTGAGCTTTAAATGAAAAGAAAATAGGGGCTTTGTTGCCGAAGATTGACTAGCTGTTGCCAAGTCGAAATTGCAAGTATTCCCCTAAAAAATAATAATTTTTTAAAAAACATTTCCCCCTCCTTTTTCCAAACCTTGCAAGCACAATAAATTTCTTCCAATTCATTCTGTACCCATTTGTGTGTACATCCAAGTTGAACAAAAGTAGGCGTTGTTACATTTATACAGCCACGTTTTTCGTGCATTTTTGGAGAATTGAGGGAATTTTGTTGTCCATTATTATTCCCATTTCTATTGGTTGACCAATTATTCGAAAATATTCTTTGGGCTGCATAAACACAAAAATGGCCTAAGAAAAAAAATTTTTCAAAAATTTTTTTAGAAAATTTTCAAAAATTTTCAAAAAATTTTTTTGAAATTTTCAAAAAATTTTTCAAAAAAATTAATTAAAAAAAACATACCTTTACATTTATTTTGTCTACATCCAGAAGTCATTGAAGAAGAAACATCTTCTGCACTCATATCACAATTTATGCATTCATAAAGTGGTGGTAAAGGGGGAAGTTTTTGTGATGCTACTGACATTTCCCATTGACGCCTTAAAATTTTAAAGAAAATTTTATTTTTTAAAAAATACAGCCGGCTCTCAATTTTTTCCAATTTTTTGGTTGGTTTTTAATTTATTTTTGGTTGGCCTATTTTGGTTGGCCTCCGAAGGGTGTTGGAAGTTGCCTAAGCGATATCTCCCATTTTAAGTAAATACACCTCGATTTTACCCACTTTTTTCATCCCCAAAAGTTTATGTGGAATCGAGGTCCTAGACTGTAATTTAATTATAAAAACCCTCACAAAAACCCTCCACAAAAATACCTCAAAGTAAAATTCAAAATTCTCTCTGAAAATAACCTCTGTTGTTGTTGCTCTCTTTGTTGTTGTTTCTTCTCCCCTCCTCCACCCAAACTTTTTAGCAAAGAGGAAATAAAGGAAGAATCACTTCCAGAATCATCCCCATTTGAATTACACATATTTTTCCCTCCACAAATACAGAAACGTTGAGGGGAAACTTGAAAATTATTTTTTAGAAAATTTAAAAAAATTCAAAAACACCTCCACCCCCACGGCTAATACTCAAACAAACGTGTTGTTGACGTTGTAAAAGTTCTGCCGTTTTGTACAAGTATGGAAGCGAAGGAGGGCCGAAACCACAGCCAGCTGCGCCTGTTGAAGTTTTTTGATGACACCATTGGCCTAAAATGGAAACTTTAATAAGGGGAATCTCTCTATAAGCGACATTTGGCCTGAATTTTGCTGACTTAAGAAGGAAAGTAACGTTTTAGGGGGAGTCAGGTTAGGTTAGTATGCTAAAGCAATAAAGTGGTAACGATGAGGGAAAGTCGCTTATAGAGAGGTTCTGGAAAGTCGCTTATAAAGAGATTCCTCTTTATTTTATCAACAGTATTTTGATTTTCTCCCAAAATCACTCTTGAGTACCCCAACAATCCCTCAATTATTAATACCTTGACATGTCTGCCCACAATCAGGCCTTCCATCTGGACATTGCCTACAAGTCACGTTTCTCCATGTGGCTGTGTTCACATGCATAAGAATTTGGTCGTTACAAAAATCTGTTAAAATTTCATTAAAAAATTTTAAAAAATTTAACACAAAAAAATTACCAGGTCCAGCACAAACGCACAGGACATGATCAGAAAAATGGTCAAAATCACACCCAGCTCGAGTTCTAGACGGCCTCTTCACACACCCTTTGGAAAGCCTGAAAATTCCTGGGACTTCTGAAGGCTGTTTCTCTGCAAAACAATAATCTGCCTCACAAGACCCCATCCTTTAAAAAAATTATTTTTTAATTTTTTTAAAAATATTTACTGGCAGTTGCATGGTGCACCAGCTAAACATTGTCCAGAACATGAATAACAACGACGCCCCTATAAAGAAAATCTTTTTTATTTTAATTAATCTGCCGTCTTTTCCGGAATTTTTATTTCCGGAATTTCTTCTATTTCCTGAGTTCTATTATGTATATTTTATATTTCCGGATCAGGGCCGAGCGCAATTGGAAAAAAATGTCCGCAATTTTAATTTAAAAATCCGCAAACGCAATCCGCAAGTCAAAAACACGTAATCCGTAATTGCGCCCAGCCCTGTTCCGGATAGTCTGCTTTCCGGAAATTATTTTCTCACTCATATTTAATTTCTATATATTCTCTATGTGTCTGACATCTTTTCCGGAATTCTCTTTTCTTTTTCTTTTATTTTTAATATCTTCCGGAATTCTGTTCCGGATTTACATATTTTTTATTTCTTTCCCTGTATTTGACGTTTCCTCATTTCCTCCGGAATTTTAGTAATACATATTTATGTATATATTTTCCGGAACGTTTTCTGCATTCTATACCCTTTCCGGTATTTTCTCTGTCTCTATACATTTAAAATTAAATATCAACTACCTCCAATAAAGCAGTAGACAACGCAAAAATTAAAAGAAATAAAATAAAAAATTTATTAGAGATCAACAACAATAATTTTGAAAATTGTAAATAAAGGTATTGACAGGTCTGTTTATTCATTTGCAACAAAGTTGGCAATAACTCAGCCTTTGCTGACAATTGCAAAAATTAGGCATTGCCTGCGCAGGGATGAGATGAAAGGAAATTAATTAATTTTATTTTTATGTGAGAAGGAAAGAGACTCTGAAAAATAAATAAAAATAAATTTTTATTCAGAAAATTTAAATTAAAAAAATTTTTTCTAAACTTTAATAATAAAGAAATTTTAAATACGCCTATAAAGGGAAATAATAAAGAAGAAAGGAAATTTTAATTAGCGGAAAATTTTAATGAATGTTTTTCTTAAAATAAGCTTATTCAAACAATAAAATTGTAAAACTTTATCTAAAACAAAACTTAGTTAAAACCTGTTTGTAAAACAAGTTTAATTAATTTAAAAAATGTTTTTAAAACAAGTTTATTTATTTAAAAGGTTTTGTTGTAAAAACAAGTTTATTTAAAACTTAACAGGAAAATGTTTATGTTTGGAACATGTTTTAAACAAACGATTTTATTCCAACTTGTATTTCAACATGTTTTACTTATTTAAAACTTAATGGAAAGTTCGCGTGTTAATTTTAACTGAACTTTAATATGTAAATTTAAAAAATTATTTAAATATGAAAAATAAGACAGCGAACGAGAAAAGAGAATATAAAAACAACAATGGTGGGGAATGCATGTTTTTTGGCTTAGATAATCCAAATAAAGTTTTATGTGTACAACCAGTTTCCGGTAAAATGCGTCCATACAAGGCTAAATTTTGAAAAGTTTTGAGTAAATTTGGGAGAAAATCGAGAGTTTTTTATGGTTTTGAGCCTTTTTTTCTTTCCACTTATTTTGTTTTTTATGGCAGATTTGTTAGTTTTTTGAAGCTTTTTATAATGGACATTTAAAGCATTAAAAATGGATTTATTTGGGGGAATGAAAGGTTGTACTACATATTTATTCGCAACACACAAGATTTGAATTGTTTTAAATAAATAAACTTGTTTTACAATCAAGTTTTAATTTAAAACCATGTTCTTACAATTAAATTAAAACAAACATGTTTTTACAAGAAAGTTTTAGATAAAGTTTTGCAATTGTAAAAAATAAACTTTTTTATAAATAAACTTGTTTTTAATTTTAAATGTTTTACAAACATGTTTGAATTAAATAAACATGTTTTTACAATTAAAACATGTTCTCACAAAGTTTTATTTAAATAAAGTTTTACAATCAAGTTGTAAATAAATAAACATGTTTTTGATTTTAAATGTTTTGACAAACATGTTTTTGCAATTAAATTTTTACACTCAGTGAAGGAGATATTTTTAATAGATATAAACCTAGTTTTTAAAGAAAAAAAAGTTGAAAAAAATCACAAATAAATTGGCTATAGAAATGGAAATGTTTTTATAAAAAGGCTACTAGTATAAACAACAATATAAAAGCCCTCATTCTCCCTCTAAGCTGTCACCCACAGCTTTTTTCTGGTTTAATGAGCAACAGCTACCAAGTAGCAATGAAAATGGCAGAAAATTTTGGTTGGCGCAGCTTTTAATAATTTTCTCTTTTCAACTCATTTTTTGAAAAAAGGAAAAGGAAAAGGCTTTTTTACTTGGAAAAATATTTTTTTATTATTATTTGTTGGGGCAAAAATAAATAATTGTGCTCATTCAAGTTTGAACATTGTATAAAACCATTAAAACATTTTTTTGTTTTTATTTTTTCAAAGAAAGGTTTTAAGTTTGAAGGTTTTAAAAAGAGTAATGAAAATAAACTAAATTGTAAAACATCCAGGGATATCAACAAAACATTTGGAAAAGTTGCAGATTAGAAACAAATGAACATTAAAAATAAGCATGTTTTACAAAACTCTTATGTTTTTACAATTGAAATAATTTAGTTTTACATCAAAGTTCTAAATAAACTTGTTATACAATTTGTTTTTACAAGCAAGTTTTTATACTTAAGTTTTTACAATTGTTTTAAACAAATAAGTTTTACAATTGTGTTTTTATAAATAAGTTTTACAATCAAGTTTTAAATAAACTTGTTTTACTAAACTGTAAAACATGTAAACTTGTTTTACATTTTAAATAAACTTGTCTTACAAATTAATTATTTAAAACAAAGTATACAATAAAAACAAAACAAAAGCAATTTTAAATTAAAATAAATATAAAAACAATTGTTTCAAAAATATTATTATTTTGGCACTTTGTTTGTTTAGGAGAAGAACAAACATTTAAAAAATTTTTTAAAATAAATGAAAAAAATTTGAGACAAATCCTAGAAATCCTCTTTTTCCCTTAAATAAAAATATTTTTAGTTGATTGGGAAAATGGAGGGGATTAATAAAATAAATAATATTACTTTATTAATTTTAAAATGTTAAATTTATTAGAAAAAGGGGCAAAAATTAAAAAAAAATTTTCTCATGTTTGAAACGTGGAATTAGAACAAACAAACTTTAATTCAAAAATTAAAAACAACTTTTTATGAAGTTTTTCTGTTAAAACATGTTTATTTAAACTTGTTTGTAAAACAAGTTTATTTATTCAAAACAGTTGTTTATCTAAGTTTACAATTTAAAACTTAGTTGTAAAACAAGTTAAGTTTGTTTAGAACAAGTTTATTTAAAACAAGTTTATTTAAATATAAAAACATTTTATTTTTAACAATTGTAAAACAGGCGGATTTAATTTTTAAATGAGAAAAAGACTATTATTATTACGAAGCAAAACATATAAAACTTGAAATGTCAATGATTTTAATAATTTGTCATTTTCCTCAAACTTTTCAATAAAGCTTTTGTTGTAAATATTTAAGGAGAAACACAACAGTTGTAAAAATGATGTTTATAATAAAACAAAAATATATTTTTTTTCTGGTTGTTCGAGAAAAAAAGAAGAGAATGAGGGAAGGGAAAGGGGACATCCTGTCCTCCAAAAAATTTTTTTTCCTTCTGTTGCCTCCCGGAGGAAAATAATTTAGAATTTAAAGTTTAGCTAGTGTTTGTCTATTAAGCTCTAAAAATCAAAAAAGATGGGAAAAAGATGGAAAAGATTTGTGCCGGAAGGTTTCGGAAGGGAAAAGAAGAAACACAAAATCGACAACAAAACTTGAATATATGAGGGGATGACAACAGCTGTGTTTAAAGAGAAATATATAAAATAATTTTAAATGAACATCTAAGTAAATAAAACTTGTTTTACAATCAAGTTTTAATTAAAATTGTTTTTACAATTAGGTTTTAAAAAAGCATGTTTTTAGAATGAATTTTTAAATCAACAAAGTTTAAACAAACTTAGTATAAAACTTAGTTAAATAAGTTTTAAACATAAATTCAACTTGTTTTACAATTAAATTAAAAATAAAGCTTATTTTAAAAAAAAAATATTTAAAAAAAAGCTTACGACACCCCCGATTCCCAGGACGTCTCCGTTCCAAGTACTAAGGAGGCCCAGCGTTGCTTAACTTGTCAGATCGGACGGGATGGCGTGCTTTCAACGCGGTATGGTCGTAAGCGAAAGAAAAGACTTCTTTATTTATTATATAGAAGAGAAAATGGAATGAATGCTAAAAATATTTTTATCCAAGAATTGTCGCGTAGCTTGTCATGACAAAACTATCATATGTTCAATAAAATTTTTTGGAAAATAAACATAAAAATAAATATTTGTCACAACAAATAAAATTTTATAATTTAAAATTACAGACAAACAAGGAAGGAAATCTTTATTTAAAAATATAACAATACAAATAATTTTATTGTGCTTACAAGCCTTAATTCTATTAAATAGTTATAGCAACATTTATAAAATAAAAATTGATATTTTCATTTAATTATATAATTAAACAATGAATTTATTAAAATTTATTAAGCTTAATTATGAAAACTTGAAGCAAACTTTAAAATAAACTTGAATAAAGTTGAAGCAAAAAATAAATAAACTTGTTTGTAAAAACAAGTTTTAATTAAATATGTTTTACAAACCTAGTTGATGTTTTCCTAATTTGTAAAAACATCGTAGACTTATAAAAACAATATTAAATAAACTTGTTTTTACAATCATGTTTTAATCAAACTTGTAAACAAGTTTTAATTAAACTTGTTTTCACAAACAAGTTTGGATTAAATAAACTTGTTTTTACAAACAATATAAACAATGTTTTCATAATTTGTAGAAACATACTAACCTTAAAAAACAAGTTTAAATAAACTTGCTTTTACAATTAAGATGTTCAAGTTATTAATTTTAATGTTTACAACTTTAATTAGTTCAACAGGTTTAATTAAACTTATTTTCAAGTTTTAAACATGTTTTTATAGTTCACTCAATTCCAACTGTTGAACAAAATTTTATCGTTGCCTGTCACAACTTGTTTCGTTCTGATGTAGCTCGTGGCAAAGGGGAGAATTCAGAAGGATTTTTACCTGAAGGGGCGAATATAAAACAAATATTTTATGACAATGATTTGGAAAAAATTGCTAGAAAATGGAATTGTTCGGGTGGAAATGATGAGGAATTTGGGGAAAATGTTTATGGATATACAGGGAAACCGGGTGATTTCTTGTTAATCTTTTAGGAATAAAAAAACAAATTTTCTAAAATAGTCTAAGAAAACTATTTCTTTAGTGGGACATGTCAATGTCGCAATCGCGTTGACACTTGGACATCGACATTTAATGTCAATGTCGTTTGGTGGAATAGCCCCAAGAAGAGGAATAATTTTGAAATCTATGGAAAATGAAGTTTAAAGGCAACCAATCATTAGTTAGAAAACTTTTGATTGATTCGTCCCATCCTCTTTTCAATATCTTGATATATTTCCAAATTCTCGGTCTCAGTTTCCAAGTTATTCCTTTCTTATAAACCTACAGCTTTCTGGCCCGACTTGTTATTAACAAAATTATTTAGCCAACGTGTTGCTAAAAGCCTGTATTGCTTGGGCTGATACTTGTAAATATGGAGTATCTGAAGAGTTAATTTACGATTCTGAACATTCTAGAAGTGGTTCGTGTACACAAATGATATGGGCAGAAAGTTTTAAAATTGGTTGTGCCTACGTTGATTGTCCAATATATAATTATTTTGTTTGTAAATACACTCCAAAGTTGGGATTTTTTAAAAATTTTTTAAGTTAAACAAGAGGAATAGAAATCAAAAATGGGTTTGGTCCAATAGGAAAAAGACGAAATCAGCGATTAAAAAATTTGGTGCTGATCCCTTCCCTCTATAAAATATCTCCCTTTATCACGAGCCTTCAGGGGCAGGATGTCGGGGATCGGGGTTTGCCGGGGTAGAGCCTTCGGGGTCGAGTCGGGGGACGAGGTGCTACCCTAATTAGAACTAATATATTAACTCGTCTTTGACTGTTTGAGAAACGCGAACCATTCAACAAAAAAATTAGTTAAAATACCCTTTGATCTGCCTCAGATTTCTAAAATCAGAAAAGCTTTACTCAATAAATCTTAAAAAATCTTAAATTTGTAGAGGAAATATTCCTGGCGAATTAATTTATCAAAAAGGAAATCTATGCACAAAATGTGGATATTTTGGATGTTCATATGGATATGGGTTATGCTTAGTTAAAAATATAAGTGAATATCCTGACGATTAAATTAATTAAATAAAAATTAAATAAATTTATTTTACAATCCAACTTTTAAATTCAACTTGTTTTACATTTAAATAAAAAAAGTTTGTTTGTAAAAATATTTCAAAAAAAGCTTACGACACCCCCGATTCCCAGGACGTCTCCGTTCCAAGTACTAAGGAGGCCCAGCGTTGCTTAACTTGCCAGATCGGACGGGATGGCGTGCTTTCAACGCGGTATGGTCGTAAGCAAAATAAACACATCTTTTATTAATTATAAGAGGAAGACAGCCTCAAAAATTCAACAAAGGATAAAAAATAAAAAGAAACCAAATTTATTTTTTTTACCGTTTTACTATAAAGGAAACAAACAGTGACAGAATTTAATGTCAACCAGAATTAAAAAGAAAATGTTAAATGAATTTATTTATTTATTTAAAAAATATTGAAAATTTGAAGAAAATTAAAAAAAATTATTTTTAGTTAAGCAGTTTAAAAAATTAAATAATTCTTCTTCCTCTCCATAAAATTCAATTTTAATTCCTCCTTCCATTCAACGACGCCCGTATTCATCTAAAAATAATCCAAGTTAGATACAATAATCAAATTTAAGGAAATGCTAGGTAATCTCAAAAGCGCCAAGTTTTCACGCCTGTTATGGCGCCGGACTTCAAAAATGTTGTAAAAATGTCATGAATATGGACAATATATATATTAGACTTAGCCCGACGAGTTCTTTCGAATATCATGTATCTGTCCATATTCATGAGATTTTAAAACATTTTTAGCGCCGCCATAACAGGAAAGTACCAGAAGATGGGAGGGACAGATGGGACGGAAACTACACAGGGCTGGGCGAAACGCGAAATGAGCCCAGTCCTGCTACACAGGTATTATTATTAATTAGAGGATTCTCCAAAAATTAAAATCAACTCTACTTTCCACACAAACCAAAAACGAAAAATTAAATTTCTTACTCAAAATTTGTTGATTTTGCTTAGTAATTCGTTTGGAAATTGTTAAAACTGAATCGATTTGCTTTGTATTTAAATTTTTGTCCAGTAATTTTGAAAGATTATTTGCCGTCAATTTGTTGACGTCTAATATTTTTTCGATGTTACTTTTGCCCATTCTCTACAAAAAAATTAAAAATAACTCCAATTTTAAAAATAACTCCACCTTCTTTATCTTATTAAATCTGAATGGAAATTGGCTTGATGGATGGAGGATATTCGAACTGAAAATAATTTTGAAAATTAGGAAAAAGTTAAGAATAAAGAAGTTAAAAAATTTTTGGAATAAAAAAACCATATTTTATTTAAATTTTTGTTAGTGGGATTAATTGTCATCATTATACCGCACATCGTAGATTTTGTTTAAAATTTTCGAATCCCAGAAGCCCTAGTATTCTTTGATTTATGAGCTGTCTGAATCCGTTATTCTGAATCGACCATTCTTGGATTGGCACCATTTTTACTGACTTAAATTGTCCCTACTCTTTAATATGGCCGAACTAAGCTTAATTTAAAAATGCTTAAAAGACATATTGCCAAAAAATATATTTTTAGCGTTTTTAAAAATTTACACTGCACTTTTGACTAACCCAAAATTTTTAGAGTCAATTGATCTGTCATAGTTACAATTTACAATTTGTGAAAGAACAAATCCAAGCAAGCCATTACTTTCCATAAAAGCCTGATTAGCCAACGAAAGTTGCTGAAAATAAATATTGCTTTTGGAATTTTTTCGAGTTTAAGTATTAGATAAGTATATCAGGGATGTTGCTGAGTTTAACAAAGGAGAAAGATGGGAGCAGAAGTAGCAACATCTCTGATTAGAATTCCCAGAAGGTAGATCTCTAGCAACTATCAGATTCAAAAGAGAGCAGGCTAACGTATTCCTTAGAACTAAAGTCCACTCCTTTTTATCCCCCAAATATTTAGAGTTACCCTCCATAATCAGTTTCCTTTTGGGAGTTTCCCTTCTGGGTCGGATCTTCTGATTTGTGCATTTATAGGAGAGGTGGGTCGGAATTCCGATTTCCGACGTTTTTTTCCTTCCGATTTCCGAAATTTTGGGAAAATTTCCGATTCCCGACAATTTTTAAGGCATATTTCCGACTAACAAATTTTCCAAAATTTTTAAAATTTTCGCCTGCGGCGCTGAAAAATGAATGATTTTTGACTTAAGGATTTTCCAAAAATCCCAAAATTTTGCCTGCGGCGCTGTAAATAGAAGTTGAATGGTATATCGGAGGATTAGGATGGATTAAGGTGGACTTTGAGTTATATCGTGTGATTTCAAGGGGTCATATGTAGGATCTGGGTGTGATATCGAGGGATTGAGTCTTCGATCATTGTGTGGCTCTTAAAAACTTTAGCTCTGTATTTCGAGCAGAAGTCTCTGATCTGGAGCGCAGATACCCTATATGCTTCAATATCCCCTGATATCCTCACCCCTGATCCCGGTCACTTTCGTAATTTTGGAAGGAGAATTATGGTAGTAAATTTGGTGATTTGGTGAGGTGATCTGGTCTAATATTCCGTCTGCTCACCCAAATCCCACAGTATCTCTTTTAATCCCTTCGAATTTGACTCTTGAGTTGCAAAAAGAACATTTACTCACTCAAACTACACTCAAGAAGGCCAAAATTTGCCACCTTACAATTTTAAATATTATTTCAGTTATGAAAATAAAAATTTTATTTCCGATTTCCGAGTTCCGACTTTTGAGCCATTTCCGACAGTTCCGATTTCCGACACCTCTACTGTTCCGACACACCTCTGATTTATAGGCTAATTAATTTTTAAATTTCCACCTTATTTTTGAGGGTTTCTAATTTTTTCAAAACTTTTTTAACATCCACATCGTCTACACTAAGCAATTTCAATTGGTTAGTTAATTGATCCAACTGATCTTTACTTAAAACAAATTTTGAGGAATTTGTTGGAATGAGTTGGTTGTTGTTGTTGTTGGGCAATAAATAATTGGGGGAATTGTTTGTTCCTTTCATTTTTTTGTCTTGTAAATATTTTTTGTTGTCAAGAAAATAATAAACTGAAAAATTATTTTGAAAATTTAAAAGGTTGAATAAGGGAAAAAATAGAAAAAAATTAATCCGAGAGGAAGAGGTAAAATAATTAATTTTGAATTTTTATCTGTCAGAAAGGCAATCTTCCCAGGGATATAAGAGAAAAAATCAAAACTGAAATAAAATTTAGACAATTTTTGAGAAGGATAGGAGGTCAAAAACTAAAAAATCGAAAACAATGAGCAAATAATATTTAAAAACTTAATTTATATATAGCAAACATATGGGTAAATTAATGCCATTTATGTTTCCACGCCCCTTTTTCATTTTTCTAGGCAAATAATTGTCAGATTTTTTTATTCATTATTTTCCCCTTTTTTGAATGAATAAAGGATGCGAAAATGACCGAAAATGAAATGGGCATTAATTTAAATGAAAAAAGGGAGAGATTAATTTGTTCGAAAGAAAATGACAATTTAAGAGTAAATGGCGATAGAGTATAGTTAATAATAAAATTCATTTTTTAGAGCCCCAAAATAAATACAAATAATCTTTTGAGTTTCAAAAGGTCAATTTTAAAAAATAAAAAAAATATTTTCCAATAAAAAAATTTCATGAAAAAGCTTACGACACCCCCGATTCCCAGGACGTCTCCGTTCCAAGTACTAAGGAGGCCCAGCGTTGCTTAACTTGCCAGATCGGACGGGATGGCGTGCTTTTAACTCGGTATGGTCGTAAGCGAAACAAGAGCTTTTTTCATTTATTATATAGAAGGGAAAATTAAAGTACAGTATTTTCTCTCACAGACCAATATTCTTTAAATGCTCAAGTAAAAAATAATTTTTAATTATTATTTTTTTCCAATTAAAAAAATTTAAAAAACAGTCAAAAGAATTTTATTTTAATTTTAAAATACAATTATAATATGTTTTTTTTTTAATTAGTCCCGTTACTAATTTGTTGGGTTAAGCGTGGTAGAGAATAAATGGAGGGAGGGGAGAGAGAGAGAGGAGAGATCACTGACCAGAAAATCAGAATTTAAAAACGAAAAAATTATTAAAAAAAATATTTACATGAAATTTAAAATATATATTCTGATTTTTAAATTAAAAGTTTTTTTTGAAAATTAAAAATATTTTTAAAAAATTAAAAAAAATTTTTAATTTTCAAAAAAATTCTCAAAAAAAAATTTTTTTATTCAAATTTTTTTCCAAAAACTCTAAAAAAATAATTAAATATATTTTAAATTTCAAAAATAAAATTATAATATTTATTTTTACATTAACACAATTTTAATTTTTTGGGGTATTTTGTGGTATAGGGGAAATCCTTTAAAAACTTTTTTGTTTAAATATATCCTCAATTAAATTTTAAATATTTTTCTTTCTTTCAATCACCGGTAGAGCTTCTCAATTTTTAAATTTTTAATTTAAGCCATTCGTTTATGCGCACCTTGCACAACACTCAATTTGGAGTTTGCATGGCCTTGTAGAGGCTGAAAATAAATTTTATTTTTAGTCAAAAATTAAAGTATTTTGGAGCAATTCGGCGCGACAATGTTACGGCGCGCATTAAAGAATACCCCCTAAAGCATTGAACCTATTAACATTTAATTTTGCAATAATATTCTTGAAAGTGTTAGCTATATCCTCTATAAATTTGAGAATTTTTTGTTAGATAGGAAAAAAGTTATGGTCAAAAAACTAAAGAAAACTAGGCATTTTTAAGCAAAATTCTGATATTTTCGACCAGAATTTCTGAAATACAAAACCAAAAATTCTGAAATTTTCAGACTAGCTAGATAACACAATCAATGATATCTAAGCAAAATTTAAAGGCTAAAAGATATTTTTAGACTATTTTATGAGGTCAGAAGTGAATGACACTTTTGCGCCGAAACGTCCCCTTCAATTAAAAAAATTTGAAAATTAAAATAAAATTCACTTCAATTCCAACATAAGGGGCTTCTTTAGTTCCATGTAACATTAAAGAGAATTTTTTCAGCCATCCAGTATGATGTTTTTGTTGTTCAACAGGTGTTGATTTTCCGCTTTGGAAACGAACAACTAAACGCCACTTTCCCCGAGGATTTTCCCCCCAAGTATGTGTTGTCATAAAAGGCCAATTTCTGTTGAAAAATGAGAATTAATTTTAGTAATTTAAAAAAAAATTACGTAAATCCATCTTTGGAATCGTCGTCTTTTGGGCGTCGGGATAACAACATTGAAGGTGTTCCCATTGGACTAATTAAATATAAAGTTGTGTCTCCACGTCGGGAAGTGTTTAATGAGACGATTGCCTAATAGAAAATTTTTTTTGATTAAAAAAATAAAATAAAATTTAGAAAAATTATTAAGAGAAAGGCATATTTATGCGAACTGACGTCCTCGTGACTTTAATAAAATATCCAAAAGATGGCCTAAATTTCTGAAATTTTGCAAGTTTGTAGCTAATATTGTTATCTAATAATTCTGAAAATTTCAGAATTTTTGGCTGAGTAAATCAGAAATTCTGGCCAAAAATGGTTAATAGGGAAATAACAGAAAATAACGTATAGGTATGTTCACTTGTTTCTCCCATAATTTTGGAAATAACTAACCAAAAATTCTGAAATTTATAAAGATGTTAGGCAACAATATTAGCTATATCTCTGCTAAATTTCAGGAATTTAGGTGCCCTTTTGGCTATTTTACAGGAGTTCGACTACGAGCGACTAAACGTTATCCCTACATTACATATTTCTTTTATTAAATTTTTGTTGAAAAAAAAATTTTTTTTTCAATTTCTCCAAAAAATCCACCTGGACATGTTCTAAGAAGTTAACTTCAGTAGAAGTCCCAACACAAGCATCAGTATTTAATTCCAAAACTAAATCTCCAGTTGGTGGAATTCTGGTAGGGTGTTCAATTGTTCCAGCTTCGTAGTGGAAACGTGGAGGCATTGTTTTCCAGACTTTTGCCATTAAAACAATTTCTGCTGCATCCAGGACTCCATAACTAATTTAGAAAATTCTTTTGAAATTTTTGAAATTAAAAAATTTTTTTGAAATTAAAAAAATTTCAAATTAAAAAATAATGAATTTGGGTAAATTTGAGTGAACATAGCTTTATCTACGTAACTATAACCTCTTAAAAAGATAACCTAAAATCTTGAAATTTTGTATGGATATAGAAAAAAGGGTTATTTAACAATTCTAAAAATTTCAGAATTTTTAGTTAATTATTTCAGAAGTTATGGCAAAAAATCAGAGAAAAAGAGGGATTTAACTGTGAAATTCTGATATTTTTGATCAGAATTTCTGAAATAAATTTTAAAAGATTCTGAAATTTTTTGAGATGTTAGGCAACATTATTAACGATATCTGTACAAAATTTGGAAGATCTAAGTCAACTCTTTTCTATTTTATAAGCAAAAAACTAAGCGCTACTTCACTCAAAAATTGGCTTTAGTTAATTATTAAATTTATTTTTTAATTAAAAAAATAACCCAAATAAATGGTTATATTCCAACCCAACACCATTCATTTGCCATTCAAAATGGGAGCAGTTTGGTAAGCCTTTGTATAATTGTCGAGTAACTCCTTTGAGGTTTAGAGGTGGTAATTCACGGCAACGTCCATCAAATAATGAATTACGTGAAGACTAAAGAAAAATTTTTAAGGGGAGGACTTTAAAAAGCTGAAAAAATCGGATCTTATAATGAGGTGTATTTTAAATAGAGGGTATCGCTTAACAGCCCCTCAACCCAACAGCCCCTCATCCCTCAACCCAACAGCAAATAAATTTAAAATGTATCTTAAATTGAGGGTGAATCCAGCATTGGGGGTATCTTATAATGAATAAAATTTTAATTACAGTCAAGACAGTCAAGTGTTGCAAGTCCCTCCAACTCAAATTTGGATTTGCCTCCAAAGCCAAAGCAAAAACGCCAGCAGCTTCTGGAGCAGCTGCAGAAGTGCCAGAATGTGAGCGAGTACAGCGACCATATAAATCTGTTGTGGCTACTCCACTTTCCGGATTTCTACCTCCATTGGAGAAGGTTGAAGCTAAGGTTGAGGAACAGCTTCTAAAAGGAATTTTAGAAAAATTTCCAAACAAAGAAAATCTTAAATGCCCACTCATCATAATGTGCATTTTCTCCATTATTTATAGCAGAATTAATCGAAATTGTCCACATACTGGCTGCATAACCATCACAATTACAATCATCATCTTCTCCTCCATCTCCACTTGCCCAAACAAAGATAGAGCCTAATCCGTTTCTTCCTTCATTTACTCCTTTTACTATTGCACTAGAAAAATAAATTTTAAAAGATAAAAAATTTCTATCGAAAAAAATTTTTCAAAAAAAGCTTACGACACCCCCGATTCCCAGGACGTCTCCGTTCCAAGTAGAGTAGGTCGAGGTCGAGGTTTTTTGAAAAAACCGAGACCGAGGATCACCGAGGCTGAAAAAGCCGAGATCGAGGTCGAGGGGCAAATTTTGGCCGAGGTCCGAGGCAGTGCTGGGTATAGCTCCGGGAGCTAGCTCCGGAGCCCGGCTCCGGAGCCGGCTCCGGCGGAGCCGGAGCCGGAGCTAAGATTTTGGAAACCCCGGAGCCGGAGCTGGAGCCGGAGCCAAGATTTTCAAACCCCGGAGCCCGGAGCCGGAGCCGGAGCCAAGGTTTTCCAATTCCCCACGGCTCCGGCTATACACCCCTAAAGATGGGTTAGAGAAAAAGAAGTAAGCAAAGATGGTGGGCGTGAAAAGAAAAGGAAGAGAAAATTGAGACGGGTAAAAAAGATTTTCTTTCCTTTTTTCTCAATGTACGTATGGTTTAATGGATAGTGAGTTAGGTTCCGAGTTTTATCCTTATAGGTTCGAAAAATATCACAACAAATAATTAAATAATTGTTTTTATTTGGAAAATAAATTTTAATAAGGATTTTTTTATTAAATAAAGCTGGATAAATTTTTTAAATTGATTAATTTTAGTCTCTTTTTTTTTTAATTTTTCAAAATTTTCGCCTGCGGCGCAAAAAAGGAAGATTTTTGGCTTAAGGTCTTCCAAAAATCTCAAAATTTTCGCCTGCGGCGCAAAAAATGGAAGAAATCTGGCTTAAGGACCTCCAAAATTCTCAAAATTTTCGCCTGCGGCGCAAAAAGCAAGCAATAATGAGAGTGATAAGTCCACCATCTCCTATTCGCCCAAATCCCCGACAACCATCCCCCTTAATCCAGCTTAATTCCCCGATATCCACCTAAATCACACGATAATCCACCCAAATCCCGCTTAATCCATTGATACCACTCTCATTCTCTTACATCACTCGATATCCCCCTTTATCTACCCAAATCCCCCAATGAAAAATAATTCATTGATTTTCCACCCGGAGCCCGGAGCCAACATGGAGCGGCTCCGAAAATCGCCGGCTCCGGAGCCGGAGCTGGAGCCGGAGCCAAGATTTTAAAAGGCCGGAGCCCGGAGCCGGAGCCGGAGCTAAGATTTTGAAACCCCGGAGCCCGGAGCCGGAGCCGGAGCCAAGATTTTTAAACCCCGGAGCCCGGAGCCGGAGCCGGAGCCAACAAATGGCAAATACCCAGCACTGGTCCGAGGTCGAGGTTCGAGGATAACCGAGGTTTTTAAAAAATTTTATAAAACGTCAAAATCTAATTAAATTTACCAAATTTTATCAAAAATTTACTAAATAATTATTAAAATCATTCTTTTAATCTTATTAGATTCAGTAGGTAGCCAAATTGTCAGTTTAGATGTCTAATATTATTTTGGAGGATATGGGAAGACTAAGGGAGATATCGAGTGATATCAGGGTGTTAAGAAGGATATCAAGGAATTAAGAAGGATCTGGTGGATTGAGGGTTATCGTGGATTTGGGTGATTCAGAATAATGGTGTATTTTAAAATTCTGTTCCTTTTATTCATCTCTTTTTGCGCCGCAGGCGAAATTTTTTAAATCTTGGTCAAACCTTAAGCCAAAAATCTTCCTGTTTTTGCACCGCAAGCGAAAAATTTTTTAATTTTGGTAGGCCATTAGTCTAGAATTACTATTTAAAAATATTATCTACTTTTCCTTAATAGAAATAGTTTTTCCAGAGCCGGTCTCCGGCATTGACCATACCCAGCACTGATTTGTGAGCAACTTTTAAAAATTTTGGAAGGCCGGATACGAAAGAATTCAGTTTTTAGAACCAATGTCTAAAGCCAACAACAATAGATTTTTTCCTTTTTAGCGGCGGTGGACGGCTCGTTCCCTGATATATACCTAGAGATGGAACGAAGCGGGCCGTATTTTTCTGAACTAATCCGGCTAGGAAATAAACTTCTTAAAACTTCTTAATAAGCGATAATTTCTTATTTTTTCTTTCTTATTAAACTTCTTAATAAGCGATAATTTCTTATTTCACCGCCGCAGGCGAAAATTTAGAAGGCCTATCTACTCCTTTTTTAGCGCCGCAGGAAAATTTTGAGAATTTTTTGAAGGAAAATAGGCCAAAATTCTTCTATTTCTGTTAAAAAATTCAATCTTTAGGGGTGATCGGACGGGATATTTAGCCTCGGTCCTCGGCGAGGTTTTGGGCGAGGACCGAGACCGAGGTTCCGAGGCCCGAGGTCAGCAAAATCGAGGTCGAGGTTTGAAAATGGGCGAGGACCTCGGCCTCGGCCTCGGCAAGGCCTCGACCTCGACCTCGACCTACTCTAGTTCCAAGTACTAAGGAGGCCCAGCGTTGCTTAACTTGCCAGATCGGACGGGATGGCGTGCTTTCAACGCGGTATGGTCGTAAGCGAAAGATTCGCTTCTTTTATTTATTATATAGAAAAGAGAAATGAAAGAAAGGAAGGAAAAGAAAGGAAAGAACCTTCAAAGCCTAGGAACAAAAATTTCTATTATCTCAAGATTTTTTAATGGAAAAAATTCTAATCACCGCATTGTAGCATTTCTCGGACCATCAACAGTCTTTCCATCATCTGTCGGTCCCCAACTTGCAGAGTAAATATGTATTTTGTTTGGTTCGTGTCCCATAGAGTTAGCCTCTATTAAATCAGTCATGTATGGCTGGTCAAGCATTCGTATACCGGCAACTTTACTGTCATAAGCAACACCGACCTTCAAATAATTTCATAATTTTTTTGTTATTTTCTCATAAAATTTTGCACATTTATTAAAAAACAATTAAAGAAAAATTACCCCGCAAACACCATTATCTCTAGCTGCAGAAATTTCACCTGCACAACGTGTACCGTGTGAATTAAACCTGTTAATTATTTTCAAAAAATATTTTTTCTCTCGATTTTTCTTTTTACAGCCAAACATCATTATAAGGTACCTTTCTGGGGATGAAACACTCTTACCTTATAATGAGGCGTCTGTTAAATAGAGGGTTTCTCTTATAATGAGCTGTGCCTTAAATAGGGGGTATTCTACATAGTATCCTAATTCATGTGTACTTATAATGAGGTTCGATGAGGTGTATGTTATATAGAGGGTTTCTCTTATAACGAGCTGTGCCTTAAATAGAGGGTATCCAATCCCTACAAACTATCTAATTCTTGTGTATCTTATAATGAAATTTGACTGTAATAACAAACACAACAAACCAATCATCGGTATAACGTGGATAAGGGTAAGGATCATTAGAACTAAAATCGTAGCTCGCTTCAGCATTAAAATTTAATTTCAAGTCTGGATGCATATAATCAACTCCATCATCCATTATTGCTGTAGTTATGTTTTTGCCTGTATATCCAAGTGCCCAAGCCTTTTCTACGTTCAAATCCAGTCGGGGTTTGCCTTGGGATTGACCGTCGTTTTTCAGGTACCATTGGTATTGATATAGTGGATCAGAAGGGGAGTGAACTTTAAAAAAGGGGAAGGATTAAAATAATGTTTTTATATTTGACTCTCAACAGCAGGTGGATTATAATGTTGCCTCAGATGACTTAACGTTTTGAACAGCCGCTACAGCAAAACTTATGAAGGATAAGAACCTTCGTCAGAGTATTCTAACCGCTGTTTAATACTCAAACTTGGGAGGGGGAGGTAATGACTATAACAAAACTTAATTTAAGAACTTCTGTCAAAGTATTATAACCACCGTCTAACTGGGAAGGGGAGGTAACGCTACAACGTCGCAATTATTAATTGGCTAGCATTAAAAATCTAACCTATTATTTAAATTAAGGTTGGAATCCTTATAGAAGAGATACTCTAGTTATTAGGGAAAATTTGCCATTTATCTGAGGAAAAATGGATTAAAATAGAAAATAATGCTTGCCCTTACAATTATATAGTCAGTCATTAATTTTTAATAAAATTAATTTTTAATTTCTATACCTGCAGTAAAATCCAATTGCTCTTGAAGTCTGTCAGCTAATGGACGATAACCACGTTTGAGTCGTTTATAACCTTTTTAATTATTTATCTTTAAAAATTTTTTATGAAATTTAAACTACCAGTCATTTGCTCCACATATTTGATCTAAAAAAAGGAAAAAATATTTTTAATAAATTATCTGATGACTTTTGCGGATTTATATTTTTGCGGACACCCACTAACGTCCCAATATTAAATCCCAATATTAAGTAAAATATTTTTCGGTTGGCTACTAGGTGAGTAGCTCCCCGAATGGATATCCTCTGTCTAAGTAACCTCCCTTATAAGGTTACAATTTTTCTTCAACGTCAAGAAAATTGAGATCAGAGTTATAAAAACACCTATAAATTAATGGTTGTTTGTTAAAAAATTAAGTCCTATTTTTGTCTGCAATAGTTTGTCCGCAAATTTATCAACACAAATTTATTTAGAAAAATTCCATACGTGAGGATCGCGTGCCAATTTAGTATGGTGACCTATTGAACGTCGAGTTCTGGCATGAGAAAGTGCGGGTTGGACAAAATGATATTCAGAATCAGAACCGAGAAGCTTTAAAAAATTATTTTTTAAAATTTAAAGAAGACATACAGGTCCTCGATTAATAAATCCATTACGTTTAGCAACTTTGTGTGCGTTGTGAATTCCAGGTTCGTTTAAGTGTACAAGAAAATGATTTGTGAAAACCTTTAAAGAAAGTTTTGTTAATTTTCTCCTAATTTTCCAAATATTCTATTAATTAGCTTCATATTTAGGGGATTTTGAAGGCTTTCCCCGCTTTATTTGTTCCCCTTTTTGATTGAGAACAACAATTTTTCCTCTTAACTTGAAGAGTAATTCTGCTCTATTAGGGTTTTTTAGGCCAGATCCGGATATCCAGATCCGAAAAAGTCCAGATATCGAATCCAAATATCCGTCTATTTGGGGAATTCCCAGGATACACAACCCTATTCACACTCCAAGAAAGTATTTAAACAGGGTTTCTGTTCAGGTTGGATGGTAGGGATAAATCTGAATGGATACTGGTCCATACATTGTCAAAACAACCCTAAAAGTAGATGAGAATTGCTCCTCAAGTTAAGAGGGAAAATTGTTGTTCCAATTAAAAAGGGGAACAATAAAAAAGAGGGGAACGCCTTCAAGATTCGTTCCCTTCCAAAAAAATTTTAAGAGGAAGCTGGAGGAGCATTCAGCTTATTTGAGTGAGCCTTGAAAGCCTATACTGTGTTATGTCCATAAAAAGGGAATGCGAGTAAACATTTAACCTAAAAATTCTAAGGGTACGACCCAACGTACCGCGAGGCCAACGTACCGCAGAGCTATAACTTCGTTCAAAATGGTCGAATCCGGGACGCCATGATATGGTCATTCAGCCTGTCGAGAAGCATCGAACCATACCAAGGCGTTTGAACAAAGTTATAGCTCTGCGGTACGTTGGGCTCGCGGAGGTTGCTCCCTTTTAACTCAAAAAATAAAAAAATCTAACTTTAATTTAATTCTCCTTAAAACCCTTTCAAAAAACCTACTTCAATACCCAACGTATATTCACTCATTAAAGGTATTATCAACAACAATGATGCCACCATTTTTGTAAAAATAATTAACGGATTTGTTGCTATTCCACCTCTGGCATGGCTATTAGAAGGAGGTGGCATTCTCTACTAATTTTTCTCTCCTTAAAGGAACGTGAATTTCGAGAAAAATGAAAAATGCGGTGCCATAAAAGTAAAATAAAGGGAAAAACCTTTCTAGCTTTACCGGCTTTGACGGTAAATAAAAAAACGAAAAAAAGAGAAGAAATGCCGCCGATATTGAAGGGAAAATGGCACAATGTTTGAGATAAAATGAAAGAAAAGAGGAAAATGCCGCTCGCGTATGAATAAAAAATAAAAGAAAAAAGCTATGGGGACAAGCGCGCATACAAAGAAAAAAACGTCAACAAAGGCATAGAGAAAAGAGGTTCCGTGACTTTTGCGCCGAGAACATTTGCGCCGCGACTTATGCGCCGCGACTTTTGCGCCGCGACTTATGCGCCGAGCGACTTTTGCGCCGGGGGACTTATGCGCCGCGACTTTTGCGCCGGACGACTTTTGCGCCGCCACTACCATTAATAATTATGAAAAACTACAGCCGGATCTCACTATAGAAGATGTAGGATAGTTGGAGATCTTCGGATATCAAGATCCGGATCCGATATCCGACCTAAATTTTCGGCTATCCGGCCTTTTTCAGATCCGGATATCTGGACCCGATAACCCTACACTATAGTGCACCCTCTTCTGGCAGAAAATCATGCCTGAATAGGGGTCGGTTTATTAGAGGGGGCTATTGTACTTCCCAAAATATTGTACTTCCTGAAATTCCTTCAGCTCCTGGATACCATTTTTAAAGGAGTACACTATAATTAGGTCCGACTGTAGATATTATTTTTTTAAAATTATGGCGGCGCAAATGTCGCGGCGCATAAGTCGCCCGGCGCAAAAGTCGCGGCGCACAAGTCGCGGCGCAAAAGTCGCCCGGCGCATAAGTCGCGGCGCAAAAGTCGCGGCGCAAATGTTCTCGGCGCAAAAGTCGTGATACCGAGAAAAGAATAGAAAAATTGAAACAAAAAATGTTTTAGACTCCTTTTGGTCTTGGAAAACCTTGGAAATTTTTACTAAATTAATTTTTAAGAATTAAATTTGTAAACAAATTGATTTTGAGGTTGGTAGGATTTGAGAGAAGGTGTGTCAGGATTTTGTCTATAAATGAGCCAAGAATAGAGCTAGGGCCATGAAATTTTGTAGAGATGTTGTTAATAGTGTTATCTAATAATTCTGAAAATTTCAGAATTTTTGGTTAAGTATTTCACAAGTTATGATTGAAAAATCAGAGCAAGTCTGCTTTTTTCAGAATTATCAAATACGCGCTACCTTTTCAACCATATCTTCTGAAATAATTAACCAAAAATTCTGAAATTTTCAGAATTGTTAGATAAAACTATTAACAACGTCTCTGCAAAATTTCATATCTTTACATAAGCTTCTGGCTATTCTATAAAATAAGAACTGAACGTCGTTCAACGAGAGAGTTTCCTTCAAGAAGAGAGTTTCAGGCAAAGTTTAAAGGATATTTACGAGGAGATACGGTATAAAAACGAAAAATAAAAATTTTTTTGGCCTCCTTTAGGCTACAAATTTTACTGAAAACAATAAAATATTATTTAAATTATTTAAAAATTTATGACGAATTTATTTAAGTAATCGAAGACCAACTAAAATATTTTTATTTCTTCCTTGTGAAGCTTATAAAGTTGACTGACACCAAAAAACAGATGGGTAAAAAATTGGGAAGATGTTTTAACGTGAAATGGACGGGAATACTTGCTTTTATGGCAAAACTACTAGCCTTGTTCATCGATTTTTAGAAAATGCCAATGTTAATGCTTACATAGCCTCAGGGCATAGAATATGTAGTTGCTTGAAAGCTTTGACAAAATTGTATTTATGTATGTAAAAGAGAAGAGAAATTTTATCCGATGTTAATACTACAAATTGAGGGGAGTACAAACACAAAGCTATATACACAAAGAATTGTGGATATTTCAAGTAATGAAATTTTAAAGAAAAAATAAAATTTAAAAAAAAATCGGTGAAGCATGGGACATATTTTTGAATGAAAAAAATATTTTTGGGGTTTGGGCTAATCCAGATTTTTTATACAAGTCCTGAAAATCTTGTAAGGAAGGACTTTATCCCGAAGGTTAAAGAGCAAAGAGATATTTTATATTTCCATAAATGATTTTCCCATTAAACACATTTCCGCCCATTTATTGCTCATATATTTAATCCTTTTATTTTCCTTTGTAATTGGTTCAGTTGATTGTTATGTTTGGTCGGAGTTAGTAAATATACATTTAATTGTTGATTTTATTTATATGTATTTTCCCTTTGAATAAAGACACTGTTACATCCCTGTGTATATTAATATCTGTGCCTCGGCAAGCCAGAGGACTTGATCAACCCTTTAAGCTTCCCGATAGGATTTAGGTTTCTCTTATATTGAAGTCCACCAAATACCCCAAATGGAATGGCCCATGCCAGCACGTTCCACAAAAGGCGTGCTGTGTTATTGGTAGCACCGGATGGTTGCGCGTCTTCGCGACATTCCATTGGCCTGGGCGGCCGGTAGACAAAATTTGGAGATAGATTGATGAGGGACTAACTCTTCGCGCGCGCGTGATTGCTTCGGCAAGACAGACTCTCGAGAGAAAATAAATAATTAAATATAAACTCAATAAAAGGGCTTTAGGTAAAATAAAAGGACAACCATAATGTAGATTACCGGACAAATAATATAAAATATTAGCTCTAAATAAAATTAAGATAAACCAATAAGACTAGAATAGAAAAAGAAGAGAATTAAGTAAGAAAATAAAACTAATAGTTCAAGGTTATAAGAATAATTAAGATTGTCCTAAAAATTGATATAGCCCTAATTAAAAATATAGTTATGTATATACATTCCTTCGGGAAGTCTGAATGAAAATACCTTAAAAAAATACAGTATCACCGAAGTGTTTCAAAACGCAAAATTGTTTGCGCACGTACTTACATTTTCCATTTATTCGTTTTATCGCCTTTCCCATCTATTGTAAAAAAATTTTTGTCCTATTTTTTATTTATTACAAAAAAAATTATTATTCTCTTTATTTCCCAGCCTTTACACTGGAGGCATTTTTTTTTCTTCCTTCTTCACAATTATTCATTGAAAATGGCCTAGGCCAGTCTAACGGTCTTTGTTAAACTAAATAGCCTATCTTCCCTAGAGGAGAAGAAAAAGAAAAAAAAAGGAAAAAAACCTTTCAGGCTTGGCTTTCTCTAAAGCCAAGCCTTCTTCACATTTATTCATTTCCTCCTTTCTTCCTTCTTCACATTTATTCATTCTATCTTCATCCTTTACTAGGCCTTTAGTTCTGTCTTATATTTATAATTTTTTTAATAATTCTATATTTTATATTAATAAGTTGAAACTTTATTTATTATTTTTCAATATTAATTCTGATTCTATCCTATAGATTCTGATTTTTTTCAAACCTTATTCTGATTTTATTCTGATTTTTATTCTGTTTTTATTTATTTTAATTTCCAATTTGAGTTATTGTTAAATATTATTTATAAATATTTTAATCATTTATAATAATATTATTAAATATTTAGAAATCTTATTTACAACAAAATTATTTACTAGCAAATTCTGATCTTCGATTAATTCTAATTTAATTTTGAAACTACTTGGTTGTGGAATATTTAATTGGAATATTGTGCTTCGGCAATAAAGACTGTATTGAGGAGGTAAAATAAAAATTTAAAAAATGTAAAAATATATATTCTATTAGAAAATTTAAGTTCAATAATATTAATTCAATTTTATATATTAATTATAACATTTCTATAACATTCTTACAAATTTTATTTAGTTCTATATTAATCTTGTCTGATATTTATTCTAAATCTTCTTTCCTAGTCTAAAATCTAATTTATTCAAACTAAATTTATTTTTATCACTTCAGATTATAAATTTAATGTTTTAATTCTTATTAATCTCAAAATTATTATACTTACATTTTTATTTTAAACAGTTCGAGATTGCCTAGGCAAGGTTATAATTATTACCCAATTACTATTCTGAAACTTTGGAAAATAAATGTTAATGACTATTTTTGGGGCATCCTGAAAATTTAATTTCAGCAAAAAATCAGCAAAAGGCCTTAGGGATTACCCACAAGTACCGTACTTCCACTTACAAATTTTTTTTCTCTCTGTTTTGGAGACTTATGAATTAAATTTTTCTTCTAATTTTTAAAATTTAAGAGATAGGCAATATTTTTATTTATTTTTATCTAAAACTTACGAATTGTCCAGGCAAGCTTAAAACCTATTTTTGGGAAATTTTAATATAGAATTTTGGAAAATACGTACCAGTCTGATTAACGATTTAATTCATTTTATTCAATTTCATGAAAATTTCTTTATTCATTTTGAATTTAATTTTTCTTTGATTCTTTTAGTTTTGGAAATGAGTGTCTAAATATTTTATTTTTCAATATTATTTTATGTACAAATTATTGAGTCTAAAACCGATTTTTAATAATTAATTTTAGCTTGGGAAAATAAATGTCAGGGTCTGATTTTTCTGAAAACATGAAAATTATAATTCTCTCAAACGATCAGAAAAATTTTTTTTTTAATTCTTATTCCTCTCTTTCAAATTTTCTAGTTATGATTGAAAATTTTCTTCTAAATTTTTAAGGGTTTGGAGTGAATAATATTTTTATCTACTTCTGTCTAAAATACCCCAATTGCCTAGGCAAGAACAATTTAAGGATGAATTTCAGCTGGCACTTTAGTTTGGAAAATAAATTTAAAAAATAAATAAATAAAATTAGATTCAATTTTTAGGATTTACTCTATTTTTAAACATATTTCTGTAGATTTCCTCCATTCTCCCTCTATGTTGATAATATTTTTCAATTCTACTATTTTCAATATTTTAGTCTTAGTCTGGAAATAGAAATCGAGTAATTCTAAAGATATTTTTTAATGATTCTGAAATGGAGATACTAAAAAAAAACGAGCTGTCAAAATACAATTACCGTTTCTATTTCTTCTAAAAATTCAAATTTAACTGTCTTTTATTCTATTGGTTTAAATTGTTTTGGTTAATAATATTTCAGAATAAATTAGCTCAGCCAATCAAATACTCTCTCTCTAAATCTTTCTTCTCTCCCTTCACTTTTACAGTATATGAATGAGTAAGACTATGAAGGTGAGCCTATGAATGCTTAGGCAAATTAGAATAAAATAATTTATTGGTTGAAATTTCTACTCTGGATCGGTATCCTAGATAATAAAAATAGTGGGAAATTAAAATAAATCTGGTTTTCTATACATACTTTCATATACTGAACATGTCTAATTATACAGTCTTATATTTAGAGTTTGATTGGAAATACAGAATCGCTCTTTTGAGGAATTTTATAATTAAATTAATTTGACAATAATGATTTCAAATATTTATTTTTGTAACTTCTATTATCATTAATTAGTTTTGGAAAATTCAAAAATAAATATTGTAAAAATAAATTAATTTCTCTTCTTTCTCCTCTCTTTCTCATGCTCTAGAATACTGTTTTCCACTCTAACAATTTTTTTTTTAATTTTCTCCTTTTTTTTAAAGACCTAGGGTGAGAAAATTTCGAAGTTTTTGTTTTAAGAAATTTTCTTTACTTGCTAGAAATTATGAAGTTAAGCTAAAATTTATTTTCTTCTTCAACTTAATTAAATATTCTTCAAAATTTACAATGTTTTCAAATGTAAAGGAGAGAATTTTTAGAATATTTATTTGGATGATCTCGATTAGTGTGAATTATTTCCAAAAATACTGCAAAGGAATATTATAATTATATTACTTTCACTTTTCTCCCCTATCGTTTCTCTTCTCTTTTCTTCTATACTATAATGACTTAAAATTTTGTTACCTTCTTTTCTCCCTTTCCTTCTAAATAGAATGTTAGACCGTGAAAAGTTTGAAGTTTTTTTTTGGGAGTTGTCCTTCTGGAATTATTTAAGTCGGGATTACTTTAGAAGAGAGGAATTTCTTTTGGCGGTTAAAATGTTCAATTATCGTTTCATTCTGTCAAAATCAAGTTTTACTGCCCTTTATTCCTATTCGCTTTGATTATTTTTTATAAATATTTCTCTTTCTGAATCTACTACAATCTTTCTTCTATTTCCTTACAGTATATGGGAGCGGATAAAAACTAAAGTGCTTTGGCAATTAAAATTTTTTTTTTCCAAATTTTTGAATAAGTTTAATAGAGTAGTTATGATATTTTCTGATTTTTTTTACAAGTATTATGCTCTCATATTTGATTATATAATTTATAAATTATACATTCTAAATTATACAAATTTTTATATTTTGTTAATTTATACATATTTTGTCTAGGCGTATTTTTGTACTACTCAAATCTAAAATTTACCAATTATTATACAAAAAAAAGGTTATATTTATAAGTTTAGGTTATATTCTCAGACATCATAAAGTTTATTTGGAACTTTAGAACCTAGTTATTTTTAGCAAAATGGTTTTAGAATTTTGGATTTGTATAATTTCTATTTGAGTAATTATTAATTAAACATAATTAAAATCAAGACATAACTAAAATTATTCTGTTAATTATTATCTCCTTCTCTAGAAAAATACTCTCTATTAAAAAAAAAAATTTTTTTTTTCTTCTTCTCTCACTTCTCTTTCAAAGTATTAGAGTGTTTGAATTTTTTTGAAGTATTTTCTTTTGCGAATTTTTTTTTGAAAAAGTATAATTGAGTCTGAATTGCTTCGGCAGTCAAAATTTTTTTTAAAATTAAATACTTTTCACACCCCTCAATATTCTCAAATGAAAGGAGGAAAGAACTATTAAAATATTTATTTGCAAAATTTCTATTATTTTTAATTATTCTCAAAATATTCCAATAAATATTATTCATTCTAATTTCCTTCTACACTTGCAAATAGTTATTAAAGCTAGTGATTTTCTGTTTTATTCTTCTCTGGTTTTATTTCCGTTTGGGTCAAAAATAATAAGTCACTCTAATGTACTATAAATTCAAATCTATCCAATTCTCTATCGAGTGCTAACTTTATTAAATATGTTGTCAAGTTTATACTTATTATATATAAAAAAAAAAAAGTTTTTTAATAATATAATCTAATAAAAATGTGATTTTAAGGCTTGGTGATACCTGTGCCTTTGGAATTTTCTGGTTAATTTAGTTGTTTTGGTCAAATTACTTAGTGCTTCGGCAAGAAAATCTGGTGCTTCGGCAATAAAGAAATTGAAAAAGGTAGTTAAAAGTTAAAAAAAATATATATAATAAAATAAAATTTAAATAAAAATAAAAGCTCTTGAAATAAAATTTAAAAATAATAATAATAATAAAGTAAACAAACATAAGAATAACAAAATAACTTAATAAATATTTAAAACTAAAATGGAAAAAGTAGATATAAATGTAGTAGATAGAAAACTATTTGAGGGCAAGATTCTAAGTGCACAAGCGAAAATAGGTGACATCTCGAAAGTGCATGAAGATTTAATTCTTTTAGAAGATGGAGTTAATAGAGACCTAAGAGCAACAAATAGGAACATCACACAATTAGAAAATAGTTTAAAGGGGATTGAAAAAGGAGCTAATGCAGGCTTTAAAGAGGTGGCAACTAGAATTGATAATCTAGGAAAGAATGTTGATAACTTAGATGAGAAAGTAGAAAGGATAAGAACTGAGTTTCAGGACATGGACAACCTAGAGTTCGATGAATTAAGGAGCAGTGGAGCGGCTAATTTTTTAAGGGCAAATAGTAGACCCGCAGTCATTCCTCCACCACCACCCAACCATAATTCCCAAAGTTCGAGCACCAGTAGTAGTAGTGATAAAACGTCATCATCCCTAGGGAAGAAAGCAAATAATAATATAAATGAAAATACTAATAACCAAAATAAAGGTCAAGAATTAAATGTTTTGAATGAAATTGGGACGTCTGGTCCTCAACTAAATGTATTTACAGGCGAAGTTGCATCTGCTTTTGATGAATGGGCAATAAGGTTTAGAGATTATGTTGAAGTATTTGGTAGCAATTGGACCGAAATGGAAAAGTTAAATAGACTTAAGCTGTATTTAGGCGCGCAAGCAAGACAGATTTTTGAAAACTTATTAGTTACTGAAAGAAATACTCTAGCAAACGCATTAAAAAATGTTAGAGCAAAACTTGACAGTCCGCATTTCCGAGAGCTAGCTTATAAGAGATTAGCAGCATGTTACCAGAGGGAAGGGGAGTCAGTGAGTGAATTCATTAAAAGACTAGTGCCACTTGTTAATACAACTTCATCACATGTCCCGAATGATGTAAGGGAAGAAACACTTTGTAGATGCTTTATGGAAAAGGTCAGACCTGAGTTTCAAAGGTCATTACAATTAGTTGGTCCACTTATTGGAAGGAAAGATTTTGATAAATTAACAGCATACGTGCAAGAACTAGAAGTTGCTATTGAAAGGGAAGGTCGCGCAGATATAGGCATACACGCCATAGCTGATCAAGCACAAACTAGTCAAATGCCTCGGGGACGGTTCACAACCTGGAAACCAATAAACCCAAACAACACCCCATTAGGGCAAAGGGTAAATTATAACAATGGCAGATATGCTTCGGCAAGTAATGAATTTAGACAAAGAAATAGATGGCAGCCTAGTAACCAATGGCGGCCACAAAATGACCGCAGATGGAACAATCGTCCATTCTGCCACTACTGCAAGCGTACAGGGCATGAACAATATAATTGTAGGGAACGCCAGTTCAACGCTAATAGGTCATTTAATAATAGAAATCAAGGCAGGAAAAATGCAGAGAGCAATGAAATTGAGAATTTGAAAAATCAAAATCAAGAAATGAAAGAAATAATAGATAATTTAACAGTACAAGTACATGAAATAAAAATGAATAGGAATTATGTACCATCGAATCAAAATATAAGATCCCTTCAGCCTATTAAAGTTACTGAAACTAACGAGTCTGAAAAACATGAAACTAAGCATAAGAAAGCAGAACCAAAGAAAATAGAAAGTTGGGAAAATAGTGGACGCAGGACAAGAATCCCTTCATTATTAGGTACCTCTCTAATGCTAATGACAATACTAAGTACTGTTATGGGACTTAATCCGGCTTTAGTTCCAAAAACTCCAATGATATGCCAGACGCAGAAGCAAGCAATGATTTGGCAGTTACCTGAAATAATGTTTTGCCCCTCAATTAGCATTCATAAAAAGTACACACCAGCAATTGAAGATAGAAAAATATACATTCCCAATAGCATTGAATTCTCTACTAAGGCCTGGGCATGCAGAAAAATTAAGAAAAATGCGCGCAAGTACACAACGATCACTGGCATTCCAATTGAAGAAAAATTAGATCATGAAGAGTTAGATATTTCTTTAGAAGAATGTAACCAAATGATTAAACACCGAAGCTGTAATTTGGGAATTCTCAAACAAAAATCAGACTTATGGCAAACTGAAAATAAGATAGATTTGACACCTAGGACCTGGTTCTTGGGGTCATTCGGGTGGAAGAACATTTCGAGTAGAAACTGTTTCTTATTCGAAAGTCGAATTGATTCTCACTTCGGTGCGTCAGAAATTGTAACTCCATTAGGAATAGCACATGAGTGTCCTTATGAAAAAGGGAATTGCATGCTTAAAGACAAAACAGTACTTATATGGGAAGTAAGTAACGAAAGGAAATGTAACTTTATTCATATAGGGGATAAAAAGGGACAATGCATGGGCAAGGCCTGGCTTTCTGAGGATGGAAGATTAGCTCTTACATTTGAAAATGCAACTACTGTAAATGATTGTGGAAAGAATATTGTAGTTTCTGATCAGGGTCTTGGGTCCATTGTAATTAATGTAACCGATATAACAAGAAAAAAGAGACATGCCTATGATAAACCCCGAAAGTATTATGGGGATGGTGTTGTAACATCCTCGCAGCTTGCGTCGCAGCTCACATACCTGGAAACTGAAATGTCAAAAACAATGAACTTTGCATTTTACCAGTCATTGCGTTCATTTTGTGAATTGCTTGAGGTAATTAAGCGGTGGACAGAAGCCACATATATGAGCAATCCAACCGAATTAGCAAGGTCTATGTTTTCTAACCCGTACCTTGTTGCTAAAAGGTCTGGTATGTCACTTATGAAAGTTTGGCCATGTGTACCTTTAGAAAAATCGGACTATGAATTCCGTCCAACAAAAATGAATGAATGTTTTGAATTCATTCCTATAACGCTTAGGACTGAAAGTAAAGAACACTTAGCATTCTTGAATCCCACAACTATGATTATCTCACCTTCATCTAGGAAAAGTCCCTGTCATGAGTCAAGAAATATAGTGGTACAAATTAATGATCAGATTTTAGAAATAGACCAGATTGAAGGAAAAATTACTTCGGTAAGACCAAATGTATTAAAAATTCATGAACTGAAATTAAACTTTACCGAATTAATTCCAAAAATTGAATCGCATGCTTTTCATCAGTTAGTTCTATTGAACATGACTGACATTAAAGATCATGCATTTGTAAGTAATATGGTAAGGACAAGTCAAATAACTTACCAGATAAAAGAAAAAGAAACTGGTATCACTACATCTGTATCCCAAGAATGGGAAGAAGTTGAAAATCAACTAGTAAGAGGAGTAGTTGGAGATTACAAGCAAATTTGGGCAATAATAATTTCTGTAATCGTCATAATTCTAGCTATTGATTTAAGCATGAGACTATTAATGGTTTTTGCTGAAATGTATGCGGGTAATGGTCGCTTAGGCAAGCTTATATTTGGGACTAAAATTGAAAAACCAGTAAAAAGGATGATGGAAATTAGGAGGATTAACGAACCAAGAATAGAAGAAGATGCCACTTATGAGGAACCAGTTGTAAATAGGCTATCTGTATCTTGGCCACCCACAGTTAGAAATGCAATAGAGTCCGGGGCACCATGTAGGTCCCCACTTAATATAGGTTCAGTAGGTAGAAGAGGTTTTATTGGAGCCCTGGGACCAAATGCAGCAACAGTAATAGTTGATGTGAACTTGAATGATATGCCTTTAAGGTGTTTGGTAGATACGGGAGCAATCACCTCGGTAGCCAATATAGCCCTAGCAGACCGTATAGGAGCTCAAGTATTTCAAGTAGAAACATTTCTGCAAAGCGCCTCTGAACATCCTATGTGCGCCAGGCAAGCAATGAAAGCGCAACTCGGCATTGCAGGGGCAGGGGCTGAAATAATCATAAATCTTTTTAATGATAAGTTTCACTGGCACAAGCACGATTATCATTTTATTCTTGGATGTGATGCATTGGCTCAACTACCACCCATCCAATTAGACTTAAGAAATAAAAGTTTAATAATTAAAGGAAATATTTTAAAACTTGATAATAAAATGGAAGGTAAATTAAGAGATATCAAGGTTCGAGCGCTAGCTACATACGAATTAAGACCAAATGAACAGTGTCTAATAAAAGGTAAAGTCCAATTCCCTGAACTGCTTCGGCAAGACATAATGTTTCACACAATAGACCAAAAACTTTCAGATGAAGGGTTAAGTTTTGTTCCAATAGTCACAAATCCAAAATCAGGAGTAGTACCTGTGATTATATCGAACCCCACGGGAGAAGTAAAAAGAGTTTTCAAGGGCAAAGGCCTAGGTTTAGTGAATGAAATTTATGAGACTAGTCATGAAAATGTGCTTTCAGAATTTGAAAAAGAAGAGTCTGGTGTGAGTGAGCAAGAATTAAATTCCTTAGGGAAGTCCAAAGTAATTATTGATCCAAGTTTTAAAATTGATTTTACTAAGTCGTCAGTGAAGAATGAGGAGTTGAAGAAATTAAAAGAATTATGTGAAGAGTTTGGTGATGTTTTTAGTAAAAGCCAATATGACTTAGGTAATTGCACCGCAGGCGAACATGATATAGTAACAACATCTGAAGAACCAGTAACTTCCAGACCACACAGGGTACCTTTCAAATATAGGGACGAATTGCAGAAGCATATAGATCAGCTTTTAGCTTCAGGGGTCATGATTGAGTCAGACACCCCGTGGGTATCAAACATAGTGCTAGTTCAGAAAAAGGATGGAGGGCTTCGGCCATGCATAGATTTCAGGAAATTGAATGAAATCACAGTACCTGACCATTTTCCGTTGCCCAGACTTGAAACAATTTTAGAAAGGGTAGGAAATTGTAGATACTACACATCCCTGGACTTAGCCAGTGGGTATCTGCAAATTAAGCTAAGTGAAAGAGCATCAAGAAAGTGCGGAGTTATTACTGAAGACAATGTCTATCAGATGGTCAATCTCCCGTTTGGTCTTAAAAATGCCACAAGTGCATTTGCAAGGGTCATGGCACATGTATTGACAGGTCTTGAAAATGTTCTTGCTTATGTCGATGATATTCTTATTTATACGAAATCCGAAAATTTTGATGAACACCTAACTGCGCTAAGAAGTGTATTTGAAAGATTCAGAAGATTTAATTTGAAACTTAGCCCCAAGAAATGTATTTTCGCTTCGGCAAGTATGGAATTCCTCGGATTTATTGTAAGTGAGTCAGGTTACACACCTAGTCTTAGAAAAATAGAAACGATTTTGAATTTAAAAATCCCGACTTCGGTCAAGGAAGTAAGGCAAGTAGTTGGAATGGCAAGTTTCTTTAGGAAGCATGTCCCGAATTTTTCGACAATAGTAGAACCTTTAACTAGACTAACCAGAAAGGAAAGACCATTTATTTGGGGAAAAGAACAGCAGGAAGCCTTTGAAAAGGTTAAGAAAATATTGTCTGAAAAACCAGTGCTGACATTTCCTGACTATACAAAACCATTTCACATATTTTGTGATGCTTCTTCAGTGGGTCAAGGTGGAGCGTTAATGCAATGGGATGAGGAGAAAAAGGTTTATAGTGTAATATGTTATTGCAGTAGGACGCTGTCAAGTTCTGAAAGAAATTGGCCACCTGTTCAAGTTGAATTAGGTGCAATTATTTACGCGCTTCGGCAATTCAAACCTTTTATTTTTATGTCTAGTATAGAGCTGCACACTGACCATAAGCCATTGGCGTTTCTTTTGAAAAAAGCAGAGACTCATCAAAATTTAGCTAGATGGTTAGTCGAACTGCAGAATTATAACATAAAAATAGTTCATATAGCTGGCAAACAAAATTCTCTTGCTGATGCTCTATCTAGGATTCCCCATGAAGATTTAAGTCCAGAAGAAATTGAAAAATTAGAAGAATTAGAAGATATTGCTGAATTCCCTGTCTGTTTAGCAATCAATAAGAAACCATTTGTTGTTCATGAAAAGTTTGGATTAACTATGTCAATAAGGTCAATGGAAGGGAACATCCACCAAATTGATATTAGGAAAGAACAAAGTGAAGATCCTGAGGCGTCAATACTAATAGACTTTCTCAAAGCCGGAAATTTCCCTGAGGACATTTCTGAAGAAGAGAAAAATAGTTTCTCAAGATTAGCTAAAGATTTGTGTTTAGAATCAGGGGTATTATATTTCCACCACAAGCACTCGAAACCAAGGATTTATGTCCCTGTTTCGCTAAGAGCTATGATATTCGATTCATTTCACACAACTAAATTAGGGGGAGGACACATGGACTTCAACAAAACGTTAAAGAAATGTTTAAAATATTTTTGGCCTCGCATGCACGCAGATATTGTCACGTGGCATAAGCAATGCATTACTTGTCAGCTTCGGCATTCTCCAAACCCACCTTATAGAGCAGAAATGTGCACGCCTCCAATTAATACGCTTTTTGCAAAAGTCGGTCTGGATTTAGCTGGCCCCTTTCCTAAAACACAGAATGGAAACAAGCACATTTTAAACATAGTTTGCTGGTTCACGAAGTTTGTTATTTCTGTTCCAATACCAGATGCAAAGGCATCTACTATCGCTTCGGCATTTCTGAAAAATTGTTATTTGAAATTTGGCGGTTGTACTGAATTAATCACTGATAATGCGACTGCGTTTACCTCAGAATTTTTCAAAAGCTTTTGCGCAATGCTATATATAAATAAAACTTATGCTGTACCGCACTGGAGTCAAGGCAATGCAGTAACAGAAAGGTCATTCAGGACGTTCCATAACATCCTGGCAAAATACATCAATAAGGATCAGCCTGACTTTGATGAGCATTTAGAATTTGCAAACTTCTGCTATAACACTTCGGTGCACTACTCGACTAATGAAACTCCATTCTTTCTCATGTATGGTAGAGATCCTATTTTCTGCGTAGATTTAATTCTGGATCCAAAAGTGCGAGAACCAGTAGCATTGAATGATGAAGCAGAGATAAAACAAAAATTAATCGTTTCGCTTAGGCAAGCCTGGAAATACGCAGCAGAATCCAATAGGGATGCGCAGCTAAGAGCTAAAACGCAGTACGATAAGTTGATAAGAAATCCAACTATAACAATAGGTGATCGCGTACTTCTGAGGAATTATACCGGCAAAGTTGGTACATCTAAGAAGTTTCATCTTCCTTGGAAAGGTGTTTTCCGTGTTATAGGAATAGACGGAGTAAGAGTAACTATTACAAGTTGTAATTCTCCTCAGTCGAATCCTAGGATAGTCCACATCAATCAATTGAAGAAATGCGTTGAACCACTTAATTTTGAGCCTGCTTGCACAAATCCTAATTTGGATCAAGAGGAATCTGATGCATTGGTCGAAGTGAATGCAGAAGAGCTTATTGACGAACCTGGATATTCGCACAACATTGATAATAATGTAGAAAAAGTTAATGATAAAGGGACAGAAGAGTTAGGAAGGCGAAATACAATAACGAAATACAATCTAAGGAAGAATCCAAAACAGAAAATCTTAATTTTAAGTGCTTCGGCAAGAATGAAATAAATAAAATTTTAATATAAAATTAAATACTAATATAAAATTAAATATATAATTACTTAGATGTCAGCTGAAATTACACCTTTCTTTACAAAAAAATACGTGTTCAGCAATCATTATGGATGCCATTTTGAAATTGATAATATTTCTTATTTCTGCGTTGAGCAGTTTTACATGAGGTTCAAAGCATTGGTTTTCGGCGATTTTAAAAGTGTAGAAATGATAATGGAGGCAAAGGATGCTGGCGCAATTAAACGTATTGGATCAAAAATTAAAGACTTCAATCATCATATCTGGAGGAAATTATGTATAATTGTGATGGTCATCGGAAACCTGGCTAAATATAGGCAAAATGGAAATTTGAGAAAGTTGTTATTTGAGACGGGTGATTCCCTCCTTGTGGAAGCATCGCCATTCGACACATACTGGGGAGTTGGGGTCGGACTTGGTGGTGTCTACAACAGACGAAATTGGAGAGGATTGAACGTCCTAGGAAGGATACTTACCAGGATTAGAGATAATTTAAAAAGTCAGTCAAAAATATAATTTTAATAAAATTTATTTGGTAATTTAAATTTAAAAAAAAAAAAAATCAAAAATATAAAATATAATAATTTTAATAAATAGAGTAGCACAAAACCGTTTAATTTTAAAAAAAAAACCGTATACCGTTTATGCCGTTTATCTGAGACCCGTATACCGTTCCGTTTAATTTTACAAAAAACTAACCGAAATTCTTTAAGTGATGGAAGTTCAAACTCCCTACTTGGACATCAACAGTACCATTGAATTCCCTCCCCTGGGCCAACAACAACAACAATCATCTTCTAATCATGTGAGTAATAATAATGCTTCGGCAAGTATGAATGATATGGAAATAGATAGTGAAGTTCCTCCGGTCGTGAATTATCGAGTCGATGATGATTATGTTTTTGATAAGGATGTTGTGTCGTTTTTGGTTTGTCAAGTTGAAGAAAACTCAGTCATCGCCGGTCGTCTTCGTGTTATGACTAATAAGCGTTGGCCTCATTTCGTCACAATTAAAAATAAAACGGTCGAAGAAAGTCCTCACTCCACTAGGAAATTGCAATTGGGAGACATTGTTTATGTCAGCAGGGTTGAATGGAAAGAAGGTTTTCGGTTTTTAGTCCACCATGATAGCGAAACGGGTGAAAATAGAAAGAAATGGTTCGTACAAAAAATCAATACTCAGGCAATTGTCTTGGATATTGAATTTATTGAGTATGCCGACTGGATTGAAACACCTGGTATTGTCCTCCGAATTAGAGATCAGGTCACTGGTGGGGTAACTAAAAGGACGTGTGCGTTTATAATTTCCTCCGGTTTACAAGTGTCCTCGAGATGTTATCGTAGACAAATGTCTGATCTTGATCTTGACGAACTTGAAGAAGGTCAATTAGTCACAGTTTGTACTGCGACTCTTCCTCAAGCTTGCTATGTTGACAATGCGTATATTCTTCCACCAGAATCTGAATTTAAAATGGGGACAGAAGAAATAATTTGTGAAGAGTTTGGAGCTTTGGCTTGTATAAAGAAACATGCTCCTTGGCCTTATAAAAGAAATGGTAAAAATGTTTTCTATCCGATTCTGCCTGAAATGACTTACGATGAAATTGAACTTTGTGAGAAAGTCATGAGTGCGGCGATTGGTTTTTCTTATGAAGATAAGAAAAATAAAATTATTGAAAATCGGTTTGAAGGTCCTTCACAATATTTTGACCAACTATTCCACCTTCGTTTCAAGGACATTGACAATCTAAAGGTAAAGAAACTAAAGGAAGTACGGACAGAAGAGGACCAAGTTTATCTGAAGTCCAGTCTTCATTTTCCTCATTTTGCGATTGGTGTTATAAGAAGAATTGAAGTAAATGAGGTATACTCCTTAGGGAAGAAAAAATTTGATTTCTGTGTTGTAGTGAAGGTAGTGAATATACAATACAGAAAAAAGCGTAATGTTGAAGATGAATTGGAAATGGCAGAGGAGGGGGGATTTGTGGTTGTGTATCCGTGTATATTTAAGGGTCTTGAAAGCAGAAGAGGGTGTTTTATGGGAAATCTTCCCTCCTATTTAGCCAGGCAGGATACAAACCAGGGAAAATTAATGAACGTTCTTCTTGGGAGAGAAATTGAACCTGAAAATGAAGATGAAATTGAGGTTGATGCTTCGGCAAGACAGAATCCACTGATGCGGTTGTTGAATGAGAGGCAGAAAAACACTGCGAGAATGCTTCTTGGGGATGGGTGTAAGCTTGTTTACCAACAAGCACCACCAGGTGTCGGAAAAACCTATGTAGCCTCGATAGTTGTCGCACTTATCTTGGCTTTGTTTAAGAATATGAAGGTAGCAGTGATTACTTCTGCAAATCTCCCGCTAGCGAAACTGGTAAATGAGCTTGAGCAGATTTTAGGTGGTGATGAAATGGAGTCCTCCAGCGCGGTTGCGTTCTTTTCTGGTTATGCGAAGGATAAATATAGAGAGTTGCTCGCGAATCTCCGCCGACACATGCTGGTAACTAAATTAAAATTGGAAGAAATTGAAGAAAAATTAATGAAGTCTGATGAAAAGGATATTGATGAATACTGCACAGATTTTGAGAACAGACCTAAATTGACCAGGGAAAAAAGAATGGCGTCGTTGTTGTCTGAAGTTTCTGATCTCCGAATAGTGTTTGCTACGTCCACAATGGCAGAAGACATGTTTAATACATCTCTTCGTGGTGTTTCTGCTATGATTTTTGACGAGGCAACGCAGGGGTCTTTTGTCGTATTAGCACACTTGATGTCGCGCTTCCCCAATTTGGAAAAGGTCCTCGTCACTGGGGACCAATTCCAGTTGGGTGTTCATCTAGAAGAGCTTCCACAAGTCCTTCGGGAAGGATACGGTCTTGAATCTATGGTTGAACAACTTGTTGTCTCACCAATGGTTAAACAAAATCGCCTTGTGACTTGTTATCGAATGCACCCCACTTTGGTGAAGGTTGTTTCGTTTGCTGCGTACGAACAACATGGAGAGTTGCTTGAGCCTGGCAGAGGAGAAAATGAACGGTCACTTTTAACCGGCTCGAATTTTCCACTGCCTGTTCAAGATTGTCCAATAGTGTTGTTAGACGTAGTGGGTAATTGCAGGCAAGATACTATAACGCACTCCTCAACAAATGATGCTCACACTGCTTCGGCAATTCTGATTGTTTCCGCCTTGTATGAAAATTTTGCAAGAAATATTGTTGTTATTTGCTTATATGTTTTTCAAAAAGATTGTCTCCGCCGTGAATTTGAAGCTTTGAATATGAATGTTCTGGTAGTGTCGGTAGATGGATACCAGGCACAAGAGAGCGATTTGATTGTACTTGTTACCACCCGGTCGAAGAGTAAATTTGAAAATAATGAGAATTCAGAGTTCCTCCACGATTCCAGACGTGCGACGGTTGCACTCTCCCGTGCCAAGCATGGAATGGTAGTTATCGGAGATGTAGAAAGTTTGAGTGGTGGGTCTGTTTGGCAAAGGTTTTTCGAGAAAGCGTCCTCCTTTACGAAAATTGTTGGTATTAATTATTTGAAGGGTCTTCGCCGTGATTTGCTCAACACTCAACTGGTGACAGCTGACAAGACAATCGCTGGCGTGTTGGAAAGGCCCAGGCAACAACAACAACAACAAAGACCAAATGAAACGTGGAGACAGAACTCAAATGCACCTGGACCGAGTTCACGTAACCGTGCAGAGGATTGGTTTGAAAACGATTTTAATAATTTAAATATGAAAACTAACACTGAATTTTATAGGAATCAACCCAAGAGGCAGGCACCTGACAGTTGGCGTGGTTGGAATTCTCGGACTTTTGTGCGAAATACAGATAGAACATGCTTCAATTGTGGAAAGGCTGGTCACTTTGCTCGTGAATGTAATACTTGGAGAGGAAAATATTAATTTGTTTTGTTAATTTTAAATGAAATTTTAATTTAATTATTTTTGTCAATTTAATCAATTTTTTTATTAATTATTTTAATCAATCAAATTATTTTTAAGTTAATTATTCATTGACATAATTATTCTATTTATCAAATTTAAATCTCATCCCTTATTCAATCATTTTATTAAAATTTCAAATCATATATAATCAATTTACTTGTCTAACTGTTATTTACTATATATACTCAATTTTAAATAATTTTTCATATTTGCCATTTTTCCTCACTCCCTGTCCATTCACAATTTAAAATATTTTTATTTTCCCCATAGGCAATAAAGGTCAAATAATCGCTATAAAATATTTTATCAAAAACTAGGTATTCAATCCACCTGGATTGATATATCTTTATTTTGGAAAATATTTTATAATGGCTATCAACCTTTATTTTAATTATTTTTTTTGAGAATTAAAGGACTAGTTATTGCATTAAAAATTGCAAAAGTTAGGTGAGAATATTGGATACTTAGGTATCTTTAATTCTAATTTGACTTTTGCATACTTTTCCTACAATAACTTATCCTGTCCTCTTTCAAAGCAATTCAATCCCAACATTTAATTTAGGTGTTAAATTTATTTGTTTTTAACTTTAAGATATTTGACATTTGAACTTGAGCATTTTACTATTTCCCATTTACTTAGGTAATTCTGACTGTTTTTATTTTACACATTATCCAAATATTTGCTCTTAACCAAAAAAGAAAAAATAGGCAACTAAAATAAATCCAATTTCCAAGCAGGCCAAAATTTCTGCAAGGAAGAAAAATAAAATCAAAATTGACTGACAATCCACTCTAAACAGCGCTTTAGGAAACAAAAGATCATCGAAAATACCGTGAAAGGGTCAAAAAAGACAGACTGGGGGCCTCGGCAAAAACCAGTCTGTAGAACAAAATTTAGGATCAAGGATGATCCTTTGTGGGAAAGGAGTGATATGAGAGAAAGAGTGGAACGTCAGTCAGAACAAAAATTTTAAACTAAGGTTAATTGGCACTGTTTGGGAATTAGATATTTTAAGACCAGGGACGGTCTTCCCTGAGGTTGGAGGTGTAAGGAAGGACTTTATCCCGAAGGTTAAAGAGCAAAGAGATATTTTATATTTCCATAAATGATTTTCCCATTAAACACATTTCCGCCCATTTATTGCTCATATATTTAATCCTTTTATTTTCCTTTGTAATTGGTTCAGTTGATTGTTATGTTTGGTCGGAGTTAGTAAATATACATTTAATTGTTGATTTTATTTATATGTATTTTCCCTTTGAATAAAGACACTGTTACATCCCTGTGTATATTAATATCTGTGCCTCGGCAAGCCAGAGGACTTGATCAACCCTTTAAGCTTCCCGATAGGATTTAGGTTTCTCTTATATTGAAGTCCACCAAATACCCCAAATGGAATGGCCCATGCCAGCACGTTCCACAAAAGGCGTGCTGTGTTATTATCTCATAAAATTACATTGGACATGTATAGAAACAACACTATCCACATATTAGAGAAATACTATTTATATCACTTATGGTAACCAAAATTTAAAATAAAAATATTAAGATAACATAAAATCAACATACCAAATTGAATTTATTACTTGTAAAGGTGGATGGGTTTTTTAATATCCGGAAGGTGTTTTGCCCCTTTCCCATTATCTGGGGCAACCTAAAATCATTAGAAGCAGTAATTTTATGAAATTATTGAAAACTTTACTTGACTTGTGGATGTATACCAGGGATGTTAAAAGCTGAAGAGGAAGGGTCAAAAAGGCGGAATCCCTGATGTTACCTCTATTAAATTGCTAATTATCCAACTCCTCTGTATCATCAACTATCTTTAATAATTACACGAAAAATAAATATTTTATTTCCCCGTTTCTTTCTATTTATTTTATCAAAATAAAGTTTTAATTTTAAAAAATAATTTTTGTACTTTCCCCCTTTATTTATCTGCTTCTTCCAAGTTTTATTCTCCACGTTTTTATTTTATTTTAATTTTTACACAGCTTTGTTTTGGACTTTAAACTTCTTTTCAAGTCTTTTTTTCCTTTTCTAAGAATTTCTTTTTTTTATTTTAATAATTTTTTCTGCTTCTTCTTTTTTATGTTTTTAACGTTGGTTAATCTCTAATAAGAGGAAAAGGCTTAAAAAAGGGAAAAAATTTTTTTTCCTTCTAAAAAGCCACGCATGCATGTTTCCCCCCAAGTCTTCCTTTTTCCTTCCCTTCTTCCTCTTACATGAAGGAAAAAATTTTTTTCTTCTTCCTCTAAAAATTGATGTATTTTAGCATTAAATAAATTAAATAAAAGAATGTTAAGCATTAATTCCATACGTTCTAATAATTAAATAAAATTAATAAACGTGCGCAAGGCGTATTTCGGCGCGAGACACTTACGGCGCGAACTTAAACATTGTTAGGAAAAAATGTATGTATTTTCTTGAAATTTTGCAGGAATATTTTAGATAGTGTTGACTAATAGTTCTACAAATTTCAGATTTTTTGGTTAAAAATTTAAAAAGTTATGGCCAAAAATGCAAGAAAAATCGACAATCTTACCCCAAAAAGTGCACATTTTTTATTATAATTTTCCAAATACTAAGCCTAAAATTCAGAAATTTTTATTGGAAATAGATAACATTATTGGAGATATTTTACAAATTTTTATCAACTTTATTATTTTTTGGATAGTATAAGGCCGCGCCTTAGCGTCCCGTTTAGGCGTACTTCCTCATTTACAATGGTTGTTACGCTTGGTTGGAATTTTGTCTTATTTTATTTAAAAAATATTTGTGTAAAAGACGAGAATTTTGTATTTTATAAAGGAAAGGGACCAAAAATAAATTTTTAATAAATTCTCCAATTTGTAGATAGATAGATGATGAAAATTTGAAGAAGGGAATTTGGGCGTAAAAATATGCAATTTTTTTGGTAAAATTAGAGGAATTTTTCTTTTATTAAAAACCAATGATTAATCAAATAAAAATCTTTTAAGGTATTCCCCAAATTAATATCATTTAATTTGCAATATTTCGTGGAAAAATTGTGTTGGTTTTGCAAAAGAATTTCTGCTGATTTTTGATTGACTAGAATTAAATTAATTAATTAACATTACAACTTGTTTTACAGCTGTTTCAGAAAAACATTTAGATTAATTTAGTTAGACAAACAAATTGTTTGTAAAACAAGTTGGAAAAACAATGTTTTACGACATGTTTTTCCCGAACTTGAGGGTTATTTTCATTAAAACTTGTTTTACAAACAAGTGTAAAAAACAATGTTTTACAACCTGTTTTACATCCAAACACTCCCAACATTATTTTATGTTTTAATTCTAATAAACACAACAACCTTTAATAATATCCCTCAATTAAAAAATATTTAAAATCCGTCCAAAAATATTTATTTTAAAAAGATAAAAGGCTTATACAAAAAAAAGATTATAAACAAAATAAAGACGAAATAAAAATTATTTTTGAGAAAGATAATTTTGAGAAAAGATATTTGTTGGAATGAGGAATAAAGAAAATTTTTTTAGAAAAACATTTAATTTATTTTTAGTGTTGTGAATAACCCGAAAAAATAACGAGAAAAACAAATTTGAATTTTGTTAAATTTGTTTTGTATTAAATTGTTTTTGTATAAAAGATGAAGAAAATATAAAAGACCTGAGGAGTGATACATATTTGTGTTTTTGTTTTATTTAGAGTTCGAACATTAGACTTGTTTTACAAACAAGTTGTTTTTACAAACATGTTGTAAATCAAGTTGCGAAAAGAATTGTCTTTACAACTTGTTTTTCCCAACATTTATTTAAAGTTTATTTTCCTTAAAACTTGTTTTACAATTCAAGTTTATTTTTTACAAGGTTACATTGTAAATAAACTTAAAACTTGTTTTGTTTGCTTGTTTATTTCTCCCAAGTTTGACAACAAGTTTATTTCAAGTTGGTATTTGTTTTCTCATGTTTTTACGCTTAAAAACATGTTTATAACATTAAAACCTAAAAACAAAGTTCGAACTCCACTTTAATTTACATTAAAAATAGCATAAATAGCTGAAAGATACTTAAATGCCGTTGTTCCCAAATTTTAGTTAGAAAATATTTAAAAAATTATTTTTAGTTAAACAACGGCAAAAAATAAAAATTAAAAGAATTAAAATTATTTTTTTATTTTATTTTTATTTTTATTCACCTCAAAAAAATTTTTTAAAAATTAATTTCTCTTTTGCTTCTGCTTTGCCATCATAATTGCCATCAGAGGACACGTGGCTATTGCTGGGACACGAAGGAATTCTTGGTCTGCCAATTCCAGTCTCCATTCAGACGGTGCATTGTCCCCGTAATGTCCTCTAAAAATTTTTTTCATTAGAAAAAAAATTATTTTTTCTTTTCTTCCCCCAACCTTCCTCCTCCTCCCCTCATCATCAAAACACGAAAATGAAGAGATCCAACACCATCCAATGTCCAACGCTGTTCTTCCCCATCATTCACTCTAACCGACCACTGGCCATGTCCACAACGACTCGAATTTTTTGCACAAAAACTTCCTGTTGGAGTGCCGGTTGAAAGAAACAATTGAGCAGAGTCGCCGCTAGGAGCACGAATTAAGAGACGAACACAACAATTTTGTTGTGAATTGTTGTTGTTGTTAAATGAGGAAGAAGAAGGCTCCAATGAAAAGTCTAATTCAACCTGAAACGAACAAGTTTAATTAAAACAAGTTGGAATTGTAATTCAAGTTTATTTAATGTTTGTTTTGATGTTTGTTAAATGTTTGGTAAAAATTAATGAGATTATTGTTTATAAATTTAATTCAAGCTTAATTAAAACAAGTTTGTTTTGAACAGACATTGGAGAGTAAAACATGTTTAACCGAACAAGTTTATTTTTTAGTGTTTAAACAAACTTTAATTAAAACATTGTAAAACAAGTTTAATTTCAAGTTTAATTTGTAATTGCTTCAAGTTTATTTAAAATATAAATTACAATTTGTAAAATATTAATTAATTTACTTGATTCGCCGGTGCAGGACATATTCCCAAAGCATTAGACATTTGCAAAAGAAAAGAAGAAAAGGGCGGCGAAAACATTGGAGATGAAGAAGAGTTGTTGTTGTTACCACCTGTGTGGGCGGGGACGTTTTCTTCTTCTTCATATTCTTCTTCATTTTTATTTTTATTATTATTTCCTCCCCCTCCAATTCTTCCTTTCCCCCATTGCGCACACAAAGAAGCAGCCGTGCGACGTAGTCCCTGGGTGTGGGAGGCGCAGGATGTTGGGGGTGAGGTAGACGGGGGCACAACAACAGACCCATTCAACTTGCTATTAAAGTTGTTGCCATTGTTTAACATTGTTGGGATTAGAAGGAAATTATTAATATTTTCTTCTTTTTCTTCTTCTTGTTGTGCCTTTTGTTGTTGTAATTCTGGGGGGTTTTGTTGTTTTTGTTGTTGAATAAAACGACAACTAGCACCAGACAATAGCAGCATGAATAAAAGAAGGAAAATAAAAATGTGTGTTTGGTTGTGTGTATTTAATCAAAGAGCTCTAAAAAAGAGAAAAAATGTTTAGAAGATGCTTTTGCCACATTGGGGCCAACACACAAAAATAAATAAAGCTTTATTACAAAAATAAAATAAAAACTGGTTAAAAATAAAGGGGAAAATGGGGGGCTTTTTTTGAAGAATAAAAATAGGAGAAGACGAAAAAATAAAAATATACCTATATGTTTAGATTGTGTTCTGATGAAAATCAGAATTTGTGTTTTTACAATTATTTGTAATTTTATCAGAATTTGTGTTTTGTTCAAAAATCAGAATTTGTATTTTAATTAAGTTTATATTTCTGAATTTAAGCATGAATCAGAATTTGTGTTTTGTTTAAAAATCAGAATTTTTTACAAACACATTTTAATCAGAATTTGTTTTTATACGATATTGAGAATCAGAATTTGTAAAATAATTACAATTTGTAATTTTATTACAAATAAGCTTTATTACAAAAATAAAAACTGGTTAAAAATAAGGGGGAAGATGGAGGGGGGGGGGCTTTTTCTGAAGGAAACACTAAAAATAAAAATAGGAGAAGACGAAAAAATAAAAATATACCTATATGTTTAGATTGTGTTCTGATGAAAATCAGAATTTGTGTTTTTACAATTATTTGTAATTTTATCAGAATTTGTGTTTTGTTCAAAAATCAGAATTTGTATTTTAATTAAGTTTATATTTCTGAATTTAAGCATGAATCAGAATTTGTGTTTTGTTTAAAAATCAGAATTTTTTACAAACACATTTTAATCAGAATTTGTTTTTATACAATATTGAGAATCAGAATTTGTAAATTAATTACAATTTGTAATTTTATTACAAATAAGCTTTATTACAAAAATAAAAACTGGTTAAAAATAAGGGGGGAAAATGGGGGGCTTTTTCTGAAGGAAACACTAAAAATAAAAATAGGAGAAGACGAAAAATAATTTTTATTTTTGTGATTGTTTGTGCTTGGTTATATTTAATGTTTTATTTATTTTATAAATAAAAATAAAAAAAAGGAGGAAATGTTTTTTTGCTGTGTGTTTTTGTTTGGAAGAAAAGGTCAATTTACCTCCCTCCTTCCCCTACAATTTTAAATAAACGTTTCCGGGTTTTTATAAATAAAAGGAAAAAATAAGTGAGAAAATTTAGAAAAAAGTATTTTCTAATTTCTTTAAAGATTTCTTAGTAATCTTTTAATTATTGAGAGAAAAAATAGGTAAATTAACTTGAAAGAAGAAAATTTGGGCGCAGGAGTTAATTGGGCGCGGGCATTTATTGTAAGGCTAGGAAAGAGGTTTTTATTAGAGAGAGGTTGGTAAGGATCTATTTAAAAAGACCTTAACTAATTTTCAAGACATTTAAAAAATATTAGTTTTTATTTCAGTAGAATTCAAAAATTAAAAATACTTAAGTTGGTGCCCCCCCCCTTTTTCAGGGTAAAATTTTTAAACTCCCAAAAGTGTCCTTAAAATAAAAGTATGACTGTAATTAATTTTTAACCAATTTTTTTATTATTTTTCATATTATTTCTGCTAAAAATCTGAGAAAAAAATTTTTTTTTCCTAGACTAGTACAACACACAAAAAAGCCCCCCCCCAAAACCCCCTCTCTTCCCCCTATTTTTAATACCACCCAGTATTAAAATAAGTAAAATGTGAAATAGATATGTATTTTTAAAAGAAAAGCTCACTTTACTGGGTTAGCCTTTTTGTGGCCCTTTTTCTAGCTTTTCCAATTGAATCGATGTTGGGAGAAAATTAAATAAAAAATAATGTTTTTAGTTGATGACGATGTGTGGGGGGAATGACGGCAAAAATGATGTGATGTTTTTAGAATTATATATATTTTTTTTTGTTAAATATATATTTTTTAGTATGTTTTAAATAGTAATTTTGTTATAGTCTAGCAGATTCTCTAAAAATGAAAAAAAAATAAAAAATTGTAAAAGCGTGGAGATGAAAGGGGGAAAGTTGGAAGAAGTAGAAGTAAAACTGCCGGTACTGCAACACCCGTAAAATAGCCAATATTAAAGCTAAAATCGCCAAATTTTGTGGAGATATTCTTAATAGTATTGAGTACAATCCCTCAAAGTTTCAGAATTTTTAGTTCATTATTTCACCAATTATGACCGAAAATGTAGCGAAGTTGGAAACAAGGAAGGAATAGAACCGTTGGCACTGCGAGACCCATAAAATAGCCAATATTAAAGCTAAAATCGCCAAATTTTGCATAGATAGCCTCAATAGTGTTGCGTACAATCTCTAAAAATTTCAGGATTTTTTATTTAATATTGTCCAAATTATGGCCAAAAATGTCGGTTTTTCTGTTAGAAATTGCTATTTTTAGTAATTTTAAGCGTATAATTTCAGAATTATTAAATCAGAAATTCTGAAATTTATACAAGAGTTAGTAGAGACATTGAAAAAAATTTTACAAAAATTTTCACATTTCCAACTTCACCCATTCCCTCCCTATTTTAGCACGCGCCAAAACACTTTCGCGCCCTAAAAACCCCAACCTTTTATATAAAACGTGAAGTTTGGTGTAATAGAAAGTTTTGGGGGAGATAAAAAAAGTTCGAGTGCAAATATAAAAAAAGGGTTTTTCTGGGGAAAACCTAAAAATAAAAAAAAAAGAATTTTCTAGAAACTATTAAATTAATAAAATAATTTATTTACAAGAATTAATCTTTAATTCTTTTTTAAATGCAAAAAAAAAAGAAAAAAATTAAAAAAATGGGTGAGAGACTGCAAATTAAAATAGTAAAATATAATTGCTGACTGGTATTAATTATTAATTTTATATATAAAATTGCTGACTTGTTTAATTACCAGAAAAATGTCTTTATAATTTTTTAATATCAAAAATTAAAAGATAAAAATGAGAGAGGGGAAATAAAGAGTTATTAAAGAAGAAAGTCTCTAAATTTATTCTTATTTCTATGAACAACTCTTTATGAGAGATTAATTTATTTCCGGAAATAAAGACTACTTTTTCAGCAACTCCGCAAAAACTTTTTGCGGACAAAATTTGCTTTGCGGATTTTTGGCCGCAAACAAAAATCCGCAAAATTTTGCGGACAGAATTTGCGGACTAACAATTTTTTGCAGACTAGATTTACGGGAAATTACAAAGTTCCAAGTCTAAAGGATCCTATCACTCCCTCATTATATTACATCTTTAGTATTACTGACGATCTCTTCATAGGAAAGGATTATAAAAACAAGTTTCGTAATTGAGTTGTTTATTTTGTTTTAAGGGTCAATTTTTGACTAGACGGTCAAATTCCAAAATTAAAAAAATAAAAAAACTTCTTTTTAAAAAATAAATTTTTTTAAAAATTAAATCACAAAATAAAAAGTAAAAAGAGTAAAAATAAAAAAAATAAAAAATAAAAATGTCTCGATAAAAATAAAAAGTAAAGGAGTACTTTTGTCTATGTCCAGACAGCCAACCGCCTTTATTTTTTTTTGCTTTTTTTGCCCGAAAAAAAAATGAGAAAAAAAGATGAGTGACTGCCCGTCTGTGTTATGCCTTTCACGTGCAAAAATAAATTTTTTTTTGTTTTTTATTGATTTTATCGAGAGTCTTGTGTCTGGGGGGAGAAGAAAAAGAGTCCAAAAATAACCAGACTTTGTGTGCAAGTGTGTGCAAAGAAAGGAGACTTTTCTCTTCCTTTTTTTTATTTTTCGTTTAGCATTACACTAAATTTTTTTCTTGCATTTGCTGCTTACTTCCAATTTATTTCCAGTTTGGGGAAAATATTAACAAAAAGGTTTGGGGAGGGGGGGGGGGCTTGCAGACAGTTTGCCTATTTTTAAAAAATGAAGAGAATATAAACTAGGAGTAAACCAAAAACTTAAACGAAATTAAAGAATACGAAATAAGGAAAAAAACGAAACTGCCCCTCGATAGACTATGTAGTTAGTAGAGTTCGAACTTTTCTCTGGTAGCTGGTTTTTTGATGAAAATTTGATTGTCCGCAAATTTTTTGCGGACAAAATTTGCGGACCTTAACTTTTACCTACCTAACAGTCTTATTCAGCTAATTTGGAGAAATAGTTGAGCTGATTAGTGGCTCTATTCTACATATCCTAGGAAAGATGTTATAGGATGGAATGACTTCCTTAGGTCACTTTCCTCCTTTAATTTCAAAGAGACAAAATAAAGAGATGAAATTAATTTTGGGTGGTACAGATTGGTAGATTTTTGTGTGTCTATTTTTCTGTTCGAGTGACTAAAATTTAAATTCTGGTCTATTAAAAGGTGTAAATAAAAATATTATTTTTCTTTTCCAATTTATTTATTTATTTTTTGGGGATCGTAGATCATATGGAATGATTATATCAAAGTCGAGGGCATAGTCTCATTACACAAAAATCGCAGAAAGATTAAATAATAAAACCACAATAAATAAAATAATAATTACATAATTTTTGTTCCTTATCGAAGAGAAGATAAGAGAAGAGGGGACTTGGGGTAGAGGGAAGGGGACTTGAAGTAATAAGAAGGGGACACGAAGTAATGTGAAGGGGACATGATGTAGAGTGAAGAGAAAATAAGAAGTAATGTGAAGGGAACATAGGGTAGTGTGAAGGGTACATGGGGTAGTGTGAAGAGAACATGAAGTAATGCGAAGGGAACATAGGGTAGTGTGAAGGGGACATGGGGTAGTGTGAAGAGAACATAAGAAGTAGAGTGAAGGGAACATGAAGTAATTTGAAGGGAACATTGAGTAATAAGGGAAAATATAGGAAGAATAAAGTGAAGAGAGGGAACATTTTATAGCCTTTTCTTCCTCCTCCTCCTTTTATCTTTTAATCGGTACATTAAATACTCTCAAACTAGTTTATCGAAAAGATTATTTTTTAGAGGAGAAATGCACGTGAATATCTTTTATATTTAAACATCTTTTTTGAATTGAGGAGGAAATAAGGGGGAAGGGTGGGAAATTGAAGGTAAGGGGGAAATAAGGGGGGAATTTTAATTGAAGAGGAGGTAAACTTGTACAAATATTTCAAAAAGGTTTTTGAAGTTAAAATGTCACAAACAAACGAAAAAAGACGTATTTGGAGAGGGACTTTGACGTAAAACTCTCTCTACCTTTTTGACGCAGTTTGAAAAAATTTTTTTTTATTTTCCTGGAATGAATAGGGGAAGAAGATTAATAATAAAAAATATTATTTTTTAAAGTACACAAACATTTTTAATTTATTCCCACACACGCAGGCATATCTTTAATCCTTAATATTTGAATTTTATTTAATCCAAGCCTTAAGGGCATTCCTTACATGTCATCCCTTTTTTATGAATCACCTGTTTTATCATAAGGGGATTTGTCTGGTCTTAAGCCGTCTAAAAAGCTCTATATTATCCCCCCTTGAGAAAATCCCTGTTCTATCCCTCATTATCCCTCATATGTACCCTTCCTATTCCATACCTAGGAATTTCAATCTCAATCCTCTCTAAAAACAAAAATCTCTGTGTTACCACAACTATAAAATCCCAGACTTATCCTTTAATACTCGGCCTTATCCCGATTTATCTTAAAAAATGAGAATTAAAGATCGGAATAAATTACGTATAGGCCAGGGGTGGAGCTCGTCTCGTATCTCGTGAATCTCGTGTCTCGTATTTTGTGGCACGAGCTCCACCCCTGGTATAGGGTTTAGGGGGGATGGGCTTTCTCCCGCTTTCTGTCTGCCATAGAATTGCGTCTTCTGGCCCTTCCGCTTCCATTTGGCCCTTTACTTTTTATTTGTTCCGCATTCTTCCACGTTCCGTCTGCCGCTTTAAAAAATATGGCAAGTCCCAGTCTTAATACATGGGTGAGAAAAAATAGGAAACAAGATGGACAAGAAACAAATTTAGAATGAGTAAAAAAAGTTACGAAATTTATTGAAAAAAATAAAAATTGAAGAATGGGGGAGGAAAATATTGAGAAATAAATAAATTTTAAAAAAATAATTAAAAGGTAGACAAAAATAAATAAAATATTTTCTTCTTTGTGCTTACTAAAAAAAGTAAAATTTAAAAAATTACTAAATTAGGAGGGGTATTTAATTATAAAATAAATAAATAAGAAAATAAGTAAACAAAAATAAATAAATAATAATTTTTTTTAAAAAAGAAAACAAATTTTGAAATTCCCCCAAAATTTATTTATTTATGGACTGTCCAATGTTTTTTGGTCTAAAAATGAGTGAAATAAACAACAAAAAAATTATTTATTTATTTTTATAGGCACAAAGATTGTGTCACCTTTTAAATACGCCTACACACGTTCCTCTTGAAAAAATATTTTTTTTTCTTCATTTTTCTAATCAATTTTTCCTCGGGAATATTCGAGAATGGCCAAAATAAATAAATAAAATGAGTCATTTTTTGAAAAAATTTTTTTTGTCAATTTTTGGATTTTTTGGTGATTTTGGGGGGAATAATGATGAAAAATGACCAAAATAAATTTATGAATCATTTTTTAAAAATTTTGGAATTTTTGGAAAATGAGGGGAATTCATGATATTTTAATGAATTTAATATGAGAAATTTATTAAATTTAATTTTTTAAAAAAATTATTTAACGAAGGGGCTATTTTTGTGTAAAAATGTGTTGAGTAAAGAGTGTCAAAGTTTGCCAAATAATTAATTGGTTTGTATTTATCAAAAATCAAAAAATATTATTTTTTGATAAATTTAAGACTCTGAATAAGGAAAAAAAATTTTTTTGAAGAAATTAATGATTAAAGAATTTGTTTTTTTAATTTGTTTTTGAAGGGAAATTGGTCTGGGACTAGTCTATTTTTTTTAATTTTGAGGAGAGTTTTCTTTCTAAGGTTAAATAGGGGGTACGGCATATTTAAGAATAGGGAATAGATGTGGATCTGTGTTCCTAGAGGTGAGCTTAATGGAGATGGTCGACCGTTTGATCGACATGTAGAAGGAAGAAACTTGTGACTAACTAACTTCTCCGATTGGCAAAGTCCTTTTCCAAGTAGGAAAACGATGGATTTTATTAAAACGATGATTTTTCTTTGGATTTTATAATCAGCCGGCGAGTGATCATTTAATTTTGCATGCATTTCACTTACATTAAAATGGCTATGAATTAGTTCAATCAAATTTAGATAAGTCCAAAACCCCAAAAACGTTGCAGAAATAAAAACCATCTTTAAAAAATCACAGAATCCGTATGGATGTATATTCTAAAAAGGGAGGAAGGTGTGTGAAGATAAGCATGCCCTGAACAAAATAACTTGGCTCAAATCGAGTTTGTTATTCCAACAAAAATTTTTATTCAGTGTAAGTTTTGAGCACAATTTAGAAACAAAAACTAATAAAAATAACTTATTATTCGTACAAAGCAACGATTTCAAGCAATAATAATGTAAAGAAATAGGTAAATAGTTAAAAATGTCTTTTTAAGGTATAATTTGGAAAGGAGTCAACAAATTAAAAAATAACAGAAATGGCCAAAAGTTAATTAAAATGGTCAGGGTTGAGTTGAAGTTAGTTAGTACATTGGAGGTATATTGGAGGTATTTGTTGAATAAATAAATAATATTTTCTATTAAAAAATGGACAGAAAAGAAGATACATCAGAATATAAAGGAGAAGGAGGCTTATAAAATACTAATAAAAGTTTAAAAAATTCACGTGAGTAGTTAATAGTAGGGTGATGTCGTGGCCGACTTTTTGACTTTTAAGTCAAATCCTTTTGATTAGTTTTGACTTAAGGTCAAATCCTTTTGAGCGGCTGGTCAAAGCTCAAACCTTTAGCGCGAGTTAGTGCGGTAAAAGCTGACCAACCTGTACCTGTAGGAGAAGAGGGAAAACATTGATGTCGCGGGCGTCCCACTCCTTCTCCCTCTCCTTCCCCCACCTCATCTCTCTCCCTCTGCTTCTCAGGAAAATTGTCGTGGGGTGGCGTGGGTCTGGCAAAACCAAAAGGAAGAGGGCATATCAGGGATCGCGCGGCAAAACCTAAAGGGAGTGGACAACTTAGCAGAGTCTTGGGGTGGAGTAAAAAGAAGAGAAGACAAGAATTGTGTTGGAAGGGTCAGACAAAACGATAGAGTATGTGCATTTATTTGTGAGGAAAATCAAAATGGAGAGGAGAATTTTTGTGGAGAGGTACGATAAAAGAAATTTGGGGAGGATGTGTCAGACAATAGGAAATATTTAATTATGAGGAGTGAGGGAAAAAGAACCCATTTTGAATGTGGACATCATCGTCGCGGGTGGCAATAACTTAAATGGATAAAATAACCTTGTAATCAAATAGTGATGAGAGGGTAGAGAAAGTGGTTTAAGAGGTAATTTGTGAAACATCGTCGTCGTGGCCGACTTTTTGACTTTTAAGTAATCCGTTTGATTGATTAGATGATCAAATTCCAAACCTTGGGTAGTGCGGTAAATGTTGTTAAACTGACCCTTCTCTTATCAAGTCTCAATTTATAAGAGTTAGAGGAATCGGTATCGTTTTCGTTCTTTCTCCTTTGCTCCTTTTCCTTCTCTTCTCCTCCTCTCTCCTCATCCTCACCTTTCATTTTACCTAACTTTTTTCTGCTACTCCTCCTCCTTTCATCTTTTCCTCTCTTCCTTCTCTTCTATCCTACTCCTCCCATCTTCTCCTCTACTTTCCTCCTCACTGAAACCACATCTCCTCTCTTCATCCTACTCCTTATTTTATCTTCTCTTTCTTTCTCCTCCTCCTCACATTTTTTCCTCTATTTCTTCCTCCTGCTCCCTTCTACTCATCTTCTCCTCTCTGTTGCTACTTCGCCCTCATCTTCTCTCCTTCCATCCTCCTCCTCTCTCCTTTTCCATTTATTACTATAACATCCTATTTTTAGTATGAGAGGATGAAGGTGGCGGAGGTAAAGTCTAAAATGAGAGGACATAGGTAAAATTGTGGGAAGATAAACGAACATTCGCTAATATTGAGGAAAAGACAATACCAAAGGAGGGAAAGAATGCTATGTAAACACATAATTAAGTTAAACAAACCCCTTTGATGTGTCTGACAATCAACATCGCCGAGTGATGGGTTCCAAAAATTAAAAAGATGAATAAGGGCATATCGGCAGCGTGTGGTGGTTGAGGGAAAAAAGTGAGGATGCTATGATTTGTGGAGATCGGTGAATTTTTTGTGTGTGATTGAAGGGTAATTTGTACTCAGTGGAGAAAAAGTATTTTCTAAATTTGAAGTGTCATTTATCTGTTAATTACTTTATTACAATCTTATACCCACCAATAATTGTTCTGGTATTCATCAAGTGATTACGTGGGTTGTTACTGAAAGTAATCTATTACATCACCGAATCATCAAATTGTTTTTTTGTAGTTAACACATTGCTATTACATTTTTGTAAATTATTGTTGTTTTTTTATAAAAACATGTGCAACTTTAATGTTTAAAAGTAGTAGATTTAAGGGAGAAAAGTGCATATTTAAGTGTTAGAAGATACAATAAGCATAATTAACGTTTAGAAGTTGTTGATTTTAGGGAGAAAAGTGTATATTTAAGCATTACAAGTTGTAAAAAGCATAGTTTGGGGTGGTGGCACGACAATTGTCCCACTGTACAATTGTCATGGAGCCGTTTGGGGTTTGACGTACTTAATTTTAGGGGAAAAAGTGCATATTTGGACAAAATAAAATGCATTTTTTAAATTTTATTTAAATCATATATTCTAGGTATGTGCGCGTGTTTTGAGGGGTGTGTGCATGTGTTTTAAGGTGATTAAAGTTGTAATCACCTGAAAACTGAGGTATAAAAAGTTGGAGATTCTTTCTAACATATTTAGTTACTCTTAAATTTTTATTGATTTTTTGCTTTATTGAATAATGGATAATCTTCCTACTAGAGGCGTACGATCGTTTTCTATTGATAATCTCCTTTCTAGAGATCAAACAGGAGAAGGAGCTTTAAAAGAATATGTTGAAAAACTTGAGGATAATATTCAATACATTGAAAAATTTAAGATTGTCAAAAGCTATTCAAAATATTTGATAAAGAATATTCCAGATGATCCGGAAACTCTTCTTGGTGGTATTTTTCAATATTGTTTCGATGAGGCCGTATCAAATGCGCAGGCTAAAGGAGTCAAACCAGAAATGCTGGGATGTACTCTAACTAGCGAGTTGCTCCATACGGATATCTGGATACCCCTTCGACCTATAACTGAAAACACATTTAATACTATGTTAAACCAGTTCTATAAAGTATCACAAAGTAAAAAAAGTTCAGGAGTAACACTTTGGGGGAAACCGTTTTCAGTTAATGTTATGATTGTAGATAAGAAAATTTGATCAAGGAAAACAATTTTGAAAAACTCTGCAAAAAGTTTCTTGTTTACAATCGGATTAATGAGCATAAATCAACAACATGCTTTATAATTCTAACATCCCTGGTTGAGTTAGATGAAAAAGTCGAATGCGAAGCTTCGAATGTGAAGCTTTGAACAAATAAAATGTAATTTTTATATTTTATTAAAATTTATGAATTTTAGGTATGCGTGAGTGTTTTTGGCATGCGCGTGTATTTTTAAGCCCTATGTGTTTTTGAACAAATTTTAAAAATTTTTTTAAAAAAGTTTTATTCAAAAAATAAATTGATACAAGTAATTAATTACCAAAGTTCAAAATTAGGAATTTCTAAGTCTTGATCTTTTTTCAAAATAATTACTGGGCTCTTCGGCTCTTCCGAAATTGTTAGCTTGTTTGACAGATCACTGGAAAGCTTATTCACCCATTTGTTAGCAAGTCGATCCTCTTGCTCAGGAACAAACTCGAGCAACTCCATTGGGTAATATCGGTCCTCTCCTCCAAATGGAAAGCGCTCAACGACACATTGCAAGTAAGGATAACGTAAACGAATCCTGTGTCGAGCATAAAAGTGAGCGGCAACGCTCACATTGTATGGAAAAGGTAATCTCCCATAAGCAACGAGAGAATTTCCTCCATGTCGGGTAAGGCCATCTATACGAAAAGTTTTCTTGAAGCCATTTTGATCCTCATAGGTCGTTTGGACTTTTCGACCAAGGATTTCCTTAAAGATAAGCACGCGGTTATCAGGATGGTTGAGGTGATCCCTTAAGGATTTTGCAGAGCACCCCAAAATTCGCGTGCATTCATCGATTACTTTATTGGAAGAGGAATGTGAATTCATTTTTTTTTAAGAATGATTTTTTTCCGAAAATTTTCCTCTTTTTATACTCCCCTTTTTTGATATTTTGAAAGTTTACATTTTGATATTTAGGTCAAATTTATACAGAGAATTGAATTTTAAATTTCCACTCATTTTCATTAATCATTTTAAAATTTTCTCAAAGAAAATGAGCTCCTCTCCAGAAGAAGAATTTATTAAATTTATGCACGGATCGTGCGAATATAGAGAATTTCACAAGAGGAAATATATGAACGCTTTAAGTCAGGCTATCAAAGATGGGGTTCAGCTAGATTTGGGAGCAAGATTAAGTGTACTTATCAACTACTTCAGAGCTGGAAAATGGTGCCATGATTGTCTAAAGTTTGTCTTGAGTCGTATGCAGTGCGAAATTATAGCCCCAAAAAATGAACATAATTTTAATTACGAATTTTATCTATGTCCAGATTGTTTTAAAATTACAGAAAGTTATCTTGAAATTCATAATAATTAATTGTTTATCATTTTATTTACAATTTTACTTACAAATAAATCTGTATTATTGATTGACTCTAATAAATTTAAATATTTGGGAAAGGAGTAGCCTTGGGATAAAAAATATATTAGGGAAATACAATGATAAGCACAATTATTAGATAAGGGCGATTGATACGAGTTTACATTTCTTTTTACATTTTTAAAATTTTTTAGAAAAGAGTTAAAAATACAAGAGCTTATAGGGAGTGCTAGGCTATCAAAATAAAATATTTGCTCTTTTTCTAAATAAAGAGTAATCCAGTGAGACCCTTCCTTCTCATGAGGATCCAAATTCACAATAAGAGTAGTTGGTCTTCTTAGTGTACTAGGAGAAGGGAGCAAGTCACAAGGGAAGCACCCCTCGAAAATTTTGCTCGTCCTTTGATTTGCTCTCAAAATTTGAGTTATCTGGCTGCTGTACATTGTTTTGCAAAATATTTAATTTAACCCAAAGTATTGATCGAAGTTGATAAATAATTAGACTTATAATAAGGAGTGCATACAAACAAATCATTCCCCAACAAAATATGTGTCCATAAATATCTCCTGGTGTCTCTTTACATAATTGAATGGGAGGTAGACTACCAAAAGGTTGAGGAGCAGAAATATGAGGAGGAGGAGGTATACTTGAAGCAGTATTATTTCTCTTTGGGGGATATCCTAGTCTACGTAAATATTCCCTATACTCAGGAAGATTTTGGACATCTACACTCCCATCAGTACTTAGAGTATTTACACAGGGAGTAAAAACTCGAATTAAAAATAAAACTTTGGCAAGTCTTTTAAAAAACATTTTTATTTAAAATGAATAGAAATGAACAATTTTTGAGGTTTATATAGTGGTATCGCTTGTTATCGATCGATTTTTATCCAACATTATTAAGGCATCTGTTTCTCCCATTACTATCAGCATGACTCCGCCTTCTGGAACAGCCTGACTAAATTTAATATTTACAGCTGTTGACCCATTTTTTATTAGATCGAAAGTCCCGCCATTATCTTCACCACTATTCGTAAGATTAAAAACATAGATACAGTGTGTTCTCCCATATTGCTGGTATGTTATTCCATTGTTCTCAGGTGTATCAGAAAATCCTATAGCATCATTCATGTCATGAAATGCTCTCACATATCTATTCGATCCATAGTCAAAATCATATGGAGATTGGGGATATGAACGACCGTTCGCTATAATACTAATCTCCCTTACCCTAAAAGGCTGAAAATTGAAAGGACTCCGCTCTTGTGTCCCTACATAATCGGAGTTGGCGACTAATCCTAAAGTAATTCGTCGTGGTATTTGATCCATGAATAGATTGGCATGAAACTCATATCTTCCCTGACTGATGAATAATGGTTTCATCATTGTTTTCCTAATTGCATAACGAGCTGGTTTAACGTCAAGTCTCCTGGCAATATCAAGAGCAAGACCATCCATTAGGTCCAACTTTTTTACATATAATTTACAACTAACCACTTCAAAAATATAACGAGTAGGCTGAGCTCCAACAGGGAGAGGAGCAATAAGGAGAAATTTTGTTTCGTTAGGTAAAATTTCAATATCAACCTCGCAATGATTTACTAAATATTGAGGCTGATTGAAAAGGTCAGCATCAAGTTTTGAAACAAATTGTGCTGTTCTGCTATTAACGAACAAATTTCTTCTTGAATTAAAACTTGCTCCGGACTCCTGTGATACACCTGAATCGTAATAATACCCTGCTGCATTTAAATGAGAACTTTTTGCTCCTAAAGAGTAAGAGAGCTCATGAGAAAAATACGTCTTATAGGCGTAAAGAGAGTTTGAATTGAATATTTCGCGCCCATTTATACTTATTCTCATATTATTAATAAATGTGCTCCCTATCATTTGTATAGGAGCAACATTTTCATCAAGAGTAATATTTACAGGTTGTCCATTAGCATTTTCTTTACGGATTCGAAATTCAGTAAAAAGGTAACATTTGGATAAATCAATAAAATTTTCACTTGAGTGAATCTTAAAATGAAAGGGGGTGTCTGTTAAAGGATTACTTGGAAGGATTTCAAATGTTTTTGAAGATGAAATGGTAACATTGGTAGGAGGAACTTGAAAGATTTCTACAGCATTTGTAATTGTATCAAGACTATCTCTATCAATCTTTTTAAAAGACATTTTTAATAAAAACCAAAAGCGTCTACACGTTTTTTCTTTTGACCAATAAATGTTTGATGGGATGGGAATTTATTCCTTTTTATACTTTTTCTTCCAGTTCCAAATTGTTTTGGTAGTCCTCCTTTTTCAAGGACTGTATCAATTCCTCTTTTTCCTTCACTGACTAATGCCTCCTTTATAGGCTGACCTTCATGGACTCTTTCAAGTACCCGCTGTCCTGTATTAAGTGCCTCAGCAGATACTGTACTCCCGACTCTTCGAATAATCGGGAGAAAAAATCTCCACAATCCTCTCATAATATCCCTAACTCCTGCTCCTCTTTGTCCATATCCACGCTGATATGGTGATGCTCCCTTAAAATAATAATTTTCCGCACCACTCCCACATTGATCTACAAAATTATACCCTACTGAATTTGTATCAAATTGAACATGAACCATTTTTATCAATAATAAAATAATTACAAAATAAAACAAGGGTTTATATAGTCTTAGAAATTTATCACCTTCTTAAAGATCAAAACAATACTGACTGTACCATAGGCAAATGGTACAAGTCTGCCATTATCCATCGTCCTTAATTCAACTTCAATTTCATTTACTTCTCGGGGAAGCACTCTAACATAGATGGGAGAATCATAAATCTTTTCGTGGTACTCCCCAGGTACTGCTCCTGAGACTGACACAATTCTGAGCAATGAACTAAGAGAATTTCCAACGATCATATTTTCTGTAAGTCCTTTTGCATAGATTGCAAAGCTGGAAAACCCTCCTCTTAAATCACACCCATACTTGGCAATCTCATTATTTTGGACATGTTGAGGGTTTGCAAAACCTAGGACATAACCCAATTGTGGCGAAAATGACAGATATTTGATGCTAGAATGAGTAAAGGACAATTTAAATCTCTTAAAGTCAGCGAGATAATTAATCGATATTGAATCAATAATTTGTTTTAAAAAGGTAATATCATACGGTGTTTTATTATTCTTTCCAAATAATATTTCAAACAGTTTGTCACCTCTTGAATTATTATTGCTTCCTTTTGATGATCTTAAACCCATAGCATCTAAAACACTAGGGGATGATGGAGGCGATGTTTGAGTGGATTGTGAAATATTTGCATTTGTTTGATTTGAAGATAGTTTTGTTGGAGGAGTTTGATTTTTTAAGGGACTTTGCGGACGTTTCTGTGTTCGAGGAGGTAAAGTTTGTGGTTCAGGTATAGGATGTGTTAAATATGTTCTTGGGGGTGTTATTGATTTTGTGGGTAAAGGTTTCTCTAGTTCTTTATGGAGTCTTGGAGGTGTTACAGGTTTGGTAACTAATGGTTTTTCTAGTTCTTTATAGATTCTTGGAGGTGTTACAGGTTTTGTAACTAATGGTTTTTCTGATTCAGGGGTGGTTATTTGAGGTCTTACTGGTTTTTTAATTAATGGTTTTTCTATTTCCTGGTTCTCTATTGAAGGAATTACTGGTATTATTGTATATGATTTTTCTTTGTCTTGATTAACTCTTGGAGGTGTTATTGGCTTTTGAGGCTCAGATTGTTTTTTTGGAGATGAAATTGTTTTGTAAGTTTGATTTGGATTAGCAGGATCTATCTTTGGGGGATGAGGAGGAGACGGAGTTAAAGTTGAATTTACTTCATGTTTTGATCCATCTTCTATTCTCAGAGATGATGACTCTCTTGGAGGTGGGGTAGTTATTGTTTGTATTTTATTTTCCGTTTGGTTTGTTTGAGATTCGACTCTTGGAGGTGTTGAAGATTTTATGAGATCGGGTTTGTTAGTTATGTCTGATTCTTTTTTAGGAGGTGTTTGCTCTTGATTAATATTAGAAGGCGTATTCTGTATTATTTGACGTGTCTCGTTATCAGATATTGGACTTGATAAAGGAGGTGTTACTGGATATATAGATTCCTCTATTGTCTCACTCGTTGGACTAGTATATGGAGGAGTTACAGGTAATTCTATATCTTTTTCAATTCTAGGTGGAGTTTTAGGATCAATCCCACGTTTATCCCTTGCTAGTATGGTTGGTCTCTTCACTAACCCATCTGATTTTTCAAGAGACGAAGCTTTTAGAGCTTCACCTTGGTGTTCTAAGGTAGCAATCAAAAACTGAAGAAGCTCCTCTGGTGTATTGTGGGAGCCTTTTGGAACAGGAATTCTTATGATTTGCCCCATTTTGTTATTATCTGTAAAATTTATATCTATCCATTGCTCATCAAGTGTACCAATGGTTGAAGACCATGAATATGGATAACTGATACTGTGTACACCACATACCCAATCACCAGAAAAATAAAGGGGCTTAGGTAAGTGAACCCTAAATTTATTTGGTTGATTATCAGGATAATCAGGCACATTACTTAATAAACAAACATAAAAACTATTTGACATTTTTATTTAAAATGAAAGAAATACAATGTAATGAACCCTTTTATACTAGTTGGGTTTCATGAATCCACTCCCTTTCGGGATATCCAATGAATTTTACTAAAATATCATATGTTCCATCTGCTCTCTTTTTCTTTCTTATGACTTTCTCTATCCTATATTCTGTATCCGCATCTTTCCTCACACGTGCCAACTCCTCTCGATAGTAATACCCATTAAACTTGTCTCCATTATCATTAATAATCTTATATCTGACGGGATAAAATTGATCCTGAACCTTATCTACTCGCACAATTTGGTCTCCCCAATTTGGAATATATCCCTTTTCAAAAGCACCCTTGCCAATACTCATGCGAACAAAATCTCCCTCTGCAAGTTTTTGTTTACCTTTCTTTTGGTTCGATGAAAACTCGTTACCGTACATTCTTTCCCACACCTCTTGTGCATTAGAAAAATTTATATCAATAGGACGCATCCCATGCACCCTGCTCTTTGACTTATTAATCCCATCTAATATTTTATCAAGTATATCAATCCAATTTAAAGATTTGTTTTGTGCAAAATATCTGTAAAGCCGTTGCTTTACATTTCTTATTGCTCTTTCAGCTACAGAAGCCTTAACAGTTGAATGAGTAGCCTCAACCTTTTGAATCTCCTCATTTTCAAAATATTCCTTTACAACTTTGTTTTTAAATTCTAACCCTTTATCTGAGAAAATCCTATGAGGTTTCATTGGCATTTGACCAATTAGTTGTTTAAATGCCTCTAGCATATCCTTTGAACCCTTTGATTTGACTGGGACACCAAAGAGTCGTTTAGAGAGAACATCAACTCCAAGGAGAATATACTTATTTCCTTTGTTATGTCTGGAGAGAGCCTGCATGTCCGCCAAATCTACTTGTACATCAGTCATAAAACCTGCAGCCACAGTTTTTGCTCTTTTAAAATGGATTCTTTTTGGACGCATAAGCGTATAAGTCCTGTGACCTTCCAAATAATCCTGAACAACTTTTTTGGGTAAATGTTTGAAAATTTTACGTGCCTCATACCATAACCTATCAACTCCAGAAAAGGCAGCAGGTGAATCTGGATCGTTGTAAAGTCGGTGTAATAGCTGTGTGGGGTCTGCCATTTTTTTACCAAAGTGTTGGTTTAAATCTTTTTATACCCGCTTCTTTACGTTTAGCTTTTATAAGTCTTAGCATCCATTCTCTTCCAGCTTTTGCTGATTGAGTTTTTGTGACAGGTTTTACTTTTTTCAAGGCAATTAGAGGACTTTCATCTGGACCTTCCCATTTTCTTTTTAATTTTAGACGTCTTTGAATATCATCTTCCTTTCGGTATTTAGCTAACGCTGATTGATCAATGGGAACCCTTTGTTCTCTAATATTAATTTTTCTTTGTAAATATTCCCTTCGTTTCTGTTCACGCTTTAATTTTGCTTTTTCATGTTCATTAAATCCCCTTTTCCATCTCTTTGAACGTTCAAACTCTTCTGACTGTCCCCTTTTTGTAATTTGTCTAGTTGGAGGTGGGTCTGATACAAGAGGAGCATCAATACCTTCAGGAATAGTAAGGAGAATTTGGGACGGAGGAGATGGGGGAATATTACTATCAACAGGAGGATTAGTATTATATTCAGGAGTATAAGGAATTCTCCAATTTTTCAACATCTTTTTCCTTTCTAATTTTTGCATCCTATTCCTAGCCTTTTCAGAAAGCTTCACATACTCATTTCTAGCCTCATTTTTATGATTAATCAAATGTCGTCTTTTATTTTGTCCATAATCATCCTCCTCAATTTTTCTCTTGAATTTTTGTCTATGTGTAGGAGGAGTGGGGGAAATTCCATCTCTTAATAAGTTTCTACGTCGACTTTCTGGGGCTTGTTCGATTGAAGAATTTGACAAAGGGGGAACAATATTATATGATAAGGCAGGTGGCTCTTGGGGGTACGCAGAATAGGAAAAATCATCGCTCATCCATAAATCATCGTTATCGTCTGTAATATTTGTTGCAGGTCTAATAACATCTCTATTCATAATTGCTCCTTTAGGGTTAGCTACCATTTCAACTCTAACAGGTTTATTTTCACTCTCATTCCTAAGTTTCAGATATCGTCTAAGTTCTTGGTTGTAGTGAATATTTTTGGCAGAGAGGTTTTCTTTTTTACTTTTAGCTTTTTCCACCGCCCTCTTTGTGAAATCTAAATTTGGGTCCCCATAATTATTTGAAGTAAGCCCTCTATAAATCTCTTCCGGAACAAGAATTAATTTTTTTGCCATTATTTTTAAATTTATGGTTGATTTGAATTATTTTGATAGGCTTTTATACTAATTGCTCTAGCTAGTTCCATTAGAACAGGAGTGAGAAGAGCAGCAAATACTCCTATTCCTCCACCTTTTTGTCTTAAAACTTTTCTTACTCCTCGTTCACTCCTAGCACGACTCATTTTACGAATAAATTCCACGTGAGGTAATAAACGATTTTTCTGACGAGTATTGAGATTAAAACGAGATTTTACAATATTCAAACAAATTTCAACAATGGACAACAACTGACTAGTATCAGCTTTTCGTAAAATTTTTCTGTTTCTTCTTTCAGATTTTGTATGCGCTAGGGAACGTAAAAAATCTTTATTCTCACAAATTAATTGACTAAACATTTTTGGAAATGAAAATTATCTTCTCTTCGTCGTCCTTAAATATGTTTGTTCTGAGTCTTAGAGATGGATCAGAGGAAGCATGCAAGTCTATGAGCAGGTATCCGTATGGTTCATTAGTTGCCTGTTTGTACGCATCAAGGAAATATTCCAGTTGACGGGGAAATAGTTGTACTCCAATATTTCTCACGGAGAGTGCAGAGTTTGGAGACCTCATTAAAACAATATATTGGGCGTTTTGACGCGCAACCTTAATCTTTTTCTCAAATAGGTTTTGGGTAACAAAAACAATTGCAAAATTTTGATGATGCGACTTTTTTGTAAATAGCTCCGAAAGATATTTTTCATCTATAGACAGGAGCAAGTCATCTAGAATTAAGAGTAAAGGTTTTGAATAACTTTTTATCAACTCCTCTGGGGGAACTCCTGCGTAAACATTTACTCCTGATTTTTGAAGAATGGGGATATTATCGTTCATCTCTCCAAAACAATACAGTACACTTTTTGGACTGGGATCGATCAAATCTTGGGAGTCTGCTATAAATTTTAGAAGGAATGAACTCTTACCACTAGAGCTTGGACCAGACAAAATCATACCAAAAGGTAATTTAAAATACAAATCTTTATTAGTGAATGATTGTGATTCCATAATATTAATAGGGAAAAAATAAATATTACATAAAAAATTAAGGTTTATATAGGAACATTTGTTTCATCCTTTTTCTCTTCTGTCTCAACCTTCTCTTCCAACTTCTTCGGTGTTGAAGTTAATCCAGTCGTAGCTGCCATTAAACTATTATAAAATTCTTGGAGCTCCTTCTCAAATTCAACATTATCAGGAGGTGTATTAGGACGCGCAGTATTGGTAATAGTCTTTGGACATTCTGCTGGAGTCACAGCAGGGGAAATATGTTTTGGAGGAGAATGTAAGTTATTGACGGGAGTAGGTGAAACATGACGGGGAGGAGAAGATAAGTTATTGACGGGAGGAGGTGAAACATGACGGGGAGGAGAAGATAAGTTATTGACGGGAGGAGTAGGAGAAACATTTCGAGGTGGAGAAGATAAGTTATTGACGGGAGGAGTAAGAGAAACATGATGAGTAGGTGACGACAATTCCTCACACTTCCTTTTCCCTCTCTTTGGATTTTGATGGATTATCTGTTGCACTTGTACTCCGTGAGGAACATTGAACACTCTACCCTTGTTCCTGACTTTGAAAAAGCAATGTGTGGGCAACTCATAAACAGTATCGAATGGAACAAATCGGGTACCTGATCCAATTCGTGTACAGTAGATGGTAACCCCTTCCTTAGTCACAATAAAATCAATTTCCACCTCTGTGCTTTTGCACTCCTTACATCTCCCTGACTGGTCGTAGGGAATAAACCTAGGAGTAGTAAGTCGGGAACTTAGGACGGTAATTCCACTCGAAGAGATATTGAAATCTACTTCTGGGAGGATTTGGGAAAATAAATTTTGATTCATTTTAAAATAATGATACAAAATTCAAAATCTTCCGCCTTTTATACTCGGGTTTTCAGTGGATTACAACATTATTAAAACTGACACGCCCCTAAAAACACACGCACATACACAAAACACGTGCGCATGCCTAAAATATATGCCTTTTAATAAAATTTACAAAATACAACTTAATTTGCTTAAATATGCACTTTTACCCCTAAAATCATCTATTTCAAACTCTAAACTATGCTTTTTACAACTTGTAATTTCTAAATATACACTTTTCTCCCTAAAATCAACAACTTCTAAACGTTAATTATGCTTATTGTATCTTCTAACACTTAAATATGCACTTTTCTCCCTTAAATCTACTACTTTTAAACATTAAAGTTGCACATGTTTTTATAAAAAAACAACAATAATTTACAAAAATGTAATAGCAATGTGTTAACTACAAAAAAACAATTTGATGATTCGGTGATGTAATAGATTACTTTCAGTAACAACCCACGTAATCACTTGATGAATACCAGAACAATTATTGGTGGGTATAAGATTGTAATAAAGTAATTAACAGATAAATGACACTTCAAATTTAGAAAATACTTTTTCTCCACTGAGTACAAATTACCCTTCAATCACACACAAAAAATTCACCGATCTCCACAAATCATAGCATCCTCACTTTTTTCCCTCAACCACCACACGCTGCCGATATGCCCTTATTCATCTTTTTAATTTTTGGAACCCATCACTCGGCGATGTTGATTGTCAGACACATCAAAGGGGTTTGTTTAACTTAATTATGTGTTTACATAGCATTCTTTCCCTCCTTTGGTATTGTCTTTTCCTCAATATTAGCGAATGTTCGTTTATCTTCCCACAATTTTACCTATGTCCTCTCATTTTAGACTTTACCTCCGCCACCTTCATCCTCTCATACTAAAAATAGGATGTTATAGTAATAAATGGAAAAGGAGAGAGGAGGAGGATGGAAGGAGAGAAGATGAGGGCGAAGTAGCAACAGAGAGGAGAAGATGAGTAGAAGGGAGCAGGAGGAAGAAATAGAGGAAAAAATGTGAGGAGGAGGAGAAAGAAAGAGAAGATAAAATAAGGAGTAGGATGAAGAGAGGAGATGTGGTTTCAGTGAGGAGGAAAGTAGAGGAGAAGATGGGAGGAGTAGGATAGAAGAGAAGGAAGAGAGGAAAAGATGAAAGGAGGAGGAGTAGCAGAAAAAAGTTAGGTAAAATGAAAGGTGAGGATGAGGAGAGAGGAGGAGAAGAGAAGGAAAAGGAGCAAAGGAGAAAGAACGAAAACGATACCGATTCCTCTAACTCTTATAAATTGAGACTTGATAAGAGAAGGGTCAGTTTAACAACATTTACCGCACTACCCAAGGTTTGGAATTTGATCATCTAATCAATCAAACGGATTACTTAAAAGTCAAAAAGTCGGCCACGACGACGATGTTTCACAAATTACCTCTTAAACCACTTTCTCTACCCTCTCATCACTATTTGATTACAAGGTTATTTTATCCATTTAAGTTATTGCCACCCGCGACGATGATGTCCACATTCAAAATGGGTTCTTTTTCCCTCACTCCTCATAATTAAATATTTCCTATTGTCTGACACATCCTCCCCAAATTTCTTTTATCGTACCTCTCCACAAAAATTCTCCTCTCCATTTTGATTTTCCTCACAAATAAATGCACATACTCTATCGTTTTGTCTGACCCTTCCAACACAATTCTTGTCTTCTCTTCTTTTTACTCCACCCCAAGACTCTGCTAAGTTGTCCACTCCCTTTAGGTTTTGCCGCGCGATCCCTGATATGCCCTCTTCCTTTTGGTTTTGCCAGACCCACGCCACCCCACGACAATTTTCCTGAGAAGCAGAGGGAGAGAGATGAGGTGGGGGAAGGAGAGGGAGAAGGAGTGGGACGCCCGCGACATCAATGTTTTCCCTCTTCTCCTACAGGTACAGGTTGGTCAGCTTTTACCGCACTAACTCGCGCTAAAGGTTTGAGCTTTGACCAGCCGCTCAAAAGGATTTGACCTTAAGTCAAAACTAATCAAAAGGATTTGACTTAAAAGTCAAAAAGTCGGCCACGACATCACCCTACTATTAACTACTCACGTGACAGTCAATTAATTATATCAGTATTTTATTTTGAAAGAATTTTAATATAATAGAGTGGGGGAAATGAAACAAAAATTGGCTAAAAAAATTATTTTTTTGAAGAAAAAAATAATTTTTAAATGAATGAAAAAAATTATTAAGGAATGAGGAAATAAAGATAAACAGTCAGCTGAAAATTAAAAATTTTGATCAGTAATTTTTAAAATTTTTTTTGGTTGTTAAAAATAGGAATTAGTAATATATAGGCAATTAAAATATTAAAAGACACCCACACCTAAAAATAAATTAAAAAATAAGAAACACTAAATTAAAAATAATTTGGAAAATAGCAAAGATTCAGACTGGGTATCAGAGAAAAAATAACTATAAAAAAATCTAGCCAATATCTACTAAATATAATTCCAGATTTTCAGGAATTACTAATTTTTGAAAAAATCCGAAGGAAATCCTCCCCAATTTCGAGAATCAAGTCGGCTAGATTACTGTTGTATATCTATGTAGTATGGGGATGTTCCGATTTGTGACTTTGGTCCGTAACTGAACCCAAAAACTGGAATAATTTATTGTAACCTGGAAAATATTAGGTATACATATAAGGAAATGATTGGGTTGGATTAGAGGGATAAATGTAGCGGATATGTTAGGTCGGCATATGCTAAAAATAAAGTCAATTTCAAAGTGGAATAAGTAAGAGAACGGAGTTTTTTTGGGGTGGGATAACTGAGTGAATATAAAAAAAGCCTTCCTCATACTAAAATAAAATCTTATTCAATTTAATGCTGAATATAAATATATAATAATAAAAATAAAAACCGGAAAAAATAAAAAATAAAAAAATAAATTCAAAATTTAAATAGTCATCTAAATAATAAAAATATTTTTCAAAAAAATATTTTTTTTTCTTTTAAAAAATATTATTAAATTTAATAAAAACAAGGAAAATAAGAGTACAAAAAATAAAAATAAAAAAATTTTTTTAATAAAAATAACACAAAAAAAATAAATAAATCTTTATAAACTTGACAAATTGAATGATGTAAAACCCAAAAAAATTCGAGAAAATAAAATAATATTTACTTTTTGGTTTTGCGTAGGTTGTATGTAAATATAAACAGTGAAAATATTTTTTATTGAATATAAAAACACAATAAGCAAATAGAAACTTGAAAACGTGTTTTGCTCAAGTGAAAATATTAATATTATAAAAAAGGATTAGAATAATATTTAAATAATGTTTGTAAAACACGTGTTTTGTCACTCTAAAACATTCGAAACATTGATTGTAAAACATTTAAAACTTTTTTAAGGTTGTATTAATTAAACTTGTTTGTAAAATCATTAAAACTTTTTTATAAAAGTTGGAAACTTGTTACCCAACAAAAACTTTAAAACTTGTTTGAAAAACATTTTAAACTTAGTTCTTAAAACAATAAAACATGTTTTTGTTCAAGTTTTTTTTTTCTAGTTTATTTATTAAGTTTTATTTATTTATTACAACTTGTTTTTGTGTTTCAAAACATTTAAAACTTTTTTTAAATGTTTAAAACTATTCAGTTTTTAAATTTTATTAATTAAACTTGTTTGAAAAACATTTAAAACTTTGTTTTGCAAAACTTGAAAACTTTTTTGTTTTTTTGTTATAGAATGAAATTCGTATTTTGTGTTGAGAATTTTTGCCTGGTAAATCCACGAGAGTAACACGAGATTTTTTTAAAATTGAAAACAACACGTGTATCCGTTAAAGCAAACTAAAAGTCAATAAAAAAAGATTTTAAAAATATTTATTTATTTTTTTCTCAATTTATTGCTCAAAAATTTAATTGTTTTTAATGATGATTATGATGTCTCCTCCCTCTTTGTTTACGCCTTCCTCTTTGTTTTCTGCTTTTGTTGTTTTGTTGATTTTTTGGTCTAAGCATTTTATGCCAGTCTGAAAATCCAATTGAATCGGGAGGGAATGAATAAACCTTTTTTGGAATTTTTAGAAATAAAATAGGTATTTATTTATTTAATTACCTCCATTACCCAATGGGAATAAGAGTCACGAGAGAGCATTTTTCTTGGAGATTTTGCGTATCTTTATTAAATTGAAATTAAATTTTTAGAAAAATTATTTTGAGGATTTTTAGCCTCAAGAATTTTCCATTTTATAAAAAATTTTCAATTCTTCAATTGAATTTATTTATTAATCTATTTGACCCTGTTTGGGCGCGGTAGCGTTTGGCGCGCACTATTATAAATCAGTCTAATGATAACCTATGCTCATGAAATTTTGGAATAATATTGTCAATAGTGTTATCAACAATCTCTAAAAAAATCGGAATTTTTTATTTTGTATTTTTCAAATTATGAGCAAAAATATGTATCAACCATACAAGAGAAAACGCGAACCTCTTGCACCTTGTTGTCCATAACTTTTAAAATAATTAACCAAAAATTCTGAAATTTTTATTAGAGATAGCTAACACTCTTAAATTAATCTATGCAAAATTTCATAGCTTTAACTACTCATTTTTCAATTTTATTTTTATGCGCAAACAACTCCTCCATTTACACCCTCCAATTTATTATTCAAATTTTTCCCTCACCTGTCACCGGGAAATTCAATGAATAATGTCCAAGCTCCTTTTCTATTGACCTAGACAGAAAGTTAAAAATATATTTTAACAGAAAAATAATATTTTTTACCTGATAACTATTTGTAAATATTTGCCCAGGCGAGATGTGAAAATCAACAGTGTTGTCTACGCCAAGGAGTCGAAAGAATATAGCTTCACTTACATTATGATTTCTTTAAAAATAATTTTATTATTATTTTTATTATTTGATTATTTAACTAATCGTAAATTTATTTTATTAAGTAGATCAAAAGGTTTTCTGATTTTTGGCTGTTCAAGACACGGGGGAAGGGAACGCTTGGGGAAAAGAATGGTTGGTCCCCTTAAAAAGCCTTGTAATAATTTTTTAATGAAACCGAAAGCAATCAAAATTTTGTAAGGACATCCTTAATAGTGTTTTCCAGTCCCACTAAAAATTTCAGAATTTTTGGTAAACTATTTGAGAAATTAGACTCAAAAATTCAAGCTTTGATGCGATAAAAGTAGAATTTTTTTGTTAATTTTTTGACCATAACTCTGGAAATAATGAACCAAAAATTCTGAAATTTTGCCCAAAGGTAGTCTTAAATATTCGAAAAATCTCCAGAAAATTTCATTTTTAAAAGTCCAGGATTTTTCGAGATAAGGAATTTAAAAGTGCGCGTGTTAGCGTCTACAACCTTAAGCCCCCAACAAAAATAAACTTGGAAACAAATTCAAAAAAATTTTTAAAAATTTTTTAAAATTAATTTTACCTTATAGACAAAGTTAACCAATAATATTTGGGTCTATACGTTCTATTGGGATCTTTAAAATCGAAATAATCGTCATGAAAGAAATGAGCGGCCAAATCTTCTGGGATTATTAAAAGGCAAAAAATAAAAATTTTAAAAATTATGGAAGGCCAACAGAAATAATTATTTTTGTTTAATAAATTTAATAATTTTAGTTGTTTTATATTAGGCAGCATTTTTACTTTTTATTTTTTTACATGCGCAATGTAATCATAAATTTTATTTATTGAGAGAAAGAATGGCAGTGAAAAAAGGAAGAAAGTAGAAGAAGACGAATGTAGTAATTAATTAAAAGCTGTAAAAATAAACGAAATTAAATCTTAAAATTTAAATGTTAATAATTGGAAACGGATAGGATTTTGAGGAGGATTGGAAAAAATTATAAAGCCAGGGCATGGATAGGTCGGGTTGACTGGAACCCGATCGAGAAATTTTCCAAAATCCGACCCATCCGTGAGCCCAGGCACAAGGCGTTTTTAATCTGGAAAACAATTTCTGGGGTAAATGCTGGCCTAGATAAATACACTCTGATTTCCAAGTCTACTGGAGGGCGTAAGGTTAAATGTAAAAATGTCTAATTTAGACACTCTTGGCAGCAGAGATGGGCCAGGTTTAGAAATTAATCTGGTCTATTTTCAGGATTATTGGAAACCAGAGATCAGCAACCCATTCTAGGCATGCTTCAACGTATCTCTTCCAGTTGTGTCTAATGGTACCATTTAAAAGTTTATCTGTTTCTCTACGATGGACTGCCCGATTTCTGGGTTTTTAAGATCTTAAACTGAATCTAGATAATTTTTGGGAATTTAGAAAATAATTTTTAATTTTATTTTTAACAAAAAAATAAATCATTTACCTTTTTCAACAACAAAAACAAGACAAATTTAAATCAAATAAAAATATTCTTTTAATGGATGAGCACATTAAAGAGGCCAAAAAAGACGTTTAAAAATTTTAAAATTAAAAAAAAAAAGAAAATGGGTGCGCAGAAAGAATAAAATTAAAATAAAAAGACGTGTCAAATTGAATGGTGATTTAAAGAAAAAATAAATTTTAAAAAATATTTTTGTTGTTTAAAAAAATTTTTTTTGTTGATAAATGCTCTTAAAAATTAAGAAATTTGAAAGAAAAGTGTTAATCCAAGCTGAAATTTATTTTTAAAAATTAAAAGAAAATTTTAAATTAAAGAATTAAGGGGCATATTTTAATTTAAAAAATTCTCTTAGAATTTTTTAAAAATATTTTAGAACCTAAAATACTTGGAAATTAATTTAAATAAATTTTATAGTCTAAAATTATTTTCATAATATTTTTAGGTAGAGTGTAAAAAATCTCCAATACACACAGCCATAGTTAAAGATGGCAAAAACAGAAAAATTATTCAGATAATTTTGAAGTAAGGTTGTTGAAAAATAATACTGCACCCTCTATTAGTACTGCTTTTTAGAGGAGCGTTGAAAATAGTACTGCCGGTATTACTATTTGAGGAAATACTGTATGTATTATTTCCAATTTTAGAATAAATTTTTTTTTGTTTTTTATTTTTCTAAATAGTTAAGGATGCCATTCAGGTCTGAAAAATAATTTTAATTTTTTATGGCCCTTTCTAAACAATTTAAAAAATAAATTGTATGTCTGTTCCCTCCCAGCATGATAAAAACAAAAAAAAACAACACAATAATAAAAATATATTTAGGTATTTTTATTTTTTTAATTTTGTTCTAGTTAGTTGTGGGGAAAATAATATTAGAAAAAATTAAAGGAAAAAAAATTTTTTATTTTTAAAATTTATTTTGGCATTTGTCGGGTTTATTAAACAACAAATTTAATAAATTTATTAAAAAAAATTTTTTTAAGTCCGCCAAAAAAAATTTTTTAATGAATTTTTAGTAAAATGTTAAGGACTCAAAATGATAATAAAGAATTATTTAATTTGAAAATTTTATTTTAAATTTTTAAAGCAATATTTTAAGGAAAAGAAAAAATATTTTTAATTAAAAATTTAATCAAAAATCAGAAACAAAAAATGGCACAAAAAAGAGGCAAACTTTCAAATAAAATAATTAATAATAAATTTAAGCAAGTCAAAAAGTCAAAAAAATTTCTTTAAAATAAATTTATTAAAAATTAAATAAAAGAAATAGGGAAAAATATAAATACACGTCACCTCCCAAAATTTAAAAGAAAAAATAAATTGAAATAATTAGTTGAAAAAAATTTATTTTTTAGCAAAATTATTTTTTCCCTCTTTAAACTTTTGACTTTGACAAATATTAAAAATGATTTGTTATTTAGTTTTGGCTTGCAAAATTAAATTTTAAAATTAAAAAAGAAAGGAAAAAAATATTTTTAAAATTTGGCCAAGAAAAATTTTTTTATTTGAAACATTTTATTTTTTAAAAATAAAAAAGCAAGGAACAGAAAATAGGGGGAAAAGGAAAGCAAAAAATCCCCCCCCCCCTTAACAATTTATCGTTCAAAAGTGGCCTTTTTTCGTTTTTATTTTTTCTTTTCTTTTTTCCGCATTTTGCACCAAAAGAGTGGAAAGAATTTTAAAGCGATTCTCGAGAGTTTTTACATAAAAATATTTTTAGTTGTTGGTCCCAAGAGAGAAGGGCCAATAACCACTAGTAAATATTAAAAGTGCGCACAAAGACAACAAGCATATATTGAAGGAAAGGAACGTATTTAGGGAAAAAGAAAATAAAAATAAAAAAGGAAGGCCTAAAAGAAAGCAGAAGAAAATAAAAATAAAATAAATTGTTTGTATTTATTGAAAAAATATTTTTTATTAATTATTTAAAATGTGCGCAAAAATAAATAAAATATTTGCGGACATTAATTTAAAAAAATAAATCAGAATTTAATATTTAAAAAAATTAAATCAGAATTAATAAAAAATAAATAAAAATAGACTAATAGATAATTAAATCAGAATTATTAAAACAGAATTATTTAGAAATAAAAAATCAGAATACAGAAGAGAATTAATAATAATACTATTGTGATAAAATCAGAATTATAAAATCAGAATTTTATCAATTAAATAGGAATTACAAATCAGAATAAATTAAATCAGAATTATTGCAAATACACAAAAATTAAAAATCAGAATTAAAATATCAGAATTACATATCAGAATTATTACTTAGAATTGAAAGATGACTGCCTAACCCTTTATTATAAAAGCTCTCTATAATTTCCAATCCCGTACCATATTCTTCAACTCGAACCAGAACAACAACATTTTCTTTTCTTCACTTCAAAAGTTTCAAAACTTGCTCAAGATGCCAAAACTTTGTCGCTGCACTTGGTTGCCTTCGTCGTCGTCGCTGCTCTCGTGTTCTCTTTACTTGGTTGCTGCTCTTCTTCTATTTGGAGGCTTGGTTCAATGCGCAAAGGTCGGTGCCGGCAAGCATACATTGGACGAGAATGGGAAGATCTCAAAGCTGGGCAGTAACATGGTGATGGTCAGTGAGAAGGCGGACTTGTCTCCATTGAAGAACTTGTCAGAGGCGTGTAAAGATGTGGAGTGGGATGGCACAGACTGGATGTAAGTCTTAAACGCTGTCGGGATTCGGGAAGTCCCGACAAATTGGTTTGAAGAAGAGGAGGAAGAGTCGTGGCACCAGCCAGTGTATAGTGGCACTGGCACCAGACTGTTGGTAGTGCCAACAGTCAAAGGAAGGGCAGTGAGTGACTCGGAGCACGAGTCACTTTAGCCAAGGAGTAGAAGTGGTGAACGGTAGTGCCGTTCACCAAGGAAGCAGAAGTGAACGGAGCACGTTCACTTTAACCAACAAAAATAAACACACAAGTCCAACCAATAAAGTTTATTTTCACACACAAATAAACAATCGCAGCGAACAAGTTGAGGGCCAGCAAGGGCCAGAAGCAGATCAGCCCACACAGGAAGTTGTTGAAGTGGTTGAATGAGAAGTGAAGAATAGAATGAAGGAAATGTGGGTGGCTGATCTGATTCTTAAATAGACCCAAATAAGGGCGGGGTTTGGCAATAAAATAATTAAAAAATGTAAGTTTCAAAAAATGCGCGAAGTAGCTAGAGAAAATAAAACAGAAGAGAAAACTCGGCCAGAGAAGCCAAGTCCAAAAACAAAAGGAAAAATAAGTAAGAGAACAGAGGGTGGCTGGCACGAACGGACACAAAAAATAAAAGAAAGGAATTTAGGCGGGAAAACAATTCAAAAAATAAAGAGTGGACGACAAAAAATTAACGGTGAACGAGCAAAAAATTAACCAAAATCGAACGGTTAAAAATCGACCAAAAGTCGCCAATGTTTGGCGACAAACGCTTACTTGAAGTTTAGTGGGCTAATTTTGATTTTTTTTATTGCAGAAAGGTCTTGTACAAGAAGGACGGAGCGGCTAAGGAAGGATGCGTCTTGGATCTGGTTGCTAAGAAGGACACGAAGCTCTCTGTGAACATTGGCATCAAGTACTCTGATTTTGTGTGTCTGGGAGGGAGTCCTAAGGATTTTGAGTACACTCCAAACAATATGTGAGTTTCTTGGAAACGCTCTATATGCTTCTTTTAAATTTTTTCTTCAGGTTGCCGTTCACGTACAGCCTTGGCGAGGGTGAATTTGAGAAGCTCAAGGATAGCAAGGATGGACATCGAAAAGGCACAAACAATGACTGCAGGGAACCAACTGAGTGTTCGAAACGTAAAGCTCCCGATTGCTTGAAGGTCGCTGACTTTATGGTTGGATTTGCCAGAGGCGGGACGACATTTGTCGTTAAAATTGATGATTCAATCTCAGAACTACAGAAGATAAGATCGGGTGTACCCCAGGGATCTGTTATTGGACCATTATTATTTATCCTATTTATTAATGATCTTCCCCATATTATAAAATTACCTGTTCAAATTCGATTATATGCTGACGATGTAAAATTATTTCTCATGCATCAATCCACTATGTCTTGCCACCTATTGCAGGAGGCTCTTGATAACGTTTATAAATGGAGTATTGATTGGTCCTTACCCATGGCTCCAGATAAAACTACATTCATAAGAATCGGGACCCAAAAGAACATATACCCCTATCATATTGAAAATACAGAACTAATTCAATCCTCATCAATTCGCGATTTAGGTATTATTATAGATCAAAAACTGACATTTCAGGAACATATTTCTAAAATTCTCAAGTCTGCATACTTTCGATCTTATCAGCTACTACGAGCCTTTAAATCAGTTAATCCAATAGTTTGGGCTAAATTATTTAAAATATATGTACTCCCCATTTTAGAATATGCCTCTGAAATCTGGAATCCTCATCTTAAAGAATCCATTAACAAAATTGAAAAAGTCCAGAAATTTTACACTCGAATAGCTCTAACAAAATGTCGTATTGTCTCTAATAAGGTATCCTACATCAAAAGACTTCAATTCTTTAAGCTTCAACAATTAATATCACGTAGAAAAATCATTGACTTAACCACACTTTATAAAATCTGTATGGGATATAGTTATTTAAAACCTATAAAATTTTTAGAAATTAATAAAAGACCATCCAGAAAACATAATTTCTTAATAAAAATGCCATCTAAAAATAGTAAAACCCACAATTCCTTCATAAACAGATGTATACCTGACTGGAACAATCTGCCTAAGGATGCCTTTCTTAACAACAACCCTAATTCATTCAAAAACTGGCTTACCAACTTCTTAAGTACATTTGACGATGTTCTAAATCTTAGATAAACATTTATCACCCAAAACTTACTAATTTCTAAATTAAGCATTATTATCATAATCTATATCTCTTCAATTCTTCCTTTTCCATCTCCTCCACTACTAACAAATAAATCCATGTTTCGCTATAAAACCCGCAAAGGAAGATAACACGTATGAATAAATATACGTATTATTAACAAATTTACAAGAGGTTATTTAAAATTTAAAATTTTTGAAAAAAAAAAAAATACAAGCCTATTCTCAAATAGACGGCTTATTGTTGTTGATATTGACACGTTGGCATTATGTTTTATTTATTTTTCAAATTATTGGCATTATGTCAATTGATTTTTTATACAAGTTAATCTATGTATATTTTTCCATTTTTCTCCATATATAGACAATTTAATTGCTTTATTCATTTTATACATCCCCTTTAAATTAATTTTCTTTTTTTAAGCACTTTAATTAAGACATTTGTAGTAAGTACTTAATTAACTTACCTACCGAATGTCAAACCAACAACAACCGATAAAAAGACCTAGAAATGAAGGTGGTTATGTTTTACTACCTCTATTAATTACCAAGTATTTTAACTTCCATTTAAATTGTTCTTGGTTTGACTAAATCCAATTTGACCTATCCATTTTTGAAAATTAAATTTATAATTATTCTTATAATTCGCCCCTAATGTTGCTTATTTGCAATTTGCGGCTGGATAAATATTATTATTATTAAAAAAAAAAAAAAAAAAAAAAAAAAAAAAGAAAACTCGGCCAGAGAAGCCAAGTCCAAAAACAAAAGGAAAAATAAGTAAGAGAACAGAGGGTGGCTGGCACGAACGGACACAAAAAATAAAAGAAAGGAATTTAGGCGGGAAAACAATTCAAAAAATAAAGAGTGGACGACAAAAAATTAACGGTGAACGAGCAAAAAATTAACCAAAATCGAACGGTTAAAAATCGACCAAAAGTCGCCAATGTTTGGCGACACTCCCCCCGCCCAACAAACATCACAAAAATTCATCATCATCGTCATCGTCTTCTTTTTTCAGCTGCCATATTGTAGAGTCACAGTGTGCTGCTGAGTCAGTGCCGAAGACAGGTTGACAGCACGTTGCGTAGGCTGCATGGGGTGTCCAGAGCATTGATGATGGTGGTGTAGTGCCTTTTCGCGATTTCCCCTTTTGAGAGCTTTTGGTGAGGGGCGGCACTCCACTACCTGGCTTTCTCGTTGTCGTCCTTGTCGTGATGAACAAATTTTCCCTGATCGACGTCGTGATGTGCACTCAGATAATAGATATATTTTGTTTATTTTGCTTGCGGCAGCCTGGGTAATTCCCGCTCGATTAGCACACACGTTTATTTTTGCAGCAGTAGAACAATTCGTAGTTGGTTGTTCTGTAGCAGCCTCGGTAAGTCCTTCAGTAGAAGTTCCTTTATTCCCAGCTTGGGTAACACACAAAAATTTGCCAGCGTTAGAAAAGCTCGTTGAAGTTTGATTAGTGGCAGTTTCAGTTGTTCCATCCTCGAAGGTCAACGTTGACAACACTAGCTTCCGTTGAGTATTCTGAACAACTTGTTTACACCAACAAGCAATACCAACAAGCATTGGAAGGGCAAGCATCAACAGCAAATGCATAGATGAGCATTTGAAGGGGGCAGTAGGGCCAGCGTACATTCTATTGATGAGCCATGAGCAGGTAAGGACGGCCAACACACAATTAAATTCTAGTCTTTGTTTAATCAAGCGTTGAAACCAATAATGAACAGAACGCATTTTCCATTTGACTGTGCCATCAGAACGTTTGGAACCAGTCGTTGAACTACATTGGCTTTTGGTTGGTGCTGTCGTATTTTCAACCATCACATTATTTTTTGATGAGCAAACAAGGTTGGAACTGTTGTGGCTGTTAGACGCTTTCTCATGTTGCGGAGTCACTTGAACATTTCTCGAGTTGAGCAGGTTGCCTTTTAGCTTTGAGTTGATCCAGACCTTGCGTTGACGATACTTGCGTTGATGAGGACGTTTGGTTGCTTCGTTGTACACCATTGAACTGGTTGAGGACTTGGAGTCAGCTTTAGAGTTGTTGAGTGAACTAGTGGTGACCATTCCGGAGTAGGTCGCTTCAAGTTGCGGTAATGTATGAACTCTCCAATTTGCTTCAGACGGTCCTTCGTGGTGACCCCTTTTAGGTTGACGTTGAACACACAACATGAAATGATGTCGGCCTCCACATCTACGGCACTTATTAGCAGCACGGCATCGGTTGAGCATGTGACCATCATACAGGCAGTTGAGACACCGTCGTTGTTCAAGAAGACGAGCTTTGCGTCTGTTGCGGGAGTTGAACATCGGGCATCGACTTGGCTTGTGTGTTGACCCAGTGTTGCACAGTGAGCAACCATATTCAATTGGTGATTGTGGTGGACGAGCAGGTAGTTCATGTTGTCCGTCTAGTGGGCCTGGTGATTGCGTGGTCATACATGAGTAAGAGACATCAGTTGGTTCGTGGTGATCACTTCGTTCAGTCGACTGGTTGTAGTGAGGGTGCTCCTCAAGCATGGTTGGTTGTTCCAACTTGTTTGGACGAAGAGTGGTGATGGTGAGCTCCAATCGCTCCTTGAGTTGAACCAGTCGTCCAAGTCCCTTGCGGAGTTGAGCTAGAGTCCATTCAGCATTTTCATCTTCTTCCCAGCCAATCAGAGTCTCCAGAGCTTCATGTGGTAGTTTGGATCGGATTATTCCACACACAATTTCGTCCTGTGTTGCATTAGAGCCCTCCGGGGATTCCAACTGAAGACAAATTCTTTCAACATGTTCTCTGAGATTGCGCATTGAAAAGAGTGAGTTGTTGGCCACTTGAAGGTGTAGGAGTTCAGCAATTAAACCTTCACGCAGTGCTTTAACATCACCAAATTGTTGTCGAAGTATGTTGACCACCATGAGATAATTCTCATCAGAAATCGGATATCCTTCAATTGCACGTCTAGCAGTTGAACCAGGCACGAGGCTTTGTAGTAGACACAAATGCTTTTCAAACGGTGGGAGTGGTTGACTGTTCACGGCACGATCAAAGGCCAACCAGAAGGCAGTCCACTCTCTTGGGTCACCAGAGAATTTTATTGGCTCAAGGCGGAATGGTCGGAAGGTAGAGTAGATTGGTACACCGTTGCCCGTTCCTTGTTGTTGATAAGGCAAGAGTCCAGATTGACTAGCTAGATGAGTGTGTTGAGCATTCGCACCATTGCCAGCAGCTGTAGGTCCATTAGCATTAGTTTGAGTTGGACGACGTACAAGCAAAGCAGGTTGTTCAATAGAATGGCTTTCTGGTCCATTAGCTAGTGGTTGTTGTGTCTGGTGTTGTGCATTTCCAGTTTGAACTTTCACCACAGTGGCAGATGTCACACTTCGTTGAGACAAGTCAGAGCCCTGATTTAGTGCACGTTGTTGTTGTAACTCCACGTTGGCCAAGGCAACCAGTTCATAAGATCGTTCAATTTGAGTCAAAACAGTAAGTTCATCGTCCATTCTTGCTTCACCTCGTGGCAGTGGAAAGATTTTCAAAACGTCCATTTCTTCTTGTTGTTGTGTTGGTAGCAGTCTGGAAATCACACCATACCATTTGTCAACCAGCACTTCTGCTCTTCCAATAGCTTGTTTGAGTTGGAAAGCCAAAAGTTCCAAGTGATCATCGTCTTGTGTTGAAGTGTCGTTAGCGTTTAGGGCAGTCAAGACGGCACGCCCTTTATCCTTCAGAGTGGCCAACACGGTTTCCAGTTGTAGTCGAATCACACCAGACATTGTTGTGGCTGTAGTTCGGCACACTTCAGAATGACTAGTAGTTGTAGTAGTAGTGGCTGTTGTTGTGGCTGTCGCTCAGCTCACACACAAAAAAGTAGTGGTGGTAGTAGTGGTTGTTGTTGTAGTGGTGACTGTTGTTGTCGTTATTGTAGTGGTGAGTGTTGTCCCCGTCTTCCCGGGTCGTGGCACCAGTTTGTCGGGATTCGGGAAGTCCCGACAAATTGGTTTGAAGAAGAGGAGGAAGAGTCGTGGCACCAGCCAGTGTATAGTGGCACTGGCACCAGACTGTTGGTAGTGCCAACAGTCAAAGGAAGGGCAGTGAGTGACTCGGAGCACGAGTCACTTTAGCCAAGGAGTAGAAGTGGTGAACGGTAGTGCCGTTCACCAAGGAAGCAGAAGTGAACGGAGCACGTTCACTTTAACCAACAAAAATAAACACACAAGTCCAACCAATAAAGTTTATTTTCACACACAAATAAACAATCGCAGCGAACAAGTTGAGGGCCAGCAAGGGCCAGAAGCAGATCAGCCCACACAGGAAGTTGTTGAAGTGGTTGAATGAGAAGTGAAGAATAGAATGAAGGAAATGTGGGTGGCTGATCTGATTCTTAAATAGACCCAAATAAGGGCGGGGTTTGGCAATAAAATAATTAAAAAATGTAAGTTTCAAAAAATGCGCGAAGTAGCTAGAGAAAATAAAACAGAAGAGAAAACTCGGCCAGAGAAGCCAAGTCCAAAAACAAAAGGAAAAATAAGTAAGAGAACAGAGGGTGGCTGGCACGAACGGACACAAAAAATAAAAGAAAGGAATTTAGGCGGGAAAACAATTCAAAAAATAAAGAGTGGACGACAAAAAATTAACGGTGAACGAGCAAAAAATTAACCAAAATCGAACGGTTAAAAATCGACCAAAAGTCGCCAATGTTTGGCGACAAACGCTTACTTGAAGTTTAGTGGGCTAATTTTGATTTTTTTTATTGCAGAAAGGTCTTGTACAAGAAGGACGGAGCGGCTAAGGAAGGATGCGTCTTGGATCTGGTTGCTAAGAAGGACACGAAGCTCTCTGTGAACATTGGCATCAAGTACTCTGATTTTGTGTGTCTGGGAGGGAGTCCTAAGGATTTTGAGTACACTCCAAACAATATGTGAGTTTCTTGGAAACGCTCTATATGCTTCTTTTAAATTTTTTCTTCAGGTTGCCGTTCACGTACAGCCTTGGCGAGGGTGAATTTGAGAAGCTCAAGGATAGCAAGGATGGACATCGAAAAGGCACAAACAATGACTGCAGGGAACCAACTGAGTGTTCGAAACGTAAAGCTCCCGATTGCTTGAAGGTCGCTGACTTTATGGTTGGATTTGCCAGAGGCGGGACTGAGGGGAGTTACAAGTATTTGATGCCCATGTTGACGCTAGGTAGGAACACTTTTTTCCTTCCATTTTTCATCCCAAAAATTTTTTTCCCAAAATTTTCAGTTGACGAGCCCGTGATTTGGTCTACCACTTTGGACGGAACAAATGAAAAGCCTTCCCAAATAATTGAGACGTTTGTGGATTACAGTTTCAAGCTCACCATCGACAACAACGAGAAGGAATGGCAAACGGATGTCGGCGACAAGGGGTTGGACTTTGCAAAGGAAGATCCAATCTGCTTCAAGAAAGAGGACAAAAATACCTCCGGGACATCAAACAATGGGAGATCACCGATGAGAGCCACACGGACAAGGAATTCAAACATCTCTTCACCTTCTACTTGCTACCACAGAAAGCGGCACTGAGCAGTTTTACGGACGATAGAGGCACTCCTATCAATGTTAGAAGGCTTTTGAAAACAACTCTGGATGGGCCAAACTGTGACTTTTTGTACGTCAAATTGGTGGGAGTTTTAAAATTTTGAAGCTCAACTTAATCTCTTCTAATTCTTTTTAGAGTACCAGAAACTTCAAATTGCTCGTTCCTGGAGAAAAGCCGACCGAACCGCCACCGACAACAGAAGCTGAGGAAACGACAAAGCCTAAAAGGACAACAACAGCACCAAAAGAAGAACCTTCCCCATCTTCAAGTTCGAGTCCAGTCGTTGTCGTCATCATCACTGTCATCGTCTTCTTGATGTGAGTTTGAGAAAAGAAAATTTTTTTCAAAATTTTCTTCTCAATTTTCAGTGTTCTCAGCATCATTGGCGATCTTTTCTGGTTCTTGGTATTCCGCAAAAAATCGGAGGAGGAAGAACAACCATTGGAAGACTATTTTGGTACGTCGAAAACTGCTGGAGGGACTGCTGGGGGGACTGCAACGAAGACAAAGACTGGGATGAGTACTGTGGGCGGTACACAAGCAAAGAGTGGAATGTCGACGACTGTTGGAGGGGGGACGACTAAGACTGTTGGTGGCACTCAAATCAAGTCCAAATACAGCGGCAAAACTTCAGCGGCATCGACAACGAAGAAGAACTGAAGTGTGAATAATGAGAAGAATAAATGTTGTGTGATACATCTAATTTTGAGAAAAAATATTCACCCTTATCCCTAACTATATATAAATTTGTATAAGCCTCCTAAATATATTTACCCTTTTCGAGTATTATATTCATTTGTTTTGTCATAATTTTTGTTGTATGGTATTTGTATGGTGTTGTATATTAATTATATGTGGGTGTAATAAATTTGTCTTAATTTTTTAGTTAAATTTATGAGTTAAAATGTCTGCTTACTAGGTTCTCGAAGGGATGGATTTATAAATTACCGACCAAGTTTAGTTTTGGTGTAGTGGGTTAATTACAAGTTTTTGTGGGGGAAGGTTCGAAGCCGTGTGTGGATTTTCTTTGTGTTTTCTTTTTTTTTCTTCAGTTTGAATTAAAGAATAACGTTTAAAGTTATCTTTCCTTCTTCAAATATTTTTTATCATCAGTAAAAATCAGAATTTAATATTTTTTATCTTCAGTTTTCTATTACCTCAAAGCTGCAGCTGTTGAAAAGGGGATTAAGGAGAGCCATTTTTATAAAAAAAATGCGCAAAAATAAATAAAATATGTATTTGCAGACATCAATTAAAAATAAACAGAAATTAATATTTAAAAAACAATTAAATCAAAATTATGTAATAATTAAAAAATTAGAAACAGACTAATAGGTAATTAAATCAGAATTATTACAACAGAATTATTTAGAAATAAATTAGTTAAACAGAATTAATAATACTCTACTTTGATAAAATCAGAATTATGAAAACAGAATTTTATCAATTAAATAGGAATTACAAATCAGAATAATTAATTAAAACCAGAATTATTGAAAATACAGACAAATTAAAAACCAGAATTAAAATATCAGAATTTTTTATCAGAATTTTTCAAATCAGAATTTTTAATCAGAATTGTAAACCAGAATTTTCAGTCAGAATTATTATCAGAATTTTTAATCAGAATTTTTAGTCAGAATTATTAATCAGAATTACAAAGCAGAATTTTAACAATCAGAATTTTAAAAATCAGAATAATTTAAAATCAGAATTATTAATTACAAATAATTTTTAATCAGAATTTTTCTTAATTCCTTCTTTATAAAAATCTAGAATTTCCCTAAAAATAAATAAAAATGTAAATAAAGTTTGAAGCTTAAAGTAATTTATTTATTTTTATTTTGTTATACATAGTAGTTCTTCCCCCTCCATTTCCTGTCGTATTTTATTTATCTTAACAAATTTCGATTTTTTTGTTTTACTTTATTTTTTTTTCTTTTTAATGCTTCAACTTGTCTATGCCAAAACAACAAATAAATTATTTATTTTTTAAAAGTTAAGTAAACAAAAGAAATTTTTAAAAAATAAAATGGGGAACATTTTTGAGAGAGAATTTTGTTAATAATTCTGATTTAAAGTAAATATAAATCAGAATTATTTAAGGAAAATTATTAAATATCAGAATTATTAAATCAGAATAAATCAGAAATAATAAAGACCAGAATGAATAATAAATCAGAAAAATTAAAAAAATAATCAGAATTATTAACTCAGAAACCAGAATAAATAACCAGAAAATAACCAGAAATTAAAACTATCATAAAAATATCAGAATTAAAAATAAAAAAATCAGAATACTTATTATAATATTATAAAAAAAACCAGAATAATTAAATATATTTTATTAAATAAATGCAAATCAGAATATTATACATATAATATTAAGCCCGTATTTTAAATAAAATAAAATACCTAACTTTTAAATATTAATTTCCTCTAAATATATTAAATTTCAGAAATTCCAAAAAATTACTATTTTTATTTAGGAATTTTAAAAAATGAGTAGTAGGAGTTTATTTAAAATTTAAACGAAAAGAACAGTCAGATTGATATTTGAGACGAAGAATATAAAAAAATGAACGCAAGGTTAAGTGAGTACATTTTTCGTGTAAATGTTGCTCAAATTTTATAAAACCAAAATTAGAAAAGTCAGTAAATCAGAAAAGTCAGGATCAGAAGAAATTTAAAAATCAAAATTCAGAATTAAAATCAGAAAAAATCAGAATAAAAGGCAGGAAAAAATCAGAAAAACAACAGAATAAAAATCAGAAAAATCAGAAAAAAGTTATAAAAAATCAGAAATAAAATCAGAATTTTTTCATAATTAAACAGTTTATTTCACTTTAGGGGATTTTTTTAATAAATAAAATTTACTTAGGAGTTGCTTTTAAAAATTAATTAAAATTTTAAAATTATTTTTTACCTTTTCTTTTAAGATTATTTTTTTACTTTTGCCAGAAAAATTTATTTATTTTTCAATTTCTACTCATCTCGCGCATATAATCGATTGTAATGGATATATTATTTATTTATTTGGACGCCAGAGGCAAAAAAAATAATAAAATAATAAAATATTTAAAGGTATAATTAAAATTCTTTTTGTTGATGAGTGTGTCCATTGAGTATGTCTCTCCTTCCTTCCTCTCTCGTCTGTATAGTTGCGATTGAAAAATTAGAAAAAAAGGAGGGAAAAGGTGTTGGAATTGTCCCAAAAATTGAGAGAATAAAAAAAATAAATTAATAAAAATCATTAGTAAAATATTAAAAATTAATCAAAGAAAACTTCTTTTACCACCCATACAATTTAGCTACTATTTTTTAAATAAAAATATTATAAAAAATAATTGGAATTCTGGATAGGAAGGATTTTAATTAAGGAAAACAATTTTAGAAAAATAAAATAAAAATATATGTTAAATCCTAGAGAGTATTTTATTTTTAAACAAAGTATAGCAGGTATTCGAGGTCTGTCCGAGTTTTATCAAGGCCGACGTTCAAAAGAAGGACAGAACACCTCATTCAAGAAATGTAGATGGAATTCTGGATGGATTGGACAAAGGAGACTGGGGACTAGGAGAATATTTAAAGGATATATCAGGGATATATCAGGAAAGTTAGAGGATATATCAGGAAAAGTTCTGTCAAGTTTCGGATTGAATTCTGAATTTAAAAGTCCGTGTGTCAACATATTTCAATGTTGACCCGACATATATCAAAAAAATAAAAAAAGAATGGACCCAAAATAACATAAAAGAATTTTTAAAGTTTTGTTTCTTTGAAAATAAAAACAATAAAAAAATAAAAGACTAAAAAAAGAAAACAATAAAAAATAAATGAGTGAGAACCCTGAAATTTTGTAAGGCTGGGAAATTAACAAAAACCGGTCGTTTTGAGCCATTCTTCTTTTAAATAAAAACGTTACTTTTTTTGATACTAAAAAATAAATAAAAATAAATAAATAAATACACACACAATCATCCACTTTTATTTTTTTTTAAACTTGAGAACCTATCATTAAAAGGTTTTTAAGATGTTTTGAGTGATTCATTTAGGGAAATAAAAAAGACAATAAAATTAAAAAAAAAAGAAGAAGAAAATTATTTTTAAAATATTAATTGTGTATATTTTTATTTTCTAAAATTGGTGAAAAAAATTGGGAAAAAATTTTTTCACTATTCGAATAGTTCTGAAACAATGACAGGTCGAGCTAATGAAATCTGATCCGAAACCCAACTCAAACTTTTTTAAAACTGCCCTATCATTGTTCTGAACTTATAAATTATGCTGGTACTGTGGAATCTTTTTTATAACGACACAATTTGGGATGACTTAAGCTGACGTGAGAAAGAAGGGAGGGACCTTTCTCCAGGACCCTCTCTCCAGCTTGGAAGGGGGCTGGAGAGATCCCGTTATGAAAAGAAACTTTATTTAATCTGACCTCCATTTTTTGTTAGATAACGGACCGAGATGAGATTTCTCAATCATAAATCAGTAAAGCAAAGCTAGGCTATAGCTAGCTGTAAAAGATTATTCGGCGGCTGGGAGCGAACCAGCATCTTCAGTAGACCGGACTGATGTGTTATCCATTAAACCGCGCGACCTACTGCATAGCCTTAGGAATTAAAAAGCTATTTGCCTTATAAATCCAGGTTATCGAGAATCTCGATCTTTTCGAAATCGAAATTCTCAACTAGAATAAAAATTTAATCTTTAGACTAAAAATTATTTGAATCCTCTCTATAAGGGGCCTACAAAGTTTAATAAATTTTAAACTTTGATTTTTAAACTCTTTTTTTCTTTATAAATTTAAGAGTGCAATTTAATAAGCCTATTTATTTATTCACATTTTCAATAATAACAAAAAAAATTTTTTTCAAAATTGGAGGCATTCATTTACTCTTTTTTGAATTTATCCTTTGAATTTTAAAAAAGAACAAAGTTTAATAAATTTATTTATTAAAATCCTTTATATTTCTGCACTTTTTTAATAAAATAATTTATTAAAAAATTTTCTATTTTTTTTCTAAAAATAGAAAAATAAATTATGAAGTAAAAGAATAAATTATAAAGGGTCCTTTAGCTAAGGAAAAAAATTTTTTAATACAAAAATTTTTGCAAAGCTCGAGAAAGACTGCACCCAAAATTGCACACTAGATTTAATCTATACTAATTTGGAAGGTAGATTGGCCGGGATGGAACCTTATCTTTCCCTCTTAAAATAAATATTGTATACTAAAAATAAAAGACCTATAGAATTTTTATTTTTTTAAAAATTCCAAAAAAAAAAATAAAAACGCACTAGAATTAAAAATATACTAAGTAAAATGTTTGTTTGTTTATATATTACTCAATTTCAAATTTTGAAATTTGATAAAATAAATTTTGAAAAAAAATTTTTTTTATTTTATTTTTGGTATGTTTATTTATTTTATTTTTTACATTTGGGAACGAAGAAAAAAATTATTTTTTAATTTTTAAATTATTTTTAAAAATATTTTTGAAAGTCATCCAAAAATTGAGGTGGAAAAAAATAATATTTTTTTTGATATTTATTCTTTTTATGACGTTTCTAAAAATTTTATTTTTTTAAAAAAATTGGGGAAATAAATGAATAATAAATAAATTAAATTTTTTTAAAATAATTTTTTGGAGGAAGGATTTTTAAATTTAATTTTCATTTAAATATCAAAAATGAGAATATAAAAAAATATTTTTGACTAAATTGGATCTTTCAAAAATTAAGAAAAATGCCAAAAAAATTAAAAGTTTTGCCGAACACTACTAAAAATGCGATGAGAAACACGTCTTACAAATTAGTGTCACTGCTTCTCCGAAAATTTCCCCGAGATTTTTTATCATTTTTTAATTCAAAATGAGAAATTCCTTCTATTTTTCATTAAAAAATATTTTTTTTATTTTAAATATGTATGTATTACCCTCATTTACATTTGTCAAATTAAACGACATTATACTGAATATCCCTGACAACGATCAATCTCCCGCACATTCTGTGCCTAACTTATTTTGAAGGGGATCACTAGTAAATCCCCCGTCCCAAAAATTGATAAAGATTAAAATATTTAGTGCCCTATTCGGTCTTGATATTTATTTGACTAAATTTAATTGAATTATTATATATTGAGTAAATTTCCCTTTAAAAATTATTCCCCTTTCTTTTATTTTAAAACTAAAATGGTCTAAATTTTCTTTGTAAATTTTTTATAAATTTTTTTGTGAAGTTCAGACTTGGAAAAAATTCATTCGAGAGAAATACAAATTAAAAAAATTTTTTTAATTATTTTTTAAAAATAATTTTCCTTAAATTATCAAAAAAAAAATAAAAAAAATTTAAACAAATAATTAAATTAATTCTAAAAAAAAATTTTTTTTAATTATTTTTTAAAAATAATTCTCCTTAAATTATCAAAAAAAAAATAAAAAAAATTTAAATAAATTATTAAATTAATTCTAAAAAAATAGAACTGAATTCTAAAAAAAATTTTTTTCCTTCAATTTATTTAACACAAAATTTGTATATAAATAAAAATGAAGAGATCGAATAAATTTTTAATTTGAAAAAAGAATTTTTTTTTTAATTTTAATTTTTGGCACATTGCTTCGTCTAAATTATAGTGTATTATGGCCTGTATTTATTTTTCTGTACCCGTTTAATCAACAAAATTTTACATAAACTTCCTTTTTGTAATTGCCACCAATCGTCTGAAAAATAAAAAAAATTATTTAAAATAAAAAAATCAGAATAAATATCAGAATAAATATCAGAATTAAAATCAGAAAATAAAAATTTAAGGGAGGGATGGGATGCTATGGCGCAAAACAGTTAAGGCGCGCATCTATATATGGAATCGTTTCCAAGAACTTTTAGTTATGAAATTTTTTTCTTATATTCCTAATATTCTTAACTACCTATTCCTAAAATTTCAGAATTTTATGTGCAGAATTTCAAAAGTTATGGCCAAAAAACTAGCAGAAATAAGCATTTTTACTACCTTTTTGGCCATATCTTCTGAAATTCTGAACAAAAAATTCTGAAATTTTCAGAGAGGCTAGCTACCACTATCAATCATAGGTGTACAAAATTTCAGAATTTTATCTTCACTTTTGTTGGTTTTATAGCTTTTAGCGTCAACGTCGTTCAGAGGAAATTTCGCTACCTTAAATTCTGTTTAAGTCCCCCTCCACTATTTTTTGGTGTATTTGTTGGACGTTGTTGTCTTTGTTGTTCTTCTTTTTCAACGAAAATTGTATTATTAAAATTTGGATTAATATTTTGATTTTGTTGTTGTTGTGCAATATTTGTTGTTATTACCCTTCGATGGTGACATAAAGCATGTAAAATAGCCAAATCAAACACTTCCTTTAAATATTTCAGAATTTATTTCAGAATTATTTTAAAATTAATTTCAGAATATTATCAGAATTAATGGAAAAATGACAAATTAAATATCAGAATTTCTATCAGAATTATTTCATAATTAATTTGAAATCAGAATTGAAACCAGAATTAATTTCAGAATTTTTTTCAAAAAATCAGAATTAATTTCAGAATTTTATCAGAAATATTTTCAGAATAGCACAAAAGAATCAGAATAAATTTTAGAATTTCATTGTTAAAATCAGAATTAATTTCAGAACAAAATTAAGTAATGATACCTTTAAATTTTGCTGAGTAACAGCAGAACATTCCAGCCAATGCAATTGTAGTCAAGAAGCTAATTGTCCCATTACGCTAGGTTCTATTGCTTCTCCTCGACGAGTGTTCATTCTCTGATCGGATTGAGTTCCAACCAATATAACTATGAGGATTTTTTGTTTATTTTTTTTAATTGAGAGGGTTTTTTTAAATTAATTTTTGAAGCATTTTTCAAAAAAAAATTTTTTTTTCGAATTTCAAGACTATTTTTGAAATAATTTATCTCCTAAATAATTATAAAAAAAATTTTTTAAATAATTTTACTAGGTGCAGAAGGAGCTAATGCACGTATCTCTGGCAACCAACGTTGCGTAGCTGAACGTAGTGTGGATATTTTTGCAACGCTAAAAATTAATTTTTTTTAGATTTTAAAAAACAATTTAAAAATTTTCCCTTACTTAAAACACAACAAAAAAACAGAAGCATCAGCATAACCCAAAGGGCGAATTGTATCAAATTCTGACCTTCCTGCAGTATCACACAATTCTAATCGCAAGGGTTTTCCATCCACACAGACTGTTACTTTAAAATAAAGAAAGATTCGAAATTTATTATTTCTGGTATTTATTCATAAAATTAATTCTGGAAAAATAATTCTGAAAAAAAATTCTAAAAATAGATCTGCTAGTACTCTAATTCTGAAAATAATTTATTATCTTATTTAAATTTTGAAATTAATTCTGAAATAATTAAACTAAATTTAATAAATTAATAAGGTTACCAGAATAATTGTCAAATGCTGTTGGACAATAACGTTCTAAATTATTTTTAATTTTATTTAAAAAATATTTTTTTTATTAAAAATTTTTTAATGATTTTTAATTAATTTTTAATTAATTTTATATTTCTAAAATTTAAATAAAATATTTAATTAAAATTTAAATAACCACAAAATCCATTTCTTGTGTATGACACAACCAAAGAAGTTTTTCCTACACAGGGGTCTCCAACTAGTACACAACGAAGATGAAGCATTAATATATTTTTTTAATTTTATTTTTATCTAAATTTAAAAAAAAGGACAATTTTTGTTTAAAAAATTTTCAAGTTTTAAAATTTATTCTTGCTCTTTTCATCCAAAATTTACTCAATATGCAATAATTCAATTAAATCTAGTTAAATAAATATTAAGAGCGCACAGTGTACGGGTTGGGTCATTTGATCGCTTATCAATTTTTGGAGCGGGGGATTTATTAGTAATCCCCTTTAAAATAAGTTACTGTATATGCTCTAATAATTACCCTGGGTAATTATTGTTTCAACCTCTCGCTGAAGGGGTTAATTAATAAAGCGGGTGTAATTATTCGAGAGAGGGTAATTAATAGAGCATATACGGTAGGCATGGAAGGTGTGTGTGAGATTGCGGTATATCCTTTGAGTAGTGGATACATATTTGGATTGAGATTTTTTATAAATTATTTTTAGATCGCTTTTTATTAAACCGATATTTTACAAAAAATGACTAGAAACAAATATTAATTCAGAGCGATACAAGGTGGGAAAACAGTCGCTGATAATGAGATATCTCCAACATTTAGCTACCGCCAGAATTAAAGAGAATGTCTTCTAAAAATAAAGTCGAACCCCATTGTAAAAAATACCCCCTTTGTGATAAAACTGTATTTACAATAGAGTTGTATCTTAAATAGAGGGTAACACTTAGAGAGCTCCAATGACCAACCAATTTTAAATTTCATACTCTCAATGAGTGTATTTTGTAATTGGTATAGTTATAATACATTCGAGGTCCGACTGAATAAAGGTCCGACTATCCGTGTATTTATAATTTTAAAAAATTAAAAAAAAAATTTTTAATTTATTAAAAATGAAAGAATAAATTTCACGCATTTGCTCTTTCAAAAAATAAAAATAAATAAAATTAGATAAAAATGTTGCTATTTATTTGAGAAATGTGAGGGTATAATTAAGAAGAATTTAGATTAATTTCTAATTTTTAGTTTAATGGTTTTTGGTTCTTTTTGTACAAAAAAGGCAAAAAAATATTAAAAAAATATTTTTTTCCTAATTTTTCGGTATTTAATTGAATTGATCAAAAATTAAGAGTTTTTATTTTAAGAAAAAATTGTGAAAAGAAATTAAAAATAATTAGGTAATTAATAAATATTTATTAAATATTTTATTAGGAAAATTAAACCATTTTTAAATTATTTATTTTAAATAAATATTAGTTAATCTTTCAATCTTAATTTCTAATTTTCTTAATTTTTGGGACGGGGGATTTACTAGCGATCCTCTTTAAAATGAGCTAGGCATGGAAGGGGGAGCTATTACCTATATTTTCTGGATGGCTTCTATTCATAATTAGTTTTCCGGAACTTCTATATTTAAGTTTTATGTAAGTTTTACTGAAAAATTATAAATTTAATTCTTCCGGAAAGCTCTATATTATAGTTTCCGGAAAGGTTACTTTTTCAAGTTTTCCCTAAAGCTTAATTTATTATATGTAGCTCTTGAATATTATCCTTCCGGAAAGTTTATTTTTTATAGTATTTAAGTAATCCCGGAAATTTAAAAATACATAGCGATATTAATTTTCCGGAAAGCTTCTTTTAAATTAAAATTTCCGGAAACTTGTCATTGTTATATAAATTCCGGAAATTTATTTATTTATCGGTATAACTTTTATTTTTAATTTAGCGTATAAGACAATTTATTAAGATAGAAAAAATAATATTTTAAAAATTTAAAAGGGCAATTAATTCATTTTAATTTAAAATCAATTAAATATTTTTAAACAATTTTTGGATAATTTTTATTGTTTTTAAATATTATTTAAAGTAAATAAAATAAAAGATAACGTCACAAAAAATATTTTATTTACCATAATTAAATTTATGATAGTCTAGTAAAAATTAGAAAAAAATATTTTTTTATATTTTTACATACTAAAGAATATTAATCATTTTATATTTTCTATATTTATTCCATTCTTTGTTTTATTTTTAATTTTTTTAATTATAATTAATTTTATTTTTACGATTATTTGGTTATTTAAGTGATCCGGAAAGTTTATATATTTACAAACCTTTGAATATTAATTTTCCGGAAACTATGTATTAAAAGAATTAATAAAGCCACTATGTATACTATAACTTTTCAGGAATATATAATACAAAACTTTCCGGAAAAATTAAATTTAGAATCTTTCCGGAAACTATAATATGAAAGTTCCGGAAAATCAAATCTTTAATATTTTCCGGAAAATAATATGCTACATAAAACTTTTCCGGAAAAAATAAATTTAAAAAAATAAATTCAAAACCTTTCCGGAAACTATAATATAAAAGTCCGGAAATAATATTCTATAACTTTTCCGGAAAACTTGTATATGTGTAATATAAACTTTCCGGAAACCTTATAATAAATAGAAGCCTTCCGGAAAATATAAAATATTATAAAAGTTATTTCCATTTTTAAATATTAAGCTTCTACTGTCGCCAAAAATAATTTTAAATAAAAAAGAAAGATGTTAAAAATCAAGAAATAAATTTTACAAATATAAAGCAGAATACAAAAATCATTTTTATATATTTTTTAACATATTTAATCATTTTTCAGAACAAAAAATAAATAAAGGTTAATATAGAGTTTGGTAGCGACAGTTACCAATTTCCTTATGAATTACTTTGTCTTTTTTTTATTTTGCCGAAAAGATGATTGAGTTGACCGATTTTTTTTTAATTTTTAGTACTAGGTGGTATTAATAATTATTAATATTAATAATAAATCGGAAAATGAGAAAATAAAAAAATGAAAGAAAAATTAATTAAAAAATAAATAAAGGAAGTTGAAGAAGAAAAACTGGTAAATAATTTTTTAAAAATTATTAGTTAGTTTTTTTTAAAGTTTTTTTGAATGAGTTTTTTGAAGACTGGCGCCTTTGAATATTAAGCAAGTTTTGTTTATTTTTTATTTTTTTCCTAAATTAATTATTTTTTGGACAGTATGTTTTTCAAGGAAGGACGACTGGGCGCGCGGTCATAAAAAAGGCAATAAATTACCTAAATTTATGAAATTTTGCAGGGATATCTTTGATAGTTTTAAGTATCTACTCTGAAAATTTCAAAATTTTTAGTCAAGTATTTGTTAAGTTATGGTCAAAAATGTATCAATTTTCGGTGAAAAATGAGTACTTTTGGCTGTTTCTCTAGCATAATTTCAGAAATATCAAACCAGAAATTCTGAAATTTAATTTTTGAGTTATTTAACAATTTATAAATAAAATAAGACGAGGAAAATAAAAATTAAAAGTTGAAACAAAAAAAAATTTTTAAATATATTTTTTACTTAATATATAATTATTAGTTAATTTATTAGTTTGTTATTTAATTAAAATAAATTAATTAATTAATCATTTTAAATTTATATTAATTTGAGAAACACCTAGACAGTTTAAGGCACGTGGTTAAACTTTAAAAAAATTTCTTGTTTACTATAAATTGTGAGAAAATTATTTTACCCTATCTCAGCTTTTTTAAAATAAATTTATAAACTTATTAATCAAAAAATTTCTATAAATGTCGAAATGATCATTTTAAAGTGTTTCTTAAATTTTTAAATAATTAACGATCACCTATTTATTTAATTAATTTTATTGGGGCAAAATGTCATCGAGAAATAATTTATCGAAATCGTGGGAAGTAAGTTTGAACAAGCAGGGGATGCCTTAAGAACAGATCGCGGGAAGTAAGGTGTCGGAACTTGGAACTGTCGGAGCTTGCTCAAAGTCGAGGCACGGAAAACTGAATTCCTTTTTTAAATTTAATTTAACCTCTACTTAATAAAGAATTAGAAATTGAGGTAGAAATAGGAAAGACAACTTCTTAAACATATTTTTATTATTAATACATCTAGTGATATATTTAATTTTTCACATCAAATTTTTCTTAACAAAATTAAAAATCTATCGCTTCAAAGATGGAAATATTTTATTTCCTTGAATAACTATCCTGGGTAATTATAGTTTAAACCTATCGTTGGAGGGATTAATTAATCGAAGGAGGGCAATTATTTGAGGGAGAGCAATTAATATAGGTTATAGGTAAATTTGAACAGATAATTAAAATAATAATTGTTAAAAAAATTCTTTGAGAAAATTAAAAGGAGATAAAGTTTGACGAGATTTAATTGTTGTGTGTTGATTGCCCTCTAATTAAATACTTTTATATATTGTTGATTGCGATATTTAATTAATTGATAAATGAATTGGTCTATCGCCGAAGCTGGAAAATATAAAAATAAGGAAAAAGACTGGCAGAAAGAGATGAGGAAGGGGGGGGATATGTTTGGGCGGATGTAAAAATAAAAAGGATTATTTATGGAAAGAAAAGGAAAAAAAATAATTTTTTGGAAAATAATGTAGAGGTTATAAATAAATTTAATTAAAGTTAAATGTCAGTTTGTTGTAGAAGGTTATGTGAAATTTATGTGAAACATTTTGAGAAAAGCATTGCCAAAATAAACAAATTTTGTGGGAATGTCTCTGCTTATTTGGAATTCTAAGGAATATTCCCAGAATTTATTCTTTCATTTTATTTCACAGCCGTAGAAGCACTAATTAACAATCAGTAATGAAAAATAGCCATCAAATACTAATCATTTAGCAGTAGTAATCAAAATCAGATTGGCAAATAGTAAAGGTTTATTTAATATTTCCTAGAAAATTTTGACTCTAATACAAAAATAAATATACCAGAACTTATGTATTTAAAGCTATTATACAACTCTTGGATCCAATCTCTCTCCTAGCAATCCCTCATAGCTCTACTTCCCCTTGAGAAAAGTTGGGTCTCCTCATAATTCCTCAAATGTCCAACTTTCCTCTCAACACTTTAAAAAGGGATAAATTTATTTTTAAATATCATATAAACAGGAAGAAATAGTAAAACACTTTCTTAAAAATTTGGTGATAATCAACATTGACTTGCTTTGTCATTTTATTTTATTTATTTCTTGTCATTTCTCGCCTTTAATTTTCGCGCATTCATGCCCTTCCTTTTTATTTTCTCAAAACTAAAATCCTTTTTCTGTCAATTTCTCGGTTTGTGTGTGTGTGCACTCTAGTAATCCATCATTTTGAATATTTAAATATTTTTAAAATTTATATATATTTTTTTCTTGCAAAATATTGCACTTTTTAGAGCAAATAAATGGTCAATTTTTAAATAAAAAATTATTAAAAAGGTTGCAAATAAGTTGGTAAAAGGTTTGAAAAATGTTTTAAAAAAGTTGCTAAAAAGTTGGAAAAAAGTTGGTAAAAGGTTGGTAAAAAGTTTTGAAAAAGTTGGTAACAGGTTGGAAAGAGGTTGCAAAAAAGTTGGTAAAAAGTTTCTAATAAGTTGGAGATGTTGGAAAAAAAAGTTGCAATAAAATAATAAGTTGGTAAAAGGGTGTAAAAAAGTTGGAAGTTCGTAACAGGTTGGAAAAAGGTTAAAAATTTAATTAAAGTTGGAAAAATATTTGGGAAAAAGGCTGGTAATGTAAGAGAGGAAATAATAAAAAATAATTTTTTAAAGAAAATACATAAATTTTCCGGAAATGTTGACTGCCCTACTTTTCCGGAAAATTATTTTTGGGCGCAGTATTTATTTGCGCGCAGCCTTTATGTTACTCAACACATTTCACTATTTTAAAAATAAAATTGAAGGAATTTGAGGAAGGATTATTTAGAATATTTTTACATTTTTCATTTAAAGATGAGTGAGAGATAAGAATGCAAAAAATAAATAAAAAAATAATAAAAAATTGTGTACAAATCGTCGTCTGCCTCACTTTTTTATACAAGGTAAACAAAAAACTGGAATAATAAATAAAAATAATTAAAGAAAAATAAAAAAATAAAAAGTGGGTATAATATTTAGAAAAGATAGACAATAATGAAGAGGAGGTTGAAGGGCTCAAGGGAATTCAAATTACGGTGATAAGGGTATGGGGTCCTTAAAGAGTGATAAATAAGTTCCATTCTACATGGGACGTTTCTGATTTAATTTACAATAGGAATCAATTTTTTTGGATAATGGGGGCAGGATCAAAAGGAACTTCCTCTTCTCTGTGGACCAGGAATTTTCCAGATAGAATTACCAGGTGAATCCATCTATCCGCCAACTCTGTTACCTCCCCCCTCCCGAGGAAACCATATAATTTTGTAAATTTTATTTTTACATGAAAAAGTAACAAAAATATCTGTAAAAATATTAATAAAAAACACACGTCTTTTATTATGTAAATCGTCATGGAAACGACGCATTTTCCCCCTTTTATTTGCCCGACAATTGGAAATAAAATTTATTTATTTTTAAATGTCTTAAAATTATAATCTTAAAAATGCTAAAATGTCAACAGAAAATAATATTAAAGTAGTAAATAAAAATATTTCTGCAGAACGTTTAGGTTTACTTAGAGAAGAATGCCAAAGATTAGGGAAAATGTTAGAAGAACAAATTCAACAACACTATTTTAGGTAAATAAGTTTTAATAAATAAACGGAAATAATATAAAAATAAATTCCGGAGATATAAACAACTTTCCGGAAATATAAAATATATTCCGGAAAAATTAATATGTATTTTCCGGAAAATTTTATATTTTTCCGGAGAAATTATTATAATATGTATTTTTCCGGAAAACTTTATATTTTTCCGGAAATAATATGAAAATTGATACCAGAAATGTAAAACTTTCCGGAAAAATAAAATAAATTCCGGAAATATACAAATAGAATCTTTTCCGGAAAAAATATAACTTGCTGCAGAGTAAAATATATTCTGAAAGTGTAATATTTAGTAGAGACTTTTCCAGATATATAGTATATAATGTTTTATTCCGGTTTATACTAGTCTATAAAACTCAGTTACTAGTCATTTCAAACTCTAAAACCTTCCGGAAAGATAATAAATAAGAAACCCTGAATAAGTGTTGACTTTATTTTTCAACAAAAAAATCTTTAAAAATAATTTAAAATTATTTTCAGATGTGGAATAAACATTAATTTCCATCAACAACCTAATAACTTGACAAATAGAAAAGCTTTAGCAACAATTTTGAAAATCAGCAAACCTCCTCAACTTCCAGAAAAATTAAAAGAAAAATCCCCTTCTCCCCTAAAATATTCCCCTCCTCCAATTTATCAATTTAAAAGGAAAAATAATTTTCTAAACCAAAGTCCTTCTCCCTCAAACATTTTTTATAATTTTAATCAATTTATTTTTCCACCAATACAAAGATGGCATCCAACAGTCTGGCCAACAAAAAAGAAAAATTCTCCTAAAAATAAATTAAAAAATAATTTAATAAATGAAGTGAAAGACAACGTCTCTAAAACCCGTATTGTTGAATTTCCTGCTAATGCTACAATTCCTAAACCTTTTTGGTTCACTAAACGGTAGATATTAAATTTATAGTAAAAATGCTGTTAAGTTTCCGGAAACTTCAAGTTTTCCAGAAAATTAAATTAAATAATTTCTAGTGTTTCCGGTTTTGTGGTTAAGTTGGTTTTCAAAGTTTTTCTAAGGGTGATGGTTCGATGCCCTCATAGTTCTAATTAATTTTTACGATTTTTCGCGACCGTATTTTCACTTATGCAGCATTCTAAAATGTTTTTAATTTTTAAAAAATTTTAATTTACATATTTTATGCCTAAAAATTAAATTTCTTCCATATTAGCCCTCCAATCCCTTGTATCTATGCAGAACGTCACTTGCATCAAATGATGGAAGAAAAGCGTCAGGAAGACCTCCAATTCAAATTGCATCGTTTCCGTGCTCGTTCAGTTCCAATAAGTACATATAGACAACCAAACTTTGATTGGAAATCAAAAAATCAGAGGTTTAGAACGCGCTCACTTCCCTCAAGAAGTTTAACTTCTGCAGCCTGTTCTTCTTCTGATTTTGCTTTGAATGAGAGGAAAGCTAATCTGCATACACGATCACCTCCCCTCTCAACTTATTTAAGACCTTCAAGTTGTAGCCAATCAGTGGAGGAATTGAGAGCATTGAGAGCACAAAGAAGGAGTGTTGAACTTTTATCCAAAGCTCGTGGACCTATTGGGGTTGAGGTAAAGTTGAGGGAAATATACAGTCGGACCTCACTTATAAATGCGCCCTCGAGGCTGAAAAAACCGTATCTTATAATGAGGTGTATAATAAATAGAGGGTATCGCTTAGGCAACTCACTAGCCCACCTTCTATTTTTCCTTAGTCTCTCATCCTCATATGCCGTGTGGACTTTCTCTCATCCTCATATGGATAGTCTATGCCGTGTGCTACGCGGTTCCGAGACCTCTTGTGTTGAGTATATTTTAATAAGGGAGGTCCAACAAGGTTAAATTTCATATTCAAAAATTACAGGAACACTCTATAAGATGGAGAATTCTTTACAAAATACGCCATTCCCAACAGTGTTTGGCCCCTTCAAGGCCTCTTTCTAACAGTTTTAGAGCTCAAACAATGCCCGACTTTGTTAAATTACAAGAAGAATTTAGTAGAAAATTGGCAGCTAATAGAAGATTTAGAGCTAGCACCGTACCTAGACCCTTCCATTTAAGTGAAAGAAGATACAATGGAGAGATACGTGGACATAGTTGTGAAGTAATTTGGCAGGGATTTTTAATTTTTTTAAAATTTTTTGAATTTTTAGAGTTGGACTAGGAAAGATAGGGAAGATAAAAGAAGAAATATGGAACCAGAAAGAAGACAAGAAAGGGGAAGAAAAGTGTGGAGGTGATTGATAATAAACAATAAAATTAAAAAAATAAATGGTGATATGTAGAAATCATAGATTTGTCTAGTTTATAAAATTTAAAATTATTAAAAGATTAAAAATAAATAGGATTAAATTTAAAAACTTTAGTCCAAAATTTAATTTAAATCCCCTAAAATGTACAACTAATGCCCCCATTTTTCTTTTCCCTTTTGGATGTAAGAAGATAGCCATATACCTAATAATAAACTAAAAATATAACTGAATTTCTGTCAAATTTAGTATGGGGGAGCAGGAGAATTTATTTGAATTAAATTAAATTTGAAGAATCAATACAAAAATTAAGTCAACACAATTTTTATTTTTACTTTTACAAAAATTAAATAAATTAAAGAATGAATGGTGGAGAGAAGACAATAAGGGAGGGGATGGAAGCTTTTATAAGCACTGAGAAAAAAGGGGAAACAAACGAAATACATAAACGACAAAAGGGTACATTTAAAAAAAGGTCAAATTTATTTAAGTCCATACGACATCCCTCCCATTCAGATGCGACGTCCCTTGGAGCATTTTGTAAAGTTTTTACGAAAGGCGTCTGGTGGCGGGTGAATTCGATCATGGTTCTTCAGCGTCGCCAAGACACTGAGGACCGTCCCTGCTTATATGGATGAGTTCTGACTGGCGAACGATAATTTGAAGACCCCGGTCGATGTTGTCTGCGCCGAATTGGTGATCGAGGGTCAGTAGGGCGGCGGCGGTCACCAAGACTTCCACGCTCCCCTCGCCTGATTGGTGTCTCACTTGCTGGCCTAACAACTACAATTCTCGAATGGATCCTCTTCCTTCCTTCTTCTTTTTCTCCTGGAAAACTTCCCACACTATAAATCCACGCTAGCATGGCTTTCACACCATGTTCCGTCATCAAACCATTTTTGTTAATTCGGTGGCCGGCAAAAGATTCTCCGTATCGAAATACTTCTCCTAGACTTCTTCCGTTCTCTCCTACTAAACCTAGCTTTATGTTTGTTCCGGCTAAAAGTGGAGGCATTAATCTAATTAATTCTTCGTATTCTTCTTTTTTCGAATGAATATATGGCGGAATTGCCCAAAGAATTTGTAAGTGAGTGTAGGGAGAACAAATTTCACGGATTCGATTAAAATTTTCTTGAATTGTTTCCAAATTAACATTTTGAATTAAAGCATCTCTTCCAATAACAATTAATAATCCTTTAACTTTGCTTGAAAGAATAACAGAAGAAATGGCCCGAATAATTCCACTTAAACCTTCTTCTTCATTAGTTAAAGCTTTAATATTTGTCATTTCTTTTGTGAGCTGAACCGCAGATGAGTCACCAAGAATCACCCGAGGCAAAGTAATAAGTTGTTTTCGGTGGATTACTTTTGCTCGAATTTCTTCTAAAATCCAATTTGACAGTGTGAACAGATCGCACCAAGCTTTCTGCTCAACTTGCTGTTGAGTAGTAAAAGGCATTATTGGGAGTTTGATGTGGATAGGAGAAAATTCACTTTGTTGTAATAATTGGAAGGAATGATTACAATTTCGAATCCAGGCTTCTAATGACATTTTTAAATCTTCTTCTATCGGAAAAATGTCTTTGGGTATTAAATCACCTTTCCCTCCAATAAACATAATAAACTCTTCTTTTGGCTCGCCTTCAATAATTGTTTGTGTCAAACGACGTGCTGCAGTAGAAGAAGAAAATTGGCGGAGAATAAAAGTTGTCAACAAAGCTTGTAAAGGAGTCTTTGCTATTTTTGTGCCGAGAGTTGTCTGACGACCAAGAACAGGGTCTAATTCAGAGATTTCTAATGGAGAACATTCTTCATGCCCTTCTCCTTGACATGCTTTTGTCCAGTCAATTATGCTTGAGTCCTCCTCCTCCTCATCTAAAAAATTTGTCGTCTCTGACAATTTTAAATTAAAGTTTTTAAATTTTTCAGTTTTTTCTTTTTCATTTAAAATAAACAACGTTGCAAACAAATGTTTAAAGGGTGCTTTCTTTTTTGGGAGTATAGAAATGTCAGGAATTCCAGGTGTTGGGATTTTAATCAATCTTTCTAAAGGAACAGTTATTTGGTCAGCATCAGGTTTATCTATTGGGATTAACACAGCAGAACTTTCAGTTACTTCCAAAATTTTAAAAGGTCCAAAGTGATTCCATCCTAATTTTTTATTTGTCAATTTCTTAGCTTCTGAAGGATAGATTACCATTACTCTTTCTCCTATAATAAATTTTTTCTCAGTCACGCACGGTCTTTTATCAAAATCAATTTTTTGTCTTTCTTGCGCAATTTTTGTATTTTCTCGCGCTTCGCCAATTATATTTGCCAAATTTTCTCTAAACAATTGAAGATAAGTCTCTTCATCAACAGTATATCTAGGGTCAACGCCGAGTGAAATGTTTTTATCCGTAGGGAAATTTATTGTTCTCCCGAACATTAGAGTGTAAGGCGAGAATCCAGTCGTTTCTGAGGGAGTGGCATTTATTGCAAAAACAACATAAGGAAGTCTTATATCCCAATCCCATTCTGATGGAGTTGTCCTTTTTAACAGTCTAATTATTGTATGGTTCATCCTCTCAACTAGACCATTTGCTTGTGGATCATATCCTCTAGTTGTGCTAACTTCAGTTTTCAAAATTTTTGTTATGTTTTCAAGGGTTGAATTGACGAACTCCTTCCCTCTGTCTGAGTGAATTCTTTTTGGAGCCCCATAAATTAAAATAAAATTTTCGACAAAAGCTCTAGCGATTGTTTCAGCCATTTTATTTGGAATTGGTTCAGCCACAGTCCATTTAGAGAAATGGTCAACACAAACAAGTATGTATCGATTTTTTGCTCTACTGCGTCCTATTTCCAAAACATCAAGACAGACTAATTCCAAAGGTTCACTAGTTTTTACAGTTTTTAAGCCTGGTTGATTTGATCTAGGCTCTCGCGTATAAGCACAAATACGACACTTTGCAACAGTATGCGAACAATCAGCTCTCATATTATTCCAAAAATATTTTTCTGCTAACTGCATGTAAATTTTTTTGGCACTCAAATGACCTGCACAAACACCAGAATGTCTTTCTTCAATTAGTTTTTGTCGGAATTTTCTCGGAACAAAAAGATGTAAATTCCCCGTATTTTGGTCGCAACGGAAAAGTAATCCTTCAATTAGAGTGTAGAAAGGAGCGTAAGCTAACGTTTGCTGTTTTTCTCTGGGATCATCGGGTAAGATTCTCTCTTTGAAAAATTGAACAAGCGCTCGCATTTCGCTTTCTTCAGTCGCCTCTACCCATTCTTCTCTATTTACAAAACTTTCTTTTTCCGGTTCCTTCTGCGTTATCATTCCTACTTTAATTTGGTCCATTGCTTCTGGTGTTTCCGGAAAATTTCTGGAAAGGACATCTGCCACAATGTTATTTTTCCCAGGGTTATACTCAAGTAGTAAAATAAATTTTGATTGGAGTTCCATAATCCATCTATCTACTCGAAGATTTCCTGTTTCGCCTTTCTTCTTAAACATTGGGACTAAAGCTCGATGGTCTGTCAAAACTCTTGTAGGAATCATAGTTATAAATTGAGCAAATTTATTTGCGCCGAATTTTACTGCTAATGCTTCTAGCTCTGTTGGTGCATATTTTCTTTCTGCCTGGTTACATTGGCGCGAAGCAAAGTAAAGCGGCCTTATTTTTCCTTCTAAAGTTGGTTGACAAAGGACTGCTGCAATCCCTAATTTACTCGCATCTGTCATAATTATAAACATTCTTTTCGGATCTTTTTGTGCGGCATCAAAATCTGGAAAATACAGCACAACATTTTCTGCTATTTTCTTTTTGAGTGTTTCAAACGCTTCTTTTTCCTCTTCACCTATTTTTATTTTATTGTCTTTTTTCAAAAGTCGGAATAATGGAGCTGCTATCTTCCCAAATTCATAAATAAATTTCCTATAATATGTCATGAATCCTAGGAATGATTGTAGCTTCTTTTGAGTTGTTGGGATTGGAAATTCAAGAATAGGTTTTACTCTATCAATGTCTTTTTTAATTCCCTCTTGTGTAAGTATGTGGCCGAGAAAAGGTAGTTCCTTCGCAAGAAAACAACATTTCTTTATTTTCAATTTTAAACCAGCTTCTCTAATTCTTTCAAAAATTATTTTCAAATGACTTATATGTTCTTCAAAAGAATTACTCGCTACAAGAATATCATCGATGTAGACAAAGACAAATTGATTTAAAATTCCCTCGAAAAGTCTATTCATGAAACGTTGAAATGTTGCAACAGCGTTTGTCATACCGAATGGCATTACTAAAAATTCGTAAAGGCCTTTTTCTGTAGCAAATGCTGACTTTTCGATAGAATCCGGATCCATCCTAATTTGCCAATAACCAGTCATAAAATCCATAGTACTGAAGACTTTCTTATTTCCCAACATCATGAGTGTGTTATCAATGTTTGGAAGCGGAAAAGCATCTTTTACTGTAACGGAGTTTAGACCTCGATAATCGACACAAAATCGAACAGTTCCATCTTTTTTGGGTACTAAGACAATTGGGCTAGCCCATGGAGACCAAGAATTTCGTATGATCCCTCTAGCTAAATAATCTTGAATCATTGCAGCGACCTTTTCTCTTAAAGCGTAAGGCATCGGACGAGCACGCATTTTTATTGGCTCTGCATCACTAGTTTCAACGTGGTGTGTTACAACATCGGTTTGAGTTAGTTCTTCATCATTTAAAGCAAAAATGTCAGAATAAACACCGATAGCTTCCTCTAATTTCCGAATACTTTCTCCATCTTTAGACTTTATCGCTTGTTTTGCTTCCTGTTCTATTTGATTTTGCCTATCGTGTATTTCGTTACTAGTCAAATTTAAGGCGCGAACAAACGCAGTATTCCCCAGTTTGAGCGTATTTTCAGCCTCAATTACTTCTTTTACAACTTCTAATTTTCCAATACCTTCACCTTTATTTAATTCCAAAGGGATAGACAATTTGTTAGTAATTGGGACTGTCGAAGTAGCCTGCGCAGATGAAATAACTCCTGGTTCGATGTGAAATTCAGAGTTTTCTTTTTCACTACTCGAAAGAATTGCTTCTTTTCCAGTCAAATATTTTCCATTTATTTCAACTGGCACTAATGTTGTGGATCTGGGAGCTAAGACAGTTTTAAAAACAGCTGTAACTTGAGTCATTTCCTCTTCAGTTTCATCCAAATGTTCAAAATCAATTTTGGTTAAATTTGACTCATCAAACATTTTAAATCCTAAGGCTCCTAAAGCATTAGTTCCTACAATGACATTTGATCCGAAAGGGGCCGTCGAAACATGAAGACTAATATCTACAGGCAATGTATTTTGACGATTTGCAGGCAGACTAACAACTCCATATGAACGTATCGATTGGCCATTAATGTCTACAATGTGCATTGAATCTCGACAAAAATTTTCTTTAGTTAAAGTGACTTTTTCCTCTTTTAAAATTTTTGCAAGAAATTCAGCAGAAATTAAAGAAACTTGTGCGCCGCCATCTGCTATTGCTGTTGCCTTTTGCCCATTAAAGAAAATATCAAAATTAACAAGTTTGCCCACTTTTGGTGGCATCAATTTTGTACTTTCCTCCTCTCTTTTCTCTTGAATACTATTAATCCATCTCATTATTTCCTTATGCGCGTTTTCTTTTTCGCTAGCAACTTTTCCTTTTTCAATTTCTTCGCTAACAATTTCATTTAAACGCACACATTGAGCCGTTCTTCTTTGATTGTTATTTGGGGTATTTGCTCTGTTTTGGTAATTACTGTTCGAATTATTTCCAAAATAATTTCGATTTTGATTCGAAGTGTTATGGGTTATTGCCAAGTACTTATTTTGTCGATTTGGACCCTGAGTGTCTCCAGAATTTCGCCAATTGCTTGCTTGATTGCTAGTACCAGGGTTTCTTTCGCGACAATAAGTTGCAATATGTCCCTGTCTTCCACAAATATAGCAATTTCGATTTTCTTGCCATTGAAGGGCTGCTCTAACATTCTGATTTTCAATAGGCTGCTGAATTCTTAAAGTGCGATTTTGATCATTGCGGTAGTAATTTTGGCTTTGTCTTTCAAACGTTTGGTGCGTATTGTTTGGCCTATGCTTTATCATGTTTTTAGCAGCTTCAGCTCTTGCGGCTAATGCAATAAAAGAATCGTAAGACATGTTTGGAGTACGTGACAATTCTAAAGACAAAGCAATCTCAGGACAATCTAAAGCTCTCAAAAAGTGTTTGATGGCATAATCATCAATTAAATATTGATTTAAGCCTGGATAAGCACGACGGACAACACCATAAACACGTTCGGACAGTTGATCAATATTCTCGCCTTGACGACGTTTCAACCCAGTAAAAAGTTGATCGAAAGCCTGCGCTTCCCTAGCGTCTAAATTCTCCAGAATTGCAATCATTTTTCTCTTTACAAACGCGTATAAACTTTGCGAGCCAAATGAATTTATCTCTTCGCTATCAAGCGCAGCGTTTAAGGCTCTTTCTGCTTTTCCTTCAACTTTTGACTGCAGTGCGCGTATTCTCTGCGCGTCTGTCCACTCTTCAGTTCCTAGATCAAATCTCCTAAAGAATGCTCTAATCTTATCAGAACCTTCTCTACCATCAATATCAGGAATTTTATCTAAAATCAATGCAGCTTCCAAACGATTAAACGTGCTAAACTGCTGTAAAGGACCGCGAACTAAATCTACTTGCTGATTAGGTACTCTTACAAATGTTTCTCCGCGGATAAACTGATTTTCTGCTGTATACCCCTGATTTTGAGTTTCAAACTGGTGGGGAGTCTTTTGAAAATTCGTGCTTTGCCCGCAGCGTTGTTTAAAATTTTGGTTTTTCCTGTTTTTATTATTTTCCATATTTTGATTATTCCCACCTTTTCCAGCATCAGATTCAGCAATCAATTCATTTTGATCCACATCGTCCAAAACAACATCTTCACCTTCCAAAAGATCGTCTTCATTTCGAAAATCTACAAAATTTTCAGAATGTTTATTTTGATTGTTTCTGTTTAGTCCAGCCGAATCTCGGACATTCCCGTTTTCAAAATAGGAATGGTCCTGTAAATCTTCAGCCCTATGAGTCGGTTCCGAGCACAAGCTTTTACTTTTCGATTTAGCTTGGGCGTTCCTCCCGTTTTGTCTATCCTTATTTATAAAATCCATAGCCTCCAAGTTGACCTCTATTCCATCCTCTAATAGCTGTCTAATCCTACGTCTAGTCAACATTCCTTGATGATCAGTTCCACTATTCATCTTTAATCAACTATGCCAAATAGTCAAAAAGAAAAATATTTCCAAAGTTTTCTACCACAAAGGTATTTTTCAATTACCACAAAGATAATTTGTTTATCGATTGCTTACTTAGGACCGCCAAGGTCTTTTCAATCTTTTCTCACAAAAATTTTGTTTTGGCGTTGTTTTTCCTCAACTTGCCGTATGGGAGTAGATTTAATTGAAATTTCAAACCGCAAAGGTTTTTGAATCAAGTTGGGGGTATTTTAATCAAAAGACGATGTATAAACCACAAAGGTTTTTTAAAAACAAAAATCCAAGGAAAATGTCTTGTGATTCGGCTGTCTTTTTAAAAAATTAACACTCACCCTCTTCCAGGAGCGCCATGTCAAATTTAGTATGGGGGAGCAGGAGAATTTATTTGAATTAAATTAAATTTGAAGAATCAATACAAAAATTAAGTCAACACAATTTTTATTTTTACTTTTACAAAAATTAAATAAATTAAAGAATGAATGGTGGAGAGAAGACAATAAGGGAGGGGATGGAAGCTTTTATAAGCACTGAGAAAAAAGGGGAAACAAACGAAATACATAAACGACAAAAGGGTACATTTAAAAAAAGGTCAAATTTATTTAAGTCCATACGACATTTCCATACATATCGGGCGTCCCTTTACCTCTTTTTTGGAGGGTTCCTTCCTTTTCGACCTTCTCGCCCCTTTTAAACATTGACCCTTTGACTTCCATTAATTTGCTTCGCCTGCAATGCAGCGATTAAAGAAATCTGGCTTGGCCTTCCAAAATTAACATAGGAATTAAAACAATTAGAATAGTTCTATTTCCTAATTAATTCTCAATAAATTTTTTTATAATTTATCAAGCTTTACTATAAAAGCCCTTCTTTACCCTCCTCATCCTTTTTTCTAAATCCAAAATAAATTGCCATCATATCACCTAAAATGCATCAAAGCTTCGTCTACATCGACTCATCTCTACTCGCGTTGGCATTACTCCTATTTTCAATACTTCTGCCGGCTTATTCATGTATCCATTGCAGCAAGAAGAAGTCGACGAAGAAGGCAAAGGCCTCAAATTCAGAAGACGAACTCGTCAAGTCACTAGTAAAGAAGTTGGGCAAAGCCAAGAAGGAAATGAAGGCTGAGACACCAAAGAAGATACCTACCTTTGAAGCGGATGGGGCAAAAGTTGAAAAGAAACCTGGGGGTGGCAAAGGGGACAATTCCCCCAAAGGTGATCAGCTTCTTCTACAAGCAAAGGGGGGAGATGGAAAGAAAGCACAACCCGCGGACAAAGGCAAGGAAGAGGCAAAGGACGCAAAAGCTCCCTCACGTAGTGATATCATTAGCATACCTATCGGTGTCAACATTGGACAATATAGGGTGGAAGAGGCTTTGGGTTCTGGTGAGTTTTTGGAAATTTTTTGTTGGAAAATTCGGAAAATTTTCAGGCGGCTGTGGTGTTGTCTACAAGGTCAAAACAAAAAGTGGCGAATATCACGCAATGAAACTTGAACGAACGGACCAGAAGAGACGAGATCAACTCCTTCCTTTAGAAGCACACGTTCTCAAGCAGCTACAGTTTACTGACTACGCTGCAAAATTTATTGAATATGGAAAATGCTCATGTGCCGTTTTTGACCCAAAATTTTCAAAAAAAATTTTTTATTTTTTCAGCAAAAGACCTGTCATTTCATGTACTTGTTATGGCCCTTCTAGGCAAGTCTATAAGTGATTTGCAGGACAAGAGAGATAAATTCAAGTTCACAACTGGGACCGTCCTTCGAATTGGTTTGCAGGCGTTAAGGGTGGGGACACTTCTCCTTTATTAATATTTCCCCTCTATTTACAGGGAATTGCCTTCCTTCACAGCATTTATTACGTCCATAGGGACGTCAAGCCGTCTAATTTTGCCATTGACCGAAACAATCAGAAAAGAGTTTATCTGATTGATTTTGGACTGTCACGGTCATTGAGGAAGAGGGCAACAAAGAATTTGAGGAAGCCTAGACCCAGTGTGTCCTTCCGTGGAACTCCAGGCTACTGTAGTTTGAATGGTGTGTTTTTAATGGGATTATCAAGATAAACTTTTAACATTTTCAGCGCATAAACGTGTCGAGCTTGGCCGTCATGACGATCTCTGGTCTCTCGTCTATATGATGGTTGATTTGAACAACGGTTCCCTGCCTTGGTTCGGTCAGGAAAATAGAGAACATGCTGCAGTTTTGAAGGAATTTCTGATTGAAAGTGAATATATGCATGTCTGTTACCTGAATAATTCACACAAAAATTTCTAAAAAATTTTTTCAGGGTTGTCCACTCGCATTCAGATCAATTATGGACTACCTCCGTACTTTAACCTACAAACAAAGACCTGACTATAATGGCCTTGAAGCGATATTTATTCAAATGCTTGAAGCACGGGATATTAGCGGCAATCAGCCAATGGATTGGGAGCCTCTTTATATAAAGAGACCGGAGGAAGTAAAAAAGCCATTAGCTGTTAGTCCCTTTGATCCTTTGCAGAAATTTAATTTTTAAACATTTTTCCAGGCCAAAAACCCCAAAGCAATCGAGACTGTAGTTGATTTGGCGGATAAAACTCAGGACTCCAACACTCCACAATCTGGATCTGGATAACTTGAAAAGCGTCTTGAAGTATATATGAAAATATTGGGGGAGGATATCTATAAATTCACCTGAATATATTTTGAAATTGTTTGTTGTGTCTTTTCTTTGTTATAATAAATTGTAGAAATAAAAACAATTATGTATACTGATTAGTATCTGTAGGGAGCGAGATTTTCAAAAAAGCCTTGACCCTTGACCTTGATTTCGGTTGGGTACCTTCACCTTGAGTCAAGGAAAAGTCAAGGAACTCGGAAAAATGCCTTGATCTGGACTCTGGATCCAGGAAAAATCAAGGTCTGGATCCAGATCCAGCCCGCTCTCTAAGTATTTGTATCATCTGCCTCACGCAGAATTCTGCTTTTCTTGATTCATCTGTTCCGCATTTTGTCATTCTCCGCCGATTTCACCCATAATTTCGGTTTCATTTTTAAAAAACTAGTTGGACTTTCCTTTTGCTGGCCGAATAAATGAAGAAATTTGGCTTTTCAGCCCTCAAAAATTTAATTTTCGCCTGCGGCATTGAAATTAAGGATTCGGATCCGGAAAAAAAATTACAAACAAACTTTCATTTATAAAATAAAAAAAGACCACAAGAATTATCAAAAATGAAACTAGTGGTGCCTATCGGGTGATGGCGGCAAGTTACGTATGCAATTCGTTTTGTTACGATACTTTTTGTTTTAATTTTGCTATGCCCGTTGGAAAGCCTATCGGCTTTGGGGCGCGCTTCGCGCGCTGCTAGAAGTTTTTTCTGCTACATTTAATAAAAGCCATGGATTTAGCGTCGGGCCTTCGGCCCGCCGCGTCTAAACGCAATTCTGCATTGCGGAATGGATGCAAATCTCGGGCCTCCGGCCCTCGAAATTCCTTTGCCTTGTCTCGAGGGTTGGATGCAAATCTCGGGCCTTCGGCCCTCGAAATTCCTTTGCCTTGCCTCGATGGATGGATGCAAATCTCGGGCCTTCGGCCCTCGAAATTCCTATGCTTTGCCTCGATGGATGGATGCAAATCTCGGGCCTTCGGCCCTCGAAATTCCTTTGCCTTGCCTCGATGGATGGATGCAAATCTCGGGCCTTCGGCCCTCGAAATTCCTATGCTTTGCCTCGATGGATGGATGCAAATCTCGGGCCTTCGGCCCTCGAAATTCCTTTGCCTTGCCTCGATGGATGGATGCAAATCTCGGGCCTTCGGCCCTCGAAATTCCTTTGCCTTGCCTCGAGGGATGGATGCAAATCTCGGGCCTTCGGCCCTCGAAATTCCTATGCTTTGCCTCGATGGATGGATGCAAATCTCGGGCCTTCGGCCCTCGAAATTCCTTTGCCTTGCCTCGATGGATGGATGCAAATCTCGGGCCTTCGGCCCTCGAAATTCCTATGCTTTGCCTCGATGGATGGATGCAAATCTCGGGCCTTCGGCCCTCGAAATTCCTTTGCCTTGCCTCGATGGATGGATGCAAATCTCGGGCCTTCGGCCCTCGAAATTCCTTTGCCTTGCCTCGAGGGATGGATGCAAATCTCGGGCCTTCGGCCCTCGAAAATCTTTGCCTCGCCTCGAAGGAAGGATGCAAATCTCGGGCCTTCGGCTCTCGAAATTCCTTTGCATTGCCTCGAGGGATGGATGCAAATCTCGCGCTTCGGCCCTCGAAATTCCTCTGCCTTGCCTCGAAGGATGGATTCAAATTTCAGGCCTTCGGCCCTCGAAATTCCTTTGCCTTGCCTCGAGGGATGGATACAAACCTTCGGCCCTTGTACGTCGGGCCTCCTGCCGGCCGGTCGGATCACACTCCCTTAGGTACCCAATGGGTATGGTACCGCCCACCCCCAAAATTTCGAATCTCTACAACTTTTGCCAAAATGGTCAAAAAATTTTGCAAAAAATATTTTTATACTCAGGGCGATAAGAGCTTTCGATTGATATAACAATTGCCCTATTTAAGTTCATTTTGGCAAAAATATTTTTTGGCCGAAAACTCGACCGAAAAATTCATGTGATTATTCAAAAATTCAAAACTACCCAAAAAATGACCCTTTTGAAACATTTTAAAAGCCTAATATATAGCAAAAATTCTGCTCTATTTTATAAAAATATATTTAACCAACCTCAGCCTCGATATACACCAGAAAATTTCAAAAAAACGAAAAATTTTGAATTTTCAATAAATCGACCCTACCAGGCCTCAGGCGAAATTTTTCAAAAATTTAAATAGTTCAAAAAATTTGTAATTTTTTACTCTATTTAATAACCTTTAATCCGTTTGGCTACGACAAAAAAGAGCAAAGTTATGCCCAATTTAAATTTCACCAAAAAATTTAAAAAGGGTACCCCTTAAAAAATGGGTCAAAAAATCGATAGTGAGAAAAATATGTTATATGGTGCTCCAATAGATGCTGAAGCCGAATCTGAAGTCCGTTTATTTATAAAAAATTTTAAAAAAAAGTTCTACTCAAAAAACCAACCACTTTTGGCCCCCAAAATGCCAATTTTTGCACTATAACTTTCCCAGACTCAAGTGTACCCCTAATAAAGTTTATATTTTTAGAGGTTTCAAGGGACGCTCTATAAGATAGGATACTCAAATCGAGTTTCAATTCACGCGTTAAAAAGTCGATTTTTGCGTAGTCACTTTGGTGCCCATATCTATGTCAGGAAAAAATCTGAGACTCAAGTGTCCCCCAAGGTTTTTGTAGAGCATTTAGTGCCCTAACAAATGAAAAAAGAATTGGATCGATTCGGCCAACTTTAAGCATTTTTATAATCAAACTCAATGGGAGCCACCCTTCAAGATAGGGGTTCTGGACATTATGGACCTTTGACACTTTGTAACTTTGTACAAAATGGTCAGAAAAAATTAAACTAAATTTTCCCAGACTCTACTCACCGAGAGCTTTCGATTGGTATATAATTTGTAAATTGTCGGTCAATTTCGTCGGACACCATGTCACGATTCATGACAAAGTGACTCTCATTTAAGGCGGCACATCGTACTCAAGTGTCAACCCAAAGTTCCCAAATTTTTTCCAGCGATATAGCACACATTCTGGGGGAGTGCCCTTTCCCCAAGCACTTTTTGATCCGACTTCACCCCTCCGAGTTACAGCCGTTTGAAATTTTCACTCGGCCGTTTCGGCGCAGAGGTACGTTTTGGCGCCGAGATAATATTTTTCCTGGATGCACCTCAAAAAGTTGTAGGACCCATCCACAACTTAAAAAAATCCACGACAAAGCCTTAAAGAGATTTTGATTTTGGCAGCGATTTTACCCCCAAAATAAGGGACAAGTTGGGGTTTTTTATATAAGTATTAAATAAGTATTAAAAAATTTCTCATCTACAGACAAACAAAATTCTCGAAAGTATCCACTACTCAAAGGATATACCGCGATCGTTACACACCTTCCATGCATGACCGATTCTGAAGGGGATCACTAGTAAATCCCCCGTCCCAAAAATTGCAAAAGACACCAAATAGTACACTATGCACTCTTAATATTTACTTAACTAAATTTAATTGAATTAATGAATATTGAGTAGAATTTTGGGTGAAAAGGGAAAGAATAAATTTGGAAACTTGAAATTTTTATTTTTTAAACTCAAAAATTATTCCCTTTTTTTAAATTTAGATATAAAATTAAAAAATTTAACAAACTCCAGTTTAACAATCTCCACAATTTAAAATTCACCCCCTCCTCCCCCGAAATCGGGAAAACTAACACATCAATCCGGTCTACTGAAGATGATGGTTCGCTCCCAGCCGCCGAATAACCCTTTGCACTAGCTAAAGGAGAGAAATAGCTATAGCCCAGCTGATTTACTATACCTCGAAACCCCCAAAAGTTTTTCGGGTCATGGACGGAGTTTTCACTTTTTTCGGGTCGGGGAGAATTGTGAAAAATCGTTGGGGTACCTGGATGGGGTACAACTCTACTATTTAAGCAGCTCCTTTTTAAAATTCATATTCCTTCCTCCAAACTTTCCACAACCTCCACAATCATTATGAACTTTCTAAGGCGAACATTTTTTGGATTACCTCGTCAATCATTGCCGGATACTACGGATTCTCTTCAGTCGATGATGTTTGTTGATGAACACGGAGAAATTACATGGGAATTGTGTGAATGTGCTGTTTCCCTTCCAAGCAAAAAACTCTTAATTGGGCCTTGGTAGAGTTGAATTTTCTTTTAATTTTTAAAGTTTTCTCTTTCAGTATTGCAGCCTTTAGCGGCAAAAACTCTTATAAGAAGTCACAATTCATTCCGATCACTTTGCATAATGATTCAAAGCATGAATGGATTGCCTTTAAAGTGCAACATTATGAAGTGAGTTGATTAGAGATCGAGCATTTTTTGAAAAGCCTGGACCTGTTCCTGAGTTTGATTTATTGGCCTGGGCCGGATCCTGGGCCTGTATTCCAGGGAAAGCCCAGCCCCAGGAAAACCCCAGGAAGGTCAAAAATGCTTAAACCCCTGGACCTGTTCCTAGACTTTGGAGTTTGATTTATTGACCTGGGCCGGATCTTGGGCCTGTCCAGGAAAACCCTGTAGTCCAGGAATAAACTCAGGGCCAGGAAAGCCCAGGAAGGTCAAAAAATGCCTGGACCTGGACTCTGGGGTTTGATTTATTGACCTGGGCCGGATCCTGGGCCTGTAGTCCAGGAAAAACCCCAGGAAGGTCAAAAAATGCCTGGACTCTGGGTACAGGAAAACCCCAGGCCTTTGTCCATGGCCAGCTCGATCTCTAGTATACATATTTAGAGTTGTTTTAAGCTGTTTAAAAAATTTTTTTCTTTAGCCTAGAGACCCTTTTATGGCACAAGAACAACTTGCAAAACTTGAAAAGGCCTGTGTTCCTTTAATGGCTTCTCCTAATGTTGGATTAATTGGGCCCGGACAGGACGTGGTGTTCAAACTTATTTTGCCGGATCGTAATATTTGGCCTGTTAGTCGGTGAGGACCTTTTTTTAAATTAAATTAATTTTGGGAACTCGTTTACTTTGGGTACCTATCAGGGCTGGGCTAATTTCGCGTTTCGCATATTTCACATTTTTCAGTGCGAAAGGTTTCCCATTCCGCATTTCGCTTTTTATGATTTCGCCCATCCCTGGTACCAACAACCCCAATTATTCGCAAACGAGCAATGCCTGAGCCACTGTGTGCCGAGACAGATTTTAAGAGGCGAAACGTGAAACTGTCACACCCCTGGGTTAAACCTATGTCCCTGTGTGAAAGACCAAGCGACTTTGACCATTTTGGGCTTGCGAATAAATCGGGTGGATACCTAACAGGGGTGGGCTTAGTCTCGTATTTCGTGAAATCTCGAATTTTTTAGAGGTCTCGTGTCTCGTGAATATCGTTCTCGTATTTTTTCTGAGAATCTCGTGTCTCGTATTTTGTGGGACTCGGCCACCCCTTGTACCTATGGTAAATAAATTAAATTAATTATGGGCATGATTAAATTTTAAGAGAAGCAACTATCGGCAAAATGGGCTACTTCCGTATTTTACAAATGCAAGTAACTGATCCGTGGGAGGTATTAAGTGCGTTTAGCGGCAATAATACTTCGCTAACAAGAGGAATTAAACAACTCTTTGATGCGTTAAATACTGGTAGAAGCTGTGAGGATGCTTTGGAAAGGGTAGGGTTTTGTTAAATTTAAAGGGGAAAAATTTTCTAAAATTTTAAAGATTTATTCTTGCGATGTTCCTTTTTTCCTTCCTCTGTGCCCTATAGTTTTGTCTGAAGAAAATTTGAATGTGGGAGCGAAGGATAAAGTTAAGAAAGTTGAACAAAACAAAGTTTAAAGGAATATATCTCGAACCTATATTTTCTTGTTTTGTATTAAAGGCTAAATATATTTTTTGTGTTTGTAAATATTTGGAAAAATAATAAAATGTTTATTTTTCGTTAGTTTTGATCAGGGGTACCACTGCCCAAATCACAACTTTTCTGTTGTAAATACTGTAAAGATACTCAAACTGGCCGCACTGAACTGGCTTTACGCGGTTTAGAAAAGGGGCACGCCCAAAACGGCGCGCGACATAACGGCGCAAAGCCTTAACTTGCTTCAAGATTTAGTAATCTTATCAAATTTAGTATAAAACGATTCCTCTCATAGAGCTAAGAAGATTGGTATCAAAATTGTTAAGGGCTAGACATTTTTCAGCTTGTTTTAGCTTTGCGCCATTATGGCCGCGCGCCGTTTTGGGCTGTCTCGAAAAAACGAAATCCTTTTTGCTCTGACTTTTTTTGTTTTTCATTTTTTTCACAATTTACAAAGCTTTTTTTCTAAAACAAAATATTTTTCACAAGGTTAAATTTTGATATTTTTCTTGGTTATTGAAGCGTTTAAGGATATTTTATCAAACAATTCTTTCAATTTTGGCTATTTAAATAATGTATATTAAAGAGGTTTGATTTTTATTTTATTTAATTTTATATTATTCTGCGGACGAAACATTTTTGATTGTGGAACGATCCTTTTTTAGTTCCCTAGGAAACATTTTGCGAACATTTCCCTTTAATTGAGAAATTGTCCGCAAAAAAAAGTCCGCAAAAAGAAAATTGTCCGCAAATATTGTCCGCAATTTTTTGCATTTTTTTTTAATTTTCTAAAACTAAAATTTTCTTGTTTAGATAAACATTACCGGGTTTAAAAGCTACAAGGATATCACAACTATTCGCGATTTATCGCCCAAACACAATGTGGTTATTGGACGAAATGGCAGTGGAAAAAGCAACTTTTTTGCTGCAATTCAATTTGTTTTGAGTAGTGAATTTACGTCAATTACACAACATAATAGACATGCATTTTTACATGAAAGTGTTGGGGCAAAGTCTGCTACTGCAAGGGTTTGGGATTTTTTAAATGATGGGATTTGACTGTGGGAAAATCGCATTCCCGGGATCTCGTAGCGGGATTTTTTCAAAAGGTCAAACGGGATAGGATCCCACGGGATTAATCCCGTAATTTCTATAATCCCGTTTGTCGCTTAAAACAGGATCCCGTAAACTCCCGTTCGTCCACACTCTAGTTGGGATTTCTTGACAGATTTTGCATTCATTGACACCTTTTTCCCTTACGATTTTCGGACAGAACTTGCGACTGCTGGTTGCATAGCTCCGTAAGTTATAGATTTTTGCCAGTTATATCGGGAGTCATATAACAAAAAACATATCAAAAGCAAAACGAGAGAATCTGCAAAAAAGCTGCATTTAAAAAAATTAAAGAAATATTTATCCGCAACTTTTGTCCGCAAATTCTAAAAATTTTATGATAATTTTTAGAAAATTCAAGAGTTAATCTAAAAATAGTTTTAAGATTTTCACCCATATTTTAGCTTTCCTTATTTTAAATTTTAGGTAGAAATAGTTTTTGACAATATGGACCATCGCATTCCAACAGAAAGTGAGGAAGTTCGAATTGTACGTACACTTACAATGAAAAATGACACATATTCTATTGATGGGAAAAGTGTAACGAAAACTGAGGTTTTTTATAGAAAAGTTTTTTTTATTAAAATTTTTTAAAGATTGTTAATATGATGGAATCTGCTGGTTTTTCACGTTCAAATCCTTATTATATTGTTAAACAGGGAAAGGTAAATTTTAATAATTTTTGGTCAACAGCCTGATAGAAGCTTGTTAACTGAAAAATAATTTTAATTAAACAAGTTAGACCTCGCTATAAGATACACCATTGAGGTCGAAAAAGGTGTATGTTGGTATCTTTAATAAGTAGAGAGTATCGTTTATGAGGCCTTCCCAACCAAATGTCCAACCATGTTTTTAAGAACGCCGTTTAAATGGAGGGGTGTTCAGTATTGGAGGAGAGCGGTGTCTTATAATAGGGCGTTTCTTAAATAGAAGGTATGGTGTTGGAGGTTCCTCTTCTCACAGGCTAACCAAATTAAAAAGTCTTAAAAGTAGGTCTTATATAATGAGGTTTATCTTAAATAGGGATATCGCTTAGTTAACTTCTCTTGCCCATTTGCTAACTAAATTAACCAAAAAATTTCTTTTTTTAACAGATAACAGAATTAGCAACAGCTTCGGATGCTTATCGCCTTAAATTAATCAAAGAGGTATTTTTCTTTAATTTTTAGAAATTTTTTAAATCAAATTTTTAGGTCGCTGGAACTCGTGTCTTTGATGAGAAAAAAGAGGAAAGTACAAAAATATTGACTGAAACACAAGGCAAAATTGAAAAAAGTGTTACTCTGTTAGGATATATAAACGAACGTCTTAAAAAATTGGAAGAAGAAAAAGAGGATTTGAAAGAATATCAGAAATGGGATAAAATGAAGAGGTTTTTTAAGTTTTTTTATTAAAAAAATTTTTTTAAGGTCGATTGAATATACTATTTTTGATAAAGAAATAACTGAAGCTAAAACAAAATTGGAAAAATTAACTGATCAACGAACAAAAATAAATACGGAACAAAATAAGGTTTTTAATTGTTGAAAAAAAAATTTTTTTTTGTGTTTCTCTCAGTTTTTGTTATTTTCTTTGTTTTCTGAAATTATTTTGACAATAGAAAAAGATAATTAGAGAACACAAAAAATTTTTTTACACCTTTTTAAAAATATGAAATTTTTTGAAGAATGTTTTTGATTTTTGGATATAAAGATCGCTTGAATCTAATCCGGATTCTGTGGTTTCCCAAATCCTCAAAGTCAGATCAAAGTGATTTACATATCTTTCTTTGACTTATTGTTAAGACTAAGAAACTTTACTAATGTAAGAAACTATTCAGGGTCGTCAATTCGAAATTGAGGGCAAATCTTTAAGATGTTTACTATAATTTAGGGTTCTTTTTGGGACACGTGGCTACAGAAAATTTTGTGAAAATACATTTTTAAAATCCCTATCTCTCTGTTTTTTTACAAATCACACGCCTAATTATTTAATTTTTTTGTTTTTCAGTATGAAACTCTTTTGATAGAAATCAAAATGAAAATTCAAAATACAGAAAAACAAATTCGTGAATTGGATACTCATTATAAAGCAAAAAGAGAAGAGAAGGAGACCTTAGTTAATGAACAAGCAGAATTGATGGAAAGGAAAACTCATTTGGAACTCTCTATTAAGGATTTAGAAGCTGAATTTAATAATGAACGAGATGGGAAGGTTTGAAATTTACTTTTATTGAATGAATGAGAGAAGGGTGCTTTTAATTTTAAGTGATTTTAGGAAATTTTACGGGAGGAAAACGAGTAATTTATTATTGAAAAAATCACGCAATACTCGATCTAGACGAGATTTGAAGCTTGTTGGATACCCATTTTTGGCTTATACCTTCTACCATTTAGACTTTACGGTCCAGCTTTTAATGGCCATAACTTGGCCTAAGAAAAAAAGTTTTGAATTCTATATTTTTTATTTGAATCGTTCTTTCAATTCTCGAGTCAGCATATTTTTAATTTAATTTTTTAGAAAGCTGCTGAAAATGAAAAGATAGGCATAGAACGAGCTATTGCTGAACGCCAAGCACAGCTTGATGAACTTCAACCAAGATACCAAAAATTGTTGGAAGAGGTTGTTTTTGAATGAATTTGTATTTAAAAAAAAATTTTTCTAAAGGAAAGCTCCAAAGATTCTGATATCCGTATACTTGATCAACGTTGTAAAGAACTTTATGCTAAACAAGGTCATCCAGAACAATTTAGAACAGTTGCAGAACGAGACAAGCATTTAAAAACTGAACTTCAATGGATAGATAGACAATCATATGAAATGAAAAATCAAATTGAAGAAATTAAAAAGTCAATTCGGGCAGATGAGGAGGAAAAGGAAACTTTGGGTCAACGACTTCGGGTTTGGAAGAAATTTTGTTTATTTTGGGGAAATCTTTAGTACGATCCTATTTTAGAATTGAAGTAGATCCTGGACGTTATAATCTCGAGGATATTCAGATTTGAAAATATAGGGTATTTGGATCCGACAATTCTTGTCAGAATATAGGGGATACAAGGTTCTTTTTTTACAAGTTTTTGTTTTTCTTTCGGTTCCTTAAACGTGCTTTTTTTTGCTTTTAAATATGCCCATTTTTATAATACTTTTAGTGATCCTACAAGATCTTATACTTTTTTGCCTTTATTAGATAATCCTACATTACCCCCTCAAATGTGTTAGTCACTAATATTTATTTAATTTTTCAGCAAGAAAAAATCCTACTCGAAGATTTATCTATCAAAATGAATAAATTAAGTCAAGAAATTAAACATAAAAAGGAACAACTTAACAAAGCTATAACTCGTCGAATGGATGATTCTCATTTAGAGAAGGAAAAGCGGGAAAAGTTGACAATGCTTCAATACGATGTTAATAGAATGGAAGAAGATTTTAGGCGGTTGACACCAAAAGTAAGGGGTTTCTGAGGGTTTTAAAGGATTTTTAGACATAATAAAAATTTGTTGATTTTCGGACAGTTCGCATTAATTTGCGGACATCCATTATATTTTTATTTAAATTTACTTTATAAAAAAATTTTTTCAAGGCTACAATGAGTGGAATAACAAGTATAAAGACAATTCTTGATGAATACAAACATAAGAGAATCTTTCCTGAAGTTGTCAATGGTTATTATGGTAAGGAATTTTATAAATAAATTTTTTTCCAAAAAATTTATTTAAAGGTCGTTTGATTGATCTTTTTAATTGTACCCCAGAATTTAATAAAGCAATTGAAGTAACAGCTGAATCTCGTCTCTTTTACCATGTTGTCGAGGATGACAAAGTTGCAATGAAATTACTTGAAAGTGTTAATGAACGTTCTTTGCCTGGAGAATTTAATTTTTACCCTTTAAATCGAATTTTGGATACTCAACCTCGAGAAATTATTGATAAGGTTTCTTTGGTTTTAGCTAAATTTGGGGTTAGGAGCTTTCTATTTTCTTTCGGTCTTTTAATTTGATTATGTACACCTTTCATCCGTTTTCTGTTTTATTTGTGATCTTGTTGTTTCCTAGATCCAGAGCCCTGTTGAGGATTTTTCTAGGATTCTACGATTTTTATTTGACTTAAGGGCAAGAATTTGGGCGAGATTATCATTTAAAATCAAGAATCATGGTCCTTGTTAAAGGCTTTTTTTTTCATTCTCTACCCTTCCATGCCAAGGGCGTAGATAGGGGGTCGATTTCAGGGAGGCTAAAATTTGTTATCGCCAAAATTTTTGCGTTTACTTTTTCATTCCGAACAAAAAATAAATTATTCTAGGAAGCTCGCCCACTCATTGAATGTTTGCAATTCGATCAAAAATTTAATAACGTCTTCAAAATGGTCTTTAAAGACTATGCTCTTGTGCCTAGATTAGATGTTGGTACTCGTGTTGCGCGTAATGAGGCTTTTAATTGTGTTACTATGGATGGTATGGGAATTTTTCTGATCTTTAATAATTATTTTTAGGTGATCAAATAAGTCATCGTGGTCCATTGACGGGAGGTTATATGGATGTTAAACGTTTAAAATTGGATTTGGTCCGAAGATTGAAAAATGCAGAAAATGATAAAAATGATTTGGAGGTTTTTTAAGTTTAAAAGTTATTATTAAAAATTTTCTTAGAAAGAAATTGACTGCTTAACAGAAAAAATTTCTGCAAGTCTTAATGTTGTAGATCAAATACGGTTGGAAATTGCAAAGCGTGAAACCGAAATTCAAACACTCAATAATGGTTATCACGATTGTTTGGCTAAAAAACAAATAACTTCTGAATTACTTAATAAATTATCGAACAATGCTGACAATGAACCTAAAGTTTGTTTTGAAGAATGTTTTCTTTAAATAGTTTGGAAATTGTAGGGACCTGGTTTTGATTGTCTTCTAGTTGTTTCCGCTTTTTATTTAGAAACCGAGTCTGCAGAATTCCGCTTTTTTACCCTCCTACTTCCTCTATTTTGTCCTGTTTTCCTCCGTTTCCCACTTATTAAAATGTTGATTGTGATTGACTCATTCAAGAAATGATTGACTTATTCCTGTGTTCGTTCACAATTTATAGATTCACAATTGTCGGATGTCTGACAATTCACCTTTTTAACGGACCTTTCTAACTGATAATCTATTTCTTTTTTGTATTTTTCATTATATTTTTGGCCTAAAATTCTGTCAAATAATTACAAAGTTTTATATGACCGTAAAAAGTCGCAAAAATATGCGGAAATTTAATTTGCAGATTTTAGATTAATAGTCTTTAAGTAAATCGTCCTTTTCAAACTTAAAATAAACTTTTAAAATAAATTTAGATGGCACAAATTACCAAACTCAACAATCGTCTTAAAGAGCTTACTGCCCAAAAAGAATCAGTCAATAACCAACTTAAAACGCCTTTGGAGGCTGGGTTAACGGAAGCTGAGAGGGATAAAATTAATAAAATGGAGGTTTTTTTGACAAAAATTTTTTTCAAATTAAAAAAAAATTTTTTTAGGATGACATTAAAAAGGGTAAAGATGATTTGGACGAACTTAGAAAAAGACGTGCTGATTTGGGAAATCGAATACAAACAATTAATAACGAATTACAACACAAATTATTTAAAAAACGGGAGCAGTTAAATGCTGTAAGGAAATTTTTTTGTAATTTTTAAAATTAATTTGAAAATTTTTTTAGCTAATTGAATCTAATGCTGGTGAAAAATCTAATCGTTTGGATACTGAACAAGCAGAAATTAAACTTATTTATGAAAGGGTAAAGAAATTGTTGGATATTATTGGAGGTTGTTTAGATTAATTTTTGAATTTTTTTTTGGGGTTTTTTTTTAATTTAGCGTACAAATTATAAATTGACATAAAAATTAATTCCTGCTTTTAGGGAATCGGACAGGCTTAACCCGATTCCCTAAAATCTTACAAACGTTGGAATTAATCTCATTTTGTTCTTGGATGTCAAGGGCGTAGCCAGGGGGTCTTCTGGGGCTAAAGCCCACCCCCCCCCCCCCCCCGAAATGGGGAAAAGGGAAAAATTTGAGGAGAGGATTGAGCAAAAAAGTGAAATTTTTTCGCCTATGACCGTCCAAATTCAAAAAATTTTCGATTGCGGCGCTGAAAAAATAAAAATATAGTTAAAAAATTTGTGTTAAGAACGCCAGAGCAAACGCTAAACTTTTGGCGCTCACCCAGTTTTAACCCCCTGAAATCGACCCCCTAGCTACGCCCTTGATGTAAAGGGCTTTATACCAAGAAAAAGTTTTTTTTCTTTATAGAGATTCAATAAATTTATGTAAAAAAATAAGCCGAGGGCATTCTTCACCCAAATATTTTTTTGGATTTTTGAAGCACTGTTAAATTTTGAAAGTGCACATAAATATTTTTGGATGCAATTTTTCCTTAAAAATTAATTTTAATTTTTTTTCAGTATTAGATTTTAATATTGAAGAATATAGCAAAAAGAAAGCAGAATTGACTACTTTTTTAGAAAAATCGCAAGAAAAACAAAAAGAATTGGAAAAGTCATTAGAGGAATTTGCTAAAAATGCTGAAATTTTTTGTACAAAAATTGCTAATATTCAATCTAAAAGGGAAGAATATTCTAAAAAGGTTTGGTGTCTTTTTTTTTGGTTTTTATCATTATTTTTTATTAATTTTGGGCCATATTTGGGTCATACTATTTAATTTTTGGCCATCTTAATTTCCTATCTGATTGGGATATCAAATTTAAAAATTCATCCGAACATGACTATCTGACCTTGACCAAGTCTTTGACTTTGAGTTCAAGAAGAATCAAGAAACTAAGGAATGCCTTAATCTTAATTCAGGCTCCGGGGAAAATCAAATCTCTATTATTTATTGCTGTGGAAAATTGTGCCGCTTTTAAAAATATTACCAATCTAATTATCTCCTCCAACATCCTTAAAATTGTCTTGAGAGAAATAAAAAATAATATTAGTCATTTTTTTGAAGATAAAAGAAATAGGCCCATTACCAGCAGATGCCCATGGAACTTATGATAAATTACCTTTAAAACAATTGGATAAAAGATTAACTGAAGCAATGAATCATTTAAAAAAATATGAAAATGTTAATAAAAAGGCTTTTGAACAATTTATTCAAGCAGCCTCACAAAAAGATGATTTGTCTAGAAGAGTGAATGAATTACAGAAAAATGAACAGGTAAAGTTTTGGGTCACCCCAGAAGGTCAAATACAAATTTTGTGCAGATAAATGCTCAAGAATAAGTTTGCCTGCTTCCTTTTGCATTATCCGTCAGTTTCAACTAGATTTCCGTCCTATGTCCCTTATTTCCCCTTAATCCCAACAAATCCGTCTTATTATGCACAAATTATTATCCGCCAAAATTTTGTATTTGACCGTTTGAGTAATTTGACCTCCTGGGTCTTGACCTTCTGGGTTGATCCCAAAATTTTGTTAAATTGAAGAATAAAAAATTTTTTTCTTAGGCAATAAAAGACTTGTTAACAGTATTGGAAAATCGACGTTATGAAACTCTTCATTTAACATTTAAGCAAGTTGCAAAATATTTTTCTGAAGTGTTTCGTAAACTTATACCTAATGGATCTGCTAATTTGGTAGGAAAAAACATTTTTTTTCAAATTATTTTGTTAAAATTTTAAAAATTGAGAGAGGGTCGTATTAGAATTTATCTCAGAAAGCTCTATATCGATTACAAGCGTTTTTGTTCAAAATCTCTCTAGATCCGGTCCAGGGTTGGCGAATTTAAAAAATTCAATTTTGTTTTGGAGCATAACGAAACGAAATGAGCTTTTTTTTTCGGGCGAAACGAAATAAATTAAAAATTTAAAAATATTGATTTTTCATTTCAAAATAGGATCTAATCATTATTAAATTGATATAAGTATACAGCTCAAGAGCTAGATCCGTAAAAAAGATTTTTAATTTATTTTAAGATGGGGATAAGACTAAAGGATCGATCAAGATTCGACCATTTATATCTAGAAAAATCTTGATTTTATAAACTTAAAATTTGTGGATATAAGTGCCATTTTGGGTGAACAAATTTTGGGATCAGAAATAATTTTTTTCTTTCGAAATAATTGGAATACCTTGGACATTTTTTAATTAGATATTTGTTCTTTCACATTTATATATGTGAATTTATTTTATATATAATTATTTTTTAAAACCAGATAATGCAAACATTGGAAAAAAGTTTAAGTACTCGTTCTACAACAACATTATCTCATAGTACAACAATGCAAAGTGGTGCTGAAACTGAAACTACAATTGGAGAACAATCATCTATGCCGGAACGAGTTTTACATGAATTGGAAACTTTTGTTGGGACAAGTATTAAGGTATATAGGGAAATGAGAGGAGATTTCACTCCGATTTCACTCCCTCAATTTCACTCCGTTTCTCTGTTGCATCTTCAAATGCGAGACATTGATAATCGAATGAAGGAAAAACTAAATTTAAAATTTTTTTGTGACCCAAATTTACTGTGGCGACGAACCTTTTATTTTGGTAACAACTACCCAGTTCTTCATTTTATGGTCCGTTTGTCTCTGTATTCCTATAAAATGAAAATACCGATTCAATTGTAATCGCCACTGGGAAACGATTGAAATTGAGGAAGTTTGGACGTTGTGTAAGGTATATTATGAAAAAATGGAAAGAGGAAAAAAGGAAAAAATATGGGCCGATAACAGAGATTTGAAAAATTTTTTTAAAGGTTTCATTCACTGGTGGTACAGAAACTAGAGACATTACTTCACTTTCTGGAGGTCAAAAAACTTTGGTTGCTTTAGCTTTAATTTTTGCTATTCAAAAATGTGATCCAGCACCTTTTTATTTGTTTGATGAAATTGATGCTGCTTTGGATCAAGAACATAGAAGGGCGATTGCTGGTAAGGAAACTAAAATTAAATTGGTTTTTTATTTAAAGAATTGGGGGAAAATATTTTGTAAATTAATTTAATTTTTAGAAAATATTTTTTTTTCCATAAAAAAAATAAAAATAATTTTCAAATATTATTACTGCATAAATTAAATGGAACTGTATTTCCCTAAAAAAATTTTTTTCATTCAGAAAATAATAATAATTATTTTTTAAATTTAAAATTAAGAGGGGAGAAAAAAATGCAAAATAATTAACAGTCTTTTAATTATAAAAATATTTTTAAAAAATTTTATTTTATTTTAAAAAAATTTAAGAAATGATACATGATCTTTCTCAAACTGCTCAATTTATTACGGTATTTAAATAATAATTTTGTTTTATTTTTTTAATAATTTAACAAAAAAAAATTTTTTTTTCTATTCAATATTTTTCTTTTAAAAAAGACAACATTCCGTGCTGAATTGTTAGAACATGCCGAAAAATTTTATGGTGTTCGTGTACGTGATAAGGTGTCTTATATTGATGAGGTAAAGTTTTTTTTACTTAGTTGATTCAATAAGAAAAAGATTTTTTTGTCTGTGTAAGGGGGGATATATGGGGATAGATTAATTGCCATCCTGACACCCAAATATCCACGTCTGATAATCTGTGAGGATATCTAACATTTCTTTCTGATTCCAGAAAGTTGGGGATTTATTTTTATGTCGGCACGATCCCTGGTTGAATGCCTAAAAAGAAAATTTTTTTTTAAATAAATATCAGAAAAAATTATTGAAAAAAAAAATTTTTTTTGGGGAAAAATAATTTCAAAAAACACGATTCCTTCATTTCGTTTGGTTAAATAAAAATAATTTCTTTCCCCTTTTAATATTAATAAAAAAATTAAAAAAAATTTTTTAGATAGCAAAGGCGTCAGCTTTTGATTTTGTGCAAGATGATCAGGCACATACTTGACAAAATTACCTATATTTATTTTGAGACAAATTTAAAAAAATACTTATATATTATTTTTGGTTTTACTTTAATTTTATTTTTTTTTTGGAATCTTAATTGAAATTTTAATTATTTATTTTGTGTAAGGTTGGTGATTTTTTCTGGAAAAAAATTTTTTTTTGTTTAGAATTTTTTTAACGGCCAGAAAATTTTTTTCTTGAATATTTACTATTTTTACCAATTAAAAAATTCTTTTTTTTAATTGGTTGTCTACCCTCTCCCTATAATCTCTTTAAAAAATTAAATCACTAAACCTTTTTTAAATTTTTTGTCCCTTATAAATATTTAATATTTCCCCTAAAATTTTTGGATCTCCTCTCTCTCTTTTAAACACACACATACATATAATTTATGTTTATTTTAAAAAATTTTGAAAATAAAAAATTTTTTTTTGTATTTGGTTTTTGAATTTTTTTATTATTAATTTTTGAATAATTAATTATTTTATTTAAATTATTTTTCTCTAATTTTAGGACAATTTTTAATTAATTAATTTTATCATTTCTCGTCAAAAATATAAATATTAATTTATTTTTTTCCCAGTTAGAAATTCCCAGTCTTTTAGTGCATTAATTAAAAATAGTCACACCATTTTTGTTTTGAGAATTTTGTGGGAATATTTAATTTTTTTTGAAAATTATAGAAATACAGATAGGTTTCAATTGCGCGTCTCCCCACAAATTTTTTTTATTTTTTAAATTTATTTGTAAATTTATGACTTTTCGCCTTGAAACCCGATCCGAAGAAAATTTGGCCCAACACTCGACCCGATTTTCTCAATCTGTAACATCCCTTTTCCTCAATACATGTGAGAATCACCTCACATATACCCTCTCATTCGTTTTATTTTTTTCTAAAACAAAGGGTGACGTATAAATGAATTCCAACTAGAGATCGGACCGAGACGAGATCTCGATTCTCTTATGACCTTCCAGGGTCCGATCTCTAACTCCAACTATATTTAAATTTTCTAAAAAATTTTTTTTGAAAATTAAATTAATTTTTTTAATCAATTTTTGTGTTCTTATTTTGTGTTCTCATGGAAACTTGTTCTTTTTACTCTTTTTTTTAAACAAATAAACACAAAAATCAATCATTTAATATTTATTTTAGAATTAAGGGAAAAATTTTGTTTTACAATTTTTTTTGTTGAATTTAATCTTTCGTCAACTAAATTATTGTTACATTATTTTAAAAAACTTTTTTATTTTAGAAAAAAATTTTTTTATTTTAGAAAAAAATTTTTTTATCTTCTAAACACCTTTCCTCTCCCTCTGAAAATAAAAATTCCCCAAATTATGAACAACAAAATTAATTTAATTTATGGACATATTTAATGTTGATTAAATTTAGTCGAGTGAGAAGTATTATTATTTTTAATTAATTAATTTTTAAGTGAATAAGAGAATAAATTTTAATTTTTAAATCTAATCATTCCCTCCCTTTCCCACTCTTCAAAAAATAAAGATAATGGCAAAATTGAAATTTTGGTTAAGTGGGTAAGAGCGCCGACTCCACCATTTAAGGGTACCGGGTTCGAATCCTTTCAGTGTAAATTAATTTTTTAATTAAGTAAAGATTGTAGGGCATTAAAATAAAGTTTTTTAAACAATATTTTAAATTCGTAGAATTTTTAAAAAAATTTTAAAGACAAAAATTTCCAAAAAATATCATATTCTTATACTCATCTCCTTATCTTTTTTATTTATTTCAGCAATAATTCCAACAACTTTCCTATTATTCCAAGAACTCCAAAAATAGTAAAAATTCACACATTTCCATCCCTCGACGTGGGAAAATTTTTGTTTTTTAATTAGGTATTTTGGTTGATTTTTGATTTTAAAATTAGTTAAAAGGGTTATTCCAATTAATCATCAATTGGAACATTTGGGAAAATTTTTTTTGAAAATTTTTTTCTAATTTAATTTTTATAATGGAATTTTTAAAAAATAAAATATACCTAATTTATTTTATTAATTTTATTTTTTAGAAAAAATAATGATTCAAAATTCCTCTTCAAAATTTCAATGTGAACTATTCATTTTACCCCCCATATTTAATTCATCAACAAAAAACAATTTAAATGAATTAAATATTAAAATTAAACAAACTTTTTTATTTTCTCCTAATTTATTAGAAAATTTATTTCTTCCAATTTCTCTTTCTGAGAATAATGAAAAATTAAATAAAAATATTTTAAAAATATTTCCAGAGGATATACTCTGTTCAAATCGTTCTTGTTTAGGAAAAGGTGAATTTTCTTGAATATATTTTTAAATTTCTCTTATAAGTAAACAATTAGAATGACCCCAGAAAATATCAAAATTAAATTCTTTTTAATTTTGCCGAAGCTGGGAGGAAGCTTCGCCAGCCTTTCATTAATTGATAAGAATGGAGATTACCTCAATTATATATTTTAATTCGAACTCTCGCTATAAGAGACTTTGATGACCAAAATTTTTGTGTCGAAAATTTTGGGAGACAGCCCCTATAAGTGTAGGGTAGGGTTGTTGGTTTTTGGAAAATCTTCGGATATCCAAACCGAAAAATCATCGGTTCTTCGGTTCGGTCCAGAATCGACAACCCTATAAGTATAGAGTATATCGTCTAGCCTAAATAAAGAATTATAAAAATAATTTTTTCAAAAAATCAGAACAGAATTAATTATATATTTTTAGACAATTCTCCACCCCAATTTTTATTTGTTGCTTATCCACTTTACCAAGAAAATAATAAAAATGAGCAGAGGCGAAGAATACGTTTACAAGCTAAATTAACTTTATTATCTAACAACAGGGACGATTCTATTATTTTTGAAAATGTTTTTAATAAATGGATTGGGACTTTTATTGGTAAATAAATTAAATTTGAAAATTAATTCTGATTTTGTCCACATTCCCCATATTTCTCTCACTTATTATGTCTTGTCCATAAAAAAATTTCAGAATTTATCAGAATAAAACTAGCAATTATCAGAATTAAACTCAGAACTATCAGAATTAATATCAGAATAAAATCAGAATTTGTCAGAATAAAATCAAACTAAAATCAGAATAAATCAGAATCTATCAGAATTAAAATCAGAACAAAATCAGAACTAAAATCAGAATAAAATCAGAATTTATCAGAATAAAATCAGAATTTATCAGAAAAATCAGAATTAATATCAGAATAAAATCAGAATTTATCAGAAAAATCAGAATTAATATCAGAATAAAATCAGAATTTATCAGAAAAATCAGAATTAATATCAGAATAAAATCAGAATTTGTCAGAATAAAATCAAACTAAAATCAGAATTTATCAGAAAAATCAGAATTTGTCAGAATACAATCAGAACTAAAATCAGAATTGATATCAGAACTTATCAGAATTAAAATCAGAATTTTACCTATTAATTTTTTTATTTTCCCTTTTAACTTCCAGCCCCCCACCAACCACTAACAAATTCATCCACTCGTCGAAGAATACTTGTTTTACTCAACCCATTTAGTGGACAACAACAAGCTTTAAATTTGTGGGCAAACGAGGTTGAAATGATTTGGAGAGAAGCTGGCTATCAAATTGAGATAATTGTTACAGAACGGGCTTTCCATGCAACTGAGTTGGCAGAGCAAATTTGTTTGGATAGAGTGGATATGTTGGCACTTGGGGGGTAAGGGAGAATTTTTTAAAATATTTCAGAATTATTAACAGAATTATTTTCAGAACAGTAAGAAATACCAGAATTAATTTTTTTTAATCAGAATTTTACCAGAATTAATTTCAAAAAATCAGAATTAATTTTCAGAACAAATCAGAAAATACACGAATTAATTTCAGAATTTCAGAAATAAAATCAGAATTAATTTCAGAATTTCAGAAATAAAATCAGAATTAATTTCAGAATTTCAGAAATAAAATCAGAATTAATTTCAAAAAATCAGAATTAATTTTCAGAAATAAAATCAGAATTATTCTGATTTAATTTTACTTTCAAAATTTAAACTACTCATTTTAGAGGTGACGGAATTGTTTCAGAAGCGCTTCACGGCCTCTGTTCCAGAGCAGATCACGAACGCGCTCTTCGCCTCCCAATTTTACATTTACCTATGGGTACAGGGAATGCTTTAGCTTCTTCAATTGCTTACCAGGCAAAGTGTGAAAATTAAAAAAAAATTTTTTTAATTTTTAAAAGTCCCTCCCTTCCTTTCAGTGAACCTTTCCCTCCACGTGGCTCTTTTTGTCAACAAATGGCTTTAATGGCTATTCGCCCAAATTTTAATCGTTTATGTCTTTATCAGGTAGAAATTGAAGGTGGAAGAAGAAAAGGACAAAATAATAAAAATAATAATCAATGCAAAATAATGTTCCTCTCGTTAAGTTGGGGGCTAATGGCTGATATTGGTAAGGGAAGGTATTTTATAAATTAGTGGGTGTGGAAAATTTATTTTTCTGTCGTGTTATAATCTCTTACTTATTCCCATCTTGTTAGTGAACACATTTCAGAACAGAATCAGAATAAAACCAGACTTTGTCAGAAAAATCAGAATTAAAACCAGAATTAAAATCAGAGTTGAATCATAATAAAACCAGAAAATTTGTCAGAATAAATCAGAATTAAAATCAGAATAAACTCAGAAAAAAACAGAATAAAACCAGAAATCGTCAGAATGAAATCAGAATCGAACCAGAAATCAGAATATACCAGAATTAAAATCAAAAATCAGAATAAACTCAGAAAATATCAGAATTATTATCAGAATTATCTAGCCAACATTCTCAGTTGGTGTAGATAGGTTGGCGGATCCTGGGGAATCTCCGGATATCCGGACCCATTAGTCTAACGTGTGAATATGGCAACAAAGTGTTCCGCAAATTTTCTAATTTTTTTTAATTAAGACATTGGAAGTGAACGTTTTCGTTTCCTCGGAATGGCACGTCTTCATTTAGAAGCTTTCCTTCGAGTAGCCTTCCTTCCATACGTAGCAAGATATAAGGCTCGGATATCTTATTTGCCTTTACCTGAAGGACGTCTACGTAATAAAGTAATGGAAAAAATGAGAATGAGGGTTGAGGAGAGGAGGGAGGAAATTGGAAAAGAGGAGGAAGAAAGTGAAGATTTTGAGGAGATGATTAAAGGAATTGAGGTAAGGAAGAAGCCTGTGGAATTTTAAAAGATTAATTATTTGCGGACAATATTTGCGGACAAATATTTGCAGACAAACATTTGCGGACAATATTTGCTGATATCTTAAAATAAGGATATCACTTAGGTATTGTCCGCGATTAAATTTCTCCGCAAATTTGATTAACAATTTTATTTGTTTGCAAACGTCCATCCACCCGTCGCTAATGGCATTCCAATTAAAAAAAATTTTTTTTTCATCAGATACCTCCACTTGATCAACCAGTCCCTTCAAATTGGAAAACGATTGAAGGTGATCTTTTTGTATTTTTTCTGATTTTTAACAAGTAAATTCCACCTTTTTTCAGAAGAATTTTGTTTTGTTCATATTGCTGCCCTTTCCCATATTGGCTCAGATCTTCCTTATATTCCTAGTGCAAAACTTGATAACCCTGTACTTTTCCTTACTTTTGTTCAATGGCAAAAAATTTCTCATAGATTACACATGGCAAAAATATTGCTTAGGTAGGGGTGGTCTTTTAATTAGAGACAGAAAAAATATTCTTTTCTTTTAAGCATTGATACGAGTGCTCATTTGAATGATCCTGCATTTGAGGTGAGAAAACTAAAATAATTAGCTCCTTCCAGAAAAATCAGAAATTATCAGAATTAAATCAGAAATTTACTAGAATTAATTTCAGAATTTATCAGAATTAATTTCAGAATAATTCAGAATAATTCAGAATAAAATCAGAATTTTACCAGAATTAAATCAGAATCGAATCAGAATAATTCTGTTTTTATTCTGAAATTAATTCTGATAAAATTCTGATTTATTTCAACAAATCAGAATAAAATTCTGACTAAAATTCTGGTAAAATTCTGATTTTATTTAATAAATCAGAATATAATAAAAAAATTATTTTCCCACAGATAATCCCCATTTTGGCTTGCCGAGTAAATCCAGAAAAGGATGCTGGGGGCTGGTTAGCATTGGATGGTGAAGCAGTAATAAATGATGGGAAGGTTAAAAATCGACTTTATTCTTTTTAAACAATCCAAGTTTACTTCCAGAATTCCTCAATGTCCTTTCAAGTTGGTCCAGGTAGGAATAAAAATGCTACAATTATTGGACGTCAAAGGAGATGAAAAAAGAGAAAAATTCTTTATTTTTATATTTTTATTTTGTAAATATGTAGATAGAAGATAGATAAATTTATCGAGGTGTAGGAAGATCAATAAAAATGTCAGTCAATTTGTATCCACAACAAATAGAGGAAGTGCTAGGAAATTTAGAGGGAGATTTTAGAAATTTGCGGACAAATTTTTAAAATTGCGGACAATTTTATTATATGAGTGCTAGGAAATCTATAACAGAGGAGGAGATCCATCTCCACAACAAAAAGTTTCAGCATGAAAAATTCCTACATCTGAAACCTGGCCTTGTACAAATGTTCGCTGTACAGTGAACATGATTCCAAACAGAAAGATGAAGCAAAAAAAGTCGAAAAAAATCGAGCGGAACGATAAAACTGACGGGACAGCAAAAACAACAAATCAATTAAAGTTGTCTTTAACAACACTCAACTAAACCTATCCAATTGATAAACAAAATGAAAACATTTATTTTTTAAGTGCCTTATGAGAAATTAACAAAATTATTTTTTTTTAAATTAACAAAAAAATGGCACATTTTTCTTTTAGTCATCTTTGTGTCCCTCACATCTTCTCGTACTTGCGAACCGCCTTGACCCCGCCGCTCTCGCATGTAATGACCATTTTGCCATCTCCATCAATGTAGCGCTGAAAAAAGGGAAATAAGTTTTTTTCAAAAAATTTCAAAAAGTTTCCCACCTCAATGTGGCTGTCCTTGTCCTTTTCACTGATCTTCTTCTGCTCCTCAACGAGCTTCCCATCAGTAAAAGTAAAGGTGCTCATCAATGTGCGCCCATCAGCGGTCTTCTGCTCCTTCGGTTCTCCAATTTTGAACTCGCAAACCCAAGTAGTGAAAGTTGAGGTGGAAGTCATCTTCCAGTTGTCCCCATCAACCACAAACTCGAGAACGGCTAGAAAAATTTTTGTTCGAATTGTTTGAGTTTCTAAAAAAATTTACGTTTCACGGCGGCAGCACCAGTACGAGCAAGCATTCCGACACCAACCTCTTTCATGTAGTCATTAAAGTTGTCGGAGTCAGTAAGTTTCCACTTTCCGACGAATTTGTCAGACATTTTTAATAAGAAATTTAGAATTGAAAATATGAAAAGTCTGAAAAATGAGAGGAGGAATTTAAAAAAGTTTTGCAAATAAAATGGAAGGGAAGATGCAACAACAACCAAGCAAAACTATTAAAAGAATTCGATAAACACTCCTACTAAATTGCGAAAACAAGAGATAAGGAAAAATAAAAATTAATAAAAAAAACACTGGGAAAAACATAAAATGATCTTTGTTCATTAATTTGCCCCTTTTATAGTACAACTTTTTTAAACTTTAAAAACAGAACGCCAAAATATTTTTATTTATTTTGGTGGAAATTTGAAAGGGGCTTTACATTTTTTATTTCTGCGCATGTTCGGGATTCCCTGAAACTTTAACAAAGAACTTCGAAATCCAACCCGAACACCAAACAATTGGGGAAATTGGACGTATCCTGCCCTGCGCCTAACACCAATTTTATTGAATTTTTCGTGCGAGATTACTCAAGTTTCCTTTTGTCATTTTGGCTGACTCATAATCTGATTTGTTTATCCTAGATTATTTTTAGAGAGCGAGATGGATCTGGATCCTAACTTTGATTTTTCCTGGATTCCAGAATACAGATCAAGACATTTTTCTGAGTTCCTCGATTTTTCCTTGACTCAAAAATCTGGTCAAGGTACCCAACCGATATCAAGGTGAAGGGTCAAGGTTTTTTTTTTAAAATCTCGCTCTCTAATTATTTTCAAACTAGAATATCTTTAAATAATTTAATTTTCAGAAATTTATCAATTAAAAACATTTTACAATGGTTTTTGAAAATGTAGTTGCGGACTTGCTCAATCGTTTTTTGGGCTCATACATTGACAATTTAAATGCTTCTCAATTAAATATTGGAATTTGGGGAGGTTTTTTTTGTTTTAAATTTTCTTTTATTTTTAATTATTTTTAAGGAGATGTTAAATTAAATAATTTGGATATTAAAGAAACAGCTTTAGATGATCTTGATCTTCCCGTTAGACTTAAATTTGGCTATATTCAAAGTCTTGTACTTAAAATACCTTGGAAATATCTTTATACTGAACCGACAATTGTTAATATAAGGTAATTTTGTTTTTGGAGGGATTTTAAGGTTTTTAGAGTCGGACCAATGATGGGTCGTAACTTGGACTTTGTTGACCCGAAATGCAATCCGACGAAAATCTTGAAAATTAGCTTATCAGACGCGAAACTAGCGGGCTAACCCTACTTTTTCTCAACTCAGCCAATCCCAGACGATCTTAATATAATGAGGTGTATTTTGGAAAGAGGGTATCCTTTAAGTAGCACCTTAACCCGATGACCTACCAAAAACGTCTCTTGAATCGAGTTGTATCGGTATTGGTGCTCTAGCTTATATAGAGGTTCGACTTTATAAATTTAATTTTTTTTCAGTGAAATCTACATGATAATTGTGCCTAACCAAGGAATTGTTTATAACGAAGAGAAAGCTAAGAAAAATGAACAGGAGGCCAAGCAAAAGAAACTGGCTAGACTTGAAGAAAATAGAAGGAATAAACTTAGTAAATTTTTTATTTAAATGGTTCTATACAATTTTATTTTTCTTATTAGAGCAGAATATCCAAACAGACGATACTTTCACTGAAAAATTGGTTGCACAAGTTATTAAAAATTTGCAGATTCGAATAAAACGAGTTCATTTACGTTATGAAGACAAATTTTCTAATAGAGGAAGGCCTTTCGCTACGGGAGTGACTCTTGATTCTCTTAATTTTCAGGTTTTTCTAAATTCAATTTTTGCGGACAATTAAATTTTTTGTCTGCAAGTTTTCTAGTCCTTTAACGGAATGATATTGTTAAGGATCGAATTGACTTTAGATGCTCTTAGGGGTTGAAAGGGCTTTCTGAAAGCTATTTTTGTCACAAACAAAAGACAGTTCCTTGGTTAGGCACGATGTCAGAATTAACTTTTTTTCAATTCTCTTTACAAAATTTGCAGTAGTCCGCATAAATTTTTGCCCATAAAAATTATTATTTTTTATTTTTAGACGACCGATGAAAATTTCCAATTGACAGTTCAAAAAGAAGCCGTTAAAATATTTTACAAGTAAAATTTTAATTAGAGTTTTTCAAATTTCAAAAAAAAATTTTAGACTCGTCTCGATGAATCATTTAAGTATTTACTCGAATGCTGGATCTACCCTTATTTCTGATTTGCTTGATAAAAAAGAAATTACAAAGGCATTGTGTAATTCTATTTCTACTGATACTAGTCGTCCTGAAGGATATAAATATGGTTAATTATTTTTATTAATTTTTTTGAGGGGTTAGGGTCATTTCAACAAAATTCGTTAAATAATGTTTTTAATTTTTGTGGCTAGGTTTGCCGGAATTTTAAAAATTTTTTAAAATAGAAATACCAATCACTGACCAACCATTTTCATGTGTAAAGTTAATTTCCAAATATTCAATAATCATTATTCTGGCTAAATTTTAAAGTTGAAATTTATTAGGACTCATGGGAAACATTTAGAAAATTCAAAATTCTGTGAAAAGTCTTGGTAGGCCCCTTTCACCACATTTTCGGGAATAGTCCCCAATCTTATTTTTTTTAATTTTTAGTACTTGAACCTTTATCTTTAAATGCCAAATTAAAATTAAATCAAAAACCTGAAACTGACGGATCTGACTGGACTATTCCAAAAGTTGATTTAATTTTACAATTGGAGAAACTTGCTTTGGCTATTGGAAAATTTCAATATCAAGATTTTCTTTTATTTTTGGAAGCACAAGAAAGATTTAATTTGTCAGCACAATATTTTAAATATAGACCAAATTTGATTGAATATAAGAATCACTATAAGGAATGGTATTAAATTTATTTTATAAAATTGGGAACCCTAATTTTTGTTTAAAGTGAGTCAAGAAAAAATAATAGCAGGGTCCGTCAAGTACAGAATTGTTTTCCGACTTGCCGACCGTCGGTCATTTTGTACCATTCTCCAACCCCTATCCTCGTCAAGATTTCTGTCTCAATCCCTGACATCCTTTATTATTTTAAAGGGAGCCAGGAAGGAATATTAGTAAATAACGGCCTTCAAGAATAGAGTTGATCCCCGACTCCCCGTCCTCGCTCGACAATGATTTTTAGACCCCAGACTCCTTATCCCCATCAGAATTTCTGCCCGATCCTCTTCACCCTGTTATTCGAAAATGCTCTCCCCGACTGGACGGATCAAGCATCTAAAAATATTTTCTTATTTTTGAATCCTTACAAAAAGTTTTTTGTTCGTGTAAAGTTTAGAAAATATACGAGACGAAAATATTCACAAATTTAGCCCGCCAAAAATTATTAACTCTTGAAATTGACAAGTCAAAAAATATTTTTCAATTTTATTAAAGGTGGAAATTTGCTTATAATTGTATTCTTCACGAACATGTTAAACGACGTCGAAATAATTGGTCATGGGAAAGAATGAACAAACATAGGCAAATGGTTCGAGATTATAAAGAAGCTTGGATTGTTTTTAGAACGGAGAAGAATCCAAATGATTTCGTTAAAAAGACGATTGAGGTTAGGAAAATTTTTGATAATTTTCCCCTGAATTTTAGACCGTAGAAGAGGCTCTCGATGTTTTTAACCTTAACATAGCTAGACAACAAGCAGAATTTGAAATTGATAGACGTGACGATTTAATACGTGTTGAGGATCAAAAACAAGAGGGATGGGTTGGTTGGGCTAAAAGTTGGTTTGTTGGAAGTGGGAAAAAAATGGAGACTGAACAGACAGAGGCTGATGCAAAAATTATGGAAAAAATTGAACAAGCAGTTACACCAGAAGAAAAACAAAAATTATTTGAAGCTATTGACTATCAGGTTAATATTTTTAATTGCTTTCTGATTGGCTATAACTCTGTGGGTTATGACTTTAAGTTTTTTGGTCGAATTCAAAAGGTCTAGGTCCGAGGGGGGTTTTTCCTATCTACTTTTTCGTTGGGTAAATTTATAGATTGGGTAAATTTATCTTCCGCTTTCATCTTTCACCGATTTCTGGCTTTTTTTTGCACTTAGGACTTACCCATGACATTATCTTTTTCTTGCTCATTTCTTCTGGTTGTTTTTATATTTCTTTAGATTTTTTGTATTGGTTTCTGTCAAAAATACAAAAATATAAACATAAAAATCTCTAAAAATATCTCTGGCACTAATTATGTTGGACCTCTACTTTTCATTTCTTTTTTCTTTAAGGAAAATACTCCACCAACCGATTATCCAAAACATTTTGTTGAAAATCGAATAAATTTTGGCCTGGCATCAGTTGTGATTTCTTTAGAAAATGTTCTCGAAATGCGCTTTGCTGATTTGACAGCAAATTTGGATCATCGTCCATCGGCAAATGCTATCAAGTTTTTTTAAATTTTTTCTTATTTTTAAACTTCTTTTTTAAAGGTATATTTCTTGTATAAAATCTTTTGAAATGAATGCCTTCCAAGAAAATTCAAAATCTCAATCAATATTAAAGATGACCGATTCTAACCGGCCTTGGCTTAAAATGCAAATTGAAACAAATCCTTTAAATAAAGATTTTGATCAATCAGTAGAATTACTTGTTGCGCCTATAATGCTTATGTATCATGCTCCAGCAGTCAATAAAGCTTTGGATGTTTTTAAACCTCCTGAAACTGTTCGACTTCAACAATTGACTGCTTTGGCTATTGCAAGATATGAGGAGGTTAAGGTTGGTTGGTGGATTTTTTAATATTTATTAATTTCGGTACGCAAAATATTAGTTCTAGTTTAGGAGTAACGACCTAGGGGTGTGCTATTTTGCTTCCATAAATTTTAGTCTTTCTTTATTATTTTGTTTTTCTTTTTTTAATCCAGTTTTGGGATATTCCTTTTGCGAAATTTTTTCTAACTCAATTTCTTGATTAAAAATGTGTAAATTTTGATACAATTTCTTGACGGATTCTTTCTTCGAACGGATTCTTGATTGATTCTTTCTTCTAGTTTAATCGATGATTGAGACTTAAAAGTATAGTTAACTAAAAACAAATTCTTTTAACTCCAGTATTAAAGTCTTAAAAATTTAACTCCCATTTCCTCTTTTTAGGCTCGTTCTACTACAGCTTTACAACACATGGTAGAACAAAAACGCAAATTAAAATTGGAAATTCAAATTGATCCTGCTACAATTGTTTTGTGTGCTGGAGGTGTTTTTGACGAAGGAAAGAATGTTTTGGTTGCAGAATTGGGACAGCTTAATTTAAATACAAAATCACAATCACCTGAAAGGGCATATGAAAAGGTTTTTTTTGAAAATTGAAATTTTGATGAACTTTTATTTTTTTAGATACTTGATCCAAAATTAAAATCTTTGATGGCTCAAGCTTATGATAATTTCCAATTGAGCCTTTCAAATGTTCAATTAATTTTTGCTGATACTTTTAAGACGTGTATGCAAGCAAGAAATGACAGATATTCTCCATATCATTTATTAAAACCTACAAATATGGTTATTGATGTTCTTCGTTCAACTATTGATGACCTTCAATTACCTATGTATTTTTTTGTAAATTTAAAATTTAATTTTTTTCTGCGGGGGAGAAAAGGAAAATACTTCTTCGAGGCATTGGTTTCCCGATTTCAAAAATTGAACGGTTTTGATATTTGGTTCTAGGCGATTCTAAAATCTTAAAATTTCTTACATGTCACAGATGTTCTTGCTGAACTAGGATTTAATTGAAAATTTCGATTAACTTGACATTTGTCAATGAGACTAGAATTATCCGTTTCAACCCGAGCCAAAAACTGAAGATTTTCGGGTTGGTTTTGGTTAACCAAAAAATTTGGTGAACCATAAATGAGCATATTCCTGTCATTTTTTTTTAGCTACGAGGCTCTTTTCAAGTATAAAATTTAATACTTTTAAGGTTCCGAATGTTTGGAAATCTACCGGATGTTGTTCTAATAATTTCTGATGATCGTCTAGTTAAACTTCTAGAATTATTAAATAGCATTCCTAGACCCGAATTTGACCAAGAAGTTGTTGATTTGTCTGCGCCAATTGAAGGAACAAAATTGCGTGATCGAGCAAAAATGGTTGCGATTATGGAAGTTAGTGAATTGGATGAAAATATTTTGTTGAAAGACAATGAAGAAGGTGGAGAAGAAAAAAGTTCAACTTCTTCTGAAATGAAAGGAGAAAAGAAGAGCGATTCTGATTCGTCTACTTTACATAGAGAATTACAAATTCAATTTGATATTAATTTAAGTCTTAATGAGGTTTTTAATTATTTTTTCAAAATCATTTGGGTTAGATATCTGTTGGAAAAGCCTTGGTTCATAGCCAATTTCTAATAATAAGTATCTGTCATCCTTTTTTGGATGATAAATTTCTTACTTTTTCAACTAGTCGGTTGACTACAGTGATGTCACGGGTTCAGAAAAATCGTTGGGTTGTGTTTTCTAAAAATTTTTCGGTTCGGCTTTGTGTCGAAAAAAGTCCGGGGTTTTCTAAATTTCTGGGATCTGATTTCTGATACCTCGTTACATCCCTGGTTGGCTTTGTTTGAAACTTCCACGTCCAGGGTTTAAAAATTTATAAATTCTGATTTATTTATTTTTATTTTAAAGGTCGGTATTGTTGTTAACAAGAGAGATAAAGCATTTTTAAGGTTACATTTTATTTTTCCCATTTTAATTTTTTAAATTTTCAAGTGCCCATATTTGTCGTCTTGGTTTTCATTTAAGAAAAAGAATGTTTGATATGATTGCTAAAGCTCATTTAGGCTCTTTAACATTAGAAATGCCACAAATTGATTCTTCTGGAAAAGCTCAAACAATTTGTTTAATTGATAATGAAATGAGAGAAGGAGATCATTTGATTGATATGGTTTATAAACAGGTTTTTTTAACTTTTTAGACTTTAAAAAAATTTTTCTTAAGGCAACCGGCGAGAGTCCATCCTTCAAAACTGAATTCAATTCAAATGAGCAGTCAATAAATTTTGTTTTTCAAATTTTAAACTTTAATTTGTACAAGGTTTCGTTTTTTAATTTTTTTATGTTTAAGAAAAATTTATTTTTTAGGATGTATTAAATGACTTGAAAAATTTCAATGATCGCCTACAACGCAAATTGTCTCAAATTAAACCTCCACAAATTGAACAAGCTTCTCCTCAAACTGCTGGCGGTTCAAGACGTAGAACTCCTTCAATTAGTAGTCGTTCTCGTGAAGGCTCTTTAGATAGAAAAACATCAGGAAAGAAGCGATCACCATTTATTAAACCTGACGTCAGATTAACGAATAAAAAGAAATTTGTTTTTGATTTTCGAATGCATGAAATTGCTGCTAAACTTTATGCGAGGCAGGGGGATATTGTTGTAAGTTTTTTAAAGAAATGTTTTTATTAGAGCCTAATTTAGTGGGATTAGCGAAATTATGTCCCTTTCAGATGGCTTATCTTTATGGCTATAATCTTCGGACCATAGATCTCTAATTTAGGGGGATTGTACATATTATACCCCTTACAAATCCCCTAGATTTATCCCTATTTTCTTCGGTGCAAAGGTCCCTAATTTAGAGGGGTTGTTGGTATTATGTCCCTTACAAATGACCTATTTTTATGGCTATAATCTTCGGACCATAGATCTCTAATTTAGTGAGATTAAAGTCATTATTTCTCTTACAAATGGCCTATCTTCATCTTTATAATCTTCGGATCCCAGGCCGATCAAGATCCGATTTAGAGGGATTGGAGTTATTATATTCCTTACAAATAATTTATCTTTATCTCCACAATCTTCGATCGCCATGTATCTAATTTAGAGGGATTGAAGTATTATATCTCTTAAAATAGCTTCCCTCCTTCAGTGATCGCCACAATCTTATACAAGTTATCCTTAATTTAATATTTTATTTATTCAGGGTGGAATTGACTCAACAGAAGATCCTGATGCGATTCTTGAATTTTGTGCATTGAATATTCGGAGCTTTAAATTGAACGGTAGTATGGTAGATGACGGCTCTATGCACGCCGATATCAGCTTACAAGCCTTTACAATGGATGATCGAAGAAAAAATGCAACAATTCATCGTTTAATGGATAAAAAGGACACAAAATCGACTGATCAATTTGTAACAATTAAATATAGTCAAAATAGCCATGGAGATAAATTTGGTAGAAAAACCTTTTTTTAAGTTTTCTCTAATTCCCCTCCTTTTTCCAGTTGATTTATTGTCATCAAAATTCTTTTTAATGTTGGCACCAGAATTTTTGGGTGTTCTTTCAACCTTTTTTATTTTGAAACCTGATGAGGATGTTGATGAGAAAACTGGTCCTTCCGAACTTTTTTTAACACCAAATAGTAGCAGTAACAAGTTGGCACTTTCCAAACAATATGTCTCTACTAGTTCTGTGGCTAAACAAGCATTGGCAACTAAAGGTACTTCAACAGAACAATCAACTTTTGAGCCTCCTGGAACCTTGACTTTAAATTGTAAAGTATATGCAATTGAGGTTTGGTTTTTTTGATTTTTTAAAAATTTAACCGAGACAAGGGAACATTTCGAACTGTAGCCAAATATCTCATTTTTTTGCACCATCGTGTAGAGAAGGGTCGATAACCTATTGCCAATTTTCGGATCTGACCCCCCATTTCGAAAAGTTATAGCAATTCAAAGTTTTTGAATTTTGGTGCGGTCGAGTTTCATCCTATCAACAAAAATTTTTTTATTAAAATTTAATTTTCCAGATTATTCTGATTGAAGATTCTCTCAATCCTTCAAATTCTCAAGCTATTATTCTTTCATTTGATGCTTTATTGGATGCTAAAAATGTTTGCTTTTAGAAAAATTTTTTTATAAAATTATTTTTTAGCTTAATGGTGTTCAACAAATGGATGGTGGAATTCAACATTTTAAAATTTACAGCACTTATTTTGCTAAAGAAAAGAGACATTTAAGTAATTATCAAATTTTAAAAGAGGTTTGAAATTAAATTTTTTTAAATTGTTAATTTAAATACTTGGGGGTTGTGTTGGTGTATTTATTTAAATTTGTGGACCCCTTTTTGTCCTTTAGATTTTGGCCTAATTTTTTCCCATTAGTTTGTGAATCCCCATATTTTCTTTTTTGCAGTCTCCTTATTTTAGCTACCTAAATTTTCGTTTACTCCATAACGTGGAGATATGGGAATTGAAAGGTGAAGTGGGGGCCAAGAAAACATTGAAAGGAAAAAATTTGTGATACAAATATCTATTTTATCATCTAAAAAATCGTTTCTTGGTAGAGAAAGCTCAAATCTTTTTCCTCATATTTTTCCTAAAAATTTATTGAAATAATTCATTTTAGATGGATATTAAATTTACCGGTTCAATAGACGATCAAGAACATACACAAAATTTTTCTGTAAAAATTGACCAAGTCACTTTGCGTGTTAGTCCTTCAATTATTCGTTTATTAAGTGCTGTAAGTGCTCAATTTTCAGAACATCAACGAAAGGTATTGAAAAGATTCTAAATTTTTTTAAAAATTTTTTAAAAAAGGATCAAGAAGCAAAATCAGCCAGAGCAATTTTAAGAGAATATCAAGACTATTGGAAACCTCGAGTAATTGAAAACGATAAATATTGGTGGTTCCAATTGGGAAATGATTCTGTTGTTGAAGAAACAGCTGAAGAAGTTGCGGAAACTACGCAAATTGTTATTAATCAAAAGGTTTGTTTAAAAATTTTCAAAAATTTTTTTTTAATTTTTTAAAGGCTGATTTTACTATTAAACAATTTATTGTCACTGTAGAGGCGGGAATGAAAGATTTTACTCGTCCAATGATTTTATTAGAGAGTGCAATGCTTGGATCAGCAAAAAATTGGTCTACTCAATTAATTGCGGTTTTTTTTAATTTTTTTTGAAAAAATTAAAAAAAAATTTTTTTAAGGAGGCAGAAGCTAGACTTCAAATTTCTTATTATAACGAGGCTTTTAATGTTTGGGAGCCGTTAATTGAACCAGTATTACATCAATATGAAGGATGGCAAAGTTGGAGGCTTACATTAAAGGTTTTTTTGATTTTTTGATTGAAAAATTTTTTTTTGGAAATTTTTTGTAGGGGTCGAAATGTAAATTTTTGAAATTTCAAAAAAAAATTTTTCAAAATTTTTCTGAAAATTTTTCAATTAAAAAAATTTTTTTCTTAAAGATAAGTTCACAATTGGAAGAAGACACAAATTCGCAACAACAACGCCAAGGAACGTCAAAATCTATTAAAGACAAAATTAATCAGAAAAAGGCTGTTCTCCCCCCTAAAATGGCTTTAATTTTTGAAGCTAGAGAAATGATGAATATTACTGTGAGTGGAGAGATTATTTTGGGTTTTATAAAATAAAATTTTTTAAAGGTTTCAAAATCTTTTCTGTTGTTGGTCAATCAATTATCTGAGGTAAATTTTTTTTGAAAATATTAAAAAGGAAACTAAAAATTTTAGTCTTTCGAAAAAGCAGCAAAACAAATTAGTCCGCCAAAAAGTCGTCACTTGCCTGGTTCTTCAAGTTATATGTTACTTAATGAAACTGGACTTGAAATAAAAATATGTAATACTTCTACTTTGAAGGTTTGGAATTTTAATATTCATGCTACAGTTGAACTCCTCTATAATGTTTATAATATCCAAGAAACTCCTCATTTTTTCAAAATTTGTTTGGGGTTTCTTTAGTTCCAATAATATTTTTTAGTTCCCATTTTTAGTTCCGATGATACGGATTTTAAGTAGGAGATGTATCTTATAGTGATGTCTCGACTATAGTTCCTCTCTTTATTCTCAATTAAACTTTTTTTTGGAAGCTCTTTACGTAAAGTTTCTCCCAGAATGGATTCGTGTTAAGTGTCAAGTGTTTTGTTCTATTCCGTTCATTTTCATTGAAGGAAGGACAAAACATTAAACAAAACACGGCACAGATGTCATTATGGAGGGGAACTATTTAAGCGATACCCCCATTTCTAGGTCTGATAATACGATTTTTAAGCGGGTTATTTATCTTATAGTGATGTCGACTAGATTTTTCTCTTAAATTCTAAAATTAAATTTTTTTAAAGGCTAGTCAAAAACAAACAGATTTGGAATGTAATAAAGGCGAATATATTCCATTAGAATTAATTGAAAATGATAATAAAAATGGAAGTGAAAAACAATTAAGTGCTGGTAATTGGCAAATGAAAGAAGATCAAAGGCATGTAGAATTACAATTAAAAATAGAAGAACCAAAAACTGAAAGAATTGTAAATATTTTGAGAGCTGAAATGCAATGTATTGATTTACCTAAAGAAGCTGATTCAGGTAAAAAAATTTTTTTATTTTATTTAGAGGGGGTATGTTTTAAAATTAGAATTTGTATGCTGTTGTACTTTTTGTTGCTGGTGTATTAGAGGTATAGAAAATAAAAGAAAAATGATTGATCAACTTATACAATAAATTCAAATATTTGAGATCGGCATCTGAAGCCCTTTTTTCTTTAAATTAAAATTTACCGTTGAAATAAAGAGTAGACTAACTCCTATCTCATAAGTCTCCCTCACGTTCCGGCTAGTTGAGTGAAATTTTAATTAAAAAATTTTTCTCTCCTCCTTGTGAACAATTTTGATTAACTACCTCCTTATTTTCTTGTTCTACTCATTTTTAGCCTCCCATTCCTTTGGTATTTATTAACTAGGGTTGTCGGTTTCACAAAATTTTTTTGGTTAACCGAAACAGAGCTGGCAAGCCTAACCGAAAATCTTTCGTTTTTCGATTGGTTTAAAACGGGCACTTATATTAACGTGTTTTTACTTAATTAAAAATAAATAAGCATTTTTTTCTTTGTCTTTTTAAGGTAGAAAATGGGCTTTGGTTGTTGACACACAACTTGAAGATTCTCGACATTTAGTTGTTTTGCGTTCTCCAGTCAATGTTTTTTTTTATTTTTTTATTATTCTTTTAAATTTTTTAAAGGTTATTAACCGAATGGATATGTCTGTTGAATTTCAATCACACAAAGATTTGGAAACTACTTTTTGTGGTGTTTCCGCTATTGATAGTCGTCCATTAAATATTCCATTGCCTCAACTTTATACTCCGGATGGAGAACTTTCTATTCGTCCGGAGGGAGAAGTTTTTGACTGGAGTGACCTGTAAATTTTTTGAAAAAAATTTTTTTTTTTAATTTTTTGAATTTTTTTTGGAAATTTTTGTTTATTTTTTTTACGAAATTTTTTTTGAAATTTTTTGAATTTTTTTTTGGAAATTTTTTTTATTTTTTTTACGAAATTTTTTTTGAAATTTTTTTAAAAAATTTTTTAATTTAAAATTTAATCAAAAATTAAAAAAAATTTTTCAGATTTTCCTGGCATGATTTTGACAATGTAAAACGTAAAACTGTTCGTTGTGGTAAAAAGGGTGTTGAACATGAAGCTATTTTTATTGAAATGGGTAATTTAAAAATTTTTTTAAATTTTAATTAATTTTTAAAGTTGTTACGGAAGAAAAAATTCGACGAGGGGCAAAATCCTCAGAATATTCAATTTATACAATTAATTTATTTCCACCTATACATTTTGTTAATTTGTTGCCTTTGTGTTTGGAAATTGTTGAACCTGTAAAAAATTTTTTTGATTTTGATAAGAATGTTGAAAAGTTTTTTTAGATCCGACGAGAAGTAACTAGTGGAGAAGGAGTTGATTTGTATAATTTAATTGCTGGAATGCCTTTTGTTTTGAAGGTTTTATTTTTTAAATAATTATTTTCAAAAAATATTTTTATATGGTTCTTACTTTTTTTTTAAATTTTTTTGGGGCAATTATTTGTTCTGATTAAACAGAAAAGCAATTTCAAGCGTAGAAATGATCAAAAGATCTATTTCTATTTTATCTTATACTATGAATTATAAGGTTTGGAATGCTAAAGATAATGTAGATAGGATTGATTTGATCATTTTAACTTATGAGGGGATGAGTGAGGTTTTTTTGAGAATCATACAAAATTTGTCGGTTAGGTTCCGGATATCTGAAGCTTTCCTTATTAAAAATTTTTTCTCAATTCTCTTGATTTTCTTTATTATTAAATTTATTTTAAGCTTGAAAATGGTGGCGAACTTTATAAAATGAAAATGACTATTCCTGAAGTTGGACAAAGAAATGACTTGACTGTTATTAAGCTTTTAAGTGAAACATCAAATAAAGAATTGGTTTTTATTTTTTAATTTAAAATTAATTTTTTTTTGTAGTGTCTCGGATTAAATTGGAGTATTGAATTTCTTCGAACAACACTTTCTCTTTTTACGCCTTACTGGATGGTTAATGATACTGGAAAGGAATTAATTTATCAGGTTTTTTTGTTGAAATTTTTTATTAAATTTGTTGAAAAATTGGTTGAGTTGGGTTTCTTTTTCTCTAAAAATGTGTGTTAATTTTGATTGTTTTTGGTGTTTTGTGTTTTTCTGATTTTTTGGTAAATAAGGTTTGTCACAGACTTTCTCTACTAAAAATTATTTTTTGCTTTTTACCATTCGGATTGTAATAAAAAAATTCTAAAAAAGAGTTTCGACTAGAGACCTGACTGGGAGTATCCTACGAGAATCGAGATCTCGAAAAATTCTCAATCTCGATAACCGAGATTCTCGATCGAGCTCTCATCTCGGTTCAGTTTCTAATTTCGACTAGGAAATAAATTTTTTGGATAAGTTCAACTGATATTTGGTCTGTGACAAACTTTGTTTCAAAGCAAAGCAGAGTGTGCTCTTGTTTGAGTTTAAAATAGCCAGAAATTTTTTTTAGTTTTTAAATTAAAAAAACCTTCTAAAAATCTCTCTCCTTTAGGGACCTATCGAAAAGTCAATTCAAACAACTCCACAAGCACATCATCTACGTGCAAGTATATTTGGGCATTGTTGTACTTCTATACTTCCAAAATCATTTACTGAGGGAGAAAAGGTTTTCTTTCTTTTAGAAAAAAAGTTTCTGGCTATTTTAAATCTTATTATCTTCTACTGTCTTCCTTTCTTTTTGTTTCTCTTTTTTCTATTCTAAAATTACAAATGGGCAAAGACGCAAAATGGTCAAAAATGAAAATATTATTTTAATCACTTAACATTATGCGCAGTTTACCATTTGTAATTTTTAAAAGAATAATTAAATGAAGAAGAATAGGAAAAGTACTGGAAGATAGTCAGATTTTATTTCTCGTTTTATTTTTTTCCCATTTTCAGCAAGTAAAACATTCAGAAATTAAACATTTACCAAATCAAAACCCAATAATTTTGCCACTAAATGAAGAAGATTTTTATGAAAAAAAGAAAGCAAAACTACGAATTTCTGATTCTGAATGGTCTGCAGAATTTCCATTAGATTCTGCTGGAAGTAGTGGAAGGATAACTTGTCATTCTGAAAAGAAGGATTTTGAGGTTTTTTTTAATTTAAACTTTTTAATGCTGATAATCGACATACTAGTGCTCATGTCAGTTAATTCCTTTTTTAAAAAATTCTTACGATTTACAGTCCCAGTACTTGTGACTTGAATGTACAATAGATTATTTTGGATACATTTCTTTGGCTAAAAAAATTTTTTTTTAATTTTTCCTTTGGATGATCTAAAGAATATTTTGAAATTGCTGATTTTAATTAATAAACCAGGATTTTGAATCCTCGTAATTTTCGAACGGGGAATTAATTGACTAAATATTTTATAGTTATATATGAATGGGGAAAGAAAAATTATTTTTAATATTTTATAGTTAACTGTTGATGTCAAATTATGCCAATCTGGATTAACAAAAGTAGTTACAATATCACCATTTTATCTTCTTCAAAATGACAGTAAATATTGTATTGAAGTTAGAGAACCGAATAGAAATGAATGGATAATTATACCGCAAACTTCTGTAAAGTTTTTTAATTTTTATTTTGCTAATTTTTTTAAAATTAATTTTAAGATGTTGGGGAGTTAGGGGAGTGAAAGAAGGGTCCATCTAAAAAATACTAGGTACTTGCTTGTTATCTTTCTTTGGATACATATGACAGGGATGGGGGGCCCTGCCGCATTTTACAAACTAAGACGGAACGAAAGCGGAGAGGAGAGCCCCCATCCTTGATATTTAAAACTCCTCTCCCTCGAGTAGGATTATTCTTGTTGTTTGAAATGAATTTTGAATTATAAAAATAAATAAATAAAATACATTAATTTTAAAAGGTTATTGGTTTTTGGCCTGAACAAAAAGAAAAGCGAAAAACATTAATTGCACGTTTTCCAAAAACTAAAGAAGAATCCATTCAATTTCCGTTTACTGAAAATTTTGAAGGTTTTGCGAGAGTTAAAAATTCTGTAGGTTTTTTAAATATTTTTTTTGGTTTTTCTCTATACAATAAACCCTCAAATACTAGATATACCTCTAGTTAAGAGACGGTTTATAAAGTCTAGTTAGCCTGTGGGTAAAGGGACTTCTCATCGATACACTCAATTTAATATACAGATCTCACTATAAAATACCCCCAATACTGAATAGACCTCTATTTAACAGACATTTTTAAAAACCTGCTTGGGGGTCAGGAGCCCTCTAAAAGAACAATTCTTCATCTCCAAGAGTATTTTTTATATAATGAGATGTCTGACTTTATTTTAAAATTAATTTATATTTTTCAAGTTTATTGGTTTTTACATAATTGTTTCACTTTCTGATGATTCTTCAGTTATTAATATTGAACAATTTATGCCTGGAATGGTACCTGCTATTTTAATGAATGCTACAAAATTTCCAATAAAATATTGGCAAGCAGAGGTTGAAGAAGAAAAAACTTTGGAACCTGGACAAGTTATCCCGTTTTCTTGGGATTGTTTAATTACTAAAGAAGGTTGGGGGGAATTTTTTTTAAGGGGAGGGGGGGAATTTCTGAGTCACTATTTGGGAGATGCTTCTTATTTTTTAGAACTTTAATTTAGCATTCTTGTTCTCTATAATAATTGCCATCTATGTCTAGTAGGGCTGCACCACGAACTCTCGGGGGTTGGGTGTGTCGTGGTTTTCGAATTGTTTTGGGGCGTGGAACGGGTCGGGGAGAAGTGTGAAAAAATCGTTCGGGAACGGGATGCAACTCTAATGTCTAGGTACTAGTTTAAGTGTTTAACAAAAGTCTTGGCTAATCCGCTAGGAGATTCGCTTATAACTTTTAAGTGCTCCACCGACTGATGGGGACTACCATGGGGGATAACACCAGTTGGATTCTTGTAATTAGAGCTCTCTTTTCATTGATATTCCAAATTTTTAACAGCTCGCCTTTTTGAATGGAAATCTGGAGATCATTCTGGTTCTGATGAACTGCTTCATAATCGAGATTCTTCCTATCTTCCTTCAAGAAATGCTGGTTATCATTTTTGTGTTTCTTTTTTGAATGGAAGACAACGTGTTGTTTTGGTAATGTTTTCTTTTATTGAGAACAAATTCGAGATCTTTATCGTATACTTTTTTTAATTTTTCCAATTCCTGGCTTATCCCATACCCTCATTTTTGGCTTGGTCACTTTCTCACATATCCCATGCTTTGGATTAACCATACCGGGGATATGACGTTTATGGAATTATTAACGTTTATTTCCAGAGCGTTCATGGAAACCAGCTTTCATATCGAAAAATAATTTGGATTTCGGATAAGCCTCGACATCCCTAATCCCCATACTAGAGCGTTTCGAAACAATCGTCGAAATTTTGAAGTTTCGAAAAATTCTGATACAGACCATTGGGTGGTTAGTTTAATTTATTTTTTTATTTTTCTAGTTTACAAGTGATGCAAGTATTTCAATGTTAGCACATGAACCTTTTGAATTTGAACAACCAAATATGCACGTTGAATTTCGTTTACATGGAGTTGGAATTTCTTTAGTAAATAATCATAAATGTATTGAAGTACTTTATATGGTGTGTGAATTCTTAAAAAATTTCAAAAATTTTTTTTAAAAATTTCCCTTTTTAGGCTATATTGCCAGGTCAAGGGCAGAGGGACGGTTTTTGGATGCAATATCGTCAAACAGACCATCAAACAACTTTATGGGTTAAATTACACAATTTTCAAATTGATAATCAACTTCCATCTTCTATTTTTCCTTGTATGTTAGCTATGGTTCCGCAGCCTAAAAGTGTTGTTAAAGATGGTTAGGCCTGTTGGAAATTTTCAAAAAAAAATTTTTTTCTTTTAATTTAAGCCCCTAAACCCTTTTTGGAATGTTCTTTTGTTATGAATCAATCAGAACATTCAAATATCGTCCAAATCAAATTACTCGAAGCTTTAGTACAAGAATTTTCTGTTCGAATGGATCAATCACTTATTAATGAAATTCTTGATATGTTCCCTAAAGAAAGTATTGAGACTGATTATAATGTAAGAGAAAAAATATTTTTTTTAATTTAATTAAAGTCTAATCTCGTTTTTAAATACCCTCAAAATTAGGAGGTACACACCTTTTTTGATTTAAGATTGTCCACTTACGTGAGGGAGCTATCTGAACGATACCCTCTATTTAAGTCTACCCCATTATAAGGTATCATTTTTGTAACACCAAGGAAGTTTCAAAAAAAAGATGTCAGGTTGTCCGATATACTGCCCAGTGCTTATTATAAATACTGGGAGCTAGCTCGGGATCTGACTTCGAAGTCTGAGTTAAAACTTTGAAGCCTTGAATCTAGTTAAAATTTGGGGAGAATTGGAGCAGTAGCTACAAAATGCTCCAATACCTCTCATTAGTATTATAGTTTCTAAAAAATATTTTTTTTTAATTTAAGAAGGAAGCATTTTCTAAAGATTTGGAATTAACTAAAGGAAATTTAAATAAAAGAGCTTTACAAACAAGAATATCACAAGCAAAGGCTTATTATGAACGTTTACATATTTCTCCGTTAATGGTAAGGAACAGACAAAAAATTTTCCTTAAAATTTAATTTTTTACTCAGATTCATCTAAGTTTTTCACAAGGACATGTTAAAGAAGGTGATAAAGATGCTGCTGGTATTCAATGGGAATTTTTAAATTTAATGTTAAAAAGTGTTGGTGTAACTTTAACAGAAATACAGGATGTTACTTTTAAGTAAAAATTTGAATTTTTTTTGAATAAAAAAAAATAATTTAATTCTTTTTAAAGATTAGCATTTTTCCATCGTGAAGCAGCTTTTTATAGCCGTACACAATTACAAGCAGAAATTCAATCTCATTATATTAAACAATTTATAAAACAAGCTTATGTTTTAATTTTGGGTAAATATCGAATTTTTTGTGGTTTAAAATATATTTTCAGAAATTATTTAAAATAAACTAAATTTAAAATCCTTTTCCTCTAATAGGGGGACTTCGTCTAATGGTCAAACTAGAGTTCAAACGAGTTCTAGATTTAGGTAATAATATATTTTGAGAGTATGGGCAGCAAGGCTGGACGCAACTGCGGGTTGCTTGAAATTGTGTGTTTTTTGAGCTTGCGAACTGCAAATTTTAAAATTAAAATTGCGGCTGCGGAAAATTTTTTTCAGTTGCGTTCAGCCGTTCCGCCCTGATGCCTTCCGAAATTTAATTTTAAATTAGGTCCTGAATAGGTATATAATTTAGGTCTCCTATCAAATAATTTTTTTCAACTGAGAACTTTTAAAAAAAATAATAAATTTAATTTTTTAAAGGATTGGATATAATTGGAAATCCTTTTGGATTAATTCGAGATTTAACTGCTGGTGTTCAAGACTTTTTCTATCAGCCTATACAAGGGGCTGTTACTGGCCCTTTAGAATTCGTTGAAGGAATGACTTTGGGTGTTAATAGTCTTTTTAGGTGAAAAACAGATAATTTTTTTCTAAAATTTTTTTGAAATTTTTTTCTCGTTAAAGTCACTCTGTTGGAGGCGTTTTAGGCGCAGCTTCTCGAATTACCGGAACTTTAGGAAAAGGAGTCGCTGCCTTAACTATGGACGAAGAATATCAACGTAAACGTTTACAAGCTAGACAACAACCTACAAATTTTGGTGAAGGAATGTTTAGAGGTGTTAGGGGTGTTGGACAGGGAGTTATTGATGGTGTTACTGGTAAGTTGTTTTGGGGGAGGAAAAAAAATTAAAATCAAAAAAAAAATAAATTTTTTAGGAGTAATTTCTAAACCAGTTGAAGGGGCAAAGAAAGGAGGCGTTTCTGGGTTTTTAAAAGGAACAGGCAAAGGATTAATTGGTGTTGTTACAAGACCTGTTTCTGGTGTTGTAGATTTGGCTACTTCAATGGCTGATTCTGTTAAGACGTAAAAAAATATTTTTTTTTGTTAGAGAAGTATTTTTCCGGAAGTATGTATAATTTTAAAGAAATGTGTTTTCCGGAAATGTATTTTTCAAATTATTTTTTCCGGAAAAGTATTTTGTTTAGCTTTATTATTTTTCCGGGTGATATAATTTATTTTTCTGGGATGTGTTTTCCGGAAAGGGAGTTGAGGGAATGACTTTGTGTTTTGTGTTTTCCGGAAATGAAAAAGCAAAACAACTAGATATCTAGATATCTTCCCGGCAAATTTAATATTTCTCTTTAAATTATTTTTCCGAAAAATATTTTTATTTTTCTACAGAGTTGTAACAAATGCGGAAGAAATTAGACCAATACGCCCCCCTCGAGTTATTACAAATGATAAAATTGTCCGTCCATTTGTTTATGCAGAAGCTATTGGATATAAAATATTTAAAGTAAAAAAAATAAAATTAAAAAAAATATTTTTTTAATTTACAGGAAATTAATAAAGGTGATTTTGCCGAAACAGATTGTTATTTAGCTGATGGGTCAATTTCAAAACATTTGGTTATTGTTGTTACTGACAAGTGAGAAGAGATTTTTAAAATAATTTCTAAAAAGTATTTTCCGGAAAAGTTTTAAGTATTTTTTCTTACCTGATTATATTCCGGAAAAAATTATACAATGTACAATGTTAAATATATTTCGGAAAAGTTTTAAGTATTATAGATTATTTTTCCGGAAAAGTTGTAGGGTGTTATATTTTCCGGAAAAGAATTATACAGTGTTTCTTTGATATATTCCGGAAAAGTTGTAAGGTAATTTCCTTAAACTTTTCCGGAAAAGAATTAGAGTATTTATTTACTTTCCGGAAGTATTTTAGAGAAATTATTTATTTTTCCGGAAAATTTCAGAATTATTTTTTGCTTTATTCCGGAAGGTTCACATTAAAATAACAAAATTTTAGACGCGTAATTGAAGCAAGACAACACGAATTAACTGGGAATTGGAATGCTGATTGGAGTCCGACTTATTCTGAAAGGAATAAACCTGAATGGTTTATTGATGAAACTAATGGTGTTAAATATGGTGTTTAAAATTTAAAAATTTATTTAAAACAAAAAATATTTAAAAGGTGTCAAAATTTCATTAAAAGAAGCTAGACGTGGAACATTTTCTATATTGGGACGTCCAAAAACAAAAGGAAAATTAATTCTTTTCCAGACGGAAGAAATTGCAAAACGTGTATTTGATAGAATGTTGAGTGCTTGGGAAAATTCAGCATAAAAATACAAAATTTATTTTTTTTATATTTATATTAAATACATATACATAGCTTTTGATTTTAATTTCTGAGTTATTTTTCCGGAAGACCGTGTATTACTATTATTTTTCCGGAAAAGTTATAATTAATTATTTTCCGGAAGGTTATAATAAAAATTTCCTGAAATATTTACGTCAAAAATTTCATTCATGCATTATATTTTCCGGAAAAGTTATATAAATTGTTTCCGGAAAGTTTTATTTATTTTATTCCGGAAATATTTACCAATATATTCATACCTTATATTTTCCGGAAAAGTTATATAAATTGTTTCCGGAAAGTTTTATTTATTTTATTCCGGAAATATTTACCAATATATTCATACCTTATATTTTCCGGAAAAGTTATATAAATTATTTACGGAAAGTTTTATTTAGTTTATTCCTGAAATATTTAACAATATATTCATACCTTATATTTTCCGGAAAAGTTATATAAATTTTTTCCGGAAAGTTTTATTTATTTTATTCCGCAAACATTTACCAATATATCCATACCTTATATTTTCCGGAAAAATTTCTCAGTTTATTCCGGAATTGTATTATCTTCTTCTCCCTTGCCTTCTTTACCCATACATTATATGTACTTTTACCTATCTCTAATCATGACTTTCGCATCGAAACAAGTGCTTCTTTAACAAATAAATAGAATTAATCTATTCACCTCACTTTTTTGTATCCCCGTAAATTCTTTCAATTTTAGATATTTTATTAAAGTAAAGTAAAAATAAAAGGATTTAAAAAGCTTCTAGTTAATCCTAAGATTTTCTCTCAAAAATACACCAAAAAACAAACAAAAAAATATATTTTTTCTCTCTAAAAAAATAAAAACGTCATCATCAACTTTTATGGGGACATATTACAAAAATGGAAAATTATATATAAAATAAACATTTTTTTCTAAAAAAAATAATTTTTTTTTTTGTTTTCCTTTTCTTTGTTGCCACATTTGGCATTTACAATTTTTAGTATATTATTTTCTTTTTTTGTTTGGTTTCCCATCAGAAAAAGCCAGTTTCCTGAAGTTTTTGCACAAAGAAACGGAAATCTGCTGCCTCATTTGGAGTAAATCCCTTTAAATAAATAAAAGAATATTTTATTTTTTTTTCTATTTTTAGAGTTTTTAAATAATTAAAAATTTATTTTTAATTAAAAAAAATTAATTTTCTCCCTTACAGAATTCTCGTCACTAGAAGCTATAGCTTGTAGCACAGAAGCCATCCTTCCTAATTCTGTAGGGCTCATTTTCATTTCAACTCCGAATGCTTCTAATGTTGGGGATTCTAAAATTATTTTTTTTAATTAATTTTTGGTTTTTATTTTTAATTTTAAATTAGATAAATTAAATTCAAAATTGTTAGATCACCCTATGACCTATAGGTAACATTTCTATCATTTTCCGGAAAGTTTACGGGATATACCCATTAATTTTTTCCGGAAATATTTAATAGTCTAGGAATTCAGGAATTATTTCCCGGAAGATTTTATATTTTCCGGAAAGTTATAATTAAATTATTTTCCGGAAAGTTTAATACGAATTATTTTCCTGAAATACATTTTAATAATTTTCCGGAAAGTTTTAATAAAAAATTTTCCGGATATTTACTCTTTTTCTCCCTTGCTCTCCTCTATATTACCCTTATAGAAACTATGTTTAATTAAAAAATAATTTAGGTAGTATTTACGTGAAAGTGCAACAGCAACTTTATCCACTCCCCCCATCCCCGCCAAACTATTCCTCGCTTCTTCACCAAAAAGTTTTTCCAAAAAATCTTTTCCATGTGCTTGAAGGAGTGCTTTAAGGAAAGCTACAGTTTCTTCTACTGGCGGGCGAATTGCTAAAAATAATTTATTTTTAAATTTCTTTTTTATTTGTCCTACCAGCTGTGCACATTGCAGAATTCTCGTCATATTCATCTGAACAATCTGGGCTTCCATCACACAAATATCTTTAAAAATTATTCTATTAGTAGACCCTTCTATTTAATATACTTTTCACAAAAAACCTCTATCTTATCAACACTCCTATTACCGAGCGTCCACTAGAAAGAGGTCTAAAAATTAACAAAAAACCTTACTTGATAGGAATACACTCGCTGTTAGGACATTGGAAGGGATGCCAAGTCGGACACTGAACTAATTCTTCCCCTCCCCCACTTGCTGTCCTCTTCCCGCCCCTCGCTACAAGAACATCTCGGATACTAAAAGCTGAATTTTTGTCAGTAAATAATATCAATAATAATAAGGTTATTAATAAAAGAAATAAATTTTTTGGAATTTTAGGAAATTTGGAAGAAAATAATTTTAATTGTGTTGATAAAGATGAATTGACGTTGGTTGTGGACTGCTTCATTATTTTGTGTTTTTGAAGTTTTCTTCCTTTAAAAATAAAATAAACTTGTTTGTGGTTAACCGGAAAGAATATAATTATAATTAGAGTATATAGCAATATAAAAAGGTTTTCCGGAAAGTTTATATTGCTTTTCCGGAAAACAAACCAATGAAAAAACACATATAAAATAAAAATACATTTTTCCGGAAAAACACATATAAAATAAAAACACTTTTTCCGGAAAAACACATATAAAATAAAAACACATTTTTCCGGAAAAACACATATAAAATAAAAACACATTCTTTCCGGAAAAACACATATAAAATAAAAACACATTTTTCCGGAAAATTTTACAACACTTTTTCCGGAAAAATACATAAAAATGAAAATACATTTTTCTAAAAGTTTGTCTCAATATCTTAAATTTAAAAAAATAAAAATAACCAAAATAGCGTCAAAAGTCTAATGAGTTGTATAAAAGGAGGCGGATTTTAAATATAAAAAAATCAAAAGATGTGACGAAACTGTCTGCAGAATAAAAAAATTTAAAAGAAAAGTTATTTATCCTCATAAAAATAAAAAAAACAAAAATACACTTTCCGGAAAATACAAAAGAGAAAAATAAATTAGATTCCGAAAAAATACATTCCGGAAAAATAAAGTTTGAAAAATAAAATACTTGCTTTTAAAGAAAATACATAAAAATACAGAATAAATTATAGCTCTAATTCCGGAAAGGATATTCCTGAAGAATTATATTTCAAGAAACACATTTTTCCGGAAAAGGAATTCCGGAAATATTATTCCGGAAGAATTATAGTTTCCGGAAGAATTATAATTTTTAAAGTATTTTCTCATCAAAAATACAAAAACACAAAAATTAACAATTGCTTAGTTTCTAGTAAAGGCGCTTCATTGATGTAATCTTATATTTCTTTGAAAAAAAGAAAACAATTAAAAAAAGGAGAGGAAAGTTATAAAGTTTTTTTCATGGCATTTAATTTTAACACATCCTCTCCCTCATTTGTAATTTATATATATTAAAATGCCAATTGAGAGAGTTTGGCTTCTTTAAACGTGCATTTCACGAACAATAAATATATCGAGAAAATTAGAAAAAAAGGGTGGGAAGAAGCAATTTATAGCAAAAGGAAGGGAAGGGAGGATTAGTTAATGCCCTTAAAAAGAAAAGAAAAAAGAAAAAAAATTATTTTTTACCAATTGATGCATATAAAACCCTTTTAATAAACATCAAGTGCCAAATAAATTTTTTTTTGCTGCTTGTAAAAGCAATCGGTTGGAAAAATAAGATGAAAAATGAGGTGTTGAAAATGATTAAAAAGGAAAGGATAAAAAAATTGATGAAAAATTAAAAGGAGAACTGTGGGTGGGAACAATGAGAGTGACGAAAAGGGAGGGAATTCAATAATCAAAAATTAAAAATACAATGAACACATTTCCGGAAATAGAAGTTTATTAATTATATTTAATAAATAATAAAGTAAATTTCCGGAAAAATACAAGAAATACAATTTTCCGGAAGAATAAAAAATTAAGAAAATATAAATTTAGTATGTGTTTTCCGGAAAAATAATAAAAACACATTTCCGGAAAAAGTTTATTTTCCGGAAAAAGTTTATTTTTATAAATTTATATTATATTACAATTACTGTAGTAAAGAGAATAAACTAGAGAATTATAAATAAACCGTAGATTGAAAAGTAAATGTATGAGAAAAATACTTTTCAACGAAACTTGAAGTCTAGAAAAATGAAAAAATGACGCATACTTTATTATTTTAATTTGTTTATAAACTTTTAATTAAAAAAACTTGTCACGAAATTTTTAAAAGATACAATTTGTAAGTTGTTTGAGTGCAAATAAACAAATAATTTTATTTTTTATCTAAGCTAAAATATATAATAAAATACAATAAAATCTCATCTAAACACAAAATAAAGTTTTTCAGAAAAATACAAAGTATAACCTAGAGGTATATAAAATAAAACTTTTCCGGAAAATACATAAAATACAAGATAAATCGTAGATAGTAAAAATAAACTTTCCGGAAAGAATATAATATAATATTTTCCGGAAAACTCATAAGAAATATATAAATTAAAATAAATCAAGTGAACAGTACATAAATAAACCAAAGAGCAACGAAGCAATTTAATCTGCAAAATTTTCTTTTTCAATTTTTAATTATTCTATTTAATTTTAGAATTTTTCCATTAAAAATTAATATTAATTAGAATAATATAAAAAATAAAAAAAATGACGAGAAACACAAAAGAATGTATACAAATATTTAATGAATACTTTAAACAAAAAAACTGGCATTTTTAAAAAGTATTAAAGGTAAATTAAAATAAGGTAAAATAACTAGTTTAAATAAAATAAAGAAAAAAAAGACAAAAAATAAGAAGAAAAAATTTTTTAAAGAAAAAAACGTCAAGCTTTAATTTTTAATGAGTGTATAAACGTCTATTTACTTTAAAAGACTTCCTTGTTTAAATATTTTGATATGAAAAAAAAGTTGGGAATGTAGCTCAACAATTTTAAAACAAAAAAGAACTAATAAATAGGGTCCGGATTTTTATTGAAATAAAATCACAATATATGGCCATAAAATATTGAAATAAATGGGCAAAATATTGACAAAAAAGGCCAAAAAATTGTGAAATATTGAAATAAAATAAGGCTTATTCACTAGTAAAAATCAAAAAAATGTTGAATTTTAGAAAAAAATTAATCCCATCTAAAAATTGCATATTAGGTTTATGTATACTTCGATAAATTGAGTATTTTTACTCTTGTGCATTTTTAGATGGGCCAAATTGGTGATGGGACATTTAGGTGATTTTCTTCAGTGGGATTAGGTGATTTTCTTCAGTGGGTTCAGCGGGACAATTTGGGGATTTATGTTCAGGGGGCATTTTGGGGGCGCCAGTATCAATATAGGCTATGCGCCAGTTGTTTTAGCAATTTTTTAGCCGATTTTGCCATAATAAGCCCAAATTCCCCTTTTCAGCGCCTCAGGCGAAAATTTTGAGAATTTTGGAATGTCAGGAAGCCAATTTCTTCACTTTTTTGCCTAAAATTTATGAAAAATCCCAACATTTTGTTAAAAATATGCAAAAATATTGAAATAATTTGCAAAAAGTGCAAAATATTGAAATAACGGGAAAATTGGCAAAATATTGAAATATATTGAAATACAACTTTGTTCAGAATCGTAATATCAAAAAACTAATAGCATATTTGGGCTCCTCTCGACAAAGTGTGTTTGCAAAAAAAAAGATTTATTTCAATAAAAATCCGGACCCTACTAATAAATAAATAATTAGTAGAATATATCTTTAAAATGCAGGTCAAAATTTAAAATGGGAGGTGTGTATTTAGTTGACTTGAATATAATTAGGTAATTAATTTCTGTATTTCTTGATATTTTCCGGAAAATGTATAACTAATAAAATATACTTTCCGGAAAAGGTATAATAAATATAGTGTTTTCCGGAAAGTGTATAACTAATAAAATATGCTTTCCGGAAAAGATATAATTAATATAATAAGTTTTCCGGAAAATACACAACTAATAAAATATATTTTCCGGAAAGGGTATAACTTTAGTATTCCGGAAATAATTTATTTTCAATTTTTTATGATTTGTATTTTCCGGAAATTCGTCTAGGTATTTATGTGTTTTTATGGAAATATAGCGCAAGCATAAAACACCTAAATTGTGACCACAGCTTTAATAGACAATTAAAAAAAAATTTTTTAACTAAATAATTTTTATTAATTATTAATTTAATTTAAAAAATACACAAAAAAATTGAAGAAATTAAAATTAAAAATTAATCGAAAAAAATTATTTTTTAAAATTAATTTTTAATATAAGTGCACAGCACGAAAATTAAAAACAAAAATTTTTTATAAAAAATAAAAAAAAAATCAAGCAAAAAATATTAACTTAACTAAAATATGCAAATTCATAAATTTTTCAATAAATTTTAAAGTAAGTTGAAAGTCCAAAAAATGTGTAGGCGAAACAAAAACTCATCAAAAAAAGTTGAAAAGCTACTTAAACTTGGAAAAGTAAATTTATTTATTAAAATATGGCGAAAAATAATTTTTAGTTGAATGAATTTTTAAATAAGAGGGAAAAATTATTTTTTAAAGTTTTTTAAATGTACTTTAATGGATAGGGGAAATAAATGTTGAGGGAAGAAAACAATTTTTAAAAATGACAGCATTCTTTAGCCAAAAAATAAAATTTTTTATTAGTGTTCAGAAAATGGTTAAAAATTGAGGAGAAAATTTTCGAAAAAATCTTTTAATTCTAAAGTGGAAATATATAGGTACATTAAGCAGAGAAAAATACATAAAATGAGAATTGTAATTAATTTGCGTATTTGTTAGTATTTTCCGGAAAATGTATAACTAATAAAAATGTTTCCGGAAAAATTATAACCAATGATGTTTTCAGGAAAACGTATAATTATAAAAAATATATTTTCCGGAAAATATATAACTATGAAAAATGTTTTCCGGAATAATCTAAATAATCAGAATTACAAAATCAGAATAAGTTGTGTTTTAAATATGCAGTCTAGGTACAATGAAAAACACAAAATGAGAATCTTTAAAATAAAATCACAAAATCAGAATTGTATTTTTTCTAATTTTGTGAGCAGTTTTGGTAACACAGACCAGAATTACATGAAATACAAGTAAAATACAAAACCAGAATTTATAAAAATACAAATTCAGGCTAGTCTGCAATTTCTTCCAAAAATAAATTTATTTATTTAAATAACACCTGTCTTTTGTAGTTTCTAAATTTAACAAAATTAAATTCTTTTATTAAATAGAAATTTAAAAAAGAGAGAATTTAAATATCCATAAAATTGCCTATTTTTTAAAAATTTATTTTAGGCATATTCTTGTGGGGGTTAAGCGATTATGAACCAAAAAGTGTGTTAAAAATTATTTTTAACGGTTGATTAAATTAAAGGGGAATATTTTTAAGTTTTTTTATTAAATAAAAAATATTCAAAAATTGAAGTAAAATAATAAAATAATTTTATTTCTTTTATTTTCCAGTCCATTGAATATTTAGATATTTTTTAAAACAAAATTTTATTTTTTTTAATTGTAAAAACTATTATTTTAAAATTATGATGTTAAATAGAAATTCCACGAAAATTTTTCTGGAATACGAAAAATTAATTTCTTCTTTCCAGCAGAAATTTGAATTAATAAAATCAGAATTAAAATTTTAAATAAAATCAGAACTGTATTTTGTCTTAAATAAACTTTCCGGAAACTTTTGTATTTTTATTAAATTGTATGTATTTTTCCGGAAATAATTATTTAATTAAAAAATACATGTGTATTTTTTAACTAAAAATCAGAAATACAATTTAATTTACGCAAAATCAGAATTTATAAGTGTATTTTCTATTAACATTTTTACAAAACAGTCAAGTAATTTAAATTAATTTAAAATAAAAGTGAATAAAAAAAATAAAATTATAATTAATATTGTAATAGAAATATTTTTAAAAATAACTATTTTCATTGTGTCTTACAAAAAAATTTTTTTTTATTAAAAATTTTTGTATGTATTAAAAAAAATTTTTTTTTAATTTTAAACAAATTAATCGTCTATTTTAAAACAAAAATATTCTTTCTGGAAAATAAATAAATAATTTTTTTAATTCCAAAAAAAAATTTTTTTTTAATTATAATTGGATTTTCACCCGACCTTTTACAAAAATAAAAATTAAAAAAAAATTTTTTTTCCTCACATATCCAAATTTTACTTAATTTTTTTAAATTTATTATCTTCCCCTAACATCCTCCCCTCCACCAACTTTAACATTTGGATTAGCATGTGGATCATCAAAACCAGGCAAATTATTTAAATGTTCTCCTCCTCCAACTTCTTTATTACTTCCTCCATCAGACAAAAATATTGAAAGAAGAAAATAACCAAAAACCAAAATAAATAAAAATAATAAAATTCGTTTAACTGAACGTGGTAGACGAGTATAACGATAACTAGGAAAAAAAATTAGGAAATTTTTTTTGAAAATATTAAAAAAGGTTTGAGAATTTTGGGGACATTTGGTCCCAGATTCTTACAACTTTAATTAGAAAGAAATTTTTTTAGAAAAATTAAAATTCATGTTTTTTGGTGACACCCAGTTTCACAATCAGTAAGGAGGAAAGGATTAAGAAGAAAAAAAGGAAAAAATTTGTTTAAAGAAAAATTAAATAAAAGGTGACATTTGGCCCCAGTTACTTATAAATCGACAAATTTATTTGGAATGGCAAAAATTTTCAAAATTTGCTCGTTCAAAGATTTACAAATTCCCATCATTTCCTCCAACTTTTCTGATCGGTTTTGGAATATTTCCCGTATTTTCTAATTTAAAAACTAAAATTAATTAAACAAACCGAATTCCATGTTCAGAAGCAGCCCTTTTTGCATATTTAGAATCGTCTTCATTTCCAATATAAATACTTGATGACCCACCAGTATTGGAATTATTATTAGATTCGGGCAATAATTTGGAACGAGCTTGAAAAATTAAATTTTAGAATTTTTTTAAATTTTGCGGACAGAATTTGCGGACAATTTTGAGAGAAAAACTGTTGGGTAATAATTAAATCTACTTCTAAAAAATTAATTTTTGATGACATTTGATCCCAAAATTTTAAAGACTACTCATTCCCTTCCATTTTTGGAAAAAAAAGAAAATTTAGTGAGTGTCCGCAAGTTTAAATCCGCAAATTAAAAATTTTTTTTTAATTTTAAAAATAAGAAACCAGTAAAAACATTATTGCTAATTTGCATTTCATTTAAATAATCATTATTATTTCCACTATTTCCACTATTATTTTCATTGTGAATAACAGACGAAACCAAATTTTGATTTGGAGGTGTTGGAATATTTTTGATTTTTTGCTCAAGTTCGGGCAACTGAAAAAATTTTTGAGAAAAATTTAAAAAATATTTAAAGAAAAAAAACAAACAAAAGACATTCCCAATCCATTCCTTCCCCAATTCACTGTCTGTAATTTATTTATGAGTCGGTCCACAATTGGAGATTGTTGGTTTTCACGAGGGAAAATACACTCCTTAAAAAATAAATTTTAAGAAAAAAAATAAATTTAAATTACAAAATTCTTCACTTCATTTAAATAAGAAGGATCTCTCTTGCCCTAACAAACACAAAAGTTTCCAAAATTACTAAAATCTAGGAGGAACGTCTTGCCAAAGGTTTATGTTTCTGCTAGATTAGAATCAGAATCCGGAACAGGCTAAGAAACCAAATCAGGAATACATGCTCAGACTTTCTAAAATACTCACTCTACTCCCAATCAGGGTCATGTCGTCCAAGGCTGCACGCAACTGAAAAAAAATTTCCGTAGCCGCAATTTTAATTTTAAAAATCGCAGCCGCAATTCAAAAAAATGCGTGCAGCCCTGACGCCGTCCCGGTGTCAGAAATCGGGGCTTTATCGTTTTGTCGGCAGGATATCCTTTTAACACTCCAAAAAAATAAAAAAAAACAAACCAAACAACCCGGACATTTATATCCAGCTGGCGCTGTTGTGTCAGGTAATTGTCTTACACGAGCATCCAAACAATCCCAATGAAAAAGATGTAAACATTTAAGTCTCAAAGTTTCTCGAATTGTTAAAGGCTCTTAAAAATTAAAATTGGGAAAATTAATTTAAATTAAAAAATAAACCAAAACATAAAGGACAATTAACATCATAATCGCTGTCTGTCAACCAAGAAAGGTAAGTTTGAACAACACACTGGCAAAAGAGAGAAAAGAAATTAATAGGGGGGATTTTGGAAACTTTAAGACTCCCTTTCAAAGAATGCTTGGAATTCAAGGAACTTCGAGGAAAGGGGGAGAATGCTTGGACTTTGAGGAACTTAAATAAAAGAGGGGGAAAAATGAGAGAAGCCAGAATCCAAGACAAGTCAAGAAAACACCCAGAAGGCTCCGAATTAATCAAAAAAAAATTAAATTAAAAATAAACTTACAGCTTCATGGTTCGACAAAAGACAAGATTCGCAAACATTTACTCGATGCTCAAAACAAAATAAATTAGTCACTTTACGTTTAGGACATTTACAAAGACCCATTAAATAAGTCAAATTATTTTATGATTAATTAAACCTTTAAAAAATTAATTTAAAATCGCAAAAAAAAACAAAAATTTGACACGTAATTTCCTATATTTTTAACAACAAAAACAGACAAAAAGAATTAAACTTTTATTTTTTCACTGTCTGTCAATAAAGAAAATATTTTTGCTAGAGAAAAAAAGACAAAAGGACAAAATGTCATTTATTTATTAATAGACGTTATGCCAAAAGAAAATAATTAACTAGGGAAAATTTAAATAATTAAATGGAGAAAAACTAAGGAATGGACTCCTTCACCAAAAGTTTTGCGTTTATTTTACCTAACTGATATTTTGATTAGAACAATGATAAAGGGAAGAATAAATGATTATTAAAAAAAAGAACTATCAAAATAACAACAAAGATGTTTTATCAAATTAAATTTTAAAATAATACGACAAAGGAGAGGGGGTTTTCCAAAAAGCGGAGCAGTTCAACTGAGTCCCCGGCTCGAGTACGGGTTGATTGTAGCCTATTTATTGTAGCTATTGTAGCCTATTTAATGCCCTATCCAATGGTACCAAGAACAAAAAGTGACCATCCCTTCATAAGTTATAGGGTCCGGGACTCAGTTGAGGTGTACCGTCCAAAAATATTTAAAGGGAAAATAAATGAGGGGGATATAAGGGGAAAAAGAATTGAACGGTAAAACAATTAAAAATAAATATTATCATTTTCTAAATAAATTCTTTCTTTAAAATATTCCTCTCTTCTTCATTCTTCTACCTTAACGCATCCTTTTACCATTACAGCAAACAATAAATAAAAGAATCAAAACAATCATAAACATCAAAACAACACCAAAAGCAGCACAAAAGGCAGCCCAACGAGGCACCAAAATATTATCAGACACAACTTTAATATCCTCATTTTTAACCTTTTCGTCAATCAAAATAATTAACGTTCGCTTCTCAAAATTTGTAAGGCTATTCCAACCACAAGGATTGACACGATCCAAATTAATTAATAAATCCTCGGTTGTGTTGATGGACTGAGAAGTCTGAAAAAATTATTTTTAGAAAAGTTAATTTCGTTGGAATTTTACTTGGTTGAAAGCCCCCGTTTCATTGTTGTAGTTGTCCGTAGTTTCCAATAATTTGGCAGTTGAACCGGTAGTGTTGACAGTCAATTGAACCTAAAGTAAAATGGTTGGACTCAAAACAAGGGTTATCGGTTCTGGACCGAACAGAACTAAAGAACCGATGATTTTCTGTTCCGATATCAGTTCGGTTCCGGGTATCCAAAGATTTTCCAAGAACTGACAACCCCCTACTAAAAACCCCAAAGGCAAGGGAATGTTTAAGAAACGGATCGGGATGAACTTTTCCAAACCACTAAAAGGGAGGGGACACTCAAAAATAGGGCAAATGCCCTATAATTACGGGAAAATAGTTACCCTGAAACGGATGTATCAAAATTGGCGGATAAAGGGTAGTCTGAACTAAAAGGGTAGATAACTTTGAAACTAGCCTTTAAATTCATCTCTTCCCCTTCTATCACAGGCAAAAAATTTTCTAGATACGAGGTTTGGCTCTAAGAAAAAAACCCTAATAGATTGAATCAAGACGCTTAGACCAAGAGCCTTGGACGTGTTTAACGGAGATCAAACCCTTTAGTTTGCCTATCCTAAAATTGTTAGAATTTTCTTCGAGACGAGATCCAAAAAGGATTTTAAATTAAACCCCCCCCCCCCTCTCTCCTCCTCTTTTAAACTCACCCCAACATCCAAAGCCTTGCTAGAAGTCAATTCATTGTAAACCCCTTTAGTGCTGCTATTTGTATTGTTTTGATAATCCACTCCAATCACCAAACCAGAAGTTGATGAACATTTAGGCACCAACCAAAAAAAGATAAAAATAATTGCGATGACAGAAACCATAAATTTATTTCGAACAGGCAAAAACATTCTAAAATTTGTGTTTTGTTTTAAGTTAAAATGAAGTAAATTGAAATTTAAAGGGCTTTTATAGTAAAATTTTCCGGAAAGAAGTGACGTTAGAGTATTGAATATTAGAGACGTCCAAGACTTGGTTTTGAGTTTTTTGAGACTAAAAAGGGATCAAAAATTTCGTAATTATTTTTGTGTCTTTGTGTAGAGCATAGTCGATAACCTATTGTCAATTTTTGGCTTTTTTGGCTCCGACCCCAAATTCAAGTTATAGGGCTTCAAAGTTTTTGATTTTTGGAGCGATCTCCCTCATTTCCTATTAAATAGAAATTACTAGAGGTCGGCGCGGGACGGGATCCCGACGGGATTTTCCGGGATCCCGATCCCGAAATCCCGGATTTTTTTGATTTTCGGGATCATTGGGGATCCGGGATTCTTTCGGGATTTATCCCTCGGGATCCCGTCCCGGCATCGGTTAAGAAAAAAAATCCCGACTCGGGATCCCGGAAGTGCGATTTTGCCGACCTCTAGAAATTACCTATTCTCTTACTAAAGAGAATAAGGAGCAAAAAATATTTTTAATAAATTTCAAAAAAAAAAAATTTAAAAAAGTGTGACGGTCAACACTATAAAACAACAAAACTTTTCTTTATATTAAAACCTAAATTTATTTGAAAAAAAAATGTCAAGATTCTCCAATGGTTATAGAACAAAACAAACCTGTTTGTTATTTAATTTAGTTTTTTCACTTTTAAATTTCTATTCTCTACTTTATGTAGTAGAAATAAATATTTAATGTTTAAATTGCTCATTTTTAAACAATTGAAAAATAATTCCGGAAAGAAATACAAAGAAATACAAATAATTTTCCGGAAAGAATATAATGGGAAAACACTTTATTTATATTTCCGGAAAATTTATTTGAGAATAAATATATTACATGTTTTCCGGAAAGAATATAATTAGAAAAACACATTATTTATATTTCCGGAAAATTTATTTGAGAATAAATATATTACATGTTTTCCGGAAAGAATATAATTAGAAAAACACATTATTTATATTTCCGGAAAATTTATTTGAGAATAAATATATTACATGTTTTCCGGAAAGAATATAATGGGAAAACACTTTATTTAGATTTCCGGATTGAGAAATAATTCCGGAAAGAAATACAAAGAAATACAAATTTTCCGGAAAGTATATAACCGGAAAAAACACATTATTTAGATTTCCGGAAAAGATTAAATATATTACATGTTTTCCGGAATGAATATAATTAAAAAATACATGTTTGTTATTTTCCGGAAAGTTTATTGTATTTCAAAAAAATACAAATTTTCCGGAAAATACAATTTATTAAAAAAATAAAAATTTAAAAAATTCCTTATATTTTTAACATATTTCTTTCTCTTTATTAATTTAAAAAAATATCATAGAGGCCTAGATCAATAAGATGCAAACAAATCGTCAGGAATTACCATTTTCGGGAATCGTGAATCGGGTCGGCGCGATCCCTGGTAATAAATAAACCCTTTTTTTAATTGTAAAAATATTTTTAACTAATCTAAAAATGAATTTTTAAAAAATATTGACGGTCAAAAGGTATGGATGGGAAGCTTGTGTGTGAAGACCTTAAACTTGGGTAAATATTGATAACCCATCCACATCGGACCTGCCACAGTGAAAAAATAAAATAAAATTCTATATATTAAATTCTAAAATAATTTAAAATAAAAATGTCATGATTCTTTAATGGTTATAGAACAAAACAAAACTGTTTGTTATTTAATTTAGTTTAATCACTTAAATTGTACTAGTTAGCTATTTTTCTCTACTTATTAAAAATATTTAGTGCTTAAAATACTCCTTTTTAAATAATTAAAAATTCTGGTATATATATAATATATACTTACGGAATAAATTCCGGAAACGATATAATTCAGAGAATATAGGTGTTCAAGTTACCGGAAAGTCTATTTAATAATAAATTTTCCGGACCGTTCTCTAATATTTCTTTCCGGAAAGTTTATTTCTGAATAAATTATTAGACAATTCCGGAAAGAATTTATAATTTAAAATAAATGTTTTGTATGTATTTTCCGGAAAGCTTATTTTATTTCAAAAAAATACAAATTTAGACTGACTAATAGTATAGTACATCTTATTAATTCAATAAATACAAATTTAAATAATTCTTCATATTTTTCTTTATCTTTATTAGTTTCAAAAAATATCAAAGAGGCCTAGATCAAATAATCCCGGAAAGAAGAAAGAAACACAAAGAATTTTCCGGAAAGGATATAACTGGAAAAACACATTATTTAGGTTTCCGGAAAATTTATTCAAGAATAAATACTATAGGTATCAGGTGTTTTCCGGAAAGTATATAATTAAAAAATAAATGTTTATCATTTTCCGGAAAATTTATTGTATTTTAAAAAATACAAATTTTCCGGAATTTATTGTATTTTAAAAAATACAAATTTTCCGGAAAATACAATTAATTAGAAAAAATACAAATTTAAAGAATTCTTTATATTTTTAACATATGTATTTCTTTCTTTTTTTATTTTAAAAAATATCATATAGGCCTAGATCAATAAGATGCAAACAACGAGGATCACGCCAACCTGGTTTACAACTTAAAATTAAATTTAAAAAAATTTATTTTTTAATTTCAAAACAAACCGGCAGGATGCCCTATAATTTCCATTACCAACATGAGCAGCAAAACAAGTCCCCCCATGATAACAATATTTTTCTAAATAAGGCGGACAATCACGTGTAGGGGGTATTTCTAGTTTTTCATCGTAATATTCATTTTCTGTTGATTTTTTAATTTTATTTTTGTTTAAAGGAGCAGGTAAAGCTTTAATTTTGATTAAATAAAAAATTAAGATTGAAAATAAAAAATATTTTTTAAACATTTTTTGAATTAAAAATTAAATTTTTGGTTTTGTAGAAATTAAATTTTAATTTTTAAAAATATTCTAATGGTGTTTTTATTCCAATTTTATACTATAAAATTCAATTAAAATAAAATAAACCTGAATCAAAAAAATACATAACGCCTCTTTGTATTTTTAGAAGAAAATACCTAAATATTTATTTTCCGGAAGGCATTTCAGGAAAATACATTTAAAAAATTCTTTTCCGGAAATTATGTGTTTTCCGAAAATACTAAATAATTTTCCGGAAACATTAATATATACCATTGTTTTCCGGAAAGTATATAAATGTGTTTCCCGGAAATAAACAATTTTATTTTCCGGAAGGAAAATACATCGTAGAATATTAATTAGGTATATTCAGCTGTAATTATATGTATCCGGAAATAAACAATACTTTTAGTTTTTAAAATAATTTTCCGGAAACATTAAAAGCATTATTTTCCGGAAGGTATTTTTCTCGAAGGTACATACTTGTTATAATTTTGGGAAACTTTTTCTTCTAAATTCAAGTCCAATTTTAAGTAAAAAATTAAATTATGAATTATATATATTCCGTAAGATTATCTAATTTTCTTTCCCTCAAATTTATTTTAACAAGGCTTATTTTATTACATTAAGATTGGATTTTTTAAATTTAAAAATAAAATTCAAAAACATTAAAAATCAAAAAAAGGTTTTTTAGAATATTCCAAAATTAAAATTTATTTAATATAAAATCAAAAATTTATTTTTTAAATTTAATTTTTAATTCAAAAAATGATTAAAAAATATTTTTTATTTTTAATTTCAATTTTTTATTTAATTAAAATTAAAGCTTTACCTCCTCCAATACCTCCTCCTCCAACACCTCCTCCAGCATTAAATAATTCAACAAAAAATTCAACTGCTGCGATAGATACGATTACTCTGATACGTCCATGTCCGGAAAGTTATTCTAAATATTGTTATAATAGAGGGAAGTGTTATGCAGCTTGGACGGGCCATGGAAATTACAAACCTTTTTGCCAGTAATTTTTCTAAATTTAAAAATACACTAAATGTTTTCCGGAATACTTTAAAAATATACCTAGTGGATAATTTCCGGAAATATAACGAATTTACCAAAAAAAATTTTTTTTCTAAAAATTAATTTTAGCTGTGCAAGAGGCTTTCATGGCCCTCATTGTGAATACCTTTTTAATCCAGACGTTTATGGATTTTGAAAATAAATATTTTTGATTAATAGAGGCTTAAATACGACAAGAAAAGATGTTTAAAAAATAAAAATAATTTTTAATATGTTTAAATTAATCAAAAATAAAATATGACAAAGCTACAGAATTCAACTAAAAAATAAAAAAAAATTTAAGTAGGAGGTAAAATTACATTTTTGCGCCGCAGGCAAAAAGTTTGAGAATTTTAAGGAAACATAATTAATTCCATTTGACTGTATTTCTGTTTCCGGAATTGTTTATTAATGTAATTTTTTTTAAATTTTCCGGAAAAGTTTAAGTTTATGTATATTCTGTATTTTATTCTTTATTCAATATATCCAAAACTATTGAATAGGCAAATGCAAATTATATATTAAATAAATAATTTTATATTTAAATTAAAGAAAAGATAAAATTCAACAAAATGAAAAACATCGAGAATATTAAAGTCTTAATTATTCTTTTTTTGTCGTTTTAAATTGGTCATTAGTCCGGATATTATTGCGATATCTAAGTAAACCACTACCTTTTCCAACAAGGTAATCCAGTTTAATATTTAACCTATAAATGAAAATGTATTTTCTTTTTCCGGAAACTTTTAAATTTTATATTAACTGTATGTATTTTTCCGGAAACAATTTAATTAATTGATCTTTAAATGTATTTTCCGGAAACTTTTAATTATTTGATGTTTAAATGTATTTTCCGGAAAAATGTATGTATTTATAAGGATTATGTGTTTTCCGGAAACAATTAAATTGTGTTTTTTTTTCAAATGTGTTTTCCGGAAATATTTAATTTATGTATTTTTAATTAAATGTATTTTATTCCGGAAAATTTAATAATTTTCTTTTTTTCCGGAAGCATTATATTGTTGTATTTTTAGTTATATTTTTATGAGTCTTTTCCGGAAAAACACAAATATATAAAACAAAAGTCTCAATAAGCTTACCACAAAAATTCAATTAAAAAGTCATATGATTTTTTGTATTTATAAGTTCCCGGGTATTTTTCCATTAATATTCTTTTAACTGCTTCAGTAGCTTTGGGTAAATTGTAATGTGGAATACGCGTAAAAAAGAGGTGATGGGCTACATGACCTGGAATTTAAACTTAATTTTAAAATTAATTTTATTTTTCTACCGTCAGTTATGTTATGCAATGCTTTGTCTATTCCAAATCCAAAAGCTTAAAAAATACAAAAATATAATTAAAAATTAATTTAAATATTTATTTACATCTATCAACTGTCTGTAACTGTCCTTTCACAAATCCCCACGTTCCATCTTCATAAACTTCAGTCTCTTCGTCATGGTGTTGTAAATAAGTAATCAAAACTAACCAGAAACCTAAAATTTTATTTTATTTAAATTAATGTTGAATCTTTCCGGAAAAATATATAAAATACAAATTATTGGAGAATTATAATTCCGGAACATTATGTATTTTCCGGAAAATTTTGTATTTTCTTTTAAATATAATTTCCGGAAAAGATTTACATAGAAATACATTCCGGCAATGTATTTTATAAATATATTATTCCGGAAAACTTTATTTATCTATAGAAATAGTTTCCGGAAAATTATGTCTTCCCTAAAATATAAATTCCGGAAAGGTTTAATTAAAATGTATTTTCACTAAAACACATTAAAATAGATATGAAACACAAAACTTGGAACATAACCGGAACATAATAATATTTAAAAAATATCCATAAATTATAATTTGAACAATATAAAGCTATCTAAAATAAATTTAAAAAAACTTTAAATTGAAATCAAAATAAAATAGGTAATACATAGGCACATAAAAAACAAGCAGCAACACTAACAACACATTTAATTCTATCAGTATTATTTTCAAATAATTTAGACCACGGCCAAAAATGAGAACCATCAGGAATACCAAATATTGTATATAATGGAATCCAACTAGAAAAGGAATTGAATTATTAGAGAATTAAATTTTATTTGGAATAAACTTAGAGGAAAATTATGCATTTTTTAAACTATAAAATTTTCCGGAAAGTTTATTGTAGCATACTTTCCGGAAAAAATATTACTTGATAATAATATTTTTTCCGGAAGGTGTACTACAATAAACGGTAATTTTCACCTTCGTTCCCCCCCTCCTTTTTCCTTCTTCAAAGTATTACAAAATGGTCAGTCTGAACAACAATTGTAGAACACATCGAGCTGTGTCGAATGACACCAAAATCAAAAAGATCCGACCTGATTGGACCGAGATACAGACCCCTGAAAATTGAACAACCATAGGGGTGATTTTTTGGAATAAAAATATTTTGCCCAAATGATAGCTCATTCGAAAGAGCTCTTCGAGCTGAGTCGAATGACACCAAAATCAACACGATTAGACATGGTTTGACAAAGTTATGACATGAAGTATACCTAACGGAGTCGGCGACTTATGTCATAACTTTTTCAAATCTTGTCCAATCACGTTGATTTTGGTGTCATTCGACTCAGCTCGACGAGCTCTTTCGAATGAGCTATCATTTGTATAAATTTTGGTACCTATGGTTTTTCGCCCCTATGGTTGTTCAATTTTCAGGGGTCTGTATCTCGGTCCAATCAGGTCGGATCTTTTTGATTTTGGTGTCATTCGACACAGCTCGATGTGTTCTACAATTGTTGTTCAGACTGACCATTTTGTAATACTTTGAAGAAGGAAAAAGGAGGGGGGAACGAAGGTGAAAATTACCCAATAAACTTTTTCCGGAAAGTTTTTATAATGGTAGGTATTTTTAATCTTTAAAGTATATATACTTTACGGAAAAGTTAATAAATGTAATAAACTTTCCGGAAAAATACAACAAATGTGTTTTCATTTTATAATTGATTTTTAAGCCACTCAAATTAATTTAATTAAACTTTTACCTAACAAACCCAGTCAAAGGAAATTTGAGATAATGTTTGGATATCCAATTTAAAGATAAATAAAGCTTTTCAGGTATCCAAGGATGGCTCATATCCTTAAAAACAAAATTTATTTTTTTTCAAAATTCTTTTTTACTTTATCCAAATGTGCAGTGTATTGATGGTGTAATCTATGGGATTTTTGCCAAGGCCAATACGGGACATAAAAAATATAAATTATTTTAAAAATATATTTTTTAAAGAACCATAGTAGGAGCATGAGCCACATGCCCAAACAAATCATTCACCCAAGTATAGGAAGAAAAAGTTCCGTGTCCACAATCGTGTCCAACAACGAATATAGAGAATAAAAACATACCTAATACCCAATACCTATAAAAAATTTGGTTTAATTTAAAAATAAAGGGAATAAGGAGAAAAATTTTAAAAATTGAGAAAAAAATTTTTACCAAAGCAAAAGTCCAATAATCCCAAAATTGTCCTCAACAACCCCAACAACCATATAAAGTCCATAAATAATTAAAAAATCCAAAATTAAATAAGAAAGTGAACGAATTAGAGACTAAAAATTAAATTAAAAATTTAAAAAATAAAAAAACTTTTTCAAAACACTCTGCTGGGATTGCATTTCGAAGTTCATTTAAATTAGGGAAAGAATAATTAATCTTGTTGTTAAAATCAGAAATTGTATTTCCATTTGTTTTAGTTGTTTCGACAATTGTATTGGATGAAATTAGGGACATTCAGAATTTTTAATTAGAATAATTCTGATGTTTAAATTAATTCTGGTTTAAAACACAAAATTTTCTGAAAAAACACAAACTTTAATAATAAATTCTGATTTATAAACACAAACATAAACTTATTCTGACTTATAAAACACTAACATAAAAACACAAACTTGAAAAACACAAACTTAAATAAATCAGAATTTTCTTATTTATAAAACACAGCTTTATTCTGAAACAAAACACAAAATAAGAATTCTGATTTATAAAACACAAACTTAAAAACTATTCTGATTTTACAAGCAAAACACATTAATTTAAATAAATAAATTAAAAAAAGATAGTTGGAAATAACCTATCAATTTCTCCTTATTAAAAATGGAATAATTATGCATTGATAATTTTAATTAAATCGAACGATTTTTAATTAATATTAATTGTTACAGCAAAACTGTTAAATTGCATTTTAATGCAAAAAAAGAAAACACAAATTCTGATCTTTTAATTATTCTAAAACACAAAAAATATTCTGATTTGCAAAAACATTGACGAAACACATCCTACTATAAATTTAAAAAGTAATTTTGACTAGAAAAACACATAAAAATTATGATTTTTAAAATAAATTATTCTGATATTGATAATACCTTTTTAAAAAAAAATAAAATAACTGACTGAACATTTACACTAGACAGAAAATCCTTAATGAGAATAAATTAAAAGATAAGAAATAAAAACACACTTATGGTTAACTCCCCCTCCCTCGCAAATTGAATATTTAATCTTTGATTTTCTAGACAAAGAGAATAAATACGGAAGGAAAAAATTGTATTTAGAAAACTATCTTAAAGTCAGCAGAAAAATCGACAAGTTTAAAAATAAACTAAACTCGAAGAAAAATAAAAAAATTATTTTTAAATTTTATTTCAGAATGTCAAATTTCAAAAATAAAAAAATTCAATGAGAACAAAATAAAATTAGGTCATGTCTCTTAACTATTTATCCTTTTTATTATTAAGTTGTTCATCATTCTGGACAGTAGAACGATATTTAAGTAAGCCGCTACCTTTACCAACAAGACAGTCCAATTTAATATTTAACCTTAATTAATAAAATGAAACACAATGTATTTTTAGTTAGTTCCGGAAACGATTAAACACAAACACATCTTTCCGGAAATGCTACGAGTTTTACTGAAAACACAATGTATTTTATTATTACTCTTCCGGAAACGTAGTTGCCTTTGAATATAACTTTTCCGGAAACATGTATTTTATTTTAATATTATATTACTGTTCCGGAATATATATATATTTTCTTAGAATATATTTTTCCGGAACGATTATGATTAAATATAAAATTTACCATAAAAATTTAATTAAAAAGTCATAAGCACTTTTATGTTTATATGCGCCAGGGTATTTTTGCAAAACTTTTTTAACGGCTTCCGTAGCTTTAGGTAAATTATAATGAGGAATACGAGTAAAAAAGAAATGATGGGCTACATGACCTGAAATTTCAATTTAATTTTAAAATTAATTTCCAAAATTTCTACCATCAGTTATATGATGCAATGCTTTGTCTATTCCAAATCCAAAAGCTTAAAAAATACAAAAATCTAATTAAAAATTATTTTAAATATTTATTTACATCTATCAACAGTCTGTAACTGCCCTTTCATAAATGCCCAAGTCCCTTCCTCATAAACTTCAATTTGTTCATCTTGATGTTGCAAAAAGGTTATTATGACCATCCAAAAACCTAAAAAAATAAGAATATTCAAAGAAAAATACAGTTTTCCGGAAAGTTCTTATAAAAAGTTCTTATATTTCTTATAAAAAAATACTTTCCGGAAAATTATGTTTCTTTCCGGAAAACCTTTATACAAAAATACATTCCGGAAATGTATTCTTCCTAAATGAACTTAATAAAAAGTTTCCGGAAAATTATGTTTTATATAAAATACAATTTCCGGCTGGGTTTAATTAAAATGTATTTTCATTAAAACACATTAAAATAAATAAAAACACACAACTTGGAACATTAACGGCACATAATAATATTTAAAAAAGTTCCACAAATTATAATTCATATAGTAGAGAATAACCTTTAAAATTAATTTTAATTATTTTTTAATTTAAAAAAATACATAGGCACATAGAAAACAAGCAGCAACACTAACAACACATTTAATTCTATCAGTATTATTTTCAAATAATTTAGACCACGGCCAAAAATGAGAACCATCGGGGAGTCCAGCAATTGTGTATATTGGGTTCCAACTATTTTTTTTAAATTTAATTTTTTATTTTAAAAATAATCTTAAAAATATTCACCGAATAAGTCCAGATAAAGGAATTTTGGCAAAATGTTTTTTAATCCAATTACTAGATTCGTACTCCTCTTCTGTAACCCAAGGGTGTCCTTTATCCTTAAAAATAATTTTTTTCAAAAAATATTTTTTTCTCGAATTTAAATAAATTTTTCCAACAGAAAATAGTAGAAAAAATAAGAAAAAAAATCTAAAAATTTTTTTACTTTATCCAAATGTGCCGTATATTGATGGTGTTGTCGATGTGATTTTTGCCAAGGCCAGAATGGAACATAAAAATTAATTTTTTTAATTTTTAAAAATTTATAAATAAAAACCATAATAACAGCATGAGAAATATGTCCAAACAAATCATTCACCCAAGTATAGGAAGAAAAAGTTCCGTGTCCACAATCGTGTCCAATACAAAATAAAGAGGATAAATACATTCCGAGAACCCAATACCTAGAAAATTTAAAAAAATTTTTTTTGGGGTTTTTAAATTAATTTTAAATTCATAAAATGAAATTTAGTAATGTTTTAAAATAAAAAAATTTTTTCAAAAAATTTTCAACACCGAAATTTCAAAAAAAAATTTTTTTTTGTTTCTTTTAATTTTGAAAAAAAAAATTCTTTATAAAATGTTGAAAAAATATTTTTTCTCTCACCAAATTAAAAGTCCAACAAATCCCAAATAATTTTCAACAATTCCAACAACCATATAAAGACCAGAAATAATTACCAAATCCAGAATTAAATAAGAAATTGAACGAATTAAAGGCTAAAATTAAATTTAAAAATTAAAAAAATATAAAAAAAAACTTTGTCAAAACATTCTGGGGGCACTGACATTCGCAATTCCTCAACGTTTGGTACTTGTCTAAAAACTCCGATATTTGAAGACGCAGATTCAACATTGACACCATAAAATTCAGATTTGCTGTCATCATTGAAAAGACGATAAGAATTGCTGCCATCGTCATTAATATTGCCGGGATTGTATCCACCATTGTTTATTAAATTATTTTTGGTTGTGTCAACACAAGACATTCAAAAATTGAAGGATTTAGATAAGGCTAAAAATTAAAAAAATTTTGAAAATTTATTTAGGTTGCGAGAATATTCTCTAAAAGTATTTTTTTTATTAAAATCAGAAGATTAATTATAATAACCTATCCCTGGTCAATACCCAATAACGATAACAAGAGGGGCGCTGTCCCAAACTTAAAAATCCCTTTGAAAAATACTTTCCCATAAGCCTTCCCTGAATTAAAAAAGGGAGAAATCTTTTTTGAAGAAATTTGATAAAAGCAAAATAAAAAAAAAGCATCATTAACGACGCCCACCCACTCTCCCCATGCAAAATAATTTCAACTAAAAGATAATTGTCTAATAATTAATTATTATTACATACCCACTTCCCCCTCTCCTTTCTTTTCTTCTTCTCTAAAAATGCAAGCAATAAATTTATAAAATCGAACGATTTAATTAATGATCAGACGATGCAGAGCAGCCAAAAAATGTACTAAAAAAGGGTTAAAAAACAATTAATTAATAAAATTTACGGGGAAATAAATTTAAACAAAATTATGAAAAAGACATGAACTTTAAAAAAAATAATTTTATTTTTTTTATTTAAAAATTTATTTTTAAACATTTTAAATTTTTAAAATTAAATTTGGGACAAAAAAATATTTTTAAAAAATAAATAAACGGGATTTTAAACAATTTAAAATAAATAAAATATCAATAAAATAACAATAATGACTGCAAATAATGCAAATTTATTAAAAATTAAAAAAAATAAATTTCCCCGTCATTGAAAGCAACAAGAACAATCCTCAAATTGTCTATTATTAATTTAATAAAAACTGCGGCGCTTAGAGAACGGCCGAAGATTTGCACGGCTGAAAATACAAAAATAAATTCTGTTTTTAAAATATAAAATACAAAAACACATTAATTCTGATTTGAAAAATACAAATTTTTAAATCAGAATTTTAAGAGAAATAACACAAAATTCTAAAAATTCTGATTTTAAAAATATTCTGGTTTTAGAAATATTCTGATTTTAAAAAAATTCTTCTGGGTTTAAAATATTCTGATTTTAAAATTCTGATTTTAATTCTGGTTGAAAGAAAATACAATTCTGATCTAAAAACACATTTTCTGAAAAGGTAATTCTGACTTGCAAGACAGATTCTGGTTTTTATAAATATTCTGATTTTAATTCTGGTTTAAAGAAAATACAATTTCTGATTTAAAAACACTAATTTATTAAATACCAGAAAATACATCACCTTAAAATAATTCTGATTTGTAATAAAACACATTTTCTGATTTTTAAAAATTAATCTCATCTGCAAAAACACAAAAAAACACAAAATAATTTTATTTTAATTTTATTTACCGTTTATTCCTCTGAATTCTCTCATCATATGAAATAAGTATTTGATTAAAAATTTGTCGAGTGTTGTCATCAGCTAATGGGAATAGAAACAATTCTCCATTAAAATTAATTTTGAAACAAACACGTCCTTTCATATAATCAGACTTGAGAAATTCATAGAGAGAAAAATAACCAAAAGAACGAGCGCGTTCTGAAGGATTGAAGCCGTAGAAGAGACTTTAAAAAATAAATTCTGATTTTTAAAAAATTCTGATTTTAAACCAGAATTAAAAAAAATCAGAATTCAGATCCTTCACAGTTCTGATTTTTTTTAAAAACTTTGTTTTTAAAAATTCTGATTTTAATTCTGATTTAAAGAAAATACAATTCTGATTTTAAAACACATTTTCTGAAACAAACAAAAACACAAAAAATGTTTGTATTTTATAATTAAATTCTGAAATTTAATTAAAGTTTATTTATTTACCAGAATTTTCTTTTCCTAAAATCAGAATATTTTTTTGTGTTTTCTTTATTATAAACTTAGATTTTATAAAATAAAAATTTGTTAAATAAAATTAAAATACCAAAAATCATCAATAAATGCGCTCAACGAAGAAAATCCTTCTGGAGTAGACTAAATTAAAAAAATAAACTTCAAAAATTAAAGATTTTTTAAAGCTAATTTTAGTTCCTCAAAAAAATAAATTGACTTGCCCCCACCCAAATAAATTAATTTGAAAATTCCAAAAAAATTAAAAAAAAACTAACCAAAAGAGTTTGCGATATTTGATCCCTAAATTTACTCAATTTACTTGTCAATAACTTCAATGGGTCAACATCAAAATTGCTGCTATTTAATGATGTATTTGATCCATTAGAGATTGTACTACTCGAAGAAAGAGTAAAAGAATTTTTTGAAAATGTTGAAGACATTCCAAAAATAAATAAAGAAATATTTAATTTAAAAAAATATAAAAACCCTTGAAAATTGAGAAAAAAATTAAAAATTAGAAAAAAATTAATTCAAAAATATTTAAATAATTATATTTAATATAATTCAAATAAAAATCCCAAAATAAATTCAACAACAAATTTTATTTATATATTTTCTATCCAACAATAATTTATTATTTGCTATAAGAGAAATGTAACATTTAAAAAAAAATAAAATTTAAAGGCAGGAAATATATTAAGGCATAAATAAAAAAAATTTTCTTTTAAATTAGGAAAGTGAAAACAAATATAAGTAAAGGATAAATGTAAGAAGAATTAAAAAAAATTAAATAAATAAAAAATATTTTAGTAAAAATCTAATAAATAAATATTTAAAAATAATTGTCCCAAAAAAATTATTTCCCTAAATATTTTATTCTTAACTAGGGTTGGGCCCCGGTCCGATCCGAAAGATAGAGTCGGGAGTCGGACATAGAATTTTGGCCCGAAATAACTCGAAAAAATGCGACTCGACTCGAAACCCCCAACCCTATTCTTAACTAATAAAAATAAAGTCAGACCCCAATTTTATAGACTGGGCATTCAGAGACATTCTGAGGTTCATACATTTTTTTAAAATTCTTAGTAAATTACCGGATGGGAAAAATGACTTTAATTTTACTTTTTTAACCCCAAGAATGTAAGGTCTGACTGTATTATCAAATAAATAATACAAAAAAACTTTTAAGGTGTCCAGGCTTAGAAAATCTTTTTAAAATAAAAATAACCGTTTTTCGAAAATTTTATTTCTCCTTCTTTTTATGTTGCTTCTTCTTTACAATTTTGATTTTATCCAATTTTACAGCCATCATCCAACCGATTACAGGGCATAACCAGTAAGTTATCTTTTAAATTGAAAGAAAATTTTTTAAACTGTTTAAATATATTTGCGGACACATTTTGCGGACAAAATCGAAAAACAAAATTAATCCGCAAGATTTGTCCGCAAAAATTAAAAGGACAAAAAATACCATAAACCATTGAAGATCCAATCCGGGACAACCCATTAGACGAGAAGAAGCCACAACTGGATTCAGACCAGGAATGCCAATATAAACGAGTGCTTAAATTTATTTTAAAAATTTAAAAAAATTAAAAGAAACAAACAAAAAGTTAAAAATCCAGAAATGATAAATGGAATAAGTCGAGTTTTTACAAAAAGAGGCATTCTGTGAACAAAAAAGCGAAGTAAAAAAGCACATAATAACTCGTTAATGAATACATAATTGAATGGAACCTGGAAAATTAAAAAGTTGAAATTTTTTAATTTGGAAAATGAAACGTTTATTTAATAAAAAATAGAAAAAAGTACCCTTTTTAAAATGCTTGATACGAATATTAAGTAAAAGAAAATAAAATAGATAAGTCAAAAAAATTTTTTTAAGTTCGAATTTTGGTTAACCGAACAAAAAAAAATATTTAAAAAGTTACCCAAACTCACAAACAAAGGAAAATACAAAAACTAAATTAACGTCAAAGGAGATCAGAAAATTCATTTGGTTAGGAACGCGATATCCCTAAAGATAACTAAACCAAGAGGAAACTTTTAAAAAGGAAAAATAAAGTTCCTAGGGATTCTTGTCTCCAAATTCCAAGGGAAACAACTTATAATAAACATCAAAGAAACATTAAAAATCCCCAAAACAAAAATATTTTTACTTTGTAATTAATTGCACAAGGAAGTCTTTCAAACAGTTGAAGATGATCTATTGAATAAGACAAAGAATAATACCAGAGAGAATTAGCTAAACGAAAAGCCGAATATCCACCGACGCTTTGAGCAAATATTAGAGCCAGAAACTTTTCTGAACTGAAAAAATAAAATTTTAAAAATAAAAAAATTAATTTTAAAAAACCTCATCCTTCCAGTAAAGAATTGTTCAATAACAGGAAGTGGAGTAACAAAAGCCCCGCGGTTGAGCAAATTTCCAGAAAGCAAAAGCATTGAGACTGCGAAGAAGAAACCGATTGGGCCATAATGTTTAACTATTACCGCTAAATAAAAGAAATTTTTAGGAGAGGTAAAAATAAATTGAAAAAAAAAATAAAATTTGCGGATAATCTCAACATTTGCAGACAATCCGCATTTTAATTTTTTGATAAGCAAATTGCTTCAGGGCAGGATTACTTGTTTTATTAACATGTAAAAACACTTTAAATCCTCCCTCAAAAATCCGAAAAAAATTAAAAAAAATTTGCGGACAAATTTTCAACATTTGCGGACAATCCGCATTTTTATTTTTTATAAGCAAATTGCTTCAGGGTAGGTTTACTTGTTCTATTAACAAGTAAAAACACTTTAAACTCATCCATTTAGCCTATACCTAACATAGATAAATTCAAAACCTTTAGGTTATCATGTCCGCAAGCGTAAAAATTTGTCCGCAAATTTAAAAATTAAATTAAAAAACATCCTTACAATTTTCATATACACAAGTACACATTTGAGCAGTGCCAATCAATTCAATTAATAACACATAAATAAGAGAAGACTTTTTAAAAATAAGCCCAACAATTTTTCTTGTAATTTCCGCAAAAAAGAAAACAAAGGCATAATAGGCAATTGCAATTATTGCTGGGAGAAGAGTTTCCACGTTGAAATTTGTAGCAACCATTTTTAAAGTTGAATTTAAAAATAAATTTGTTTTTAATAATTAAATTCTTGAATAGAAACAAATTTTAAATCATAATCACCCGTTTTCTGCTGATAAAAATAAATTAAAAATTAATTAACAAAAAATCTGATACACATTTTGCCAATAAGGCTAAAATAAGGGCAAAAAACACATTTTGCCAAATACATATTTTGCCAATGAGGGCAAAATCCTTAATTTTGTCAATAAAATTTCTATTTGTTGTTTTTTTCCGTTTAGTTTGGGTTTCTGTAGTTTCTCCAACTAATTTTTCTAATTAGTTGAAGGAGTACTTATTCAGGCAGAGATATTGCAACATATTTTGGAATGAGAAGCTTTACTCTCTCATTGTTCTGGTATTTGTTGAAGATTAATTTAAGAACATCCTCCAATAGAAGCACGTCCTCTAATACGCACACCCTACGAGAGGATTGAAAAATAGAAGCACAGGTGTTTCAATTAGAAAATTTACGGTAATCTCGTCCTTTTTACGTTTCTTTTTGACCCATTCCATTTAGTATAAAAGCATTAGTAAACCCTACCCTATAACAGCAACACACACAATAAACTTCACAAGTCAATGGCACAATCTGCATACTTAGGTGGCAGTGGTACAGCTGGTGGAGGAGGTGGTGATGCTTCTGTCTATATGGGATCTGGAGCCGGCGGTCCACCTAAACAACCGGCAGCTGGAGGCGGCGGTTATGGAGCTGCTGGTGGAGGCGGTGCGTCAGTCTATCTTGGTAGTCCTGCTGGTGGAGGCGGAGGAGCCGATCAACAAAGTGCCTATATTGGTGGATCTGCTTTGGGAGGAGGTGAATAATTATTGACCCTAATATGCTAATAATAGATCATTTTTATTTAAGATTCGGCTGCTGGTAGGCCTGCAGGTGGCGCAAGTGCTTTCGGAGGTGGCAGTGGCTTGTTTGTTATTTCTTGTGGCGGCGGTGGTTTGCAGTCGATTCTTGGTACTTCTTCTTCTGGCGGTGGTACGCAGACTGCTCTTGGTGGTCCTTCTTCTGGCGGTACACAAACTGCTCTTGGTGCTCCTTCTTGTGGCTTTATGCCTCTTGGTGGTCCTCCTTTTGGCGGTGGTACACAAACTGCTCTTGGTGGTCCTTGTGTTCGTACGCAGAGTCCTTTTGGTGCTCTCCCTACTTGTGGCTTCACGATTCTTGGTGGTCCTTCTTCTGGCGTTGGTACACAAACTGCTCTTGGTGCTCCTCGTGGCGGTGGTACACAGAGTCCTTTTCCTTCTTGTGGCGGCATAATTCTTGGTGCTCCTTCTGACTCGCCTATGGGTGGTGCTTCTGGTTCAAGTAAGTTAAAACTTAAATCTCAAACCATCATTAATTGGGTTTTTATTTTCATTTAAAGATGTTGGTGCTTCTTCGACATATTTTGGTTGTGGCACTGGTGCGCAGTCTGCTGGTGGCGGTCCTCAAATAGGCTGTGGCACTGGTGCTTTGTCAAATCTTGGTGGTCCTCAATTAGGCTGTGGCACTGGTGCTTTGTCAAATCTTGGTGGTCCTCAATTAGGCTGTGGCACTGGTGCGCAGTCTGCTGGTGGCACGGGGTCTGTCTATATGGGCGGTGCAGCTGCAAGTGGAGGAGGAGGAGGCGGTTTCCAGAGCGTCTACATGAGGAAGTGATGTGCTCCGAGGACAAAAGATGGAGAAGAGCAGAAGAAGCCTTTGACTAGATAACCTCTCTTTTCCTTTCCAATCCCCCATAATTGGGTGTTTTGTATTGTGCCCCCATTTATTGTTGTGGCCCATTAAAATAATCCAAATGTGTCTAAATTGTCGTTTTCTATTCCTCTTAATGTTTGCCTGATTTAGAAGTACTAGCTCATTTTATAAAAAATGTCGCTTACAAAAATAATTATAGAATTTCTTGTGGATGTCCAAAAGCTTTGAAACTTTGGATATAAATTTTCTAGAATGTTTTCTAATAGATCCCAAAATTTGAGAATTTTTGGTTCGGTATACTAGGAATTCTCGTTATTTAATAAGTTTGGTTTGAAGGTCATTTGTAGCCCGATTTTAGCTCAGTTTTTATTTTTTAACTCAAAATTTTTAGCAAAATTTATTCATTCACTCACACAAAATTTAAAAAATTCTCATCCTCAACAAAAATATAATTTTTAACGAGGTTAAATTCGTATCCCTTTTTAGTAGATTTTTTAAGGGTTTACTGTAGATTAAGGTTAGCGGATCCGAATATCCGGATCCGAAAAAAGGCAGGATATCCGGAAATTCCGGGTCCGGATATCCGAAATTTTCGGTTCGGACATCGGATCCGGATATCCGAAGATTTCCAAATATCCGTCAACCTTGTATTGTAGATGGATTTGCTTCAATATTTTTTTTAATTTTTTTATCGCTACTTAAAATAGAAAAAAATAAAATATTTAAGACGAAAAGAAAATTTCACATAAAAACAAAATAACAAGTTTATAAACGAAAAGAAAAAAGAAACAAAAAGTTTATTTTAGGATTGCGCTCTACGAGCTCGTAAAACACTTTTTGTTGTTAATGACCCGTTGATTGGTTTTTTGATGTCAGCACTGCTGCGAGTATTTAATTGAAGGAATTTGGAGCGGACGCGTTTCGAGTATATTGAGAAAATGCTTCGGCAAAAGAATACCTGTTTGGAAAAATTTTTAAAAATTATAAAAATACAAAGAAAAAATTATTTGGCACCGAGAGGATTCGAACCTCCGTCCGAAAAATGAAGGTAATCAGCAACACTACCACTACACCACACAGGTATATTTTAACATAAAGATCAAACTGAGCCGGAAATGGAAATCGGTGTTTTTGGCAAATTAAACAGAATCGAAAACCTAGTGTACCGGGTAATAACCGGTTGCTAACAACCCTATTTGAAACACATTAGGTATATGTATTCAAGAGATTAAAAAGGCCAGAATTTGGCAGAGTCTGGAATAAAGTGTTTGAAAGTTGAAAGTGTTTGAAAGTTTTGAAAGTTTTTGAAAGTGTTTGAAAGTTTTTGAAAGTTGTTGAAAGTTTTTGAAAGTTTTTGTTTTTTTTTTTTTTGAAAAAAAAAGTTTTTTTTTTCAGTGTTTGAAAGCTCGTACCAGAATTTATAACGAAGTATGAGAAAAGAAAACAGGCCCCTCTAATCTTTCAAAAATCAAGAAAACCGGTGTTTTTGGCAAATTAACCAGAATCGAAAACCAATGGTACCGGTTAATAACCGTTCACTAACAACCCCAATATAATTTGGCTAAATTTGGAATGCCGGTATCAGTGTTTGGAAGCTCGTACCAGAATCCTTACTCGTGTGTAAGAAGTACGAGTACCAGAAAAATAAATAGGCCCCCATCATTTTTTTAAAAAATTCAAAAATCACACCGTATCTTGTGTAGTATTACTATCATTCATTATATCATCCACTTCCTCCTCCTCTACATTTTGTTTAAATCTAGGGCAAGGACGTGTCCAATTTGGAGGCCTTCTAGCAGTTGGTAAACGTTCCAAAGCTAATTGAGCTTTGTATCGACAATATGCCGAAAAGGTTAAAACACGTGTAGTCCCCTAAAAAGGAGAAACACATTTTCTTTGAGAGAATTTTTGATTGGAACTTAGGTATGTGGGAACACACCCCATTTATTCGCAAGCTAAAAATGGTCAAAATAACCATATTGAGGTAGTAGGAAAAACGCTTGGGCATAGTTCCTCGCCGGTGTTAACCAGCACGCATCTCTCAAGAGTCGCGAGAGCTGCTTTGTTTTACGCTGTAATATAGGCTTTTTGGGACACGCCCAAAACGGCGCGAGGCCATAATGGCGCAAAGCCATAACTTGCTTCAAAATTTCCGAATCTTACCAAATTTGGTATTAAACGATTCCTCTCATCGAGCTAAGGAGATTAGTACCAAAATTGATAAGTGTCAAACATTTTCAAGCAAGTTATGGCTTTGCGCCGTTATGGCCGCGCGCCGTTTTGGGCTGTACCCAGGCTTTTTGCTAGCTCGCGAATTATCGGGTTGATTAGTTGATTCGCCTAATTAATGAAAGTGTATCTCGCGAATAGGGGTGTGTACCCTGCATAAGTTCCCTTTGATTTCTTCTTCCTCTACCTGAACAGAATCTGCATTAACTATATCTAAATGTTTTGAAGCAAATAATTCATCATCTTCAAAGTTGGAAGAACAGCCAGAATTGTTTAGACGCAAAGAAGGAAGTTGTTTGCCAGTATAAAACCACAAAAGAGTGAGGAGTAAAGAGCGCTCACTAGGCTCGTAGTGAATGGATAGAACTCTCCCCTAAAAATCAGTATTTATTAAAGACTTTGGAAAAATTCCATCATATCACTCATAACCAGGGCTTCGATTTCTGCGGATTTTTCCTCATTTTGTGGTTTTTTGATAGAGCGATGAGGATTATTTTTAAAAATGCGGATTTGCGGATTTTTGTGGTCTTTTGAAGATTATGAGGATTTTTTGTATTTTCTTGTAGTTTTTTATTAAAATATTATTTTTTGGCTTCTTGACATCCCAAAATCCGCAAAATTTTTGCCTGCGGCTCTGAAAAAGGACGATTTTTGGCTTAAGGATCCTCCAAAATCCGCAAAATTTTCGCCTGCGGCGCTGAAAAAGGACGATATTTGGCTTAAGGATACTTCAAAATCCGCAAAATTTTTGCCTGCGGCGCTGAAAATAAAGAAATCTGGTTTCTTAGTCATCCAAAATTCTCAAAATTTTCGCCTGCGGCGCAAAAAAAGAAGATTTTTCGAGTAAACAATTCACTATAACTAGGTATGGTGAAAGCATTGGCTCAAGTCAGCTGTAATTTTTCATTTAATTATTCGGATTTTAATAAGATAGTCATTATTAGTGAAAAAATTGCTCAATTCAATTGATGGAGTCAAAAAATATAACGCATAAAGTGATTTTAATTCAATTTTTGTGTTTGAAAATTTTTTGCGGATTTTTCATATCAAATGCGGATTTTTTCAATCAAAATTGCGGATTTTAAAAAATTCGAGATCGAAGCCCTGCTCATAACCCGAATCGGACAAACATTTGTCAGTCGAAAGAGCTCGCTGAGCTGAGTGGCACCAAAATTAACGCGATCCAACACGTTTGGACAAAGTTTGTAATACAAAAATAAATCAAGTATAACCCTATTGAAGCCGGCGAGACGCAAACTTAGAGCTCCACTCGGAGCGTCTCTCTGGAGTCAACGGTCTGCGTGCAGTGTATGTGTTTTGAGTGCAGTAACGAATGCCCGACTTCCAACCTTATGTAGGGAGTTGAAAGGACTAGAAATAAATTTGTCCAATTAAGTCAGATCTTGGTGATTTGGTGTCACTCGACTAAGCTCAAAAAAGCTCTTTCGAACGAACTTTTGGCCCCAAATAATCAGCTTGGTCCCCTTATAAGGGTTTCGATTTTCAGGTAAGGATTGTAATTAAAATTAAAAATTTAGAATTATTTTGAAGTTTACCACAAAAATGTCCTCCTCGAAATCTGCCGAATTAACCAGTACACAATCACCCAGCTTTATAAAAACTTCAGATTCAGATTTATGCCGAATTGAATTAAAACAAAAATATTGTTTAACATTTTCCTCGTTGGAATCAGGAAGACGACGTAGCGGTAATTGTTTAAGAACACCCAAACCCATAGGGCGCCAATTTGAAGCAAATTGAGAAGGTTGAGAAGAGAAGGTTGGAATGGTTGAAGGTGGAGTATTTAAAGGTTTTGGGGGTTTTGAAATTGGTTTGGGTAACAATTTTGCCCGGGAAGGTGATGGAGAAGCTGAAGAAGATGAAGAGAATAAAACCATCTTTCGAGACTGAAAAAAATAAATTTTTTAAAAATTATTTAATAAAATGAAAATTACAATATGAGGGTGACGACAACTCCGTCTTTCCCCTCCAATCCTTTTATCTGGCGAAATTTCCGAAAGTTTCAAATTTGCCAATAATAAAGCTTTCCTTTTCCTTCTTCGAATAATTAATTTTTCACAATATTCTAATTTACTTCTTTTATAATTTTTCTTCTTTTCCTCTTCTTTTCTTTTCCTCAACCTCATTAAATACGCCTGCTTCGTTTCCCCAACAGTTTCTGAAACTTCTAAACTTTTTATTTTTCTTTTTATAGTAGTACCTTTCAAAACATTTAAATCAGAATTAATCTGAACATTCTCATTTGTTTTTCTTTTATTTTTCAAACTTGTTTTGCAACTTGTTTTACAACTTGTTTTGTAATTTGTTTTGCAGCCTGTCTTGCAACTTGTTTTGAGGCCTGTTTTACAACTTGTTTTGCAACTTGTTTTACAATTCTTTTTTCCACTAACATTTTCCAACTTTTTTCTTCTTTCAAGTTTGTTTTCTTTTTCAATAATATTTTCTTCTTCTTTTTCTCTAATTTCCTCTTTGATTTCTTTAATCTCTACACTTTCCTCCTTAATCTCTTCTTTAATTCCTTTTTCTAAACTTTCTTCCTTTGGAAGATTTTTTCTTCTTCTTCTTTTAATTAATTTTCCTTCCTTTTCTTCCTTCACTTCCTTTCCTTCTTCTAAATCTTTTACTTTACGCCTAACATATTTTCTTTTAGGCTTCATCTCAACCTCTTCCTTGCCTACTTCCTTCTTTTCTTTTTTAATATTTTTTAAAATCGTTTTTCCATTTTTATTTGTTTTTTCGTCCTTTTCCTTCATATTTTGTAAAATTTCTTTTTTTGAAATTTTGTTGGAGAAAATTAGAAGAGGTTGTTGTTCTGTTGGAGAAGACCAAATACCGCTACTTGTTGAGGAAGAGGAAATATCTGATGATAAATTGAAGAATTTTGAAGAAGAATTTAATGATGGCTGGAGAAAAATATGATGATGATGGGGACTTTTATCGTTAAATTCCGATGACTCATTTGTAGTTTTTGTGGGAAGGAAAACAACGTCATTATTATCATTATTGTCCTCAACCAATACCTTAAAACAAAGTTGATTGATTAGTCAATTACAGTAGACAAAAAATCTAAGGAGAGATGAGAGAGGTCTCTCCTCTTAATTAGATAGGTGTACTTTTAATTAGAGAGGTGGCCTCTTGATTAGATAGGTGTTCGCTTAATTAGAGAGGTGCCTTTCAATTGGAGAGGTGTCTTCTTAATTAGAGAGGTGTCCTTTTAATTAGAGAGGTACCTTCTTAAATAGAGAGGTGTCCTTATAATTGGAGCGATGTCCTTTTGAGAGGTATCCCAATGGGAGAGATGTGTCCTCTCAATTAGAGAGCCCTACAAATAAACTAAAAATTTAAGGAAAAACTGCCACCCACTTCAGGCTCCAATTTAGGCATTCTAACAAAAACATTAACATTATTACTATCCTTCTCAACATCCCCCCAATCCTGCTCCATTTCCTTTCTTAAAACAGGGGGACTCATATAAGGGTTGGGAGAAACAGAAGGAGAAGAAGAAAATGTTGAACAAGAAGAAGAGGAACTGGCTGGAATAAACATTTTGTTGTTGTTTGTTTGTTGTTGGTCAAAGGATGTTTGAATACTAATGTTTTGATGAATGTTTTGTTTTTCTAAATAATTATTTTGTAAATTAATAGAAATGTTGTTAGTGTTAGTTGTGTTGTTAGTGTTGTTGTAATGGTTATAATAAACACCTATTTGACGCATTTCTTAATTTGAAATGTTTTTATAGAAAAATAAATAAAACTTTAAAATAAACTTGGAAAAACATAAGTTAAAACACAAACAATGAAAACACAAACAAGTGTGCGTGCATTGAGGGGATGGGGAATGTTGGAAAAATACAAACAAGTTTATTTTAAAAACAACTTTGTTTAAAACAAGTTTAGTTAAAAACATGTTTAGTTAAAAAAGTTTAATTAAAACAAGTTTTTCTAAAAACAAGTTTAATTGCAACAAGTTTATCCAAAAACAAATTTATTCATAAACAAGTTTGTTTGTTTCTATACATTTTACAAACATGTGTATTTTATTATAAAATGTTCATTTCAGAATAAGTTTTAGTATGTTTTTGATATTTTCCCAACAAGTTTATTCCATTTAAATGTTTTTACAGCAAACATGTTTTCAAACAAACATTAATCCCAGAATATGTTTTTCCAAGTTTGTTAAAAGTTGTGATAAAAGGAAAACAAAGTAGAACATATAAAAACAATAAAAACAACACAATATATGTTTGTTTTAGTAAAACTAAAGCTTTTTATATATGTTTGTAAACAACATTTAAATAAAATAATATATACGTAGGTAGCAATGGAATTTAAAAATGGATTTTATTTAAAATAAAATAAATTTTATTTTAATTGTTAAATTTTAAAATTTATGATTTTATTAATTAAAAATTGATCATTAATTTATTTGTAAATCAATACTTCTTAAAATGAAATTAAAAAATAGAAAAAAAGAGGTGAAGGGGGAGGGTAATTGAGGGGAAAATCAAAAAATAATTTTAATAAAAAATTTTAAAAATTTAAAAAAAAAATTAAAATAAAAATATTGTTTTTAAATGATTAATTCAAAAATATAGTTGAATCATTTTTAAACTTTCCTAAAAAATATATTAATTTTTATTAGAATGATTATATTTAGTTGCTATCATTTGACGAAATGCAAAGAAAATAAGTAAATAAATGGGAAGAAAAAAATTTGTTTTTTTTTCTAATTTCGAAATAAACAAAAGAAGCATGTCTAAATAAAAATGTTTAAAAATAATTAAAATATTTTTGAAAAAAATTATTTTTTTTAATTTTTTAAAAGTAACCATTAAAAAGGAAAAAAATTTTTTATTACAGTATAACTCCAAAAATATTAAAATTTTTACAAGGTCCTAGATAATTTTTGTATTTTTTATAATTAAGCTTTTGCCGTGTGAATTAGTTTGGGGCAACATTTACTGATACTGCAGATTTTTTTTTGGAAATTTTATTTTTAAAGTTAGAGGAAAATGATCTGCAGCTACAGAAAATAATTTTTATAAAATAATTTGTTTAATTTAAAGAGAATTTAAGTCTTTCCCGTAGCAATAAGTATGTAGCTTTAAAAAAAGATGAGGCTATAAATACCGATGCCCCCATCTTTTTTAAAGGGGATTTGATGTGCTAATTGATCCGAGTTGAAAATAAATTTATCAATTGACCTCCCTAGATTAATTGCCCCATTTAGCGAGATGTTGAAACAATAATTACCTAGGATAAGTACTTGAGGGGAAAAGTCTGATCCCACGTTTCCCTTGACTGTTTTTAAAATACTTTAGGAAGTCCACGCATACCTATTCTATTTTAAAAAAGTATTAAAAATTTAAATAAAAAATCCAAAATTAAAACACCTCGTTCAGTCCCCTGTGTGTTAATTAAAACACTTGGAGTGGGACAGGCTTCCTCCTCCGCTCTCGCCTTCCGAGAAAATTTAGCCGCTCCGTTTAAACGCTTTTAAAAATGCAACAGGGACACTTTCCTGCCTTAAATCTCCAGAAAAATAAAAATTTCAAAAATTTCTAAAAATGAGGTTAATTTTCTTCTAAAAAAATTTTTAAAAAAATTTTTTAAAAAATTAAAAAAAGCCCCCAACGATTTCAAAATTGATTTTTATTTTTGAATGCTATTTATATATACAACTAAAAAAAATATTTGGCGGCCAAGTAAGAATAAATAAATATATATTGTCTACTATTAATGTGTGCGTGCATTGAGGGGATAGGGGGGGGGATAGATTGGGGGGCGATAGAAATGGAGAAAGAAAAAATTTTTATTTAGACTTTTAGCCGTGAGCAATCCTGGCAAGAAAGAAAATTTTGATTGATTAGAGGTAGGGAGGGCTAGATTACTGTATTTTAATTAGGTTATGGACAAGGCTAGTCAAGTTGGCAAAAGGGGGTAGCTAACAAGGAACGGAGAACCCCTTCGAACGGCTGTGAAACTTAGAGTTAGTCGAGAAACTCCAAGTCCATATAAGAGCTAGTGATGTTCGGGTATCCCGACTCCCGATCCCGACTCGGGAAAATTTCCCAAGTTTTTGGCCTCCCGACTCCCGAGGTCATTTCCCGACCCGACTCCCGTTTCCCGAGTTTTTTCTTCCCCCGAACATCACTAATAAGAGCCCTTTCAAGCGACCGAGGAACTTCAAGTCTATCATAAATTAGGGTTGGTCTAAGTTATAAAATTCCAATGCTAACTGCTACGAAGGGATGTAGGGCCATTCAAAGTCCTGCGGATATTTGAAAATTTCCTTTGCAAGTCTCTCTCTTTTTGTAACTTGCTTTTCATAATGGAGGTCAAACCAAGAGACAATTAAAAGAAAGATTCGAACTTTCCAGAAAATAATTTTACAACGGTATTTTGAAAATTTAATTCTACGACAGCAAATCTAGTCTCGAGGGGCGTCGTTATAGAGTGATCCGACGACATAAAAATAAATAAAAATCCCAATTTTAAGGAAACGGAACGGCATGGTTACTTCCACACATTTTAATTGAATAATCCAAAGCCTGTAATAATTTCATAATTTCACTCACATAGAACAAAAAAAAAACAGAGTCATATCCATGTACTATGACGCGTAAATTAAAAAAGGTTTTTCAAGGTTAAATAAAGATCAGTTGAATAAATTTTGTAAAATCAACCTAAAGGAGTAAATTTGGAGTTTTTAATGGAATAAACCTAAAGGAATGACCGATACTATTTTTGAAGGAAAAACCTTTAGGGGGCATATCATGTAGCAATTTCACTCCATGTCTTTGATATAGAAAAGAGAATACTCAAATATATTGCCTATTAGGCTTGCCCTACTCGGACCCTCGGACCGAAAGATCGAGACAGGCCTAAGATATTTAGCCCGAAAGTGACTCGTACAGGCCCGACTCGATAAAAACAACCGTCGGCCGAAACGGCAACCCTAATTACTACAACTCGTAACAACATTTAACGGTAATTAACGGTAAAACAGAGCATTTTAGTCCACAAAAAGTTTTTTTTAATCCTTGGTTCTTATTAATCCTTTCTGTCTCATATTTGAATATGCTACAGGGAAATGGAGTGAACTTAAAGAATAAAGACCGCCATTATGTACTACTATATATTAAGAATAAATAGAATGAGGGAAAAATGGAAATGCGGGCAGATAACAGGATATACCCATTTAACATATGACATACTCCGACATATGACATGTCTTATAGATATGGATTTGAATGTAGCATGACAGAGAGGTCTTAATAAGGAAATCTAAAGAAGGCCAACACATCTCCCCTCTCCTCCCCAATACGACACTCTAAATTTAAAAATTAACTTCTAATACTGTAAATCCAATGGAACTTTAATTTTTAGTTCCCTTCTTCAACAAGAAGGGAACCCTCGGAGGCTTGGTAATGGACACGGATACAGATAATTAAAAAATGACTGCGGATAACCGCCAGTATCCGTCGTAAATAACCACGTCTGCCCTCTCGGAGGGTGTGCCTATAGTGCTTGTGTTAGTGTGTGGTGGTTCTATTAGAAGATTACGATATTCCTGGAAATATTTTATTACGGTAATGATTACAGTAATTATATGAAAAAAATTCAAAAAATCCCAAAAATCAATACCGTAACCTACAGAAAAATTTTTTTAAAAGAACACAAAAAGGTGTCGACTACACTTAAAATAATATTTTGCTAAAAATATTTTAATAATCTTTTTAATAAAATACAAAAACACTTAAAAATGCTTTTTGAACTAGGAAAACACTCCCCGTTCTTTTAATAAGGAAAGTAAATACAAACATAAAATGAGAGGGGTGGAGCGAGAAAAAGAGAAAAAAGACTGAATAAATAAATACATTTGTTGAGAAAAAGAATAATGTAAAAAAGAGGACATATGAAGGTTGTGAAATGCCATATTACAAAATACCAAATAAGAAGTTTGGACAAAATGGCAACAAGAAGAGAATTGGACAAAACATCCAAGCAGTCCAAGAGGTCCAAGTCCAAAGAGGCTGAACCTTACTACTTCGACTAAACCTTTCTAGATACCGCGGGATGAAGTAACGGGGAGGACATGATCGGGATCAGGAGTGAGCGCAATGCATTTTTGCGTTGGTTTTGCTTTGCGTTTGTGCCCAAACAATAGTTAAAGCATCATCCCTCACTTAGTAAGTCTCCTTAGTTGGTTACCTTATTCTGCACCGAAGCTGAACCATATCCTGGAACAGGAAGAGGGTGTGATCGAGACAATCCCAGAAACCCTCGGGGTAAAGCTAGTGAAAAAGGTTAGTCGGCTGGGAGCGAACCAGCATCTTCAGTAGACCGGACTTATGTGTTATCCATTGTTATCCATTACACGCACAGCCTTAGGAATTAAATAGCTATATGCTTTACAATATTGAACATAGGCACAATACATTATTTGCTCAGTATTACCTTCAGGACTATACTTGTAGTCTTGAAGGCTACCCCTATAAGCTGTAGACAAAATAAGGAAGAATTTTGACTCGTTGGCTTTCAGAAATTCAAAAATTCTGCGCTAAAAGTAGGAAGTCTTGATCCGAATATATTATGCTATCATGGAACAGCTCCAAAAACCTTAGGCTTTCGAGCCGGAGCCCATATTTGAATAAGTCGGAGCTACAAATCCGAAGCCCCAAAACATTAATAAATACCGCCCATGTTCGCAACAGAAAATTCATAGGTCACCAAGAGTTTTCGAGCCTAGAAGTTGACCCTCATTGTCTGACATTTAGACTACTTCAATTTAAATTAGGGGTTGTAATTTATAAAATAAAATGTTTAATTTTGCGTTATTGCGTTAGTAGTTAATAGTAGGGTGATGTCGTGGCCGACTTTTTGACTTTAAAGTCAAATCCTTTTGATTAGTTTTGACTTTTAAGTCAAATCCTTTTGATTAGTTTTGACTTAAGGCCAAATCCTTTTGAGCGGCTGGTCAAAGCTCAAACCTTTAGCGCGAGTTAGTGCGGTAAAAGCTGACCAACCTGTAGCTGTAGGAGAAGAGGGAAAACATTGATGTCGCGGGCGTCCCACTCCTTCTCCCTCTCCTTCCCCACCTCATCTCTCTCCCTCTGCTTCTCTGGAAAATTGTCGTGGGGTGGCGTGGGTCTGGCAAAACCAAAAGGAAGAGGGCATATCAGGGATCGCGCGGCAAAACCTAAAGGGAGTGGACAACTTAGCAGAGTCTTGGGGTGGAGTAAAAAGAAGAGAAGACAAGAATTGTGTTGGAAGGGTCAGACAAAACGATAGAGTATGTGCATTTATTTGTGGGGAAAATCAAAATGGAGAGGAGAATTTTTGTGGAGAGGTACGATAAAAGAAATTTGGGGAGGATGTGTCAGACAATAGGAAATATTTATTTATGAGGAGTGAGGGAAAAGGAACCCATTTTGAATGTGGACATCATCGTCGCGGGTGGCAATAACTTAAATGGATAAAATAACCTTGTAATCAAATAGTGATGAGAGGGTAGAGAAAGTGGTTTAAGAGGTAATTTGTGAAACATCGTCGTCGTGGCCGACTTTTTGACTTTTAAGTAATCCGTTTATTTGATTAGATGATCAAATTCCAAACTTTGGATAGCGCGGTAAATGTTGTTAAACTGACCCTTATCCTCTAAATTTATAGGAGTTAGAGGAATCGGTATCGTTTTCGTTCTTTCTCCTTCTCCTTTGCTCCTTTTCCTTCTCTTCTCCTCCTCTCCTCACATCCTCACCTTTCCTTTTACCTAACTTTTTTCTGCTTTTCTTCCTCCTCCTCCTCATGTTATCTTCTCTTTCTTCCTCCTCCTCCTCCTTTTATCTTTCCTCTATTTCCTCCACCTCTCTGATGCTACTTCGCCCTCATCTTCTCTCCTTCCATCCTCCTGCTCTCTCCTTTTCCATTTATTACTATAACATCCTATTTTTAGTATGAGAGGGTGAAGGTGGCGGAGGTAAAGTCTAAAATGAGAGGACATAGATAAAGTTGTGGGACGATAAACGAACATTCGCTAATATTGAGGAATAGGCAATACCAAAGGAGGGAAAGAATGCTATGTAAACACATAATTAAGTTAAACAAACATATTGTTGTTTTTTTATAAAAACATGTGCAACTTTAATGTTTAAAAGTAGTAGATTTAAGGGAGAAAAGTGCATATTTAAGTGTTAGAAGATACAATAAGCATAATTAATGTTTAGAAGTTGTTGATTTTATGGAGAAAAGTGCAAAATTAAGCATTGCAAGTTGTAAAAAGCATAGTTTAGAGTTTGAAATAGGTGATTTTAGGGGTAAAAGTGCATATGTAAGCAAAATAAGTTGTATTTTGTAAATTTTATTAAAAGGCATATATTTTAGGCATGAGCACGTGTTTTTTTGGGTGACGTGTTTTGTGTATGTGCGTGTGTTTTTAGGGGCGTGTCAGTTTTAATAATGTTGTAATCCACTGAAAACCCGAGTATAAAAGGCGGAAGATTTTGAATTTTGTATCATTATTTCAAAATGAATCAAAATTTATTTTCCCAAATCCTCCCAGAAGTAGATTTTAATATCTCTTCGAGTGGAATTACCGTCCTAAGTTCCCGACTTACTACTCCTAGGTTTATTCCTTACGACCAGTCAGGGAGATGTAAGGAGTGCAAAAGCACAGAGGTGGAAATTGATTTTATTGTGACTAAGGAAGGGGTTACCATCTACTGTACACGAATTGGATCAGGTACCCGATTTGTTCCATTCGATACTGTTTATGAGTTGCCCACACATTGCTTTTTCAAAGTCAGGAACAAGGGTAGAGTGTTCAATGTTCCTCACGGAGTACAAGTGCAACAGATTATCCATCAAAATCCAAAGAGAGGGAAAAGGAAATTGGATGAATTACCTCCTTCTACAACTGCTCCCACTAATAATTTGCATTCTCCTCCTCTTAGTTCCCCTACTCCTCCTCTACATTCTCCTCCTCGAGTTGATACTCCCCGACCTTCTACACCTCCTGATAATGTAGAATTCGAGAAGGAACTTCACGAATTTTATGATAGTTTAATGGCAGCTACAACTGGATTAACTTCATCTCCGAAGAAGTTGGAAGAGAAGGTTGAGAAGAAAGAGAAAATAGATGAAACAAATGTTCCTATATAAGCATTAGTGTTTACCCTCTAATTTTTCCTTTTCGTAAATATTATGATTATGGAATCACAATCATTTTTTAATAAAGACTTAAATTTTAAATTACCTTTTGGCATGATTTTGTCTGGGCCAAGCTCAAGTGGGAAGAGCTCATTCCTTCTAAAATTTATAGCTGATTCACAGGATTTGATCGAACCCAAACCAAAAAGTGTACTATATTGTTTTGGAGAGATGAACGATAATATCCCTATCCTTCAAAAGTCTGGAATTAATGTTTATGATGGAGTACCTCCAGAGGATTTAATAAATAAGTTCCAAAAACCCTTGCTATTAATTCTTGATGATTTGCTCCTATCTATAGATGAAAAATATCTTTCGGAGCTATTTACGAAAAAGTCGCATCATCAAAACTTTGCAATTGTTTTTGTTACCCAAAACCTATTTGAGAAAAAGATTAAGGTCGCGCGACAAAATGCACAATATATTGTTTTAATGAGGTCTCCAAACTCTGCACTCTCCGTGAGAAATATTGGAGTACAGCTATTTCCCCGGCAGTTAGACTATTTCCTCGATGCGTATAAACAAGCAACAAATGAACCATACGGATATTTGCTCATTGATTTACATGCATCCTCAGACCCAGCTCTAAGGCTCCGTACAAGCATATTTAAGGACGATGAAGAGAAGATAATTTTCATTTCTAAGAATGTTTAGTCAATTAATTTGTGAAAATAAAGATTTTTTACGTTCCCTAGCGCTTACAAAATCTGAAAGAAGAAACAGAAAAATTTTACGAAAAGCTGATACCAGTCAGTTGTTATCCATTGTTGAAATTTGTTTGAATATTGTAAAATCTCGTTTTAATCTCAATACTCGTCAGAAAAATCGTTTATTACCTCATGTGGAATTTATTCGTAAAATGAGTCGTGCTAGGAGTGAGCGGGGAGTAAGAAAAGTTTTAAGACAAAAAGGAGGAGGAGTAGGGGTATTTGCTGCTCTTCTCACTCCTGTTCTAATTGAACTAGCTAGAGCAATTAGTATAAAAGCCTATCAAAATAATTCAAATCAAATATAAATTTAAAAATAATGGCAAAGAAATTAATTCTTGTTCCAGAAGAGATTTATAGAGGGCTTACTTCAAATAATTATGGGGACCCAAATTTAGATTTTACAAGGAGAGCGGTTGAGAAAGCTAAAAGTAAAAAAGAGAACCTCTCCGCTAAAAATATTCATTACAACCAAGAACTAAGACGGTATCTGAAATTAAGGAATGAGAGTGAAAATAGACCTGTCAGAGTCGAAATGGTAGCTAACCCCAAAGGAGCAATTATGAATAGTGATGTTAACAGACCTGCAACAAATATCACAGATGATAATGATGATTTATGGATGAGCGATGATCTTTCCTATTCTGCCTACCCACAAGAGCCGCCGGCCTTATCATATAATATTGTTCCTCCTTTGTCTAATTCTTCAATTGAACAAAGAGCCCCCGAAAGGCGACGACGAAATTTATTAAGAGCTGGAATTTCCCCCATTCCTCCAACCCTTAGGCAAAAAATAAAGAGAAAACTTGAGGGGGAAGATTATGGACAAAATAAAAGACAACATTTGATTAATTATCAAAATGAGGCTCGAAATGAGGACATGAAAATTTCTGAAAAGGCTAGAAATAGATTGCAAAAATTAGAAAGGAAAAAGATGTTGAAAAATTGGAGAATTCCTTATACTCCTGAATATAATACTAATCCTCCTGTTGATAGTAATATTCCCCCATCTCCTCCGTCCCAAATTCTCCTTACTATTCCTGAAGGTATTGATGCTCCTCTTGTATCAGACCCACCTCCAACTAGACAAATTACAAAAAGGGGACAGTCAGAAGAGTTTGAACGTTCAAAGAGATGGAAAAGGGGATTTAATGAACATGAAGAAGCAAAATTAAAGCGTGAACAGAAACGAAGGGAATATTTACAAAGAAAAATTAATATTAGAGAACAAAGGGTTCCCATTGATCAATCAGCGTTAGCTAAATACCGAAAGGACGATGATATTCAAAGACGTCTAAAATTAAAAAGAAAATGGGAAGGTCCAGATGAAAGTCCTCTAATTGCCTTGAAAAAAGTAAAACCTATCACAAAAACTCAATCAGCAAAAGCTGGAAGAGAATGGATGCTAAGACTTATAAAAGCTAAACGTAAAGAAGCGGGTATAAAAAGATTTAAACCTACGCTCTGGTAAAGAATTTTAATAAAAAATGGCGGATCCTACAAGACTTTTGAACCAGCTCTACAATGATCCAGATTCGCCTGCAGCATTTTCAGGAGTTGATCGACTTTGGTATGAAGCAAGAAAAGTTATCAAAAATTTACCTAGAAATATTGTTCAGAATTATTTGGAGGGGCATAGGACTTATACGCTTATGCGTCCTAAAAGAGTTCATTTTAAAAGAGCAAAAACTGTGGCTGCAGGTTTTATGACTGATGTACAAGTAGATTTGGCGGACATGCAGGCTCTCTCCAGACATAACAAAGGAAATAAGTATATTCTCCTTGGAGTTGATGTTCTCTCTAAACGACTCTTTGGTGTCCCAGTCAAATCAAAGGGTTCAAAGGATATGCTAGAGGCATTTAAACAACTAATTAGCCAAATGCCTATGAAACCTCATAGGATTTTCTCCGATAAAGGGTTGGAATTTAAAAATAAAACTGTGAAAGAATATTTTGATCAAGAGGAGATACAAAAATTAGATGCTACTCATTCAACTGTAAAAGCTGCTGTGGCTGAAAGGGCTATAAGAAATGTAAAGCAAAGACTGTATAGATACTTTGCTCAAAATAAGTCACTCAATTGGATTGATATTCTGGAAAAAATTTTAAATGGAATTAACAAGTCGAAGAGTAGAGTACATGGAATGCGACCTATAGACATTGATTTTTCAAATGCTCAAGAGGTGTGGGAAAGAATGTACGGTAACGAGTTTTCATCGAACCAAAAGAAAGGTAAACAAAAACTTGCAGAGGGAGATTTTGTTCGCATGAGTATTGGCAAGGGTGCTTTTGAAAAGGGATATATTCCAAATTGGGGAGACCAAATTGTGCGAGTAGATAAGGTTCAGGATCAATTTTATCCCGTCAGATATAAGATTATTAATGATAATGGAGACAAGTTTAATGGGTATTACTATCGAGAGGAGTTGGCACGTGTGAGGAAAGATGCGGATACAGAATATAGGATAGAGAAAGTCATAAGAAAGAAAAAGAGAGAAGATGGAACATATGATATTTTAGTAAAATTCATTGGATATCCCGAAAGGGAGTGGATTCATGAAACCCAACTAGTATAAAAGGGTTCATTTCATTGTATTTCTTTCATTTTAAATAAAAATGTCAAATAGTTTTTATGTTTGTTTATTAAGTAATGTGCCTGATTATCCTGATAATCAACCAAATAAATTTAGGGTTCACTTACCTAAGCCCCTTTATTTTTCTGGTGATTGGGTATGTGGTGTACACAGTATCAGTTATCCATATTCATGGTCTTCAACCATTGGTACACTTGATGAGCAATGGATAGATATAAATTTTACAGATAATAACAAAATGGGGCAAATCATAAGAATTCCTGTTCCAAAAGGCTCCCATAATACACCAGAGGAGCTTCTTCAGTTTTTGATTGCTACCTTAGAACACCAAGGTGAAGCTCTAAAAGCTTCGTCTCTTGAAAAATCAGATGGGTTAGTGAAGAGACCAACCATACTAGCAAGGGATAAACGTGGGATTGATCCTAAAACTCCACCTAGAATTGAAAAAGATATAGAATTACCTGTAACTCCTCCATATACTAGTCCAACGAGTGAGACAATAGAGGAATCTATATATCCAGTAACACCTCCTTTATCAAGTCCAATATCTGATAACGAGACACGTCAAATAATACAGAATACGCCTTCTAATATTAATCAAGAGCAAACACCTCCTAAAAAAGAATCAGACATAACTAACAAACCCGATCTCATAAAATCTTCAACACCTCCAAGAGTCGAATCTCAAACAAACCAAACGGAAAATAAAATACAAACAATAACTACCCCACCTCCCAGAGAGTCATCATCTCTGAGAATAGAAGATGGATCAAAACATGAAGTAAATACAACTTTAACTCCGTCTCCTCCTCATCCCCCAAAGATAGATCCTGCTAATCCAAATCAAACTTACAAAACAATTTCATCTCCAAAAAAACAACCTGAGCCTCAAAAGCCAATAACACCTCCAAGAGTTAATCAAGACAAAGAAAAATCATATACAATAATACCAGTAATTCCTTCAATAGAGAACCAGGAAATAGAAAAACCATTAATTAAAAAACCAGTAAGACCTCAAATAACCACCCCTGAATCAGAAAAACCGTTAGCTACAAAAACTGTAACACCTCCAAGAATCTATAAAGAACTAGAAAAACCATTAGTTACCAAACCTGTAACACCTCCAAGACTCCATAAAGAACTAGAGAAACCTTTACCCACAAAATCAATAACACCCCCAAGAACATATTTAACACATCCTATACCTGAACCACAAACTTTACCCCCTCGAACACCGAAACGTCCGCAAAGTCCCTTAAAAAATCAAATTCCTCCAGCAAAACAACCTTCAAATCAAACAAATGCAAATATTTCACAATCCACTCAAACATCACCTCCATCATCTCCTAGTGTTTTAGATGCTATGGGTTTAGGATCATCAAAAGTAGTCAATAATAATTCGAGAGGGGACAAGCTGTTTGAAGTATTATTCGGAAAGGAAAATAAAACACCGTATGATATTAACTTTTTAAAACAAATTATTGATTCAATTAATTTATCTTATCACACAGATTTTAAACGATTTAAATTGTCCTTTACTCATTCTAGCATCAAATATCTGTCATTTTCGCCACAATTGGGTTATGTCCTAGGTTTTGCAAACCCTCAACATGTCCAAAATAATGAGATTGCCAAGTATGGGTGTGATTTAAGAGGAGGGTTTTCCAGCTTTGCAATCTATGCAAAAGGACTTACAGAAAATATGATCGTTGGAAATTCTCTTAGTTCATTGCTCAGAATTGTGTCAGTCTCAGGAGCAGTACCTGGGGAGTACCACGAAAAGATTTATGATTCTCCCATCTATGTTAGAGTGCTTCCCCGAGAAGTAAATGAAATTGAAGTTGAATTAAGGACGATGGATAATGGCAGACTTGTACCATTTGCCTATGGTACAGTCAGTATTGTTTTGATCTTTAAGAAGGTGATAAATTTCTAAGACTATATAAACCCTTGTTTTATTTTGTAATTATTTTATTATTGATAAAAATGGTTCATGTTCAATTTGATACAAATTCAGTAGGGTATAATTTTGTAGATCAATGTGGGAGTGGTGCGGAAAATTATTATTTTAAGGGAGCATCACCATATCAGCGTGGATATGGACAAAGAGGAGCAGGAGTTGGGGATATTATGAGAGGATTGTGGAGATTTTTTCTCCCGATTATTCGAAGAGTCGGGAGTACAGTATCTGCTGAGGCACTTAATACAGGACAGCGGGTACTTGAAAGAGTCCATGAAGGTCAGCCTATAAAGGAGGCATTAGTCAGTGAAGGAAAAAGAGGAATTGATACAGTCCTTGAAAAAGGAGGACTACCAAAACAATTTGGAACTGGAAGAAAAAGTATAAAAAGGAATAAATTCCCATCCCATCAAACATTTATTGGTCAAAAGAAAAAACGTGTAGACGCTTTTGGTTTTTATTAAAAATGTCTTTTAAAAAGATTGATAGGGATAGTTTTGATACAATTACAAATGCTGTAGAAATCTTTCAAGTTCCTCCTACCAATGTTACCATTTCATCTTCAAAAACATTTGAAATCCTTCCAAGTAATCCTTTAACAGACACCCCCTTTCATTTTAAGATTCACTCAAGTGAAAATTTTATTGATTTATCCAAATGTTACCTTTTTACTGAATTTCGAATCCGTAAAGAAAATGCTAATGGACAACCTGTAAATATTACTCTTGATGAAAATGTTGCTCCTATACAGATGATTGGAAACACTTTTATTAATAAAATGAGAATAAGTATAAATGGGCGCGAAATATTCAATTCAAACTCTCTTTACGCCTATAAGACGTATTTTTCTCATGAGCTCTCTTACTCTTTAGGAGCAAAAAGTTCTCATTTAAATGCAGCAGGGTATTATTACGATTCAGGTGTATCACAGGAGTCCGGAGCAAGTTTTAATTCAAGAAGAAATTTGTTCGTTAATAGCAGAACAGCACAATTTATTTCAAAACTTGATGCTGACCTTTTCAATCAGCCTCAATATTTAGTAAATCATTGCGAGGTTGATATTGAAATTTTGCCCAATGATACAAAATTTCTCCTTATTGCTCCTCTCCCTGTTGGAGCTCAGCCTACTCGTTATATTTTTGAAGTGGTTAGTTGTAAATTATATGTAAAAAAGTTGGACCTAATGGATGGTCTTGCTCTTGATATTGCCAGGAGACTTGACGTTAAACCGGCTCGTTATGCAATTAGGAAAACAATGATGAAACCATTATTCATCAGTCAGGGAAGATATGAGTTCCACGCTAATTTGTTCATGGATCAAATCCCCCGACGAATTACTCTAGGATTAGTCGCCAATTCTGACTATGTAGGCATTCAAGAGAGGAGCCCTTTCAATTTTCAATCTTTTAGGGTAAGGGAGATTAGTATTATAGCGAACGGTCGTTCATATCCCCAATCTCCATATGATTTTGACTATGGATCGAATAGATATGTGAGAGCATTTCATGACATGAATGATGCTATAGGATTTTCTGGTACACCTGAGAACAATGGAATAACATACCAGCAATATGGGAGAACACACTGTATTTATGTTTTTAATCTTACGAATAGTGGTGAAGATAATGGCGGGACTTTCGATCTAATAAAAAATGGGTCAACAGCTGTAAATATTAAATTTAGTCAGGCTGTTCCAGAAGGCGGAGTCATGCTGATAGTAATGGGAGAAACAGATGCCTTAATAATGTTGGATAAAAATCGATCGATAACAAGCGATACCACTATATAAACCTCAAAATTATTCATTTTCTATTCATTTAAATAAATATGTTTTTTAAAAGACTTGCCAAAGTTTTATTTTTAATTCGAGTTTTTACTCCCTGTGTAAATACTCTAAGTACTGATGGGAGTGTAGATGTTCAAAATCTTCCTGAGTATAGGGAATATTTACGTAGAATGGGATATCCCCCAAAGAGAAATAATACTGCTTCAAGTATACCTCCTCCTCCTCCTCATATTTCTGCTCCTCAACCTTTTGGTAGTCTACCTCCCATTCAATTATGTAAAGAGACACCAGGAGATATTTATGGACACATATTTTGTTGGGGAATGATTTGTTTGTATGCACTCCTTATTATAAGTCTAATCATTTATCAACTTCGATCAATACTTTGGGTTAAATTAAATATTTTGCAAAACAATGTACAGCAGCCAGATAACTCAAATTTTGAGAGCAAATCAAAAGACGAGCAAAATCTTCCAGGGGTGCTTCCCTTGTGACTTGCTCCCTTCTACTAATAATTTGAAATGGCCTACAGCCCTTATTGTCAATTTAGATTCTCATGATATGGAAGGGTCGCACTGGATCACACTTTATTTAGAAAAAGACCAAATAGTTTATTTCGATAGTCTCGCACTCCCTATAAGCTCATGTATTGTTAACTCTTTTCTAAAAAATTTTAAAAATGTTAAAAGAAATGTAAACCTATACCAATCCCCCCTATCAAAAACTTGTGCTCACCATTGTATTTCCATAATATATTTTTTATCCCTAGGCTACTCCTTTTCCCAATACATAAATTTATTAGAGTCAATCAATAATACAGATTTATTTGTAAGTAAAATTGTAAATAAAATGATAAACAATTAATTATTATGTATTTCTAAATAAGTTTTTGTAATTTTAAAACAATCTGGACATAGATAAAATTCGTAATTAAAATTATGTTCATTTTTTGGGGCTATAATTTCGCACTGCATACGACTCAAGACAAACTTTAAGCAATCATGGCACCATTTTCCGGCTCTGAAGTAGTTTATGAGTACACTCAACCTTGCTCCCAAATCTATCTGAACCCCATCTTTGATAGCCTGACTTAAAGCGTTCATATATTTCCTCTTGTGAAATTCTCTATATTCGCACGATCCGTGCATAAATTTAATAAATTCTTCTTCTGGAGAGGAGCTCATTTTCTTTGAGAAAATTTTAAAATGATTAATGAAAATGAGTGGAAATTTAAAATTCAATTCTGTATAAATTTGACCTAAATATCAAAATGTAAACTTTTAAAATATCAAAAAATGGGAGTATAAAAAGGGGAAAATTTTGGGAAAAAATCATTCTTAAAAATGAACTCTCACTCCTCCTCCAATAAAGTTCTTGATGAGTGCACTAGAATTTTGGGGTGTTCTGTAAAATCCTTAAGAGATCACCTCAATCATCCAGATAACCGTGTGCTTATTTTTAAGGAACTCCTCGGTCGTAAGGTTCAAACGACCTATGAAGATAAAAATGGCTTCAAGAAAACTTTTCTTATAGATGGCCTTACTCGACATGGAGGGAATTCTCTCGTCGCTTATGGGAGATTACCTTTTCCATACAATGTGAGCGTTGCCGCTCACTTTTATGCTCGACACAGGATTCGTTTACGTTATCCTTACTTGCAATGTGTCGTTGAGCGCTTTCCATTTGGAGGAGAGGACCGATATTACCCAATGGAGTTGCTCGAGTTTGTTCCTGAGCAAGAGGATCGACTTGCTAACAAATGGGTGAATAAGCTTTCCAGTGATCTGTCAAACAAGCTAACAATTTCGGAAGAGCCGAAGAGCCCAGTAATTATTTTGAAAAAAGATCAAGACTTAGAAATTCCTAATTTTGAACTTTGGTAATTAATTACTTGTATCAATTTATTTTTTGAATAAAACTTTTTTAAAAAAATTTTTAAAATTTGTTCAAAAACACATAGGGCTTAAAAATACACGCGCATGCCAAAAACACTCACGCATACCTAAAATTCATAAATTTTAATAAAATATAAAAATTACATTTTATTTGTTCAAAGCTTCACATTCGAAGCTTCGCATTCGACTTTTTCATCTAACTCAACCAGGGATGTTAGAATTATAAAGCATGTTGTTGATTTATGCTCATTAATCCGATTGTAAACAAGAAACTTTTTGCAGAGTTTTTCAAAATTGTTTTCCTTGATCAAATTTTCTTATCTACAATCATAACATTAACTGAAAACGGTTTCCCCCAAAGTGTTACTCCTGAACTTTTTTTACTTTGTGATACTTTATAGAACTGGTTTAACATAGTATTAAATGTGTTTTCAGTTATAGGTCGAAGGGGTATCCAGATATCCGTATGGAGCAACTCGCTAGTTAGAGTACATCCCAGCATTTCTGGTTTGACTCCTTTAGCCTGCGCATTTGATACGGCCTCATCGAAACAATATTGAAAAATACCACCAAGAAGAGTTTCCGGATCATCTGGAATATTCTTTATCAAATATTTTGAATAGCTTTTGACAATCTTAAATTTTTCAATGTATTGAATATTATCCTCAAGTTTTTCAACATATTCTTTTAAAGCTCCTTCTCCTGTTTGATCTCTAGAAAGGAGATTATCAATAGAAAACGATCGTACGCCTCTAGTAGGAAGATTATCCATTATTCAATAAAGCAAAAAATCAATAAAAATTTAAGAGTAACTAAATATGTTAGAAAGAATCTCCAACTTTTTATACCTCAGTTTTCAGGTGATTACAACTTTAATCACCTTAAAACACATGCACACACCCCTCAAAACACGCGCACATACCTAGAATATATGATTTAAATAAAATTTAAAAAATGCATTTTATTTTGTCCAAATATGCACTTTTTCCCCTAAAATTAAGTACGTCAAACCCCAAACGGCTCCATGACAATTGTACAGTGGGACAATTGTCGTGCCACCACCCCAAACTATGCTTTTTACAACTTGTAATGCTTAAATATACACTTTTCTCCCTAAAATCAACAACTTCTAAACGTTAATTATGCTTATTGTATCTTCTAACACTTAAATATGCACTTTTCTCCCTTAAATCTACTACTTTTAAACATTAAAGTTGCACATGTTTTTATAAAAAAAACAACAATAATTTACAAAAATGTAATAGCAATGTGTTAACTACAAAAAAACAATTTGATGATTCGGTGATGTAATAGATTACTTTCAGTAACAACCCACGTAATCACTTGATGAATACCAGAACAATTATTGGTGGGTATAAGATTGTAATAAAGTAATTAACAGATAAATGACACTTCAAATTTAGAAAATACTTTTTCTCCACTGAGTACAAATTACCCTTCAATCACACACAAAAAATTCACCGATCTCCACAAATCATAGCATCCTCACTTTTTTCCCTCAACCACCACACGCTGCCGATATGCCCTTATTCATCTTTTTAATTTTTGGAACCCATCACTCGGCGATGTTGATTGTCAGACACATCAAAGGGGTTTGTTTAACTTAATTATGTGTTTACATAGCATTCTTTCCCTCCTTTGGTATTGTCTTTTCCTCAATATTAGCTTCCCACAATTTTACCTATGTCCTCTCATTTTAGACTTTACCTCCGCCACCTTCATCCTCTCATACTAAAAATAGGATGTTATAGTAATAAATGGAAAAGGAGAGAGGAGGAGGATGGAAGGAGAGAAGATGAGGGCGAAGTAGCAACAGAGAGGAGAAGATGAGTAGAAGGGAGCAGGAGGAAGAAATAGAGGAAAAAATGTGAGGAGGAGGAGAAAGAAAGAGAAGATAAAATAAGGAGTAGGATGAAGAGAGGAGATGTGGTTTCAGTGAGGAGGAAAGTAGAGGAGAAGATGGGAGGAGTAGGATAGAAGAGAAGGAAGAGAGGAAAAGATGAAAGGAGGAGGAGTAGCAGAAAAAAGTTAGGTAAAATGAAAGGTGAGGATGAGGAGAGAGGAGGAGAAGAGAAGGAAAAGGAGCAAAGGAGAAAGAACGAAAACGATACCGATTCCTCTAACTCTTATAAATTGAGACTTGATAAGAGAAGGGTCAGTTTAACAACATTTACCGCACTACCCAAGGTTTGGAATTTGATCATCTAATCAATCAAACGGATTACTTAAAAGTCAAAAAGTCGGCCACGACGACGATGTTTCACAAATTACCTCTTAAACCACTTTCTCTACCCTCTCATCACTATTTGATTACAAGGTTATTTTATCCATTTAAGTTATTGCCACCCGCGACGATGATGTCCACATTCAAAATGGGTTCTTTTTCCCTCACTCCTCATAATTAAATATTTCCTATTGTCTGACACATCCTCCCCAAATTTCTTTTATCGTACCTCTCCACAAAAATTCTCCTCTCCATTTTGATTTTCCTCACAAATAAATGCACATACTCTATCGTTTTGTCTGACCCTTCCAACACAATTCTTGTCTTCTCTTCTTTTTACTCCACCCCAAGACTCTGCTAAGTTGTCCACTCCCTTTAGGTTTTGCCGCGCGATCCCTGATATGCCCTCTTCCTTTTGGTTTTGCCAGACCCACGCCACCCCACGACAATTTTCCTGAGAAGCAGAGGGAGAGAGATGAGGTGGGGGAAGGAGAGGGAGAAGGAGTGGGACGCCCGCGACATCAATGTTTTCCCTCTTCTCCTACAGGTACAGGTTGGTCAGCTTTTACCGCACTAACTCGCGCTAAAGGTTTGAGCTTTGACCAGCCGCTCAAAAGGATTTGACCTTAAGTCAAAACTAATCAAAAGGATTTGACTTAAAAGTCAAAAAGTCGGCCACGACATCACCCTACTATTAACTACTTGCGTTTTTTAAAAATTTTCTCTTGCGCTCACCTAGTTCGGATACCATACCCCACAGTTTTGTAAGGCTAGGCAATTTGTCGCTAGGCATTTTGTCTTTGAACTAAAATTAAGAGACGTTTGTAAAACTGGCAAGAAGCTTAAAAATGATGAAAAAAACTGAGAAAAAAAATTCGAGAAAGAAAAAAAAGATAAAAGAAATTTAAAAATAAAAACGAAAAAATAGTATGATAAAAGTTGATAAACACACAATAACAATGTGTTTAGGCTGGAAAGAAAATAAAAAAAGAAAAGAACATTAGAGAGTGGGAAGTAAATCGATAGACGACGATGTGGCGGTCTTTTTAGAATAAAAATAATTTTTTTTTGGAAGATTTGCGGATTTAATTTGCGGATTTTTTAAGAACAAGATTTTGGGTAAAACTAGGGGTGTTTTGAAGGCTTTTAGGGGGTTTGCTATAGAGTCATTTTAAACTTCAGCCTAGGAGGCAGAAGTCTCTCACCTAGGATCTCGTGAGGGACCGTGAGGGATCGTTAGGGAGGGTTGTGAATTTTATGATGTTCCAAAGTGGGTACCGTGAGGGGTATCGTGAGGGATCGTTAGGGAGGCCTCATTTTGCCTCATTTTAAAAAACGGAAGAAGGAAATCGGAACAAACTAAAAAGCAAAAGACAGACTCGGAAATTGAAGGGTTAAAAAAATTGAATTTTGTAGAAGGCGCAAGGAAACTAGTTGTTGGTTTTGGTTTCAGAATCCACTACAAAATGTCAGTTCGTCAAAATATCGTTTAATCACCCTTTTTTGACGTTGGAATATTTTAACGGGAACGTTGTTTTGTACCGACATGGCTTCAAATAAGAAGGAAGAATTATTAAAAGACTTGTATTAGAGAATTAAAAAGACTACACAAAATTAGTTTTAGCTGAAGAAATTTCGAATTTCTCTCTAAAATAGACACAGGGACATATTTTTCAATACTTCCCTATAAAACTTATTTTATCCCTTCAATTTTCATTCTGAAAATAATTTCGGTAACGAGATTTATTTTAAAAAGAAAAAAGGAGAAAACAGAGTAGTTAAAGTTACCAAGCTAAAATATATTCAATCAGCTCATAAATTGGGGTAAAAAATTAAAATTAATTTAAAATTTAGCTCAAATTCCTATGGTAAAACCTTTAATTCAGAATAAATTAAAATTTATAAATTTTTTAAAATTAAAAAATAAAAATATTTTAATTCACTGAATGAAGTAAAGAAAAATTCGTTTTACTAAAAATGGTTATAAACTAAAATATTTTCTTTTAAAAAATTTTTATTTTTTTTAATATTAAGGGTTAGCTATACATACAAAAATTAAATAAATAAATAAAATTTAAATTAAAAAAAAATTAAAAAAAATTTGAAAGATTAAAGAAATATTTTTTAATAATTAAAGAACAAAATAATGCATAATTATTATTTATTTAGATCATAAATTGGGGTAAAAATTTTTTTCAATACCCCAAAAAAATGTCATTCAATTGGAGGCTGCCATTCAATTAAAATAAATACGGTATGTGGCAGGGTTGATTATAAATCAAATTTTAGAAAGACTAGAGGCTGGTTAGTGTTAGTGTTTTATCAAATGTCGTTTAGGGAAATTTTTTTTAGGTTTTTCTAGTTTTATGGAAACTGTGGAAAAACTGGATTTTTTGTAAAGATTCCTTTAAACTTTTTGAAAAAAAATGTTGGGTAAATGTTTGGAAATTTAAAATTTCCTCATATTCATGTACTATAGTACTTTCCCTATTTTTTTTCTCGCACTTGTACAAATACGAAAAATTAAAAATGACGTATGTTTGGGTACGAATTTTTCCCTTACTAGAAGTACTTGTACAAATTTTGTTACGTAATTTCAAGTAATGGCAACGATTTTTAGCTAAGATTCTAATAAAATCTTTTAGTGTTTCTAACATGATACCATTTTTAAATATAGTTTAAAAACAACCATAAAAGTATGTTTAAAAGAGTAGGGGCACCCTAATTTTTTGTTATTAAATTCAACCCATTTCATACGTGATCCACGGGCTAGCCAAAAAAATTTAGCTTTGGTTCGAATAATTTTGGGGGAGGGAGCAATTAGCTTGCTTATGTTCCAGCCTGTCATAAGGGGACTAAAAGGGGCTATTATTAGAGAGGCCTGGATATATTTAATTACAAACCAAAAAATTTTTGATTACAAAAATTTACAAAAAAATTAAAAAAAATTTTTTTTAAGAAAAAAAATTTGTCCGCAAATAAAAATCCGCAAAATATTGCTCAACTGTGGAGAGAAAAATAAAATTAAAATAAAGGCAACTAAAAGTTAAACAAAAGAAAGAGAAGAAAAAGAAATACTATTTTCCTTTCTTTTTTTATTGGAAAAGGCTTACTGTGGCCGACAGGAGAGAAAAGACAAATAGGAAATAAACACGTGAATTTTTTAAAAAAGTTGTATATTAGTGATATTTGTATTTTGAAATTGTAAAAAAAAATAAAAAAATAATATTAAGGGTAATTAGAGTCAAAAAATATTTTCTTATGTTCTCTACTCAAAATGTCCTTTCTCTCTCTTCTCTCCTCAATACACATCAGAATTACTGCAAAACTACTTTCAGAATTTGTAATCGTAATTTTTACAATTACAATTTGTACATTTATCAGAATTCTGTTTTAATTAAAAAAACCAGAATTTTCATTTAATTATAAATCAGAATTTGTTACCTACAGAAATTATGTTTTAAAAACCAGAATCTGTATTTTACATAAAAATCAGAATTCTTTCTTAATTAAAATCAGAATTTTTAATTTTTACAATTACAATTTACAATATAACTAGAATTTGTTATTTTAATTAAAACTCAGAATTTATTTTAATACCTTTATAACCAAAAATATTTTGTAGTTGAATTTTTCTTTTTCATTTTTTATTTAATTTTTATCTTTAATTTTAATCTTTATTTATAATAATTAATTTTATAAGAAAACAAATTAATTAAATATTTAACAATTAAAAACTAAAAAACAATTTTTTCTATTTTTATTTACAATTCACCACCAATCACTCCTTTTTCCAGGCATTGATGTCCACAACATCTCTTCTGTTACATTATCATAATTAAGCGGGGATTGCGTTGTTGTTATTGCTCCCCTTCCCCACCCATTATTTTTACAATATTGTAAACTGTTGTTCATGCCTGTAAATAAATAAATTTATGTGTTTAGATTGTGTTCTGATAAAAATCAGAATTTGTATTTTTACAATGATTTGTAATTTTATCAGAATTTGTGTTTCGGATAGAAATCAGAATTTGCATTAATTGTATTTTAATTAGTTTATGTTTCCTAGTCTGATGAAAAATCAGAATTTGTGTTTTAATAAAATCAGAATTATTTACAAACACATTTAAATCAGAATTTGTTTTTATAGTTTATTGAAAATCAGAAATTGTAAATTAATTACAATTTATAATTTAATCAGAATTTCTGTTTAAATTAAAATCAGAATTTGTGTTTTGTTCAAAAATCAGAATTATTTACAAACACAAACATGTTTTAATAATGTTTAATTGTTTTTCTAAACATTTTTTACCTTCAAAATTGTTTGTTTCGTCTCTATCAAAACTTCTCATTCCCTCATTTCTATAACAACCTCCACCAGATCTACTCAAAGTAAACTTAACAACAACAGGTTTATTAGAATTATTTATTGTCCCTTCATATTTTTCTAATTTATTTCTCAAATTTCTTTTTCTTCCATTTAAAGATGTTGATAATTGTTCTATATTTTGCATAGAACAAGTTGATGTTTTTGAAGAATTCTGATTTTTGGAAGGAATGCTGTTTGTGTTATTACAAGATATAGTACTAGTAGCTGTTGTTGGGTTGCTATTATTTCCTGTAGATTTCTTTTTCTGGTTTAGGGAAAAAAATTTTTTTGTTTTATATGGAGGGGTTGGAGAGTATTTTTAAAAATTCCACAAATTTTTCTATTAAAATTTTCTATTCACCTTTCTAGAGCAACCCAAACAACAACGAAAACACCCCAATTTCTTCCAACATTTAATTCCACAACATTTAATTTTTTTATTATTATCATTAAAAATGGCCTCCTTTGCAAGTCGTTCTTCTTCTAATTGACGAACTCTGTTCACTTAAAATAAATTTTTTTTTAATTTTTAAAAAATATATTTTCCCCACTTGCATATTCCTCCAAATAAGAAGCCCGTCTATACACTTTCATTGTTCCCCCAGTCCCCGTTGTTGTTATTGATGTTTCTTCTGTTGTTGTTGCAGTGTTTGTACTAGCGTCCATTTGGGAAGGAAAGGAATTCCAATAATGTTTTTGTTGGAATGTTGGTAATCGGTAATTATTATAAACAGAATTGTTGTTGTTGAGAGTATTAAAGTTTTGGTTGTTTACATTGTTTTTGTTGTTGTTGCAATAATATTCTTCATTGTTGTTATTGTTCACAACATTGTTTTCCGGCTCCTCCTCAATTACACCGCATTGGACAGCAACATCAGACTAAAACATAAAACTTTAATTAATGTTTGTAACTAATTCTGATTTTAAAGGAAACATAAATTCCGGTTTTTTAAAATTCTGGTTGAAATACAAATTGTAATTTTTAAATACGAATTCTGTTAATTAAATTACAATTCTGGTTTTTACTCGGAAATTCTGATTTTATTTTGTAAATTACAAATTCTGGTTTTCAATTTAAAATTCTGGTTCTTATTAAAATTACAAATTCTGATTTTCTGTCTCTGAAATGAACTTAGTTTATACTTGGAAATTCTGATTTTATTTTGTAAATTACAAATTCTGATTTTTATTGTAAGATTAGAAATCGTTTTCTTTGAAATTACAATTTCTGGTTTATATTTTTAAAATTACTAATTCTGGTTTTCGATTTAAAATTCTGATTTTTATTAAAATTACAAATTCTGATTTCTTGATTAAATTCCGGAATTATTCCAAAACACAAATTTCTGATTTCAATAAAATTACAACTTCTCAATTTTTACAATTACAAATTCTGATTTTTATTTTCAACTAAACCTTAAAATTTCTTTGTTGTCTTCTCTGCCACAAATTATTTCTGTTATTATTTAAATTAAAACACAGCAGTTCATTATTATTTTTTCTTTCACCATCCCATCTACTCAATTCCCATTCACTTAGCCAATTATGCAAGGATTTTGAAGCTAAAAATTTTCCAACTTCTAATTGTTGTAATCTAGCATATTCTTGTGGGTGTTCAAACCGTAAAGCTCTTAATTGTGAACGTAGTTGTCGTTCAATACCTTCAGGCAGAATTTGTCCAACCGTCTCAGAGTATGAGGAATGCATTTTATTTTCTTCTATAAAATCAGTAAAAATATGAAAAAATATTTTTTTAGCTAAAAAACATTTTTATAAAATACCGTAAATCCTCTAAAATAGCCCCATGGGGTTATTTTTTTCGATCGTCCTCTAGAGGGGGGCTATTTTAGAGGGAGGGGCTATTTTTTTCGATGTCTAAATTTTTTGAAAACTAAAATTTATTACCAAATTTTGAATAATATTTTTCTAAAATTTAATAGAATTCATCACAAAATAAAGGTCTCTTAACGAGAATTCTAGCCTAAAAACTTCCATCAAGTACTCCTCAGTCCATAAATCCATCCAAGACTTCGATTAAGGTCTTGGATCGAAGTCTTGGAAGTCCACCACTATCCCTTAATCCATCAGAATCCCCTTATATCCATTCAAATCCCCGATATCCTCCATAATCATTTCTAATCTTATTGAAATATAGGGATTTAACAGTGTTGTGCTTTGAAAAATAACAATGGCAAGCACAATTAAATATTTTAGAGGGGGGGGGGCTATTTTAGAGGGTGGGGCTATTTTAGAGGGAGGGGCTATTTTTTTCGATCAACCTCTAGAGGGGGGCTATTTTAGAGGGTGGGGCTATTTTAGAGGGAGGGGCTATTTTAGAGGATTTACGGTAAAATGACAGATTGGTGTAATTTAGAGGAAAAATGAGGAAAAATGATTTAAGAAGAAAAATATGTAAAAAGAAATATCCGGAATAATTTAATAAACCATTTATTTTATATTTTGCTTGTCAAAAAATTAATCCAGAGATTTTTGTTTAAAAAAAATAAATAAAAATATTGCCCATCTTTAAATGTTTGATCTCTCCCTCGATTGATTCCCCCCTAAAAATTCCTTTTACTTCATGCGACAGATGGTTGACTTTAAAATAAACAACTGACGGAACAAAGTAGAAAAAAATTTACTGATAATAAAAAACAAAAATATTTTTTATTAAGTGATGGACTCATTAAAGAGGGTCAACTGGCGGCTACTTTTAATACTAATATTATTATAATAAAAACTCTTGGAAATAAAAAAAAGTAACTAATTCCCTAATCTAGCCCTCACAGGCCTATTCTACTACCCACAAAGGGGTCTTATACTAGGTATCAAGGGGACTAATTCCCTAATTTAGCCACATAATGGCTCTTCTACGCCCTGCAAAGGGATCTTCTATTCGCAAGCAAGGGACTAATTTGCTAATTTAGCCCCTTAATGGCTATTCTACAGCCTACAATGGGATCTTATAGTAGGTATCAAGGGGACTAATTCCCTAATCTAGACCTCCCAGGCCTATTCTACAGCCTACAAAGGGGTCTTCTATTCGGTATCAAGGGACAAACTTGCTAATTTAGCCCCTTAATTGCTATTCTAATACCCACAAATGGTTCTTCTATTCGGTATGGAGGTCCCCAATTCCCTAATTTAGGCCTCTCAGGTCTATTCTACTACACTCGAAAGGGTCTTATAATAGGTATCAAGGGTACCAATTCCCTAATCTAGCCACATAATGGCTATTCTACGCCCTGCAAAGAGTTCTTCTATTCTGTATCAAGGGACAAACTTGCTAATTTAGCCCCTTAATTGCTATTCTACAGCCTACAAAGGGATCTTCTATTCGGTATGGAGGTCCCAAATATACCAATTTTCATAGACAAATCAAAAACACATTATATTTAAACAATTAAAAACACACTATATTTATACTAAATCATGTTTTCCTAATAAAAACAAAATACACAAAAACAAATGTTTTTCAAGTTCAAAAAATATAAAAAGGAGGGAAAATGCTTGGATAAAATACAAAAATAATAAGAGAATAAATGGGGGGATTTTAAGGCATCTGAAACATTTTTTGTATGATTTCACATGAGTGTAGTAGAGAAGCTGCTTTTTGACTTTTTAAAAATAATTTTGAAATGTGCTAATTTTAATAAAATTTTGGATAAAAAAAATAAGAATTTTAAAAATAAAAATAATTTTTTAAAAATTTAAAAAATATATGGAGAAAAAAAAGAAGACACACAAAAATTAATAAAAGAATGGCTGGATAAGCGAACAATTGCCATCATTCATCTTCTACCTTCAAAAATATTTTTGGCCTAAAATTAATTTTTTTCTAATTCAGAAAAGAATCGTTTGAATAATAGACTAGACAACTGAAAAAATTTTTTTTGGGAATTTTTGAGCTAATTGGGAGCCTAAAAAAATAAAATTTGGACAATAAGGAGTTGATATTCTTCTAAAAATTCATTCGAAAAATTTTTTCTTCTCTTCCTTTTTCAAAAAAATTTAAAATCCAGCAATTACACAGTAGGATTCTAAAGCAGAAATTCCAATATAGAAAAGCCACAAACAAGCAAAAAATCCAGATGTGAGAATTTGGAATTTGCGAGGGCCTCCTAATTCGCCTCCAATTGCTCTTAAAAATATTTTTTTAATTTTTAAATGAAAAAAATTTCTAATTAAAAGAATGATTTTTAAAAATATTTTTTTAATTTTAAAAATAATTCAAAAAATTTTTTTTTATTTTTAAATAATTTATTTAAAAAATAGTAATTTACGGATGTCTTCTAGCCACAATAACAATAACACAAACAAATGCTTCTATACAAAATATGGTAACAGAAAATGCTAATGCCCTATAAAAATATTTTTTTAGTTAAAAATAAATTTTAAAAATATTTTATTACCCTGGATCAACTCGAAAAACACTTCCTTTGAACCAATGATAGACGGCTGCTAATGTCCAAGCTATACCAATACCAAGAAATACATTTACCTATAATTTTGTGTTTTTATAAAAACAAACTTGGGAATGTTTGTAAAACATGTTTTTAAAAAAATACAAACAAAAAGACCACAAACTTTAATGACTAAAACACAAGTATTAAAAACTTGTTTTACAACTTGTTTTTGTATAATGGAATGTTTGTAAAACATGTTTTTAAAAAATAATTAAATAAAGAAATCAGAAACACAAACTTTAAAAAGAAAAACACAAAATCAGGACCCCTTGAAAACAAGTTTTAATACACAAGTATTAAAACTTGTTTTACAACTTGTTTTTGTATAAAACTAAATTAAATCAGAAAACATGAAAAACACAAACATCAGAATCTAAAGTAAACTTACAGCATTTGATCCAGTAACATTTCCTATTGAATTATCTGCATATTTGTCTTGTACAGCAGAAACTTTGCTTGCAAACGTGTCTGGAACAGAAGTTCCTAAGGCCACAAAACTGATTGCAGTAACTTAAAAAATAAAAATGCAATTTTTAAAAGGCATCTTTTAGACCTGCGTCTTTTAGACCGGCCCAACAGCCCTATAAAAATAAAAAATATTAACACTGTTTTAGAAAAATACAAAAATGTTTTTAAGAAAACACATTCCCCTAAAATTTGCTTTAATTCCCAAACATGTTTATAAACATATTTTCTCTTTTGTACATGTTTGCAACTTGTTTTACAATTTTTCATTAAGTTTGTAAAACATGTTATTAAACATTCCGGGAAAAATGTTTTTATTGTTACTAAATGTTTTTTATGTGATTTTAAAACAAAGTTTATTTATTTTAAACATTTCCAACTTGTTTTACAACCTTTTCAGAAAGCCTTATAAATTTCATAAAACAATGCTTATTTAAATTAATAAAGATGTTTTGTGTCTTTCTAAAAATAAAGTTTAGCAACTTACAAATTGAGAAGCAAGATCACCAATAACTGCAGTTAAAAGACCAATCTAAATTAATTAATTTAGTCTAATAATATAAAAATACAGAAATATTACCATAAGGATAGAGACTGTAAAACATGCCCAACCACCCCAATAATCTGAAAAATTAATTTAAAATTTTTTTTTGATTTTAAAAAATAACCAGTAGGTGGAATAGTTGCAAATGCCAACTTCCACGGGACAGAAATAAAATGCATTAAATAGTCAGATTTACTCGGTTGTTTCCCTTTTCCTTTTGTAATTGACAATTCCTCCCCTTTCAATCCATCAGCTTCTCCAGGCTCTCGAATGACTAATTTAGTTGTTTTTCCTTCATCTTCATCTCCTCCTTCCTCCTCTTCATCATCATCATCTCCAGCACTTACAGTTAAAGCATCAATAAATTGTTCACGCCAACTGCTAGTTCCAAGCATAAATGAGGCATTTGCTGTTTTTAGCATTCTGTCAACAACACCCTGAAATTAAAACTTGTTTTAATTTTGCAAAATGTTTTACAAATGTTTGTGTTTCCCAAAACATGAGAAAATACAAATGTTTGTGTTTCACAAAACATGAGAAAATACAAATGTTTGTTTAAAAAATTAATTTAATAAATATTCTACAAACATACTAAAACAACATGTTTTGAAAATGCTCGTCAGAAAATATTTAATGTTTCCCAAAACACTTAATAAACACAAGAAAATACAAATGTTTGTTGTTTTGTGTTTTTAATGTTTTCTGAATAATAAAACAAACAAATTGTTTTACTCTGTTCTAATTTATTTTTTAGTCTAGACAACAAAACCGGTAGAACGACATTTACCGGCAAAATTTTTTGGCCGGATGATAGCCTCTAGCCAATTATTTAAAATAATAATAGGAAAAGCAATTAATGCTTACACAATATTATTTTTGAGAAAATATATTTTTAATTACTAGGAGATTGTGCAATCGGCACAGAAAAAAACAAAAAAGACAAAAAGGACAATAAATGTAATAAAAATAAAAATAATTAAAGAATCAAAAAATTATGAAAAAATAATAAAAGAAAAATAGAAGCATTAGCAATTTATTTGAAGCTTTTAATGAGGCTATGCCGATAATGCCAAGGTGATTAAAATGATTGACATGTACAATGAACAATAAAAATACAAATAAAAAATATGTTTGGAAGCCTATATAAATTGAGAATATTTTCAGGAAAAACACAACAAACATTTAAAAATAATATTTTATTTAGCCTCAAAAATTAAATAAATTCCCAAACCCAATTCTATTAGAAACAAAAACATTTGTTTTTGTTTTAAAGGGAAGCATGTTTGTAAAACAAGTTTTACAACTCCCAAACATTTTCCCCAACAAAATGTTCATTTAAAATCTAAACATTTCTTTAAATTTAAATGTGTTTTTGTTTTAGAGAGAAACAAGTTTGTAAAACAAGTTTTACAACTCTCCAAAAATGTCCATCCCTATTAACTTTTTAAGACTAATCCCATGTGTTGTAGTAATCGCTTCCATTGTAAATTTGATAGATGCATCAGGTAAAAATACATTTTTTAATTTTTAAGCTTTTATCGTTAAAAATCCAAAATTAATTTTAATTTAAGAAGGCCTTTACGGAGGGTTATATGGAGGTTATGGATGGGGCGCTGCGCCTTACTGGCATTCCCATGACGGTCATGAAGGTTGGAATGGTCAGCACGGACATCATGGGCATGGAGTACACCATGATGGATATGGAAAACATGGGGATTGGGGACATGATCGGTATGGAAACGATGGATGGGGACATGGCTACAAACATAAAGATAATCATGGTAGGGGAGAATTTTGTGTTTCTAATAATATTGTGTTTCGGCTTGGAAAATATGTTTGGAAAATACATACAACGTTCCGGAAATATGTGTTTTAGAACCATTTGTTTTAATACACTTGTGTTTTATTAAAAGTAAAACAGGAAGAGTTTAGTAAAACAGGAAGAGTTTTTACAAAACATGTATTTTCCGGCAAACATGTATTTTATGAAATTCTGATCCAAACAAGTTTGTGTTTTACATTTTATTTTCTGTTTAAGACGATGGACACGCAGCCGGCTATGCAAAGGGTGACAAATCAGACTGGTCTAATTATCAATACGGAGGCCAAGGAAATAAGGCACAAGGGGATTCGTATGCTAAGGGATATAATAGTGCTTGGGGTGATGGACATGTTAGTTTAGAAAGAAAATTTTTCTAATAAAAAATTAAAATAAAGGATGATGGAACTGACTACAAGCATGCCCATGGAGATGGACATGACAGGCAAAAAAAATTTTTATAAAAAATTGGAATATTCCCCCATTTAAAATAAAATAAAATTTTATAGCGGTTGGGGATCCCACAGTGGACATCATGATGACAAACATTGGGACGGTCATGGAGGAGATGGACATTGGGGAGGTCATGGAGGACATAGTCACCATGGAGGGGGAGGATATGGTCATGGAGGAGGATATGGACATTGAGTACTACTATTAGAATGAAGAAAAGAAAAAGAAATTTTGATTAAATGATTTTTAGAAACAATTAAAAGATAGGTGACATCTGATCCCTCCTATACTCTCCCTCTACCCCTCCCTTTAGAAAATTTAGTTTAGTAATAATTCTTAGGTTAGTTTTAGAAAAATAAAATAATTTAGATAATTTAGAATTAAATAATTAAATACCCCCTCCTATTAAATCATTTATTATAGCCAAAAACTCATCATTCCCCAACTGATCCCTTGTGATTTTACAACAATTATATTTGTAAATTTTGATGAAAATATTAAAAGAATAAATTTAAAAAAAAATTTAATTTTTTACCTGAAACTCCTTGCTCTCCTTTATTGTAATTTGACATTTTCTAAATTCCCCCAATCGTGGCTTTCCCAATTCAGCAATTTCTAATTGATCAGGCGTTAAATTCATTAAATTCTCATCTGAAAATTTGAAAAAAAAAATTAAAAAATAATTATTTAAAAATATTTTTTTTGGTTAACTTAAGAAAGACAAGGACAGATTTTTAGGCGTTTAATTTCTCTAATTTTTTTATTAAATAATTTTTATAAATTTATTTTTAATTAATTAATGTTTCTGCTTGCCCTTTTATGTTTTTACAATTACAAAAGAAAGCAAAAAGCGTTTGGGACAGAAAGCAAAAAAGCAAAACAAGCAAGGAAAGAGGAAAATGTTTTTAAAATACAAAAGAAAAATACAATGTTTGTATTACATGTTTTTGTTAAAAACATGTTTGAGCTACAAAAACAAAACAAATTTGTTTTTAACAAACATAATGTTTGTAAAACAAATTGTTTGTAGCAAAGTAAATGTTTTACAAATTGTAAAATGTTTTTATAAATTATGAGATGTTTTTTTACAATTTGTAAAATGTTTTTCTTAAAACTTTAATAAATTGTAAAACATGGAAAAAACATTTAAAAATACAAAGCAAGAAAAATACAAATGAGACATTTAAACAAACATTGAGAAAAACATGGAAGAAAATACAAAACATCAAAATACAATAATTACAACAACAAAAACACAAATTAACCTGAATTTTCTTTATCTTCCGATGTTTGTCCAAACCAAGAATTAACTCTTTTTCTGATTGATTTGTTTTGTTTCTTGTTTTCAGTTTCAGAAGTCATCTCTGGGCTCAACAAGTTTGTTTGACCGCCTGTGTTTTACAAAACATGGGAAACATGTAAAATGGAGAGAAAATAGTGAAAATATTGAAAAATAAGAAAAAAATATGAAGAAAAAGGGAATTTTTGTTGAAAAATATTAAAAATTTATGATTTAATGATTTTTCGTTTAATTTTAAATATTTTTTTCGAACTTTCTTTTTAACTTCTAAAAAAAATTTTTTTACCTTCTCCCAGAGTACTTGTAGTGCTTTGACGTCTATTATCAAAACTTTTGTTTAACCGTTGTTGTTCATTTAATGCTGCTGAACTAGAACGGCGTTGCTGATCAGCTGAAGAAGCTCTTTTTCTTTCCATACGTCGATGGAAACGTTCTTGGACTTTTTTCATATCTAATTTTTTTTGAAAAATATTTTGAATAAAAATTAAAAAGCAACATAAAAATGAAGCTTTTAAGCAGGTTAAAATAGAAGCAAATATTTTAGTAATTAAGTTAATTAATTTAATGTGTTAATATTTTATATTTAATTTTAATTATTTCAAAAAAAATTTTCTTCAGAAAAAAAAATTATTTTTTTTCCAAAAACTAATAAATTAAAAATTAAATTGTTTGAACTGAATGATAGAAAAGTTTAAAGAGAAATGAAACAAATATGTGGAGAAACAAAGGAGAAGCAGAAAAAATTAAAAAAGAAAATTCCAAAAAAATTTTTTTTAATAAAAACCAAATAATTTTAAAAACAACTAAAAATCAACACAAAAAATAATTTCAAAATATATACATATAATTAATTAGAAAAGGTAAAAAGTAAGTAGTAAAAGAGAAAGGCCAGCAGAAGCAAAAAAGCAATTTTTATTAATTTTTTAAAATTAGAATTAATTAGTTTCCCAGGATTCTGTTATTTTTTAATTGTTTTATATTAAGCGTTAAAAGAAAAAATTTTAAATCCAGTTATTTTAAAAGTCTATATTTGTTATTGTTAACAGGAGAAAAAATGTATTTTGTTAAGGTTTGTATTTTATTAAATTATAAAGTGTTTTTCGGAAAATGTTTTTAAAAATAAAATACATTGTTACTTCCGGAATTTTAAAGTTCCGGAAAGTGGGTGTTAAAATACATTGTTTTGTATTTTTTCCGGAAATGTGTTTCTAATAAAATACAAAAAGAGAATTGGGTAATTTATTTACCGGACATCTTTTTGGTCCAAACAGGCGGTGATAATTCCAAATAGAAAAAATCTGAGCGTTCATATTGTTCGGTATCGACAATTCCAATATCAATAAAGGCCCTAATTTTATTTTATAAAATTTAAAAAAATATTATTTAAACGCACTCAGTTTGATTATCCTCAAAAAGAATTTCTCCGCTTTCTTTAGCTTCATAATGCTTACCAGTGGTAGCAGACCCGTCGTAAGTTCTTAAATTGTATTTTTAAAAATAATTTTTATTTAATATTGAAAATAAAAATTCCGGAAAATACATTCCGGAAAAGTTATTTAAAAATACATTAAAAATGAAACACACGAGTATTCATTTCCGGAAAGTTGTAATTTTTAATATTTAATTTTTCCGGAATGTAATTAAATTAATTTTAAAAATAAAATTTCCGGAAAATACATTCCGGAAAGCATAATAGACATCACAAAACACATGAATATTCTTTTACAGAAGGTTATATTTATACGTATTTTTTTCCGGATTAATTTACGAAATTATTAAATTTACTTGTAAGGCAGTAAGACTTGACCCCTACATCCACTTGTCCTTTGCACCCTGAGAGTTATATGCCCACAATTTTCAACAACTTGAAAGTGATCATATTCAAATGAAAATACACCAGCATGATCATCATCTAAATTTTTAAAGTATTCAAATTTATTTTTAATTTTTAACAGACCAAGAATCATAATTGTTGCGGTAGTAGGCATTTCCAGCAGAGCCAGAGGAACACCTCCCAACCTCGTAGGGTCCTAAAAATATTTTTTCTATAATATCCATCTTGCAAGGGGAAAAATCACCAAAATAAGGCCATCACGTGTACGAACTCTCAAATTTGTTAAATGCAAATAAAAGTGTTCGTCTTCTTCAAAAACATCGTCATCAACAATTTCTAAAAAATTAAAAAATAATTTCTAAAAAAATAAAATTTTCATTACCAATAGGTATTTTGCAGTGCCTATCCTCAGGGTAAAATGTTAAAGTTCCTTTAGCAGGTTTATAGTCACTTCCAGCTGAAATTTTAAAAAATTCTATTTTAAAAATTCTAATTTTCGTGTCTAACCATTGGCTGTTCCATCTTCTGTGTAGTAGTCAACCATAACTGTTAACCCTTCTGGACCGCCATCTCGGCCAACAACAACGTCTAAAAATACAAAATGTTTTGATGTTTCCGGTAATGTGTTTTGCATTTAAATTTGTGTTTATTTAGATAAAATACAAAATCTTTCAGAATGTGTTTTCCGGAAATATCAAATTGTATTTTTTCATTAGATTGTATTTTTTCATGTATTTTTCATCATAAATTGTGTTTTTCATCAAACTTCATAAATTATATGAAGTGTTTTCCGGAAAAACTAAAAATACTACTGTTTGTTTCCCTCCATAAAACAAACATTAAATTAAAAAGTAAATTGTTTTTTAGAACAAACACTAAAATGTTTCCGGAACCCCATATATTTTATAAACATTTAAGAAAAAACACAAAAATATCCTCAACCCACCAAAAGTCCCAACATTCTCCAAAACTGTATAATGAGCTGGATCAAAAAATATTCTACAAGTATTATGCCTAGCTTGTCTTTCTTGCGCTTCAATAACAATATCCAAAGCCTTGTCATGCTCTCTCGCTAATCGTTTTCTAACAATATCGCCCCCACCAACAAGTCGACGAGTTGCCTGGACCTTTTTTGAAGAATAAATTTATTTAATTTTTTTTAAATATAATTTAATTACCCTATAGAAGGCACGTGATTTTGGTCCTTTACTGATCATTTCATATTCAGCCTGGGAGAAGGGAAAAAAATTTTTTTAATAATTTTAATCAATTCAGAACTTGTTTTTGTAATTCTTCTGGTTCCATATGAGGATTTTTTCTTCTGAGTTCCCTCATTGTTTCAATAAATTCACGACGATGTTCCTCAAAGGCACGCAATGCTGGGTCCATTCCATCTTGTCCCCAATACCGATAATCGTTTGTTGCCCAGAAAATTTAAAAAAATATTAAAGGAGGGAGAGATATTTAAAGAAACACAAAAACACAATTAAAGAAAATGTGTTTTCCGAAAAGATGTTTTTATTAATTTTCCGGAAACAAACATGTTTTAATTCTCCAAAACATGTTTTTAATGCTTCCAGAAACAAACATGTTTTTAATTTTCCAGATGTTCAAATTAATGTTTTGTTGTTTCTAGGATGTTTTTAAAATGTTTAAAACAAAATAAAATGTTTTCAGGAATGTTTTAAATAAAACACAACTTAACAAGTTGTGTTTTTCTGATTTTTATTTGAAACAAATTTAATTCTAAAAACTAACGACTCAATAGCAGAAGCATTAGTTAAGGCGCTTGTTCCATTAGTAGTTTCAAGCATTTTAAGCTCTTCTCCTTCAGTTGCTATCATTCCGTGAGAGCCACGACGATAACGATGAGGCACAAATTTTTTCTTAAATTTTAATATTATTTAAAATAAATTCAAAGCAAAATGCCTGTATTAATTTAATATCAGCAATCCAAGCAGTTAAAACGGTAATAGGAAAGAAAGCAAAAGTTACAAGTCCTTCCCATATTTCAATAACTCCAGGGGAAAAATAAGCTAGAATTGCCCACAACCAAACATAAGCAAATATTGACCATGTTGCAGTAACAAAAAATACATCCAAGTGTTTTTGTCTTCTAACTTCTTTTGGGGGGACAGCAGAAACACAAATAGCAATAATCATAAATAAATTAAATGCTGCTGAACCGACTGAAAATGTATTTTGTATTTTTGTAATTTAATATCAATATTATTTGGGTCAAAAAAATACAAGGAAAATGTTTTCCGGAAAATACAACTAAACAAGTTTATTTCTTAATTAATTCTGGTGTGTTTTAAATTTATTCTGGTTTTTGTATTTTTCCGGAAAATACAAAACAGGCTATATTTCTAAATTAATTCTGATTTTATTTAAGAAATATCCCGGAATGTGTTTTCCGGAAAATTATCCAGTTTATTAAAAATAATTATATATTTAAACATTAAGTAAATAACCAATCGTATTAGGACCCAAGTCGCCTGCTTCAAAACCTTTCCCGACCACCTCGATTATTGAAAGGAGTATTTCAGGTGCTGAAGAGCCGAGTGCCATAAGAGTTAAATTGGAGACCTTTAATTTAAATATTTTATTAATTTTTAAATTTAATTTTAAATTACAGTATCGTTCCATATTCTCACTTTGACCTTGGCTGGAGGTAATCCCAATCTTTTGACTACAACAGTCCTTTCCATACTTGTAATGACCTAAAATTAAAATAACCTATTTATTTTTAAGTAAAAAGGAAGTGTTTTCCGGAAAAATAAATAGTATTTCTTGTATTCCGGTTGGAAATATTCCGAAATGTGTTTTCCGGAAAATAAATTATTAATACATGTATTTTGCTTTTAATTTAAACAAACATCTTCCGGATTTGTTTTAGAAATATAATAAAATGTATTTTCCGGAAAAATATTAAATTTATAGTATTATTCCGGAAAACACATTAACATAATTAAATGCCTTCTCATTTAAACAAACTTTTTCCGGTTTCATTTAAAAATATTCTCAAATGTGTTTTCCGGAAAAAATTAAAAATACAAAAAATACAAACTTCAATACTCGACATAAACCTATCAGCAACAATAGAAACACCCAAAAACAAATATGCAATAACAAAAAAATATATTATTCCTCTTAAAAATCTATCTTCAGTCCCCAAATCTAAAAAAGGTTTCCATATAGGTACAAGCATTCCATCAACACAATTTCTTGTTGAATCTGCTTCTGTACAATTAGTTCCAGCATTAACTGGTTGAATAATTAATAAAAGAGTGAAAATGCCAAAAAATAACAAAAAATGATTGGAGAAATATTTTGATGATTGTTGTTGTTGTTGATTAAATGAAGAAGAAAATGTTGGGAAGGATGAAGAGGAGGAAGGGGAGGAGGGAGAGTAAAATTGTCTCCTCCACCTTTTCTTCCTCATCAATCCATCGCTGTACATCCAGAAAAGGTTTTAAAATCTTTGAAAAAAAATTTTGAAAATTAACATTTTTTAATAGTTAAAAAGAAAAAAAATAGATATGAAAATTATTAAATTATCCAAATTTAATAATTTTAATAAAATTTAATAATAATAAAATAAATCCTTAATAAAATTTCGCTTGGGAAGATTTTAGGAGTAAATAAAGGTAAATCGGTTAAGAAAAACATTAGATCCCGTAGAGAGAAAATTCCGGAAAAAAATACATGAGAGAAAATACAATTCCGGAAAGAAAATACAATTACAAGTATTAAAGAAAATACAAGAATATCATTCCGGAAAAACATATTATTCTGTTTATGAGAAAAACACATTCCAGAAAACATTAAAAATATTAAAACTAGAGACTGGCCGGAGGGGTCGGTTGATATTCGATATAAAAATATCAAAAAAGTCAAAATTTTCTCGGTCGATACTTTTCGATAATATCGGAGACCATATTCTTTTCCGGAAAAGTATTTTAACAGAAAATATATTCTGAATTTTACAAGTGATGATGCTTTTCCTAAATTTTTATTTATTAAATGATTTTTAAGACTTGTCGGGAGACGGGAAGTCCCGACAAATTGGTTTGAAGAAGAGGAGGAAGAGTCGTGGCACCAGCCAGTGTATAGTGGCACTGGCACCAGACTGTTGGTAGTGCCAACAGTCAAAGGAAGGGCAGTGAGTGACTCGGAGCACGAGTCACTTTAGCCAAGGAGTAGAAGTGGTGAACGGTAGTGCCGTTCACCAAGGAAGCAGAAGTGAACGGAGCACGTTCACTTTAACCAACAAAAATAAACACACAAGTCCAACCAATAAAGTTTATTTTCACACACAAATAAACAATCGCAGCGAACAAGTTGAGGGCCAGCAAGGGCCAGAAGCAGATCAGCCCACACAGGAAGTTGTTGAAGTGGTTGAATGAGAAGTGAAGAATAGAATGAAGGATATGTGGGTGGCTGATCCGCTTCTTAAATAGGCACAAATTAGGGCGGGGTTTGGCAATAAAATGTTTAAAAAATGTAAGTTTGAAAAAATGCGCGAAGTAGCTAGAGAAATAAAATAGAAGAGAGAACTCGACCAGAGAAGCCAAGTCCAAAAAAACAAAGGAAAAATAAGTAAGAGAACAGAGGGTGGCTGGCACGAACGGACACAAAAAATAATGAAAGGAATTTAGGCGGGCAAATAAGTTTGAAAATGGAGAGTGGACGACAAGAAAATGAACAGTGAACGAGCTAAAAATTAACCAAAAATTGGACGGGTAGAAATTGGCCAAAAGTCGCCAATGTTTGGCGACAAGACTAAAGAAATAAGAGGATTAGGAAAAAAATAAAAGAAGGCGAATTTTGAAGAAAGAAAAAGTGAAAAGTTTGTAAATGAGTAGAAATAAAATAAAAAAGATCGTCTGCGCGGTTAAACAGCTTTAAAAAATTTTTTTATTCTTTTTTTCTTTTTATTTTTTAAAATGAAATTACCGCTACATGAAGTAACAAAAAATTTTTGAGTTAGAAAAAATGAGGAGAAAAAAAATTATGTACTAGATAGGTGGGTGGGTGAATGAAACACAAAAGAAGAAAAAAAATAAATTTAAATAAATATACTCAAAAAAATAAATTCTGAAAAAAACACAAAGAAAATACAAATTCTGAAAAGAAAATACAAATTCTGGAAAAAAATACATAAAATACACAATTTGTCCCTTTGCTCTTTTAAACTTTGTTTTACTTAAAAATCAAGTGTGTGGTGTTTGTGTTTTTAAGAGAAAAAGTTTGTTTTCTAGCCATTTCTTTTTTTTCCGGAAAAACACAAAACTAGGTTATTAAGTTGTTTAAAGAGATTTTTTTTTAATTTTTTAGATAATTTCCAATATTATTATAAATTCTTAAACCACTTGAAAAAAATAATTTTTTAAAGTTAAAGTTGAGAAGTATAAACTCAAAAAAAATTTTTTTTGAAGTGTGCCGGGAATATTTAAAAAGAAAATTGACAAAGTCAAGAAGCCTTTCCCCTCTCTTATGTAAACAATTGGGGTAAAATAAAGGTATCATTGTCGTGTGAAAAGCAGGAGAGAAACAAAACGGAAAATATAGAAAATATTTTTTAAAAATATTTTGAAAAAAATATTCCCAAGATTTTACGAATTTTATGCGTGGGGAAAAATGATATTGGAGGGGGGGGTATTTTAATTTAATAAAAACAGTATTTTCCGGAAAGTATTTTTATTGATCTACGGAAAAACATTTTAAGTTTAATTGTAAATAGAAAATAGAAAAATACATAGAAAAATACAAAAATACAGTATAGATGAAAAAATACATAACACAAATCCGGAAAATAAATAGAACAGAAAAAATACAAAATATTTCCGGAAAAAGAAAATACAATTCCAAATAAAACGTAAACACATTAGTGATATTAATTTAAAAACCGGAAAGTGTATTTTCCGGAAAAATGTTAGAAACAGAAAAACACAGTTAATTTCAGAATTTTTTTATAATAGCCATTTCCGGAAACTTAAGTTACTGGAAATTATAAGTTTAATGGTTTTACTTAGCTAAATTTTATTGAAATAAAATAAAAGAAAGGTGTGTGTATAAATTTTCCATTAAATTTGCTAGGACATTTAACTAACCGGAAAATCTTAAAAGTTTTTTTTTGTCAAAAGTGCCGAGAGGGGAATTGATGAGGAAATAGGATTTGTTGTTCCCTAGAGAATAAAAAAATTTGATTTGCTTTTCTTTTATTTTTTTATTAATTTTCTGCATTTTAGGAGGGAAATAAGAAAACTAAGTTAAAATTTAATTGATATTATTTAAAAAATTTCAACAGAACAAAAAAAAAATTTTTTAATTTTTTTACTTTCCTTTTATTAATTTCATTCCCATTTTTCATATTTTTATTTCATTCACAAAATTATTATTTACTATTTTATGACGAGATAAACCGAAAAATAAATATATATTATAGGCAATAAATTGTTCAAGTGCTTTGTCGGCATCGTCATTGCCTAATGGGCATAATAATATAAAAAATAAAAGGTGGTTAGAAATAAAAATGAGAAAAAATTTTAAGGTGTTTAAAGGGGGAGAAATGAGGCGAAAATATAAGTGATTGAGTGGAAGAAAAAGATCCGGAAAAAATACAAGGAAGTAAAATAAATAGACAACGGTTAATTTGTAAAAACACAAATTGAGAAGAAAATACAAATCCGGAAAATACAGAATAGCTTGTTTTTGTTTAATCCTGATATAATTTATGTTTTTTCCGGAATTTTATTTAGATGTATTTTTAGGAAAAGTTTTTCCGGAAAGTATAATAGGTAAGTATTTTGTATGGTGAAATACAAAAATTGTATATAGAATCCGGAAAGTAAGTCCGTTTGTATTTTCCGGAATTTTCTTTAATCGTCTTTAGAAAATAATTTCCGGAAAGTTTAATTAGTATTTTTACTGTGAAATACAAACAATTATGCATTGAATCCGATGTTTTCCGGAATTTTCTTTAAGTGTATTTTTAAGAAGTGTTTTACGGAAAGTTTAATTAGTATTGGATATTGAAAAATAATTTTAAAAACAATTTAACAATTAAAAAAAGAGAAAAAAGGCAAAAAAATTAAACAAAAATATTAAGATAGGGCAAATCAATGAATTAATAAATAAGTATTAAAGACTCGCGCAGCTTAATTTTTTTTATTTATTTTTATATTCAACCTAATCTTTTATTTTTCCCTTTTAATGAAGCATCGTTAATGAGGATAGAAATACGAAAAAAAATAAAATTAAAAAGAATTATTTTATTTAGCCAAGAATTGAGGAAAAATACAAAAAATAAAAAAACTGGCAAAAATAAGTTTTTTGGAGGTTGGTAAAAATAAAAGAAAATGATGGTATCAAAAGGTGTATTTACGTCGGTTAAAATAAAAGATTTTATCTTTAAATGTTATCTAAAAATTATTTGTTGAATGGTAGGCCTCTTTTTGAAATAAAAAATTTAAATTTAAATTAGTAAACTTTGGTTGTTGTTGAAAATTGCAAAAATACATTTGTTCTTGTATTTTTAAAACACAAGAAAATATGTAGTCAGAGAAGAGAGAAAACTTGGAGAGAGAGAAAATGAGTTCGGAAAACCCAGCCGGAAAAACACAATGTTTGTGTTTTAAACAAAATTTGTTTTAACACAAACATTTTCTTTTCAAAACTATTAAATTCTGATTTATTCTCTGTATTTTCTTTAATAAATCAGAAGTTTATTTTTATACATATGTATTTTTCCGGAAGTATTAAATTCTGATTTTTTAAATTCATTATCTTTCCGGAATTGGTAAATTCTGGTTTTTTTCAAATTCTGGTTTATTTTTTAAATAAACATTTTCCGGAAAAATAAATGTTGTATTTTAAACAAGGTTGTAAAAGTTGTGTTTTACTTAAATAAAAACTTTTGTGTTTTCCGGTTAAAATGTTTGAATATCATTTAAATTAAAAACACATTAAAACTTGAATTAAATATAAAAACACAAAACATTAAAAATTATCGTAAAATAAAATAAAAACTTGGAAGGTTTGAAAGGCAACAAAACTTGAGGAGAAAAGAAATATTTTTGAAGAGAAAAACTTGGAATAAAAATGACAAACCAATAAAAATAAGAAAAAGTGCAGAAATTTAGTCAAACCTAAACATGTGTTTTGGACAATAAAAAATTTTTTTAACGAAGAAGATCGATCTATGTATCTCGTTAATTTTTTAAAAATTATTGTCGAACAAGGATTAAAAAAGATGATTTTATTTTTTTATAAATTATTAAAATTTAATAAAGGAACCACTTTTTTAGGTAGATGTGGTGAATCGACCTGAATTCTTGATATGCTGTAGATCATTTTGTGGGTCTAGTAAAATTTTTATTCAAGCTGCAGAATAGCAAAGGAAGCACCACACAAAAGTTGAAAGGATGGCAAAAAGGATTAAGCCAAAATTTTGGAATTTGAAGGGCCATAATTTGGCACTTTTTGCTATTTCGCAGCTAGACAAAAATTTTACAATAGAAACACTATTGTAAAAATTTATTTGATATAACATATCAAAAAATCAGGTTGATCAGTCAATTCCGAAATGTTTGGAAGTTTCCGGAAAATAAATGTTTCAGAATGCTTGAATTCTGGTATCACAAATATAATTCTAAATAAATTCCGGAAGATGTTCAGATAAAATTCTGATGTTTTATTTAATTTAAACATTAAAAAGTATGTTTAGGAAAAAGCTTTGTTTAAATTAAAAGAAGAACAGAATTTATAAGAATTCAAAAACTTTGGATTAAAAAGAAGAACAAAAAATCTTTTTTTCACATTTTCCCACACATAATTAATTTTAAATTTATTTCTAAATTTAGAAAAAATGTCCAAAAATTTTTCCAAATTTATTTTTCTCTTAATTTGGCATTTAATTTTTTATAGTCTTGTTCTTTTTTATTTTTTTCACATGGAGTTAAATTTAAAAAAAAAAATTTAATTTTTAATTTAAAATAAAATTAGTAAATTTAAGAGTATTTTATAAATAAAATTTAAAAATTTTTTTTAATTCTGAAAAATATTTCCCGCTCATTTTCCAGCCGTAACTCCCTACTGTATATCAAAACAACATCAAAATGATGTCAGATAAAAGATTAATTGACTAATAAAAAATTAGGAGTAATAAAATTCTATTTTATGGAGGGTATTTTTACATATGTTTTGTCTCAAAAATTATTGCGCGATAAAAAATAAAAAAATAAAAATGGCAAAATTGTTAGCGCACCTGGCATTTTTCTTCTTAAAAAATATATTCTCATTTAAAAATACAAAATTAAGAAAACACGCACAAAAAGAAGTAAATAACAAAATGGATTAAAAATACAAGAAAAATCTATTGAAAATGAGTAGAAATATTGAACTAGATGTATATTATATATAAATTCAGAATTTAATATTTCAGGGAAAATACATAAAAATAAACACATCAGAATTAAATATTCTGAAAAGAAAATACAAAGAAATACAAAGAAATACAAAATATTCCGGAAAAATATGCTCCATTAAAAATCAGAATTTAGTATTTTCCGGAAATGAAATAAGAGATAAACCAGAATTTAACAATTCCGGAAAGAAAATACATTTCACTAACATCAGAATAATTTCCGGAAAACGCATAAAAATAAAAATCAGAATTTGTGAAAGAAGATACGGAGAATAAATCAGAATTTAATAGTTCTGAAAAAATTTAATCAAAAATCAGAATTTAACGTGTGACAAATAATTGTAAATAAACAAGTAAAAATTAATTCTGAAATAATTTTGTTTTTAAAATTATTAAATTATTCAACTTATTTTTAAAATTAAAATTAAAGTGGCTTTAATTGTTAAGAATAAGTTTTTTAAACGTTTATTTTGAGGGAAAAATTGAAGGAAATTAAGAAAAAGAATGAAAAAAATAAAAAACGAAGCTAAGAAGCCTCAACTGTAAAATAATACGAAAAAATTTTAAAAACAAAAGAAATAAAAAAAGTAAATAAATAGAGCAAAGTTAAGAATTTTAGAGTAAATGTTGGAAATAAAAAGAATATAAAGTTAAATTTAATTTCCGATGAGTTGGATATTCTGATATTTAATGTGTTTGTTTAGAAAAATAAATTGTATGTAGGTATTTTTTGTTTTAGAGAATGTTGCGTGTTTTTCTGAAAAATTAATTCTGTAAATTACACAACATTTTTAAAAAACAATGTTTAAAAATAATTCTGATTATTGTGTTTGTATTTTCTTATTTATTTGTGTTTTTGTGTTTTCCGGAAAGCAATTTATGTGTTTTATTCTTTAAAAACTTTGTTTGAAAATAATTCTGATTATATTGTTTTGTTTATAATAATTCTTTTTGTGTTTTCCGGAAAATAATTCATGTGTTTTATTTTATTCTGAAAACATTTTCCCCTCAATAAAATGTTTTTAAATTTTAAGGAAACATAGGAAAATTAAAAATTAAATTCCAGTAACATATGAACATTAAAGAAAAAAGAAACAAAGGTAAGAAAAACATTTCTTCCTCGCTTACAAAAAGTCTTTTGTCTGCAATAAAGGGACATAATATACCTAATAATATTGGCAGAAACTAGTAAGCTTATTCCAAGAGTTTCAATTGATTTTTGATTGACTATATTTTTTTAACTTTTTTTTCTCCTTTTCTATATTTCCTCATCTAAACCCCCCTGGGCCTTTTCTAACAAAGTTTCTCTCTCCCCTCTCCTTTTCATTTAGCCTGACGACTGTTGCTGTTTTTATTTTCTCCTTTTATTATGTGGCGGAAGGGGATTTTGAGAGGTTTTGGTGGGTAAAGTGTGAATGTCACCACAATAGGTTATGGATGACAAAATAAAATAATAAATATTATTCGGTGATTCATTTTTATTTCTTTATTGCACAAACCAAAGCAGCAATTTTTTAAAAATCTCTATACAAAAATAATAGTATTTTTCCGGAAAGGAAAAAATTAAATAAAATACAAATTTAAGTTTCAGAATTATTTTCGTATAGAAAAATTTAATTGTTCTGGTCATGCAAAAAATAAAATACATAAAATAAAGAAAACCAAATAATTGTATTTTCCGGAAAAATAAATATTTTGATATCCGGAAAATAATTTAAATAATATGTATTTTTAATAATATGTTCTTCCGGAAAGATGTTTGTTTTTCCGTTTATTTGTTATGTTTGTTATTCTTTCCGGAAATTTTTTCGGGAGAGAATAAAAATAATTTTGTTTGTGTTTTCCGGAAACAAGTGTTTTATTCTTTTAAAACTTTGTTTGAAAACAATTCTGATAGTTGTGTGTTTTTATGTTTTCCGGAAAATACATAATTTGTGTTTTATTATATTTTTTAAATAATATCATGTATTTTCGAAAAATATATGTATTTTTCCGGAAAGAGAAGAAAAAAATTTAAATAAGCAGAAGGAAAATACATATAATTTAAATATATTTTCAACAAAAGAAATATTTAAAAGTGCATATAAAAAGTAGAAAAAAAACTCGAGAGAGGGGAAAGGGGTAGAGATTTCATTTAATATATAAATAACAAATAAAAAATATTGAGAGAGAGTTTGGCAAAAGGAAGTAGACAATGATGAGCTTCAAAAGGAGTAAAGGAATTTTTTCTAGCCAATATTTTTTGGGAGAAAATGGGGCTGAAAAAAATGCCAATGTGGTTATGGGAAATATATAACTACAAATAAATAAATATAGGAAAAATGAAGAAAGAAGAAGAGTCATTTTTAAAAAATAAAGGGAAAATTTTAAAAGAAAATTGCATATTTTAATAATTTATTGCTTGTTTTGTGGGTATAAAAAATGACGAAAGCAGAAGAAAAATTTTTTAAATAATTTTAAAATTTTGAAAATATTTAAAAATCAAAAATAAAGCAAAAAATTATTTTACTCGGAAAAATAAGAAAAGTAAAATTTAAACAGAATTATTTTAGAATTAATTTTTAATTATTTATTTTTAATTGTTTTTACTACTACATACTTTATGTATTTTTCCTGAAATATTAAATTCTGATTTTAATTTATTTTTTTCCGGAAGTTAATTTCTGATCTATATTCTGATCTGAACTTTCAGAACTATTAAATTCTGGTTTATTTTCTATATTCTATTTCATAAATTCTGATTTGTATTTTTTGTATTTTTCCGGAAATTTCTGAGTTTATGTATATCTTTCCGGAATTGTTAAATTCTGGTTTATACTCTCGTTTTCTTTCCGGAAATACTAAATTCTGATTTTAATTTTTTCCGTAATATTTTGTATTTTCTTTGTATTTTCTTTTCAGAAATAATTAATTCTGATGTGTTTATTTTTGTATTTTCCCTGAAATATTAAATTCTGATTTTAATTCAGAATAATTTTCTGTAAAAATACTCTTCCTATCAGAACAACAACCCAATTAATCTTTGCGCAAGAATTTTAGATCATTTAAGAAAGGCTTAGACAATTAAATATTAAAAAAAATAAAAAAATAAAAAAGACGAAGCATTGAGCAAATAAAATAAAAATAAATAAAATTAGTTTATAGAGGTAAAGCCTCTCCTGACATTTTTTAAGTCTAGGTAAAAATAGGGTTAAAAAGTAAAGGGAAGGTATAAAATTAAAAAAAATTTTTTTTGTTAAAATTAAATTAAAATTAAGGGAACTAAAATTAAAATTAAAAAAAATCACACGTATTTTTAAAGAAATGTGGTTGATATACACTCCGCGTCAAAAAGATTCGGACACCTTGTTTTTGGGTATATTTTCGAATATCTCTAAACGATTATAGTAAATACTTTATGACAATATAAATAAAGACCTAAGATATATGTTTAAACAAATAATTTAAAAAAATTTTGAAGTATAAATTTTTTATGAAATAATTTTTGAAAATCAACTGCGTCAAAAAGATTCGGACACTTTTTTAAAAATTTTTTAAGGTGCCATAAGTGATCCTAAAATTCCACAAAAATTTATACAAACATTTCCATTGATATCGAGTAGAAATGCAAAAAGAACGAAGTCAATAGATGCTTTCTTCATTGAGATCTTAAACCCCCAAAATCAACGGGAAATGGGGGTACAGTACTTTAAAAAATATTTTAACCTCCTTAGAGCTTATATAAAAATTTTATTTTAGGCTCATTCGAAAGCCCACAAAATTTGCTACAAAAAACACTTGGTCCCATCCTGTAGAAAAATCTTACCATTGAGGCGCCATCGGTTAAATAAGCAGATAAATAAATTCACTCAAATTACCCCATAAATTGTCATTATTTCTAACTTTTAAATTTAAACGATGGGGCCTCAATGGTGAGATTTTTCTACAGGATGGGACCAATTATTTTTTGTAGCGAATTTTGTGGGCTTTCTGGTGGGCCTAAAAAAATTTTTTATAAAATGCCTAAGGAGGTTAAAATATTTTTTAAAGTACTGTACCCCCATTTCCCGTTGATATTGGGGGTTTAAGATCTCAATGAAGAAAGCATCTATTGACTTCGTTCTTTTTGCATTTCTACTCGATATCAATGGAAATGTTTGTATAAATTTTTGTGGAATTTTAGGATCACTTATGGCACCTTAAAAAATTTTTAAAAAAGTGTCCGAATCTTTTTGACGCAGTTGATTTTCAAAAATTATTTCATAAAAAATTTATACTTCAAAATTTTTTTAAATTATTTGTTTAAACATATATCTTAGGTCTTTATTTATATTGTCATAAAGTATTTACTATAATCGTTTAGAGATATTCGAAAATATACCCAAAAACAAGGTGTCCGAATCTTTTTGACGCGGAGTGTATTTATAGAAGGAAAATAAGGTTCTCTGCGATATCTTGAAGGAGATATGGATATATTTTGGGAAAATAAAAAATTTGATAAATATTTATTATTTAAATAGAGATTAAAAATACTATTTATTTTTAAATTTGAAAAAAAATAAAAAAATATGTATAGATATCCAGGTGAAAGAAAATTACGTTTAGGAAGAATTAGTAAAAGCAACAGAGCAAATAATAGCAAAAGAAGCCAAAAAGTCTAAAAGTCCGTTTCCCTCTTTTTTAACTATTTCTCTACCCTCATTTTGACGCGAGAGTGAAAATGAGGGCAGTGAAAATTTAAAAAAATTGAGAGAGAGGGGGAAAATGCTTTGGGACTAACTATAACTCTTTCCTTTATTTTTTAAAGCTGGACTGCTGCCAGCCAAGGAGAGGATAGATAGAAAAGGAACCGTAAAAAAAGAGCATCTTTTATTTTTATTTAGTCCATAAACACAAAAAAAATGAAAAATAAAATAAAAGAAAATTTTACCTAGGCGGATCATCTTTCAGAAAAATAAAGGTTTTTTGTGTTTTTCTTTGTTTTTATAATTTACTCTGTTTATTGACTAATGGGAAAATTCAGAATAAAATTGTGTGTTTTTCAAGAAAGATAAAACAAAAAATACAAATTTTCCGGAAAAATAGATATTTAAAATTCGGTAGGGAAAATACAAGCAAAATACAAGCAAACCAACTTTTTAGAAATTAACTACTAATTAGTAGACTTTCTGGAAAAATAATTGTTCGTAATTCCGGAATAAAAATACAGGAGAAATACATAAATACTTTCAGGAAAAATACATAAATAATCAAAATACAAGCAAAACAACTTTCCGGATAGTAATTAAACTTTCCGGAAATATACATCGAAATTATTATTTTCCGGAAAAGTAAATATAAATTAATAAAATAAACTTTCCGGAAAATATCACTCCAAAATAAAATCAGAATTAGTATTTTCCGGAGCAGAAGTTACAGAAAAAGAAAGAAAAGGGAAAATGGAGAGACGGTAGTGACAAAATAAAAATAATATTATTAGCTTATTAAATTCTCTATTACACACAAAAATACAAAACTTATTGCTTTTCAATTAGACATTTTTCTTGGAACAAATAAAAGCTAGACACACAAACTTATTTTCAACTTTAAAACCAAGTTTATATTTTTCTAACTTAAAAAATCCTTTTGGTAAACAATTTAAAGTTAAAAAACTTGCCTGCGCAAAAGGCACAAATGCTTCTTAAAAATGCTAGAAAAAAATTTTTTAAAAGAAAAATTTTTTTAACTAAAAATCTCTTTAAAATTCCACTTTGCTCATTTCTTTAATTTATTTTTAGAAGAAAAAAATTGTAACTGATCCCCAAACAGTATTCCCCAACAAAAAGGTAAACTTTAAGAAAAATTGAGAAAAAATTGGAAAAAAATATTTTTTCTAAAAAATACTTTTAATAAAAATTTTTGGTGTCATGTTGCAATTGATAAAAGCGCAACAAGTTTCTTTTGTTTTTAAAACATTTGGGTTTTCTATTTTTAAATAATTTCTTAAGTTATCCGAAAAATTAATTTTTTGTAATTCTGCAGGACCTGTCTTGATTCCACTCGCTTTTAATGCTAATGGGAGGGAAAGAACTACGACTAAGCCATACCCTCAATTTAAATGATTTTCGCTTATTTAAATACACATTCTCTATAAAAGATTTAAAAAATTTGTTTTGAATCTTTTATATTTATTTCCTAACAAATAAAAATTTTCTAAAATAATTTTTATAATACATATGTATTTTTTAACAATTTAAATATTATAAAAAGAAAATGCAAGTGTAATTACTTGTCGGACTTCACTTATGCATGACCCGTTGTGCTGCAAAAATCGTACAGTAAAAAGAGGTGTAGACAGTACCTCCATCTGGCCAACCAATTTAAAAAAATGTACACTAAAGTGAGCGTGTTCACGTTAAATGGGTTCACATAAGTGAGGTCTGCCTGTAATAGACAAATAAAATAAATTTGAACTTTAATATTTTTTTAATTATTAAATTTTAATAAATAAATTAATATATATGTATATATGTTTTGCAGTAAAGGAGAGAAGATCACTAAAAATAAAATAAAGCTGCACAGTCAAAATATAATATTTTTACAAATATTTCTTAAATTTTTTTATTCAATCGAACGATCATTTTTTGCTAAAAAAATATTAAATTTTATCATAAAAAAAATAAAGTTCTAATGTTCACCTGAAACATGGCATACAACAGCCCGAACACCTTGAGATTTAAAAAAGTCTAACCAAATTTGTTGTTTAGTAGATAATTTGTCGTTAGGTCCTTTTACTTCTACTACCTAAATTAATTTTTTAAATTTTATTTTTAAAAATAAATATTCACCAGGGACTTACGTGTTACCCGATACCAGACTACTTGAGATATCCCGGCCGTTTTTCTACAAGAAACCCAATCCAAAGAAAATTTTGAAACCCTGATCAGAAACTCTGCCTAGCTTTTTACTCAACCCGTGACATCCCTGATCCCTATTTACCGCTAATTTGCGATCCTCAGCATTCCAAAGGGTCAAATCAGGAAATCCACTACGGCTTTGGCGAAAATTTGAACACAACTTTTTAAATAAAGCATGTAACAACACGGGTGAACAACAATGTAGAAAACGCTAGAAAAAAAAATTTCTTACAAAAAAACACAATTTTATACCAAAAGTTGTTCTTTCCCTCCCTCAAAATCGTGCCATTCAATGGTAGAACTTCTTGCTGAATTCCCCATATTTTTTGAAGATTTTTCGTTATAATGTTTATCAACAGTTGAATGAATAAAACAGGAACAATGAACAGATTTTCGAGGAGATTTACGTTGGGGGGATCCTGTAGATGAAGGAATCCTTTCTTCAAATGTTGTTGGAGAAGTTATGTTTAAAATACATTCAGATAAGGAATTGAGAATTTTTTCAAGACGAGCATCAATTAAATTTGAGCGATTTTCGTAAAACATTGTATAATTGAGATCGAGAGGGTCATTCTAGAAAATTAAAAATATTTTCGTGAATTGAACTAATTATTAAATACATCCTTTGGGTATATTTAATAACTCTTGGGAGTATCACTTCTCTCAGGGATGTCTAAGGGTTACCCGAAATCCAATAATAGAAACCCGATCCGACGAAAATTTTGAAGACCCGATTCGAAACCTGACTTTTTTTCTCGACAAGAGACACCCTGCATGATAACCAAGTGGTCAATCAAAGTTAAAAAATTGCAGTTTACCTAATTTTGGAAACCCCTATAATGAGAAAAAATAGAAAAAATCACAAACTTGCATCCAAGAAATCCAAACATTATTAGCCAACTCATTCTCGAATTCAACACAAGAAATTATATCCCAAAAGAATAGTCTAAACAACATATGCCAAAGTTTTCCCTCAGCATGTACTCCTTCCTTGTAATTTTCATTTTCAATAAAATGACGTAAAGCAATTTCTTCAACGTTACATTTGTTTATATTTGTATTTGGAGGAGCTGTTGGTTGTGTTGAGGGTTGTTGTTGTTCAGAAGGCCCTCGCCCTCTTCTTGTAGAAGTAAAAGAAGAACATGAAGAAGTATCTGAAGATGACGACAAAGTATCTGATTGAATAGTAGTCTCCGGTTGAACATTCTCATCAACATTTGGTTGAGTTGAAGTAGTAGGAATGTAAAAATGGTTAACTTGAAGACCATCGCCTAGACCCTTTGCTAATGTAAGTCCAGTAATTGAAACCTAAAAATTAAAAGAAATTTCTTATCAAAATTTATTTCGGCACCATGCGTTTATCCGGCTATATTCTACTTTTCCTGTCCTTTATCCTCTCATAAATATTACAAAATGGTCAAAACCAAAAATAAAATTTGTGTTATTTTAACTTTGATATATGTCTGATCTTTATTTGAATTTGTCCATTCTGTAATATTTATGAGAGGAGAAAGAGGAAAAGGAAAATGTAGGCCGATAAACGCATAGTACCTTTTATTTAAACAAACTTTTTCTGGTTCATCCAAAACCAAACGATTCTTCAACAAAGCCTGTGGACAGTCAACAACACGGGATAATTTGTCAAGTCTCTCTTGTAGCGATAATTTATCAGAAATCAAAACAGAATTGTCTTCAATTCCCAGACAACAAAATTTAGCGGCTTCCTCATTTCGTTTCAAGTGTTTATTTAAATTGAGAACTAATCGTTTATACCATCTCCCACGGGAATTGATACAAAAATGTTTGAGTTCTAGAGGAAAAGAATTTTTAAAAATCAAAAAAAAATTCCAAAAAAAACCTTCTTTACTCAACAAAAATATTAGCCAGTTTACAGCAAGTTCATAGTCTCTTAATCTCTGGGCTGCTTCAACTCCTCGAAATATACAACGACAATAAATCCAAGGAGGTGTAAATTTGCGTAAATAAACAGGCAAATTAATAAATTGAAAAATTCTGAAAGAAAAATTTTTTTTAATTTTAAAAATAAAAATAAACTTTGCATCATCATCCCCATCCAAAAATTCCTTAAAAAATAATTCTTTTAATTCTGCTGCAACAGACTTTGCTTCTTCAAATAAAGACTTGTCAATAAGGCAAACTAAACGTTGTTCATCATATTTTGCTTTAACATATCTAAATTTATAAAAAAATTATTTTATAAAAAAATTTAAAGAAAAACCTTGTTAACCCATCAAAATCAGAAAAAAGGTCAATCAAAGAATATTTCAAATTTAAATTATTTACAAAATTTAAAGTTTCTGCTTGACGTTGAAGCATTGAAAAACTGAAAAAAAATAAAATTAAAAATTAAAAAAATTATTTTGAACATTAATGAGTCACACAAGTCAACATAACATTGATGGGGACGAATAGCAGCAGCGCCAACATCCATCAGGTTTGGCGCATAAACAGAGAAAAAAGAATTGAAGAAATAGAGCACATCTTGTTTAATTCTGTAGCATTTTCCGGTTAGTTGTTTTATACTGAAATAGAATAAATTTAAAAAAGACAAAAATCAGAAAAATTCCGGAAAAATACACCCACGTTCCGGAAAAGAAATAAAATCAGAATAAAAACACAACAATGAAAAACAAATAGCAAACAGAACAAAATTATTACAAAATAAGATAAAATCAGAACTAATAAACAACAAAAATACAAAAACCAGAATAAAAACAAAACAAATTCTAGAAAAATAACACATTACGGAAAACTAACAGAAAAATCAGAATTAATAAAAAACACAACAAAAACCAGAATAAACACCAAAACTTAAAGAAACACAAAATCAGAACATAAAGGATAAAACAAAAAGAAATACATGTTTGATATTAATTCTGATTTTTGTATTTCTTTTTATTTTATTAAACACAAACAAAAATCAGAATTTGTATTTTTCACTATTTTTCCTTATAATAACAAACAAAAACTCACCAATTCAACAAATGTTTCAAATTACAACGTCCAAAAACATCTTTACGTATTGCATGCTTCTTCAATTCTCTAATAATTCCTTGTCTTCCAATTCTTGTATCAATATGAAATTTTTTGCAAATTATTTTAAAATCGTCTACTTGAAGTAAATTAAAAGCTTCATCAAGTGTGATATTTGAAGAATTTGGATCCCCATTTTCGTTTATAGAAAATGCTTCAAAAATTTATTTTAATTTAGAAAATTTTTTAAATTAAATACCTTCCTCAAAAAATCCATTTTCACATAGTTCAATAAATAGAGGCATCAATTTTGGTCCCAAATCGTGATATCTTTAAAATTAATTTAAAAAATTAATGGAATTATATGTCTAAAGATGAGAGAAATAGGGAAATACAAAACAGACTTATTTTAAAATCGTCTAATTTTTGCGGACATAATTTGCAGATTTTAGAATTTTAGCAAATAATATGTAACAAAAAAATGAAACAACCAATATGTTTGGAATATTATTTTAATATTTTATCTCTCTCACCTCTTCAAAATTTTAATCTCCTTTCTTCCCACACCTCTTAAAAAATTTTAAAAAAATTTTGAAGTTAACTCACCTAATATTACGAGCAATATGAAAACCTCTTCGACGTACCAAAATTCTACAAAAAAGTTGTTGGGCCGGAACTTGAAAAATTTTTTTTAATTTTTTGAATTTTTTATTTAAAAAATAGAAACCTGATGTTGTCAAAAAAGAATAAACTTTTCTTAAAGAATCACCCCAAAATTTATTTGCCGTCTCCAAAATATTTTCATGTCCGTTTTTAAGACAGTAAAGAGCCTAAAATTAATTTTTAAAAAAATTTTTAAAAATTCAAAAAAAAAACTTTTTGTAAAATTTGCCAAACAAAACGTAAAGAATAATGAACTGGAAGTAATTTGTTAGACAAATTTTCTGTTGGTGGTGGGTCCATAAGAGAATCATTTTCGTCCGTCAAATCAAGTGGTCGATTAGTATCGCCTATTTTTTAATTTAAAAAAAATAAATTTGAAAAAATTATGAGAGTAAAATAAGATAAAAATAAGGAAAAAAATAGTCTGAAAAAATTAGAGGAAAGGAAGGAAAAAAATTTGGTATAATAAAAAACAACAAAATATATCATCCGAAAGAGCTTGTGAAGCTGAGTTGAGAGGACAGCAAGAAGCTGAGATATAGGGCTCGAAATGGTCAGAAAACATAGGGGCCCTACGCTGATTTTTGGGGTCAAGAAATCGAATATGTAAATAACAGCCTATTTGACTAGACTTTTTCCTTCCAAATTTTTTTGAAAAAATTTTCTGAAAAAGAATTTCCCAATTTTCGAATTGAGCCCGTTTTAATTCAAAAAATAAGTCAAACCAAATTATTTACATTTTGGAGGCGGAAGATTGCGCAAAAGCTCTTCTTGTTCATTCAAAAAACTTTGTAGACGTTCAACACACAAATCATATATTTGAGCTAATGGCAAATCGGAACAATAATTTTTGGGTTTAAAAACAGTAATTGGAACTTCATTAGAATTATCATCACAAATAGTTATTGGACTTGCTGGAGCTTAAAAAAATAATTATTTTTAAATATTTTAGTAAATAAAAATTTAATTTTAAAAATTTGCATGTAAACAAGATGTGGAAATTTTTAGATTGAGAGAAAAATTTTTTGACTCTTACCAATGCCCTCCCTAGAAAATAATAGGGTTGTTAACCGACGGGGGGGGGGGGGGGACGGGGACGGGGGAAAATTTTTTACGGGGAAATTTCGGGGAATCAAAATTTTTTTTGGCGCCTTCGGCGCCAAAAATTTTCGGGGAATTTTCAAAAAATCGCCCAAATTCCCCGACTTTCGGGGACGGGGTACAACCCTAGAAAATAAACGTAGGGCTGTTCCTAAAAATAGGAAAAAAATTCGAAAAAACCAATCCTTAAATTAAAAATAAATTTTAATAAAATTAACGTTAACCCTGAAAGATGACCGTCAAAAACCCCAAAATTCCCGAAACCACGGAAAATTTTTTAATACTACATAACAATAAGAAATCAAAATTTATTAAAGTTTATTGAATTTTGGGGATTTCAATTTAAAAACAAAAAATTAAAAATAAAAAACCTCTTCTCACATTGCCATCAAAAACATCCCCAGAAACACCAACAGAATTAAGTGCCGAACTTCCAATGGCTTCAGAATTTGACTGAGAATCCTCATCTTCAACATTAACAACCACACTAGATTTTTCCCTTCTTTTTTGATTCTTATTGGATTCATTAACTTCCTTAGATACTTGTTCATTCTCATGTCCCTGTCCTTCTCCACAAAAAATAATATCATCATCCTCTTCTTCCACTTCTTCCTCTCGATTTTTACATTTTTCATAATGCTGAAAATAAATAGAATAATCCACCTTTTTGTTACATTTTGGACATTGACGGGTATTCTGAATTCTTTTAAATGCTGCTTCTATTGTATTATTGCTGTTGTTTTTAATGTTTTTAGTTGGACGGTCAGAATTGTTGTTGTTAGAGGCTGTTTTGTTAGACTTTTTTCTAGTCATTTTAAGGTATAAAAAGATATATAATTGAGATTATTATTGTTGTTGAAAATGACTGAAAATTTCATTAAATTAAAAGACGTGCGGGCTAACTCACGAAACGGACAACTCACGGAATGACCAAAATACGGAATAATTTAAAAACAGGAATATTTTTGAAAAATCTAGATATTTTTAAAAAATTAGAATATTTTAAAGAGCAAATTTAAAGAAAAATTCTGATTTCTGAAAATATTCCGATTTTTAAAATACTCCGTGTTTTGGTCATTCCGTGAGTTGTCGTTCGTGATTTGGTAATTCCGTGAATTGTCGTTCCGAGGCCTGTCTGTTCCGTGAATTGGAATTCCTCTAGTTAGCCCTCACCCATTCAAAAATAGAAACAATCCCAAAAGAATTCAAAACAATCACAAAAAAATCACCAAGAAAAACTCGAAAATTCCCCAAGATTGGAGTAAGACTCAAAGTTAAATTTAAATAAAAACTCTTAGAGTCCTGAAGCAATTTCACCATTATTTTTTATTCAGTTCGACCAAATGGCAAATATAACTCTTCTGACCGAAACGAATTTAGATGTTCTAAAATTTATTTTTAGAAAGTATAAAAGCTTACTGTATAGTTTGAGTCTACATTTATTTTTTAAATTTAATGAGGTAATTTTATATTTTTTTGGTACATTTTTTCTGTTTTTTGTTAATGAAATCCTGCTTTATGTTTAGTTTATTTAAAAATTGTTTTGCGTCTTATAACGAGAAAGATATTGGGGAAAGAGATAGATTTTCTTGAACGATTTTGTCTTTTTACTTTTTTGAATGTTATTCTTTTTGTCGCAAGACGCAAAGCAAATTTTTTAATGAAATTTCTAAAAAGAATTTTAAAAGTAGAGACTGTGCCGAGACGAGATCTGAAACAGAGGTGGGTCAGAATTCCGATTTCCGACTCCTGATTTCCGAAAAAAATTTTGATTTCCGAGTTCCGATTTCCAGCTTTTCCGACTCTGACTGTTCCGACCCATCTCTGATCTGAAACAAGGATCTGAATATTTCGTGTTCTTATGACTTTCCCATTCCGGTCTCTATATAATAAAAATTCTTCTTTATAATAAAAATTCTTATTTTTTTCAGAACAAAAGAGAAAATTATTTTATTCTATTAAAACGCCTATATTATTTACTACTTTAAATTTGGACTTTAACAACAAAAATTATAAAAAGTTTGGTATTTATTTTTTCTTCTGGAAGGTTGCTGAATGAAGGTGGGGAATTTTAATTTTATTTTTTTTTCTTGGAATTTCTTTTTGAGAAAAATTTTTTAGAAAATTTTTTTTTGAAATTTTTTTCCCTAAAAAAATTTTTTTTTTTATTTTTTTGAAAATTTTTTCCAAATTTTTTTTTCCAAAAAAAATTTTTTTTTTGTGTTTTGATTTTCTCTTAAAATTAATTTGTGTTTTGAATTTTAATAAAAAAAATTTTTTATTTTTTTATTTTTATTCCCCTCCCTATTTTTAAGAAGGGCAAAATTCGATTTTAGCGTCACTTTATTTATCGCTTGCTTAATCTTTTTTAAATGCCCTTTTCTCTTGCCAATGATAGAGCTATTTATTTTTTAATTAATCAATTAAGGGGATTTTTTGTTTTTATTTTTTTTATTTTTATTAATTTTGAAAATTTTATTTAAACATTTTTCGGCACTTTTTTTTTATTTAATTTTATTTACTTTACTTTTTTTTTTACTTCCTTAATTTCATAATTGCTTTCATTAATTTATTTTTACTCTCTATTTCTGTAGTTTTTCCGGATTTTTCTAGTCATTTCAAAATTCAGAGGGATGATTCAATAAATCTTTTTTTCTTTTAAGGTTGGGGATATTTAATTTGGTCTTGAACTTTTTGAAGAAAAAATATCCTCCAACCCTTTGTGAACTTTTCACTTTTTGAATTTATTGTGTATATTTCAGGGTAGGAAAATCTTCGGATATCCGGAACCGAACCGAAGAACCGAACCGAAAAATCCTCAGTTCCTTTCGGTTTGGTTCAGTCCAGAACCGACAACCCTATTCCAGGGATGGGACGGGTTAAAAAAAAGTAGTCGGGTCTGGGGTTTCAACAAAAAAAATTTTTTTTGGATTTGATTTCTGCTAGAGGAAAATTCGGATAACCTATGCTGCCCATTTTTGTTATTTGCATAATATAAAAAGTCTAAAAGCGATGACCAGTCGATTTGTTTTGTAATTTTTCCGGATATTTTTTATTGTAAAATTTCATTCTGGTTTTAGCCTATCTGTTAGAGAAAGATATTTAATTTGGCCGTGAACCTTTTTGAAAAAAAGTTTTTTCAGTCACAAATTCCTTGCGCTTTATCAACATAGGCATTTTACTAATTTCTTCCTAATTTTTTAATTAATTGAATAACTTCCTAATTTTAATTAATTTTTATTTGAATAAATTTTACAAAACAATTTTTTATCAGAAAAGGTTTTTGTTTAAACTTTTAAAAGAAAAAAAACTTTTTTCTTTAAACAAAAATTGATTTAAAGGGGGGGGGGAAGTCTATATTAAAAAGTTAAAGGAAGGGGGGGATTTTTGTTGTTGTTTTTCTTTTTTAAATTATTTAATATATGCTTACGTGTTTAATATTTATTTTTTTATTGTAAAATTTTCTGGCCAATAACTTACTTTTCCCAGCAATTGATTTTTGCAATGATTTTTTTTGAATATTAATTTTTATTAATTAATTTTTTTTGGTGATTTTTGGAGGATTTTTTGGGTGATTTTTGGGGAAAAAATTTTAGAAAAATTTTTTTAGAAAATTTTTCTAAAAAAATTTTTTTCAGGAATTTTTTAACTCTGCGCCTTTATTATAATTTTTTAAAAAATATTTTTAGAAATTTATTTTTTTTTGGCAATCCTTCCTGTCCAATTTTGTTATTATTTTTATTTTCTATTTTTTAATTATTAAAAATTTTTTTAAATAATTTTTTTGGGAAGATTCTTTGGGAAAAAATTTTTAGAAAAAAATTTTCCAGAATTTTCAAAAATTTTTTTAAACTCTGCGTCTTTGTTATAATTTTTTTTAAATATTTTTAAAAATAAATTTATTTTTTGACAATTTTTCCTGTCCCATTCTGTTATTTTATTTGTTTTTATTTTATTTGAAAATTAAAAAAAATTTTTTTTAAAAATTTTTTTTAATTAATTTTTTTAATTTTTCTAGATGACAGCAAAACAAAGAAGATCAGCAACAAAAGGATTGTTAGTATTTTTATTTAATTTAAAAATTTAATTTTCCTCCAAATTTTTTTTCTAGTGAACCAGAAGAGTACGACGCTAATTTAGATTGTCCAGTACCGTATATTGCTTGCGTTTGTAGAGGTTTTTAATTTTAATTAAAAAATTTTTTTAATTTGGGGAGGGAAATTGGGCAATTTTTAGAGGTTAAATTTTGATGTTTTTTTTATTAGAAAAATATTTTTTCGAAAAATTGGACAGAAAAGTAAATTAAAAATCGATTTTGAAAGTCAATAAATGATAGAAAAAATTGAATAATATTTTTTCGAAATTAAAAATAATTTTTTTTTTTAATTTCTAAAATTTTTCTCCTACTTATTTATGGGCTTAAATATTTTCTAAATTTTTTTACAATATTTTTCAAAATTTAAATTAAAAATTTTTTTGTCGATTTGTCCTGTTTACCTACACATTTGGGAAATATTCGTCAACAAATTTTACCCAAAAATTGCTAAAAAAATTTTTTTCTTAAATTTGAAACATTCATTAATTTACACTGGAAAAATCGTCAAACGAATTCCATCCAAAATTCATAAAAAAAATTTTTTTTAATTTTAAAATAAAATTTATTTTTTCTCCTTTAATATATCCATTTTTTCAAGGTGTCCCAATCCCTAAAAAAATAACGGATGAAGGTGTTGGTTTTAGAATGCGTTGTACTAACGATCGTTGTCATTTGGCTAGTTCATTTTTTCTACATAAAAAATGTTCGGATAAATTAGAAGAAAATTTATTGAAAATTTTGGCAAATGAAGGTTCTGCTAGAGGTTGGACAGGTTTGGAAATTTTTAATTTTAAATTTAAATTTATATATAATTTATATTGAAAGCTAAAATAAAGAGAAAATTATTTTTTAATTTTTTCTTGTCCGCAAAACCTGTCCGCAAATTTTTTTTTGAAATTTTTTTTTGAGATTTTCCATGTTCCATTGACATTTTCGAATGATTATATTTTTTGTTTTCTCTTGGAATTTTTTTTTCAATGTCTCAATAATTTTAATTTGGAATGAAACTAGAAATACTTACCTTTGAAAAAAAATTTTTTTTTACTTATTAACAGATGCACAATTAAGAAGTAATTTGTGGGAAAAGAAGGGGCAATCTTTAGTTGGAAGAATTTTACGTTGTCGATGTGGAATGGGTGTAATGAGTGTTGATGTTGATTTTTACAAGGTTTTTTTGAAATTTTTTTATTGAGAGTTTTAAGTATTTTTGTGGATAAACTCGTGGAACATTAGGTACATTGGGAAAGGGAGTGGAGGGCATTTAAAGAGGCTGTAGAGAAATTTTAAAGAGCAGTCCGAAGGGAACATGAATAGCTTGAAGGGAACATAACTATTCAGAAAGAACATAAATAGGCCAAAAGGGACCTCTATATTCCTTAAATTTTAAAGAGCAGTCCGAAGGGAACATGAATAGCTTGAAGGGAACATAACTATTCAGAAAGAACATAAATCTTTTATGTAAATTTTAAAGAGCAGTCCGAAGGGAACATGAATAGCTTGAAGGGAACATAACTATTCAGAAAGAACATAAATCTTTTATGTATCTTTTATCGGTTCACGGGGAACATGCATGATAGTCCAAGTGGAACATGATGTATTCTGAAGTTTTTGGAACCCTTTCATAATCTTCCCTTGTATCTTTTTAATTAAAAAAAATTATTTTTTAAGAAACAAATGGTTGAAGAACGAAAACAAAAAACATTTGCTGATCCAAAGGTAGTACAAGCTAAAAAGGCAGCCAAAAAAAGCAAATTACCTGCTGTTAATTATAATAATGTTCGTCCTGTTCCGTTGGAATTGTTGTCGAATGATTTTCCAGCCAAGTTGGTTTTTTTTAATTTTTTAGAAAAAAATTTTTAGGCGTTCAAATTTATTTTTTGTTTAATTTTTGGCCATCTAACAGTAATTTTTAGCTTTTGAAAAATAAATTCCCCAAGCGGGTTCGAACTCTCACCCTAAATTCGGTAGTTTAACCAACTTAACCACGTGTCTGCTTTTGCCATTTTGCCCTTTTATTTGCCACCTTATTTTTATTTTTTATATTTTCATTTAAAAAATTTACGTCTTTTCAAATATAATTTTTTTTTTAATTTAAAAATTTTTTAGACCATCAGAACATTCACCTCATCAATATTTAAATGGTCGTTCACTCGAAAGGGAATCCCCCTCTTCACAACAAACAACAATAACGTCGTCACCAACACCTCCATCTATTCATCATGAACAACAACAACGTTTATTTTCGAGTGGTGGTAGTGAGGTTTTTGAATTTTTAAAAATTAAATTAAATTTTTTTGCGGACAAGTTTTGCGGACAAGTTTTTGCGGATAATTTAGAAAATTTATTTTTAATTTTTTAAATATTTTTTTTACAAATGAGTATATGGTTTTAATATTTTCTTTAAAAATTGGAAATATTTTTTGAGAAAGGAACCCCTCTTAAATTTAAAAAAAAGTCCGCAAGATATGTCCGCAAAAATTTTATTTTTTTGATTGTCCGCAAAAAATATTATTTTTCAATTTAAAGAAACATGGTGATGAACATCGAAAAAAGAAGTCTTATGGCAATCCAAAATCAGCACAATCTAAAAAATCATCAAGAAAATCTAAATTGTCAACACCTAATACTTATAATAATGTTAGGCCTGTTCAATTGGATTTGATACAACAAAATAATGAATTTGTTACAAATGGGTATTTTTAAATGTTTAAAATTTTTTTGACAATTTTCTGAAAAAGATTTTTTTATTTTTTTGGATTTTTTTGAAAGAATTTTTTGAAGTTTCAAAAAAAATTTTTTGAAAAATTTTTTGAAATTTTTTAAAATTTTTTTCTAAATTTTTCTGAAAATTTTTTTTCTTTTAAAGAACATCAGAACATTCGCCTTCACTTTCTTCAAATCAATATTTACCAAATCGAGTAGAACGAGAATCGCCTAGTACAAATTCAAAAACACCAATGTCAACACCGTCACAAACACCACCTACAGCTCCTCCTCTACAAAATGATTTACAACAACAACAACAAAATTTGGGAGGAAATAATAATAATAATATTGTTAATGGAGCTGGTGGTGACATACAAGTTTGTTTGTTTTTTTGTTAAATTAATTTGGGTTAGGACCTCTAGGGTGGTTTATAATCGGATTATAACCTCCAAAAACAGAATTTAAAAGAAATTCTGAAAAATTCTGATTTCTAAAAATATTCTGATTTTTAAAATATTTCGTATTTTGGTAATTCCTCAAGTTAATCCCCTAAGCCTAATAATTTTTGATAAGGTGATTTTTAAAAAGAAATTTCCTCCAAAACCTAAAAATGTATTTTTGACTAAAATCTGCATTTTAAAATTTTGATTAACTGAAAAAACTTGGGTAGCACCCCCGACGGATTTTAAGGCAAAAACCACGACCCAACCCCCGAAGGCTCTACCTCAGCAAACCCCGATCGCCGACGATACCACTCCCGAATGTCGTTGTGCTATTTTAGTATCGGACCCTTATTTTTCTAATATTTTTTTTATTTTTTTAGCCGCGAAGATTTTACTCTCTCTTCGATCCAGATTCACGTGGATTCTATTTGGGAGAACAAATTCTAGTTTGTTTTTTCTTTTTTAAATTTTTCGACTTAAAAAAATTTTTGTTTTTTCAAAGGGTGAATTTTATCTACCTCGTCTACTTCAACCTTCTAGTATATAAAACAACAGAATCTCATCAAAAAAATTTTTTCTTCTTCTAGTATATTTTACCAAGTGCCTAGGAAAATAGAAACGTGCGCAACTTTTTTTTGAGAAAAAGAAAAAATATAAATATATATTTATGGGTGACACAATATAAATTATTTATTTTTTGGGGTGATTTTTTTTGTTTTTTGGCAGCAATATAAAAAATAATTTATTTTAAATTTATTTTTTATTGCTGTCATAATAAATTATTAAAAAAAAATGTAAATATAGAAAAATAAAAAATTTTTTTTTGAATATTTAATGGGTTTTTGGGGGTAAAGTGTGGTGGCAAAAAAATGTCTTAAACCAGGGCTCCGATTCGTACTTTATTTGAAAGTACAGTACTTTAAAATCGACCTCCGTACTTACAAAAATGAATTTGTACTTTATTGAAAGTATGTACTTTAAAATCAACATTTTGGATTGAAAATGAAATTGGGGAAGGGATTAGGCAAAAAAGTGAATTTTTTTGGCCTACGGCCTTCGAAATTCTCAAAATTTTCGCCTGCGGCGCTAAAAAAGTAAGAAATCTGGCTTCTTGGGTCCAAATTTCAAAAAATTTTCGCCTGCGGCGCAATAAAAAGGAAGAAATCTGGCTTCTCGGGCTCAAAATTTCAAAAAATTTTCGCCTGCGGCGCTAAAAAAGTGAATTTTTTTGCATACAGCCTTTCAAAATTCTAACAATTTACGACTTCAGCGCTAAAAATGGAAGAAATCTGTCTTAAGGACCCCGAAATTTCCCAAAATTTTCGCCTGCGGCGCTGAAAATGGATGAAAGAAAGTAGCTCGTTTGAGGTTAAAACTGTCAGGGCTTTATTTCTTGTGTCAGCGAATTTTGACATGTCATGCATTGAAATGCACAAAATGCTCAGTGGAAACAAGAAATTATTAGAAAAGATTCATTTAGGAGAGAAATATAAAACATTTGAGCATGAATAAATATTTTCTAATTTAATTTTGAGTGTACTTTAAATGTGGAAATTTTGCCCCTATGTACTTTAAAATCAAGATTTTTGTACTTTTTATTGGCATTTTGTCGATCGGAACCCTGTCTTAAACATTTCCAAATTTTAACTAAAAATAGAAAAAAAAATTTTTCTTCAACCCAAAAAAATTTTTTTTCAATTTAATATTGCCTTCCCGGAATCCCATACAGGATCTTTTTTTTTTAACATTTCGTACTAGACGGAAACCCCCCGTTTAATAAATTAATTAATTTAAAATTGTAGACAAATTTTAGAAAAAAAATTTTTTTAACTTCAATTAAAATAACAATTTAATTTTCCTTGGAAACAATTTAGGTAATTTTTAGAAACAATTTTAAAAATTATTTTAATAATTTTTAAAAATTTTTAAAAAATTATTAAGATCCAGATAAATTTATTTTCTATTTTTAGTTAATAAAAAAAATAAAAAATATTTTTAAATCTCCCCCTAAAAATTAAATTAATTTTCAAGAAAAATACAAATTATTTTTTTGAAAATTAATTTTCAAGAAATTAATTAAAATATTAAAATAATATTTTTTGCAAATTAAATAAAATGATGTGATTTAATTAATAATTAATTTACAAAAAAAAAAATTAAAAATTAATCCCTTTTTAAATTTATTTAATCTTTTAAAGAGAAAAAGAAGGAGATTAGTTATTTTATTTTTAATGAATTAATTTATTTTTTATTTTATTTTTTTAAATAATTTATAAATTATTTAAATACCCTAAAATTAGGCTAATAAATAAATATATAGTTGATAATTTAATTTTATTAAAAAAAATTTTTTAATTTTTTTTGAAATTTTTAAAAAAGCGTTGAGGGAAGCAAGCTAATTTTTAAGGGAAAATTTCAACTTCCCATGCTTCATTTATCGTAAATACTTTTCTAAAAAATTGTAGAAGCTCTAAATATTTTTTAAACTGTTTATTTTTTATTTTAAAATATTTATTTAATCAGCTAAAATTAATTACACCGGAAAGGGTTCGAACCCACGACCCTATTTTAAGCTTATTTTTGTAGTCAGGGCTTTTATCCACCTGACCAAAAAAATTCGTTTTGAGGGAAATAAACGTTTGACAGTTTCCCTTCAAAAACAAATAAATGCGCGTTATATGCGGGAGATCTAGCTGATCCATTTCCTAAAATCGGGAATTTATTTTTTATGTCGGGACCCTTTAGTGTCAAGGGATGGGTGTCATGGAGGTGTATCAGGCGAGTGCCATTTCCCCTTTCGTCTTTCGCCGAACACACCCCTGACCTGTGTTCTTCCCCATTGTATTTTATTCCCTTTTTTATTCAAAAAAATTTTTTTCCTTAATTTATCCTCTTTATCTTCCTTTTATTATTATTTTTTAATCTTTCCAAGTATTATTCATTTTATTTAAAAAAATTAATATTAAAAAAAGACAAATAAATAGAGGTAGAATAACTCTCATTAATTACCTCCTTTTTTATTTTTTACTCGTCTCGGCTTTTTTAATACCCAATTATTTATTTTAAAATCTCCCTTTTATTCTCATTTTACACACCTATATAATTTTCTTTTTCATTAAAAAATTTTTTTTTAATTTTTAAAAAAAAAGCTAAATTATCCCCCAACCATAAATATTTAATATAGGCAGAGAAGAAAAAATAGTAGGGGAAAATGAGAGAGACAACGTGTTGGCAGACATTTTTTTATTTATATTCGTCATTTTCCGCCTTCCATTTTTCTCGTTAAAATAATTTTTTTAAATTCATGTTCCTCTTCCTTTTTCGTTAAAAATAATTTTTTTAAATTTCCGATAGACTTGAATATTTTTTAAAATTTATTTCCCCCTCCAATTGCCTTAAAATTTAATTTTGTGAATTTTTGAAAAATGCTCTGTACCAACAACAGCAGTGGAAATACTCCCCCTGAACGGAGAGACCCTGTCCCGCATAGAGGATTTAATGCTAAAGCTAGAGAGGTGATTAGAAATATTTTTAAAATTAATTAAATCAGAGAAGGAAAAATAGTAGGGGAAAATAAGAGAGACAACGTGTTGGCAGACATTGTCTCTCTTATTTTCCTGTAGTCTTTTTTGAGGTTTTGTGGAGTGATTTATGTGGGGCTAAAAATAAATTTAAAATTAATTTTATGTATTTTCTAGACCTTAAAAAAATTTTCAAAAAATTTTTCCTTCAATTTTAGGTTCTTTTGGATTCAGAAAAGAGTCGTTATTGGGAGTTTCTAAGCCGAAGTGTTCACAAAGCCGAAAGGGCTAAAATGTGTCCAGCAAATAATTTTCGTCGTTGTGGTGAGCTTAAATAATTTTTGTAAAAATAATATAATAAATTTTCGTTTAGGTAGTGATGAAGAATTTCTGCGTAGAGTTCGTTTTGGTAGGACAGAAAGTGAGGGAGGCGACTCTTCTGGGTCCCGTGGAAGTGTTTCTGGGGAAAATAAAATTAAAGGAATTACAAATGGTAAGAAAATAAATTTTGAGATAAAAAACTTTTTTTTAATTTTTTGATTTAAAAATTAATAATGTATTCTTGGTGTAGTGGGAAAATTGTAATTTCCCTTGTGTAGGGGTCGAGGGTTCGAACCCGCTCGTGGAAAATCTTTTTTATCCGCGGAAAAATATTTTTTGGCAGAAAACCAAGAAAAGTACATTAAAATTTGGAAAAGTATTTTTGGTGTAGTGGGAAAATGTTTAATTTCCCTTGTGTAGGGGTCGCGGGTTCGAACCCGCCTGAGAAAAATCCTTTTTATTTTCTTATAAAAAATATTTTTTGGTAGAAAAATAAGAAAAATACATTCCAGAAAATTTTAAAAAATTTTTAAGTTGAGGAACACAATGAACAATTTGATGGAATTGATGATTTACCAAAATTAGAATCAAAACTACAAAAATTAAAAAATCGAACGTTACAAGAAATTGGAAAATCTCTTTCTGCTTATGATTTAAATGTTAATGGAAAAAGGAAATGATTGAAATACAAAATTTTTTTTCTAAATTTCATCGGCTATTTTTAAGGAAAAAAGAATGCAAGTTTTACCAAAAAAAATTAAAGGAAGAATTAATGTGCAAGAGTGGTGTAGTGGGAAAATATTGTGATTTTGGCAGATAAATGTTGTGGGTTCGAATCCTTTCGTTCCCAAACTTTTTTCTTTTGAGAAAATTAACTGGATTTTTTGAAAAAAATATATTTCAGGCAAGTTTTACCTAAAAATTAAAGGAGGAATTAAAGTGAAGGGGTGGTGTAGTGGGAAAATATTGTGATTTTGACAGATAAATCGGGCGGGTTCGAATCCTTTCGTTCCCAAACTTTTTTCTTTTGAGTAATTTAATAAATTTTTGGGGAAAAATAAATTTCAGTATATTTCAGGGGTTTAAAAAATTTTTCCTTTGTTATTAGGAAGAGTTTTCTTGGATTTATTAAGGATTTATAAATATTGAGTACCTTATTATTTTAAATTTGTGAACAAAACTTGCAGTCAATTTTTTATTCAAAAAATTTTTTTTCAACATCAACAATTCTTTTTTTTGATCTCATTTTTCCTTTTGTTGATTCAATCTGATTTTTAAAAACACAAAAAAAACATCTGTGCTCATTTCTGTAAATATTTTTTCTCTCTTAATTTCCCCTTTTATTGTCTCTTAAAAGTTTTGCCTATTTTTAAAAGGCTTTTTAGATAGAAAAGAGAGGAGATATTTTTAAATAAAGTTGTAGTAGATCAAGTATTCTGATAACCTTTTTTGTATATAAATTTATTTTTATTTTTGTGTTCCCTTCTAATTTTTATTTGCTAATACCCCCTTTGTATATTCTTCTTCGTTTGCCAAAAAAAAATTTTTTTCTCCTAAAAATTAATTTTAATTTTTTCCCAATATTCCCACTTTGACTTTTTCAATGTACATTTTGTTTTAATTTTGTATTAGTAAAAAAAAATTCTTTTTTAATTTTGAATTTATGTTATCTTCTAAAGCAAAATTTTGGGTAATTTTGGGATAGCGAAAAATTAGGAAAAATTTTTTTATTTAAATAAATCACTCCAAAAAAATAAATTAAAACCACACGTTAAAAGAGACCGGACCTAGACGAGATCTCGATCGAAAATCTCGGGTATCGATATCGAGAATTTTTCGAGCTCTCGATTCTCGTACGACACCCCTAGTCCGGTCTCTAGATAATGAGAAAAATTTTTAGAAAATTTATTTTTGGGGTTAGAAAAATTTTTTAATTAATTAAATTAAATTTTTAACAAGCCAATTTATGTTATTAAAATAAATAAATATTTATTTTTGGTATTTTTAATTGTTTAGCTGCCAATATATATTCAATATCCTTTTTTTGCAAAAATATAAACAAGCAATATGTGCTATATCCTTGCGCGAAAATATTTTTTTGTTAAAAATAATTATTAACTCTTATAAAAAAATATGTTTAGTCACTCCTATAATTAAATTCTGATTTCACGTTTTGCTTAGTTTTTGCCTAGTCTGTCGCGACTTTTGAGGATATTCTTGGATTGCGCCTACTTATTTAGCCATAACTTTTTATAGCAAGCTCTGATCAAATCGACCCTGTTAGATAAAATAATCCTCACATCAATAGCTTTCGATTGATATATTAACCATTCAAATTGGTTAAGAATCAAAAAAGTTATGGCCCAAAATGTGGGCTCAATTCACTTCATTTTTAAATAAATTACATTTTTTGGCATTAAAAATTAATTTTTGGCGTAATGTTTAAAATTCTAATTTTGGTCATTTAATCTTTTTGCAACATTTCTTTTTACTTTGCTTTCTTAAAAATAATTTTTTTGACTAAATTTTATTTTTAATAATCATATTCTTCTTATAGATTTGTAAGCAATTCTATTTTTATTATAAGGCCTATTTATTATTTAAAATCTTCCCCTACTAACGCGTCACAAGTTTTCTCTTTTTTTATTGTTCTAGATGTATGACATTGACGTAAGTTTTATAATTTTTTTTAATTTATTGGATTGAGGTTTGATTGTTTTCTTAATTTATTAAGGGACTTTTCACTGACAGACAATTTACCGAAAATTGTAAATTAAGCAGTAATTTTGTTGGGCTATCTTTTGTCTTTCGGTAAACTGTCCTTTTTTGGTCAACTTTTATTCCCTACTTCCCTAATAGATCCTATTTAACATTAGAAATTGGTTTTTAAGTGTTTGGGTATTTATTAGACTGATATTCCTATAATTTTTAATTGTCCGCAAATTAATTGTTGTCCGCAAATATTTACGGACAAACTTAAATTTAACTAAATTAAAATTTATCATTTTTAGTTTCTAAACCGGCTGAGTCGCACACTTTGTGAAGCAGTCAATGAACAGGATAGACGTGTTGCTGAAGAGACGCTTTCAAAATTGATTGACTCTAACCAATGTCTGCAACATTGTCTTTTGCTTTTGGAAAGTGGAGAGGTTTTTCTTTGAGTTTTTATTTTCTAAAAGTATTTTTTGTCTTAAAGCAACCATATGCACAAGTTGTTGCTAGTGGAGCATTGAAGCGCTTGTTAAACAAAAAAGTCAGTTTGAGCCTTCAGGACCGTCTTGAATTAAGTTGGTTTTTTTAATTTTTTTAACAAGTATTAGAGATCGAGCTGGACCAAGGCCTAGGTTTTTTTGTATCCAGAGTTCAGGCCCAGGCATTTTTTGACCTTCCTGAGTTTTTCTGGGATATAGGCCCAGGTCAATAAACCAAACCCCAGAGTCCAGGAACCGCCCAGGCTTTTCAAAAATCTCGATCTCTAGCAAGTATACCTGTCCAATCTCCATATTTTATGGCGTGTACTTGTTCCTCCACAAAATTTTTTATATCTCATTGTCAGCGTCTTTTAGGGTTTTCTAAAATCCTTGTTTCTTCCATTGATTGATTTTTGTGCCGATTTTAGCCTAGAAATGTCCGCAACTCTTATTCAAAAAATTCCAGATTTATCAAAAATTTTCTTTAAAAAGGTCGTTATTTGTTGAAATACCTCGTTGACCGTCCTTCTCTTCCTCTCTACATTCAAAATCCTTTGTGTAAATTGTATGCTTATTTGACCAAAATTGGATTGTTGGAGAAAGACCAGACAGGAACGTTTCATTTTCAAATGCCGATAGATCAAATTTTGACTTTGGCCAAGGTTTTTTTTATTAAATTGAGTCGTACTTCGTTATGGGATTCCTAGATACAACAATATAACTTCGAAACTGGATCCATAGGGGAAAAAGCCAAAATTGGCAAAGCAAATGACATTAATACTCACGCTTCAAGTAGGACACATCAGGGGCGTAGCCAGGGGGGGGCTGGGGGGGGGGGGCGGTAGCCCCCCCCCGGGGGGGGGGGGGTGGCCCCCCCCCCCCCTGGGGGGGGGGGCTGAAGCCCCCCCCCCCGAAATGGGGAAAAGGGAAAAATTTGGGGAAGGCGTTGGGAAAAAAGTGAATTTTTTTGGCCTACGGCCTTCGAATTTTAAAAAATTTTCGCCTGCGGCGCTGAAAAAGGAAGAAATCTGGCCTTTTGAGCTCCAGAATTCAAAAAATTTTCGCCTACGGCGCTGAAAATCAAAATTTTTGGCGCCTGCAGCGCCAAAAAAGTGAAATTTTTTCGCCTACAACCTCAAATTTAGAAAAATTTTCGCCTGCGGCGCAAAAAATGGAAGAAATCTGGCTTCTTGAGCTCCAAAATCCTCAAAATTTTCGCCTGCGGCGCTAAAAAAGTGAATTTTTTTGGCCTACGGCCTTCTAAAATTCAAAAAATTTTCGCCTGCGGCGCAGAAAAGATGAAAATTTATGAACAAAAAAATTTCCGTCCGGAACGCCAAGGTAAACGCCAAAAATTTGGCGCCCACCCAGTGTTAGCCCCCCCCCCCCGAAATCGACCCCCTGGCTACGCCCTTGGGACACATGTAGGATACCTACGTTTTTTTAATTTGTTAGGTAGCTTTAGAAAATGGCCTGAGCGTTACCCTCTATTTTAGATATATCTTAGATATATCTCATTATCTCAGACTATTTTATAACCCTTATTGTTATTTAAAAGTGAGGTCCGACTTGTCTTTTTAAAAATAAAAATTTTTTATTAAAAATTATTTTTTAGGAGCCTACAGCAGAAGGAACTATAGGCTTGAAATTGTTGAATTCTTTGGTGGAAGAAATGAATTTGGTTGTTATTTTTTTAATTTAAAAATAACAAAAAAAATTTTTAAAGGAGGAAGGCTTCGAATCTGTTAGTAAGCAAAGAAAGATTTCTGGTTCTTTTCGAGATACTCGACTTTTGGATATTTTTATTGTTTCGTTGGACATTCTTAAACAGGCTACTGAAGCAAAAACTTTGAATGACTCTATGGTATTGTTTAAATTTTTTAAAGATTTTCTTGTCTATAACCTAGTAAGGGCTCTATAACCTAGTAAGAATTTTTTTTTCCTCAATCCGCTTCCCAAATTTTTTCCTTTTCCCCATTTTTGGGGGGAAAGGATGGGGAATTCCCCCTGGTCTTTTTTTTGTCAATTTTAACCTTCAAGAAAATTTAAATTTATTTTTTTCCAGTTATCATATATCACCTTAGCGCTTGATCTCTCCTTTGCTTGTACTAATTATGATTTTTCGGGTATTGTAAATGATGAGACTTTGGATGAAGGTAATAATGTCCAAATACCTACAAAATGGCGACCAGGTTTCTTTCTAAAATTTGGATTGAATTTTTAAATTTTTTCTAAATTTTTTTTCAGTTTTGGTAGAAAAACAAGTTGTTACAATGTTTTTTGATCTCTATTTTGTCCTTCCTGAACAAATTATTTCTAAAGCTTTTTTAACTTTGGTTTGGAATTTTTTTTTAATTTTTTTAAATTTATTTTCGTTTAAAGGTCCAATTAGTCTCTATCCGCCGTCTACTCTTCGATGGAGTTGATCGTCTCAAATTTTTGGATTCATTTATTTGCGGGTTAAAAAGGGTGCTGGAAAGTCCGCAAAAGTTGAGCTATCCGGTTTGTACTTTTTTTAAAGATTTTTTTTATAATTTTTTGAAAAGTTGTTTCAATTTTTCTAAAATCTTCGTTTTCCCCTTTTGGATATTTTTATTATAGTGTTATTATTTGTTGTTTTTTTTTGGTATTAAGTTAATTGGTCCCCGTTAAGTTGTGTTTTGGTGTAGTGGATAGTGGGTCGAGTTGGGTATTTTTAGGGGGTGAAGGTTCGATTCCTTTATTGGTTTTATTGCTTCTATTGACTTCATTTGTTGAATAAAAATTTTTTGAATAATTTTTACACGTTAAAAAATTTTTTTCTGTTTTCTTTTAATCTATTCCAATAATTTTTAAAAATATTTTATAAATTTTTATTTTATTTTAGGACAATTTCCATCAATTTTGCCGTATTTTAAGCCGTTTAAAGGCCAACTATCAAGTCTCAGAATTAGTTAAATGTGGAGATCAATTCAATAATTTGTTGGAATTATTAACAGTATTTACTCAACAAAGTCTTCAAATGTCTCATTTATTTACTCAAAGCAGTATTTTTTATTTAATGTCTTTTTGGAGTAGAATGGCTGGTTCGCTTACTTATGCAAGGGTTGATGTTGATTTGGTTTGTGAATTTTTTGAATATTTTTTAAAATTTTGTTGTTTAAAATAGGCTAGGAAACAAGTCAAAATTCTCCAAAAAATTTTTTTAATATTTAAAAAAAATTTTTTCCTTAAAGATTTCGGCTGCTATCCCAAAAGTATGCTCTGCCTTTATCCGTTCTAGAGTGTTGCTATCTGAGAATGTTGTTAGGTAATTTTTAAATTAATTTTTATTATTCTAACAATAAATATGCCGTCCTTTATGTAAATTCAAATTTTAGTTTTTAACTAATGAAAAAATTTTTTTGGTTGTCCACAAAAAATGTCCGCAAATTTTATAATTAAAAAAAAATTTTTTTCTAGAGGAAATATTGAAGACCCTCTCGAAGATTTGGGTTCAGTTAAGCAATTAATGGAACTTTTTACTGTTATATCCCGAAGTGACTATAAAACATCAGTAGAAGAGTTGGTCAGAAATTTTGAAGAAAGTTTGGGTGTTTTGTTTAGACAGGGAGTTAGTAATCAGGTTTTTTTTGAAATTTTTAATTAAATTCCAATCGTATTTTTAGGATCAATTAATAGCCAGAAAACAATTAATTTGGCTTATTACAATGATGGCTGCTGGTTTAAATGGGAAAGGTTCTGCAGGTTATGGGGATGATGAGGATATTTATGATGGAGAAGTTGTGTTTAGAGTTTGGAAGGTTTTTAATTTTTTTTGGATTTTTTATTATTAAACGTCCGCGATTATTGTCTGCAAGTCAAATATTTTATTTTCTAAAGAGTAGGGTTGGTCCTTGACAGGGCTGCACGCAATTGCGGATCACGTAAATTGCGGGGTTTTGCAATTGCTTATTGCGTTTGCGGATTTTTAAAAAACGTCGTGAAGGACTTTTTCGAAAATATGAAAATGAAAAATGTAAAGGGTTTTTGTGTACATGAAATAGATAGAGTATCTTTTTTCTTCGATCCCGTCTTCCTCCTAACTTTTTATCTTTTTCGACTTCCATCCTCCAGTTTTCGACTTCTTTTCCACATTTCACCTTCTAAAATACAGAAAGGTCCGAAAGGTTTAGGTTCACAACTTGCGGACTATATTTGCGGATTTTGAATTAAATTCAAAAAATTCTGTAAAATTTATTTTAAAGACAATGCAAATGACTGACCAACGCTTAGAGAGTCAACAACCCGGTGCTGTTGATATTCAATTAGAATTTGCTTATATTTATTTGATGGATGAATTTAGAAGAACTTGTATTACAGACCAAGCAGTACGGGAAAGTAAACTTTATGAAAAACTTGCTCCCTTGGGAATTAATGATGAAGTTGGTGTTTTGAGGTTTTTTGCTCAGAAAATGTAAATAAGTTTTTTTTAATTTAATATTAAAATGCCCCAAAACGTCTAGAATATTTAAATACTAAAGAGTGTCTGGGAAATCCTCTCGTATTTGGGTCCTCCAACTCTACTAGAATTCATGTTGAACGAAATTTTTAAATTTTTTAACATGTCGAGATTAATAGAAATTTGTGTTATGAGATGGGATGGATGAGATTGGAAAAGCGTCCAAGGGAAAAGTCGATGGATGAAATGGATTTTTCTCAAGTCTGGTCTTTAATTAGTGTTTAGGTTATCTAACTTGTATTATTTCAAAAGATATTTCCCTGGTATTTTGATCGATCCTTAAGTCTTGTCCCTAATTCAAGCCTTTTTAAAAATGCTTTCATTTGTCCCAATTTTTTAAGGAAAATTATTTTCTCTTATAAAATAAATTTTTTTTTCAAATTTTTAGAATAACAAATTTAAAATTTTGGGGAAAAGACGAAAGAATATTAAATTCAACATTAGCTCTTTTAAATGATTTAACTGCTGGTTATTCAAATATTAGACGTTTATTAAAAACACAAGAAATTCAATTATTGTTGAGGAATCATGCTGTAAATTAAAAAAAAATTTTTTTTTAATTAATTTTTTTTAATTTACAAAAGGTTTTTGATTTTGTTGCTACCAACGAAGATATTTCTATAATGCGTTCTAGAACAAATTTTTATTCGTCTCTAATGCGCTTAGTTAATATTGAATTGGAGGAAGAGCCTGCCTTTTTTGATGAATTTATGGCTCCGATTACAGGTTTAAAAAGAAGAATTTTTTTAATTTTTGGGGGTTTTTTTATTTTTAAAAATCTAGAGGGAAATAAAAAATTAATTTTAGGGGTAAAAATATTTTTTGGAAAAGATGACATTTTATCCCAAATTTTTTTAAAAAATTGTTTCATATGTTAGAAAATTTATTTTAAAATTTATTTTCAACTTTCTATAATTTTTTGCTCTTAAAAATTCTAGGGAAAATTTAAAGATTAATTTTAGAAGCAAGAAATATTTTTTGGGATAGGTGACATTTTGTCCCCAAATTTTTAAAAAATTATTTTCTCTTATAAAAATAAAAAAAAATTTTTTCAGTTAAATTCAAAGAAATTTCCGCAATATTTCAAAATGGCAATATATCCTCTTCTGTTAATGAAACTCAAATTCGAATGGCTGTTATTGGATTTATGCGTGATTTACGAGGAATTTCTGCATCTTGCACGCGGAAACAATTTTATTTGAATTTTTTGTTGTGGTGGTAAGTTTATTTGTTTTAATTAAATTCTGATTTTTTTTAAAATTAACTCTGACCTTGTTCTAATCAAATTCTGATTTTATTACCCTATTCATTTTTGTTCGGATTAAATTCTGATTTGTTTAATTCAAATTCTGTTTTGCTAAAATTCTGATTTTTTTAATTAAATTCTGACCTTGTTTTAATCAAATTCTGATTTTTATTACTATAGTCATTTTTGTTCAGATTAAATTCTGGTTTTTAAAATTAAATTCTGACCTTGTTTTGCTAAAATTCTGATCATGTTTTTATACAAATTCTGATTTTTTAAATGTTTTAATTAAATTCTGATTTTTCTCTTCTTTTTCAGTTTCTCCAATGGTGATTCAAATGTTTCCAATTTATTCTCGGTAATGCAAGAATCAATAAAACTCTGGATTGACAATGCTGATGTTGTTACACCAATTTTAAAATTGTTGGCAGAATTAGTAATGAATAGACAATCGAGACTACAATATGATATGCAAAGTTGTATGGCTGTTGTTTTGTTTCGAAATATTGCTAAAGTTATTTGTGAATATGGTAAGTATGTTTTGATTAAATTCTGAAATTGTTTTTGTTGAATTCTGGTTTGGTTTTGTATGTGTTTGTATTAAATTCTGATTTTTTAAAATTAAATCCAGAGATGTTTGAATTAAATTCTGAAATTTGTTTAACTAAATTCTGAAGTTGTTTGAACTAAATTCTGAAGGTGTCTAAGTTAAATTCTGCTTAAGTTCAGATTAAATTCTGAAAGTGTTCTATGTGCTGAATTTTGTTTTTCTGACTTGTTTTGATTAAATTCTGAAATTGCTTTTATAAAATTCTGGTTTAGTTTTATTTGTGTTTGTATTAAATTCTGTTTTTGTTAAATTAAATCCTGAGATGTTTGAATTAATTTCTGAAATTGTTTGTATTTCGGAGGTGTTTGAATTAAATTCTGAAACTGTCTGAATTTAATTCTGATTTTATTCTGTTTATTTTACATTGTTTATATTAAATTCTGATTTTTTTTCAATAGGCACTAGATTGCTTTCATTACCTCCAGTTCCAAAAGAACACCATTACAAACAACGTATTAAAAACACTGGTGTTTGTTGTCAAATAATTAAAAATGTTTTGGCTGGGAATTATTTACCTTTTGGTGTTTTTTATATTTATGGAGATACTTGTATGACTGACACTTTGGATATTACTTTTAAATTATTTTATAAATTACAAGAAGAAAATTTTTTGGTAGGAGGGAATTTTTTTAAATTAATTTTTAAATTAAAAATAATTTTTTTTTAGGTTTATCCTAAATTGACCCAAGCAGTTTATGGTTTTCTTGATATTGTGACTAAGGATTGCACGGTAAAAAAATTTTTTAAAAATTAAAAAATTTTTTTAAATTTTTTTTTGAACTAAATTTAATTTTTGATGACATGAAACTTTATTTTTTTCAAAAAAAATTTTTTTTTAATTAAAAAAAAATTTTTTTCTGAACAAAATTTTATGTTTATTGGACAAAAAAATTTATTTTTTTTTTCAAAAAAAAAATTTTTTTAATAAAAAATTTTTTTTAATTTTTTCTTTAAAGGCATACATTTCAAAAATGGAAGAAATTTATTTCATTGCAATATTTCGAGCTATTCATCGCGGTATTTGTTCTGTAGGTAAGACAATTTTTTACTTGGCAATAGTTTTTTGGTTCCAGGATATGTCAACAACATTTACTAATAATTTGGGAATTAATAATAATTTATCGTCATTTTCTTCTTCACCTTTCTCCAATATTTCTTTTGCTGGTGAGGAGTGGGGGCAATTGTTTATTCACTCATTTTTATTTTCTTTTTATTTTAATTTCTTTAAAAATCTCTTTAATAATTTCTTTTTTTATTTTAATTTCTATTTAAATTTATTTTTATTTTATTCAAAATTCTTAACTATTTAATATTAATTTTCTTAATTCTTATTAACAAGGGGAAATTTTTTTTAGTTCTGCCCACCTTTAAAGGGTTTTTAAAAAATCAGAATTTAATTTAAACATAATTTAAATCAGAATTTTCTTTAAAAACAACACAAAATTAACACAACAAAATCAGAATTTAATTAAAACATGAACTGTTAAAATGTTTATAAATACATGTATGGGATGTTTTAATAAAATTCTGAAATTATATGTTTAAATTAAATTCTGATTTCAAATATAGGCTTTTTCATGCTTAAAAAATATATTTTTTTATTTTTTTTTTCAATTAGACACAACAGCAATTTCAACAAGTTGTTCAATTCTTGACCAAGTCATTACTTATGTTTTTGAACAATTAACACAACAACCGGGTACAACAAGTATGATACAATTATATAGAGAGCCAGAAGGTGATCGATGGAGAACGGCTTTTGAAAAACAACCAAATGTTTTGTATGAGGTGAGGGTGTTTTTTTTAATATATAATTTATAAAACATGATCAGAATTCTATTCGAACAAGGTCGGAATTTATTTTGAATAAAACCAGAAATTTATCTGAACATTTTTATAATTTATTAAAACAAAATCAGAATTAATCTAAACAAAACTTAATAAAAACAGAATTTTATCTGAACTCGTTCAGAATTTTATTAAAACAAAATCAGAATTTAATTCAAACATTTTCAGAAATTCTCTATTAATGTTTTTAATATTTATTAGATGCTTGTTTCAATTCTTTCCCAAATATTGTTTGAAGAAGTAAAATGTCAATGGTCAATGTCTCGTCCTCTACTTGGTTTAATTATTTTAACAAGAGAGTCTGGCCGTTTTGATGAATGTAAAAGAGAATTTCTTCGTCAACAACCAGAAAATTATCAGATGGAATTGGATAAGGTAAAAAAATTAATTTTTTAAATAAAAACAATTGGAGCTCGTCTATGTTGTAGACCCCTCTGGCATCTGAGAGAACCTTATATTGAGTTGTTTCTTAGATTGGGGATATTTTAAATATTTTTAAATATCTTGGTTACATTTCTGTTGATACAGTCGAATTAACTTGTCATCTCCTTAACCCGCTACCTCCTCACATTTGGCTTTCTTTTATACGTGAGCTCAATTTCTCCCCCTTAGAGGGTCTTGTAGGAAAGATTCTATTGTATTTATGTGAGGGCTGACTGGTCAATAAAATTTTTAATTAAATTAAATTCTTTTTTAATATTAAAAGGCATTTACTCGCCTTATGGATGGAATAGCCAAAAATGTGACTTTAAAAAATAAAGATAATTTTACTCAAAATCTGAGCACATTTCGTAAAGAGGTAGGAAAGCAAAATTTAATTTTTTAATTAAAAAAAATTTTTTTTAAAAAGGTTGATATAATCCTTAGAGGTGGAACTGTTGTTTCTTCTTCTACAGATATTCCGGTAACTACAAGTATAGGTTCTGAACAAGAATATACGGATAATATGACTGATTAAAAATGAAGGAATAAAGGAGAGCAAGTTTTTTTTAATTATTTATTTTTGAAAATATAAAAAAGTATATCTCATATAAATAAATATTTTTTTTTAAAAAAAGTCTTTTAAAAAGACTATAAAATTATTTAAGAAAATGATAATTTTTACAGACTTGCACATAGACACGGATAATATCCCCGGATATCCGTGGATACGGATGAATAGTGTCTTTTCCAAAAATCAAACGGATACGGATGGATACGGATATGGTGCTCTAAATCTGCGGATATCCCTCTCAAAATCTTGCCTGCGGCGTATACTAAAATCCGTGTCCATGTGCAAGTCTGATTTTTTGTTTTTTCTGATTCATATAAATTTATTTTTTTTTGTTGTTTGAATAAAATCTGGAAAGATTTAAGATAATACGAGTATGCCAAAGTTGCTCGGATTTTTAAAAATTTAAAAAATTGCGTTTCCCTTCTTGAATTATGACATAAATTTAAGAAACTAGCAACGGCAAATTTAATTAAAAATAATTTATTGAATGAAACAAAAATACTTTATAAGCTAGTAATATCCTCAAACAAGTTTAGGCAATTTTTCAACAAAAGCAGGATCTTTCATTTCTTCTCTTACCACATCAATACCTCCCAGAAGTTCCCCATCTAGATCTAAAAATTTTTTTCTTTTTATTTTAAAAGTCAAAAAAAAACAAAGTTGTGGGTAAGTAGGCCAATCACTATAAACTTTCAATCCTTGACGGACTTGTTCGTCCAGAAGAATATCAAAAGTCCAAAATTGGACGTTGTGGGCTTTTAAAAGTTTGACAATTTGTTGACTGAAACCTGGAAAAGAATTAAGATTTTCAAACTAATTTTTAGAGATCGAGAAGATTTTTGAAAAGCTTGGGCCTGTTCCTGAGTTTGATTTATTGACCTGGGCAGGATCCTGGGCCTGTAGACCAGGAAAACCCAGGACCAGGAAAAACTCTGGAAGGTCAAAAAATGCCTGGGCCTGGTCTCTGGGTACAGGAAAAAACCAGGCCTTGGTCCAGGCCCATCTCGATCTCTACTAATTTTCATTAAAAAAAATTTTTTTTAAACTAACCGCATTTTGGCTCAGTTGGTGATCCTTTCATAAAAAGAGTCAAACGTTCTTTATTTATTAGACGTTTAAGTCGTTCATTTAACTTTAAAAAATCTTTAAAAATTTAAAAAAATTAATAAACCTCTTCTTGTCGTTTTTCTTCACTTTTTTCTTCCTCCTCTGTCTTCTCTGCCGTCTCTCTCAATTTATCAATATTTTCTTTCTTTGCTGCAATTGCATCAAAAGTGGATTTAATTAATAATTCTTTGAGTTTTATTGGAATGAAGCCTTCTATACGGTCAATTAATTTTCCTTTCTATAATAAAAGTTTAAAAAAAATTAATTTTAAGTCAAAAAAATGTTTAAAATTAATTAAAATAATTTTAGTAATTATTTAAAAAATAAATAACACTAATGGATTCGAACCCCCAAGCTTTTAAAGGAAAATCGAGAGCCTTAACCAATACACCACAGAAAAGCTTAAATTAATTTCCTTAAAATAAGCTTTAAACTTGCTTTTAATGCTAAAAATGACCCCTTACACGAGAAAAAATTAAATTAAAAAAAACCTGAAAAGCCAAAATTGTCGGGATAGATTTTACTTGATACTCTTTAGCAATTTCTTCATTTTCTTCAGCTGCCAATTTTCCAATTTCATAATCTGTTCCATATTCCTTCTCATCTTTTAATTCCAAAATTAATTTGTCATAATCAGTACAAGCTTCTGACCAACTTGCCGAGAACAAAACAATTTTTGTAAATTTTCTTAAAAAATAGGGAAAATTGAAAAAATAATTTTATTAGACTTTAAAAATATTTTCCTAATCATTTTTTTGAATTTTTATTTATTAAAAAAAAATTTCCCCATTCTTCTATTTTTCCCATCAATTTAGTCTTCTAGAATTAATTTAAATAGTGTTAAAAAATTTAAAATATTGTTTAAAAAATTTAAATTTTATTTTTTCAATTAAAATTTATATTTTTAATTACTTTCAACATCCAAAATTAATTTAACATCGTTTAAAAAAATGTTTACTACCGAAGGGATTCGAACCACCATACCCTCTTAGGGGGGAACTCAGAATCCTAACCACTACACCACCGACTCACGATAATTCTCTTCAATAAAATTACCCTTATACCCCATTGGAAGAATGTTAAAAAGCCCTCAAAACATTTTCGATTTAAATTAAAAATTAATTTAAAAAAATACCCCTCAGCATTAATAAAATCCTCAAATTGTTCTCGAGTATTAATCGCTTGCATAATTTTGTCAATTAAAAAAATATCTAAAAACAAATTTAAAAAATTAAAAAAAAATTTTTTTTAATTAAAAAAATATGTAGAAATTCAAAAGAATTTTTAAAAAATAGGAAAAAAATTTCAAAAAAATTTTATCTATAAAAATAAATTAATTATTGTTATTGTTTTTCCTCTAAATTACTTGCACAACTTTCTTTACTACTACAACTAGTAATTGATGGGGTTGATGAAGATGTTGATAATTGTTGTGGAAGTGGGGGAGGGCCTCCACCACGTGATATTTTTGCCTTAAAAAAATTTTTTTAATAACAATATTTTTAAAAATAATTTAGAGAAATCATTCTATCCCTAAAACAACTAGTAATTGATGGGGAATTGTTTAAAAAAAACAAGTAAGGGCAGAATTGTTTAAAAAATTCGACAAGAAAATTTTGTTTGAAAATTTGTTTGACCGAATGAAATTTGCGGACAAGATTTGCGGAACTGCTAAAAATATAGAATCTTATCTTAAAATTAGAAGCTACAATAGATACTTAGAAAACAAGAATCAAAAATCTAACTAAAAATTTTTTTAAATTGCGGACAAAATTTGTGGACGAAAAACAAACTTGCGGACAATGCTAATTTTCAAATATTTAATTCTAATATAGATACTCAATTTCTAGGTACACATTAAAAAATAATTTTTTTTTAATTTTTGAATGACCGCAAGTATCAATTCGCAAATATCTTCCCTTTCTTATTTTTAAAAAAAAATTAAAAAAAAAACCTCTTCCATCAATTCTTTCAATTTCCCAAATTCTTTAATAAAAGCTTGACACAATATTTTATCATTAATTCCTTCCTCTTCCTCCTCCTCTTCATTCCCAACTTCCCCCTCTTCCAATTCTTTTTCTTCCTCCAATTCTTTCAAATATTCTTGGCATTTATTAAATATATTTAACAATTCTTCCAAGGAATTTACAAAAATTTTTAGTGGAATAGTTGAACGATGATGACAAGTTAAACGTAATAAATTAAATTTGGCACTGGGAATACGCTGAAATTTTTCTCAAAAAAATTCAAAAAATTTTTTTGAAAATTTTCAAAAAATTCAAAAAATCCAAAAAAAAAATTTTAAAATTTTTTAAAATTTTCAAAAAATAGAAATATTCAAGAAAAAATATTTAAAAAAACCTTTAAATTTGGAATAAAAAATTGTTGAATAAATAAATTTGCTGTTAATTCATTTGAAAGACATGCTGGAAATTGCATTAATTTTTGGACTAGTAATTGTACCCATGGATCTTTGATTGCTAACTTTAAAAAAATATTAATTATTAACACAATCGGACCTTCGAGGAAAAATTAAACCCCAAAGAAAAATTGAGCTTATAATGAGAGGTATCATACTTAAATAGAGGATATCTTCTTGACATCTCCCCCTCCCCCTACACACACACACATAGAGTGGCAAGCCAAATTGACTCTGGTCTAAGTTTATGAGTCCAATGAACATGAATAGGGCTGGTTACCCGAAACTCGACCTTTCTTCGACTCGAAACCCGAGCCAACGAAAATTTTGAAAATCCTACATGAATCCCATATCCTGTTTCCTATATCTTAACCCTACCCTTTAGAATAAAAAAATACATTTTTCGCCATCCAAATTAAAGGTTCACAATATCTCAAAGCATTTGAAGGATCAAATAATTGTCTTCTTTTAATTGTTCCACTTAAAGGGCAAAATTCGCCACCCAAAACTAAATGGTGTAACCACAAAAGTGAACATAAATATTTTTCTTTAATAAATTTATCAATTGAAGGAGGTCTTTGATCAAAAGATAAAAGTTCTTCTGTAGGAGAAGGAAGGTTTATTGGAGTTGAAAGCGTTAATTCTGCACGGATTGCATCCTGTAAAAAAGTAAAAAAATTAAATTGAATCAGGGGAAATGGGAAACAGAAAGATGAAATTCGCAGTGAATGGAAACGAAAGAAACCCCCTTAAAAGTAGGGTTGGCGGATCCAGTTATCTGGATCCAAAAGTTAGGATATCCAAAATTTAGCTTGGGCACAGGAGGGAAGCGGAAAAAACCCTATTACTTAAAAGTATTGTTGAAGGATCAAGATATTCCGTCAGAAAAAAGTACGGGTTAGATATCAGATTCGGATATCCAAAGACTTCCACTGATAGCTAACACCCTTTAATCGAAGAGAATCATTATAGCCTTCCTAAGTTCCACGCTAGAGGTTGGGTCCGAGCCTAAGCTTAAGTCAATTTAAAAAACGAAAATAATTTTAAAGAAACCTGCACAAGCATTGTAGAAAAAGAAGGTAAAAAGTGTCCAACAACTTCTTTCAACTCTCCCTCAATCAAATTAATTAATTGTTCTTCTCCCAACAATAAAGATTTGCAGTGGACACCCATTACTAACAATTTTAAAAGTAATTGTAAAGAACCCATTTCTTTAGGCAAATGTGGACGAGGAGAAGCAGCATTATCTCTCAACATTTTGACAGCAAAAGAAGCAATTAAATGGAGAATATGGGGATCTCCCGCAATCATTGCCATTTCAGGAATTATTATTGCCTTGTTTTTTAATAAATAAAAAATATTTGTAAAAATTATAGAAAAATTTTTTTAGAAGTAAAAAAAATTTTTTGAAATTTTTAAAAAAATTTTTAAAGAAGAAACTTAAAAAAATAAAATAATAGGAGTGATAAAAAACAACTTTTCAGCAATAGTCCTCGAACCCCTAACAAATGTGGTAAGCACCAAACTCTCAACCAACTACACCACAACATCAGTCAACAACAAACATATTATTCAATAACTTATACAAAAATAAAAAATAAGGAAAATTAACACCATTTAGCCCTAACTTAATTTCATAAAACAAAAACCTTGTTTTGGCATTTCTTTCCTCCACCACCACTTTCTAATAACGTTTTTAGTTTATTTAATTGTTGAACATCTTTAAAAAATTATTAAAATTTTTTTAATTAAAAAACTAACCCAAATGTTTAGTTCTCAAATGTTTAGAACAAGCATCTAAACACCAAGCAAAATCATGACAAACATCTGAAAAAAATTTTTGGAAAATTTTTAAAAATAAAACAAAAAAAACAAACCTACTTTCCCACAAAATTCCATATTTACATCTCTTAGAGCCATTAATAAATCAAACCGTAAAGAACAATAATAAGGATTTTCTGTTGCCAAAAAACGTTCACGAAGAGTATCCTTTAAAAAAATTTAAACTGGGGAAAAAATTTAATTTTAAAAATTACCACTAGTCTAGTATAGAGTTGTTCTCTTAACCCAATCATTGAGATTAATTCTACAAAAAAAAGAACAATAAAAAATTATATTTAAAGAAATGTCCGCAAGTTAAGTCCGCAATTTTAAATGGAAAAAATTTTTTCGCAAACCCTTGAAAAAAATTTGCTGACAAAACTTTCGGACTTTTTCTCACAAAAACTAAAATAAAAACCTTGTACTTGTTTTCTCTGACGTCTCTGTTTAGTAGCTACTTCCCCAGCAAAAAAGCTGCTAGTAACGTTTATGCCTGGGGAAAGTAATTGCTGGCCGTGTCCTTCACTTAATGATTCATTTAAGACATCAGAACCTTTTTCTCCAAATATTAAATGTTGTCTTCTTTCCTCAGAAATGTAACTATCCAAAATAGGTTCGATTGATTCCAAAAAAAGTGTTTCGTTTTTAACCCAAATTTGTTGACGGACAGAGACTGAACATTGATCATAAAGTTCCTATAAAAACTTTTTTAGAAGGAATTTAAACCTTAAAAATTATTTTCTTAATTTTTGACAAGCTGTCAGTTCATAAAAGGATTTTTGAGATTTTTTCAAAAGTTTTGTCCGCAAAAAAATATTTGCGGACAAAACTTGCGGACAAACCTTGTCACAAATTATAAGCTTCAAATATCTATTGAAATTAACTTTTTAATAAAAAAAATAATTTTAAAAAACCTGTCCGCAACTTTAGGTAATCTTGCGAGTGTTTCCAAAACTATAGGCCTAATCCTCGGAACACGATAAAGACGAAAACAGCGCTCCAAATGTCGTTCTAGTCTATGCACATTTTCAGGTGTTTGATTGTTGCCAAGTGAACGTAATTTTGATACTAAACGTTCGGTGAGTTCGGTAATGACCTTTAAAAAATAAAAATTAATTTTTTTATTGAAAAAAAATAATTTAAACAAAATTTTAGAATATAAGCCTTAAAGAGAAAAATAAAAGGAAACAATGGGAATCGAACCCAAGCTTATAAAAGTCAAACCCCAAAACCTTAACGACTTGACCACAAACTTAATTAAACAGTTTAATAAATTTTAAGCTTAACTAAAAATAAATTTACTTAAATACAAACCGTTTCATGATAATCCGCTCTACTTATGCCATGTAAATCCAACAGCTTCATTACTGGTTTTAGAGAAGGGAGCTAAAATTAATATTTTAATTTTATAAAGAAAAATTTCTAATTCAACAAAATTAAAAATTCGATGAGAAAAGATCTAAAAAATTTGCGGACAAACTACATCCTTTGCTCTACCACGGACAGTAATCTTTGATTCCACACACACCTAGTGGCTGGCCAAAATTAAAACAACTAAATAGCAGTATTCCCTCTTCAAGTCTCCCCAAATCATTTTCACCCAAAAAATAAAACAAAATTCACAAACCTGAACACTATTAGCCACTTGAAATTGTTTAATAGCCTCAACTGGATCAGCACATGTAGTCAACAGTTCACGCAAATTATTAGACGTCGCAATTCCGCATTTTTCCAAATCCCCTAAATATAGAGGGGCTGCAGTATTTATTGTTGCTGCTTCCATTTTCCTTTCCAAAAACAAAAAATATCAATTAAAAATTCAAAAAACATGAAAAATACAACGGAAAAATTAACCAAATTTTTCTATTAAAAATCTCAAAAAATATCCACACATTTTCAAATTTTATTCAAAATTTTATTTTATTGTTTCTCAGTAAATAGGCAATACAATCAATTTTTAGATACAGGAAATACAAAAAAAATTTTTTATTAAAATATATATTCAAGTATATGAATATTCATATCAGAAATAGAGATGAGATATAAAAAGAAAAAAAATAAAAATAAAAAGTAGAGAGGCGAGAATGTTAAAACAAAACAAAAAAATACTTGATTAAAAAATTTTATTTTTAAAATTCTTTAAAAAAAGTCCGCAAAAATTTTGTCCGCAAATTTGATTATTATTTTTTTTCGTAGACTTAACAAAGGACAAGATAAAATAAAAATTGACGATTATTGTTTAGTAAAATCGTGTAGATGACTAACCACAAGAAAAATAGACACTTAAACTAAAATAATAAAAAAATTAAATTTGCGGACAAAAGTTGCGGACAAAATTTTGCGGACTTATTTTATTAAAACGTCTCTTTTGGTATATTTTAATCAAGTGCTTTTTTGCCAGTCATAAAAATTCAACAGATGAGAAAACAGAGACAAATTTCGTTTTTTTACTTGAAGATTTTCTTAGGTATAAGCAGATTATGACAGATTTTTTGAACATTTTTTAAGTTTAATTTTTGGGTGAATGAAAGAACAATTTATTTTTTTTATTTAATAAAGATTCAATTGCAGGATTTTTTTTCAATTTTAATTAAAAAATCAAAAAAAGACACGGAAAAAATGGAATTTTTTTTGGAAAAAAATTTCGGAAAAAATTTTTTGTTTGGAAGAAAAAAAAATTTTTTTCTTTTAGATTCGTCATATATACGAGAGACACGCATATAAATTAACATTTTAAATAAAAACTAAAAATAAACCTTCCTCCTTTCGCCTATTAAAAATTCAATTTTCATAGCAATGATCCTGAAAAATCAATCGAACAAATGGCTTGTCTATAGTAAGTAAAGATGTACAGAATGGACATACTGGATGGAATGAATTGGTGCCATGAGGCATTGTTATACGAGACCAATAACTTTAAGAAAAAAATTTTTTTAGAGGAAAAAAATCCCAAAAACAAACCGAACAGTCCTTTTACTAGCCATATGTCCACAAGGATTAAATGAATATTCCAAAAGACCCGAGTCAAGATGAAAGGCTGATTCCATGCCCATAGTTAATTGAGCTACACGTTCTGAGTCGACGAGGCATATTGGACAACGAAATGTTACTGCTGAACCGTTCTTTTGAACTTAAAAAAAATTTAAGATAACCTTAAACATCTCCAAAAATAATTTAAAAAGTATAAAGGAAAAGAATTTAATGAAAAATAAAATTTGAGGATCAAGTTTGGGCAAAAATTTCGGACTTTTTTGCAATTGACCTTTTTCTCCTGGATGTCCCGAAAAATAGTAGAAAATATAAAGAAAAAAAATTTTCCTTAGAAAAATTAAACTTGCGGACAAAATTTGCGGACTTTTTTCTAATTTTAAAAACTTCAAAAAAAATTTTCGTACCCATAAAAATAAGTTTCAAAAATAAATATTGTATTTAAAATAATACCTCCCCAATTGTGTTTTCCTTGAACATGACCACAACGGAAATAGACCTACAAAAAATTCTTTAAAAATTTTGAAAAATTTTTTTCCTTACATAAGGCTGTTTTGAACTACTGCTACTTTTGCTGTGTCGCTTTCTTGGAATAACCAAAGTATTTAAATTGACTGGACATTGAGGTTTGCCAGCATTAAGTTCGTCAAGTCTATGTTCCAATTCGACTTTTGATGGACTTTGTTTTAACCCTTCAGCAGAACGCCACAAAAGTGTTGCCCCACAAAGATCAATTAGAGTACCGTCCTGAAATGGGGGAAATAAAAAAAAATTAAAAATTATTTTTAAAAGAAGGGAGAATTTATTCCGTGGATTTCTGAAGAAGGAGGCAAGGGCCAGCCAGGGGGGTGCCCGCCGAAACCGACCCCTTGGCTACGCCCTTAGAAACAGGTGAGGGGAGGTTAAGCTATTATATAAACCAGTTATTTTAACAAGAAAATTAATTTTGAGATCACCCAGTGAACGTATCCCCTTAACATCAGCCCACCCTCTGGATGAACCCTTGACCAGGCAATAAATAAAAATAATTAAAATATTTTTTCAAATCAACCTGAAGTTCATTGGTTTCACCCAAAACTAAAGCACCACGTTGAGTTGAAGATCGAGCTGAACGCAAAGTATAAATATCGCCATCTACCGAAACTAAACAAAAATTAAAGTCAAAAAAAATTTTTTTTAATTAAAAAATAACCTTCTCTCCAAATGTACATTTCCCCTGTATCGTCCTAAAAAAATAAAAAAATTTTTTAACCAAAAAAATAAATTAACCGATAGTTCTTCCCCGTTACACCAATTTGGATGTAATATAAGCACACCATTTGTAGTTAATCCATCAAATTCCCCATTTTTCTTTTGCCATTTAGTAGCTTTTTCTCCAAAAAAAATATTACGAGAAGAGTCAAAACCAGCAGCAAAAATTTGAACCTTGAAAAGAAAAAAAATAGTCAAAAAATAAAAAAATCAAAAACTCTGTGAGGTTTGTCCCTTTCAGCCAAAATACGACAAGCATAGCGAGATATTGTTGAACTAATTGTTTTTTGTTCGGAATGTTCTTCTCGGTGACTTGAATGTCGGCTTTTATTATGTCCACCACAACAAGGAGAAGGATTTCCATTACCCGAAGCTAGCCAAGTGTCAACTATTGTAAAGTCAATTTGTTCTTCTGAAGAACGGCCAATCTGACAAAGAAAATTGAATTAAAAATTTTGATCAACACCATCATTTCACAAATCTATACATTTATAAATGACTTAAGGAAACGTGCTATCCCGGCAAATAGATTAGACATAAAATCCAGCAGATATGGGTCGAAACATAGCTAAATTTCGACGTTTTAGTATTTCGGTTTTGGCATTACGGCGCGCCCTTTGAAATAATTACCGACTTATATTGTCAGTGTCAAAGAAAATTGAATTTAAAAGAATGACTTAGGGAAATGTGCCTTTCTGAAGGACAATATGACAAAGAAAAAAATCAGGCAGACATTTTTTTACTTTCCAAAAAAATCCCCTTGACTGGGTAGAAACTCTTATGTTAGTGATCTCACAAAAAATATTGTTGAGGTGATATAACTCCAAAAATTTGCTTAAAATACACCAAACCTGAAACATATCTTTGGTAGGGTCTAACAAATATTCTACAACAACAGTTCCATTCTTTCCATAACCAAATGCCACTGTATGTCTATTAGAATCACGCAAAGCTTTAGCTTTGTTGGCTGCAGCAATTCCACTCAATTTAGTGACTGACCCTTTCTTTATTCCATTTGGCTCCAAACGACGTTTAAAAAACATTTTGGAAAAATTTTTTCGATTATTGGCATGATTCTTCTGTTCTCCAGTTAATTCAGCACCGTTATAGCTAGAAAATAAAAAAATAATTTTTTAATAAAATTTAAAAAAAAACCCAAGTAAAACAAATTGTCCATAATAAATTTCGCCTGCACAAAGCAATAATTGAGTCAATCCGCCAGCGCATTCATCAGTAATAATTTCTGAAGATTCATCTCCAAATTGAATTAACACAGACAAATCAGTTTCATTAAATTTATTGCTCTCCATTCACTATTTAAAAAAAATTTAAATATCTACTCAAGTTTGTCCGCAAATTTTTTGCAGACAAATTTGTAATTCTCTTTATCTACACAAATGCCCGCTCATTCTTTTAAAGGTAGAGAATCGTTAAAAGAACACAAAGTTGAATCCTGGGAAAAACAAAAGGCGAAGGTTAATACAGGGCTTCGATTTCTGCGGATTTTTCCTCATTTTGTGGTTTTTTGATAGAGCGATGAGGATTATTTTTAAAAATGCGGATTTGCGGATTTTTGTGGTCTTTTGAAGATTATGAGGATTTTTTGTATTTTCTTGTAGTTTTTTATTAAAATATCATTTTTTGGCTTCTTGACATCCCAAAATCCGCAAAATTTTCGCCTGCGGCTCTGAAAAAGGACGATTTTTGGCTTAAGGATCCTCCAAAATCCGCAAAATTTTCGCCTGCGGCGCTGAAAAAGGACGATATTTGGCTTAAGGATACTTCAAAATCCGCAAAATTTTTGCCTGCGGCGCTGAAAATAAAGAAATCTGGTTTCTTAGTCATCCAAAATTCTCAAAATTTTCGCCTGCGGCGCAAAAAAAGAAGATTTTTCGAGTAAACAATTCACTATAACTAGGTATGGTGAAAGCATTGGCTCAAGTCAGCTGTAATTTTTCATTTAATTATTCGGATTTTAATAAGATAGTCATTAGTTGAATTAAAATCATAAAGTGATTTTAATTCAATTTTTGTGTTTGAAAATTTTATGCGGATTTTTCATATCAAATGCGGATTTTTTCAATCAAAATTGCGGATTTTAAAAAATTCGAGATCGAAGCCCTGGGTTAATATAAATAAAAAATGCAAGTTTTGTCCGCAAGTATTTTGCTGACAAATTTGCAATTTTTTTATCGATACAAAAATACGGACTTTCAATGTTCTGATAAAAGGGGGCTTTGCTAGCCGGGATAAATAAAAAGCAAGCCCTCATAAAAACAGAAAAATGCACGTTCTGTCCGCAACTATCTTGCGGACAAAAATATTGTCCGCAAATATTTTGCGGACAAACCCCCACGCCATCCATTACACAAAAATTAATAAACAAAGAGAAAATTAAAACAAAAATAAGAATCGATAGAAACGATGTGACAAAAATACATATCAATTTAAATTTAAAATAAATAAATTTACTTGTTTTATTCAATAAACCCCCAAAAATAGAACAAACATACAAAAAATAAATTACTGATAGCAAAAAAGAGATGTTTGTGTAGTAAGTTAAAAAACAATCCAAGAAAAAAAATAGATTAATAAATATTAGGGTTGGGGGCCCGATCCGAAAGATCGAGTCGGGTATTGAATTTTGGCCCGAAAAAGACGCGGTCGGGCCGGCCCGAAAAGAATGACTCGAACGTCGGCCCGACTCGAAAACCCTAACCCTAATTTAGGGTGTCCATTTATATGGATATAAAATCAAAAAATATGGACATAAAATATGGATATACATTCTAGAAACCCTAAAATAAGCCAAAAACATATTTTCCGTACATTTCAGTCATAGAAATTCAGGAAAAAAAATATGGATTTCCATATAAATGGACACCTTAATAAATAAATATTTTAATAAAATAACCTTTATCCCCACTTTAATTTAAAAAAAAATTTTTTTCCCTCATTCCTTATTAATTAACGATAACGATTTCTTATTGTAGATGTAGCTTCACGCTTTCGACGTCGAGTAGTAAATGGATGATGTTGATTATTATTGTTATCGTGATTATCTTCAAATGTTTGATGATGATAAGTATTATTATGATGGTGATGACTTGAATCTTAAAAAAATTTTTTTTATAAATTAACCCCCAAAAAATTGAAGAAAAAAATTGCGGACAAAAATTTAAAATTTGCGGACAAATTTTGCGGACTAACATTTTTTAACGGATATTTAAAAAAGGAAGCGAATACTCCAAAGAAAAAGGAGATAAAAATTATAAGAAGATGACACCTTGTACAAGTCAATGACCAACCCTATTTGAAGCTAACCTTAATTGTCCGCAAAAATTTGTACGCAAAAAATTATCCGCAAAAAAAATATCCGCAAATTTTTTAAAAATTAACAAACTTCGTTCACGTCCTCTTCTCTCTTGATAATCATCATTTCCCCGAAAAAATTCTTCCCCTCCATCATCCTCATCATTTTCATTTTCAAAACTTTGTCTTTGTGGAAAAAATTCAGCAGCTTCGTCTGTCCCAATTTGTTCACTTCTACGAACATTTTTTGACATTGTTCGACGACCTTGATGGTCATTAATTTCTTCATTTTCGAAATTTTCTTTTTCTTCTCCATCATCATCCAATTCAACAACCTAAAAATTTATTTAATTTTGATTTGCCCAGCCTTGTTTTAGTTACGCCCATGAAGAAAGATAGAAATGTCCAAAGGAATGTAGGTAAAAAGAGACTGGTTTAATTTAGAGGAGGTAGAGATCGTGACGCCAAGAAATATTTTATTCACCACCTCCTGGCTCCAATATCTACTCCAGTCCTTGGGATCTCTTAAAAACTCTCTTGAGCTACACAAATAAAAAAGGGGATTAATTCTCAAGACATTTGTGACCTCCAACTTTATCGATCAACCTCAAAATACTTTCCTTAACAAGGAGAGGTTGCGAGGTGTCCGACCTAAAAACGGTCGAGACCGGGTCCATTCGATAGAGAATGTGTCCTTTCTAGCAAGGATTTTGAGCCGTTTTTGCCCGTTTTTGATCTGGCCAAGAGAAAAACAAAATAAAAATCTAATTTAACTAACCTTAATATTTGGTTTTGTATTGTTATGATTATTCTCTTCCCTCTCCCTTCGAAAATTACGTCTCTGTCTTTCATCATCCCTTATATTTTCAGCACGAGGAAATCGCCTAACATTATTAGAACAACGTCCTGGAGATGTATAAAATATTTCTTGACGTTGTGTTGTCACTCTCATAACCATTGATGGGCCACAACTTTCCTCGTTTTCTTGTGGAAGATTGTTGTTGTTTTTACTTAAAAAAATTTTAAAATTAAATTTAGAAAATGGCCGACAGTGCGAAATGTCCGCAAAAGTAATCCGCAAAATACATACCCATAGGAAAATATTCACCCATTTATTTTACGGTTGTGTGCTCAAACCTGGTTAGTTAACCCCGAATCTATTCTATGGCCCCAACCCCGGAACCTTCAAAATAACAAAGCCCCGAAATACTAAACCCCGTTAAAAACCCGAAACTACGGAAATGACGTCGAAATATCAAAGGTCCTATTTGGAAATATTCCGGCATTCCAACAGTATGGTATCACGGCGTTTGGTATTTCAACGATTTGATATTATAACATCACATCCCACCCATGATACAACCCTCATAACAAAAGAATAATCTAAAAAAACCTAAAATTGGCAGGAGTACTATCTTCAGTCCAAACTCTCAACATTGCTTGTAATCTCTGCTCAAAAGCAGGATTTTTAGTCATTTCGGATTCCAACCGATGAAGAAAATCATTACGTCGATGAAGTACCAAATCACCAGCATTTCCTCTATTTTCTCTATTTTGTTTGTCTTCTTGGTTGTTGTTTGGAACGTTTTCAATCGATGTCGCTTTGTCCACTTTTTGTCGGTTGTTGGAATTTTTGAGCGACAAATTCGAAATTAATGGAAGGCTTGTATTAGCCGTAGTTTTTTGTTTTTCCACTTCTTGTAAACGTGTAGCGAGAGCTGAAAAAGAGGAATTGATAAAAAATAAAAAGTTTAAGAAACCTGAAATAATATCAATTAATTCACGAGACCCAACACGTTGATTTTCCTGTTCTGCCCTCAAATCTTCAATAGTATCGCGTAATGTGTCTATTTGATGTTTCTGGTCTTGAATCTGAAAAATATAAGAAAAATTCAGAATTTCTGTCAAAGATCGAAAACATCCCTAATTTTGCCTTTGTATTAAAGGAAGGGTTAGAGAAGGAAATCTCAAAACCATTACGGGAAACCATTATAAAGCTTGTTAGTAAAAAAGCAGAGATCGAACTGGGTCTGGACCAGGCATTTTTTGATTCCTTGGGTCTTCCTGGGCCTGGGGGTTTGCCCAGGATCCGGCCCAGGTAAATAAATCAAACCCCAGAGTCCTGGAACAGGCTTTTCAAAAATCTCGATCTCTAGTAAAAAGCCCTCCTAACCTCCTAATCTTAAAATCAATAAATAATCCAAAACTAACCAATTTATGCAAGGACTGAGCTTCATGAGAAAATATTATAGTTTTTGTTTTGTTGCCATCACGAGGTGTTGCAGCAACTTTTCCTTCTTTTCCCTTAAAAATAAAATCAAAAATCGTTCAAAAACCATTAAAAATCAAACCAAAACAGTTTCCTCCAACTTTGTAGTTAACCCAAAAGCCACAGTTTTTAAAGTTTCTTTGCGTTGTACAGGCTGTCTGTTGGTATTATTGTTGACAGACTTCTTTTCAGAATTACTAGCCAAACTCTGATTTGAAGCATTTTTGAAACCTCTCCTTTCTTGTGACTCTCCTCTTCCCTCAGACGGATTTTTAAGTATTGATCTGCTGTTCTTTTGGGCGCTCAAATTTTTTAAGGGATTTGGCAAAGTTTTTGGAGGTCGCTGATTTTGTATCTCAACACTGAAAATTTTTTAAAAATTAAGCAAAAATTCTTACAACCCAAATCGGCGCGAGGCCATAACGGCGCGAAGCCATAACTTGCTGGAAAATAAAAGACCCTTATCAATTTTGGTACCAAACTCCCTATCTCAATGTGAGGAATCGTTTGATACTAAATTTGGTCGGATTCGCAAATCTTGAAGTAAGTTATGGCTTTGCGCCGTTATGGCTGTGCGCCGTTTTGGGAGTGTCCCAGTAAAAAATTCTTCAAAAATATACTCGTTTGTGTAACACACTTCACCATCTTTATTTTTTTCGTTGTTTTGAGGCATTGGTGAAGAACGAGGACCATAAGAATAAGATACTGATAAAGGCGATGAATGAGGCACAAAATTACCGTGAGGCACAGATGCCATCTAAATTCTAGAAATGCTTAAATTTAAGAAGTAAACACCTTAAAAAAGTTTGAAAATTAAAAAAATAATAAAAGATTGATGGAATGACCAAAATATTTTGACTATATTCTTTAAAATTTTTTAGACTACAATTGGATATACAACAAGAGTTAAAAAGTAGAATGGGTAACAATTAGTGTTCGGCAAATGGATTTTTCCGATACCAGAGTAGTACCGAAAAGTACTGGTATTGAAAAGTACCGACGAAAAATTTTCGGGTACATCCCATAAAAGCGCGAACGAAGAGCGCAGGCCGAAAAGGTGCAAGGCCAAAACGGCGCAAAGAGTGACCGATCGTGTTATCATTCAAGTGATCTACCGTGAGAGTGATCAATTGATCTCGAGTGATCAACCTTTTTGTGATCGATCTGACCATAGTAATCGATCAAGAAATACTAACCATCTTTGGTTAGAATGATCATTCGAATTGATCAAATTGTCCAATAAGGTTTTGCGCACAGAGGGAAAATTGTTCAATCAAAGAGGAAGATTGTTCCACCATTAAAAAAATTTTCCAACAACGAGAAGGTTGTTCAGACAACGGGGGATGTTGATTTGAAAGGGGCATTATACCGTAAATATAAGGATATATTTGGGGGATTTGAAAGGGGAATAATACCGGAAATCCCTCTAAATTAGGGACCTTGGGTGCGAAGAAAGTAAGGATATATTTGGGGGATTTGAGAGGGGAATAATACCGGGAATCCCTCTAAATTAGGGACCTTGGGATAGAAGAATATAAGGATATATTTGGGGGATTTGAGAGGGGAATAATACCGGGAATCCCTCTAAATTAGGGACCTTGGGATAGAAGAATATAAGGATATATTTGGGGGATTTGAGAGGGGAATAATACCGGGAAACCCTCTAAATTAGGGACCTTGGGATAGAAGAATATAAGGATATATTTGGGGGATTTGAGAGGGGAATAATACCGGGAAACCCTCTAAATTAGGGACCTTGGGATAGAAGAATATAAGGATATATTTGGGGGATTTGAGAGGGGAATAATACCGGGAATCCCTCTAAATTAGGGACCTTGGGTGCGAAGAAAGTAAGGATATATTTGGGGGATTTGAGAGGGGAATAATACCGGGAATCCCTCTAAATTAGGGACCTTGGGATAGAAGAATATAAGGATATATTTGGGGGATTTGAGAGGGGAATAATACCGGGAATCCCTCTAAATTAGGGACCTTGGGATAGAAGAATATAAGGATATATTTGGGGGATTTGAGAGGGGAATAATACCGGGAATCCCTCTAAATTAGGGACCTTGGGATAGAAGAATATAAGGATATATTTGGGGGATTTGAGAGGGGAATAATACCGGGAATCCCTCTAAATTAGGGACCTTGGGATAGAAGAATATAAGGATATATTTGGGGGATTTGAGAGGGGAATAATACCGGGAATCCCTCTAAATTAGGGACCTTGGGATAGAAGAATATAAGGATATATTTGGGGGATTTGAGAGGGGAATAATACCGGGAATCCCTCTAAATTAGGGACCTTGGGATAGAAGAATATAAGGATATATTTGGGGGATTTGAGAGGGGAATAATACCGGGAAACCCTCTAAATTAGGGACCTTGGGATAGAAGAATATAAGGATATATTTGGGGGATTTGAGAGGGGAATAATACCGGGAATCCCTCTAAATTAGGGACCTTGGGATAGAAGAATATAAGGATATATTTGGGGGATTTGAGAGGGGAATAATACCGGGAAACCCTCTAAATTAGGGACCTTGGGAGGCCCTTGTCCAGTTCATGCGTCCCATGAAAATTTATGCGTCCAATGAAGATTTATGAGTCCCATAAAAATTTACGCGTCCCATGAAAATTTATGAGTCCCAAAAATAGTTTATGCGTCCCATAATAATTTATGCGTCCCAAAAATAATTTATGCGTCCCATAAAAATTTATGCGTCCCATGAAATAAATTGAAAAATCTTTTGTTAATCAATAATACTGTTCTTTGTTAATCAAATACGGTATTTCCTAAAGTAATACTCCCCCTGAATTATTACTCCCTCCTTAAATAATACTCCCCTTTGGAGGAGGGTTAAAAAATAGTACCCCCCCCTGAATTAGTACTCCCCCTAAAATATTTTTCCCCTATATTTGAAAAAATATTAAGAGACTCATTGAATTATTTTATTTATTCTAACATATGTAAGTAGCGTTGTAGGTTTCACTTGATTCTTCGATAAACAAAACCGAACAGCTCTCGCTTAACCGAAATTTTAACCTAAAATTTTTCAGGATTAAAGAGATATAATCCGATTAATTGGTGGGTAAAAGAGGATTTTGGAGATATAAAGGGATCGATATAGGATGATAAAATGGGTTCTGGATTGATCAAGTGGGATTTAAAAGATATTATCGGATTAAGATTTGATAAAGGAATTTTAGGGAATAATGAATATCTATCATATTTGAATATTTTTTCAATTCATTTCATGGGACGCATAAATAATTTTTGGGACGCATAAATTTTTATGGGACGCATAAATTATTTTTGGGACGCATAAATTTATATGGGACGCATAAATTATTTTTGGGACGCATAAATTTTTATGGGACTCATAAATTCTCTTGGGACGCATAAATCTTCATGGGACGCATGAACTGGACAAGAGCCCCTTGGGATAGAAGAATATAAGGATATATTTGGGGGATTTGAGAGGGGAATAATACCGGGAAACCCTCTAAATTAGGGACCTTGGGATAGAAGAATATAAGGATATATTTGGGGGATTTGAGAGGGGAATAATACCGGGAATCCCTCTAAATTAGGGACCTTGGGATAGAAGAATATAAGGATATATTTGGGGGATTTGAGAGGGGAATAATACCGGGAATCCCTCTAAATTAGGGACCTTGGGATAGAAGAATATAAGGATATATTTGGGGGATTTGAGAGGGGAATAATACCGGGAAACCCTCTAAATTAGGGACCTTGGGATAGAAGAATATAAGGATATATTTGGGGGATTTGAGAGGGGAATAATACCGGGAAACCCTCTAAATTAGGGACCTTGGGATAGAAGAATATAAGGATATATTTGGGGGATTTGAGAGGGGAATAATACCGGGAATCCCTCTAAATTAGGGACCTTGGGATAGAAGAATATAAGGATATATTTGGGGGATTTGAGAGGGGAATAATACCGGGAATCCCTCTAAATTAGGGACCTTGGGATAGAAGAATATAAGGATATATTTGGGGGATTTGAGAGGGGAATAATACCGGGAATCCCTCTAAATTAGGGACCTTGGGATAGAAGAATATAAGGATATATTTGGGGGATTTGAGAGGGGAATAATACCGGGAAACCCTCTAAATTAGGGACCTTGGGATAGAAGAATATAAGGATATATTTGGGGGATTTGAGAGGGGAATAATACCGGGAATCCCTCTAAATTAGGGACCTTGGGATAGAAGAATATAAGGATATATTTGGGGGATTTGAGAGGGGAATAATACCGGGAATCCCTCTAAATTAGGGACCTTGGGATAGAAGAATATAAGGATATATTTGGGGGATTTGAGAGGGGAATAATACCGGGAATCCCTCTAAATTAGGGACCTTGGGATAGAAGAATATAAGGATATATTTGGGGGATTTGAGAGGGGAATACCGGGAAACCCTCTAAATTAGGGACCTTGGGATAGAAGAATATAAGGATATATTTGGGGGATTTGAGAGGGGAATAATACCGGGAATCCCTCTAAATTAGGGACCTTGGGATAGAAGAATATAAGGATATATTTGGGGGATTTGAGAGGGGAATAATACCGGGAATCCCTCTAAATTAGGGACCTTGGGATAGAAGAATATAAGGATATATTTGGGGGATTTGAGAGGGGAATAATACCGGGAAACCCTCTAAATTAGGGACCTTGGGATAGAAGAATATAAGGATATATTTGGGGGATTTGAGAGGGGAATAATACCGGGAAACCCTCTAAATTAGGGACCTTGGGATAGAAGAATATAAGGATATATTTGGGGGATTTGAGAGGGGAATAATACCGGGAATCCCTCTAAATTAGGGACCTTGGGATAGAAGAATATAAGGATATATTTGGGGGATTTGAGAGGGGAATAATACCGGGAATCCCTCTAAATTAGGGACCTTGGGATAGAAGAATATAAGGATATATTTGGGGGATTTGAGAGGGGAATAATACCGGGAATCCCTCTAAATTAGGGACCTTGGGATAGAAGAATATAAGGATATATTTGGGGGATTTGAGAGGGGAATAATACCGGGAATCCCTCTAAATTAGGGACCTTGGGATAGAAGAATATAAGGATATATTTGGGGGATTTGAGAGGGGAATAATACCGGGAATCCCTCTAAATTAGGGACCTTGGGATAGAAGAATATAAGGATATATTTGGGGGATTTGAGAGGGGAATAATACCGGAAATCCCTCTAAATTAGGGACCTTGGGTGCGAAGAAAGTAAGGATATATTTGGGGGATTTGAGAGGGGAATAATACCGGGAATCCCTCTAAATTAGGGACCTTGGGATAGAAGAATATAAGGATATATTTGGGGGATTTGAGAGGGGAATAATACCGGGAATCCCTCTAAATTAGGGACCTTGGGATAGAAGAATATAAGGATATATTTGGGGGATTTGAGAGGGGAATAATACCGGGAATCCCTCTAAATTAGGGACCTTGGGATAGAAGAATATAAGGATATATTTGGGGGATTTGAGAGGGGAATAATACCGGGAAACCCTCTAAATTAGGGACCTTGGGATAGAAGAATATAAGGATATATTTGGGGGATTTGAGAGGGGAATAATACCGGGAATCCCTCTAAATTAGGGACCTTGGGATAGAAGAATATAAGGATATATTTGGGGGATTTGAGAGGGGAATAATACCGAGAATCCCTCTAAATTAGGGACCTTGGGATAGAAGAATATAAGGATATATTTGGGGGATTTGAGAGGGGAATAATACCGGGAATCCCTCTAAATTAGGGACCTTGGGATAGAAGAATATAAGGATATATTTGGGGGATTTGAGAGGGGAATAATACCGGGAATCCCTCTAAATTAGGGACCTTGGGATAGAAGAATATAAGGATATATTTGGGGGATTTGAGAGGGGAATAATACCGGGAAACCCTCTAAATTAGGGACCTTGGGATAGAAGAATATAAGGATATATTTGGGGGATTTGAGAGGGGAATAATACCGGGAAACCCTCTAAATTAGGGACCTTGGGATAGAAGAATATAAGGATATATTTGGGGGATTTGAGAGGGGAATAATACCGGGAATCCCTCTAAATTAGGGACCTTGGGATAGAAGAATATAAGGATATATTTGGGGGATTTGAGAGGGGAATAAGGGGTCACTTTAGTACGTGGGTGCAGGCTTTAAATTACAAATGTTATATCATTTGAGAGAGCTAGTCGAGCTGAGTCGAATGCCACCAAAATTAGCTCTAGGAAAAATTTTTGAACCGAGATACAGGCGATTGAAAATCGAAAAACCATAGGGGGGACCAAGCACTTTTTTGGGGTGAAAAATTCGAAAATGCAAATGATACTTCATTCGAAAGAGCTCGTCGAGCTGAGTCGAATGACACCAAAATCAACGGAATCCGACTTGAATGAACCGAGATATAGACCCCTAAAAATCGAAGGTCCAAAAGGGCGATTTTTGGAATAAAAAATTTTTTATACAAATAATACCTCATTCGAAAGAGCTCGACGAGCTGAGGCAAATGACACCAAAATCACCGTGATTGAAGAAGATTGGACAAAGTTATGACACAAAAAACAAAAAAACCTAAACCTATGGGGCGTAGGCGAGGCGCTTGTGCAAAACCCCGCGCTTCGCGCGGGGTTTTGCGGCACGCGCCTCGCGGGGAGTCTACGGGCGCTGGGTCTGGGCTCGTAACATAAACCTATTCCTAAATCCCTTGCTCTGGACGTATTTGGGGCCTCCGTAGCAACAGAAATCTCAACAGATGCCATAGGTAAGGAGCTAAAATAAAAGATCATAACTTTGTCCAATCAAGTCGGATTCCGTTGATTTTGGTGTCATTCGACTCAGCTCGACGAGCTCTTTCGAATGAGGTATAATTTGCATTTTCGAATTTTTCACCCCAAAAAAGTGCTTGGTCCCCCCTATGGTTTTTCGATTTTCAATCGCCTGTATCTCGGTTCAAAATTTTTTCCTAGAGCTAATTTTGGTGGCATTCGACTCAGCTCGACTAGCTCTTTCAAATGATATAACATTTGTAATTTAAAGCCTGCACCCACGTACTAAAGTACAGCCGGGAATAATACCGGGAATCCCTCTAAATTAGGGACCTTGGGATAGAAGAATATAAGGATATATTTGGGGGATTTGAGAGGGGAATAATACCGGGAATCCCTCTAAATTAGGGACCTTGGGATAGAAGAATATAAGGATATATTTGGGGGATTTGAGAGGGGAATAATACCGGGAATCCCTCTAAATTAGGGACCTTGGGATAGAAGAATATAAGGATATATTTGGGGGATTTGAGAGGGTAATAATACCGGGAAACCCTCTAAATTTGGGACCTTGGGATAGAAGAATATAAGGATATATTTGGGGGATTTGAGAGGGGAATAATACCGGGAATCCCTCTAAATTAGGGACCTTGGGATAGAAGAATATAAGGATATATTTGGGGGATTTGAGAGGGGAATAATACCGAGAATCCCTCTAAATTAGGGACCTTGGGATAGAAGAATATAAGGATATATTTGGGGGATTTGAGAGGGGAATAATACCGGGAATCCCTCTAAATTAGGGACCTTGGGATAGAAGAATATAAGGATATATTTGGGGGATTCGAGAGGGGAATAATACCGGGAATCCCTCTAAATTAGGGACCTTGGGATAGAAGAATATAAGGATATATTTGGGGGATTTGAGAGGGGAATAATACCGGGAATCCCTCTAAATTAGGGACCTTGGGATAGAAGAATATAAGGATATATTTGGGGGATTTGAGAGGGGAATAATACCGGGAATCCCTCTAAATTAGGGACCTTGGGATAGAAGAATATAAGGATATATTTGGGGGATTTGAGAGGGGAATAATACCGGGAAACCCTCTAAATTAGGGACCTTGGGATAGAAGAATATAAGGATATATTTGGGGGATTTGAGAGGGGAATAATACCGGGAATCCCTCTAAATTAGGGACCTTGGGATAGAAGAATATAAGGATATATTTGGGGGATTTGAGAGGGGAATAATACCGGGAATCCCTCTAAATTAGGGACCTTGGGATAGAAGAATATAAGGATATATTTGGGGATTTGAGAGGGGAATAATACCGGGAATCCCTCTAAATTAGGGACCTTGGGATAGAAGAATATAAGGATATATTTGGGGGATTTGAGAGGGGAATAATACCGGGAATCCCTCTAAATTAGGGACCTTGGGATAGAAGAATATAAGGATATATTTGGGGGATTTGAGAGGGGAATAATACCGGGAATCCCTCTAAATTAGGGACCTTGGGATAGAAGAATATAAGGATATATTTGGGGGATTTGAGAGGGGAATAATACCGGGAATCCCTCTAAATTAGGGACCTTGGGATAGCAGAATATAAGGATATATTTGGGGGATTTGAGAGGGGAATAATACCGGGAATCCCTCTAAATTAGGGACCTTGGGATAGAAGAATATAAGGATATATTTGGGGGATTTGAGAGGGGAATAATACCGGGAATCCCTCTAAATTAGGGACCTTGGGATAGAAGAATATAAGGATATATTTGGGGGATTTGAGAGGGGAATAATACCGGGAATCCCTCTAAATTAGGGACCTTGGGATAGAAGAATATAAGGATATATTTGGGGGATTTGAGAGGGGAATAATACCGGGAATCCCTCTAAATTAGGGACCTTGGGATAGAAGAATATAAGGATATATTTGGGGGATTCGAGAGGGGAATAATACCGGGAATCCCTCTAAATTAGGGACCTTGGGATAGAAGAATATAAGGATATATTTGGGGGATTTGAGAGGGGAATAATACCGGGAATCCCTCTAAATTAGGGACCTTGGGATAGAAGAATATAAGGATATATTTGGGGGATTTGAAAGGGGAATAATACCGGGAATCCCTCTAAATTAGGGACCTTGGGATAGAAGAATATAAGGATATATTTGGGGGATTTGAGAGGGGAATAATACCGGGAATCCCTCTAAATTAGGGACCTTGGGATAGAAGAATATAAGGATATATTTGGGGGATTTGAGAGGGGAATAATACCGGGAATCCCTCTAAATTAGGGACCTTGGGATAGAAGAATATAAGGATATATTTGGGGGATTTGAGAGGGGAATAATACCGGGAATCCCTCTAAATTAGGGACCTTGGGATAGAAGAATATAAGGATATATTTGGGGGATTTGAGAGGGGAATAATACCGAGAATCCCTCTAAATTAGGGACCTTGGGATAGAAGAATATAAGGATATATTTGGGGGATTTGAGAGGGGAATAATACCGGGAATCCCTCTAAATTAGGGACCTTGGGATAGAAGAATATAAGGATATATTTGGGGGATTCGAGAGGGGAATAATACCGGGAATCCCTCTAAATTAGGGACCTTGGGATAGAAGAATATAAGGATATATTTGGGGGATTTGAGAGGGGAATAATACCGGGAATCCCTCTAAATTAGGGACCTTGGGATAGAAGAATATAAGGATATATTTGGGGGATTTGAGAGGGGAATAATACCGAGAATCCCTCTAAATTAGGGACCTTGGGATAGAAGAATATAAGGATATATTTGGGGGATTTGAGAGGGGAATAATACCGGGAATCCCTCTAAATTAGGGACCTTGGGATAGAAGAATATAAGGATATATTTGGGGGATTCGAGAGGGGAATAATACCGGGAATCCCTCTAAATTAGGGACCTTGGGATAGAAGAATATAAGGATATATTTGGGGGATTTGAGAGGGGAATAATACCGGGAATCCCTCTAAATTAGGGACCTTGGGATCAGAGGTGTTTCGAAACAAAAAAATCTTCGAAAATCGGAAATCGAAAATCGAAATAAATCCAAAAATATCGAAATCGAAAATCGAAAATATTTTTCAAAATCTTCGAAATCGAAAATCGGAAATCGAAAGAAAAATAACCTCGAAAATCGAAAAACGAAAATCGAAAAAAATTTTACTAAAAAATTGGAAAATAAATTTTTGTTACATGTGTTAGGTCTCATTTGGAACTTTTGCTTGAATTCTAAGGAATTGGGGAAAACTAATGACTAGAATCAGTGACTAGAATAGGCCGCTTTGCTCATAGGGTTGGCGGTACAGGCGTAGAGTTCCGGCATGGGGGTGGGCTTCCAAATCCACTTTAATTCAAGCAAATCCTCCAATATACCGGAGCCGAAGCATAATATTGTTAATAGATCAGGGATTTCTCCGATTAGCGCCGCAGGCGAAAAATTTGAAAATTTTGGAAGATCCTTAAGCCTAATTTCTTCCTTTTTCTACGCCGCAGGCGAAAATTTTTTAAATTTATGATGGCCGATAAGTCAGAATTCCTACTTTTTGGCGCCAAAAATTCAAATTTTTTCAAAAATTCGAAAATCGGAAATCGAAAATATCACAAAATTTCGAAAATCGGAAATCGAAAATCGAAAGGAAAAAACCCTCGAAAATCGAAAATCGAAATTTCGAAACAGCTCTGCTTGGGATAGAAGAATATAAGGATATATTTGGGGGATTTGAGAGGGGAATAATACCGGGAATCCCTCTAAATTAGGGACCTTGGGATAGAAGAATATAAGGATATATTTGGGGGATTTGAGAGGGGAATAATACCGGGAAACCCTCTAAATTAGGGACCTTGGGATAGAAGAATATAAGGATATATTTGGGGGATTTGAGAGGGGAATAATACCGGGAATCCCTCTAAATTAGGGACCTTGGGATAGAAGAATATAAGGATATATTTGGGGGATTTGAAAGGGGAATAATACCGGGAATCCCTCTAAATTAGGGACCTTGGGATAGAAGAATATAAGGATATATTTGGGGGATTTGAAAGGGGAATAATACCGGGAATCCCTCTAAATTAGGGACCTTGGGATAGAAGAATATAAGGATATATTTGGGGGATTTGAGAGGGGAATAATACCGGGAATCCCTCTAAATTAGGGACCTTGGGATAGAAGAATATAAGGATATATTTGGGGGATTTGAGAGGGGAATAATACCGGGAATCCCTCTAAATTAGGGACCTTGGGATAGAAGAATATAAGGATATATTTGGGGGATTTGAAAGGGGAATAATACCGGGAATCCCTCTAAATTAGGGACCTTGGGATAGAAGAATATAAGGATATATTTGGGGGATTTGAAAGGGGAATAATACCGGGAATCCCTCTAAATTAGGGACCTTGGGATAGAAGAATATAAGGATATATTTGGGGGATTTGAAAGGGGAATAATACCGGGAATCCCTCTAAATTAGGGACCTTGGGATAGAAGAATATAAGGATATATTTGGGGGATTTGAGAGGGGAATAATACCGAGAATCCCTCTAAATTAGGGACCTTGGGATAGAAGAATATAAGGATATATTTGGGGGATTTGAGAGGGGAATAATACCGGGAATCCCTCTAAATTAGGGACCTTGGGATAGAAGAATATAAGGATATATTTGGTGGATTCGAGGGGAATAATACCGGGAATCCCTCTAAATTAGGGACCTTGGGATAGAAGAATATAAGGATATATTTGGGGGATTTGAGAGGGGAATAATACCGGGAATCCCTCTAAATTAGGGACCTTGGGATAGAAGAATATAAGGATATATTTGGGGGATTTGAGAGGGGAATAATACCGGGAATCCCTCTAAATTAGGGACCTTGGGATAGAAGAATATAAGGATATATTTGGGGGATTTGAGAGGGGAATAATACCGGGAAACCGTCTAAATTAGGGACCTTGGGATAGAAGAATATAAGGATATATTTGGGGGATTTGAGAGGGGAATAATACCGGGAATCCCTCTAAATTAGGGACCTTGGGATAGAAGAATATAAGGATATATTTGGGGGATTTGAGAGGGGAATAATACCGGGAATCCCTCTAAATTAGGGACCTTGGGATAGAAGAATATAAGGATATATTTGGGGGATTTGAGAGGGGAATAATACCGGGAATCCCTCTAAATTAGGGACCTTGGGATAGAAGAATATAAGGATATATTTGGGGGATTTGAGAGGGGAATAATACCGGGAAACCGTCTAAATTAGGGACCTTGGGATAGAAGAATATAAGGATATATTTGGGGGATTTGAGAGGGGAATAATACCGGGAATCCCTCTAAATTAGGGACCTTGGGATAGAAGAATATATTGGGGGATTTGAGAGGGGAATAATACCGGGAAACCCTCTAAATTAGGGACCTTGGGATAGAAGAATATATTGGGGGATTTGAGAGGGGAATAATACCGGGAAACCGTCTAAATTAGGGACCTTGGGATAGAAGAATATAAGGATATATTTGGGGGATTTGAGAGGGGAATAATACCGGGAATCCCTCTAAATTAGGGACCTTGGGATAGAAGAATATATTGGGGGATTTGAGAGGGGAATAATACCGGGAAACCCTCTAAATTAGGGACCTTGGGATAGAAGAATATAAGGATATATTTGGGGGATTTGAGAGGGGAATAATACCGGGAATCCCTCTAAATTAGGGACCTTGGGATAGAAGAATATAAGGATATATTTGGGGGATTTGAAAGGGGAATAATACCGGGAATCCCTCTAAATTAGGGACCTTGGGATAGAAGAATATAAGGATATATTTGGGGGATTTGAAAGGGGAATAATACCGGGAATCCCTCTAAATTAGGGACCTTGGGATAGAAGAATATAAGGATATATTTGGGGGATTTGAGAGGGGAATAATACCGGGAATCCCTCTAAATTAGGGACCTTGGGATAGAAGAATATAAGGATATATTTGGGGGATTTGAGAGGGGAATAATACCGGGAATCCCTCTAAATTAGGGACCTTGGGATAGAAGAATATAAGGATATATTTGGGGGATTTGAGAGGGGAATAATACCGGGAATCCCTCTAATCTGGTACGAAGGCCGATTTGTAGGATTTACAAAGTAAGCAACCAATACAAAACAAAAACTACATTAGAGAAATATGTTTTCCGTTTTGTTCATCTTTCTTAACTTTATTTTTCGCTCCAACATTCAAATTTTCTTCAGACAGAATTATAGGGTACGGAGGAAAGAAAAAAGGAACATCGCAAGAATAAATCTTTAAACAGAAATTTTTACAAGATTTTTTAAATTTAAAAACCGACCCTTTCCAAAGCATCCTCACAGCTTCTAGCAGTATTTAATGCATCAAAGAGTTGTTTAATTCCTCTTGTAAGCGAAGTATTATTACCGCTAAAAGCACTTAATACCTCCCACGGATCAGTTACTTGCATTTGTAGAATACGGAAGTAGCCCATTTTGCCGATAGTTGCTTCTCTTAAAATTTAATCATGTCTCAAATATTGGAACTTATTTACCTTAATACCCACCACATTTATTCGCAAGCCCAAAATGGTCAAAATCGCTTGGTCTCAACGGTGGCCTGGCATTTATCCGCAGTGACATAGGTGTACACCAGGGGTGTGCCAGTTTCGCCGTTTAAAATTTGTTTCGCACACAGTGACATAGGTATTGCTGGTTTGCGAATAAGTGGGGTAGGTACCCAAAGTTACGTCCTCAACATTTAAATTTTAAGAAATGTCCTCACCGACTAACAGGCCAAATATTACGATCCGGCAAAATAAGTTCGAACACCACGTCCTGTCCGGGCCCAATTAATCCAACATTAGGAGAAGCCATTAAAGGAAGATAGGCCTTTGCAAGTTTTGCAAGTTGTTCTTGTGACAGAAAAGGATCTCTAGGCTAAAGAAAAAATTTCTTTTAAACAGATTAAAACAACTCTAAAATATACTAAAGATCGACCTGGGTCTGGACCAAGGACTGGGTTTTTTCTGTACCCAGAATTCAGGAACATGCATTTTTTGACCTTCCTGGGGTTTTCCTGGGCCTGCGGTTTTCCTGGGCCTGCGGTTTTCCTGGATCCGACCCAGGTTAATAAATCAAACCCCAGAGTCCAGGAACAGGTCCAGACTTTTCAAAAATCTCGATCTCTAACATACCTCACAATGTTGCACTTTAAAGACAATCCATTCATGCTTTGAATCGTTATGCAAAGTGATAGGAATGAATTGTGACTTCTTATAAGAGTTTCTGCCGTTAAAGGCTGCAATACTGAAAAAAGAGAATTCTGTAAAATTTCTAAAAATTCAACTCTGCCAAGGCCCAATTAAGAGTTTTTTACTTGGAACAGCACATTCACACAATTCCCATGTAGTTTCTCCTTGTTCATCAACAAACATAATTGACTGAAGAGAATCCGTAGTATATGGCAACGCTTGACGCGGCAATCCGAAAAATGCTCGCCTTAGAAAGTTCATAATGATTGTGGAGATTGTTAAGTTTGAAAGAAGGAATGAATTTTAAATTTTAAAAAGGATTGTGGAGTCTACTAACCTCTGATGGCTTTTTTACTTCCTCCAGTCTCTTTATATAAAGAGGTTCCCAATCCATTGACTGATTGCCGCTAATATCTCGTGCTTCAAGCATTTGAATAAAGATCGATTCAAGGCCATTATAGTCGGATAATTGCTTGTAGGTTAAAGTACGGAGGTAGTCCATAATTGATCTGAATGCAAGTGGACAACCCTGAAAAGTTTACACATTTTTGTGTGAATTAAATTAGGTAACCTTCAAAACTGCAGCATGTTCTCTATTCTCCTGACCGAACCAAGGCAGGGAACCGTTGTTCAAATCAACCATCATATAGACGAGAGACCAGAGATCGTCATGACGGCCAAGCTCGACACGTTTATGCGCTGAAAATGAAAAATTTTTTACTCAACCCAAGTAAAAGAACACACCATTCAAACTACAATAGCCTGGAGTTCCACGGAAGGGCACATCCATTCTAGGCTTCCTCAAATTCTTTGTTGCCCTCTTTCTCAATGACCGTGACAGTCCAAAATCAATCAGATAAACTCTTTTCTGATTTTGTCGGTCAATGGCAAAATTAGACGGCTTGACGTCTCTATGAACGTAATAAATGCTGTGAAGAAAGGCAATTCCCTGTAAATGAAGGGAAAATATTAATATACGAGAAGTATCCCTACCGTAAACCAATTCGAAGGACGGTCCCAGTTGTGAACTTGAATTTATCTCTTTTGTCCTGCAAATCACTTATAGACTTGCCTAGAAGGGCCATAACAAGTGCATGAAATGACAGGTCCTTTGGTGAAAAATAAAAAAATTTTTTGGAAAATTTGGGTAAAATAAGTTCAAAAAACTCACACGAGCATTTTCCATATTCAATAAATTTTGCAGTGTAGACAGTAAACTGTAGCTGCTTGAGAACGTGCGCTTCTAAAGGAGGGAGTTGATCTCGTCTCTTCTGGTTCGTTCGTTCAAGTTTCATTGCGTGATATTCGCCACTTTTTGTTTTGACCTTGTAGACAACACCACAGCCGCCTGAAAATTTTTTTCGGATTTTTCAACAAAAAAATTCAAAAAACTAACCAGAACCCAAAGTCTCTTCCACCCTATATTGTCCAATGTTGACACCGATAGGTATGCTGATGATATCACTACATGAGGGGGCTTCTGCCTCTTCCTTCCACTCTGCCACCCCCAGGTTTCTTTTCAACTTTTGCCCCATCCGCTTCCAAGGTAGGTATCTTCTTTGGTGTCTCAGCCTTCATTTCCTTCTTGGCTTTGCCCAACTTCTTTACTAGGGACTTAACGAGTTCGTCTTCTGAATTTGAGGCCTTTGCCTTCTTCGTCGACTTCTTCTTGCTGCAATGGATACATGAATAAGCCGGCAGAAGTATTGAAAATAGGAGAAATGCCAACGCGAGTAGAGATGAGTCGATGTAGACATAGTCTTGATGCATTTTAGGTGAAATAATGGCAATTTATTTTGGAGAGAAAAGGATGAGGATGAAAAAGAAGGGCTTTTATAGTAAAACTTGGATAAATTATAAAAATTAATTTGTGTTGCTAAACAAATGTAAATTATTATTTTTTAATAGAAAAGTTAAAAAGCTTGTATTCAGCCCTAATTAGAACGAAAAAACAAAAGAATTTCCTAACTAAGAAAAAAAATTAAAGCTAGAGGAGGTTAAGAAATGAGGGAATGAGAAAATTTGATGGGGACGAAAAAAAAACAATTTTAATGGTATGTTTTGAAAACATTTGTAAATATTCTGATTTTTAAGCAAAACAAAAATCCTGATTTTTGGTCAGACTAAAAAAAATCGACTAATTTAAATTCATTTAGTAATTTTAATTCCTAAAAAAACAAAAACTCTGATAAAATTACTAAGTATATGTTAAAATACAGATACTGATTTTCATTAACAAAAACACATTTAAACACAAAATTTATTTACAGACACAAACAATAGTTTACATATTGTAAAAACAATATAGGTGTGGAAGAGAAAGAATTATGTATAAACACTACAACCACAATATAATTAGGATAATATATACAAAAGGACAAATGCCTAGAAAGTTTTTTTGTATAAACATAATGCCATAAATATATATAAACCGTCCAATATATAAATAAGCTATGAATAAGAACAATAGCTAAGGACGGAAATGGCAAAAGAAAAGTGAATTTAGAACAATTACTATCACTTAATATATACATACAAGCCTATATACAGAAAGAGAAAAAGAAGAGAAGAAGGATAATTTTACATAAGACGGCAAAGCAAAGTTGTTTTGAAAGATGTTCAGAATGTTTTCTCTTTCATTTTGAATTGAAAAGAATTTATTTTTAGCGATAAAAAGGGGGAGATATTTGGCCCTTCAAAATTCTCAAAATTTTCGCCTGCGGCGCAGAAAAGGAAGATTTTTGGCTTGCAAGCCAAAAATTCTCAAACGCCTGCAGGGCATAAAAAACATTTTTCACGATTTACTCCAATCCTCAGATATCCCTCTTAATACCTACACCTAGATCCCACGATAAAATATTAGTAAATGACTTTCGGAGCTCAGAGTACCCCGAGAATTAACGAAGCGATTTTAAAAAGGTCGGGGCACTCCCCGGATTTTTACTTATTCCCTGGCCTGTTTATAATTCAAAAAATAATATTTTTGGAATTCTTTAATTCCGTTCTTTCAAAACAACACTGCTAAAGTGTGGATTTTTTAAACAAATTTTTCTTCCATCTATATTCTTCTCATTATTTATGTCCCAAATATTATTTATTGTTGCCCTCACTTGACGAACTGCTACTCTAAAATAAGATTATGTACATTAATAAAATTAGGTTAGTATCTTACTGGAGCACTGCCAACCTCTACACTCTCATAAGTGTTTTGTTGGGTGGATTTGGTATTCCTCTTGTTAGATTTTTGAGAACATTTGTTTTCATCATTAGAAGTTTTTTTGTTATTGGTAGACTGTTTTGGTTTCCCCTGCGACGTTTTACGATGTTTGTGTGAACTTTTATTTTTTGGTTTCCCTTGCGACGTTTTATGATGTTTGTTTGAGCTTTTTACATGTTTGGTATCCTTTGGTTTCCCCTGCGACGTTTTACGATGTTTGTGTGAACTTTTATTTTTTGGTTTCCCTTGCGACGTTTTGTGATGTTTGTGTGCACTATTTACATGTTTGGTATCCTTTGGTTTCCCCTGCGACGTTTTACGATGTTTGTGTGAGCTTTTTCCAGATTTTGGTGTTTTACAACTTTCTTCTTTAGGGGTGCTTTTTAGAAGTTTTGTAGGAGTTTCAGAACTTTGTTCTTTGGGGCTGCTTTTGAGAGGTTTTGGAGGAGTTTTAGAACTCTGTTCTTTAGGGCTGCTTTTGAGAGGTTTTTGTGTTTTAGCAATTTTTTCTTCTTTTGGACTTTGTTTTAGAGGTTTTTCTGTTTTAGGAATTTCTTCTTTCTTTCCTTTCTGTTCCTTTTTTGGTTTCTTTTTGTGTTTATCTTCATTATTATTTCCATCCTTCTCGCCCCACTTCCAGATGAAATCAAAAAACCCTAAATAAAAACATTTAAAAATTATTTTCTTAAACAATTAACCCATTCCGAAGCACGGCCTATAAGAAAACAAAAATTGAAGTAACAAAAACACAAATAGGTAATTTGACAGAAATGTTTGTTTGGTATTGACAATGAGAAGGTGGGCTGACTTAAGTTAGATGGCTTTTATACTAAAATATTTCCTGAAATAAAGCCCACTTTCCCATATAAGACTACTAACTTAGGGGATTTGTATGTCGTATCTTACACTTACCACAATCTTATTCAGTCTTCATATATACAAACACATCAATTAGCATCAACAATATCTAGCCTAAAGATGATAATCCATAGGAAATTCAACAAATGGTTCCCAGGAAATGTTTAAAAATTATTTCGATATCCCAAACGTGTACTTTTTGCCTTTAATTATCTCTTGAAAAATCGCTCAAAATTAAAAAAAATATTTTTCTTCTCTTCTTCATTCTTTTCTTCAATTTCTTCTCAAAGTAATTCATTCATTCCATCATCTTCTCTTATTCCAAATAAAATTTTTGAGATATCCTCAGCATTTTCTTTTGTTAGCAGACGACCATCATCTTTTGTTTTTTGTTGATGATGGTTCCAAACCATGACTCGAAAAAGTTTTTCCAAACGAGAAATTGAAGGCTTGTTTAAAGTGGATAATATTGCTTCATTCACTTCGTATGCAAGCATATTGCGTTGATTCAGACTCTTAAAAAAATTTTTTTTTAATTTAGTTCAAATTCTCTCCCTCCTTTTTTTAATTTTATCCCTCGTTAAATCAAAAAAAAATTTTTTTTGGGGGAGAAGAATGCTACAGCGATAAAAATAACGCCTCAAAATAACAAACAGAGGAATCAACATTTACTCTAATCCTGGTTAGAAAAATTTTTTTAGGAAAGACAACGGATGAGAACAGCCACATCAACCGATGGTTAATTGGATGGCCCTTAAACCTCAAAATTGAAGGAAGAAACTCTGGGTTGAGAGCAGAATCCGGTCCAATTCTCTTTAAAATGCTTCGTGCTATTCCCTAACACCCACCTTTATCAGACAAAAAAAGGAGCTGGGAGAAAAAAATCTTTAAAACTTAAAATGGCTCTTCTCCCTCCCAAAATCCCTCAAAATTAAAAAAAAATAAAAAAGAACCATTAGATATCCAAAAGGAGAAGTTTCTGGGTTATCAAAAGCAAGAAGTGCATATGTTTGTTCCAATTTCGCAAATAATTCTTGAGGAATATCCGAGCATTTGTCCGCTAGATTAGATTGGGCAAATGATAGAACTTTGTCAACTTCTCTGAAAAAAAATTAAAATTATTTTAGGAAAAAAATATTTGGGGTTCTAAAGACTGATAATTTAAGGTTCTTCTCCGTGTAGATTCTTCCCTTTTAGCCCTCTTCCCAGAAAAATTTAGTTAATTAATCTCTCATTTTCACTTGAAGGCCCATATTCGTCAAAGCTGGGATGGGTCGGGTAAAGAAAAGAAAGTCAAGACGAGTTTAAAAAAATTTTTCTTTGGATCGGTTTCGGGTCTAAAAAAATCAGAGCGCCTCGGATAACCTGACCCACCCCTAATCCCCGAAGGTCCAACCCCTCCTAACAATAAGATTCATTGGCCAAAATGATAAGATATCTTCTTGAGTTCACCTATACCCACCCTTAACTTTACCCACCACTACCTTTTTTCCCCTTAACACCACAAATTCCCTCTAAAATCTTCCCAAAAAATATTAAATTCAAATAAGCCTAAAAATCTCCCCAACCCCAATCCAAAATTAATTTAAAAAAACCTGACTTATTTCTAATTAATTCCACCAATTGTTGTCGTAACAATTTGAATTGAAGCTTTTGATTAGAGTTTAATAAATTCGGAGCAATTTCGCCAATCAATCGAATAGCAGTTTCAATATCTCCGTTTATTATACAATTATGAATAGCACTTCTTTCATTTAAAGTATCCACGTTTTTGGTATTTTCAAGTATTTTTTGATCAGACAAGTCATTCTTCTTTTGTTGATTAGTATCAGATGGAAGAGAAAGTTCAGCGTCTTTGATTAATAAATCGGCTGAAAGAGGGAAAATAAATTTTAAAAAAAATATATCTGACCCAGTTATATACACACAACCAAAAAATAGACACCTATTTAATATACGATTTTTTTAAATTTGTTAGGCTACTGGGTGGGGGCGCCTAAGCCGATAATCAGCCGAACTCCAAAAGTTAAAGACCCCTCATTTTAGAAAAAACAAATTTTTTAAACCCAAGGAGGCATCTAAAAATGAGATTTGACGGCACCAAACCCCCCCCCCCCCCCCAAAAGTAGTCAAAAATCCAAAAAAAAATAAAAATAAACCTGCTTCCTTATATCCACTAAATACCAAATATTCAATAACCAATTCGTGTAATTTAACTGAATTATATTCTTCATTAGCATCACCAAAATGATTGTTAAACCAAGCTTAAAGAAAAAATAATATAAAATTATTTAAAAAGAATTAAATTGTTTTTTCATATTTTTAAAAATAATATTTATTAAATAAAAAAATTTTCAACTTTTAAAAAAAATTTTAAATTATTTATTGATGGTTTTTAGATCAAAAAACAGCGATAACAAAACAATAGAAAACTGTAAGTGCCGAACCCTCAACACCTATTAAACGCAATCAATCGTTAACCAACTATTATTCAACTTATCCACCAATACATAACACAAACAACTTTATTTTAACTATCAAGTAGGATTCTAAAGAATTACCCAGTAACTAAAAATAATACGTAGACGCCTCTCAAGTTACAAAAAAATTTCAAAATTCAGAAAATTAAAAAATAAAATATATTAAAAAAATCTCAAAATTAAAAAAGAAAAAATATTAAAAAACCTACAAGATTCACCACCATCAAAGTCATCATCATTTGAACAAATTAACGACGGTAAACAACCAAAGGTTTCGTCACTATCCATTTTTAATTAGCTTCAGAGGAAAACCAAAACTGATTTTATTCAGAAAACAAAAAAATTTTTTTAATAACCCTAAAAATAATTTTAAAAATAAAAAAAAAATTTTAAGAATATTTAAATTGATAAAAACAATAAAAAAGAAAAAAATTTGAAAGAAATTTTTTATCCATTAATTTAATTAAAAAATATTTTCAAGGCCAAAAAATAAAATATAAATAAATTTATAAATTAGAAAAAAACAATTTTTTTTTTGAGAGAAAAAATAAATTTAAAATAAAATTAATTTTAAATTATTAAATTAAAAAAATAAAATTAAGTTTGAGACAATTATTAAAAAAAATAAACTTTTGCTCATTTTGTAAGGCCCAATTTTTTCATACAATAAGTTATTCCTTTTTCCTCAAATTCTGCTTTTGTTATCCATTGCTAAAAGAAAAAAGAAAAAATGTTTTTTATTTAACCGAGACAAAATTTTCAAGAAATTCTGTTTCTTTTCCTTTACCCTCCCAAAAAGTCCGCAAGTTTAGTCCGCAAGTCTTATAATTTATTTTATTAAAAAAAGAATATAAAGGAAGAGAAAAGGATGGAGAAACTCCATCAATTTCAGTAGTTATCAGTGTTTGAAATTTAAAATTTATTCGTACTTCATTTATTGAACTCATATACAGGTACGAGCACGACTATTTACTTCACAACACTGTCAACTACTAGAGGTCGGTATTTTCAAAAATCCTAAATCTGGATTTAGGTTAGTAATCTGGACAGAATCCTCAATCTTTAACCAGGAAAAATCCAGACTGGATCTAGATTCAGAACCGATCTCTACTAACTACAAATCTGGCGAGGTTTTACCCTCAACCTGTAGTTACACGAGTACTCACTTGGCAAGAGCTTTCAAACATTAATAGTTACCCGTTAAATATTTTTATAAAAAACAAAAAAATTTTCCCTTAAAAAACCCCCCAAAAAGATTTCTTATTTAATTTAAAATAACCTGATCATGATCTCGCATCAAATGAGCAAGCACAGCACCCCCCAGAAATACCAAATGTTTTCGTTTAGGAGGTGCATCAATTCGAATTTTGAATTTCTTAAAAATCGACACAAATTAATTTTTTTTCAAAATTTGTAAAAAAACCTGAAAGGCTTCCGTATTTCCCTTCAAAATCCTTTCCAGATATAATTGCTTTACTTCACGTTCCAACCGGGAAGGTAAGCCTGGGTACATTGTGGTGCCTCCAGAAAGGATTATACGTTTGTAAAATTCAAGGCGAGTGTCTAAAAAAGTTAAGAAAATTTTCAAAAAAATTTTCAAAAAAAAATTAAAAAAATTTTCCTAAATTTTTTGAAAATTTTCAAAATTAAAAAAAATTTTCAGAAATTTTTCAAAATTTTTTCAAAAAAATTTCACCCCTTACCAATATCTGCAGACTGTATAACTTGAAAAAGTAGTTCAGACAGTCCAAGTCTTTCAACATTAGCCAAGTGTGGCTGAAACAGAATTTCTGGTGCTTCAAACCGTTCAGCACCCAATTTTATATTTCGACCATCTGGAAGCTTGAATTCAATTTATCAGTTAAAAAGAAAAAAATCTAAAAAAACCGTGTAAGTTTCAGTCAAAACTGTTGTTTCCAGGGCAAGTTTTTGTTCCTTCTCTACATCGTATCTTTAAAAAATTTCTTTTAATAATTTTAAAAACACCAACAAAACTCACGCCACATAACAAAATTTTTCTTTTAATTGTCTAACAGTTTCAAAATCAGCAGAGCTGTTGAAAGCATATCCACGATATTGCAGAAGCTGAAAATTTTAGAAATAGTTAGAAAAAAGTATTAAAAAAATTTTTTCGAGACGTGGAAGCATTCTAGTGTTTCTCGTAATCCAAAGTGCCGAAATACTAACAAACAAGGACGTAGCTAGGGGGTCGAGTTGAAGGGGCTAAAATGGGGGTGCTTTGCGTTTACTTTGGCGTTCATAGCGCAAATTTTTTTGTCCATATATTTTTATTTTTTTACCACTGGCTAAGCTCTTACTACCAAACTGTAGAAATGACGTTATACAATATACCAAATACCCTAACTAAATTGTTTCAACAACGGGATGATGCCGTTACAAGAAATAGTTTGTTAAGATTTTGGCATTTATTTGGTTCCCAAAGATTCAATCCAAAATAAAAACCTTAATCAAATGTTTAGTAATATCTCTTCCAGCAACGTCCAATCTTCTTGTAAGATGACTTAAAGCAAATCCTTCGAAAACTGGACAAATATGAGTCACTCCATCACCGCTATCAATAACCACACCAGTATGGAGTCCTTGAGCGTAGAGAGTCAAAACTGCCTAAAAAATTTAGATTTTTAAGAAAAAACTTTTTAATCAAAAAGAAACCTGTACAGCAATAAAAACGGCATGAAAACCATACTGTTCAAACATAACTTCAAACATTTTTTCTCTGTTGCTGTGCGGATTTAGTGGAGGTTCAGTTAGCAGGAGTTTACAATCCTAGAGAAAAATTTCAAAAATTTTTTGAGTTAAAGAACTAGAAAAAATAAGGTTCAAAAAACTTAAAAGTTAACACTAAAAAGTTAAACAAAAAGTTAAAGTTAACACAAACTGACTCGCGCAAGGAATTGAACCCTCAATACGACAGAAAATCACTTGGAAAGGATCTACTCACACCAACCATAAACCATTTTATTGGGATATGCTTATTTTAAGACACAAAAACCCTTTAACACTATTTGTTTCATAAAAGTCGCTTCGCGATCTTAAGACAGAAGGTAACATTCAAAAGGAGATACGGAATACCTACCGACTTTTCTTTCCTCTTTTGTAATTAATTTTCTGTCTCAAGACGCACACGATTTTTATGTAAGCGTAGGATAACACAAAAAATCATCAAAAAATTTTTTCAAAAAAAACCTTAGGGTCAATATCCATCTTTTCCGGCCCAAACGTATAATCCCACAAATGTCCCATATCCTCCCAACTTTTAACTATTCCATTACTCATCGGGTAGTTTACATCAAGCAAGTGTCTAGCATCTGTACATTCTTCCCCAACCATTAAATCCTTTTTAAAAATTTTTTCAAAAAAATTTAATTTCAAAAAAAACCTTGATTGGCCTATTATTAATTATTTGTTGAGTATTTGAACGAACTAAAGGCCTTCCTACAGCTGAAGGGAAAATGAAATCGGGGAAGTTTGATCCAGCATAGCCACATTTTACAAACTTTGAAAAGAAAAAAAATTTTTTTTTGAAAATTTTGAAAAAATTTTTTTTCAAACTTACACCAGTCCCGTTATCTACAACAATTACTTTTCTTCCATTTTTGTCCATTTTTTAAATTAAAAAAAATTTTTTTTTCTCTAAAATGAATAAAAATTAAAAATTTTTTAGCGAATTAGTCACCGCCTTTTACATAATTATATTTGTATTTTTGTAATGATATAAGTAAACAGGTAATTAGGTAAATTAATTTTTGAATGACTCATTTTCAGGTTTAAAGTAAAGATAACTGACTCATGGACCCCCAAAAATGCTCCAAAATAATTTTTATTTTTGATGAAAATGAAAAATTAAAACACTAAGGGTTAAAAGGGTCAGTTGAGTGTGGTCGGTTGAGTATCAGCAAACTTTAGCTTTTTTTCAGCATTAACCTCTGGTACGAGTATCCAGATACGTAGATTTTAAAATATGTAAATAAAAAAATATAATAATAGATTGTTTACTAATCTATTTTGCAAACAAAAAAAATTTCGTAATATTTTTTTTTAATTTAAAAAGAAAATAAAAATGTGACAAAATTTTTAAAAATCTCTTTTTAAATAATTTTCACTCAACAAAAAAATTTTTTGCCCATTTTTTTCCTTTACTCTTCGGATACACCTAAATATTCTTTGTTTCAGTTTTCAAAGACAAAAAAATAATAATTTTTCGAAAAAGTAAAGAAAAATGAGGGGCACCTTGGAATTTCAAAAAAAAAATTTTCAAAAAAATTTTTTTCAAAAAATTTTTCAAAAATTTAAAAAAAACCTCCTCCTTTAAAATCTATCAAATTTCCAATCCAAAGTTTGTTTTTCTACCAATTTTTGAAATATTCCATTTTTTATATTCATTAAATCATCAAAACAACCCATTTCTGCCACACTTCCTTTATCTAATACAACAATTTGTTCTGCATGTTTTATTGTTGATAAACGATGGGCAATTATTAAAATTGTTTGTCCACTTTTTGATAAAACTTCTAATGATTTTCGGACCTTTAAATGAAGAAAAATAGATTTTTGCGGACATTTTTTACTTTTTGCGGACGTTTTTACACTTTTTTAAATTTTTGCGGACTTTTTTTATTTTTGCGGACATTTTTAATTTTTTGCAGAAAAGCAGTTTAACAAAAATTTAAACAAAAAATACCAAATATTCACTAGTCGCATCTAAAGCACTTGTTGCCTCATCCAATATTATAAAACGAGGTTTCTATAAAAATATTAGAAATTATTTACAATTTTATAATTAGTAAAAAACCATTATTAATGCACGGGCTAGAGCAATTCTTTGACGTTGACCTTTAAGAGAATTTTTTTATTTATAAAAATTTTTTTCCTTTTAAGTAAAGTCAGAGCTGCGCCGAAATTTCGATCTTCGAAGATTTTTTTGTTTCGACGCAGCTCTCACCTTTCGACGTAGCTCTCAGCTTTCACCAAAAGCTTCTCACTTTCTTTTATAATATAATCAGTCGAATTTCTCTTCCTTACATTATAAGAAAATTCCTAATTTTATACCTCCACTCAACATAGACGATCCATGTTCCCCAACCATTGTATCAAATCCTTGAGGAAATGAACGAATAAATTCTAAAGAGTTTGAAAGTTTAGCAGCTTTTTCAATCTTAATTAAAAAAAATTTTTTTTTAATTTAACAAAAATTAAAAAAAAACCTCTTCATCCCCAATTTCTTTACCCTCTGGAACTCCATACAAAATATTTTCTTTTATAGTAGCTGAGAAAAGGACAGGTTCTTGACTTACTACTCCACACATTTTTCGCCACTCTTTTAAAATTAAAATTCAATTTCTTTATAAAATAACCAAGAAAAACCTGAGGGGTCTATATTTTTCATATCTTGTCCATCAATTAAAATACGTCCTTGAGTTGGGGAATATAGCCTAAAAATTAAAAAAAAATTTTCTTTTCCCTTTATGCTTCCAAAAATCTAAAATTTTGAAAAGTCTGCAATTTTTATCCGCAGGTTTTTTAAGGATTATATTTTGATTGTAGTAGATATTGGTGATGTTCGGGTTAGAGTTCGAATCGGGACCGGATCCGGGCGTTTTTTTTTCTCTCGAACATCATAAGTAGATATACCGCAATTTAGGATACGTTTTCCGATTATTGGATGTAGAAAGAAGCTGACTAGGCGACCACAAAAACACGAGTTTTTTGGTCATAAGTTTCATAAAAATTATTTATAAAAGCAAAAATAATTTAAAAAATTATCTTTTATGAGCAAATAAATATTCTGACATGCGAATAAAAAGTTGCGGACTTTTCCCTAATTATATTAATAAAATTTAAAAAATAACCTTAACAATAAATGTGCAATTGTTGATTTTCCACAACCCGAAGATCCAACAATTGCTGTTGTAGAACCAACAGGTATTTTAAAAGTTATATCATTAAAAATTGGGTCACGATCAGGATATGAAAATGCAACACTTTCAAAACGTATTCCTTCCTTCAAGTCGGTTAAACAGACACCTCCTATAAGTAAAAAAATTTTTTTTAGAATATCTTAACCGAAGGTTCGCAAATATCCTAACCGAAGGTTCGCGCAGTCCGCAATATGCCTGGCTAGCAGAAGGTTATAGATTTAGTTAGCTTATGCCCTAAACCCAAATAATACTAAAGAGACAACATACCACCCCCCTCCCCCCCCCCCCCCCCCACAAAAAAAAAGCGGGATCCGAACCTAGGCTGAACGCAATTGAAAAAATCTTCCGCAGCCGCAATCCTCAATTTAATTTTAAAATATGAAGCTATCAAAAAACACGCAATTCGCAATTGCGGGCAGCCTTGACACGAACCCAACTTAAAATAAAGGAAATTCAACGTGTGTATCTAATTAAACTTATTTTTTAAAATATTTTTTAATTAAATTTAAAAAAACCTTCCCTACTTACCACTCAAAGGAATTTTTGGTTTTGTATCTCTCAATTCAAAAAGACGTGAAGACGCTCCCAATCCACGCATAAGTTCGGAATAGAAAGTTCGAATGTTTGAAACATTTGCAGAACAAAGAATTGCATAAATAACAAATGAAGATAAATCGCCATAAGTGAGAAGGCCACAACTTATTAAATGACTTCCATAATAGAGGAGAGAAGAAAGGAAGCCATATCCGACAATGTAATAACTGAAAAAAGGGGATTTAGTTTTTGGTCGATTTTTGGACGATTTTTGAGGGACGAGAGATGAGTTTTGGTCTTGCATATGAGTTTTGGTTACAGATAGGAAATAATGAGATGCCAGGATATGTGTTTTAGCTTTTTGTCAATTTGAATTTTGTAGGATTTGCACCGATAGGCCAGAATGAGAAAAAAGTCGAGTCGAGTTTTAGATCAGGTTTTTTAAAAAATTCTGTCGGATTGGTTCAAATCAAGTTTCGGATCAGATCAGGTTTCGGGTCAAAAAAACGACAGAACTTCAGTTTTCGGGTACTCGGCCTATTCCTAGTTTAACAAACAACTCTGCATTTTTCGAGACCTATCGCTACGCATTGGATTTCATTCATAAAACACAAGAAAAAATTCTTTAAAAAATTTTTAGGTCAAAAAAATTACTTTTAAAAAACCCTCCAAAAAATTTAATAAAATTTCAACAAACCCTCCAACAATAAATGCAGTAGCACGTCCTTCTTTTCTTGAAATTTCCCAAATATCAGAAATTTTATTTCTATAGGCTTTCAATTCTTTATTTTCTGCCACAAAAACTCTGACAGTTTTGACATTTGAGAGACGTTCAGTTGCCAGCTAAAAAATTTTTCTTTCAAAAATCTAACAAAAAATTAAAATAACCTCATTAGTTCCCGCAATTGCTTCTTGCATTTGAGTAGCATAATAGCCTATCCATTTACCATAAACCAGGAAAGTTCCAGCGATAAAAGGAATGACAATTAGACCCAAAAGAGAAAGTTCTGGTGATGTATATCCCTGAAAAAAATTTTTCTTTGATTTTTAAAAATAAATCTTATTTACAAAAAATAAAAGGGCATCTAGACTTTTATCATTAAAATGAAGAGGATTTTTAAAAAAACTTTTTTTTTCAAAATTATTTTCGATTTTCAAAATTGAGTCAGTCAATGGGTAGTTGGATAGCCATGGTCAGTATTATAGCACACACCCTTCTATAGCCCCCCCCCTCCCTCAAAACCCAACTCATGGATAAACCTTTGGTAGTGAGGGAGAACATTTGGAATAGACGGCAGTTTCCCCAAAGAAGTTTGGTGAAGCTTCATCAAAGGAGTTGGACTCCTTCACCAAAGGAAAAATTTTTCAAAAAAATTTTAGATAGTTCTCTCTCAAAACCCTCCCCTTATAAATAAATAAAAACCATCATTCCTGCTGTTACAAAAGAAGTGGAAAGTGAACGAATACCATCACCCAAATTTGTAGAAAGAGCATTTCCAACAATATAAGCATCTGAAGATAGTCGACTTACAATTTCGCCAACTTTGTTTTTATCAAAGAAAGCCATATCTTGTTGAAGAATGTTGCGGAAAACATTTGTACGTAAATCGTTGACTATGAGTTGACCTTTAAATTTTTTTGGTTAAAATTTGGCTAAAAATCTTTAAAAAATTTTTTCTTCAATATTTGATGAAAAATTGAGTTTTGATGCCTTAGAAATAACAAAAAGGAAATGAAAACTACCAAGGGTATGTTCCGTAATTTTGAATTCCTCGAGTTAACCCCCACACCCAATTTCCCCAACAAATACTAAAACAAAAAAACAAACTTGTTGTATGCATCAAATAAATACGTCCACCAATTGCACATGCTCCAACAGCAAGAATAATACCAAAAGCCCATGGATTGTGTCGAAGATAACGTGCTATTCTTCCAAGAAAATCATCCTCTTTTTCATTTTCTTTCTTTTTTATTTCATTTTGAGGAATTATTGAAAATAAATTTAATTCATTTTTTGCTTCTTTTTCGCCCTCAGTTTTTTTGTCTTCTGGTTTTGAAGTGTCAAATTCATCAATCATTTTGCCAAGAATCCGAGGTAGTGTTAAAAATAGGCCAGAGCCAATAGAAAGAAAGACTAGGCCGGCTAAAAAAATAAAAAATAATTTTGGGATATCTTTTCAAGTCAAAAGATTTTCGGGACAAAATGTCACCCCACACTTTTCAAAAAAATTTTGGGAGAAAGTATATCCCAAAAAATATCAAAAAAATTTTGGGATAAAAAACCAAGAATTTCCAAAAAAGATTTTGAGACCAAATTCCATCCCAAAAATTCTATTAAAAAATAAATTGTTGAGACCAAATGTCCCGCCGATATTTTCAAAAAAAAATTTTTAATTTAAAAAAAAACCTATAATTCTCCATTTGTAAGGCAGTGCTAAAACTGCAATTCCTTTTACATCATTAATTTTTAAATCTTTAATAAGTTTTGGTTGTCGTTTAGACTCTCCACTGCTAAAATTTCTTCTCAACGGCCTGAAGAGTAAACGCAATTTTTGTGGTGAAAGAAATTTTGTGGTGAAGAGGTCACCCGTTTCATTTCGTCTAGATAACAAATTTGAAGATATTTTGGTAGAGAAATGTCTGAAAAAAATTAAAAATCAAATTTTATAGGAAAATTAGAGAAAAAAACGATAATTGGCCAGATAGCTTAGAGGGGAAATTTTATAAAATAAAGGATTTAAGCATTCAAAGTTGACTCATTTATATCAGTTTAAAGTTGGTAACACATTTCAAATCTGAACAATTTAATATAGAAAGGGGGGAGGTTACCATCTAAAAATATTAAGAAAAATACCACAGGTATTTTCCACCCAAAATATGTCCGCTAAGTTTAGCAGATAATTGCCCGCATTTTTAAAAACAACTGGGCAGATGGGCCCTACCCTGCCAGTTAAAACAACGAAACACCCCCACACAGAGTGACTCAAAAATCATTAACCCATTTAAATTTTCAAAAATAAAAACCTTGTATTAGACAACAATCTCAAATTCGTTGCACTCAAATTTAAAAGACGCGAAGTTGATGTTGGCACATCACAAATACAACGACGACCAAAAAGTATTAACCATTTCATTTATTCTTTTGTCTCAAGAATATTGTCAAGAATTGAAAATTATAAAATAAAAACAAAAAAAAATTAAAAAAAAATTATTTGAAAAAAAAATTTTAAGTATATTTTACATAGAAAAACAAACATTCAAACAAAATAGTAAAAATTAAAAAAAAATACATTTTTTACATATTTCTACAAATTTTAAAAATATACAAATTAAGAATCCTTTTAGAGAAAATTAAATTGATAAAACAGACTCCTTGAAAAATCGCAAAAAATTGAACTTTTGTGAAAAAAACAATTTTTGCGGACAATTTTTGCGGGCTAATTTATTTTGCGGACAAATATTTCTCCAAAACAAATCATCAGCTTTTAGATGATCCTTTACAGAAATCGTAAGTCAAATCCTAGCAATTATTTCTTTAATCAGTTCTAGTCTGTCCGCAAAACTTGTCCGCAAAAAAATTTAATGTCCGCAAAAAATTTGCGGACAAACTATAAATATTCTCTAAAAGGATTACCACAAATGCCACAACAAAATAAAATACACAATTAAAAAATCAAAAAATAAAATTCAAAAAAATCTTCCAAAAATTGCCAAAGACAATTTGTTTGTTATATTTTGAGCAATACAATAAAATGGAATCGCCGGGAAATTTAATTTATTATTATTTCCTTTTAAAGTTGAGAGAATTTCTGTGTCAACCAAACAAGAGCTGACAATAAAGAAAGGAAATAAAGCTCCAAAAATACATCCAGAAATTATAAAATTTGAAGAATAATTTGTTGCAATTGTTAAAATTGTGCCAAAACCGAGATGGAAGGGCCAACGACGTTCGATTAGGGCAATACGGGAATTCTGCAAAAAAAAAAATAAAAATTTTTTGAATAATTATTTTTAAGGGTTTTGTTCCCAAATTGGAACAGAAAAAAGGACGCCGAAAATGGCTAATAACCCTAATTATCAATAACAACCCGGTCCATAATTAGTGTTTCAGTGGAACAGAAATTTTGACAGGAACCGAATCGAATTTGAGTACCGGATCCCGGAACCGGAACTTCCGGTGAAACTATAACAATAATCCTAATTATGTAGAATAGATGGTTAAATCCTTTGAAATTGTATTTTAGGAAAAAAATCATAGTAAGAGTTCACGTATGCCATCCATTCTTTTAGCCCATTTAATTTAAAAAATTATGGAAAGGGGAAAATACACCAAAAATTCTATTACCAGATTCAATAAAGAATAATTTAAAAAAATAATTTTTATACCAAATTAACTCCATTACTCATCCAAATATAGTCAAAACTATACAAAGAATTTAGCAATGCCATATAAACAAATCCAAGACTAAAAATAAAATTTATTTAAAAAATTCTTTAAAAATTCAAAAAAAACCTTGAAGAAATTATAGGCAAATTAATGTTAAAAAACAGCATAGCTTGAAATAAAAAAACTAATTCGACAATAATTGCATGAACAAAATCAGAAGCAGCCCGAGCATAATCTGGAATTTTTTGGCCTGTTTGCCCACGGAAACGGAGTGCTGCACCGGCAACATCGGCAAACCAGAGAATCTGTTTGGAAGGGGAAATTATTTTTAAGTATTAAAAATAATAATTAAAAAATTTTTAAGAAAACTTTTTGGGTAAATTTTTATCGGAAAAAAAAATTTCTTAACTTAATTTTTGAGAGAAAAAATAATTTCAAAGAAAAATTAGCAATAGTGGAAGAGAAAAAGCAGAAAAACACCAAACGGACTCGAACCCACCTAATCCCCCCCCCCTCACAAGGCTAACTCCTTACCGACTAGACCACGAAAACAACTTAATGCCCGAGACCAAAATTTTAATCTATATTTTTAGGCATAAAAGAAAAAAGAAACAAAACCCAAATCAACAAAAATTAACACTTAAAAAATCCCCAAAATTAATTTAAAAAAATAACCGATAGCAGCCGAACAACAATCAATACAGGAATAAGTAGAAAAGAACCCAAGCAACTGACAAATGAAGAAAATAGAGTATTCTGCCCAGCAAATTTTACAAAGAAAGCAATTGACAACACGAGAAGAACAGAGGCAATGTTGGCACAAACGCACTTAAATTGAATAAAATTAAAAAATAAATGTAAAAATAATAGAAAAATAAAGTCAAACTCAAATTAAGAATAACTCCAATTTTCCTCAAAAAAAAAATAAAAAAATTTCCCTTTCAGAGAAGGTCAAAAAGGCACGAAAGACAGCCTGAATGAACCTACTTGAAAATTAAGGCCACTCCAGAACCGAACTTGAAAACGATTAAAGAACGTTTCCAAGAGTAAATAAGGGAGCTGATTACGAATATGAACTCCGTTTTGGTGTAAAATGAATTCTTAAGATAAATCAAATTTTCTCCCAAAATCATCCCCCCAAGATTTTAATAAAATTGAGAACCCAAAAAATTCAAAAAAATTTTTTAAACGAATCTTAAATTAAAAAAAACTTAAATAAAAGAAGTAACATACAGAAAAAAATACCCTAATAATACGTTTAGGAGTTGAAACTTTATTTATTTGTTCAGTCTGTGGAGGTTTACTGGAACGCTTTTCGAGTTCTTGTTGTCTGCGCTTTTCGAGTACTGTTTGGAAAGATGTTGTCGATTTTTGTTGTTGTTGTCGTCGATGTTCGGTTACCTTTAAAAAATTTTTTTAGCTTTTAAACCACCCTATAAGCTACACAAAATACCAAAATACATCCAAAATTTACGGGTACACTTTTCTAAAATTGCGGACAAAAATTTTTGCGGACAGTTTTTGCGGACAAATGAAGATTTGAAAAAGTGTGGAGCTGTTTAGGCGATATCTTCAATTTAAAAGACACCAACTCATTATAAGAATACTCTTCAAATCCCCAGAATATTTACGAGTGAAGATCCATTCCTTTAAATGCTATAAAGGGAGCAGACTTTACCAACCAGACTTCACCAACCTGAGCCAGGCATCGAACCTGTCTCTTAGAGATCGAGCTGGATCTGGATCCGGACCTTGATTTTTCCTGGATACAGACTCCACATCAAGGCATTCTTAAGCGTTCCCTGACTTTTTCCTTGACTCAATGTTCTTGGTCTGGTCAAGGTCCTCACCTAAACTCAAGGATCAAGGATTTTTGAAGATCTCGATCTCTAGTAAATCCCTCCAGTTAAATGCAAGTCAGGAGTGTTAATTAATTAAAAAATAAACCTCTTCCAATCCCAAGTTACAACGAGTTTTTAGACTTACAATGCTTGAAACAGGCGGATTATCAATTTTATGCAACACCAAAAATCCTTGAAGTGAACAAAACAATCCTCTAAAATATTCAGCACAAATAGAAAGTAAAATATCAGTTAATCCTCCCATTTATTTTATTTTAATTTTAAAAAATAAATAAACCATAAATTATTGAATAAATGCATTTTTCTGAAAAAATAAATTTATTTAAATAGAAAAAAATTTTTATAAAAAGAAGGGAGGAGCGCGGAAAAAAAATTCTTTCTCATGCCTTTCTAAGAACTTGAAAAAAGATTAAAAAATGTTTAATTTTGTATCTGAATGGGAAAAAACTTTTAAAGTTTGCCGATAGACACTTGCGGACTGAATTGCGGAGAAAAAATTTTTTGCGGACAAAAAATTTTTTGCGGATTAGACTTGCGGACAAAAAAATTTCTTGCGGATAAAATTTGCGGACAAAAATTTTTTTGCGGACAAAAAAATTTTTTGCGGATTAAACTTGCGGACAAAAAATTTTTTGCGGATTAAAATTGCGGACAAAAAATTTTTTGCGGATTAGACTTGCGGAGGTAATAGTTCGGTTCGTACCCCCCCTCCTTTTTCCTTCCTAAAAGTATTAAAAATGGTCAGTCAGTCAAAGGTTATAGAACTCGTCGAGCTGTGTCAAATGACACCAAAATCAACCCCAGCTCTTAACTTTGGACCGAGATACAGACAAAAATCCTGCACAAAGAGAGGTTTTGCAAAAGCGTCTCACAAATACAATAGGATTTTTTATGTCATAACTTTATCAAATCTTGCTCAATTATGTTGATTTAGATGTCATTCGAATCAGCTCGACAAGCTCTTACGAATGAGCTATTATTTGTTTAATCGAATTTTTAGCCCAAAAAATGAAGCTTGGTCCACCCTTTTATTTTTCAATTTTCGGGGGTCTGTATCTCGGTCCAAAGTTAAGACCTGGGGTTGATTTTGGTGTCATTCGACACAGCTTGACGAGTACTATAACCTTGACTGACTGACCATTTTTAATACTTTTAGAAAGGAAAAAGGAGGGGGGGTACGAACCGAACTATTACCCTTGCGGACAAACATCAACGAGTTACTAAAAAGGAAAATAAAAGTCATTTTCTAAATTTCAGAAAACTTATCAGAAAAAACTACATACACTCCCGCTCAAAAGTATTGCCCCAAGCTGGTGGAAAGTTTTCTTTTTCAGATAACTACCACATTTTCAAAATAATTTTGAATTTGTTTTCCCCCAAATAATCCTCTATTAATTAGCTTTAAAATAAACACAAAAAGTTGGCTTAAATAGAAAAATTTAAAAAGATATGCGATAATAAATAAAACTAGTTGGTTTTCAAGGGTGACAAAAGTATTGCCCCAAAAATTTATTATCATGATTTTCACTCAAGAATATATAAACAAGCCTTTAAAAGGATATTTTATTGTTCAAGTTAAATAATTAATCATATGTGATGTGAAAAATAACGAAAAAACAAACCAAAAGTCAAAATCTGGAAATTCGAAAATCAACGTAAAACAGGGGTAAGCAACTTCAAAAAATATTTTGACCCAATTAAGCCTCACCGTAAAATTTTCTTTTATGCTTGCCTGAAAGCCCTTAAAATTTGCTACAAAATACATTCGGTCTCATATTTGTAAAAAAATTATAATAGGAGTTAAGGAGGAACGAATTACTGAAAAATTAAAAATGAGCATTTTATAGAGTAATTTTAGTGATTTTGACAACATTGTGAATTCGTTGCTCCTTAACTCCTATGTAAAATTTTTTTAATATATGGGACCAAATATATTTTGTAGCTTATTCTAAGGGCTTTCAAGCAAGCATAAAATAAAAATTTATTCTAATCCTTAGATGGGTCAAAATATTTTTTGAAGTTGCTTACCCCTATTTTCCGTTGTTTTTCGGCTTTCCAGATTTTGACATTTTTCACGTTTCCTTTTCATGTTTAACTTCTCTAACGATAAATTGGTTAATTTTAATAAGCAATATGCTTTTTCAGATATATTTACTCATTATCAATGAGACTTATGAATTTATACATTTTTGGGGCAATACTTTTGACCACCTAGAAAACCAACTACTTTCATTTATTATCCCAGATCTTTTTTAGTATTCCCAATTAGGCAAACATTTTGTGCTTATTTTGAAGCTAATGAGTAGAGGATTATTTGGGAAAAAAGGGAATTGGAAATTATTTTGAAAATTAGGTGGTTATTGGCAATAAAAAATTTTCAAACAGCTTGGGGCAATACTTTTGAGCGGGAGTGTATTTTAAAAATCAAAGTCATTTTCCGTCTTTTCCCCTACCGTCCAAAAACCAAAAGATTAAAAAGCAGGCAAATAAATAATCAATAATACACTCCTAGTTGAGCAACAAAAATGAGACATTAAATTTGAATGCAGAAATGAATTATAAAAACAATAAAGGGAAATGGGTAAAAAATTAAAGGAATGAAAAAATGATTTTTAAAAGATTTAAAAATTCAAAGAAATGAAAAAAGGAAACCTTCAAAAATTAACACACTTAAAATAAAGCCTAAACGAACGTAAAAATTAAAAAAAAAGAACAAAAATCATTTGATTAAAATAAACACATGAAATTTCCGTGACAGTCTGATAAAAAAATTGACGCGACATTTGGACAGATCGTTGATTATACGACATTTGGACAGGCAATTGACTATACGACAATTGAACACAAGACAATTGCGTACATGACAATTGGTTAAGCGACAGTTAGCCACATGACAATTAACAATACGACAATTGTGTAAACGACAGTTAGGCTGAAACAGTGATTTATTTGACAAGTTTTCGAATTAATAGGATTGAAAGGAAATAAAAAATCTAATCAAATTAATTTAATTTTTATTTAATTAATTTTCTCTTTAATCGCTTTCACACCTTACACTTTTTATTTAGTTCCGGCTATTTTCTTTGATTGACCGCACATACAAACAAGCTTTTTTCTCTTTAAATATGGGTCATTCTTGGATTTCTTATCATTTTATCAGTATTTATCATTTTATCAAAAAATTGAAAAAAATATTCTTTTTAATCAACTCTCGTTATTAGCGACCCTCTTAATAACGGAAATTCGATATAGGCGACTTTTCCCTTTAAACTCGAAGATTTTATACAAATTCTGGTTTAATTCTGATTTTCTGTTCTGATTTTCTGATCAGAATATTTTTCGAGTCGCTTATACCGAGAGTTCACTTTATAGAGTATTTTTTGATTTTTTAAAGAAATGTTCGAAGAATCCTCCTCCAAAACAGTTTTTCTCCTTTCTATAGTCTCCTGTGCTTCTCTAGCTTCCCTCATAATACTTTTACCTATGGCACATTTTTCGATGCAACGACGGCTGTCTTTGCTAATTTCTGTTGCTAATGAATGCAAAGTATTTTTAAGAAAAAAAAATTTTTTTTTAATTTAAAAAAAATTAAAGTTGGAATCAAAAAATTTATGGAGTGATATAAACAGAAATAGTTATAAAACTGAAAGATTTCGAAGAGAGACTGGTAATAATAATTATGCAAAGTTTGAACAGGCAGAGAAAGAGAATTTGTGTTGTGCTTGCAAACAAGGCAAGTAGCGTTAAATTCTGATTTTTGTATATAAATTCTGGTTGTAATAAATTCTGATATTCTGATTAGATTTTTCATTCTCTTTTTAAAAATCGGAATATCATATTCTGATTTTTGGAATTCTGACATTCTGATTTTTAAAATTCTGTTTTAAACTCTGATTAGTTCTGATTTTTAAAATTCTGTTTTCAAAATTCTGATTCTGATTTTAATTCTGATTTTTCTGATCTTTAAATTCAGAATTTAAAATTCTGATTTCTTAAATTCTGATTCTGATTTTGAAATTCTGATTTTTAAATTCTGAATTTAAAATTCCGCTTTAATTCTGATTCCTTTTTAAGGCAGCCCCGGACCCCCTGGGAAGGCAGGAAAACCTGGAAGACCTGGAACAGACGGAACACCAGGGAAGTGGGGATGGGGCGGTCGACCAGGGAAATACATTGCAGCCTCAAAGGATGACGCAGCGACAGATTCTTGCCTTAAAGTAAATAAATATTTTTGAAAACTTCAAGTCCATTTTTAGTGTTATCCCGGCATTCCCGGACCTCCCGGTGCTCCAGGTCTAAAAGGATTGCCGGGCCTGGCTGGAGAGCCTGGAAAATCTGGAAAGAACGGAGTAAGCAGCAAGAATGGATTGACTGGTGCTGCTGGGCAAAGAGGAGAGGTTTACATATTTTTTGACCATTTTGTACATTTTTCTCGAAAAAATTCTAATTTTATTTCACTTCATAGATCGGCTTCCCGGGTATTAAAGGCCCACCAGGTGACCCAGGCCGCGTTTTGAACGGTGCCCCTCCAGGCCCTCAGGGCGCTATTGGATTGCCTGGCCCTCGAGGCCCTCCAGGAAAGAGCGGCAAGGACGGAGAATGGGGAATGCCTGGCAGTAAAGGAATGAGAGGTTTAATGGGTCCGAGAGGTGAATTCGGAGTTGTCGGAATGCCTGGCCCCCAAGGATCGCCGGGGGAGCCTGGTCCAGCAGGAGGCTGTTGGCACTGTAAACAAGGTGAGAGGCAATCTTAACTAAGACAATGTTTGATTAGAATTTGAGTCCTGGGTGCTCTAACAAAATACTAGAAGCGAAAACCTCCTTGCTACCCAGGAAATTCTTTCATATTACCGAAAGTTGGATAGAAAATCTACAGAGTCTAATAAGAGAAAACTACTTCTCCCCTTCCACAAGGAAGGCCTTTTTACCTTTGGCGGTGAAGCAGGGATAATTAAAAGGCCTTGGGGGAACTCTTCCCTTTCTTATAGGCTTAGGCTTCATCTGGGGGTCTATCCTCTAAACCTCCCTAATAAACCTCAATATTTAAGATTCCTTCTATCAACAACAGACAACCTCAAAATATCATTATTCTATACCCCCCGCCCCAATAACATCACCTCCACCCCCACCAACCCTAATCCCAATAAAACAAGACTTGTCCAACTACAACTTAGCTACAGAACAACCTTTATTTAGGCCCATAAAGGACGAAAACAAGGCATATGGACAAATACAGATAAATAAAATATCATCAGCCTCTTCCCCTTCAGTAGCCTCTTCCCCTTCAATACCTATACAAATGTTTCCGCCTAGCTATGAAAAGGAAGAACAAATAAAATTTCAGAAGAAAGGCCCAATTCAACTAGCTACTTTTTTTGGTTATGGAATAGGGGGGAATTATGGAAGGAATGGAAATGATGAAAATATACCTAATAAAATTAAATTTGGAAGAGAAGAGGAAAGCAACAATAATGATGAATTTATTGATGTTACTAATAATGAAAAAATTGATGAGAAAGAAGGTGCTGTTCTGGTTTAAATAAACATTAAATGATGAGAAACTTGTTTTAAATGACCAGAATATTTTAAATTCTGATTTTGTTTTATAATATTCTGATCTTTAATATCAGTATATAATAGAGAAAAATGAACAGAAATCAGAATAAAAATCAGAAATCAGAGCAAGTTCAGAATAAAAATCAGAACAGGTTCAGAATAAAATCAGAACAAAAATCAGTCAGAATAAAATAGAAAATCAGAATAATTCAAAATAAAATCAGAATAAAATCAAAACAATCCAGAATTAAATCATAACAAGATCAGAACAATTTCAGAAAAATCAGAATAATTTCAAAACAAAATCAGAACAATATTTTCCCAGAACATAATTAAGACTTAAATAAAGTTGGATAAATTTATACTGTTTACTAGATAAAGAAATAAATAATGCGCTTAAAAAATAAATAGTTAACACTTGTAGCGATTTAAATAATAAAATCAATCTTTTAAAAATAGTTTTGAATAGGGGAAAAATTTTTAGGGAAAAAATTAAAAAATTTAAAAAAAATTTAAAAAATTGGTTGGTGTCCTTCCGTAAAATCATATCACCACTTCCATACTTCCTTTCCTTTTTTTTGCTTCAATACACTTCTTCAGTAACTCAAAGCCAACAAAACCATAGCCAAACAAATCGCCATTATACTCCAAGTCAAATGGAGGCTGAGGGGCGGGGCTTGGAGGGGGGAGAGTTGTAGTAGTGGTTGTTTCGGTTGTAGGGGTTGTTGGGGCTTCTGTTGTTGGAACCTCAGGAGTTGTGGGAACTTCAGGTGTTGTGGGTACTTCAGGTGTTGTAGGAGGTGTAGGTGTATTGGTGTTTACCACATCTTGAACTGGTGGGCCAATGATGAAATATGAAGTATTCATTGGTTCGGTTGACGGTGCTTAAATTTTTTAAAAATTCTTAGACAATGAAATGGAAGAGGCTCTTTCCTAAAGGAAGGGTTCTTCAGACAATCCTCTTCCCTAAAGGAAAATCAAAAGAATGTGAAGGGAACATCAGTGTATCATGATATAGTAGTTTACTCTAATAACTACTATATCATGTTATTAGAGTAACATGATATAGTAGTGCCTTCTAGATTTCCTGCACTTGAGAGATTTTTTTCTTTACCATCCTTCCTCTGGGCACCTTTCCTTTAATTTTGGCCTATTCTAACAATAAGTCTTATCCAATTAAAAATCCTTTTAATTAAACCTCCAGTAGTGTTTGTAGTTGTTGTTTCTTCAGTTGTTATAGTTGTAGGCATAGGTGTTGTTGTCATAGTTAATTCGCTTTGAGGTACCCCTGCCGTATTTAGAGGAGGTACTGGCATAACAGTATTAGGCCTTTCAGGAGATGGAGTTATTGATTGAGCCAGTTGACTAAGAACCTCTGAAGGAGTTGTTTGTGTTGTGTTTGGTGGAACTGTTAGGTATTTTTAAAGATATTTCTTAACAATGGTAGTGTGAAGGGAACATGGGGGTAGAACGACGGGAACATTGGGGGTACTGTGAAAGGAACATTGGCGTAATGTTAGGGTAGTGCGATGGGAACATTCGGGGTAGTGTGAAGGGAACATTGGGGGTAGTGCGAACGGAACATTAGGAAGGAAAATTGGCTACCAAGGGAATATTGGGCTAATGCGAAGAGAGTAACTTGTAGTGCGAGGGGAACCACAAGGTAATGCAAAGGGAACATCCTGACTACAAGCCCCATTTAAACTCTTTTTAATTCCAAATTTCACCAACCTAAATTTGTTTCCGGATTTTCTTCATCACCTTGAGTCAAGACAAATACTTGTAGAAGAATGATTATAATAAAACTTTTCATCTAATATTTTTTAAAAAATTAAAACCCCCCAAAATTTATATAAAAATTACCTCCAAAATTGTCTAAAATCAAAATAAAAATTTTAAAAGTGCTGTTAAGGAAAGGGAAAGCAATCAAGAGGACGTCCAACTAGCGCAGGATGATGTGGCAAATATGTACATATACAATAGGGGGGAGGATAAGGAGAGAGAGGGAAAATATAGGCTGCGCAAACAGGCCTTGCGCAATGTTAATAAATCCAGAATTTTCTTTTTTTTTTTTACATTATCCCTCTTATCTCTCCTTTTTTCTTTCTCTATAGAGAGGGGGGATATTGTCAATTCAACATTGCTTAATGGCCACGCTTTTTGATTTTTTTATTGATTAAATCAGTTGATTTGGCAATTACGAATTTTTAAAATTGATTTGTTTGTTTGAGGATTTTGAAATTTGAGGTTTTTCTAATTTAAAAAAATTTTTTAACTCCAGAAATGAGTTAATTCGAATTAAAAACAGCCAATAAACAAATTATTTATGTAAATGTTTGGATAAAAGCAAGGTTGGATAATTTTGGATAAGAAGGGGTAATGCGAAGGGAACATTGTAGAGTGAAGGGAACATTGGTAGTGTGAAAGGAACATTGTAGAGTGAAGGGAACATTGTAGAGTGAAGGGAACATTGTAGTGTGAAAGGAACACGATATAGCTCCTTACAAAAGTTTGTTCAAGCTCAAATTAGAAACCTACAGGTTTGAAATTAAGCTTAAATCAAGTTTTAATTAAAATTTAATAATAATATCTAGAGATGAAGCTGGGTATTCGATTTAGATTTCCCTTCAAGAAGGATTGAATAATTGATTGTCCAAGGCCTGGGGTTTTCCTGTACACAGAGTCCAGGCCTAAGCATTTTTTTGACCTTCCTGCGTTTTTCCTGGGCTACAGGCTCATGTCAGGATTCAGCCCAAGTCAATAAAGCAAACCCGAAACTCAGGCTTTTCAGAAATCTCGACTACAGCACAGGATCCACCCCAGTTCAATAAATCCGGCCCAGGTCAATAAATCAAACCCAGAGCCCAGGAACAGGCCCAGGCTTTTTTAAAAATCTCGATCTCTAATATTAATAATTTAACTTAAAATTTCAGACCTAAAAATCTGTGCTAACCCTCATAACCTCAAACATATTAAAATTTTTGTTAATTAAATAATTATTTATTTTTATATAAATTTATTCTAAATTTAAATTTTATAGCAATTAAATATTTAATATTTACAAAAAAAAAACTAAAAATTTAAAAGAAAAGGAAAAAAAAGATTGCGCGACAATTGAATGAGATAAAATGTGTGGAATATTTAATAAAAACACCAAGAAAAAAAAATTATTTGACCAAAATAAATTGCAACAAAACAAAAAAATTATTATTATTATTATTAGGGTTTGAATAAATTAATATACATATAAATTGTTTCCCCAAAAAATATTAAAGATATATTTTTTCTCCTCCTAGAAATTGATCTGCTACGAAAAATTGATCAGACTGAGGGAGGATTTTAGTCAAAAAAAAACTTTTTTTGACTAAATTCCATAGACCTCCATCCACTTGAAAAATTAGTAATTGGATGGAAGATGGAATAGAACCATTAGTTGAAAAGGCTCAGACTAGAGATCAGACTGGGAGGGTCCTACGAGAATTGAGATCTCAAAAAAATTCTCGATCTCGATAACCAAGATTTTTGATCGAGATCTCGTCTAGGTTCGGTCTCTAGCTCAGACCAGACCAAAAAAAGTTTAGAAGCTTATAATGACAACAAACGTTTGTTCCCTTCACTCTATAGTAGGGTGAAAGGAACATTATCCCTACCACCCAAAAATTTCTATTTTCCAGGGATACAATATAGAATAATTATTCCAACTTTAAAAATATTTTTTTCCTTGTTTTCTTCCCCTTAAAAACCCTAATAATAATTAAAATTGAAAATACATATAAAATAAAATTTATTTAAATTTAGCCATAATAGGCGAAGGGAATGGACCTTGCATTTCCTCCTCGTTTAAAATCAAAGATTTCCCATTCTGACCATTATGCTCTCTTAATTAATTTTTGAAATTTTAATTTTTATTTATAATTTATTTGTTTACCTAAACCATTGGGCTAATTTATTAAAATTTTTCTGTATCCAACGTGTATTGGTTTGAAGAACTTCCAAACGTTGTTTAAATACATCCAAATTTCTTTGAAAAATTAATTAATTAAAAAAAGATAAAAAAAATTTTTTTGAAATTTTTTTTGAAAAAATTGAATTTGGAAAATTTTTTTAAATTCCAAAATTTTTTTAGATTCCAAAAAAAAATTTTTCCAAAAAATTTTAGAAATTTTTTCAAAAAAAAAATTTTTTGGGATTTAAAATTTTTCTTGGAGAATATTTTGGGAAAATTTTTTTTTAATTCCAAAAAAATTTTTTCCAAAAATTTTTCCAAAAAATTTTAAAAATTTTCTCAAAAAAAAAATTTTTTTGGGTTTAAAATTTTTCCTGAAAAATTTTTTTGGGAAAATTTTTTTTTACTTAATTTCAAAAAAAATTCTTATTCCCACTTTGTAGATTTCTGATTTTCACGAAGAAAGTTTTCTACTTGATCAATAACCCTTTGAGATTTGCCTACAATTGAAGACGAAATAATTGAACGTAATAAAGTTTGTTGGTCTTTAAAGCTTTAAAAAATAATTTTTTATAAATTTCCCCTTTCTTTGCTTACTCCTGATAAATTCTTGGCCATCTATCAATAAAAAAATCCAAAATTATTTTCTTCCCAATAATTCTACTTCCAACATGTGTAAATACTGAAGGTTTGTCTTGTAAACGGATAATTGTACTATTTACATCACTGGCCATTGTAAGAAGCCTTAAAAAAATAAATTTTCTTTAAACCAAAAATAAAATTTTTAATAGTAAAAATATTTTTAATTCATAGAAGGGATGAGAGGAAATTAAACTGAAATTGCCATGGAAATGGGCCTGAGAGGATCCATCCGAATAAAAATCAAATATCATTCGAAAGCCCTCAATAAGCGGTATCTTTTTCCAATTGGAGAGATCAGGTCTGTTCACTGATTAAAAAGTTACAACGCGATAAATGTTTTTAGAGAGGAGGTATCTCTGTTCTCTCACATTTTTCTCCTCCTAATTTTTGATTAAAAAATTTTTCAAAATATTTTTGAATCTAAAAATATTTAATAAACCTTAATTCTTTTACTCTATCTCCCTTCATAAATTTTAATTTAAAAAAATTTTAAATTTACATTTTTAAAGTATGTGTATCTCTAGAACATGCCAAGGCAACAAGTAAACGTTCCTTCTCTACTTGAACTATTTCATTTCTAAATAATTCCAAAATTAAATTCCAATCTTGTTCCGTTCCATAATGGACACCTTCGCAATATGCTAAAGTTCGGAAAGGTACAGGGATTTTGGAACATTGACTAGCCATTTTTCTTCCTGGTTTATGTGGTAAAGATGGTGATCTAAACAAGAAAATAGAAAAAAATTTAAGCCTATCCCACCGGGTTTAGCCTATCCCACCGGGACACACCCGCGCACAGCCAAGTAAGCGCAAAGCATAACTATAGCTTGAAAATTTCTGGACATTAACAATTTTGGTACCAATCACTTTAACACGATGAGAGGAATCGTTTAATACTAAAATTTTGAAAGATTCGGCAAACTTGAAGCAAGTTACGACTTTGCGCCTACTTGGCCTTGGGCCGTACCCGTATCCTATCTTTTCTCCAAAACCAACTCTAGTTTAGTCAAGGGCAAGCTCAAAAACGGGTCGGATTATAAGTCACCCCCATTCATCCCGGTGATCTGAGTCTCCTTATTCCCTTCTATCCAAAACTCTATCTTATCCCAGCTTCTCCCCAGAATCACTTGACCTATTCTCAAATATCCCCAATCCCTCGCCCATTCCAAATTGTTTTGGCACCGATTTGAATTTCCTAAAAACACATCCCACACCCAATATCTATCACAATCCCTCAGATATCCTGACATATGAAATTAATTTTTTTTCAAAAAAATCTTCACCCCGAATTATTCCCATTATTTTCTGTTGTAATAAAGTCTGCGCACGAATCCACAAATTGACGCCGATAAATATTAAGAATAGCGTTTATACAACGCGAATCTCTTAAAGTACACATTCTTTGAATTATTCGTTGACGAAGCAAACTTTAAAAAATTTTTAAAAATAATTTTTTAATAATTTTAAATAAATTAATTTACTCATTAAAAAAATGTTTTTCTCCATCTCCAGGTTCCCAATCTCCAAGTTTATCCAATTCACGTTCAAATATATCGCCAATTAATAATTTAATATAAGCCTATTAATAAAAATTAAATTCCTTTTAAATTAATTAAAAAAAATTTTTTTTAGTTTTAATTTTTAAATCAGAATTAGTTTAATGATGTTATCTCCTAACTTTATCTCCTAACTTATCTCCTAACTTTCTTCCTCACCTGACAGAGCCAGATTTCCCTTCCTCACTTGACAACGATTTTTAGGCTGTTTCCCCAACCCCGATCCCCGACAGTTCATTTCTTCCCTCCGATTCTCTGACAGTTCATTCCACGACTCCGATAGTTCATTCCCCAGAAATACCCTTCCTCGAAAAAACTCTACCCGACGGATTTAAGATCAACCTTAATCTCATCAAATTCACGAGCTTTCAAAAAAACCTTTTCCCCAACAAAATTTTTTTAATTTTTTTACCCTCAAATCCTCAGTTTCTGGTTCATCATCAAAATAACTTTGTATTACATTAAAACCAGTTAAAGCAATTTCCCATGGTGGATATTCCTCTTCTTTTGCCAAATATTGAGTTAAATTTAAAGTATCCTTTAGACAAAAATAATTATTATTTTTAAAACATAAAAAAATCTTCTACTTCATAAGGCAAATAACCACCCTCAGCTAATGTAAATGCATCATCAATTATACGTACACGGCTACCCATTGAAAGTTTCTATAATTTGTAGAAAATAAAATAAACAAATTGAAAAAAAGAATATAGGGACATAGACCAATTAATTGAACAATTAATTGTTCCAATAAATTCAATTAATTAAATTCGATTAATTTTTCAAGGTTTTTTCTCAACCCCCATACGACAAATTGTCTTCAAAGTCGAAAACTTTGAAGCCCTATAACTTTCCGATTTGGGAGGTAGGGCCGAAAAAGCCGGGTGGTATATGTTTCGTTGTAAAATTCCTGGTGGTAGTTCGGAATGTTTCCTTTTGTAAGCAACAATTAATTGTTCGCTGTCTTCCTAATCCCATAAAAAAAGTCTATAGTCTTCTCATTTTTCCTCCTCCTCAATTCTTCTTCCTCCTCATTTTTTGTTCACAGCTTCTTCTGACTCCCCCTAAGAAATTTTTTTTTCAACCTAACTGTTTTCCTAACCTCATTAAACCAATTAATTGTTCACCGCCTCTTCCTAACCCCCATAAAAACCCCCCCAATTAATTAATTATTCACCGTATGATTATCAAATAATTGTTGTCGAATTTGTTCCATTTCATCAGGAGCATATTGCACTCTATAAAATCCTTGAGAACGAATATTTAAAACAATTACATCCCCAGCACTCGTTTCCAATTCTGTTGAGTCCTTTAACCAAAGCATTGGTTGATCTGTTCCATTAATACTCCACCAAATAGGAATATCCCATTTAAATTCTTCTTCTTCCTCATTTTTCTTTTCATCGTCTTGTAAATTTTTATCTCCTTTAAAAACAAAATTTTAAAATTTATTTGATAATTTTCAAAAATTGGACATTTTGTCCAAATGGAATTTTATATCCTTCAAGCCTTTAATTTGCTCAAGTTCAAGCGTAAAAATTACGAGTTTAAACTTAAAAACTTAAAATTAAGAATTAAGGTTACACTTAAAAGATACTTGAATTAAACAACTTAAAAACTTAAGTTTGAACTTGAAAACTTAAATTAAAACAAAAACATGATTAAAACTCAAGTTCGAACTTAGAAACATGAATTAAAACAAAAACATGATTAAAACTAAGTTCGAACTTAAAAACTTGAATTATTCCAAAAACATTATTAAAACTAAGTTCGAACTTAAAAACTTGAATTAAAACAAAAACATTATTAAAACTTAAGTTCGAACTTAGAAACATGAATTAAAACTAAGTTCGAACTTAGAAACATGAATTAAAACTTAAGTTCAAACTTAAAAACATTATTAAAACTTAAGTTCAAACTTAAAAACATTATTAAAACTTAAGTCCGAACTTAAAAACTTTATTTAAATTTTAAGCATGAACTTAAAAACTTGAATTAAACTTTATAAGCTCAAACCTACCAGAATTTTCTATTAACTTTGACGGCGATTCAAGTTTCACATTTCCAACTTGTTTTTGTTTAACAATTAAACTTGTTTTGTTTAAATTAGTGTTTGTTGTTGTTAAATTGTTTGGATTATTTTGTTTCTTAATAAATGTGTTGTTGTTGTTTTTGTCTATTTTTACCCCTTTTTCATCTATACTGTAGTCACCAACAATATGGTCTAAACGAAAACGTTGTTGAGTTAATAAAACTTTGTTGGGAGAAATTCTTTTTACCTTAAAAATAAATTTTTTATTTTTCTTGAATTTTTATTTTTTCTTTAAATTTATTTTTTCTGTTAAATTAATAAAACTTGCTTGTACAACAGGAAATCCAGTTTGTTCTGTCCAATATTTTGCAAAATTTTTGACATTAAAAGGTTGCCCTTCGCTATCGAGTAAATGCTGGGGAACTGCTTCTGTTAATGCATCCCATAGGTCGGAGTGTTCGGCGTTATGGTATTTGAAACGGTTTAGGTAGATCTTTTTAAAAAATTTTTTAGATAGATTAGAATCTATTTTACTTAAAATTAGTCCTGAATTTTATATGAAAAAGAAAGAGAAATACCGATGAACTCCAAAATCTTCTCGGTCGGTATAACGTACCGCAATTCCGATACGGAGTACAGATTTCGTTTTACCTTAGAGAGAGAGAGACCAAAAGATACCGACAGTAGTACAGTACCGATCGATCGGATTCTGCTTAAAATACCGATCGGACTCTACTTAAAATCATGTTATAGCAGAATCCCAATCTCAACTAATTTTTATCCCAAAGATAATGATAGAGGAGTAACCGAGGATTTATAGATAAAATTAAAAATCTCAAATCTCACATTTAGTCCACTTTTAAAGCTTTCTTCGCCCATCACAGATCTTATCATCCTCAAAACGCTTGCACCTTTGCTATAAGTTATTGAATCAAAAGCTTCGCTAACATCCTCAGCCTTTCGAATTTCAAAGAATAAAGGATGGGATGTTGCACGAGAATCGCGGTCAAAAGCAGAGTCTAATGCTTCAATAATAAAATAATCACGCATTCTAAAGCCGCCGTTGCTGATTGCATCTGTGCCCAAATATTCCTTAAAAAAATTTTTTTCCTAATTTTTTTGGGAGAAAGAACGGACCATCAAAGTAGCAAACCCTTCATTTAGCCATAAATCACTCCACCAACGCATAGTAACCAAATTACCAAACCATTGATGAGCTAATTCGTGAGCGACAACTGAGGCTACAGCCATCTTTTGTTGAGCGGTGTATAACTCTGGGCTGTATAGAAGATATTTTTCGCGGTAAGTGACCTTAAATTGAGGGGAGATTTAAAAAATAATTTTAAAAATATGCCCACCAATCCCCAATTTTCCATCGCTCCCGCAGCAAAATCAGGAAAGGCCATCATATCTTGTTTTGGAAGGGGAAACTCAATACCATAATAATCCTCATAAAATTCCAACACCCGAATTCCGGCTTGTAAAGCATAAGAAGTAAAGTTTACAGCATCCTGGCGTGCCCAGATACGAAACTTTAAAAAATATAAATAAATTTTAATCAGCAAAAGTAAGCAAAACTCGAATTCCACGTTTTGTATATCCCTCAACATAATCAAAGTCAGATACTACCAAAGCCAACAAATACGAAGACATTGGAAGGGTCTCATCGAAATCGGTTTGAATCCATTCTTCATTATCCGTAGCCAGTCCATCACGAATTTCTTTTGCATTGCTAACAGCTCTAGAGCCAAAAGGGTGGATAATGTTGAGGCGATAAATGGCTTTAAAATGTGGCTCATCAAAACAAGGCACCTAGAAAAAAAAATTTTTTCTATAGCTGTGATAAACAGTGTTTGGAATTTTGAAATTTGCTCGGACTCGTACTTCCATACTTGCCAATTTTTTCTCATACTCGTACCTGGCCTATTTTTTACTCGTGCTTTGTATACCGGTACGAGTGCGAATTACGAGGTTCCAAAAATAATTTGGATACCGTAATTTCTGTATTAAAGCCCCTTTGTGGGATGGTTGAAAAATAGATACATGAAACTCTATTACAGAAAATAAATAATTTTTATCCAAACCATTCTTCTCGCATCGGTAGGCTCCATTTGTGTAACTGCCGCACATTTGTGCTCCCCAGCCAGAGTTGTGTATGTTGTTAAATAGAGGCCGGAGAGTTTGGAGGCGATTGGTCCCGTGTATGGGATCTAAGAAAAATATTAAAAATATTATTTGGATCGAGTAATTAAAGTGAAATACTCGAAAGAGGTACTCGTCGCCCTTCTCCAGTGTGCCGTCCAACTCAAAAAAGACCTAAAAAATTTTGATATTTTTATTAGAGCTCGACATTTTCACTTTGCCGGGCCCGGTATCCGGGTTTTTTTCTTCCGCCGCGACCCGGGCCGGGTTTTCCGGCTAAAACCCCGAAAACCCCGAAAAACCGGATTTTCTCAAAAATACCCGGTTCGGGGCTACCGGGCCCGGAAAACCCGGTTCCGGGCCCGGCCCGGGTCCGAGCTCTAATTTTTATTGAAATTATTTAAAAATAACCTTTTCTCTAGCTTCGTCAACTTTCACTTCAACCACTTTAGGAGCCGATTTTGACATGTTCTGATTGTTCTCATCCACTCGATTCAACTGATACTTTTCAAGATTAACCCGATCAAAAGAAAGCTTTAAAGCATTTAATTCTATTCGATGTGTGCTTTGTTCAACACGGAACTTCATGAGTAAATCGCCATTAAAAGTTAAATTGTTTTCGTCAGGAATTTGGGCACCAAAGCCAGGAACAAATATTTTCATTGTTAAATTATACCAAATTGGGTAAAGCTGAAAGTTTAAAAATTTTATTTCTAAAAATTTTAAATAACTTTTCACCTCTCCAGAAAGTCGTAATTCATCAGCTCCAGGCTCCTCAGCGGTCGTACTAACACTACTCTCTTGTTCATCCTCCTTATCTTCCTCTAAAGTTTCATTGTTTGAAGTTGCTGGGGCGACCAAAGATTTGCCGGGAACACGAAAACGATTGCTTTAAATAAAAGAATATATTAGTCCATTCTGAAAAATTTTGAAAAAATCAGAAATTCTGAAAAAAAATTCAGAAAAAATTTTCTGAAAAAAATTCTGAAAAAAATTCTGAAAAAATTCTGAAAAAAAATCAGAAAAAATTTTCTGAAAAAAATTCAGAAAAAATTTTCTGAAAAAAATTCTGAAAAAAAATCAGAAAAAATTTTCTGAAAAAAATTCTGAAAAAAATTCAGAAAAAATTTTCTGAAAAAAATTCTGAAAAAAAAATCAGAAAAAATTTTCTGAAAAAAATTCTGAAAAGAATTCTGAAAAAATTCTGAAAAAAAATTCTGAAAAAAATTCAGAAAAATTTTCTGAAAAAAATTCTGAAAAAAAAATTCAGAAAAAATTTTCTGAAAAAAATTCTGAAAAGAATTCTGAAAAAAACCAACATATCAGTCGCCCTTTCATGTTGTACTCTCCCAACAAGTTTCGCAACTTCAGGCAATTTTGTAGAAATAATTCCATCAAACGATTTACTTTCATTAATATTGCTGTCATCATCAGCAATCCTTCCTTCAATATATTCTCTCAAAAGAACATCTCGAGTAAGTATAAATGTAAAGAGAATAGCAAGTAAAAGGACGGAGAGAAAAGCAATAAGCGTTAAAAGAATCTGACAAAAAAATTTTTTAAATTTTTTAAAAATCTCTTTAGTTCCTGCTACCTGTGTTCTAGAAACTAGAAAAGAAGATTTTGAACTAGTTGGTGGACAAACAGTAGATAGTCGTGAACGTCGTGATGATCCTGTTGATGGTGGCGGGGGTGGAGGTTTTGTAGGTGGGGTAGGTGAAGGAATTGATGAAACTGAAGAAGGCATCTATAAAAATAATTAAATGAAAATTAAAATTTAATTTAATTTAACAAGTTTAAAATTTTTAAATGTGTGGAAAGAATGTTGGATAGGAATTGAATTAAAATATATTTATTTTTCCCGCGAACATATTAAACAATATTTAGAATTTACCGTAAACAAAAATATTTATAAATACTGGAAACTTACTCAAAATATTTACAGCAATTCCGTAAACATATAAAAATATTTAAAACAGTTCCGGAAAAATATTTAACTGATTTTTACAAATTTCCGGAAACAATCAAAAATATTTACAAATTCCGGAAAATAATTAAAATATATTTGCAATTTTCCGGAAACAAATAAATAGAATATTTACAATTCCGGAAACAATCAGAATATTCACAATATTTCCGGAAAAATATTCAAGTTGTTTTTACAAATTCTCCGGAAAAAAATATATAAAATATTTACAATTCCGGAAGCAATAAAATACAAATTCCGGAAACATACAAAATATTTAAAACATTTCCGGAAAAATATTTAAATAATTTTTACAATTTTCCGGAAGCAAACATTAAATATTTACAAATTCCGGAAACATTCAGAATATTCACAACATTTCCGGAAATATTTACAAAACTTTCAACTTCCGGAAAAACACTTTGTTATAAATATTTAACATTTTCCGGAAACAAATAAATATTAAAGAAATTCCGGAACCATCCCCAGAATGTTTACAATTATCCGGAAATTTTACAAATAAATTTAGAATCTTAACTGAAACAATCTAAATATATTTAAAAATAATTTAGCTCTGGATAACGTTTAAAAGTCATTTAATCAAAAAAAAATTGAATGACGGCGAATTTAAAAGTAAAAATAAATAAAAATAGTGAGTATAGTCACCAATTTAAATTTACCCAAAATGATCAAAAAAGGAAAAGTGGATACCTAATCAAAAAAATTTTAAAGGAGAAAATTCAAAGGAGAAAAGTACATTTTAGTCACTAAAATTCAGTGTTTACCAAAAAATGACAAGGAAAGGAAGCAAATTTAAAGTGAACAACTTCTGAATTTGTAATTTTTACATAATTTAGCGAAAATGGACAACTTTTGCATAATAAGATTTCCAATTTTTAAAGTTACCAAAAAATATTTTTGATGAAACTTTTACTTACTTTTGCCAAAATTATCATAATAAATACAACGGAACTTGAGAATTTGATAAAAAGTCAAAAAAAATTTTTTTTTCTTGCGGATTAAATAAAAATAGTAGTTATGATTGAGTACATTTTTGGATAAAATGAAGTGAATAAAAAATAAAATAAAAATGTATTTATTGGCAAAAATAAGCATCCCGAACAAGAGGTTAGTTAAGAGAGTCGTCGCGTGGTACGGGAGGGAGAGTAAGGGAAGGGAAAAAATAAAAGGGAAAAAGAAAGGATATAAAATAAGAATATATTTAAATTGAAAATAAGGGGATAAAATAATTTTAAAGATGATTAAAATGAAGAAAAGATGTTTTTTAAGTTTTTAAGACTATTTAATGACCGAAAATGAAAGGAAAATAAAAATAAAGAAAATGAGGAGGTATATTACACGCGGGTGCGGATATTACACGTATGGATGGAGGCCCGGTCCAGTCCGAAAAATCGAGTCGGGCATCGAATTTTGGCCCGAAAAAATGACTCGAACGTCGGTCCGACTCGAAAACCCCAACCCTAATTACACGTATGCCTAAGAGAAATTAAGGAGGGGATGAGGGAGAGATTGAGACACTTTAGAAGGGGCTGGTGGAGGGGATGAAGACATTTAGGAGGGGATGGAGGAGTTAGTTGGACTCTCACCATAAGATGTAGGAGATACAGGTTATATGTGGAGGCCATTTGTGGAGGGAGATGTTACCTTGTTAAGGAACTCTTACTAATAGATAAGCTACAATTTTTCAGCCATAGGAGGGTATCTAAAAATAAGGCTCGACTTTACTATTAATAACCCCTTGAAGAGATTTTTAAGAAGTTTTAAAAAATCTAAAGACTCTAAAATATATAGTAATTTATAAAGTAAAATAAATAGAAAGTTGAGGAGGGTGGTTAATGAAGTTTTAAATAAATTCTCTAGGGAAGGGATGGGGGGGGATATTTAGAGAGAGATAAAACGAGCAAGTAAATTGTGCTGTTTTTTTAACTTTGAAGGCTTAAAATGGAAATTCTCAGAAAAATTAAATTAAGTTTGTTTAAAGAAAAAATCAAAATTCAAGAAAAAATCAATTTAAAAATTTTTAAAATTTTTGGTGAAATTCCAAAAAAAAATTTTCAAAAAAAATCTGAAATAAATTAGAGAATTTATTTTAAAAAATATTAAAAAATCTGTCAAATGTGACAAAAAAATCGGATAAAAATGTTTTTTAGTTGAAAAAATCCCCCATATTTAATATTTAATTCATGTTTATTTTTTAGTCCCTCTATCAAATTATGTTTTTAATTGTTTTGATTTATTTTTTTTATTTTAAATGTAAGAGGACACAGAAAATTTTCTATGAAAATTCCGATTTCCAATTTGTTATAAAGAATTCGCATTAAAATCTATTCAAAAAAAGTAGGGATAAGTATTCCCAAATCAAAGCTTTCGTTTTTTGAAAAAAATTCATAAGAACATCCCAACAATTAATCGGAAATCGGAATTGGAAATCGGAAAAATCGTGGAAAAAAATATAAAAAATAAAGAAAAGAATCAAGGTAAAAATCAGCTTATTTAAAAAGTCATCTGGATTAAAAATGCTTTTATTTAACATTAAAAAAAACAATTTTAAATATAACTTCTTAAATAAACTGAGGACAATAAAAGGGAGGACCAGAAGTAGAGCAAATTCTGATAAAAAAAATATTTTGTAAAATTATCGAAATTTTACCTAATTTAATTTTTACTTCTTAAATTTTTGCAGCAATATTTTCCGAAAAATTTTTTTTAATTTTGTTATCTACAATTTTTTGGAATTTTTTTTATTAAAAAATTTTATTGAAAAATTAAATATTTATTTAAATAGGTAGTCTCAAAAAATCGTTCTATTTATTGTGTTTATGTGGTAGTAGTCCTTATCATTTTTTTCAATTCCTTTTCTTTAAAATTTTCTTTACAAATTTTAGTTTTAAATTAAAAGAGGACCTTTCACACTTTTTAACAAAAAATTAAAAAAAATTCCCTTTTATCTTTTTTGTTTGCCTTTCAAAAATTTTTAAAATTCAAAAAAAAATTGTTAAAATTATTTAAAAAAAAGTTTAGATAAAAAAATTCACACAAAAAATGGATCAAAATCACCTAAAAACCCCTTCCCTTCCCCATAGATCTTCCTTCCCCAAACCTTCCCTTCCCCCTCATATCAATTACACCAAAGATTGGAAGTCAAACAAAAAAATAATTTAAAAATTAATAAAATCTGAGATATTTCAGGAAAGTTATTATTAAATGTTTAATAGCAGGGATGGGTAGAATTGAGAAAAACAGTCTAATCGGGGTCAGACCGTATTTCGGATAACTTGCCACATATCCCTAAACGATAACTCTGATTTCCGGTTAATAAAATTTTAAAAATCTGATTTTCATTTTTAAATTTTTAGTCAAATACTCGATCAGATTTTGGCAAAAATAAAAAAATTTCGATTAAAAAAAATTTTTTTGTCCGCAAAAATTTTTTTGTCCGCAAAAATTTTTGTCCGCAAATTTTTTGCGGACAAAAAATTTTTTTGCGGACAAAAACTTTTTAATTTTTTATCCCATAAAACCCCTCAAAAATTAAAAAACTGACTGTTTGTCTCACTCCTTGTTTGTTGTTAACAACCAAATCCCTCATTGGGATTGATGACAAAAACATTTTTGGAGGCATTTTAGGCCTATTTAAATTATTTTCTTCTTCCATTGTTGTTTCCAAGTCAATATTATTAAATTCAAAATTTTCTTTTTCTTCGTTTTCTTCTTCAATAGTAAATGGTTCTAATAAATAATCTTCATTTTGTTGCAAACTAGCTACTTGTGATAAAGACAATGTTATTGTACTTGTTGGGGAGGAAGGGGAGGAAGAAGAAGAAAATGAGTGGGATGGGAGGTGACTTGTAGTAATTGTAGTTGACTGTGAGTGCGCGGATATTTTTTGTTTTTGTTTTTGCTTTGTTGTTTCTTTTGTTTTGGAAGAAAATGGAACAAGCTGGATAAAAAGAGAATTGTTAAAAATTTTAAATTGTCCGCAAATTTAAATTTCGTCCGCAAATTAAATTTTGTCCGCAAATTTTGTCCGCAAATTTTTTGCGGACAAAATTTTTTTTATTTTAATTTAATTTAAAAAATTGTCAGACCTCTTTATAAGAGACACCCACTATTAGATACTCTCTATTTAAGATACTCCTTCCAAAGCGATGCCTTCTATTTAAGATAAACCTCCTTATAATACATACTCAATACTAGGGGTATACCTCAATTTAAGAGACGTCTTTGACAAGAGACTGGATACTCTCTATTTAAGATACAATTCATTATAAGAGACGATTTTTCAGTTCCTAAGGTGTGGCTTATAGGGAAGTCTGACTTTACCTAGAATTTCTATGCATTTTTTATTCCCAAAAAATTAACTTTAAAAATCCCCCCTTTTTTATCAATTTTTGCAACAATTTAAAGAAGCAAAATTAATTAAAAGAAAAAATTCAGAAAAAACGCCTATTTAGAGCAAAACACATAAAATAAAAAAAAATTTTCTCTTATCATTAAAATGCGCAAAGATTAAAAAAGGAGAGGAAGGGTGAATTTAATGTATTAAATTACAAAGATTATTGGCCAAGAAAAAAGTGGGTATCCCCCAAAATTAATTTTGAAAAGTTTAAAAAAAGGAGAGAGGGGGAAGTTTACAGTCGGACCTCACTATAAGGGACCTCCTTTGGAAATGAAAAAAATCGTATCTTATAATGAGGGTATCTTAAATAGAGGGGTACCGTCTAAGCAGCTCCCCTTCCCCCTCATAAAGCCTCCCCTCTCCACTCAATGGCCAGAGTCTCTTCAATAGAGGTCTATTAAATAGAGGTGTATCTAATATTGGGTGTATCTTATATGGAGGTCCTACTGTTGCAACATAAAAATGCAAAAATATTTTTAAAAAAGCTGGGTGCAAATTTTAAACCCAAATATTAATTTTAAAAATATTTTTTGATCTAAATAAATAATTTAATATTGCCGTCAAAACGTCTGTTGAAAAAGAATTCGTCGCTCCACACAAATTATTAAATTAATAAATCAAAAAGGAAAATGTGTTAAAAGATAGGTCAGGTTAACAAGAGGGAGAAAATAGATCATGCAAGTAGCACATGAACCAGACTGACAATAAATATAAAATATTTATAATTTTTGTCCGCAAAAAATTTTTTTTGTCCGCAAAAAATTTTTGCGGACAAAAAAAATTTTTTTGCGGACAATCCGCAAATTTTCGATTTTAATTTTATTTTTAATTTTCTGCAAAAAATGGACTTAAATTAAGAAATATGTAGTTAGTTTAATGTTTAACAATAAACAAATTTTATATAATTTCTACTTTTTTCACAGCGTCATTGTTCGCTAAATATTCAACAAAACTTTTTAAACTCAGTTTAATTATGTATAGAAAATTTTCAGAAAAAATATTTTTGAGTTCTCAAGTTTATTTTAAAGTTTCTAGACAGTTTTCTAAAAGCTTATTCCCCCTCAAGTTTATTTTTCGAAAAAAAATTTTTTGCGGACGTCCGCAAAAAATTTTTTTGTCCGCAAATTTTGTCCGCAAATTTTTTGCGGACAAATTTTTTGTAAATATTTTATTTCTTTTTTCCCTTTTTATTTTCTCCGATGACCCGAATATCACAAAGTAATTAATATGATGAAAGCGTGAAAATATTTTTGAGGACAACAATGAAATGAAAAAAAAGTCATACGGAAATTAAATGAATGACCAAATAAAACTCGAGAGAGAGGGGTTAAATAGTTAAGGGTTTGCACCATTTAATTAAATAAAATGTTCTGCTATTTTTCATTGAAATTTAAACAGTTTCATGGAAATTAATTTGAAAAAATATATTTTTGGATTTTTAAAGAGACAAGTTTTAACATGATCCTTTTGGTGGGTCTTAAGACCTAAAAATAAGCCTGATGTTGTCTTGGGATAATTTGGGGATGTGATAGTAGGGAGGTTAAGGAGGGATGATAGAGATGATTTTGTTAATTCAAGACAAAATAGAGCCAGACCCCGTATAAGACACCCTTGAGCAGAAAAGTGAATCCGCAAATATTTGCGGACAGTCCGCAAATTTTTGCGGACTGTCCGTAAAAAATTTTTTTCTGTAATGGAGGGAGGGGTTGTTAGGCATCACTACCAAGTGGCCAATCAAATTAAGAAAGAATAAAAAAAATATTAAAAAAAAGAAATCTACCTGAATAAATTTTTGAAATTTCTGCCCGATTTTAAAGGAAGATTTGTTGTTTGTCCCTTGTCTAACATCAACATAACAACGTTCATTATCATCATAAAAATCCTCTTCCATTATTCAATACAAACTTGTATTTTATTGAATTACTAAAATAAAGTTTGAAATAATTTTTAAAAATTAAAAGAAAAAAAAATTTTTTTAGCAAGAATTAAATTAAATAATAAAAAGGGTACAGCCCAAGTAGGCGCGCGGCCAAGTAGGCGCAAAGCCATAACTTGCTTCAAGATTCCCTTGTCAAATTTGGTGTTAAACGATTCCTCTCATCGAGCTAAAGAGAATGTTACCAAAATTATTAAGGTCCAGAAATTTTCCAGGTAGTTATGGCTTTGCGCCTACCTGGCCGCGCGCCTACTTGGGCGTGTCCCTAATAAAAATAAATTTTTTGGCGAAATGTTTTTATTTATTAATTACAGTAATTTTATGATATTTTTTATTTAAATTTTAGATTGTTATTGGGTTATTATTTTTTAATGAGTGATCAGACTTGCTCTATCCTATTAGAAAAAAGATACAGCCTATCGAGGGCTTTTGAATGATATAAAATTTAATTGTATTGGAGCAAGCATCAAAAAGTTATAGCCGATCAAAGTCGGCTGACACTCAGTTTGTAGTCATATAACGGAAAGTACCCAAAAAATTTCGAAATAAAAATTAAAAGAACATAGGTAATTAGCAACAGATTTGAATAAAGTGTAAAATAATTTAATTTTTTATTAAAGGAGAGCCTAAAAAAATTTTTTTTAATTAATTAGGTAATTTTGGTCAAATTTTCGCTCATGGTAAGGGCCAAGTAAAAAATGAAGGATATATTACTCTAGCGCAAAGAAAGGCGAATGCCATAAAATTATACTGAAAGGGCCACAGAACAAGGAAGAAAAGAAAAGCTTAGAAAAAGCTGTTATCGATTGCCAGTGTAGCTGGTAGGTAGCTAGTTTAGTGGAAGCCTGGAAGCCTTAAGGGGGTAATAAAAATAGAAAAAAGAAGGCTTTTAAGTCAACTGCTCTTCCAAATAATAATTAAAATGACATTTTATTTTTGACAAAATTTTTAAAAATAAAATTAAAAAGATTGCATCGATTAAAAAAATTTTTTTTCAAGATTGACTCCCACCATCAAATTTATTTTTCATTTCCACAAAAATTTACGCATTCTTGAAAATTAGGGAAGTTATTATAATTCCCTTTAGCACCATAATAAGAAAAACGCCAACAAGAATTAACTTGAGAACTCCAGGCGAATCTGGGTTTGTCTGGTACTCCTTCAGCAAAAGTGCCGGAATCGTCGGGGAGCGAACACAAAAATTCTGAAAAAAAATTATTTTTGAAAATTTTGTTTAAAACGACTTTTTGTAGGGCAGCAAACACCTCGTTGACGGCTGCATTCATGCCCTTCCGGGCAACCACCTCCACCTTCTTTTGGGCATTCAATGTAGTTGCCGTCAGGGATGAGGTAAGAAGCGTTGCAACGTTTGGCTTTAAAAATGGAAAAAAATTTTCTTTTAAAAAGTAGGGGAGTTGAGAAGGGAGGGGATCAGAGGGAAGGGATAATTCCAATTAACATGCTAAGGAGAGATCTTTGATTTAAGGATCGATTTCAACAAGACCACAAGGCCAATGGTTTTTGACTATGTTTAGTCAGCTCTAAACTTCTCTAGGCTAGACCGTAGGGGATTTAAGGGAAGGGATACTTCCTATTAAAAATGCTTAAGGATCGACTTCAAAAGGATATAAAGTCCACTGGGGTTTGACAAGCAAAGGGAGCCAAACCTCTCTAGTCTAAAAAATCATCAAAGGGAAGGACGCTTTTAATTGACACAGCTAAGAGGAAATCCTGGATTTAAGGATTGAGTTCAAAATCTCAGAGCCAAGGGGTTTGATCTGTTTGACAGCTAAGTAAAAGGGGGACTGAACTCCTATAGGCTTAAAAAACTCTCTTAATAAACTCTAAACACCACTAAAAGACAGTCATTTATTTATTACAATAACAAGAAACAAAGGCATATATGTACAACAAATTAATATATAGGACAATAATAATGCGCAAACACAACACATAGGGGGAAAAGTATACAAAAAATATGCGCAAAGGGAACACAAGTTGGAAGCAAAAAAGGCATTTAGGTGTGTATATATTTATTTTTATATATCACAAAAGAAGCCATTGTTTGCTGGTTACATGAGTTGTGTGCTAATTGGATTGTTGATGGCTGGCTGCTCTCCGAAGCATCGAGACCGTCCTTTCTTTTTTATTCCTCTCTCCCGTTGCCGCTGCACCATCACGTCCCGCTGCGCCCCGTCCACTAGTTGCCGCTTTTCTGGCCCATAGCTTGCTGGAGCTGCTCCACGTAGGGATCGAGGTAGCCTAAAAAAGGAATGAAAGGGGATGGATTTTGAGGGTTAAAAGAGGAAAAAACAAAAATTTGTACCGTATTTGTAGGCGCCAGCAACAGCACCAACAACGGCGAACAGGAAGAACACGACGATGGCACCCATATTGTTGACTTGTTGTTGTGAAGGCTGTTGAAGTCGTTGTAGCACGCTGAGTATGGCAAGGTTGTTGGAGAGGCTTGACAACTAGTTGCTTTTATAGTATTCGCGAGAGTTTTCCGGAATCCTTCCGGAAAACTATAAAAGCCTCTAGAACACCCTCTCCACAACCTGCCATACTCTACTACTACTCCATCTTAGTGCTTCTCAACAACAGCTACAAATCAACATGGGCGCCGCCGTCGTACTCTTCTTCCTCGCCATTGTCTGCTCTGTTGCTGCTGCCTACAAATACGGTACGAATTTTCTTTCTTTTTTAACCCTAACAAAATCCATCTTTTCGTTCCTTTTTTAGGCTACCTCGATCCCTACGTGGAGCAGCTCCAGCAAGCAATGGGCCAGAAGGGCGGCAACTAGTGGACGGGACGCCGCGGGATGTGATGGTGCAGCGGCAACGGGTGAGAAGAAGAAAGGAAAGGATGGTTCCAACTCGGAGAGCAGTCATCAAAGTGATACTATAAAAATGCTCTAATGCCTTGTATTTGTCACCAATTGTAGTTTTCCCTATATTTGTTCACAATTGTAAAATATGTCTATGTAATTGCCCCTATGTTGTGTTTGCGCGCTATTATTGTATGTATATAGTATTTGCTAGTTTTGTAAATAAAGGTATTCTAAAGGCGTGGAATTTTGTGTGCTTAGGGAAAAGTGTGATATCTGGGGGGAAAATTTAAAATTGAGGCCAAGTCTGATGCCAGCTAGCAAAAGACTGTTTGAATGCAGTCGTTTAACCCAACCTTCCTTAAGGTTTCCTTTTGAAAACCAAAAAGTTGCATTTTGGCGTTCTGTCTTTTAGTTGCCAAAATTGGATTTTCTGTCATATTAAAAACCAAAAAATTTTTTTGAGATCCTCCCCCTTTCTTTAACTCATTCCTTAACTTTACCCTACACTTCAATAAATTTCCCACCAAAAAATTTAACTTACCTAAAACCCACGGATCCCTCTTTTCACTGCTACTACAAGCCTTTCTGCAGGCACTAGCAGATTCGAAACGATTATCGTTTCCTTCACATCCATTGTAAATAAAAGGTTGACAAAGACCTTTAAAACTTTTTTAAGACTTAAAAACGTTTTAAAAAACCGGTCTGTGAATTGTAGTAAAATTGTTTTGAATTTTGTTTTGGAGAGGTGGTGCCGGAGCATGAAACACCTTTATCATGCGGCAGAGAACAGTCTTAATAAAATTTTTATTTTAATTAAATAGGCTACAAAGGCTTTTTTAGGACCTTAAAAAGTATTATTATGGGAATAGAAAACTCCGTCCGCCGCCAGGTATCGAACCGGGCCCCCCAAAAAGTACGAGTCTAACGTGTTAACCACTACACCACGGGAGTGGTATTTTAAAAAAGGTCGTCAAACAGAGGTCTACGTGGATTTTCAACACTTGGAAAAGAATTATTACAAAAATAGAAAATATATTCCGCCGCCAGGTATCGAACCCGGGTCCCTAAGAAAGTGCAAGTCAAACGTGTTACCCACTACACCACGGGATGGATTTTTTGAAAAATTAGCTAAAAAGGATTTACGCGGATTTTCATTTTCATTGCGTTCCTTTTGTGATTCTGTAAGTACATTTTGGTCGATTAAAACGACAAAAAATAAAATTATAATAAATTTTTTATTAAAGCTTTTGTAATTTTTATTGGACATTTTGAAGGGTTTTAAGAGAAATAAATTGACGTGATTAATTTTATTAAATAAAAATGAGTATAAAATTTTGTAGATGAATAGAAAAATGATTGAAGAATAAATAAATAAATTAGAAAAAATTTTTTTTGTTAAAAATAAAAAGAAAAGTTGCGCGAGACGAGAAAAGAAAGGTAAAGAAAAGGTGAAAAGTAGGGAAAAAATAAATAAAAATGTGTGAAAAGAATTTTCAATAGAAAAATGTGAATTAAATTAAAAAGGTTAATAAATTAAAGTGAATGTATTAAAATTAAAAAAAAGAAAAATTTAATTTTTGAAGGTTAAAAAACATTAAAGAAACATTTAAAGAAGCCAAGGTCACCCCGACCATTCCTGATCCGTTGGGAAAACCTTTTTCAGGGAACGGGGATGTCGATGAATAATAGACTGTCGAAGTTAGAGGTCGGAGACTTGAACTAAAATTATATCGGTTTATGAGCGGGGAGTTAGGGATCAACCCTAGTTTATTAATTTGTTTTCTGTGTTTCCATCATTATTTAATTTAAAAATTTGTTTTATGTTTTGTATAAAACAATTTTTTTATTTGAAGAAAACTAAGAATAAAAAAAATAAAAAATAATAGAAAACTGAGGGATTTTATGGCGGTTAAAGACTTGAAGCTATATTTAGAGCCATAACTTTTTTAATTCTCCATCAATTTATATAATTATTGTATCATTCGAAAGCGCTTGTTTTGGGGATTATTTTATCTAACAGGACTGATTTGATCAGACTATCCTACAAAAAGTTAAAGTTGAATAATTAGAGGTAATTTTAAATATTTTTCAAAAATCAAAAAATCTCTCAGTTTTGGCATAATGTTAATTAACGACATTTTATTTTTTAACAATTTCATTTTGTCAACTAGTGAAAAATAAATAAAAATGTCAACTAAAACGAGTTGTTTTACGCTGGAATTTTTATGAGAATTACGTGGAGTTGCTTAAAAAACTTTTTTCAGTGGGGACTAACTCGAGGAATTCCAACTCACGGAAGTTACCAATTTGTTAAAAAAAAGTCTTATTTTTTTTAAATATTCAGATTTTTCAAAAAATTTCGATTTTTAAAATTATTCCGTGTTTTGCTCATTCCGTGACTTGTCCGTTCCGTGTTTTGCTCATTCCGTGAGTTGTCCGTTCCGTGATTTGGTAAATCCGTGACTTGTCCGTTCCGCGAGTTAGCCCGACACGACTTTTTTTATTTTTTAGATTAAAATAAAATAAATTATTTCAACAAATGTCTTCAGTTTTAAGCTCTTTTTTCTCTAGAGATCCACGCACCTCATTTCCCTATTCACTTCCTACCGAGACTTTTACAGTTCTTACACAAGAACAAATAAATGTTGGCAAAAGTTTAAAAAAGGTTTTTTTGTTTTTTTTTTTAATTTAATTTTTTCTTTTTTTTTCCAGTCAGAACCTCAAGAAAAGGCAACCTGTTTTTGGACATTAAATGCAAATTCGACTTCACTTAAAATTCAAGCTCAAAAATTGAAAACTCTGAGGCATCCTAATGTGCTAGCTTATTTGGATTCTTTGGAGGTTTTTTAAATTTTTTTTAGAATTTTTTTGGCAAAATTTTGTGCATTCCCATGTTGTTTTATTTTCGTTTATCCGAGGTTTTTTAGAGTTTTTTTTAATTTTGTGGCATTATTTGGACTTAAAACGTTTGAAATTTGGTCAGCGATCATCCGTTCTAGCTTTTTTAGTTCATTTTTAGCTTGTTTTTTAGTTTTCTGTGGGTCCTCGTATTTTCAAAAATGACTAAAAATGTACTAACCGCTATTCCTACTTCCATGTCCAGTGAGTCTCAAATCTCAAAGAATATTTGAAAAATTCAAAGGTTGCCGCTATAAACAAAAAATAAAGTAAAGTAGAAATAGTCAGAACCTACTATTCCCTTACAATTTCCTTAAAAAATTTTTTTTCAAAAAAATTTAAGGTTGAAGGCTCATTCTATTTAATTACCGAACCCTGCCGGCCTCTTGCCTATTATTTATCAGAAACTAAATTGACCTCTACACAATTAGAATTGGTTGTATCTTGGGGTTTATATCAAGTTTTGGTTTGTTTTGAATTAATTTTTTGATAATTTTCTCAAATTTTTTAAAGAATTGCCTTAAATTTTTACATAATGAAGCCAAGTTGTCTCAAAATAATATGCGAAATGCTATTTTTGTTACTTCCTCTGGTGATTGGAAATTGGCTGCTTTTCAAAGTTCAGGCAGCTTAAGGTTCTTTTTATTTTTAATTTTAAGGCTATTTTTAATTAATTCATTAGCGTTGTTTTTTAATTTGTTGTTTAGTTCTCTTATGGTCGAGTGGTTAAGGTGTTGGGTTTTGGCTGGAGGTAGTGTAGGGTTCGAGATCCTTCCAGAGAATTCTTTTTTCTATCGGATTACTTTGCATAAATTGTCTGACTATTTTTAATTAAATCATTTGTGTTACTATTTTAATAGTTGTTGAGTTTTTTTGGTCGACTGGTTAAGGTTTTGGGTTTTGACTGGGATTAGTGTAGGGTTCGATTCCTCCTATGGAATTATTTTTTCTACTGGATTAATTTTCATATTTACTCAATAAAAAAATATTTTTTGAGGGCCTAAAATTTTTTTTTAAATTTTCAAAAAATTTTTTAAAAAATTTTAATTATTTTTAAAGCTCTCCCCAAGTCGATTTAAACGACCTTGCCTCAGTTGTTCTTCAAATATTTACTAAAAATGATTCTTTGGATTTTTCTTCCCCTTCTGCTCTTTCAAAAATACCTAAAAGAATACATCCGTTATATAAACGGCTATGTGCAAAACTGCGAGCTGTAATGACTGTTGGGGATATTTTGAATGGTTTTTTTTTTAATTTTTTTGAATTTTTTTAAATATTTTTTTAGAATGTAGAGCAAATGGAGGCTTTATGAAAAATAAATTTGTCGATACTTTATTGTTTCTTGATGAATTTCAGGTTTTTTAACCAATTTATTTTCTAAATTTTTGCTTATTTTTATGATTTGTAGCAATATTTCCGTTCCCTTTTACCTCCATTTTTTAAAATTATAAAAATGCATTTAATGAGTTTACCAAGGACCTACTTGACTTTCTTGGGGGTTCATTCAATAGAGCATAGTCTATAAATTATTGCTCTATCATTTGGCTTTTTTGGACGAAGACATTTTTTGGCATTTAAAGTTTGGGTATTTTTTCCTCATTTTTCTTTATTAAAAGAGGAGAATGAAACTCCCCTTTCTCCAATTTCATTTCCTCTTAAAATTTAAAAAGAATTTATTTTTCCCATTATCCTCCTTTTAATTTTTATCAATTTTTTACAGCTTCGAGAAGCACCAGAAAAACAATCTTTTTTTGTTCGTTTAAACACAAATTTGGAACTTTTTCCTGAAGATATTGCAAGAAATAAAATTTTGCCTAAACTTATTCATGTTTGCTTTTTAATTTTTTATTATTTTTCTAAATTATAATTATTTTAGACTTATGAGTACGGAGATGCTGGTGCGCACATTCTTCTTCCAATGTTTAAACTTGGCAAATTACTTGATGAAGATGAGGTTTCTTTTTTTATTTTATAATTTTTTTCTTCCAAATTTTGCTTCTATTCTTAACATTTTTATGTTTTAAAAAGATTGGGTCCTAGCCTAAAAATTCCAAAAAAAGTCTAACAGTTGGCCCATCCAGCCAGTTACTATTTTTCCTATTGCCCCAATTTTTGACTTTTCTCCTTACAGAGTCATTTTTTGTTTAATTTTGGGTCTTTAAAAATTCTTCTCAAATTTTGGTTAAGGGCACTGTGAAAGTAAAGAACACTATACAATAAGACCAAATAAAAATACAAAATTAATACTCACAGTTTTCCTGGGTTTTTTGTTAGCAAATTAATTTACTTAAAAAATTTTTATTTTTGTTTATTTTCAAGTATCAACAACGAATAGTTCCATGCCTTGTGAAGCTGTTTAGTTCTTCTGATCGTACTACTCGGTTATTTATTTATTTTATTAAACCAACCAGAGGGATGTCACGGGTATAGAAAAATTCGGATAGGATTTGGGTCGTGTTTTGAAAAATTTTTCTTGGATTGGGTACCAGATTTCGGATCAAAAAGATCGAAAACCTCGTGAAAAATAAGGGGAAATGGGAGAAAAAATGAAAAAAAATAACCGAGTTAGATTTCTGTTATTGGACAACCTGTGACATCCATAAAACCAAAATCTTTTATAATTTTTTTTTAATTTTTAGAGTCAAATTACTAGAAAAAATTGACGAATTTTCCAGTCGCTTAAAACCTCAAGTTGTCAATGATAAAATTTATCCGTTTGTTTTTTTAGAATTTAAATTTAAAAAAATTTTTCAAGTAATTTAATTACCGGTTTTCTCGATTCAAATTCTGCTGTTCGTGAAAGCACAGTTAAAGCTATTGTTTCCTTTGCAGATAAATTGAATTATAATAATTTAAATAATGATTTGATGAAATATTTGGCTAAATTACAAGGTTTTTTAAATTTTTTTGTAAAAAATATTTTCAGAAAAATTGAAATTTTTCTGGAATTCTTAATAAAATAAAAATCAAATAAAATTATTAAAATTCTCAGAAAAAAATTTTTTTTTGAAAAATTTCCAAAAAAATTTCGACTCGATGAAAATATTTTTTTTATTTTCTTGGATGAAAATCTCATCATTATTATTATTTTCCAAAAAAAAATTTAAATAAAAATTTTTTATTAAAAAAAATTTTTCAGGATCAGATCCAGAACCTAGCATTAGAACAAATACAACAATTGTTAGTTTTTTTTTAATTTAAAATGAAAATTTATTTTTACTTTTTTTTATTGGATTCTTTCCAAGTCTCTTCTATTAATCCATAATTTTTAAAAAAAATTTTCTACGTTTTTATTAGCCAATAAATTACTTAAAGAAGAATTATTTGAGAAATAGCAACCATTTTCCCTCACCGGGCATCGAACTCTGATCCCCCAAAAAGTGCAAGTCAGGGGTGTTAACCACTACACCACGGGAGTGATTTTTAAAAAATTTTTCGTTTATTTTTCTTTGAAGAGTCATTGATAAGCATTAAGTAATTGCCTTTATTAATTGGTCCTTTCAAGGCTTTCAAGGCCTTTTAAATTTTTATTTTCTAGTGTCTCGGCAAAATTGGTTGTTTTATCGATGCCAGCCATCGCCAAAGAATTTTAATTTCTGCTTTTACACGTGCCTTAAAAGATCCATTTCCTCCTGCAAGATTGTCTGGTGTTATTGCTTTAAGCGCCACACAACAATATTTTTCTTTAAATGAAGTAGCTCAAAAAGTTTTGCCAAATTTAAGTCCTTTGGCTGTTGACCCTGAAAAACAGGTTTTCTTATAATTTTGAATTTTTTTTAATTTTTTTGAAATTTTTTTGAAAATTTCTGAAAATTTTTTGAAATTTTTTTTTGAAAATTTCAAAAAAAAAATTTTTTTCAGGTTCGAGACCAAACATTTAAAGCTCTAAGCGGCTTCCTCGAAAAACTCCAAAAAGCGAGTGATAACCCAGAACTTATTGCTGAAATGGAAGCACAAGTTAAAGCCGGTGGAAAAGTTGGGTTGCTTAGTGGAGATAAGGTTTTTTTTTTTGAATTTTTTAAATTTTAAAAAAAATTTTTTAAAGGTCCCTCATTGGGCTGGTTGGGCAATTAAAGCAATTTCTGGTAAATTTTATAAGTCTACAACTCCAACACCTGAAACAACTACAATTGAGCAACAAAATGTAAGAGAAGCATCTTCTACTAAAATTGAAAATGAGAAGAATATATCGAAAGGAAATGTGGTTAATAAAATGGAGGATAAAAAGGAGGTTGGGAATTTTATTTTAAATTTTTTTTTTGATTTTTTAAAATAATTTTTAAGAATTTTTTAATAAATTGTTTTTAAGAATTTTCTTAATAAATTATTTTTGAATTAAAGTTATTTTTGAATTGAATTTTTCAAAAAAAAATTTTTCTCAAAAATCTTTTCAAAATTTCAAAGAAAAATTTTTTTAAGAAAATTTTTTCCAATTAAAAAATTTTTTTTGAAAAAATCTGTTTTTCAGAGTCCACATAAGTTTTAAAATAATTTTTAAGAATTTTTTAATAAATTATTTTTGAATTAAAAATGATTTTTTTTTGGGGTTAAATTTAATTGGATAGGAAAAAGGAAATAAAAATTCCTTAAAAATTGACCAGAAAAAATTTTAGAAAATTACTTTTAAAATTTTTTTTTGGCTGCTGACCTCTAAAAAACAGATTTTTTCATTCAATTAATTTTTTCAGGCTACCCAAAATATTAATAAAAATATTTCTGCAATTTCTGATGGTTGGGGAGATGAGGAATTATCAGAAAATGAAGAGGAGGAAGAAGAAAATCAAACTATAAAAAATATTGGCAAAATAAACAAAAATACTAGAAATATAAGTAATAATGAGGAGGATGATTGGGGTAATAGTGGTGGGGGAACTTGTGCTATTGATGCGGATAGTTGGGAATCTATTAATGATGAAGAGGTTTTTATTTAATTTTTTTATTTTGTCTTCCGAGGTTTGGGAATTTTTTAAAATTTTCTGAAAATTTTTTTCAAAATGTCAAATTTACAAAACGGTCAATTCACAAAATGTTCATTTTGTAAGAACTTCAGTTTTCGTATTTTTCAGGCAACTTTAACATCAAATATAAAATCATCATTGGAAATTAAATCTGTAACTACTTCTAAAAAACCAAGCCCACCACTAACAAAGGGAACAACCACAGCCTCATCCACAGGAGGAAAAGCATTAAAACTTGGAGCAGTTAAAATGACCCATCGACAACAACAAAGTTTTAATTTTTTTTGAAAAATTTTTTGAAAACTTTTAAGATGATTGAATGAGATTTTCAAAAATTTCAAAAAAATTTGAACCCTTGAAAATTTTTTGAAATTTTCTTAAAAATTCAGAATTTTTTAATTGTCAAAAATTTTTTTAGAAATTTTTTTAATTCATAAAATTTTTTTTAATTTTATTAGAAGATGTAGACCTTTTATTATTTGGAGAAGAAGAGGAAGAATATCATCATTCAAAAATACACCACCACGAACAACCTAAAAAGCCTTCAATAACAAAATCCTCAATAACTTCAAGTAGTAATAATAGTAATTATGGGGATGAAGATGAATTAAATTTAAATTCAAATTTTGGAGGTGGTGGGGGAGGAGGAGGCAATTTTGCTTCAACAATATTAGCTAGACAAAAAACACCTACAATTCCTTCAAATACTGAAAAATGGAAGAAAAATGAAGTAGAAAAATCAAAAACAACAACAAAAATAGATACGACAGATTGGCAAAGTTGGTAAAATTTAAAATAAAAAAAATTTTTTTTTTAATTTATTAGTAGGATCGAAACCTCACTTTAGGATACCCTTCAAAAATTATTTTTTCTTTTGTTAAAAAAATTTTTTTTTGTTTAATTTTGGGTGGCAATAGGTTGTGGGGGGAATGAGGGCAAAATGTGTAAATGATACCCCCCCCCCCTAATATTTAATATACACCTCGTTATAGGAAATGATTTTTCCCCCTATAGTGAGGTTGATTTTTATTTTGTTTAAGTAAGAATTGTAAAAAATTATTTTTGTAAAAAAATTTTTTTTCAACAAATTTTTTTCTAAATCAAGTTTTTTTATTTTTAAGTTTTGTTAAAACAAATTTCTATTTTTAAGACAAATTTATTTTTATTACTCTCAAATAATATATAAATATATTTTATATAAAATTAAGAATAAGCATCATATCAACTTTTCCAATTTTTCGCTTTTTTTTTCTTTTTTCTGTACGGGATAAATATATTTTAATAATTTTTATAAATTTTCCGGAAAGTTGTAATTATTCACATAACTTTTCCGGAAGTTTTATTATTTTCCGGAATTCCCATTACAATTTTATTTCCTTCCGGAAATATTTATTTTTGTTTTTCCGGTGAGTTGTGATTATTTATACAAATTTTCCGGAATTCCTTTTACAATTTTATTTCCTTCCGGAATATTTAATTTTCGTCTACTTTTCCGGAAACTATTAAAATTTGTAATAGATTACAATTTTGTTTTTCCGGAAAGTTATAATTCTTCACATAACTTTTCCGGAAGTTTTATTATTTTCCGGAATTCCCATTACAATTTTATTTCCTTCCGGAAATATTTATTTTTGTTTTTCCGGAATTGTAATTATTTATACAGCTTTTCCGGAAATTTTATTACAATTTTATTCCCTTCCGGAAATTTATTTATGTTTTTCCGGAACGTTATAATTCTTCATACAACTTTCCCGGAAATTTCATTACAATTTAATTTCCTTCCGGAAATATTTAATTTTAGTCTACTTTTCCGGAAACGATTTTATTACAATTTTGTAATAAATTACAATTGTGGTTTTCCGGAAACTTCAAATAAATTGTTGCAGCATTTTTAAAGCCTTCTATAACTACCTATATTTTTACTGAAAACTATAAAATATTCAAAAAAATATTTAAAACAATTTACCATAAATTAAATATTATTATTTTTTGTTTATCTAACAGAATACTAAAAATATAAAACAAAAACAATAAAAAAAGAAAATCAATTTAATATAAAAAAAATTAAAATTTCCTACTTATATGTAAATTTGAGAGGAACAGGTTTTGTCAATTTTTTTTAAATTTTTGCACGTAAAGTGGAAGAAAAAAAATTATTATATTTTTTGAGATTGCACCGGCCAGAAACAAAACAAAATTAGTACATATAATTAAAAGAGTACTCCTTTCCAAAAAAAAATTTTTTTTTTCATCAAAAAAAATTTTTTTCTAATCGTCCAATTCATCCTCAGTGGGTGGTCTGCCTCCTTCACCTCCCGATGCGCGAAAATGTTTTTTTCTGTTAAAAAAATTAATTTCTAAATTAATTTTTTTAATTAAATTTTTTCTCAACTCTTTTTGAGCAACGTTGTATTGGTTCCGTTTATTGCGGTCTTTTTGTGAACAGCCCCAAATTATTAGTGCTAAAAGGAGTAGGCTTGCAATAATAATTATGAGAGGAATTATCCATGACATTGCTACTGAAAAAATAAAAATAAATTAAAAATTGGGGAAATTAAAAAGAAAATTAATTTTTAAATATGGTAAAACCCCCAACCCAGCGATTTTTTCTGCAAAAACTCCGACCCGAACCCCGAAGGCTCTACCCCGACAAACCCCGATCCCTGACGCAAACTCTGGGTCGGGGTAAAAAATACACCTCTAAGGATGGAATTTTTTGGGAATTTTTCGGAAATTCGAATGACCAAAATACCCGAACCAAAAGTCAACCCCGAACCCCGACATGGCTTCCCTGGCAAACCCCGATCCCCCGAAGGCTCGGGGTGCTACCCTATTTTTAAAAATATAAGAGCTAAAAATAGAGCTGCCTAAATTAAAAATAGTTAGAAGAAATTGTGAATGAAAAATAAAAATACCAGCCCCCTTAACTTTATATAACCATAAAGTACATATTTTTTAATCAGCCTTCCCCCGTTTCATCAATCATTTTGGAAAATATAAAAATAAAAAGTGAATCTTTCGCTTTGTCTTAATTTGTCAGCTCGAAAAATGAAAAAAAAGTTTGTATTAATAGGGAAGAAAATAATAAAAAAAATAAAATTCAGGAAAAATAATCCTTCCAAGGGTGGTTTTATTTACACATTTATATTTTAGTCATATTTTAAATAAATTTAGGAATTAAATCCGGAAAGGATTTTATTATATAATTTCCGGAATGTGTTATATTTTACATATTCTATGTATATATTTTGCTGTGATAGTAATACAATTCCGGAAAGTTTTATATTCTATCGAAGAATTAGGGTTGGGGGCAAGATCCGGTCCGAAAGATCGAGTCGGGCCTTGAATTTTGGCCCGAAAAAGACTCGGTCGGGCCAGCCCGATAAAAATGACTATAACGTCGGCCCGACTCGAAAACCCTAACCCTACGAAGAATATTACATTAATTTTCCGGAAAGTTTGAATTTTTGAAATGCTTTTCCGAAATGAATTAATTAATTTGTAAGCAGCTGAAATATGTAGATAAACATGATTTCTAAATTTATTTAAGAATATGACTAAAATGAATTAAATTTTTTTATGTTCCTTACATGGAATCCTCACATAATGCTCCAAGGTAACTTGAAACTCCCGTGGGGGTCTGCCAAATTCTTCTGCAAATGAATTTGTAGCTAAACATTTATATGTAGCCTCGTCAGCCTCGTCTATTGACCTAATATACAAAGCTTTTGCAGTTAATACGTATTTGCGACGACTTGAGATTGTTTTACGCATTTTATCCGGAGGTAACAGAACACTAGTATCTGAAATAATAATTTGTGTAAGTTCCGAAAATTGAAATAGTTATTAAATAATGGAAACTTCCCGGAAGGTAGGTTTCCATTATTAATTTTACAATACTTCCGGAAAGTTAAAATAATTCTACAATTCTTCCGGAAAGACAAAAATACTTTTACAACCCTTCCGGAAAAATTTAAATAAAATTTACAAACCCTCCGGAAGGTTAATATAAATTTTACAATCCTTCCGGAAATTAAAATAAATTTTACAATTCTTCCGGAATCTATCAAATATTTCCGTAAGGTAAATTAAATAATAATTCCACCTTTCCGGAAAGTAATAAAATAATTTTTACAATTCCGGAAATTTTTCCACAATATTTGTAAACTTACTAAGTGGCCTATTATCTTTAAACCATCGTATCTCAGGCAAAGGATATCCAATAGCTGGGCACTCAATAAATACATCACCCCCTAATGGGACTGTTTTGGCTGAGCCGATCCATGAAAAACTTCAAAAAAATTTTTTTTTAATTTTAAAATTTTTCCCCTTACAAATTCCCATCTTCTACTTGATCTAATCTAGTAGTTGCATTTAATATTAATACAGGGCGCATATTTACAAATAAATTGCCTACAACTGTAACCCTTTTGTCTTCACTTTCCTCTGTATTTGTTGTTGTGTTTATCTCACAGCGATATTTGCCTACTGAGGTTATGGGTGCTGGGGAATCGAATTCTAGAAAGGCACGTGTTCGAGCTCCATTGTACCTACTTGAAAAAAATTTTTTTTGATTAATATCTTAATTAAAATTAATTTTTAATAAATTAAATTAATGTAAGAAAAAGCTTTTAGCTGGCTAGCATTTAAAACGCTCACTAGGCGGGGGTTTAGGATCTAATAAAAGAGACGGTGAAAGTACCGTCCCGGTAGCTCAGTTGGTAGAGCACCTGTACGTGGTGAGCGAAAGCGCCTAGCAATAACTGCCAGGAGGTCGCAAGATCGAAGCCTGACAGGGATTAAACTTTTATCTCGCTCTTACTTTAATATGTTATTTTTCTCTTTATTTTTTTTATTTTTTAAATTTATTTTTTGTCATTTTAAAAATAAAAATAAAGGAAATTTTATTTTTACCTCGCCTCGTGTATTTCTTCTGGTTTTGGAAGCACTCTTACTTAAAATTGTTAAAGGTTTTATTTAATTTTTTATTTATTTTATATTTTGAACATCGGGATATAATAATATTTAAAAAATAAATTAAATTCACCAAATCTTGCTTCTTTAATTCGGAGCACGTCTTTACCGTTAGATGTCGCCTGACACCTTAATAATAAAAGAAAAATTACTTATATAAGCTTTCTTGTATTCCTACAATCTTTCCGGAAAGTTAACTGTATATTTTTAAAATTATTCCGGAAATATTAAAAATATAATTAAAATTTCCGGGAAGGAAAATAAATAAATAAATAAATAAGAAAAAATTCCGGAAGTCAGGAAGTTATAATAATTCCGGAAATTATTTATTAAAATTATTCCGGAAAGTTGAAGTAGTTCCGGAAATTATAAAATTATTCCGGAAATTATACTTCTTCCGGAAATTATTTATTAAAATTCTTCCGGAAAGTTGAAGTAGTTCCGGAAATTATAAAATTATTCCGGAAATTATACTTCTTCCGGAAATTATAATAATTCCGGAAATTATTTATTAAAATTATTCCGGAAAGTTTAAATTCATTTTTCTAGTTCCGGAAGGGTTATATGTAGTTATAAAATCATATAAAACATTTCCGGAATTTTTTTTTAATTTTTTTTTCTCACCAAAGTGCACTTAAATTAGCCATTTGTGGACTCTGCGTAGATGAACGTCCACTTTTGGCATCAAAAACAACAAAAAGATTTCCTTGCGCAAAAGGACTATGCCTTCTTTGAATATTATTATTAGCCTCGTTTTTATTTGGAAATGTACTCAATAAAATTAATAATAAAATTAAAGAAAATTTAATTTTGTTTTGGCGGTAATAATTAAGGCAAGGGTGAATTAATTTTTTAATTAAATTTAAAAGGGGAAAATAAAAATAATTATTTTTATTTTTATTAAAATAATAAAATAAGGAAGAGGATGTTGTTAACATTTAAATTAAATTTATTTTAAAAATTTTATTTTAAATTTTAGCTCTTATTTTTTAATTAAATTTTTATTTTGAAGAAGATTTGTTGTTGTTTATTTTTTAATTAAAAATAATTTAAATTAAACATTATTAAAAAATAATAAAATATTTAATTAAAATAACTGAGTATCTAAAAATTAAATTTTATAAGAAAAATAATTATTTTTAAAATTATTTTTTATAGGAAAATAATTATTTTTTTAATTATTTATTATTTGTAATCTTTCCGGAAGGTTGTAATTCTTTTAAAATTAGTTTTTAATTATTCCGGAAAGTTATTCAAATAGTTTTACAATTTTCCGGAAATAGTTTATTAATTTTGTAAGAATCCTCTATTTAAATTATTTTTATATAAACTTTCCGGAAAATTTTCCGATAATTTTCCGGAAAGGTTTCCGGAAACTTATATAAATTCCGGAGAGTTATATGAAAATTATAATTCTTCCGGAAATTATCTATTAAGACCTTTCCGGAAGGTTTCCGGAAAATTTTCCGGAAAGTTATAATATCTCCGGAAGGTTATAAAATTATATAAATTTCCGGAAAGTTATACTATTTCCGGAAAAGTTATAATTTAAAAATATTTTTAAGACTTTCCGGAAAGTTGTCATCCTTTCAAATGATTTTATAAACCTTCCGGAAAACTTTCCGGCGTCTAAGTTTAATTTTAATAAATATTTAAAAAATAATAATTTTTTATTTTTCACATATCAAATACTTCCATAACATTTGCTTTAAAAAAATAAAAAAAACCTAAAGGATAAAATTTCAAAAATAAAATAGCAAAACGTGAGTGAATAATGCCTCAAGGAAAGACTGAAAATAATTCCGTTAAATAAAAAAAATAAAAAAATAAATATAAAAAATAGGCAGCCGCCCAATATAAACTAAAAATAAAAATATAAACTGAGTCATTCAAAAGCGACAGTCAAAAAATAAAAATATAAAAAATATTTTTTCTTCTTTAAATTGAAATGAGGTGGGCCATGAAGAGAAAAAAATTTGAGAAAAAAATTTTTTTAAAGAAAAGAACGTTTGTTTGTTTATTTAAAAGAGGGAGAAAAAATATTTATTTTTTAGAAATTGAGGGAAAATGAAATAAAAAGGGGAGGTGGTTGTGATTTGATTTTAAAAAGAAGAAAAGTGCTTCAATTGGGAAGGAAAGGAAAAATTAAATTGAATTGCGCTATTTTGAGTATTTACTATTGTTGAGAGAATAAATGTTGTTATGAATAGAATAAACTTTGATATTTTATTTGTTTTTTAAAACAAACTTGTTTTAGAAAAATTCTGATTTATAATTAAACTTGTTTTAATTAAATTCTGGTTTAGATAACCTTGTTTTAATTAGGAATGTTTTAAATAAATTCTGATTTTTAATAAACTTGTTTAGATAAAATTCTGATTTAAAACAAACATGTTTTAGAAGAATTCTGATTTATAAATAAACTTGTTTTAGAAAAATTCTGGTTTTAAATAAACTTGTTTTGATTAAATTCTGATTTTAAATAAACATTGCTTTAATTAAACTTGAAAATAAACTTGAACAGAAAAACATTTATAAATACTTAAAAATAAATATTTCTTCTCCAAATAATTCACCTTAAAAACTCAAATAATAAAATGTTTGTATAAAACTTGCTACTGTTTAGAAAGGAACAAAAGTCGTAGAAAACTCCAAAAAACAAAAAAAAATAAAAGAGGAAATGGCCAAAAGTTGGTGTAATAAAATGAAAAAGAGAGCAGAACAGAAGGAAAATGAGTGTTTTAGGGGTGGATGACGCGTTTTCATTCTTCAATATTGTGTTGTTTATATTACGGATTTTTTTACACAATTCTTTTGTAGAAAATAGTAGTAGTTATTTTTTGGGGGAATTACGAACATGTTTTTATTATTTTTTAAAATAATGTTTTAAATAAATTCTGATTTTTTTGAAACTTGTTTTTAAATTATTCTGGTTTTTATATAAACATGTTTAAATAAAATTCTGATTTGAATAAACTTTGTTTTAATTAAACTTGAAAATAAACTTAAAATACAAAAACATTCTTTAAATAAACTTGTTTTAATTAAATTCTGGTTTAAATAATCACGTTTTTAATTTATTCTGATTTTAAAATAAGCTTATTTTAATGTCTGGTTTTAAATAGACTTTTTAAAAAAATAATTCTGATTTAAATAATAAAACAATAAATAATAATATGTAAAAATAAAATATAAAAACATCTAAAAATTATTTAAAAAAACTAATAAATTTTCTAAAAAATTTAAAATTGTTTTTTTTTTACATATTTCCCCGTCAATTCCAATAATTTCAGCCACGTCGCAGCATTAGAATTCCCCAAAGAGAGGAAAAGAAAATCCTTTACAACAGCAAAAAGTGAATATTATAGGGGGAATTTGGAGGTAAATTAAGGCTAAAATGTTTTTGGTTGAATAAATATTGGAATGATAAAAATATAGAACGGTTAAAATAATATTAAAGTAATTTTTGACAGCAGGAAATAAAAAATAAAAATCAGAATTTTTTAAAACATAAAACTTTAAAACAGAATTTATTATTTCAGAAAAACAAGTTTAATTCTGAAAATAAATTAAAGTTGGAATTCTGAAAATTAAACTTATATAATTTAAAAACCAGAATTTAAAATCAGAATTTAATTAAAACAAAATCAGAATTAATTTAAAAATCAGAATTAATTTGAAACAAGTTTATTTAAAAATCAAAATTAATTTTAAACAAGTTTAATTAAAATCAGAATTTTTCCAAAACAAGTTTAATTAAAAATCAGAATATAATAAAAATCAGAATTTCAAATGAACAAAAAATACCCCAAATTAAACCCAAATAAAAAGAATGTTCGTGATAAAACCCAAACATTTTTCTTCTTTTTACCTTCCCATTATTTTCTAACCACAACGATTTTATTTATTTTCACATTAAATTTACTAGCTATTTATTAAGACATTCGGCCTAGTATTTTAAAAACCTGTTGTTTTTATTTGTTTTTAAATTATAGTTTTTTTAAATAAATAATGGAAAAATAAAAGTAAAAATTTTAAGAAAAAAATAATTTTTTGCTTGATTTATTTTTTTAAATTAAATCAAATAACATTTAACTAAATCAGAAATAAATTGTGACATTTTTTAATTTTTTTAACAATTTTCTCGACGTAAAATATTTATTTTTTAATTTTATTTGTTCAGTCACCTAATTAAATATAAATATATAGGTAGTTACATATGTATCATTATTAAAAAACATGAAACCAGAATTTATTTAAAACAGGTTTTTAGGAAAATCAGAATTTTTCTAAAAACAAGTTTATTAAAAAAAGTTGATTTAAAATCAGAAGTCCATTAAAACAAGTTTAATTATTTGAAATCAGAATTAAATAAAAACAAGATTTTATTAAACCAGAATTTATTTAATCAGAATTCATTTGAAACAAGTTTATTTTTAATCAGAATTATTAGAATCAGAATTTAAACAAGTTTGTTAAAACCAGAATATTTTAAAAACATGTTAAAATCAGAATTATTTCCTAATAAAATAGTACTTAAAAGATTTATTTATTTTTTATTACCCAAAATCAATTTGGCCATTTAGAGTTACGAAATGCGTGCGTGATGGATAGTGAGGTAAAACAAGATGACAAGCTTTACTAACAATAAAATCCATTTATTTGTCTATTTCCTCCTTTTTCCTTTTAATTTTTTTTTTCAAAGAAAACCTTTGTGATTGGACACCATTTTTCAACAAGCTTTTTTATTACTTTGGAGGAAATAAAAAAGAAAAGTGAAAAATGGAAGAAAATACGTTAAAAATAAATTTATTTATTTTTAGTTTTGTTGATTTATTTTTAAGGAAGGAAATAATGTTTTAATTAAAATTTATTTAATTTAAGGTTTATTTAAACAATCAGAATTTAATTAAAACAAGTTTAATTAAAAATCAGAATTTTTCTAAAACAAAGTTTATTTTTAATTCAAGTTTATTTTCAATCGAAATTTATTAAAATCAGAATTAGTTTAGAACAAGTTTAATTAAAATAACTAAAACAAGTTTATTATTTAAAACCAGAATTATTAAAAACCAGAATTTATTTAAAACATTTAAATTAAATAAACTTGTTTTTAGTATTAGAAATAAAGAGAAACATTTTTTAAAAACATTACTAACCTTTTATGAAATGAACAACAAAATAATATATTTTTAATAATATTTATGAGGTGTTCAAAACAAATAATAATAAAATGTTGCCCTTACATTTTTAATAATAAATTTAAGGAAGCCAGAAAATATGAAAATTGTATTTTAATAGAAAAGACTGACCATTCGTTGGCCAATAAAAATAAATAATAATAAAAATATTTATTTATTCAACCAAGTAAAAATAAAAATAGAAAGAGAAAAAAGAAAAATTTATTTTTATTTATTATTAAATTAATTTATTTTTAAATATTATCAGAATTAATTTGAAACAAGTTTAATAAAACCAGAGTTAATTTAAAACATTATTAATTATTTAGTATCAGAATTTTTCTAAAACATTATTATTTAAAATCAGAATTAATTTTGAAAAAGTTTAATTATTAAAATCAGAATTTAATTAAAACAAGTTTTCTAAACAAGTTTACAAAAACAAGGTTACATTAAAAACCAGAATTAATTTAAAACAAGCACAATTATTTAAAATCAGAATTTATTAAAAACATGATTATTTTCTACATTTAGAATTAATTTCAAACATGTTTAATTAAAAAATCAGAATTTATTTAAAACAAATTCACCTAAAATATGTACCTAGATATACTTTTTGTCTTTAATATATTTAATAATAAAATTAAATTTAAATAATTAAAAAAAATTTTTTTATACCCAACTGTGTTTAATAATAATTACCTCATGTTTAAAAAATTATTTAAATAACAAAAGTATTTTTTCTTTAAAAAAGAAAAGCCGATTGATCGGCTTATGGGAAGAAAAATAGAAAATAAAAGAAAAAATCAAGGAAAATAAAAGTATTTTTAGTTTAAGCCGCGGGGTAAAAATAAATTAGTAAAAAAAATTTTTTTTGATTGGAAAAATGAAAAGTAAAAGAAATGACAACAGCTTGGGTGGGCAATTGAGTGAGGAGAGGACATTTGTTTTATTTTAAAATCAGAATTATTATTTTCAGAATTAAAAAATATTTTTCTGATTAAAAAAATAATTCTGGTATTTTAAAAACATTTTAAATACCAGTCGTTAGAACAAAAATTCTGATTTTTTATTTATCTAAAATCAGAAATAATAAAATAAACTTAATTAAAAACAAGTTTAATTATTTAAGAATCAGAATTTTTCTTAAACAAGTTTATTTTAAAAAATCAGAATTTAATAAAAACAAGTTTATTTATTTAAAATCAGAATTAATTTAAAACAAGTTTAATTAAAAATTAAATAAATTCTGATTTATTAAATAAAAATTCTGATTATTTCTAGATTCTAAAAACAACTTGTATTTATAGCTCAATGGACACTTGTGAGGGAATTTTTAGTGGGTAATTTAAAAATAGAAAAAATAATAATATTCTTTTCTCTATTGAAAACGAGGTAATTTTGTCTTGTAATTTATAGAAAAAAAATTATTTATTTGTTGAAGTAATTAAATATTTTATTTTTTGAAAGGTAATTTAAGGAAGAAAATTTAGGACAAATCTAGAAGGGGGATGATGGGTTATTTTTTTTGTAAATTATTTTTTCTATTTTAAATCGTGAAGATTTTTTTGAGAAGTAAAAAATAAATATAAAAATAATTTGTATATTTATTTTTTAAAAATTATTTAAAAAAATTTTTAAAAAAATATTTTTTTTAACTTGCGGACAAACTTTGCGGACAAAAAATTTTTTGAAAATTAAAAAAAAAAATTCTGATTTTAATAAAAATTTATATCTATTTTTAAAAATATAACTATAAATACTGTCAATTTAAAAATAAAATTACAAAAATAAAAAAAAAATTTTAGTTAAAAAATTAAAGGTAAGCAGAGAATTTTCTAAAAATTTGCGGACTTTTTTAAATTTGCGGACAAAACTTGCGGAATTTTAAAAAATTTGCGGACTTTTAAAAATTGCGGACAAAACTTGCGGACTTTTAAAAATTTGCGGACAAAAATTTTATAAATTAATTTTTAAAAACTAATTAATCTTCTTTTGTTGGAATAAACCCAAACCGTTTAAAGGCTTCTTTTTCAAGCATTTCCCTATCGTCAGGATGTGATATTTGAATTAATTCATAGGCACGTTGACGGACTGTTTTTCCCCATAAACTAGCTATTCCATATTCTGTTACTACATAATTACACTTAGAAAAAAATACATTTTTGTTTGAAATTTATTTTTAGATTGAAATTTTTTGTTCGTTAGAAATTTAAAAAAATTTTGTCCGCAAAAATTTTTTGTCCGCAAAAAATTTGCGGACAAAAAATTTAACTTGCGGACAAATTTTGCGGACAAAAAATTTTAAATTTAAAAAATGAATTAACTCTTACGTGTCCTTTAGTTGTAACAACACCAGCCCCCTTAAAAAATTAATTTTTAAAAATTAAATGGCCCACAAACCTCTTTTACATGAGGAACAATTTTAGCTTCTCCTTTAGTCGTTCTTGAAGGAAGGGCGATTATGGCTTTTCCAAGACCATCCAAAGCAACGGATGATCCAAAAATAAAATCGACTTGGCCACCAAAACCTTTGCGAGAAAATAAAAAAAAATTTTAACTAAAAAAATTTGTCCGCAAAAGATTTGCGGACAAAAATTTTTGTCCGCAAAAATTTTGCGGACAAAAATTTTTTAAATTTAAAGAAAAAATTTTAAATTGCGGAAAGATTTTTATTAATTTAAAAAATAATTTACCAGAATAAAACCTTTTTCCAATAGTATCAGAAACTACTTGTCCTGTTAAATCTACTTCTATAGCCGAATTTATCGCGGTCATTTTACTTTGTTGGATAATTGTCGTTATTGAATTGGTGAATCCAGCACTTCCAAATACTTTAAATTAAATTATAAGAATTAAATAAGAAAAATTTTCTGTTAAAAAAATTTTTTTAATCAAAAAAATGTCGAAAAAAAATAAATACACAACGAAGGACTCGAACCCTCAAGGTCGACGTGACAAGACAAACACGCTAACCAATAGACCACCACAAACTTAAGCTAAATTATTTAATTTAAATATTTAACCTATAAATAAAAAATAAACTTAAATCACCTAAAAATTAAATAAACGTCCGAATTTAAAAATTTTTGCGGACAAAATTTGCGGACAACCCCCAAACTTATTTAAATTTTCTTATTAAAAAAAATAAAAAAAAATAAAAACAAACAAAATAAAGGATTTCCATCCAAAATTTCATAAAAATTTTTAGATCCCATAGCAAAGCAAGTAACTATTCTGCCTGGATACATTGTTTTTTGACTGTTATTAATTACTCCCAATTTTAGTAAATCTACAATTCCATCACTTATCATTTCCGTGTGAATACCCAAATTCTTGTGTTGTTTTAATTGATCCAAAACGTTGTTCGGGATTGAACCTATTCCTTAAAAATGATAAAAAAATTAAAAATTTGCGGACAATACTTGAATTTGCGGACAAGATTTGCGGAAAAAAATTTAAAAAAACATTTACAGGAAAATTTAAATTTTCGGAAAAAACAGAAAAATACTAGGTCATCTCTTCCCAAAAATGCTACAAAAACTAGAATGCTACAAAAACTAGATACTTGGACATTTGATCCCAAATTTAATATTCTGAAATTTTAAGAGAAAAATCTCGAGGGGGAAACAAAAAAAAAGCATATCATTCACAAATATAATTGAAAAGCTTGGAAATCAAAAAAAATTGCGGACAAACCCCCAAAAAAATTTGTGTTTATTAAGGCATGTTACTTTCAAAAAATGCGGACAAAAACTAAAAAACGAACCCAACAAAAAGTCAAAATGTCCCCCAAAATTAATTAACAAATAAAACCTCCTCTATTTCCTCACCCATTTGTAAAGTCGCCCCATTATCAACTAAATTTTCAGCTATCCATTTTCCAATTAATCTTTCCTGGTCATTCGATTCAATTGCTGGTAATTCGAATATTGGTGTTGTGTTGATAGAATGTTCAATTAAATAGTCAATTTGTGATAAATGAATTTCTGAATCTCCAAAAGTTTTTGGTTGAGAATTGTTTATTGTGGCTATTATTTTTTTGGCGTTTCTGGCTGCTGGACTTTAAATTTAAAAAAAAATAATTTTTTTTTGAAAAGGCACATTTGCGGACAATCCCCTTGCGGACAAACTCTTATTTACTCCTTAAAAATTGTCACTAAAAATTAAAAAAATACGGGACAGAATTCACTGCTTAAGGGTGTCCGCAAAGTAAGTGTCCGCAAATGTGCTCTTGGAATTTTAAAAAAATATAAAAAAACCTGGACAAATCCACATTAACACCCAAAGAACAAAAACCGTGTTTATCCGGTGGAGATAAATTCAATAATGCAGTATCTACAGGTATTGCTTTTTCATCAAAGAGACGAGCAGAATTGGAGAGGAAAAGGGGTATGTAATCAGCTAGACCTTTAAAAAAATTTTTTCCATTTTCTATTTTTAACCCGAAATCCGCAAATTTTATCCGCAAATTTTATCCGCAAGTTTATTTCTCTTATTATCTCAGAAGCGTATAAGAGTTGATGAATTTGAAGATATTTTGGCAGAGGTTGTTGATTTATGTATTCTCCCAAAATAGATATTTCTTCCGACAACACAAGAAAATAAAACTTGCGGACAAAATTTGCGGACAAGGTTTGCGGACTTTTAAAAATTAAAAAAAATTAAATATAAAAAATATAAAATTTTAAAAAATAATTCCCAATACAAAAATAATTTTAAAAAACCTTTATTCACCAGTGGACGCATATTGTTACATATAAAAATCGTTTTACTTCTTATTTTTCCATTAAATTCTTCTTTAAGCCAAGGCAACTTTAAATAAATTTTTTTTAATAAAAAATTTTTTTTTTTTTTAAACGTTCTTTACCTCACCACAAGTCATTGCATGTACAACTTTAATGTCAGTCAGTCCATTTTTGAGTACATGCCTACCCAAAGCTTTGCACAAATCAATGGGCATAGAAACAGCATGGTGAAGGTAAATACTTTCTCCTTTAAAAAAATATTTTTTGATAAAAAATAAAATTAGTTGTGAGCTAGAATCAAAACAAATATGTATAAAATTAAATTCTGAATAACAAAAAAAATTTTACCCCAAACGGACTCGAACCTCCACCCTAAATATTCACTAGACAAGGACAATAACCACTACACCATCCTTATTTTTAATTTAAAAAATTACGAAAAAATTTTCTAATAAAAAAATTAAAGTAATTTTAACTTAAGATTAATTATGAACAACAAAAAATTTTTTTACCCCAAGCGGACTCGAACAGCCACCCCAAATACTTACCAATCAACCACACTAACCACTAGACCACCCACATTTTATTTTAATAAAAAAATTTAAAAAAACCAGATTTAATTTCCTTCACAGCCTCATCCAATCCACATATTTTTGGCATTTTTCCTTCAATTGGAGTTGCTAATGTTCTCAATGGCTTGTCAAAATGTCTCAGCCCGGATAGGTAACGGCATTGGGTTGGGCAACGCTTCCAATAATGGAAGAGAGAAGAAACCATTTCTCTCCTAAAATAATTTTAAAAATTAATTTATTTGTTTAAAAATAATCAAAAATAATTGTAAATTTAATCTAAAAATTTTCTAAAATTAAAACAAAATTAATTAGGAGCAATAAAAAAATATTTGACCCCAAAAGGATTCGAACCGCCTACCCTAAATAAGGGTAAGTCAAGAATACTAACCACTACACCACAATGTTAGAAGAAAATTTTTTTATTAAGCAAATCCATAGAAATAAGAATAAATTTAGCAAGAACAATAAAAAAAATTTGACGCCAAATGGACTCGAACCTCCTCCCTAAATAAGAGTAGTGAGACCACTAACCATTACACCACCAATGTTACTAACGGGTTTTCCTACTAGACGAACTTATACAAAAAAATAAAATTTGGAAATTAAATTATTAAAATCCACAACACCAAACTTTACTAACAATAAAATCCATTTATTTGTCTATTTCCTCCTTTTTCCTTTTAATTTTTTTTTTCAAAGAAAACCTTTGTGATTGGACACCATTTTTCAACAAGCTTTTTTATTACTTTGGAGGAAATAAAAAAGAAAAGTGAAAAATGGAAGAAAATACGTTAAAAATAAATTTATTTATTTTTAGTTTTGTTGATTTATTTTTAAGGAAGGAAATAATGTTTTAATTAAAATTTATTTAATTTAAGGTTTATTTAAACAATCAGAATTTAATTAAAACAAGTTTAATTAAAAATCAGAATTTTTCTAAAACAAAGTTTATTTTTAATTCAAGTTTATTTTCAATCGAAATTTATTAAAATCAGAATTAGTTTAGAACAAGTTTAATTAAAATAACTAAAACAAGTTTATTATTTAAAACCAGAATTATTAAAAACCAGAATTTATTTAAAACATTTAAATTAAATAAACTTGTTTTTAGTATTAGAAATAAAGAGAAACATTTTTTAAAAACATTACTAACCTTTTATGAAATGAACAACAAAATAATATATTTTTAATAATATTTATGAGGTGTTCAAAACAAATAATAATAAAATGTTGCCCTTACATTTTTAATAATAAATTTAAGGAAGCCAGAAAATATGAAAATTGTATTTTAATAGAAAAGACTGACCATTCGTTGGCCAATAAAAATAAATAATAATAAAAATATTTATTTATTCAACCAAGTAAAAATAAAAATAGAAAGAGAAAAAAGAAAAATTTATTTTTATTTATTATTAAATTAATTTATTTTTAAATATTATCAGAATTAATTTGAAACAAGTTTAATAAAACCAGAGTTAATTTAAAACATTATTAATTATTTAGTATCAGAATTTTTCTAAAACATTATTATTTAAAATCAGAATTAATTTTGAAAAAGTTTAATTATTAAAATCAGAATTTAATTAAAACAAGTTTTCTAAACAAGTTTACAAAAACAAGGTTACATTAAAAACCAGAATTAATTTAAAACAAGCACAATTATTTAAAATCAGAATTTATTAAAAACATGATTATTTTCTACATTTAGAATTAATTTCAAACATGTTTAATTAAAAAATCAGAATTTATTTAAAACAAATTCACCTAAAATATGTACCTAGATATACTTTTTGTCTTTAATATATTTAATAATAAAATTAAATTTAAATAATTAAAAAAAATTTTTTTATACCCAACTGTGTTTAATAATAATTACCTCATGTTTAAAAAATTATTTAAATAACAAAAGTATTTTTTCTTTAAAAAAGAAAAGCCGATTGATCGGCTTATGGGAAGAAAAATAGAAAATAAAAGAAAAAATCAAGGAAAATAAAAGTATTTTTAGTTTAAGCCGCGGGGTAAAAATAAATTAGTAAAAAAAATTTTTTTTGATTGGAAAAATGAAAAGTAAAAGAAATGACAACAGCTTGGGTGGGCAATTGAGTGAGGAGAGGACATTTGTTTTATTTTAAAATCAGAATTATTATTTTCAGAATTAAAAATATTTTTCTGATTAAAAAAATAATTCTGGTATTTTAAAAACATTTTAAATACCAGTCGTTAGAACAAAAATTCTGATTTTTTATTTATCTAAAATCAGAAATAATAAAATAAACTTAATTAAAAACAAGTTTAATTATTTAAGAATCAGAATTTTTCTTAAACAAGTTTATTTTAAAAAATCAGAATTTAATAAAAACAAGTTTATTTATTTAAAATCAGAATTAATTTAAAACAAGTTTAATTAAAAATTAAATAAATTCTGATTTATTAAATAAAAATTCTGATTATTTCTAGATTCTAAAAACAACTTGTATTTATAGCTCAATGGACACTTGTGAGGGAATTTTTAGTGGGTAATTTAAAAATAGAAAAAATAATAATATTCTTTTCTCTATTGAAAACGAGGTAATTTTGTCTTGTAATTTATAGAAAAAAAATTATTTATTTGTTGAAGTAATTAAATATTTTATTTTTTGAAAGGTAATTTAAGGAAGAAAATTTAGGACAAATCTAGAAGGGGGATGATGGGTTATTTTTTTTTGTAAATTATTTTTTCTATTTTAAATCGTGAAGATTTTTTTGAGAAGTAAAAAATAAATATAAAAATAATTTGTATATTTATTTTTTAAAAATTATTTAAAAAAAATTTTTAAAAAAATATTTTTTTTAACTTGCGGACAAACTTTGCGGACAAAAAATTTTTTGAAAATTAAAAAAAAAAATTCTGATTTTAATAAAAATTTATATCTATTTTTAAAAATATATAACTATAAATACTGTCAATTTAAAAATAAAATTACAAAAATAAAAAAAAAATTTTAGTTAAAAAATTAAAGGTAAGCAGAGAATTTTCTAAAAATTTGCGGACTTTTTTAAATTTGCGGACAAAACTTGCGGAATTTTAAAAAATTTGCGGACTTTTAAAAATTGCGGACAAAACTTGCGGACTTTTAAAAATTTGCGGACAAAAATTTTATAAATTAATTTTTAAAAACTAATTAATCTTCTTTTGTTGGAATAAACCCAAACCGTTTAAAGGCTTCTTTTTCAAGCATTTCCCTATCGTCAGGATGTGATATTTGAATTAATTCATAGGCACGTTGACGGACTGTTTTTCCCCATAAACTAGCTATTCCATATTCTGTTACTACATAATTACACTTAGAAAAAAATACATTTTTGTTTGAAATTTATTTTTAGATTGAAATTTTTTGTTCGTTAGAAATTTAAAAAAATTTTGTCCGCAAAAATTTTTTGTCCGCAAAAAATTTGCGGACAAAAAATTTAACTTGCGGACAAATTTTGCGGACAAAAAATTTTAAATTTAAAAAATGAATTAACTCTTACGTGTCCTTTAGTTGTAACAACACCAGCCCCCTTAAAAAATTAATTTTTAAAAATTAAATGGCCCACAAACCTCTTTTACATGAGGAACAATTTTAGCTTCTCCTTTAGTCGTTCTTGAAGGAAGGGCGATTATGGCTTTTCCAAGACCATCCAAAGCAACGGATGATCCAAAAATAAAATCGACTTGGCCACCAAAACCTTTGCGAGAAAATAAAAAAAAATTTTAACTAAAAAAATTTGTCCGCAAAAGATTTGCGGACAAAAATTTTTGTCCGCAAAAATTTTGCGGACAAAAATTTTTTAAATTTAAAGAAAAAATTTTAAATTGCGGAAAGATTTTTATTAATTTAAAAAATAATTTACCAGAATAAAACCTTTTTCCAATAGTATCAGAAACTACTTGTCCTGTTAAATCTACTTCTATAGCCGAATTTATCGCGGTCATTTTACTTTGTTGGATAATTGTCGTTATTGAATTGGTGAATCCAGCACTTCCAAATACTTTAAATTAAATTATAAGAATTAAATAAGAAAAATTTTCTGTTAAAAAATTTTTTTAATCAAAAAAATGTCGAAAAAAAATAAATACACAACGAAGGACTCGAACCCTCAAGGTCGACGTGACAAGACAAACACGCTAACCAATAGACCACCACAAACTTAAGCTAAATTATTTAATTTAAATATTTAACCTATAAATAAAAAATAAACTTAAATCACCTAAAAATTAAATAAACGTCCGAATTTAAAAATTTTTGCGGACAAAATTTGCGGACAACCCCCAAACTTATTTAAATTTTCTTATTAAAAAAAAAAAAAAAAATAAAAACAAACAAAATAAAGGATTTCCATCCAAAATTTCATAAAAATTTTTAGATCCCATAGCAAAGCAAGTAACTATTCTGCCTGGATACATTGTTTTTTGACTGTTATTAATTACTCCCAATTTTAGTAAATCTACAATTCCATCACTTATCATTTCCGTGTGAATACCCAAATTCTTGTGTTGTTTTAATTGATCCAAAACGTTGTTCGGGATTGAACCTATTCCTTAAAAATGATAAAAAAATTAAAAATTTGCGGACAATACTTGAATTTGCGGACAAGATTTGCGGAAAAAAATTTAAAAAAACATTTACAGGAAAATTTAAATTTTCGGAAAAAACAGAAAAATACTAGGTCATCTCTTCCCAAAAATGCTACAAAAACTAGAATGCTACAAAAACTAGATACTTGGACATTTGATCCCAAATTTAATATTCTGAAATTTTAAGAGAAAAATCTCGAGGGGGAAACAAAAAAAAAGCATATCATTCACAAATATAATTGAAAAGCTTGGAAATCAAAAAAAATTGCGGACAAACCCCCAAAAAAATTTGTGTTTATTAAGGCATGTTACTTTCAAAAAATGCGGACAAAAACTAAAAAACGAACCCAACAAAAAGTCAAAATGTCCCCCAAAATTAATTAACAAATAAAACCTCCTCTATTTCCTCACCCATTTGTAAAGTCGCCCCATTATCAACTAAATTTTCAGCTATCCATTTTCCAATTAATCTTTCCTGGTCATTCGATTCAATTGCTGGTAATTCGAATATTGGTGTTGTGTTGATAGAATGTTCAATTAAATAGTCAATTTGTGATAAATGAATTTCTGAATCTCCAAAAGTTTTTGGTTGAGAATTGTTTATTGTGGCTATTATTTTTTTGGCGTTTCTGGCTGCTGGACTTTAAATTTAAAAAAAAATAATTTTTTTTTGAAAAGGCACATTTGCGGACAATCCCCTTGCGGACAAACTCTTATTTACTCCTTAAAAATTGTCACTAAAAATTAAAAAAATACGGGACAGAATTCACTGCTTAAGGGTGTCCGCAAAGTAAGTGTCCGCAAATGTGCTCTTGGAATTTTAAAAAAATATAAAAAAACCTGGACAAATCCACATTAACACCCAAAGAACAAAAACCGTGTTTATCCGGTGGAGATAAATTCAATAATGCAGTATCTACAGGTATTGCTTTTTCATCAAAGAGACGAGCAGAATTGGAGAGGAAAAGGGGTATGTAATCAGCTAGACCTTTAAAAAAATTTTTTCCATTTTCTATTTTTAACCCGAAATCCGCAAATTTTATCCGCAAATTTTATCCGCAAGTTTATTTCTCTTATTATCTCAGAAGCGTATAAGAGTTGATGAATTTGAAGATATTTTGGCAGAGGTTGTTGATTTATGTATTCTCCCAAAATAGATATTTCTTCCGACAACACAAGAAAATAAAACTTGCGGACAAAATTTGCGGACAAGGTTTGCGGACTTTTAAAAATTAAAAAAAATTAAATATAAAAAATATAAAATTTTAAAAAATAATTCCCAATACAAAAATAATTTTAAAAAACCTTTATTCACCAGTGGACGCATATTGTTACATATAAAAATCGTTTTACTTCTTATTTTTCCATTAAATTCTTCTTTAAGCCAAGGCAACTTTAAATAAATTTTTTTTAATAAAAAATTTTTTTTATTTTTAAACGTTCTTTACCTCACCACAAGTCATTGCATGTACAACTTTAATGTCAGTCAGTCCATTTTTGAGTACATGCCTACCCAAAGCTTTGCACAAATCAATGGGCATAGAAACAGCATGGTGAAGGTAAATACTTTCTCCTTTAAAAAAATATTTTTTGATAAAAAATAAAATTAGTTGTGAGCTAGAATCAAAACAAATATGTATAAAATTAAATTCTGAATAACAAAAAAATTTTACCCCAAACGGACTCGAACCTCCACCCTAAATATTCACTAGACAAGGACAATAACCACTACACCATCCTTATTTTTAATTTAAAAAATTACGAAAAAATTTTCTAATAAAAAAATTAAAGTAATTTTAACTTAAGATTAATTATGAACAACAAAAAATTTTTTTACCCCAAGCGGACTCGAACAGCCACCCCAAATACTTACCAATCAACCACACTAACCACTAGACCACCCACATTTTATTTTAATAAAAAAATTTAAAAAAACCAGATTTAATTTCCTTCACAGCCTCATCCAATCCACATATTTTTGGCATTTTTCCTTCAATTGGAGTTGCTAATGTTCTCAATGGCTTGTCAAAATGTCTCAGCCCGGATAGGTAACGGCATTGGGTTGGGCAACGCTTCCAATAATGGAAGAGAGAAGAAACCATTTCTCTCCTAAAATAATTTTAAAAATTAATTTATTTGTTTAAAAATAATCAAAAATAATTGTAAATTTAATCTAAAAATTTTCTAAAATTAAAACAAAATTAATTAGGAGCAATAAAAAAATATTTGACCCCAAAAGGATTCGAACCGCCTACCCTAAATAAGGGTAAGTCAAGAATACTAACCACTACACCACAATGTTAGAAGAAAATTTTTTTATTAAGCAAATCCATAGAAATAAGAATAAATTTAGCAAGAACAATAAAAAAAATTTGACGCCAAATGGACTCGAACCTCCTCCCTAAATAAGAGTAGTGAGACCACTAACCATTACACCACCAATGTTACTAACGGGTTTTCCTACTAGACGAACTTATACAAAAAAATAAAATTTGGAAATTAAATTATTAAAATCCACAACACCAAAAAATAAAAAAAAGGTTTAAAAACCAATTCACAACGCAACAAAAAACCTTTATTAATAAAAGAGAAATGCAATAAAAAAAGGAATATTTTTAAATGCAAAACACGAAAATTTAAGTTAAAAAAAGGCGAGTATAAAAATTAATATTGCCACTAATATTTGATTAAATATATTTTAAGTGAAAGAGCAAAAAAAAATAATTTTTTTGATTGGGATATTTTTTGAAAATGTATATTTTTTGAAGGTATTTTTTGAAGGTAATTATTTAAATAAATATTTATGTCATTAAAAAAATATTTTAATTTTAGACAAATGTCCGTCCCTCCCTCCCTTCACTTCTACTCCCCTCCCTCCTCTAATCAACCCTCCTCTATTCTCTCCCCCACATCCCCTAATCAATCCTCCCGTAATCAACTATCTACCCAATTTTCTAACCAATTAATTTTCTTTTTTGTTCTCGTTTTCTCTTTTTTTTTATCTAATTTTCTATTTATTTAATTTAATTTATTTTTACTAGTACATTTTTAATTGATTTTTAAGTTAGTAATTTAATTACTGAAAGATAAGTTTAAATAAAGTAATCCAGTTTTTAAAAATTTTAGAAGAGACTGACTTAATTGTGAACTTGAAAAAATAAATTCAAAAATTTCAAAATTTTTTTGCGGACAAAATTTTGTCCGCAAAATTTTTTTGCGGACATTTTTGTAAATTTTATTTTATCATTTTCCCTTTAATGACATAAATATATACCTCAAATTAAAGCACATAAAAAGAAATTAATTAAGTGAATATAGAGAGGTTTTGGCAGTAAATTTATTATTTTTTTCTTTTTTTAAGAGAATATTAATTTTCATGTTTCATCATTTCTCCTAAAATATACCCTTCCTTAAAAAAATTTTTTATTTCATTGAAGCAGAAGTCGGCGACAAAAATTGAACAGACGCTGGCTAATTTTTTGGATATTTTAATTAGATTAATAAAAAATGCAAAAAAAAATTTTGCGGACAAATTTTTTGTCCGCAAAAAATTGCGGACAATTTTTGCGGACAAATTCCGAAAATTTTGGCATTTTTAATATTAAAAAGAAATTCACACTTATAAATGTTTAAAAAATTAAAAACCTGTTTTTGTTGCAAATTCATTTCTGGAGAACAAAAATGTATTGGAAGACGGTTTTGATGAACCTTTGGAGTTGTTGGAGCTTTATCACGCGGAACAAATGAACCATTCTTTCCAAAAGGAATTCCGAAAAATGCACGAGTACTGAAAATTATTTTTAAAATTATTATAAATGGAAGGGTTGAATAATAAAAAATTTAGAAAAAAATTTGTGGACAAAATATTTTTTTGTCCGCAAATTTTTTGCGGACAAAAAAATATTTTTGCAGATTTTTTTCCAAATTCCGAACAGAATTCCAAGGTCTAGTACAAAAATAAGATTCTTTCAAAAAAATAATTATCTCGATAGAATTATATTTAATTAAAAAAAAAGTGTCCGCAAATTTTGTCCGCAAAAAATTTTTTTGTCCGCAAAAATTAATTTTAAAAACTAAAAAAAATTAAATTTAAAAGAACCGTTGAAATGGATTTTCAGAAGCACTTCTAGGCCATATTTTACGACTTTCCTTGCTATTATTTCCTCTAGTTAATCCTCTACTTTGTCTTTCATTATTATTATTTTGGTTACTTGTTGATTGTTTTTGTTGTTGCTCTTTTTGAACATTCTTTTGTAATAATTGTTGTTGTTGAATTAAAAATGAAGAACAATCAGAACTTTTACGATGAAGAAAACCGCGATTAACTGGTGGCATTATTCGAGGAATGCCTTCAAAAAAATTTTTAAATTTTTTTTGAACTTGCGGACAAATTTTTGCGGATTTCTCTTGTTTAAAAATTTCTTCTTTTAAAGATTCCTAATTAATTGACAAGAAAAATCTCTTGTCGATCTTGTAAAATAGCCACCCCTCCTACAAAATATCCAAAAACATTCCAAAAAAAATTCCGCAAAAAATTTATTTTAATAAAAAAATTTTTCGGATTTCTTCACCGATAAACTTAACACATCCAAACAAAAATTATTTAAATTAAAAAAAAATTAATAAAAAACCAACACAAATAATTAGCATATTGAATAAGTAGAGAAACAACAGAAGCCTGCAAACCTTTCCTGCGCTTTACAAAATCAATTTCTCTTAAACTTTCCTAAAAATAAAAATTAAATATTTTTAATTATTTAAATAATAGGTGTTAAAGACGGCTTTCCAGCGTCATTTGTACTGCTCCTCAAAGCCAAACCGCCAAAAAGCCATCGAAACACCAAACAGTCGTGATTTCCACTGTCTATATTTAAGGAAAGACGAAGACTGGGGGAAAGACGGGAAAACAGTGGGAAAGACGAAGACTCTTTGGTAAAGGCTTTCCAGCGTCATTTCCGCTATTTGGCGTTACAGAGTGCACAGAATTCAATTAAAATTTAAAGAAAAAAACCTGAGAACCCGTAAACTTCTTTTTTCTACAATTTGCAATGTTAGACAATGGACGGCACCTAGACGAATCTCCATTAGCCGTCACACTGCTCGTACTGCTACTTAAACAACAAGAACTTCCAGTACCCCAAATAGAGGCAGACGGGCGCATTTCTATCGGATCTACAAATATTGCTGGGGCAAAGACGATACCCAAGTTGGCAATAGACATTTGATTTGTTGAGGAAAGATCGGAGACCTTGAAGGAAAAAATTTAGAAAATTCCGCAAAAAATTAAGCAAAAAAAACCTTTTTAAGTTGTCTCATTAAATAGCACAAGGTTGCCTGGTTGGTAAGCGGAAGGAGATCAATCAACATTAGAACCTATAAAATTAATAGTAAAAGTTTAATTGCTTTGGCAAAAGAAAGATTCGACTTGTCTTGCGGACTTTCTTAAATCCACAAATGTTTGCGGACTTTTTATAAATCCGCAAATATTTCGGACTTTTTATAAAATCCGCAAATATTTGCGGACATTTTTTTCAATTCGTAAATATTTGCAGACTTTTTATAAATTTCGTAAATTTTTTGCGGATTTCTTACAATCCGCAAATATTTGCGAACTTTTTTTCATCCGCAAATATCTGCGGACATTTTTCAATCCGCTAACATTTACGTCTTTTCCTTTTACAATCCGTAAACGATGTCCGCAAAAAAATCCTTTATAAAAACAAATAACAAACCGATTCAGCCTGTACACGTTCATTGTTTAACGTGCTAACATTGCTCATAATATTAGCTTGATGATCTCCAAGGATTGGTCTCTTCAAAGCCCCAAAGAATCGTTTAATTAAAGTGCAAACATCGTGGACTGTATAAGTATCAGGAATTCGTGAAAGTCCGCAAAATATTTGCTGAAAAATTTGAAAAAAAATTTTGAAAATTTTTGTGGATTTTTTTTGTCCGCAAAAATTTTTGCGGACATTTTTTAATCCGAAAAAAATTTTTTCTGAAGAAAATTTAAAGAAAAACCCAAGGATTTCTCATTCTGACAGCACTTCCTTCTTTTCGAAATATCCCTTCCATATTAAACGCATTTTTGTTTTCAAGCCATGTGAAGGCTTCTACCAGAAATCTGAAGAGAAAAATTTTAGAAAAAATTTAAAAAATTTATTTTTGCGGACATTTCTTACGGACAATAAAAAACCACTTAACCGTAAAAATAATAGAAACGATAAAAGGTATTTATAAATTGAAGGGGATATTTACACCAACTGATGGGAGAGCTTCTGTAAAAATATTTTTGCGGACATTTAAAAAAACTTTATTTGCGGACTGTTTTTGCGGACTTTTTAATTGATTGTAAACTCTCCAAAAATTTTTTAGAAAAGAAGCCCCCTTCCTAGTTAGTTAGATGGTGTCTTCCCATACTTGAATAAAGGTAGAAAATATATCCCAAAACCTCCCAAAAAATAAAATCTAATTTAAAAAATAAACAAACTAACAGAGGCACTCCATACAAAGTAACTTTCCTTCCCCTCCTTTTATTTCCACTCCCAGTTTCAATTTCAATATCATAAGAAAGCACATTCTCCAAAGAAATATTTAAAGGCCCCAAATCCTGAGTTTTTGTATTTGGCCGTTTCTTCATTGAAATAATTTCTTCTGTTGACATTTTTTGAGGTAAATAATAATAAATTATTTAATAAAGGTACCTATATTACCTTCAAGAAAGATTTTATTTAAAAAAAAAATTTTTTTTAATTTTTCCGCAAAAATATTTTTGCGGACAATTTTTTGAAATTGGAAATCTTTTCAAAAATATTTTTTTCATAAAAAAATATTTTTGCGGATTCTTTTTTGCGGACAAATTTTTTAAAAATATATTATTCTCTAGGAAATTCAAAAAGATGACTGAAAACAATTTTTTCAAAATTAAAAAAAAATTTTTCAAAATCTAAAAATGAAAAGAAATAAATTTTAAAAAATAAGTGTTTTTGAAAAACACAATTTAAAACAAAAAATTAATTAAAAAGCTCTCCAAATTTTTAATTTTAAATAAAAGCAAAAAAAAGTTAAAAATACAAACCAGAATAATTTCAAAAATAATAGACAAAAAATTTTAGTAAAAAAATGTTGATTATTTTTACTTTTATTTTTACAAATATAAATTCAAAAAAAAAATAAATTGAAAAAGAAATTAATATAAGAAAATTTTGAATTTTAAAGAGAAATAGAGAGAATTAAATTTTTTAAATAAATGAAGAAAAAATAATTTTTATTTACATTTTAGAGCCTATTTAATCTCTTAAATATTTTAAAGAAAAAAATTTTTTAAGGAAAAAAATTTAAAAAACAGCCCTAACCCCTGCTAAAAATTTACTTTTTTTTAAAGGAGATGTAAAAAGATAAAAGTATACTTAATGTTAATTTAATTATTAAAATTCAATTTATATACAAAAAAATTTTTTTTCTTAAAAGGATAGGGCCTCGATAAATTAAAAGTATTTTAAAATTTATACTTTTGTTTTTTTTTTCAATTCATCATTGAAGAGGTACGCTTTCCTGAACGTCTAGCTACTCGTCGTCCTCTATTTAAATCATCATAGGAGAGCCTGCAAAAAAAATTTTTTTTTCAATAAAAAAATATAGAGAAAGCTTAGGGAAGACGGCCAAAAAAAAACTTTTTAAAAACTAAAAAAATTTATTCTCAATATTTATTAAGGTGGGTGGGTGTTTAAATTTAGAAAAAATTTTTTTGAATATTCTTATATTTTTTATTAAATTTTTTCTTCTCAACTTAAATCTATGACACATAAAAATATATGACTGATTCTATTCTTCCGCTTTTAAAAAAATATTATTCTATGGGAAAGAAATTTGACCGTTTTGAAGTCTGACCATTTTGAAAAATTTTCAAGACTGACCCTTTTACAATAAAATACCCTATTGACCCTTTAATACCCATTTAAGCACCCCAAAAAACCCCAAAAAATTACAAAAAAAATACCATTTAACTAGATCACGTTGTTTTGTATATGCCGGGCGTAACTGCATAGTTAATTTAAATTCACTTTTTGTAGCAGCGTGTGAGTAAACATGGTTGCTTACAAAAGATTGAATTTCTTCAGTTAAATTTATATTCATATTTGTTTGAAGTTCTCGGTTGAATTCTAGGCCTATTAGCCAAAGGGTTGATATTGGGTCTCTTTAAAAAATATTTTTTTAAAATTTTAGAAAAAATTTTTTAGGACTCCTTGGAGTAGAGCTATATGAATTCACCAAATTCTTCAGCTAATCGAAACCGAACCGACAACTCGGACCGAGTATCTTTAGTCTTTTCCTGTTCAGTGTGAAACCCCCAACCCTAGACAAGAGAAGGATAGGGAGGATCTTATTGGGAAAAAGGAGGTCAGTTGGGGAAATTTGTTCAAGTCGGAAATGGGAGATAAATAATCTAACGTAGAATTTCCCATCGACTTGCCCATTTAAAAAAATGAATTTTTTTAGAAAATTCTTGGCGCGGCCATAAAAAATTTCTCCATTTTACGGACCAACCACAAAAAATAAATAAATAGTTCCAAAAATTGCCGAGTTCAGACCCATCCCTCTCCACTCTTCCAAAAAAAAATTTCTCAAAAAAACCTCCGTTTCAATCCACTACTTACTTATATTCCATATCCATTTCCAATTTACAAATAGGCTTGTATTGACGTGGATTTACATGACACAAAGCAACACAAGAATTTCTTTCTAGGGAAGCTACCAAATGACGAATTTTTGATTCAACCAAACCAGCAAAAATTAAATGGTCTTCTTCTCCTTCTGTGACGCATAAAAGGACAATAAAATGTTTGTAACGTGTAAAAAAGTTTATCTCTTCAAAAAGTTTTTCCCAAGTAGCGTCACCTCTTGAGATTTCAATTATTGAGGAAAGACCTGAAATTAGAAAACTTATATTTTAAATTAAAAATTAATTTTCAGATCGGAATCCACAGCGCGCCATAATACCAAACCAAACCAAAAGCCGTCAAAATACCAAATTGTAGTTGTTTCAAGAGCGTGGGGAAGGAGCAGGATGATGTAACGCCATGATATAACCTCGTTTATGTCGGCGGTACATTGGCCTCATGTTACCTTGACGTTCAAATATTTCTTTGGTATTTCGGCGTCAATACCCCAACCTGGTATTTTAGCGTTTTGGTATTACGCGATCGTTCAAAAAAGCACAAAAAGAATCAGAATCTTACCAGAAAATCAATAAAAAATAAATTAAAATAAACCTTCTTTAAATTCATTAGTCATCACTTGACGTGTAGACCTTGTTACGTTAAATGTTGAATTTTGTTCAGGGAATGCTGGTGTTATTATTGGCATTAAATGAAAACGATCTGACATTCTTGTACGAGGATCCCATATCATATCTATATTAAAGAAAAATATTTTTTATTTTAAAAACGGTTGTCCGAAAAATTTTTTAAATGTCCGCAAATATATTTTCACACTAACAGAATAATTCCAAACGGTAAAAATGCCTAGAAAAAATTCCAATGGGTTAATAACATAGCCCAAGTTCCTCTCTTCAGATTTCTCAAGAGACTTACACGAGTTAATTTGATTTGCGGACCGAATTTGCGGACACATCATAATTTCCAAAAAAAAATCTTTAAAAAATAAACCTGCAAAATACGGCATATCAGACCTCGGAGTAGCATCAGCATCTTTTAAAATAACAGGATGTGGCCATTCCCATTGAGAAAAAACCAAAAAGAATTTTTCCAATAAAACGGCAGGGGATGCATTTGGATATAATTGGCATGTTCTAGCAACGAGGATTGCCCACGAAACGCCTCCAAGAAAGCCAAGAACGTTTGAATAGATGCCGTGATCTAACAAGTTTTTTTAATTTTAAAAATTAAAATTTAAAAAATCACAAACTTTTAGCCCACAATTTGACTGCTCGAAGTGTTAAAATAAAATTAGAGTGGCTTGGGATTAACCTCAAAATTTCGTCTGCGACTCTACAACCTTCAAAAAAGAAAAATTTTTTTAATTAAAAAAAAAATAACAAAATTAACAAGGGCGTAGCCAGAGGGTAGATTTCAGGAGGGCTATAATTGGGTGTGTGCCAAAATTTTGTCGTTTGCCTCACCGTTCATAACGCAATTTTTTAAACATATTTCTATTTCTCAGTGCCGCAGGCAAAAATTTTTTAAATCTGGACGGTCATAAGTGAAAAAATTTCACTTTTTCAGGGCCATAGTCGAAAATTTTTCGATTCTCAATAAGCCAAATTTCTTGCATTTTCAGCGCCGCAGGCGAAAATTTTGAGAATTTTGGAGGTTGAAGGCGTAAAAAATTTCACTTTCTTGCTCAATCCCCTCCTCAAATTTTTCCCTTTCCCCATTTCGGGAGGGGGGGGGGGGCCTTAGCCACATCAGTCCCCTGGCTACGCCCTTGTAAAATAAAATAAAACCGTTTAAAGAACGAATGCTTTTTTCATCCAAATTTCTCAGCAAATTATCGTCTGTCAATTGTTGCTCGTCTGTGACTTCTTTTAGTGCTAATCGAGCAAATAGAATATCCAATTCTATACCGCTATAATGCAGTTTGATTAGAGGGACAAAAGCATCCTCAACTTTGTGGAGATCTGAAGTATTTTCATCCTGAAAATTTTGGAAAATAATTTTAAAAAATTCAAAAATTTTAAAAATTTTGTAGAGAACAATAAAAAATATTAGAGCGAAAAAAGACACTGAAAGGGTTCGAAATCTGCTCATAACCTATCCGAACCTATACCCAACCCATTCAACCACAACACAACTTAATCAAAATCAATTTTAATCGAGCTAGTAATTAATCAATATGCCCCAAGTTAAGTCAAAAATAAAGTCAAGCTTAATTTATTTTAATTGACTCAGATAAACAGTTAAATATATATCATTATATCAACTCTTTACGAGTTTTAAATTCAAATCAAAGTGTAGATTTAAAACATCATTGTCAATTAAATTTTATAACCAAATTTTAAGGATTTTTATTCAAGTTGTGGGGAGGAAAAGGCTTTTGTCACCCCTGCTCACAGGGTCATCCCTAATGATACCAAAAATAAAAAAATCCAGTTTCCCTTCATTAACTAGAAAAAAACTGAAGATGACAAAATATCCCATTTCCTTAAAAACCCCAATTATTTAAAGCAAACCTCTTTCAATTTTTCATAAAATGAAGTAAAAAAATCAGAACGATCAATATGTCTTGGAACAACACAAAGTGAGTCAATATCAGCTCCAGGGGTGTGCACACCAAGTCGATATGAACCAAAGGTAAACAATTTTCCACCAACTGTTTCGAGTTGGTCTGGAGGGATCTAAAAACGAAAAATGTCCAAAACATTTAACAAAAGTCCAGAATACAAAAGAACATGTTATAACTCATCTTAACCTATTCTGGTTCACAAAGGCACCCAAAAGAGACACGGGCGCAGAATAGGGGTGTAGATTCGGAATCGAACCAAAAATACAATAAATTTTCGATAAGGCTTCAAATTTACAAGAATCGACAACCATACTGTTGATTAAATGATCAACGACTTTCTACTCTAAAAAAGGGATCATGCCGAAATAAAAGCCCAAACAGTTTTCGAGAATCGTTAAACAAATTGACCGATATCCCTTATCTAATGCGAGGTAATTTAATCAACAATATTGTTAAGTACAATTCTGGGGGTCCTCAGAATACCTACAATTTGGATTATAATCAAGAACTTTAGAAATAACAAAAGGTTAGTGACAAAAGGACAAGGGGCCTATTTCAATATCCGCCATTTGCCATCACCATTGTTTTTCTAGCGATGGCATGCCAAAAATAATCTGGCATATGGCAAACCAATAATGGCAAATGGCAGGTATTGAAACAGCTTTTCTCGAAAATGGCTTGCCATTTCTGACAAATGTCGGATATTGAAATACTCCCAGCGATAGATTGGGTAACTCGATACAGAGACCCAAACTTTCGACTCGAAACCCGATCCAAGAAAAATTTTTCGAAAGTCTGGCCTGCCCTATCTACTCCCTAAAATGGCCCGTGACCCCAAAAAATCAATAAAAATAATTTTAAAAAAACCTTGTCTACAGAAACATTTTTCACCCATTTTTTAACCATTGTATTAATCTTTCTCAAAACTTCTAAACGTCTTTGCATATCAACATCTGTTTCATACAATCCACATTTTTTTAAATATTCTTCCAATTCTTTAGTTAAACGTAAATCTTTTTCTGTTGGTGTTTTTGTACATATTGGGGGAGATACTCCATATTGTGGGGTTATTGTTGGAACTGAAATTTGTTGTTGTTGTTGTTGTAGATCATTACTACTCATTTTTAATTTAAAAGAAAAAATAATTTTTTTTTGTAATCTAGAAAGAAAATTTAAAAACTCTTATAAACCCTTTCTGTTAGCCTACAAAATTTCTCCCTTATAGCCCCTAGTAAAACTCTCAATATTTCTTTGTAGTTAAGTGGTTTACATCTTCCCTGCAAATAGGTAAATCTTGAAAGGCTCGACTCCTCTTAATTCTTTTTCATTTTTTAATAGCTAAAAAATTTGCGGATTAAAGTTGCGGACAAAAAATTATCCGCAAATTTTTTGCGGATAATTTTTAATGCCTCTGCTTTTCCCCAAAAATTTTCAGGAAAAATTTTTTTAATTGCGGACAAATTTTGCGGATTTTTTATGAGTCCGCAAATACTTAAACCTAAAAAATTTTAAATTTTCAAAAATCAAAAATGTGTTTTTCTTCTAACAACATTTCAAACACAAAAAAATTTTTAAGTTCAAAAATAAATGTTTATCCAAAAAAAAGAAAAATGTGTGTATATTTAAAAGAGAAAAAGGGAAGAAGGAAATTTTCGGCTCATTTTTTAACTAAAAAATATTGTGGTCAATTGTTGAAAAACAAAATTTTTTAAAAATTAAAATATTTTTTAAATTCATAGGACAACCAAAAAAAGGAAGGGAAAGAGTGGCAGGGAACGAAGAAAAAAAAATTTTTTTTTCGAATTTTTTTTTGAATTTAAAGGAATACTATATTTGAAAAAACCAAATAATGAATTTTAATTTATATGTATATTATTTGGGAGAGATTGAGAGAGGGTTTTAAGTCGATTTTTCATATTTGCGGACTTTTATGAATCCGCAAATATTTGCGGACAGTCCAAAAAATATTGCGGACATTTGCGGATTTCATTAAAAAAAGTCCGCAAATATTGTCCGCAACTTTATTTTTTTCAAAATTTCTTCTAAAATTTTCATCTCAATCTCTCAATAATAAAGAAACCAGAAAAATATATAATAAGATTGGAGATGAGGATAGAGAGAAGGAAAAACAGAAATTTAAAAAAACGAAAAAAATATTTATATAAAACTAAACAACAAGAGGACGCTTTCTTTAAAAAAATTTTTTTTATTTATTTTTTATTATTCAAAAATCCGAAAGAAAAATTAAAGAAACGTCCTCAAAAAAATATTTTTTTTAAATTAATTTTGATTATTTACTTGATTTTTCTCTTTTGATTTTTCAATAAAAAATCCAAAAAATTATCTAAATCCCAAAAATTTTAAATCAAGTACCCCATCAAAATTAAACAAAAAATATATTTAAAATGCTCATTAAAAAGGAAAAGGATTTTGGATGGTTAATTTATTTCTCATAAAATTCTCATTAAATTTAGAAACGGTCAGTTAACCAAACCCGGAAAAAAGGAGTCAAAAACATGCCATAATCGAAAAACGGGCGAGAGTATCTGACAATAATCGGTCGTGAACTGACCTCAATTTTCTAAGCCCAATTTGGGGAGTAGACAGATACTCCCCAATTTTTGATTTCTAGCCCCTATTTTTAAACCAATTATAAAAATTTAAAAAAATATACTCTCATTTCCATCCATCGTCCATTTTTCTTCTTATTTCAAAGTGTCAATCAATCAATTTTTTATTGTGTGGACATTCATTATAGAGAGAAAAATGACACAAAAAATATATTAATTAGCGCGGCAAGCATCCGCCCACTTCTCTAAAAATTTTTTTTCTTTTTTTATATCTCTTCCCTTCCTCATTTTGTAGTCATCATTGTAACGAATTCTTTAAAAAATAAAAAAAATTTTCCCTCAAAAATTTCAAAAAAAACCTTCATAATTAACTTGTCCATCACCATCAATATCTGCTTCCCTAATCATTTCATCCACTTCTTCATCAGTCAATTTCTCACCCAAATTGGTCATAACGTGGCGAAGTTCTGCAGCGGAAATGAAACCGTTGCCGTCTTTATCGAAGACCTTTTTTTTAAAAGAAACAAATTTTATTTGAACACGAAAAAATCCAACTAACACAAACAAGTATTGGATGCTGACAACTTATAGGAAAACTAACAGTCTTTAGGAAGAAACCCCCCTCTATAAACAAGTATTGGATTTGGACAAGGGGACATAATAGATAATAAATGGTGGGACCCGTTCGCCTAAGCCAATGTTCGTAGATCCAGTCAGGACTAAATCCCTAACATATTTGGCGAGCTTATGTACAAAAAACAAGAAAAATCCCATTAAAAAGCATTGGATTAAAATGAACGTTAGGCAAACTGACAACATTAGGAAGAAAATCTAAGGAAGTATTAGACTTCTCAAGGAGATATAAACAAAAATCCACAAAACATAGAAATTGGAGTTCACCTGCCTAAATCTTGTTTGTCTATGAACAACAAAAAGGTTATTACAACAAAGAGGTTATGGGAAAATCCATCCAAAATTACCTCCCCCTTAACCCATTGGTATCCCCCTAATCCACTAAGAAAAATTAAAAGTTAAATAAAAATACTCTGAAAGCCTCTCGAATTTCCTCTTCGCTGTCTGTGTCCTTCATCTTACGTGCCATCATTGTAAGGAATTCAGGAAAGTCAATTGTTCCGTTACCTGAAAATAATTTAAAATTGATTTTTAAAAATCAAAAAATAAAAACCATCAGCATCCACTTCATTAATCATATCTTGCAATTCGGCCTCTGTTGGATTTTGTCCAAGAGAGCGCATAACTGTCCCCAACTCTTTTGTGGTGATAGTACCATCGCCGTCCTTGTCGAATAATGAAAAAGCCTCCTTGAATTCTTTAAAAAAATAAATTGATTAAAAAATAAAAATTGATCTCCTCAACGTCTTAAAGGTAAAAATAGTGTTAGAATCAGGGCTCCCATTCTTCCCTCCCGTTAAAAAGGAAAATAAGGAGAAGGAAAAGGTAGTTAGGGTAAAGTAGCTAGGGTAAAACCCGGGTCGATTTTTGAACCAAAACCCGTCCCGAGAAAATTTTCGAAACCCCGATCCGAAAACCTAACTTGTTTCTCTACCCGTGAGATCCCTGATCCAAACAAGACAATTCGGCTTCTGTTGGATTTACCCATATAATTAAAAAAATCCAAAAGTCCCCATAAAAATCTAATACTTTTTCTTTCAAATTTTTAACCCCTCAAAATTTCAACTTCAAAAACCTCATTTTTAACAAATTGGTATTGATTACTTTCCCAAATTTACTTCCCCCTTTTACCATGTGGTAAGAGTCATTTGTCGAAGTCTTTTCCCCTTTAGCCTTTTTGATTTATTTTAAGTTCCAAAAGAAGAAAATTTTAAAATTAGGGGTTAAAAAAGGGAAGTTTTTTAAATGAAAGATGCCCAGTAACTCTCGTACCAATCAAAGGGCAAAAATACTCGGCTAGTTTGAGCCTAGAAAAAGCCGGGTCAGGACGAGTTTTCAAAGCTTTCTTGAGAACAAATTTAGGGTCCAAAGAGCGCTAACCTGACCAATCCCTAGTCATGAACCCTTGAAGGATGATAAAGATAATTTAAAAAAAACTGCCTAAACCCAACAGCTTACCCCTTCCATACCAAAAAAATTAAAAAAATTAAAAATAAAAATACCAGCAATTTGTTCTTCAGTCAATTGATCAGCCATTTTTTAAAAAAGTTTGTTTGTTGTTTTTCAATAAAAATAAAAGCTGTTTAGGAATTAAAAACTTCTCTTCTTGTTGTCTCTAAAAATTGGTTGAGAATAGAAAGAAGAGTTTTCTAGTCAATATTCCTCCTTTCCTTCTCTTAACTTGTCAGAAAATGTGTCAGCAAAAAAGCCTTGCGAGAATAAAAAAAATAGTAGAAGGAAATGTGTGTGTCTATTTAGTAGTGTTGTTTAAAAACGCTTTTTGGAAGCGAAAAAAAAAAGAAAATGAATGGAAAGAGAGAAAATAAATTATTTATATCAATCAGTTAAAGTCCCCGTTAACTGATTTGGTTGATGTAGTTTAGTAGAAGAACACACCAAAAATTGATAAATTTGTGTGTGTGTTGTCAGTCAAATTAATTTAAAATAAACTTGACGCGTTTCGATTTTTTTTTCTGTTACCGGATTTGTCAATTTATAGAGCTGAAATTTAAAATTTTTTGATTAAATTAGTTTAAAAAATGACAAAAAAACTAAGAAAAAATCACAAAATTGATAATCAATCACTCATTTAAGAAAAGAAAACTTAAAAAAGAACTTAAATAAATGAATAAGATAAAGAAATAAAAGTAAAAAAGACTACTAAAAAATGAGAGACAAATTTTAAAATTAGAGAAATAAACAAAAATTTATAAAAGCTCGCCCCTATTTTACCAAATCCACATTTTGCCAATAAGGCTAAAAATTTACATTTTGTCAACACACCTTGATGGCAAAACGTAGGTTTTTATCCTTATTGGCATTATGTCGGATTGGTAAAATGTGAAAACATTTTTAAAATATATAGAATGCCAAAAAATAAAAAAATTAAGTATATTTAAATTAAAAATGGGTAAAAAAATGTCCTTTTAAACAAAAAAACAAAAACAATTTTACCAATCTAAAAAATTTTAAATTAAAAATAAAGGAATGAAACAATCATTTAATGGGAATCTCTTTGTTGGAATTTAATAGAAAAATGAGGTCAAAAAAGAGGAGGAACAACAATTCCTTTGGGAGAAATGAGTATACGATTAAATGGGAAATGGGGGAATGTGAGTAATCTTATTAGAAAAAATTTTTTTGAGAAAAGGAGGGAAAACAAAAAATGTGAATTTTTTGAAGGAAGAAAGGAGAGATTAAAAAAAATTTTTTTAGAATTTTTAATTAAAAAAAAAGTAGAAAATTAGTGCTTGCGGACTGACTTTGCGGACAACGAAAAGAGTGCCCCGCAAAGTGTTCAAAATATTGTTAATACCATATACATAAACGATATAACATCCATTATTCCTGACAACATTAATAAATGTCTATTTGCTGATGACCTCAAAATCTTCCAAATCTTTAAAAATACAGAAAATACTAATTCTATGCAAAATGCTTTAAATAATGTCTATAAGTGGAGTTCAGATTGGGCACTTGAAATATCCATACAAAAAACATCTATTCTCCATATAGGCACCAAAAACCCTAAATATAGATATACTCTTAATGAAACCGAATTAGAAATTACTTCCTCAGTAAAGGATCTTGGCATTACTTTTTCCAACGATCTTTCTTTTGATATACACTGCAGTACTATTATTAGAAAAGCTTATGCTAGAGCTATTTCCGTTTTAAATCACATACACACAAGTAACCCTAAAGTCTGGGCTCTTGCCTTTAAATCGTATGTTAGACCCCTACTAGAATATGGCACAGTAATTTGGAGTCCAAAAACTAAGTATTTTATAGAAAAAATCGAAAAAATACAAAAATGGTATACTAGGATCGCTTTATCCAAATGTAAAATTACCTATAAAAACTATTCTCAAAGACTAATTCTTTTTAATCTAGAATCATTAGCATTAAGACGCGCTTTATATGATCTATCCACTATCTATAGGATAATCTTTAAATATACTCATTTATGTTCTACCAATCTATTTGAACTTAACGATAGGCCTAGTCGCAGTAGACACAACTTCCAAATTAAAGTTCACAGAAAAAATAGTAAAACTGAACATTGGCTCATTAACAGAGTTGTAAATCAATGGAATACATTACCCGCCTCAATCATAAACTCACCAAACCCAAAAATTTTCTGGAATTCTCTTAGAACACATTTAATAAATTTGGAGAACTCAAATCCCCTCTATATCTACTACTAGACTATTACCTTTTAATTTGTTTGTGTTGGCATAATATATGTGGTTTTCTGAATTCTGACCTTTTTATAATTTACATTTTGTGTTTTTCCATTTAAAAAATATTTTTTTTTGTTTTTCCATATACATTTTCGTATTTTACACCTTGACAATTTATTCATGTATTTTTGACATTTTTATAATTTATATATTTTTTTTCCTTCTTATTTTTACTCGTCATTTTTCAAGAGCTCATTGCTTTAAAATTAGGGTCTTTTTTACCTTATTAAATAAAAAAATTAATAAACCAAAATAAATTTAAGATACTATTTCAAAGCATTTCTCCAATTCACTTTTTCTTGAAAAATGAATACACCAAATAAGCGTCCACGTTCTCCCAATTTAAACAACTTGGGTGATCAATTTGCACCATCACATACACCTTCGGCCAAACGCCAACAATTACTTGACACAATTTCGAATTTAAATTTTAATGATCTACTTACACCCCCAACTGATCCACTAATTCCTGACTTTGCTAAGACAATCATTAATCAACAACAACAGATAATTAAACAACTATCTGGTTTGTTACAAGTCGCTTCTGAAATTTTAAATGAACAAACAACAAATAATATTGATTTTTCTGCTGCCTTTGAGCAGCGACAACGTGAACATCTTTTAGTAGTTACTGGCTTGCCAGAAAGTACTGAAAGTCAACCAATGGCTCGGGCTGAGAGTGACAGCAAAGTTGTTAAACAAATTTTAAATGAACTACAAATTGATCGATGTCTTCCTTCGGCAGTTTTTCGCCTCGGTAGACAACGACAACCCGGCTCTAAACCTAGACCACTTAAAATTCTCTTCCCATGTTCAGCAGCTGTAACCGAGGCCCTCCGCAATAAGAAGAAACTTGTTGGTAAATTTAAAAATATTGTTGTACGTAAGAGTTTAACTAAACAAGAATTAGATGAGCGTAGTAAACTGATTGATTTGTGTAAACAAAAACGTGAATCCACTAAGCTTGATTATATTGTTTACGCTGGTAATATACTTTTAAGAAGCGAAATCCCTAATTTCAAACTTACTCATAATAAAACAAATTTTCAACCCATTTAGGGGTTTCGCCACCCATTCCATGCCATACACAAACAGATTTTTCTAATAATATAGTCTTACAAAATTTATCCTTGAATTCTCCAAATCAATTAAATGTTTTGTCACAAGGTAATTACTCAAATTATAAACCCCTAAAAAATTTAACTTGTCTATATGAAAATTGCCGTTCTATTCGCAATAAAATCCATGAACTGGACATTCAAATATTAGATTTAACTCCGGACCTTGTGCTCTTATCTGAGACCTGGCTCGAAGAGCATGATACCCATCTTAACAATTTAAATGCATCTAATAATTTTTATATCCTTACCTCTAATCGCGATACTAAATACAAAGGTAATGGTGGTGGTGTTGCTATGCTCATAAAAAAGGGTATCTCATATAAACAACTGCCTTCTAAGAAAATTTTAGGCATTGATATTATCGCTGTAGATTTTTCTGTAACTTCTAAAGATAAAATAAGGGTAATTTTGGTATATAGGCCACCTAACATAGCTAGTTCCTTTACATACAAACTTTTAAAATATCTTCAAAGTCTTTGTGAAGATGATGTTATTATTGTAGGTGATTTTAATTTTAGTGCCAATAATATAAACTGGGATAATAATACCGCATTCACTAAATGTGGAAAAGAGTTCCTTGAATTTATTAATAACTTTAAATTCTCAAATGTTATCACATCGCCTACACATAATAAAGGTTCTATCCTTGACCTATTACTCACAAATAATCCTACCTCAATCTGCTTCAGTCAAATTTGTGCAGGTTTATCCACTTCCGATCACTTTGCTATTCTTTTTACCCTTAACTTGGCAAAGCCTAAACCACAGAAAATCTATTATAGGGATTATAGCAATCTAAATTTATTAAACACTTATCTTATTTCTCAATTTAATCAAATTTATGAAAAATTTTACATATCAGACAAATATGAATATTTAATTACACTTGTCTCAAATCTCATGGAAAAATATACTCCATTACGCACAGCCACGTTAAAACCAAAATCTATTTATTATCCCGTACATATCAGAAAACTTATTACACATAAGAAAAAATTATTTAAGGAGTTTAAAAAATCAAATTGTGGCTTAGATGAATATATTAAGATTTCTAAAACTATCAAACATCTTATTAACTTATATAAATCACAAAGGATCAAATCAATAGTAAGTAACACCAATAGAATTTACAAATATATGAAAAACATATCTCAAAAATATTCTCCTATCCCATGTCTAGAAAACAATAATATTTTTATTTTTGATGATAAAACTAAATGCAATTTATTTGCTTCTGTATTTGCACGTTCATTTTCAAATCTTCCTACCTTTGATCCACCTGAATTAACTCCATGTAAATTTATGCACGCACTTGATGATATAGAATTTAATCTATTAGATATCGATAACATATTAAAAAATTTACCTAACAATAACTGCTGTGCTGAGGATGGCATTAGCTATACATTACTCAAAGCTTGTCACTCATCTATTACACCCTTTCTATCCGATATTTTTAGACTTTCATTAGACACAGGAATACTACCTCAACCTTGGAAAGTCTCTTATATTACACCTGTTTTCAAAAAAGGGGACAAAAATAATCCCGAAAACTATAGGCCCATTTCCATTACATCAACTATATGTAGAGTATTAGAACGGATTATACTTAACAGTTTACTAATACATTTGGAAGAAAACAATATTATTAGTCAAAACCAATTTGGTTTCCTTAAAAAGCGTTCAACCACTACTCAACTAATATTCACCTTCTCGCACTGGTACAAAGCAGTTCTTGAAAGTAAAAACATAGACTGCGCTTACATAGATCTTAAGCACGCTTTCGATTCCGTTCCCGTCAGATTCCTACTTTATAAATTATTTAACATAGGGATTCGAGGTAAATTACTAAACTGGATCTCCTCATTCCTCACTGATCGTACAGCTAAAGTTAAAATTAATAATACATTTTCTGATTCATTTCAAATTCATTCTGGTGTTCCCCAAGGATCCATATTGGGACCCATCTTATTTTTAATATACATAAACGATATAACATCCATTATTCCTGACAACATTAATAAATGTCTATTTGCTGATGACCTCAAAATCTTCCAAATCTTTAAAAATACAGAAAATACTAATTCTATGCAAAATGCTTTAAATAATGTCTATAAGTGGAGTTCAGATTGGGCACTTGAAATATCCATACAAAAAACATCTATTCTCCATATAGGCACCAAAAACCCTAAATATAGATATACTCTTAATGAAACCGAATTAGAAATTACTTCCTCAGTAAAGGATCTTGGCATTACTTTTTCCAACGATCTTTCTTTTGATATACACTGCAGTACTATTATTAGAAAAGCTTATGCTAGAGCTATTTCCGTTTTAAATCACATACACACAAGTAACCCTAAAGTCTGGGCTCTTGCCTTTAAATCGTATGTTAGACCCCTACTAGAATATGGCACAGTAATTTGGAGTCCAAAAACTAAGTATTTTATAGAAAAAATCGAAAAAATACAAAAATGGTATACTAGGATCGCTTTATCCAAATGTAAAATTACCTATAAAAACTATTCTCAAAGACTAATTCTTTTTAATCTAGAATCATTAGCATTAAGACGCGCTTTATATGATCTATCCACTATCTATAGGATAATCTTTAAATATACTCATTTATGTTCTACCAATCTATTTGAACTTAACGATAGGCCTAGTCGCAGTAGACACAACTTCCAAATTAAAGTTCACAGAAAAAATAGTAAAACTGAACATTGGCTCATTAACAGAGTTGTAAATCAATGGAATACATTACCCGCCTCAATCATAAACTCACCAAACCCAAAAATTTTCTGGAATTCTCTTAGAACACATTTAATAAATTTGGAGAACTCAAATCCCCTCTATATCTACTACTAGACTATTACCTTTTAATTTGTTTGTGTTGGCATAATATATGTGGTTTTCTGAATTCTGACCTTTTTATAATTTACATTTTGTGTTTTTCCATTTAAAAAATATTTTTTTTTGTTTTTCCATATACATTTTCGTATTTTACACCTTGACAATTTATTCATGTATTTTTGACATTTTTATAATTTATATATTTTTTTTCCTTCTTATTTTTACTCGTCATTTTTCAAGAGCTCATTGCTTTAAAATTAGGGTCTTTTTTACCTTATTAAATAAAAAAATTAATAAACCAAAATAAATTTAAGATACTATTTCAAAGCATTTCTCCAATTCACTTTTTCTTGAAAAATGAATACACCAAATAAGCGTCCACGTTCTCCCAATTTAAACAACTTGTTTACCAAACCTATTGTCTGTTGACGCATGTTTTCTATATGTTTTTTTTTGTGTTTTACAATATTTTTATGTTTCTTTTATAATTTGTCTGATTGTTAGTGGCCTTTTTATAAGGTCCTTTTCAGTGAATAAATAAATTAAATTAAATTAAATTAAATTAAATTAAATTAAATTAAATTAAATTAAATTAAATTAAATTAAATTAAATTAAATTAAATTAAATTAAATTAAATTAAATTAAATTAAATTAAATTAAATTAAATTAAATTAAATTAAATTAAATTAAATTAAATTAAATTAAATTAAATTAAATTAAATTAAATTAAATTAAATTAAATTAAATTAAATTAAATTAAATTAAATTAAACAAAAATTTATAAAAGCTCGCCCCTATTTTACCAAATCCACATTTTGCCAATAAGGCTAAAAATTTACATTTTGTCAACACACCTTGATGGCAAAACGTAGGTTTTTATCCTTATTGGCATTATGTCGGATTGGTAAAATGTGAAAACATTTTTAAAATATATAGAATGCCAAAAAATAAAAAAATTAAGTATATTTAAATTAAAAATGGGTAAAAAAATGTCCTTTTAAACAAAAAAACAAAAACAATTTTACCAATCTAAAAAATTTTAAATTAAAAATAAAGGAATGAAACAATCATTTAATGGGAATCTCTTTGTTGGAATTTAATAGAAAAATGAGGTCAAAAAAGAGGAGGAACAACAATTCCTTTGGGAGAAATGAGTATACGATTAAATGGGAAATGGGGGAATGTGAGTAATCTTATTAGAAAAAATTTTTTTGAGAAAAGGAGGGAAAACAAAAAATGTGAATTTTTTGAAGGAAGAAAGGAGAGATTAAAAAAAATTTTTTTAGAATTTTTAATTAAAAAAAAAGTAGAAAATTAGTGCTTGCGGACTGACTTTGCGGACAACGAAAAGAGTGCCCCGCAAAGTGTTCAAAATATTGTTAATACCTTCGAAATTTAATTATATGTAGGCAGGCAGATACTTAAGACTGAGAGAATAGTACCAAATAATGAGGGGTTACTTAGATTAGATCCACTTCCCGGACCAACCAACTAGTATTTACGGACTGACTTTGCGGACAACAACCAAAAGAGTTGGTGTTCCTTAAAGGCGGATATAATTATAAAATACTCCCTTGGAGATGAAAGAATGGTACCTTATAATGAGTGGTTCATTAAATAAGGGATAGGCACTGACTTTGCGGAAGGTACCCCACCACTACCCAATGGCTTAGGTTCTGTCCGCAATAAATGTCCGCAAAAATTTTTCCCTAAAAATTCAAAAATATCCCAAAAAATACCCCAAACTCTATCTCTTTCTTCACATATTTATTCTATTTTTAGAACACCCAAAAAAACAAACACATTTTTATTATTTCCAAGTCTGTCTACTTACCTAAATATAAATCCCCCCTCCCTCCTTATCCACACTTCCCCCAATTATCATTTTATTGTTGTTTTTATTTGATAAAATGCATCATTTTCTCTCAAAAACAATTATATATATAATGCTTACGTATTTTTAACGTCATTTCAAAAATTATTTTTTTTTTGCAAAAATCTTTTTAAAAAAATACGAATCCGCAAATTTAATCCGCAAAAATATTTTTTTTAATTTTTAGATAACTTTGAGATTTTTTGGAAGCAATTTTGATAAGTCCCTAAAAGAAGCATTCTCCTTCTATCAAGGATATCACAGGCTATCCGTTTATCCGAAACTCGATTCGAATTCCTACCCGACTTTTTTCTCCACACGTGGCATCGCCCTACAGTTTTTATTGGGGTTGGAGGACCGATCTTAAAGATCGAGTCGGGCATTGAATTTTGGCCCGAAAAAGACTCGGTCGGGTCGGCCCATAAAAATGAGGCCCGAAAAAATGACTCGAACGTCGGCTTGACTCGAAAACCCCAACCCTACTTTTTGTAGAATAAATTAAAATAAAGGACCTTATTATACGAAACATGGACCCAAATTTAAGGTGAATTCTTTTAAAGTTTTTAGTTGGCCATTAGGTGCCAACCAATATCGCTGTTTAATATGCCCCATTAATGTATTGAAGTACGACTATAATTAAAAATGCATACCACAAAAAATTATGAAAAATAAAAAAAATAGACAAGTAATGGAGTCGAAAAAAGATAAGTAAAGGGTACCCTAAAGCTCAAGTTTGTGCGAAAATTAAAAACTTAAAAAAAAACTCCATCCTAATATAAAAAAATTTTTTAAAGTTTTAGCCTCGCCTAATCCCCATGGGGTTCGGTTTCAACTCAAGCTGGAAAACCGGAGATTTTTCAGTTCGTTATCGGTTTGTCAGTTCAGTTAAGATTTCAGTAAAAAATATGGCGAACCCACCACCTCCTACTAATCCACCAAAAATCACCCAAAACAAGGCTGAAACCCCCCCCCCCTCCCAACACAACCCAAAAAAAACTCAATAATCAACTCGTGAGCATTTTTTTGTATTTACATAAACATTTTTCAATTGATGTTTACATACATTTTTGGGGTTGAAAAATAGGCAAAAAATATATATTAGATATATATATATACAAGACTGAAGGCAGGAAAGCTGCCTTTTTTCTTCTCTTCAAACAAAAAAATGGCGGCTGACTGTTTTTGGCTTGCCTTGTGTGCTTGTTGGCAATCCGATATAGCTTTAGAAATGGAAGAGGAGAGAGGTTAGCTAGCTCCTCTACAGAGCTCCACAGACTCCTCCACAGACTCTCTCCCTCTCCTCTCTTAAAAACCTTCTTTTTTTGCCCCTACTAAGGATAAAAAAATTTTTTTACCAAAAAAAAGGTAGAGAAAATGCGCGCAAAAATATAATATAGCTGTGGGAAAGCCTACGGAAAGCCTACGACTACATTTATTTTACTCTATAAAAGGCTTAAATTTAGGGCAAAAAAGCCTTCCAATGGATATACTTTTAAGGCAAAACGCTCGCAAGTATAGTCAGCTTATATTGACTGTCTCTAGCTTAAAGTATAGAGGAACGAGGATAGAAGAGAAATAAAATACTCTAAGGCTTTTAAAGGACTTAGGCCAACAAAAAAATTTTTTTAAGTTTAACCCATCCATGTTTGTCCATCTGTCGTAATTTAGACAGAAAAAAGGACATTTCACCTAAAGTACAATTTGCCAGGAAGAGGAAAATGTTTAATTTTGTCACAACTTGAAAATTTCTTAGACTAAAAAATTTTTAAAAAATTTTCAAAAAATTTTTAAAAATTTTCAAAAATATTTTCAGACAAAGACAAGACATTTATTCTTCAATTAAACGAAGAAAAAATTTTTTTCTTAAATAAAAATACAATTTTTACAAGGCTTCTTCGTCATTGACGCCCTTTCCTTAATAAATACACACACATTTTTCCTTCTCTCAAAGCAATGATGCCCTCAAAAGATAATCTTTTTTTTTAATTTTTAAGAAGGAAAAAGGGCCTATTTTTTCTCTAGTTTATATCTTTTACCAAAAAAATTCTGAGAAAAATAAAATTAAAAAAAAGACGATTTTTGCCCTCTTAACACCAACAAAAAATCAAAAAAAAAAATCTTTTTTGCCCTATTTCCCCCCAATTTTTCCCCCTTATTTTTATTTTTCACCCGTCACAGTTTTTTATCTTCTCATAAATGCGCGAACCTCTCTCCCCTTTACTTCTCACCTCGCATTTCCTCCCAAAAACCCATTAAAAATATATCATTTCTCGTCAATTACAGTTTAAGGGACATAAAAAATTATTTTTTTTATTTTTATTTTAATCTCTCTCCCATATACTTGCGCAATAAACATTATAAAATTGAGAAAAAAATAAATGGGAAAAATATATTTAATAATTATTGCTAATTTATATTTTATTTATACACTGCTCCACAAAAGTATAGCGCCACCCCTATTTTACTCAGTTTCTATATTGTAACCGGTGTTTTTATTTTCAGACTTTTTTGTAATAATAAATAGTGGTCTAAAATTAGGTTTGTAAAAAAATTTCGTTTTCAAATGAATTTTTTCGAGAGTTATAGGCAAATTTCAAGTTTAAGGGTTCCACAAAAGTATAGCGCCACTTTGAAATTTCGGGTTTCTAACATTAGGAAAAATCTACAAAATTTTGAGCTAACATATTGATCGATTCTAAATGAAAATCAAAAAGAATTAGACCCATATCTCACTTCAGTGTCGAGATCCAGATACCTCGAAAATCAACGTAAATCGGGGGTAGGGCTATTTAAAAAATATTTTCGACCCCTTATGATTTGTTTTAAATTTTCAATTTAGGCTCATTCGAAAGCCCTTAAAATTTGCTACAAGATAGCATAAGTCATATTTTCTAGAAAAGTTATTTTAGCATGTTATTAAGTTTTAAATTTCTAAAGCACATAAAACGCCCAAATGCCCCATAAAATTATCTCCGGAAGATTAAAGTCCTGTATATCCCTATTAAGTTTTTCCTTGGATATATGAGTATTACTATCTTGTAGCAAATTTTAAGGGCTTTCGAATGAGCCTAAATTGAAAATTTAAAACAAATCATAAGGGGTCGAAAATATTTTTTAAATAGCCCTACCCCCGATTTACGTTGATTTTCGAGGTATCTGGATCTCGACACTGAAGTGAGATATGGGTCTAATTCTTTTTGATTTTCATTTAGAATCGATCAATATGTTAGCTCAAAATTTTGTAGATTTTTCCTAATGTTAGAAACCCGAAATTTCAAAGTGGCGCTATACTTTTGTGGAACCCTTAAACTTGAAATTTGCCTATAACTCTCGAAAAAATTCATTTGAAAACGAAATTTTTTTACAAACCTAATTTTAGACCACTATTTATTATTACAAAAAAGTCTGAAAATAAAAACACCGGTTACAATATAGAAACTGAGTAAAATAGGGGTGGCGCTATACTTTTGTGGAGCAGTGTAGGAGGAAAAGCATTTTTAAACAAAAAATAAATTAAAGTTGGTCTGTGGTGTAGTTGGTAACGTTTAGGTTTTGGGTTGGTAGGGGTCGTGGGTTCGAACCCGGTCAGTGGAAAATAATTTTTAATTTTTCCGGAAATAGAATTAAAGCATTTTTAAACAAATCAGACGTTCCGGTTGTTTGTTGGTGTAGTCGGAAACGTCTAGGTTTGGGTGGGTAAGGGTGTTTAGGGGGTGTGGGTTCGAATCCGGTCGGTGGCAAATAATTTTAATTTTTTTCTAAAATATGTAAAAACTGAAAAAAAAAATTTTGGGATTAAAAATAAATAAATAAAAATAAATTTTTAAAAGCGAAAAGAGGGAATTTAAAGAAAAATTAAAAAATAATTATTGAACAATTCATAAGATCGAGAGAGACATATCAATCAATAACTAACAAAACTAAAAAATAAATATTATTAAAATCGAATAAAATTAAAAAATAAAAGAGAGAGAAACGAGTCTATTTATCAAAAATTATTTTTCAATTTTAAAAATTTTTAAAAATATAGTGAACAGAAAAAAATAGATTTTTGTATCCAAAATGCTTAATTAATCACCTAAAAAAAGTCACGCAGTCTTTTAAAAGATAAATAATTAAAGATAAACAGCCAGTCGACTATTTTATTTTTCAATAATTAAAAGAATAAAAAGATACGTATAAAATAAAATAATAATTTTATTCAACCAACCTATTTTCTCAAAAAAAAAATTTTTTTTTAATATTAAAAAGAAAAATTATAAAGGAGAAAAGAAAAGTCAGCCGATGGCTTTTGACAATTTTTAAAAGTAAAATGGAAAAAAATAAAAATTTTATTGAGGAAAAGGTTAGTAGTAGAGAGAGACAGCTAATAAGTAGAGAGAAAAAAAATATTTAGACAGACATCCAACTTAAGAGAGACAAGGAAAAGCTGTCATCTGTCACAAAAGTGCGCAAACTAGCAAAAAGAGAGATTGTGTGTGTGGAATGATTGATTGTTTGAAGTGCCAGATGGTAAAAGAACGAGAATATATAAGAGTAACAAAATGTTAGCTAGTAAATAGGGGAGGTTTCGAAATATTAAATGACAGCCGGTAAGACAGAAAGCCCATGAAAAGAGGACAAAATGCCCATGAAGTAAAAGGGGACAAAATGCCCATGAAGTAAAAAGGGGACAAAATGCCCATGAAGTGAAATGAGACAAAATGCCTATGAAGAAAAAGGGACAAAATGCCCATGAAGTAAAAGGAGACAAAATGCCCATAATGCAAAAAGGGACAAAATGCTCATGAAATAGAATTGGACAAAATGTCAATAAAGTCTACAAAAATTGAGGTCCGACCATAAAAATAAATTTTAAAAATAAAAATGAGAAAAATTAATTTTACTCAATTTTTGAATATTTTTTAATACCTTTTTTTAATATTCATTTTTCTAAATTATCCCCTACAAAGTCTTTTCCCTCCCAAAAAAATTATATATTTTTTTTTCCTTTAATTTTCTCATTTTCTTTTAATGTCTTCTCTAGGGAAATGAACACACACCGGGAATGGAAGGAAAAAATAATAAGAGTTTTCTGGAAAATTAGAATTTTTTTTGGGCATTTTCTTCATAGTTTTTGGACATTTTTCTAGTTAAAAAAGGCAGAAAAGTTTAAAAAAGAAAAAAAATTAAAAAAAAAATTTTTTTTAAAGAAAAAGAAAAAAATGTGTGTGTGAACTAAAAAGAACGGAAATTAAAGAAAATTGGGAAAAATATTTAAAAAAAATGAGAGGGGAAATGCTCTCTAGATATTGAAAAAATTGATTATTGGAAAATTAAATTTTATAAAAAAACTAAAAATAGAAAAAAATTATTAAAAGAAAAATTTTTAAAGAAAAATTTTCAAAAATTCAGATCTTTTCATTTTTCGGTAATATAGTTTGGTTTATATATTTGACCCCGTTTCTCCACTTTGCCTGACTATTTTGAGCTTTTCTGCTTGATCTGTGTAATATGTAGGGTCGGTTGGTCCCCGGCCCCGAAAGTCGGGAAATTTGAGAGATTTTTTGAAAATTTTCCAAACTATTTTACTCATCTTTCCGCTTTTTAAAATTTGTCCTGGCAACCCCCCCCCCCTTAGTTTACACGACGCCTCGTTAAGATTCTCGAAAATCGGGAATCTTATATAGGAATTTCTGAGCCCCAAAGTTATAACTATAAGGGAAAAGTCTGACTGTAAAATAAAAAAAAATATTTTCAAAATATAAAGAAAAATATTTAATAATAAAAACAAAAAAAATGAAAGAATTAAAGACAAGTCTAATTACGTCAATGAAGCCTATTTTTTCTGTTTTGTTTGTTGTTGTCGTCCAAGTTTTTATTTTCTTAGTTTTTAAAGAATATATGGATGGATGACCATCCAACTAAAAAATCGCTTTTTTCTATTCAATTATCAGTCAGGTGTTAGAAAAACAACAACAACAAAAAATTGACTAAAAATTACTAAAAGATTTTCTTGAGCGGCGGCCATCTGCAAGATAAATCAAGCAAATATGAGAGGGGAACAACAACACCGCCCACAAATTGGAATAAAAAAAACTGTTAAACCTTGCAGATAAATCACTCTAAATTTTTATTTTAAAAATTAATAAAATGAGAAAAATTTATTAAAGTTTTCGTTCAATGATAAATGAATAGGGTAGAAATGAAGAAATAAATTTAAAAAATTAAAAAAAAAAACAACAACAAAATAAATAAAAATTTGCGAAATTTAAATTTCACAAATTTAGAGTGTATGGAAAAATGAGAGACAAAGAAAAAATATAAAAAATCACGATTGCGCGCATTTAAAAGCTGATAACTTTTTAAGGAAAAATAAGATCTCGAAAATCCTGTTAAGTAAAATAATCCACAGATATAGAGCTTTCGATTGGTACAAAAATAATTCAAATCGGACGAGAAGTAAAAAAGATGTGGCTTAAAATATGGTCTCAAGACGTCTTCTAGCACCACACTAGTCCTACCAATTTCTAGTAAAATGAAATAAAAAATTTTTTTAAAAATTTAACAGAAAAGATGAAACATTTACCTATATATTTTAATTATTTAAATATAAAAAATGAACGGAAATGGGGGAAAGATAATTAATAAATAGAATTTCTATTTTTAGACTATTTTTTGTGTTTAAAAATAATTATTAAAATAAAAAATTTTGAAAAAAAATTTGAAAAAAATTTCTAAAAAAAATTAGAAACAAAAATCAAAAATGGAAACAAAAAATAAATAAAATTAAAAAGAAAATGCAAAATAAAGAGCTCTTAATATTAAACAAAAAAATTTTTTAAACAAAAAAAATTTTTGAAAGCAAAAAAAATAATTTTTTCCTCACTAAATAATGAGAGAAACAACAAAATTTTCGAGCAAAAATTAAACGAGTTCTTGTCTCTTTTAAAAATAATTTTATATATTTTTTACTAAAATAGGGAAAAATAATAAAATTTAAAAATAAAAAAGGGAAAATGAAGGACAGACAAAATATAATAATATTTTCAAATTTTGCTCTAAATTTGAAAATAAAAATAATATTTTTAAAGGAGTGTTCTCGATAAATTTTAAAAGACGAAAAAGAAAATATTTTTAAAAATGTTGCAGAAAAAAATACTATTTTTCTGAGCAAAACACAAAAGAATTTTTCTAAGAAAAAATAATAAAAAAAATTATTTTAATGGATATCCGCTTAAAACAAATTAAAAAGAGGCCAAATCTTAATTTAATAAACAAAGGCTTTAAAATTCAAAAAAATTGAGACAGTAAAAAATAGAAAAAATACAACTTGCGGATATAAAGAATATTTGCGGACAAAAAACAAAACTTGCGGACACGAAAAAAGAAGTTGCGGACAATAAAAATAATTTGGGGACAAAAACAAAACTTGCGGATAACGCAATAATTTGCGGACAAAAGTCAAAACTTGTGGATAACGCGAAAATAAGTTGCAGACAAAATTTGCGGACAAATATTAAAACTTGCGGACAACCTCAAAAAGAGTTGCAGACAAATAGAAATAATCTGCGAACACGCTTAACAAAAAAAAAGAAATAAGCGGATAAATCCAAAGTTTTGCGTAAAAACGCGAAAAAATAAAAAAATTGAAGTATGCAAAAATAAAGGATTAGAGGGGGGAATTAAATATTCCCTCTAAATAAATTTTGGTAAACAAAAACAAAAAGTTTTCCCCTTCTAAAAAATTTTTTTTTTCTCCCACAACTCTAACTTTACACACAACTCAGTGTCCGCAAAAAAAAATTTTTTTTTAATTTTATATAAAAAAATGTCAACAGATGGTCCAGAAAAAAAATTTTTTTTGACTTATCAAGAGAAAAGAAGAGGAAAAATATAGAGAGGAAGAAAATAAAAAATATAGGTATACATATCGGTTGCCCAGCAGCAAAAAAAAGAAGAAAAAATAAGGAGAAAAAATAGAGAAGCAAAAAAAATATTTAAAAAATTGTGGGAAAGGATAATTGAAATGAAGAGGGGATTATCGCAAAAAATATATTAAATTCTTAAAATGGCTAAAACTAACTAAAAAAATTTGAAAAAGTTATCGAAAGGGCTCTTAACTAAGCAAGAATGAATATTTTTAAAATGAGAGTAGGCACAAGAAAATATACCGAAAAATAATGTTATCCCAAGTTTGGATAGTTGAGCACCCGGATCGTCTAAGGTACGTCGGAACCCTCTTCCCAAAAAACTATTGCTCGTTTATAAAGGCCAATCGATTGGTACTTTTCGGTTCTGCCCCATATATTCGCAGGATATTTACCTCATACGTACAGAATGGTCAGACTTCCTCCTTTCTAGGTGAAATTGATTCAAGGGAAAACTGAGTAAAAAATAATCTTTTCTTTATTAATGTCTCTCATTGAACATGCCACTGGGAAAACTGAGTGAATTGAATAAAGGAGAAATTTACATCTGAAGGAAAAATATAAAATATAACCTGCGAATATATGGGAGGGGTGTGGCAGAACCGAAAAGTACCAATCGATTTACCATACACCTGGCTAAACTACCTAACACCTGAGAAGAAATCCCAGATAAACAACCCCCGTTCCCACGCCAGTTATGTTTTAAAATGACGGAGTATGTAAAATCGAGGCCCTATTTTATCAAAAAACAAAAAAAAATTTAAAAACCTTTTACATATCCATATGACAAAACAAAGTTGATTTAACAGAACAAGTCTCCAATTTTAATGTCTTCTCGCTTCTGTTGAGTTCTCAAATTTCAATTACTAAATAAACCTTAAAATATTTAAAAAAGCATTAAAATATATTTCGTTTCTATTTTAAAAATATTAAAAATAAAGTAATTGATATATAAAAATCATTTACAAATTCATACACACATTTTTATTCAATAAAATTAAAAAAAAAATTTTTGCGGACAAAATTTGCGGACAATGCAAAAATTAAAAATTTCAGTTTTCTTGAATAAATTAAACAAAGGCAAGTGTATCTTTAAGTAAATGAGTGGAATATAATATTAATTAATTTATAATACCAAAACTGACGAAATACTAAACCCTACAAAACCGGTACTTGTGTAGTTTACACCCCATAAGCCCCGCCCCTTATCCTTCCATCATTTTCTTTCGCTCCTCCTCCTATAGAATGAAATTTGGGTCAATATTTTCATAGACATTTACTTATAAAGAAAAGGAAGATAGTGCAGAGGGGCGGGGCTTATGGGGTGTAAACTACACAAGTACCCAAAAACCCTCGAACTGCCAAACTGTCAGTGGCTTTTGTTTGGTATTTAGATGTTTAGTATTACAACAAGTTTCGGAATATAAAATGAATAAAAAATGGCCAGAATAAATGAGATTTTATAGGAGAGTATAAATTACTCGATTTTTTAAAATTTTCAGAAAAATTTTTTTTGAAAAAGTCCAGAAAATCGAAAAAAAATTTTCGAACAGAAAAATCGAGCAAAACAAAAAATAGAACTTTTTTTTAATTTAAAAAAGAAATGACAAAAATTTAATAAATATTCTTGCACGTTTAAAAGAACAAAAAGAGAAAAAAAAGAAAAATAAATTTTTGCGGACAGAACTTGCGGACAATAGAGATAATAAATTGTAAAAGAGTAGAAAAAAAGTATAGGCAAATATTTTGAGTGGAATTTTAAAGAGAGTAATTTTCTGGTAATAATAAATTGATTATTAAATTTATAATGGACACCAGGGGACAATAAAAAAATAATACTATTTTAATAAAAGGCAAATTCTAAAAATTTAGAAAAAATTTCAAAAATTTTTTTTTGGATTTTTAGTGAATGAAAAATTTCAAAAAAATTTTTAAAAATTTTTTAAAACTAAAAATTTTAAGAATTTTTAAGTGAATGCCCTTTTTTACAATTTTTGATACTACTAGTAAATTGGAGTCTTCCCACATCAATTATGTTACCACAATCCGCAATCATTATCCGCAAAATTCCAGTTTGGTATTTCGACGGTTTTTAGTGGTTTGGGGTATTACGCGTTAGATATTATGAAAAGGCAAATGTCCAGTTGATGTCCTACCTGGCTACTCCTAGACGATAAAATGCAAGAAAAGGGAAGAAAAGTCCGCATTCCATTTGCGGACAGGTAGGACATCAACTGGACATTTGCCTTATGAAAACATATCCAAAAATCAGTTTGGAAAAAATGTCTGACTTGCGGACAAAAATTGCGGACTAGGAACATAACTGAAACCTAAAAAAGTCTTAAAAAATTTATTCTTTTAATTCAACCTTCAACCATCCTTTTCCATTTTAATTCCTCTCTTAGCTCGCTTCCTTCCAATCCCAGTTGTTGAAGTTGAAACAACTTTTTTCCTCTTCTGCGGAGTAATTTCACTACGTCGAGCTTTGCGTAATCGCTTATGAGGGCTTGGAAGCGAAGTTGAAGAAGAAGGTAATGTTGATGTTGAAACTGTTGGTTTCTGAAAACATGAGTAAAAATTATTTAAAAATAGGATATGGAAATCTCGAAAGACAAAAATATGGAAATGAATGCCCCCCTTATGGTGCCAACCAGGGAACGAGCCGTCCCGATTCCCGAAAATAGGGAATTCCGGACGTTTTTTGGGCCGGGATCCCGATTCCCCAAAATCGAGAATTCTACTTTTTTGTCGGCTCGCCCCTGGTACCAGCCCTTAAGCGAAAATTTTGAATTGCCATAATTGAAAAATTCACTTTTTCGATCATCCTTCTCTTAATATTTGGAGAAGGATGGTGAGAGAGTGATCCAGTCCACCTCCTCTTAATATGCCCTTGGTTAAAAATTGTTTTTTACGCGTTTCGGACACCACGAAATTCAGAGAGAAATAAGGATCCTTGAAAATAAGGGTGACAAAAAATCCCGCCTTAAATTTCAAGGATAATGGTTACTCTAACACCTCTAACATTAAAAATCATATTTAAAAATAAAAACCTCTTCTTCATGTGCATCACTCAATTCACTTGTGGATGGAACACATTCTTTCGCCTTTGAAGTAGTTGTTGTTTTAACCACCTTTTCATGTCCATTTTTCAAATTTGAGTGCTTGGTAACCTTTGCCGGATGAATAAATAATGAACGAGAAACACCAGAAGCTCCAACAGTCTTCGCATGGTAAAAAGAAGGGACCTAAAATTTTTAAAAATATTTTGATTTCCAATGGATGGCATGGGATGAGAAAAATAGCCGGGTTGGGGTTTTCTTAAATTTCTCAGGGTCGGGTTTCGAGTCCAAAAGTTGTTGGAGTTTTCGAGACATTTTTGGAACGTTTTCGAGTCCATAAAGACAGGGTTTCGTGTTGGGGTTTCAAAACTTTTTTTTGGATCGGTCTCGAAACCAAAATGTCAGTGTTTCGGGCTTTCGGAAAATTTCTTTGGGATTGGGTTTCGGGTCGAGAAAGGTCCTAGTTTCAGGTACTATGTAACCCGTGACATCCCTCCCTTTCAAATTTTCTAAAAATCAACCTTCTCCTCGTTTACCGCCTCGTAAATATGACTAGTCGAAGTTTCGTTAGTATCCAGAGGTTTGTCTTCCCGAAAATCAAAATTCCATTTTTTAACTTTTTCTTCCATATTTTTGTTTTCCAACTCTAAAAATTACCAAAAATAAAATTTAAAAGCATTCTAAACAACCTTTTAACCATTCGTCCGTCTCAGGCGCCCGTCCAGACCCAAACAAAGAACGGCGTGAACTACGCTTTGCTAATCCATCCATTAAAGGGCAAATAATGTTTAAAAGAATTTTAATAAACTAAAAAAGAGATTAACGTCAAAAAAAGAGAAAAAAAGTATTAAAAAACGATGAATCATCCCTTTAGAAAAATCAATAAATAAAGGGTAAAGCCCAGTTAGGCGCGCGGCCATAACGGCGCAAAGCCATAACTTGCTTCAAGATCACCGAATCTTAACAAATTTAGTATTAAACGATTCCTCTCATAGAGCTAAAGAGATTGGTACCAAAATTAATCAGGGTCAGAAATTTTTAAGGTAGTTATGGCTTTGCGCCGTTATGGCTGCGCGCCTACTTGGGCTGTCCCAATAAAAAATAAAATTGGCATTATGTTTATTAAATTTGATTTAAAATATAAAGACAGTATTTTTTGAGAAATAAAAAAAAAATTAGAAAAGCTAGAAGAAAAAAGAAATTGTGGGGTCTAACAAAAATCAGAAATCTCCAAAAACCTCCCCACTAGTCAGTAGATTTCTAAAAACCCCTATTTAAATGACATTTGATCCCTCAAAAATCGACTGGGGACAGACATAAGAGGAATTATGCGAGTATTATCCAAAGAAACCTTCCTTCATAGAAAAGCTCCGAAAATTTTACAAAAATCCCTCAACAGATATGTCTATCCCCAAATATTTAGCTTTCAAACAGGGTTGGATCGAAACTAAAAAAATCGTCAAATTCAAATAACGAAAATAAATAAAAATTCCAAATTATTGAAAAATCCAAATTTCGATCCAATTCTATCCCCAACTCAAGGGAAGTAGCCAGGAGGTCGATTTCAGGGGGGGGGGGCTAAAATGGAGTGGTGCCAAAATTTAGGCGTTTATTTTGGCTCCTAAAATTTTTTCATTTTTCCCATTTCAGGGGGGGGGGCTATAACCCCAGAAGCTCCCCTGGCTACGCCCTTGCCCCAACTATATACATAATTAATCAATTAATTATTTACAAATTTAAACCTCTAAAAACCTTCAAATCCTTCAATTCCTTGATTTATTCTTTCCCTTCCTCCTCATCTTTTTCTTCAGGTATTGGAGTTATTGTGGTCAAATTAGTTTTATTTTTAGATTGTTCCCCTCCAATTACTTTAGATATTGCTGCAGCTATAGCCATACTTCCCGCTGCTGTTTTTATTAGTGAATTTTTTCCGTGCCCTGTTGTGGCTAGAAGAATGTCAGGGATGCCTTCCTTTAAATAAAAAAAACTTCAAATTCTGTGATTTTTTCGGAAATTTCAAAAAAATTTTTGGAAATTTTTTTGGAAAATTTTTTCAAAAATAAAAAAAATTTTCTGAGAATTTGGAAAATTTTCAGAAAATTTTTAAAAAATTTTTTTTGAAATTTCCAAAAAAATTTTTTTTGGAAATTTTTGAAAATTTCAAAAAATTTTTGAAAATTTTTCGAATTTTCAAAAAAATTTTTTCTTAAATTTCCTTTTAGAAATAAACCTCAAAATCCTCAATATCATCATTTTCTTCATCAGATATAGTTGTAGATGAATCAGCAGTTGCTATAGAACCTTTAGCTGCTGGATGGATTATTCCACTCTTCTTTTTCTTTTTTGTTCCTTTTTTGAGTTGCTCTACTATTTCGTGGATTTCACGGCCTTAAAAAATAATAAATTTTTAAATTTTTATTTTGATACACAAAAACACTCTTTGACTTATTCCACCCTTCAGGAAAAGTCCTAGCCGCTAACTGGGAGATGTGAGTATTTAAGAGCTATAGGGTTGTCGGTACTGACCGAATCGAAGAACCGAGGATTTTTCGGTTCGGTTCCGGATATCCGAAGATTTTCCAAGAATCGACAACCCTATTTTGAAGTATAGGACATGCGTAGGATGTGTTATAGCTGAGAAATTTTGTTTACAAAAATGCCGGGATAACTGAAAACTTGGAATAAACAAGACTATATTTTATCCCCATAGTGAGTTGGACAGAAGACATGTACGTCCGAAACGTGCCAGTATAAAAAAAATTAAATTCTCGATTTCGAGAGGGCATGTCCCTGATGTGTAATATTAAGGTGAAATAGAGGAAGAGCTCTTAAAATAAATTTTCAAAAAATAAAAACCTTTAGTTTCAGGCAATTCTTTAATAAGATAACAAATTGAAATAGTTGAGGGAATGATAAATCTTGAAAAAAAAAATTTTTTTAATTAAAAAAAAATTAAAAAATATACAAAGGTATAAAAGACCAAACATCGATTATTTCCTGAATTTAAAAAAAAATAAAAATTGAAGAAAAAAATTTTTAAAGGCATACATATAAAGGTAGGGTGATGAAAGAGAAGACAAAATTGATAATCTAAAAAATAAAAAAAATAGTTAGAAAAAATTTTTCAAAAATTTCCAAAAATTTCCAAAAATTTTTGAAAAATTTTTCAAAAAAAAATTTCAATAAAATTTTTTTAACCCCTAAAAAATTTTCAAAAAATTTTCCAAAAATTTTAAAATTTTTCAAAAAAACCGTATTAGTCATAAAAACAATGGATTGCACAAGTGAACGAAATCTTTGGGGAACAAGTTCTGAAGTGATAAAAAATGCTATTGGGCCAAGAGCAGCTCCATAAGTTATTCCATAAGCTATTAGAGAGAAAACACAGCCATATTTGAATTGGGGGTTGACGAAGAAAATTGACTCTAAAAAATTTAAAAATTATTTTCGAGCCTAAAATTTTTCAAAAAATTTTCGAATTAAAAAAATTTCCAAAAAAATTTTTTTTTGGATTTTTTCGAGTACTTAAGCTTCCGGAAACTTAATGAAATATTGGGTACCTTTCCGTTCTGCCACCTCCCCTACATTAATGCTCAAAATGTCATATACTCCCCCCTATGGTTTTTCGATTTTCGTAGACCTATATATCGGTCCACAGGCATCTCCGGAAAAAAGACTGGTACCGTTCGACTTAGCACCTTTTATTACCCCATATATGACATTTTGAGCATTAATGTAGTGGAGGTGGCAGAACGGAAAAGTACCAAATATTGTAAATTTAAGTTTTCCGGAAAAATTAAATTAATGATAACTCGAGTTTCCGGAAGTAAAAAAAGTAAAATGTTTCCGGAAATATTTTGAGGATTTTTTTTAGAAAATTCAAAAAAAAATTTTTTTAATGATTTTTTGAATTCAAAAAATTCCCGAAATTTTTTTTCAGAATTTTTTTCGAGCCTAAAAAATTAAAAAAATTTCTAACTCCTTTGAATTCAGAAAAAAATTTAAATTAAATTAATTACTTTGACTAGTCATTCTATCAAATAAAATATAAGAACATAAACACAATGTATTTGCTATCCCACACCATATTAACATTGGACGGCGACCAAACCTTTTTTATAAATTAAATTTAAAAAAGAAAAATTACTTTAATTTAAGCCTAGATACCGTTAACTTATTTAAGTTTTCCGGAAAATAAAAAATAAATTTCCGGAAATATTAATGTAATATAAATTTAGGTTTTCCGGAAAATAAAAAATAAATTTCCGGAAATATTAAAATATTAATATAAATTTAAGTTTTCCGGAAAAATAAGTTTTCCGGAAATTTATTAAAATAAATAATATAAACTTAAGTTTTCCGGAAACATTAAAATAATTGAAACAAGTTTCCGGAAGTAAATTTCCGGAAGCTTAATAAAATAAGAAACACAAACTTAAGTTTCCGGATCGTTTAATATTTTTCTACTAGAAATAAATTTCCGGAAAACTTAAAAACTTAAGTTTCCGGAAACATTAATTAAAATAATAGAAACAGGTTTTCCGGAAGTAAAAATGTTTCCGGAAACTTATTAATTAAATAATATAATTTTAAGTTTCCGGAAAACTTAAAAACTTAAGTTCTCCGGAATTTAATTAAAATAATTTATAACTTTTCAACGCTACAAGTCCCAATAACTGAAGCAACAAAATTCGCGCAAATAAAAGCAAATGAGGAATACTGTAAAAAATTATTTTAATAATTTAAAAATTAAATTTAATTAAAATTAACTTGACTAGCATTAGCATCAAAATGGGCTTCTAATAAATCTGTAGATATGTAAATTATTGGCCATATACCCACTAAAAATTATTTAAAATTAGGAAAAAATGAGCTAAATTTAATTTAAAAATTCAGAGAATTTTTAAGAATTCTCAGAAATAATTCAAAAAAATTCAAAAAAAATTTCTTGAATTTTAGAAAATTTTCAGAAAAATTTCGAAAAATTTCAAAATTTCCAAAAATTTTTTAAAATTTTTTTGAAATTTTTTCAAAAAATTTTTTGTAAAAATTTCCAAAAATTTTCGAAAAACTTTTAAAATTTCCCAACCCCTCATAAAAATTAAAAATTTAATAAATTTCCAAAAAATTTTCGGAAAAAATCAAAAAATTTTTTTAAAATTTAAAAAAATTTTTCAAAAAAATTTTAAAAAATTCCCAACCCCTCATTAAATTAAAAATAAAATAAAATTCACCAATAATTTGTAAAGACAACGTTCCAATAATAAAAGCTTTCCGTAAATGTGGTTGTTTTAATATTTGAATTAACGCCTTAATTAAAGATATATTATGGTGTCCTCCCCCTTCTTTCCTTTTTTGTCCACAAGTGTCAGATTCCTTCAATATTTCATTTATAGCAATTTGGTGATTGTCTGGTTGTTTTCCTAGTAAATTAAAAAAATTTTCGGAAAACTTATTTTTCCGGAAATTTATTCCTTTTTTCCCGGGAACTTAAATTTATACATATTACTTTAATTAAGTTCCGGAAACTTAAGTTTCAAAAAATCTTCTTTCAGTATTTCAGGTGCATATGTACTATAAGCCAACAAATTTTCTCCACAAAAATTGTTTAAAAAATTTTCGAAGTTTTTTTTTGGAATTTTTTAAAATTAAAAGACTTTAAAAAATTTAATTTAAAAAATTAATTTTAAAATTAAAAAATTTAATATAGACTTTTAAATAGTTGCCCAAAAGAATTTTTTAACTCAAAAATATTTTTTAAATAAAAAAATAGTACAATTAACCTTGATAAAATTCCAATGACTTAATTGCCGCTTTTCTATCATTTCGATTTAATAATAAAAATTTTGGAGATTCACGTAACGGGAGAACAATGAAAATTGACAAAATGCCAGGCATGGCTCCAACCCCTAAAAATAAAAAATTTTTCAAAATTCAAAAAATTTTCAAAAAATTTTTAAAAAATTTTTTAAAAATTTTAGAAAATTTTCTAAAAAATTTTCTAAAATTTTTTAAAAATTTTCTAAAAAATTTTCAAAAATTTTTTAAAATTCAAAAAAAAATTTCTTAAAATTTTTTAAAATTCAAAAAAATACCAACAAGAGCCAACAAATTCCTCCCCAACATTAAATCCATTCCCATACCCATTCCAATAACGCTAACAGCAATGTAAGAAACTTAATTATTTTTTAAATTCGATTCAATTATAAATTAAACCTTCACTCAAAAAGCTACATGTTCCTCTCAATTGTGTCGGTGTTGTTTCCTTTAAAAAATTTATTTTTTTAATGTCCGCAAATATTGTCCGCAAAATTTTGTCCGCAACTTTTGTCCGCAAATTTTATCCGCAAATTTTGTCCGCAAATATTTATCAGTCAAAATAACTCCCAGGACACTATTAGGTATTTTTAAGAAAAAATATTTTTTGATCCTAGGAAAGACTATTCTGGGACTAGGAAGCACCAAATTTGGAGATGCCCTAGACCTCTCTAGACCTCCGCCCTAGACCTTAAAACGCCGCCCTAGACCCTAGACCTCTTAGCTTTAAAACCATCCAGTTACCTGAATAAAAAGAATTAGAGACCCAAAAGAAAGACCAGAACCGACGGCAGCAAAAATTCTACCAAAAATTAACAATTCGGGAATTTCCAGAAAAATGGCTAAAAACATCCAATTAAAATTAAAAATAAATTTAAATAACCAGCTATAGTAATTAAAGTTCCAAGTAAAGAAATACAGTTGGCTAGACATAGACTGTCTGGAAAGTACAAAAAATAAATTTTAAAATATTTTTTTTTGTTAAAATGTACTTTCCTTTCAATGAGAAAAGTGTATTTTATTATGAAATATAATTTCGATTTTACATTAAATTTTATCATTTTTGGCCTATTAGTAGTAAACAAAATTAATATTTTTAATTAAATTTTTTAATAATTTTTTTAAAATTAATTTTTAAAGATTAATTTATAATGAAACTTGATAGAATATTAATAATTTTAATCGTCAATGCGATATTTTGGAGTAAAATTAATTCTGTTAAAAATAATAAGGATAAAAATGAGTTAGCTAGAGTTGGGGAAACCTCAACGGATTTAATTAAAATGTTTAACGATGAGGCACAATCATCGGTTCAAACCTCTGAAGGGAAGTTTAAAACAAAAATAAATAATAAAGAAAAGAAGAGGAAAAATGCCCGAATCTACTACCAAAATAATCGAGAAAGAATTCTAGAAAGTAGACGCATTTACAAGCAAAATAATAAGGAAAAGTCGCTAGATTATGTTCGAAATTACCGTCAAAAAAATAAGGAAAAGCTCAAAGAATATAACAGAATATACCGAGAAAATAATAGAGAAAGGAAGAAAGAAGCTAATCGAAAATTTCAAGTAAATAATAGAGAAAAGCGGAGAGAAGCTACTCGAAAATACCGAGAAAAAATGAAAAATAAAAAAGAAAACTTAAAAAATGTTGAACTAAAAGTAGGAAATATTCATTCTGATAATAATGAAGGAACTTCTTTTGTTAATATAAAGGACAATGATGTTAGAAATAAAGGTAAATTGCCAATCATTTACGAAGAGGGCATTCAGTTTGAAGTAGAAAATCATTCTAATCAAGAAGAGGAAGAAGGTAACAAAGACGAAACAGAAACTAATGTGGATGAGCAAAATCAAACTGTGGTAGAAGAGCCAAATAAAATTTTCGAGAATTGCATGAATCAGATAAATTTAAATCAGTATCCTTTTGATTTGAACGAGAAACCTGTGGACTAAGATAAAGATGTTTGTTAAAAAAGAAATATATTTGAAATAACGCAGTTAAATTATTCAGAGTGCATTTAAAAATTGTAAACATTAAACAACATTGTATAAACTTTCGAGCATTCCTATCATAATTTCACGTTTCAATTATTTCCTAAGCTGCGATATGCCTTAGACTTTCAGATGCATTTCGCTTCGCCCGAGTCTGTATGGGTTCCGCTTTGGACCTTCTTTCAAATTTCCTAAGAAATTATCACACTGTACTTTCATTTCAATGATTGTTATTTCAAAATGTAAATATACTTTACAGTTTTCATTTATATTAATCGTTTAAACAAAATTTTACTATAAAATTTTGTTGTAACCAACCATCGGAGGAATAATTTAAGAATAATTTTAAAATATTTATTTCGCAATTTAATTAAAAAATAACAGAGTCGCTGTAATAGGGAGAAGGTTAGAAGGCTTTTTTAAAGTACTGGAGAATGATTGGTAGAAGACAATTGGAAGACAATTAAATGACAATGTTTAGGTGAATTTGGAGGGGTTTATAATAGATAAGAAAAGTTTTCTGAATAGAAAATTCCAATAAAACTTCAATACATAAAAAATTAAAATTAGAAAGAGAGAAAATGGAGAGAGGGGTAAAAAGATAAGAAAATGATTAAGAAATTCTCTAATTAAGAAATGGAATATTTTGTCCTTACTAACGTCTATGGAAGTGCAATTTCGTAATGCACTTTCGTCTCAATGAGAAAAGTAGAGTGTAACTTGTTATGAAAAAAAATTACATAATGTATCTTCCCTTTAAATTGCTTACTTAAGTCAATATTACATTTAAATTTATCATTTTCTATTAATTATAATTAATTAAAATTAATATATTAAGTAAATCTTTAAATTTTATTTAGGATGAAACTTGACGGTATATTAATAATTTTAATCGTCAACGCGATTTTTTGGAGTTTAATTAATTCTGTTAAACATAACAAGCAACAAAATAGAGTTGAGGAAGCCAAAAATGATTTAACTAAGGGCGATGTGGCAGAATCTTCTGAAAAAACTCAAATTCAAACTAAAGATAATGAAAAAAAGTTGGAAAAAAGTGAATATATGAAAATTTACCGGCAAAACAATAAGGAAAAGAATCGAGAATATTATCGAAAATACCTACAGGTTAATAAGGAAAAGATGCAAGAATATTATCGAAAATATAGAGAAGATAATAAAGAAAAAACTCAAGCATATGTTAGAAAATACCGTCAAAACAATAAGGAAAAGATTCGAGAAAATGAACGGAATTACTATCAAAATAATAAGGAAAGGAAGCGAGATTATGATCGAAAATATCGCTTAAATAACAAAGAAAAGATTCGAGAACTTGATAGAAAATACTATCAAAATAATAAAGAAAAGAGGAGGGAATGTAAACGAAAATACCGAGAAAGTAGGAAAAATAAAAAGGCAGATTTACAAAATATTCAATCTGATAATGAAGGAACTTCATTAGTTAACACACAGAATAATGATGTCAGAAATAAAAGTAAATTGCCAATCGTTTATGAAGAGAGCATTGAGTCTGAAGAAGAAACTCTTTTTAACAAAGGAGAGGAAGAAAGTAACAAAGACGAAACAGAAACTAATGTGGACGAGCAAAATCAACAAGTGGTAGAAGAGTCAAATAAAATTCACGAGAATTGCATGAATCAGATAGATTTAAATGAGCATCCTTTTGATTTGAACGAGAAACCTGAGGATAACAATGAGGATGTTTGTTAAGAAAGACGTATATTAAGAAAGAAAAGATGTTAAAATTTAAAAATAATTAAAAAAATTGTCTATAACTTCAAATAAATTCTTACTATACAGTATAAAATTTCGAGAATTCCTGATTGAAATAGACTTTCCATTTCAACGAATATTAATTTTTAATTGTCCTTTATATTTTCCCTTTTTGTTTAAAATAAAATAAAAATTACTTTTGCGTCCATAACGTTCTGTGAATAAAGGAGTTAAAATTGTGCCTGAATTTTTTTTATTTAAAAAGTATCCCATTATCAGTGAAAAAATTTTCTACCAAATAAATAGCCAATGAACCAAATATTGAGAAGTAAAGACCAATACCTCGAAAAATATTTTTTTAATTTCAAAAACGAAATTAAATTAACCAAGTAAATTCCCATACAGTCAAAACACTTCCTCGCGCAATATAAGAATTATTAATAAATTCTCTATGGGATTAAATGATTAATTAAGAAGGAATCAGATACCTAAACGAGTCTCCTATAAATTAAAAGAAATATTTTTTGTGAATTATTTTAAAATTTAAATACCAGCAGTGTTAGGATATGAAGAGGAATAGCCTTCCTAATAAAAAAAAATAAATTTTGGGGTAAAAATATTTTTTGGGGATTTAATTCAAAAAATTTTTAATGATAAGAAAAATACAGAAAAAAAAATTTAAAAAATTCCAGAAAATTTTTTTTGAAATACCAGAAAATTAGATAATGCAGCGACGGCAGCTATTAAACCAATAATTCTTGAAGGGCTTCCTCTAAAATTTAAAAAATTGAAGCTTGATATTGTAAAGCACAAATCCCAGCTGCTTTACTGGTAGCACCGGATGCTTAATAGAATGCTAAACGGTCTATCCCATAGGCTTGGGCAAAGAAAAGGAATTCCCCAGCCAAAAGGTGAGAGGAAATGCGGGAAGAGGGCAAGGAAGAAGGCTAGGGGCAGTCTTCCCTGGGTAGGGGGTGTAAAGCACAAATCCCAGCTGCTTTACTGGTAGAACCAGATGCTTAGTAGAATTCTAAACGGATGACGATCCTTCCAATATGCCCAGGATAAAGGGAAAGGAATTCCGCGCGATGATTTAGTTTCACAAGGTGAGAGAAAAAGCGGGTAGAGGGCATAGAAGACTAGGGACAGTCTTTCCTGAGAGATGCAGTGGTAAAGCATATAGCCCAATTCAAGGAAATTTAAATTCACCTTGGAGCCAGCATTATATGGAAGGGTAAACAAAAAATGTAGATTACTCACTTCCTCAATAAGTGATCAATACAAAATATTTTTAAAAGTCAATTTTAAATATTTTAAGGTCTTGATCTTTCAATTTGTAAACTCTTAGCTTTAGTTAAACTAAAAAAATGTAAAGAAGACAAATAAAAGTGTTAGGAAACGAAAAGGATTTAAAGAAATATTTCGGTTACTTTAAAGAATAAGTAAACAAACCAAGCTTAAAAAGATAATTACAAGTAAATTTATAATTATATCTAGGGATCGGATCGAGACGAAATATCGAACAAAAATAGGTAAAGGTTTGGCTTATTAATGGGTTTTTTTTAACGGATAGGCTCCTCAAGCTAAGTCGAAAAGCCCACCTTCTTTTTCCTGTTTCTCTGACCATTTTGAGCCTTTTTTGCTTATCTATAATCTTACATATGTATAGCATTCGAAAGAGCTCCTCAAGCTAAGTCGAATAATACCTAGATCGGTCAGGTGCTTATGAATAGAAAGAGCTGAATTGAAAGCTGAATTATGAAAGCTGAATTCTCCCTAAAATTCTCCCTAAGATTCTTCCATAAAAACTTGATGTGTTGCTGCAAGGGATTAAATCGAAGGGTCATAACTTTGTTGATTAAAATCAGATTTTATTGACATAGTATCATTCGACACAGCTTAATGATATGAATGATATAAGTTGGCATAATAGAGAACAGCTGCAAATGAAATTAGGAAAAAACAGACTGAGAGGGGGGGGGGGGAATTTGAAACAAACTACTACCCAAAAACCCCTATCTACGAGATTTTTCTAGATGTCTCTTGCGGGACTTTCAGTCTGATCTCTAATTATATGTCCACTAACAAGCTGATAGAAGACAAAAAATTTTAAAAATTTATTAAAACCCAAAAAACATTGAAAAAGTTAAAAAAAGCAAGGAATGTTGAAAAATTAAAAAATAATCTCCTTTCTGTAAGGTGCAAATGAATAAAGTTGCTAAAATCAATAGCTGTATGCTGTTAAAAAATGGAAGTGGATGTCAAACACGTGTACTATAAACCAATTTTATGCAAATTCTTGGACTAAAGATCGAAGTTTTGTTTCAGTTTTGAAATTAAAGCAATGCGTATAATAGAAAAGTTACTTTGGCATTCTGTTTAATTAAATGACATTTTATCCCAAAATTTATTAAAATTGAAATAGTGTGGAAATTGAAGAGAGACGACAGAGATTCCGGTTCCTTTTTTTATCTTCTTCGGATTAGCTTATTTGTTGCCTTTTTTCAACAGCTTATTATTGACAAGAGTATTTGTACTTTATCCTTTCTATTTAACTTATGTTTCATTTAAACTGTTCATTGATCAATATTTGTTAAAAGTTACTTTTAGTGTTCTTTAATCAAAATGTATGTAAACTAGTCGGATTATTCCACAATTATTTTGCTGTCAAAATTAACATGTCTAATCGCTCAGCATGCGATATTGAAGTTCCAGATGTACCTCTAGCACAATTTGACGATCTTGAAATATTGGATGATTCAAATCTAGAAAGATGTATTCTACCAAAATCAACCCTTGGAAACAGGTAACAAGAAATCTAGGTCAAGACTAATTGTAAGTCCCTGTCTTAGGGTGGGGGATCGGGGAAAATTTTCTTAGAGCAGCACCACAGGGAATGGATGGGCAAATTTTAGAAACATCTAAATTCCACGTCAGATTCCCCGTCTTTTTTTTACTTGGAACGACCGTAGGTGATTTAATCCCAAAAATCATTTCAAAGACCGCGCAATCAACAAACGCCACAGAAAATAGCTGCTGAAATGGACAAATCTGGTTCTTCTACTTCAAACTCTATGATTTCTACTTCTCTTCAAGACTTGGTTGAATCCTTTGATAAAAACGTTTCAGGCGTTCTGAAGGATATGAACAAGTGTACTGAACAAATTGCTCCAGTCAAAATTCGTTCTCAAGAGGAAATTATGAATGAGAGCCAGTACGTTTTTTGACTTGTCCTTTGATTGTCTTTACCTGTTTTAATCATTTTAAGGTTCTGGTGGACACTCACAGGCAATTATGGCAGTCTTCCCCCTATTGATTTTCATCAATCAGTCATTCGCCGCAATCAAATGGCAGCGCTTGATTTGAAAGTTCCAAAGGTTTTTTGTTTTATTGTTTATTCAGAAATTAATTTTTAGCAACGCAATAACGAGGAAACTACTCCAACTGGTCCAGACAGTTTTTCTGATAGTGACAGCGGAGAGGATGACGATAGCGATGGTAAAAATGACACTCAACGATTGGACTTTCATGCAGCTGCAGCGTCAATTGGAACGGATGCTTTGCCTCCTGTTAATGCTGATAGAGTTATTGAAGAGATTGATGATATTATTCAGGTTATTTTTGACTTTTAGATATTTTAGTTAGTAGAATTGGAAGTCTAGGTCATGACTTATTTTCAAATCTGCTGACCTGAGGGGTTTGGAGATGTAAAAACCCCCAGGGAAGCCCCCCTCGAAACCCCAGAGAAGCCCCCTTCGAAACACCAGGGAAGCCCCCACGAAACCCTAGAGAAGCTCCCTTCGAAACCCCAGAGAAGCCCTTATGTCAGTAAAAGCCAAGGAAGCTAAAAAGATTTTTTGTCTTGCTTTGGGTACAGAGTAAACCAAAGACTGTCACAGATCCAGTTCTTTTTTAAAATAAATTTTAGGCCGGTGATTTAATGACTCGTTCCTTAATCAACACTCCACGTACATTAGAATCTTTTGACTCAATGTACTCTTCAATGCGGGCTCCGAACAATTGTATAGATGCCGAGCAATTATTTAGTGTTAAACAACAACCTAAAAACAGTGAATTGTCCCCTATTAGCGCTGAGGGTTTTTTAAAAAAATTTTTGAAAAATTTTTGATTTTTTAAAGAAATGACGCGTTATAGTCAAAGTAAATTGATCACAATAGTCTCAGAAATTGAGCAAATAATCCAACTGTATAACGAAGAATTGGTCAATGAACTTGCTAGACGTGATGAATTAGACTACGCTAAAGAAGTTAGAAATCAATTTATTACTTTATTAATTGATGTGCAAGAAAAGCGGCGAAAGGCTGGAAATATTAAAAAGCAAAAACAAAAGGAAACTAAATTTGCTTCTACTAAAAATAATGTTTGTTTGAATTTTTAAAAATTTTTTTAGCTTAAGTTAGAGTTTATTTGATCGGACAAACTATTTTTAAATTTATTTTTTCGAACATTGTTCATTTTAAAATAAAATGAAAAATTTTCGGAATCGAAGATAACAAAGAAAATTAAGACTTTTTTTAAATTGGTTATGTTTAAGATTTTTTTAATTTATGGGCAGAATCTTGGCATTTTTATTAATTGGCACGGATTATTTATCGCAAATCCCAGACCAGTTTCGAAGCCTAACTTTATTTAAATCAAGTAATGAGTTTTAGGTTATTTTAGTACTATCAAAATCAGCTCGTTGAGTTTCAGTATTTTATTTAAAAAAAATTTTTTTATTAAGAAAATTTGATTTTTAGCCAAAAACAACTTGCAGTTGTTTTTTCTCCATTCATCTAAAGATTTTTTTAATATTACAAAAAAAATTTTAAGTTGTGTTCTGTCAAAATTCCATATGATAATTCTCAGGAAGTTCCAGATGTACGCGTTTTGGAATCTTTAAACAAAAGTATATTTTAATTTTTAAATATTTTTTTTTCATTTTTTCTAGTTTTGCAAGCAATGAGCGATGATAGCGATCAATTACCTTCTTTACTTACTGACTATATTTTGAATGGTTTTATTTTATTATTTTATTTTTATATAATTAATTTTTTCCAATTTTATAGTGATTTGTCCTACAAAAAATACAAATGTGGAAGGTCAAAATTAAAAAAAAAATTTTTTTATTTTTTTGATTTTTATAAGAAACTAGTAGGGTTGTCGGTTCGAACATGGATTTTACGCTTTAGCAGAAACCCCGTTCGGCCCGGAATGCCCTAGAAATTTCCAGGCCCGGCCGAAACTCGATTTGAAGGAAATTTTTTTAAATAATTTTTAAAATCTTGTTTGGCTCCTAAGTTCAGTTTCGGATATCCAAAAGATTTTCCAAGAACCGACAACACAAAAGCAATTATATGTTATATTTTTTGCTTATTTTTATTTTTCTAATTTTTAAAATTTTTTTCCATGACATTCTGCTTTCTTGATTAAATCTAAATTAGAACATTTTCGAAAAATATTTAATAATATTCTATTTTTAAATAATAAATTCTTTCATTTTTTTCCTCTCTTCATTCTTTAATTTTTTGAAACAAATGTGGATCTAGAAAAAAAATTTTTTTTAGTTATTGTTAGGTCCCTTTCCCCACCGATGTCGTCGAAAAAAAATTTTTTTGACAAAAAATTTTTTTTCTCGTTTCTTTCAAATAGTTTTCTCTCAAAAAAAATTTTTTTTAATTCCCCCTAATATTAATTGAAATTTCCTTACAAAAGAAATTTTCCTTCTGTTCTCCTCCGAAAATTTTTTGGAAATTTTTTTGGTCCTCCTAAATGAAAAATTATTATCGAATTCTTTTTCCACATTTGTCTCTTCAATTTTTAATTGCTTTTTTACTCTTTATTCTTTAAATTTAAATGCAATTTATATATTTTTATGCTTCTCCCAGATTTTAGATTTTTTTAATTACTTAAACTATCAAAAAATTAGATGTATCTCACTATAAGAAAATTTTGCTTTATAAATATTTTGCTTTTTTTGTGAATAAATGATTAAAAAAATTTTTTTGTTATTAAATTAAAGTTGATTTTACTTGATTAATATTTTATTTTTTTATTTAAAAATTTTTTTTTAGAATTTTTAGGTGTTCAAAAAAATTTTTTAGAGGTCAAAAAATTATTTTTTTAATTTTTGATGGATGCCTGCAATAATTTTGGCCCTCTTTTTAAATCTCGTTTGGATCGAGTATTGAAGCAATCTACAAATTTTAAAGCTTTTTGTTTTGCTCATCATATTGTTAAGCCGGTACTTCAGGTTGGGCCAACGTAAGAGGTTTTTTTCTTTTTAATTTTTATTTTTTTTTTATTTTGTATGATAGTCTGGGGGTCTCAACTTACAATTAATCTTTTTTAGTTAAATTTTGCTTTCCATTTTATGGGTAACATTTAACAATTCCCTTGTTGCTGACTAATAAAATTAATTTTTTGAGTACGCAGGCAATGGTTCATTGTTTAAATTAAAATTAATTGTTTCGAAAATTTTTTTTCCTTTTTACATATACACGAAATCAAACTTTTTTTCGATTCGAAACCCGGGATAAAAAATTTTTGCTTTCCAAAATTCTTAAAATTGCGTCTGGCTTTTTGAGATTGTTTTTCTTTCAATTTCGACTTTAAAATATTGATTTTTATCAAAGTGTCCCTCGTGTTTCCACAGAAGTCATTTTCCTTGCATTAAAAATATTTTTTACAATTTTCAGTTGTGGTTTTGCATCATTATCCAATGCTTTAAATATTTACAACCTACAATCTCCAAATTTAAACGATTTGGTAGAATTGGGACGTTCTTTTGGTATAACAAACAATGGGGAAATATTTTCTGTTGAATGGTTTTATAATTTTATACAAAAATATTGGCCTAGTCTACACCCAAAAATTGCAGAATTTGGTGAATTGAAGTCTTCAATAATTGAATATTTTGGAAAAAGGGAAAATAATAAGGTTTTTTTATTTTTTAAATTTATTATTAAAAATTAAAATTGGTCTAATTTTTGGGTGATTTGGGGGGAATAATTTTTGTATTTATTTGTGTAGAGGGGCTAGAGATCGGCCTGGGTATGGACCAGAGCATGGGTTTTTCCTGTATCCGGAGTCCAGGCCCAGGCATTTTTTGAACTTCCTGGGTTTTTCCTGAGCCTCGGTTTTTCCTGGACGACAGGCCCAAGATCTGTCCCAGGTCAATAAATCAAACCCGGAACCCAGGAACAGGCCCAGGCTTTTCAAAAATTCCGAGCTCTAATAGGAGCGCCAGTTTATTTTTAAGACGTGGGGTTTCAAAATTTTCTTGAGATCGGATTTCAGTGGAACAAAATTTGTGGGTGAGCTCCATCCAGCCCATCTTTATTACTATAAAAATTTCTTGGAAGGAACCACTAATGCCAAATTTAGGCCGTATTCTCTTATGACAAAAGGTCATATTCTCCTATATTTGGGCCCGCAAATTTTCTGATTTTCTAAATAATATTTAGTAGCCACACCTAGCAGAATATTATTTTTTAAATTAATTTATTTAATTAAAGATTCCAACAATTTTAATTCCTTATGATTGTGATAGAGGGAATTTTGAGCCTTGTAATCGTAATGGACTTGGAGCGCATTGGGCTATTTTGGTTTTTTTTAATTTTTTAAATTAAAAAAATTTTTTTTCTTTTAGACAGGTTGTCTTTTACTTTGTGAGGATAATGCTGAAGAAGAATTTAATGGAGAAAATATTAAAATAATTAATTCTTCAAATGAATTTAACAATGTTGTAAATGGTATGAAAGTGGACGAGAAAAATTTATATTTAATTGGATATCAAGGGAAGAGCAGGTTACTTTCTTTTTATTTTTTCTTTGGGAGTTGTATGGCCACTTGGGGTTGTAATGCCACTTTTAACGAAGTTATAGCTCTGCGGTACATTGGCTCGCGGTAAATTGGAATGTACTTTATCAGAACTTGGGCCTTTAGTGATAAAAAGAATAATTGGCTTTAAAACGCTTTCACAGCAAAAATATTTTCTAAATTCGATAGTTAATAACATTTATTAATTTGCTCTCAAGATTTTAGCATATATTCTTTCCTCTAATCATTTTTTCTAACAAACATATCCATCATCGTTATCCTCAGGTTTCTCGTTCAAATCAAAAGGATACTTATTTAAATTTATCTGATTCATGCAATTCTCATGAGTTTTATTTGGTTCTTCTACCACTTGTTGATTTTGCTCTTCCATATGAGCTTCTGTTTTTTCCTCCTCTTGATTGATAAGATTCCCTTCTTCAGACTGAATGCCCTCTTCGTAAACTATTGGTAATTTACCTTTATTTTTAACATCATCATTCTGTGGATTAGAAGTTCCTCCTTCAACATTATTGTCAGAATGAACAGGTATTTTTGGATCTTGTAAGTTTTCTGTTCTATTTTTCATTTTTTCTCGGTATTTTCGATTAGATTCTTGCTTCTTTTCTCTATTATTTTCATAGTATTTTCGCTTATATTCCCGGTACTTTTCTTTATTATTTTGGTAATACTTTCGGGCAGATTCTATTTTTTTTTCCTTATTGTTTTGATAATAAATTCTCATATAGGTATTTTTATTCAACCTTCTTTCTTCTTGATTATCTTTAGCTGTGCCCTTTTTTGTAATTTTAGGGTTGGGTTTTAACATTCGAATTTGAGCATTAACCGATAATTCAGCCCCATTGTTATCCTTTGAGGTTTCCCCAACTCTACTAAACTCATTTTTATCCTTATTATTTTTGACAGAATTAATTAAACTCCAAAATATCGCATTGACTATTAAAATTATTAATATTCTATCAAGTTTCATTACAATTAATTTTAAAAATTTATTTGAAATATTAACTCTTTTCAATTAATTAATCAAGAATATTAAATTTTAATGTTAACTTAAGTAGGTAAAAGTATAAATGAACTTTTGTTTTTAATATTTTTTTATTTATATTTCATAATAAAATAGACGTTTTCCCAGTGAAAGTGCATTGTTTTAAAATTTTAGGATGTACTTTCGGTCAATACCAGGGCTGGTCAACTGGTGTTGACGACCAAAAGTACATCCTAAAATTTTATCATAATGCACTTTCACTGAGAAAACGTCTATTTTATTATGAAATATAAATAAAATAGATTACTTAACCCACCAATTTCATGATAAAGAAAATGAACCTAGGGACCCTTGTTTTCGTATAGGGTCAAAAGAATTTTTTGGGTGCTAGAAAAATTCGATTTATTTGCTTATTATTTTACATTTTTTTTATTCATTTTTACACTTATTTTTTCTTATCTTTTCTCATTCTTAAGCCATCCAGCAATTTGGTCTTTTCAAGCATTATTTGAAAGCAATGCACAATTGAATGTGCTAGCAGAGTGCCAACATTATAATAAAAATAATTTTTGTCTCCCACCTGAAGGAATGGCATTAAAAGGGAAATGCTTACTACTTTTGGGTGAAGGAAATGAATAATTTTGAGGTAAAAAAGAATTTTTTGAGAGAAAAATTGGGGGAATTTTATACGTTTTTTAAAGGCTTATTCGATTGATGCTTTAACATTCCATTTGTTTTTACTTGAAATTTTTTAAATTCAACTATTAATTATACAATATTCAATAATGTCGTTAAGAACAGTTACTGCTGGTGTTAGCAGTGTTATTGGAGGTGTGTAAATTTTATTTTTTGTTTCCTAATTAAACTTAATATATGGGCCAATGAAAAACTAATTTTCTTAATGATAGAATAAAAAATAACAAAAAATTTTGATGGGGAATGGGAATGAATGGGGAATCATGGATGGGGAAATGGATGGATGGGGAATATTCCCATAATAATTCCCCATGGGGAATCCCTAACAGTTCGTTGTAAATAGAGGGTTACCGGTTTGAATCTAAGCGGGGAAGAACCCAGTATTTTTCAGTTTGGTTCCAAATATCTGAAATTTTCCTGGAACCGTCGTTCCGGATTATAAGTAATCTCTGAGATGTTCACAAAGAGGGTTGGCATGTCCTGGAAAATCTCCGGATATTTTGATCCGAAAATTCGAATATCCTGACCCCAGCCAATTAAAGCTAATTTTTCCCCTTTTTATTTTCAGTTGAAAAAATCAAAGGTTGGAAAGTTGTACACAAATCATTACCTCGTATTATTGAATATGGGCGTAGTGAGGGAATACTACAGGTTTTTTAGCTTCGTCTAACTGAAAAAAAATAATTTAAAAGGCCACAGCTTCTATGCCCGGTATTGTACTTGCAGCACATGACGCTGCCCATCACCAGGCTAGTAAAGACAACAGAAATGGGGATAAAGTGCATTTACCAACTAACGACCTTACATGTTTGTTTAAATTATTTTTGGGTCTTTTTTCTTTTCATGCCTGGGTTCATAAGCAATCTTCCGATTTCCGAAAATTTAGGCTGATTTCCGAGTTCCGACTTTTAACAGTTCCGATTTCCAACAGATTTCCAACAGTTTCGATTTCTGACAGTTCCGATTTCCTACACCTTCGTCATTTCCGATCGACCTTAAGTCATAGATTCAATAGGAGAAAGTCACATCGTGTTGCTTCTGGTATCCTTTGACTCATACTCTGACAAGGTTAAAAACTGGCTACACCCTTACTGGAATCCAAATATATTTTCCAACAAGTTAACAACCCCCCTCTGTTGATTTTTACAGAAAATAACAGAAAACAAGACGTTCCCCTCCCTTCTTTTTAAAAAAATTTTTTTTCAATTTTCTCAATTTTTTTCTCAACAGTAATGCATGAAGCCATCCCATTTTTACCTTTACCTGTTGCTTTAACTTGCCTTTTTATGAATGTTGTATTGCCTGGTTCTGGAACAATTTTTAGCGGTTTTGCAGCTCTATGTATGGGGCAACCTCGTGTTAATATTAAAGAAGGAAGGAAATTGGTTACTCTTTTTGTTAATTTTGTTGTTGGAATAAGGTTGGGGGTTTTCCTAAATTTTTCAAAAATTTTTTATATTTTTTTAAAGCCAATTTTTTACTATTACTTTTATGTTTGTTGGCTGGTTTTGGTCTATTGCTTGGGGTGGTCTGTTAACTATACATGCAAGTAAATAAAAATTTTTTTGAATAATTTTAAGTTTGATTTTCCAACTGTAATTATATTTTATTAACTAGTCAGCAGGGGATGCGGCTTCCTAGTTCCGGCATTTGTGGGCTACTTTTCGATTTCACCTCCCTTTTTATGAGATAAGTAATTTATTATTCACTAAGAAACTTCTAGCTAACGCTAAAATTGAGTAGCGCTTAATTGAGTAGCGCTATTCCAATAGACGGTCCTGCAAGGGAGTTTAGCCTTAGCCAGGCACCGATCCTGTGACCTCTTGCTATCGGTTGGATCTCCCTTCCTTATTGTTATTGTTTTCCTTGTTCCATTTTATTTCCTTCTTATCTGCTTCAATAATTCAACTTTAAAATTAACGTAAAATTTATTTTTATACATTATTTAAGTGCAATATCGAGAAGCTTTACAACAAAGGAGAAGTGAAGCTGTTGCTACTGGTAAAAATTTTTTCTCCTTGATTTTTCTAAAAATTTTTCCTTTTCCTCAGCTGCAATAGAAGCATTAACAAAAGATTCAATTTTACATCGTCGTGATGTCAAAACTTTAGTTAAACAACACAAGGATAGAGGAAAGGAAGAAAAAGGTAAAGCTGAAGCAGCTGCAAAAGCAGCAAATAAATCACAAACAAAATTAGCAACAGAGAATGGCACAACAACTACAACAAATAATTCAAAATTAACTCCAATTGATATTTTTAATAGTAACAAAAATAAAATTGTACCCTCAAATTAAAATTATTTTTAACCCAGGCCGGACCCAGTTATATTACCTGGGCCGCGTTCCAGGCCTGGAAGAAAAAAAACGGGTACAGCCCAAATAGGCGCGCGGCCATAACGGCGCAAAGCCATAACTTGCTTCAAGATTTCCGAATCATACCAAATTTAGTATTAAACGATTCCTCTCATAGAGCTAAAGAGAATGGTACCAGAATTGACAGGGGCCTGAAATTTCTAGCAAGTTATGGCTTTGCGCCGTTATGGCTACGCGCCTAGTTGGGCGTGCCCCTATTTTTGAAAATTGATTTTTGTATCTTTTTTTACAATAATTATCTGATTTTTTTTTTCAAAATTAAAATTTTTAGTAAAGATTGCTAATTTTTTAAGGGATTTTTTCGTTAGCTTGTGTGACAAAGTATACCCGAATCTTATTTTTGTTAAGCGATACATCCAAAAATTTTTTAAAAATTTTTTAGATTTTAATGTCTCTGTTATTTTTAAATTTATTTCCAAAAATATTTGTCAGAAATACAAGTTCAAGTTCTATTAATAGTTTTACTTTGAGAACTCATAATTGTGGGGAACTTAGACTGGAACATGTTGGTTAGTTTGTTTGTTTATTTTATTTAAAAAATTTCCAAAAATTTCAGAAATTTTTTTTCTGAGAATTTTTGAAATTTTTTGAAGAAAAATTTTCGGAATATGTTCAAAAAAAATTTTTTTAATTTTTTTTTTGAAAAATTTTTTTTAATTTATTCAAAAAATTTATTAAAAAATTTTTTTTCTCAAAAATTTTCAACAAAAATGTTTGAGAAATTAAAAAAAAAATTTTTTTAGGTTTCTGTCTATTTCTATTTAAATTTAATTTTAAAAATCAAAATTTTATTTAAAATAGTTTTTGTGAAAAAATTTTTATTTTTTAAAATTTAGGACAGCGAGTCAAAATTTATGGGTGGCTAGAAACAAGAAGGATGGACAGTTTGTTTACTTTTTTTAAATTTTTCTAAAAATTTTTTAGAATTTTTATTGATCAAAGACGCCTATGGAAGTGTTCAGGCTTTGGCTCCAGACCAAATGAAGGATTTAATTAAATCTTTGAAAGAGCAGTCTGCTGTTTGTATAGAGGGGACAGTTTTGGATAGAGGGAAGGACAGAAATAATAAAATAGTTACTGGACAGATTGAGGTTTTTTGAATTTATTTTTGGGAATTTATTTTGTGGGATTATAGAAAAATATAAGCTCTTTTTCTTTTGGCCTCAGATAGTCCTACAAGTTTTTGGAAAGTCCGCAACAATTTTTCAAATTTCCGGGAGTAAAGGAAGCAGCAAAAAAAAGTTTTTTTATAATGGAAGGAAGAAGGGGATTCAAGGGATTCAACTGGCTAGCATTTAATTTAATTTAATCTTCAAATCTCCTAGATTAGAAAAAGAAGGCCAAAGCAGCGCCCCTTGGATTATTAGTCGTTGGAGTAAATCTTGAGAGAATCCGCCTATTAATGTTGCGCGACTCCTGGTAACTTTACCTACCAAAATTTTTGGACATGCGGATGGGTTTTTAGGACGATTTTATTATGAGAGATGCATGTAATACTTTTGGGACGCATAAAAATTCATGGGACGTATGTACTAGATTATAGCCCTTTTTTAGGGTCCGGGTCTGCAACTCTAATGCCTAACAATAACTCCTATTTTATAATTCAAATTTAGATTTAATATTTTTTATTTTTTTTAGATTGATGCTGAAAAAATAGGTTGTCGATGTATATTTTTTGTTAATCGATGTTTCTGAATTTTAGAAGTCTTTAATTCTATTCCTAGTGCTTTGCCAGTGTATAATTCTTCAACTGAATTAACACGGTAATTTAAAATATTTTTTTTGGTTTAGTGGTCCATGTTAAATTCAAAATTTTGACTATTTTTTGACAAAAATTAAAATTTTTTTTGAGAATCTTGTAGGGCCGTAGGCCAAACAAGAATCCCTTTTCTGCTCATTCCCCTCCCGAAATAATTTTTTTCCTTTTCCCCATTTTGGGAGAGGGGGAGAATTCATTCCCCCTACCTCTTGTTACGAGCCTATATTCAAGAAGTACTAAGTTTGACCATTATGAGCTTATTGGGGAGAAAAAAATTTTAGACTTCGACTAATAAAAATTCTGTTAATTTCTGGTTTTATAAATTTCTTAATAATAATATTTTTCAGTTTGACTCACCGCTATCTCGATTTACGATCGGAAAAAATGCAGCAAGCCTTGAGGTTTTTAAATTTATTAATAAAAATTTTTTTTCGATTAGATTTCGTGCTCAAATTATAAGTAAAATGCGTAGATTTTTGGAAGATGAATGTTCTTTTGTTGATATACAGGTTCTTTTGTTAAAAAAATTTTTTTGGAAATTTTTCTGAAAATTTTTCAAAAATTTTTAGAAAAATTTTTGAAATTTTCTGGAAAATTTTTTTGAAATTTTCAAAAAAATTTTTGAAATTTTTTGGAAAATTTTTTGAAATTTTCCAAAATTAAAAAAAAATTTATTTAAAATTTTCTTTAAACAAATTTCCATTTTTAGACTCCAACCTTAAGCCATTTCACACCTGGTGGTGCAAATGAATTTCCTGTACCTGCTAATGATTCAGGCGAATGTTTTAGTCTTCCACAGGTTTTTTTAAATTTAATTTTTAATTTAAAAAATTAAATTTTAGAGCCCTCAGATTTACAAACAATTATTAATGTGTGGGGGAATTGACAAATATTATCAGGTTTTTTTAAAATATTTTTTGGTCAAAAAATTAGTCTTTATTTCTAGAATTTTTTTTGAATTTTTTTGGGCGTTAAAAAAATTTTTTTTGGAATAAGAATGTGTTTTTTGGACGTTTAAAAAATTTTCCATTTTTACCAAAAACTAAGAGAAAAACTAAGGGTTTCTGTTTATTTTTTGTCAGTTGACATGTCTGATATTTAAACAAAGTGAGTTGAACTAGGGTTCCTTTTGACAAAAAAAATTAATTTTGACCCCCTTTTTTTAAAAATTTTTTGACCAAAAAATTTGTCCCTATTTTTAGAATTATTTATTTTTTGAATTTTTTGGACGTTTAAAAAATTTTTTTCTTAAAAGGTAGCAATTTGTTATAGAGACGAACCTACCAAACCTAACAGACAACCAGAATTTACACAATTGGATTTGGAATTGTCTTTTACTACTCAAGAAAAAATTATTTGTTTAATTGAACAAATTTTGATTAATTCGTGGCCTAAAGAATTGGTTTTTTTTGAAAAAAATTTTTTTTGAAATTTTTTAAAAATCTTTCAGGAGCAATATAAACCAACTGTTCCTTTTCCTCGTATGGATTATTCTGAAGCGGTTTGAAAATTTTTTTTTGAATTTCTATAAACTTTTATAAGGTGAGGGGCTAAGAAAAAGGTTAGGTGTTATTTGGTCGAAAAATTTTTTGGTCATCAAAAATTTCTTTGGTTTTCGAAAAATTCTCTAAGCGGGTTTAAAGAGTAACCCAACCCACCCCCCCCCCCTTAACGTGGTAAGCGAAAACGTCTAGCAGCAATAATTGTCAGGAGACTGTCCAGGATCGCTACCTGACCTTGTGTGTGTGTGTGTCTTTAATAAGATTTTACTTATATTTGAAATAAAATTAAAAATTGCGGACAATTCTTGCGGACTTTCAAAAAAATTAATCTTATTAAATTAAATTTTTTTAGTTGTCAAAATTTGGAACAGATAAACCGGTTAATATATTATTTTTTCAAAAAAAAATTTTTTTTAAGGATACAAGAATTCCTTGGGAAATTACCGATTGTTTATTGGAAGATAATTTAATTAAAGCTAAAATGTTTGTTGCAAAAGGCGCTCAAAAATATTTAACTAAAGGAAGGATGATACGTTGGGAACAGAAAATTGATATGTTGTCTTTTAAAAAGGTTTGAAATTTTAATTTTAAAAATAAAAAAATTTGCGGATTGTCCGCAAAAATTTTGCGGACAATCCGCAGCTTTTTAATTTATCAAAAAAAATTTTTTGAAATTTTTGAAAAAAAATTTAAATTTTTTAATCTAAAAATACATATTTTTAAATTCCTTTAAAGGATTATTCAATTATTCGTCCATCGTCAATCAACAAATTTAACAAAATTCAAATAAATAAAAACCATTTATTAAATTTAAATTTGGACAAGGATAATGATGTTATTGTTATTTGGTAATTTTTTTTGACAAACTATTTGTAGAAAAATTTTGTAAAAAAATGAAAAAATTAGAAAAAAAATTTGTCCGCAAAAAATTTTTTTGTCCGCAAATATTTTGCGGACAAATTTTTTTGTCCGCAATTTTTAATTTTTTTAATTTGTTGAAAAAATATTTTCAATTTTTATTTTTTAGTTGGGGCGATTGTGAAGAACATATTTTAAAAGTTCTAGGTATTTTTTAAAATTTATTTAAAGAAAAAAATTTAACAAGGTTATTTACGTAATTATTTGGCTGAATCAGTTTTTGATTATTTTCAACCTAATCAATTTGATTTTGTTTGGATTCAACGATTTCCTTTATTTGTAAAGAATGAGGAAAGCGGGAAAATAGAAAGCGCACATCATCCTTTCACGGTTTCTTTAAAAAATTTTTTTTGAAAACTTTGTCCGCAAAATTTTTGCGGACAAATTTTTTGTCCGCAATTTTTCATTTTTTTGCAAAATTCTAAAAAAATTTTTCTGAAAATTTTTAAAAATTTTTGAAAAATTTTTGAAAATTTTTGAAAAATTTTTAAATTTTGATAATTTTTAGGCTCCAATACCTGAACATGAGGAAGATTTGAAAAATGGAATAAATCTGGATAAAATTGAAGGTTTGTGAAATTGAGGGTTAAAAAATCGAACCCCAGATTTAGACAATGGGATGGATTTCGTGAGGGGGCACCCCTAAAATTTGGGTCGAAGGAAATTTGGCGCTAAATTTGGGGATACCTAGTTTTGAATGTATCTTATACTGACTTTCGATTTCACTAGCATTTGCGAACTAAAATTGCGGATTTTAAAAAGCAAAAAGATTTTGTCCGCAATTTTCAAAATTTTATATATAGCTCAACATTACGATCTTGTACTTAATGGAGAAGAAATTGGAGGAGGGTCAATACGAATTCATAATGCTGAACTGCAAGAATGTGTCTTGACTAAAATTCTCAAAATTGATTCTGAACCTTTGGTAATTAAAAAAAAATTTTTTTTAACTTTAAAAGAATCTGAAAAAATTTTTTAGAAACATTTACTCGAAGCTTTACGATATGGAGCTCCTCCACATGGTTTTATTTTTTTAATTAAATTATTAAAAAATATTTCTTTAGGTGGTTTTGCATTAGGATTGGATAGATATATAGCTATATTAAATGCTAGAGGTTTAATTAATTTTTTTTTAATTTGCGGATTTTCTAAATTTGCGAATTTTAAAAAGCAAAAAATATTTTGTCCGCAAATCTTCAAAATTTTTTTAAAAGTTTTAAATTTTAGGAGATTCAAAAGCTTCTATACGCAATGTCATAGCCTTCCCAAAATCGGCATCTGGTAAATGTTACATGACTGGTTCACCTACAAAACCTAATGAATCGTTACTTGAACGTTATAAATTAAAAATTGTTGAAGAAGACGATGAAGAAGTTGATTCTTATGAAAGGTAATATTATATTTTGTGTTTGCTGATTTTGAAAAATAGTCAGGGAAAATATTGACTTTGATTTTCAATTTATCCTTAAAAAAATTTTTTTAACGTCCTATTTAAACCGGAAGGTGCAACGATGTACCAGGGGTAGGGGTCGATTTTTTTTCAAATTTTCCTTCGGATCGGATTGCGAGTCGATTTAAAAAAAATTTCAATTTAGGAAAAATTTTTGCGAATTTTGAAAGGACAATAAGCCATATTTCTTCCGTTTATGGAAAAATTTCCATTGAAAATACCAGGTTTCGGGTAGCCCGACACATTTTTAGGAGGTATAACGAGGCCAGGAAATGAAAAATATTTTATCTTTTCTGAAAAAAATTTAATGGGTAAAAGATAATAAAAGGGAAAATAGAGGAAAAATAAATAAAAAAAATAATTCAGAAAAAATAAACTAACACTATAACTACAGTTCAATGAGCTTCTTCAACTTCACTAAAATGCACGGGCGTTTTTAAGGGTATTACTGACTTCTTCCCAACATCCCAAGAAAGTGCTTTTCTCATATCTAAAAGATTTTTTTAGTCCAAAAATTTTTAAAAAATTATAAAAAATACCAAAAGCATCCTCATCAGTTTTTCCATCATCTGTAGCCGAATAATAATCTGTAATTTGCCTAAACACTGTATATCCCAAATTTTCATACATTTTGATTGCTGTAGAATTTGAGACGCGGACAAATAAATCAACAAAATAGCAATGTTTTCTGAAAAATTGAAAAAAAATTATTAAAATCGTTCCTGTTTAAAGTAGAAAGGATAGGACCGGGGCGATAGAACAAAAAATAATCTCGAGATTATCGAAATCCTTTTCTGTTCCTCACTTTTTCCCAATACAATTAACAAACGACTGCGCTTCGATAAGCACTAGGGTTGGACATGACCGGTTATTAACCGGTACCCGCGATTGGTTGGTGGTTTTATGTCGACATGATCCCTGGTGAGCACCAGAAATCAGAATTCAGATCCGAGAATAAGTAACGGGATTTTTGTGTCGACATGGCCTACGGAGGAAAACAGAACGAAAAAACTATCCCAACTATTGACGGAAAAATTGCCTACTAAAATTTCAAAACAGGAAACCAGTAAATCCATTTAATAATTTAAAAAAGAAGAACAAACTCTTCAGAAATTTCCTCCAATAATTTCATAAATTTAGCTGCCAATCCCATCCTTCGAAAATCTGATGCAACTGTCACAGCTAGAAATTTATAATTATTTATTTAACTCAGTAAGAAAAAAAACCTGTTACGTGCCCATGCCATTCTTGGCCACGACCTTCTGCTTTTCCCATAACTTGAAAAAAAATTAAAAATTTAACTAACGATAAGAGAAGGCCGCTAACTATATCCCATAATTTGACCAGTTGGGTGTTCAGCAACATGAAAATATTCGGGCCAATTGATTAAATATTGCATGTAGAAAGGCAATCCATACTTTAAAAATTGAAATTTAATTTTTAAAATTTAATTTAAAATTAATACCGTTTCTGTGAGCAAATCGAGGTTTACATTATTAAATCTGAATAAATCGCTTGGTTCAAATGGACGTATTGTAGTCATTTTTGAGGAAGATTGTATAAATTTTCTGGACCTTAAAAAATATATTATATATTCCAACAGAAAGCTCTTGATGTGAGGATTATTTTATCTAACAGGAACAATTTGATTAGATGATCCTATCTAAATTTAGAGCCGAATATATCCAAAATCACGATTGCGCGCACTTATCACAACACAACTCTTCGTAAGTTGTTCTGATCAAATCGATCCTATTAGATAAAATAATCCCCACATCCATAGCTTTCGAATGATACAAAAATTAGTTAAATCGGTTGAGAATTGATAAAGTTATGGCCCAAAATGTGGCCTCTAGACTGAAACTTCCTTATTTACTTTAAAATTTGTTGTTTTGGCGTTAAATAAATACTTTGGCATTATGTTTATTTAAAAATGACATTTTATCCTTTCGACTTTTTTCTTATTCAACTCTCTCATTTAGCTATTCTCTCTCATTTTTTATATTTTTTTGTGTTTTGTATTTTTCAAAAGTCTATTTTTTATATTCCCCAGACAATTGCAATTGCTCTTTCAAGCAGAAGAACGTCAAAAATAAAGAAATTTATATTTTTTGTTTGTTGGGGCACGCGCCCATTTTTTAAAGTTTTCTTTGTTAATCTTTCCTTATTCTTTAGTTTTTTTTGGTTAATTTTAAGAGGATTTCTAGTCATTTAGTTGTCTCATGTTGTAAAACACGTGCGGGCAATTAGTGTCGTTTACGCGCCTTTTTTTCTTTTTTCAGTTACTCTTGATTTTTGGTGGGTATTTTTAAATTTGGTAATAGTCGTTAGGTTTGGAAACTCATTGGTCTGGGATATTGTCTGTGTCTGCAACATTGTGGCTTGGGTCTGGCAACTTTTAAAGTTCAGAGGGTTCCTTTAACAACCCAAAAATGGGGCCAATTCGCTAACGGATGGGGTCCTACACTTGGTCCCAAAGCCAGTTCCTGCTACCAAGTCCAAAAGTAACTCTAAACCAAAGGATAATTGGAAAGTCAAAAAGGGGAGCTAGAAATGACGCTAATTACCCCCACGTGCCGAATACAGTGATAAATCTTTTTTTCTTTAAATTTTCAGAAAATATGTCAATTTAAAATATTCTACTTATTAGACTTACTTTTACTGATATTTTATTCAAAAAAAGAAAAATGAACGGCACAATTAGACGATCTGATCCCTGTGGTGATTATGAACTCCTTCAACGTGTGGGCACTGGTCTGTTAAATTTTCCTTAACCCGAAATTTTTTTAATTTTTTAAGGCTCTTATGGAGAAGTCTACAAAGCTCGTGACTTGAAAACTGGGCTTTTTGCAGCTGTAAAAATTGTGAAATTGGAACACGGCGACAACTTTGCTTCTATACAACAAGAAGTTTTGATGTTAAGGGACTGTGTCCATCCAAACATTATTGCGTACAATGGCAGCTATTTGCGAAGGGACAGGTTATGGATAGTGATGGAATATTGTGGCGGAGGATCGTTACAGGACATTTATCAAAGTTTGTTTAAAATTTGAAAATTTTTGTCCGCAAAATATTTGCGGACAATCCGCAAATTTTTGCGGACAATTAAAAAATTTTTTTTCAGTGACCGGTCCTCTTACGGAACTCCAAATCGCATTCGTCTGCAGAGAAACACTTAAAGGATTAAAGGTTTATTACTAAAATTCTATTGATTTAACTTCATTTTTGAAGTATCTCCATCAAAGAGGAAAAGTGCATCGTGACGTTAAAGGAGCAAATATTTTACTTACACACACTGGAGATATCAAATTAGGTTCTTAATTTTTCAATATGTTTGGGATAATTTTATCTTTTAGCCGATTTTGGAATTGCTGCCCAAATTACTGCTACGCTTGGAAAGCGTCTTTCATTCATTGGCACCCCTTACTGGTTAATTTTTTAATGACATTTATTAAAATTTTGAAAATAGTTAGGGGACGAAAATTGATCTTCCATTAAGTAGTTGTCGTGGCTGATTGGTTAGGAAGCGTGACTTAATTTCAGGGATGGTCGAATTAACGCTCGGGTTCGATTCCATATAGGTCCCCTTTGCTTTTTCTACTGGCTTTCAATTTCCTTATCGCTTTTTGATTGTTCTTTTTTACTTTTTTAAATTTTTATTTAATTTTTTAAGGATGGCACCTGAAGTTGCTGACGTTGAAAACCGTGGAGGTTATGGTTCTGAGGTTGATGTTTGGGCTGTTGGAATAACAGGAATTGAACTAGCCGAGCTTAAACCGCCATATTTTGAATTGCCACCAATTCAAGTTTTGCATTTGATGACTAAATCGAATTACAAAGTGCCAAAATTGAAGGACAAGAAAAAATGGTTTGAATTTCAAAAAATTTTTTTCTCAATTTTTTTATATTTTTAGGTCCCCAACTTTTGCTCAATTTATTAAAGCTTGTCTAACAAAAAATCCAAAAAAGCGTCCATCGCCAGATAAATTACTTGCGGTTTTTAATTTTATTTTTCAGAATTTTTTTTAAATTTTTTATTTTTTGAAGACAAATCCATTTGTTTCTGGTGCTTTAAGTTCTCGTTTAATTCGTGAATTACTTGACAGAGTAAATCATCCAGACAAAATCGATAGGGATGAACAACAACAAAATGATTATAATGAAGATATAATTGTTGTTGAAAAAGAAGTTAGGAGAAGTAAAAAAGATGGTGGGAAGAGAGAAAATGGAGGAAATAAATTGAGGGAATCTTCTGAATCTGAACAAGGTTTTAATAATTTTTTTTGGGAATTGAATTTTGAGGAGATTGTTAAGAACGATGGGTGTTCCATGAGACCAAAAATAAATATTATGGGACTAAATTATCAATATGTACATGGGTAGATTAACTAAATACCTGTTTAGAGTAGTAAATAAGTTATCATAGGATCAGCAACATTCTTTCAGTTTTAAATGCCCAATCAAACAATGTGACTGGTCCTTGTCTAGTTTCTGTCTCAAAATTGTGAAATAAAAATTGTAAAGAATTATTCTTTGCGGGAGTTACATAAGATGGGAGTGTTACTACATCCTGACGTTTTTTTTTGAAACTAACCCCCAATGTGGCTTTAAAATTCCCCTTTGGCTCGGCATCGCTCACTCAGAGTTTTCAACCTCTTAATAATGGTTTTATTAGCTCTTTTTAATTTATTAAAAAATTTTTTTAACAATTTTTTAGAAGAAAAATCAAAAACAGCTACTTATCAAGTTGAAAATTTTGCTTCTCATCACCTACACCAATTTAAATCTCCTTATATTAATAATCGTCAGAAAAATGGACGGAAGAATTTGAGAAACAATAAAATTATTCAACAATCAGATGATCGTCCATCTTCGTCATCGTCTTCATCTTCCTCTATTTCTTCTTCAATTTCAAATCCACATGGACATGTTAATTTGGGAATGGATGAAAATGATGTTGGGGAAGAAGATGAGGTTTTTTTTGATTTTTAATGGAAGGAAAGCGTCAATTTTTATTTTTAAAGGTTTTTGGTGATGACTGGAATCAACAAATTTCTTATCAAAGTGAAAAAACTTTGCTTGCATCACAGGGAGATGCTAGTGGAAGAATTATTGATTTGACTCTTCAGGTTAATTTTTAAAATTTTTTTTAAAAATCTTTTAAAATCCTTTGAGAAGTGTCAATCTTTTATCCCAGTTCTTTCTCAGGCTTTTTTATGGGGTATTCCGTTTCCTATTTCCATTTTCTTAGAAAATTTTTTTTTAATTACTCCGACACCGTCTGTGTTCTTTCTCGTACTTATTCTTTCCTGTATATTTTATAAATATCCACATATTACAGAATAAGTTGGAGATAGGAGACGGAGTGCCCATGATAAAAGACAAGTTGACCGAAAGTAAAAGAAATGGGAAACAGAATTTATCTCAAATAATGATATTTGTCAGAAATTGGAGGAGTTATTTCCATTACTATCTTTCCAATTTGCAGACAATTTATTTTTAAAGGAAAATAATGATGGAAATAATATTTTTGAACAACCTTCATTTCAAATTTCTTCTTCTCCATTACAACCAAATTCTCCTCAAAAAAGGCCAAAAAATTTAAATATTCCAAAAAATGTTTCAAACCAAAAACAACAACAACTTCAACCACAACGTTCATATTCTTCATTAAGTAGCGCACCAAAATCTCCTTCTTTAATTACTCGAACCCCAACAACAAAAAAAGCTTCAAAAATTTTGGCTAGAATAGATGAATCATTAAAACTTAAATGGAATAGATTACGTTCAAAATCGGCTTCTTTATTAAATGTGCAACAACAATCTTCTAATTATTATTATGGTTTTTTTTTAATTTTTTGGGGGATTTTTGGGGGAGTCCTTTGGGTTTTAAAAATAGGCACGTTCAATAAATTATTTTCCGCATGTATTTTGGCATTTTTAAAGTTTCGACTTTCTGAAAAAATTTTCAAATGTCAAATATAGAGGCCGAATTGAAAGAGTCATATATGTGAATCGAGATTGATAAATCATAAAATTATTGATTTAGACAACCAAGGTTTTTGTTTGAGATCTCGTTTCATCTAATCTATAGTCATAAATGTATAACACTTTTTGGCCATTTGAAAAAATTTAGAAATGTCGAAATTAAAAAAATGCCTAATTATGTTTGATAATTTATTTAATGAGTTATTTTTGGACACGTAAGAAGCTCCTGAGCCTATAAGAGATAAATTGGTCCTTGAATAAGTAATTTTTTCCTCAATTATTTACTTTTCTATTAATTAGTAAAAATGTGTTGTCCATTATTTGAAAAAAAGAAACGGAAGCTTTTCTACTATTTTTAAACAACTGCTTTCCAATTTACTTTTTGTTTACTTTTATTTCTTTTGTTTCTTTTTGGATGTTTTTAACGATATAAGAAAAGTGTAAAAGTTGTGCAATATATTTTTGCATGATTTTTTAAAGTTTATTTTTTAGCCAGAAAGAATCCTTAAATTTATTTAAAAAATTTAAAAAAAATTTTTTTCTTTGCAGCAATAAATCAAAATGGTCCTTTTGCTAGTCCAATTAATAATCAAAACAACAACATCAATAATAATAGTCCAGCAACAAAAAAATATGGAACTGCAATAAATCAACATCATACCCATCATCCATTTCAATCTAGACCTATGACTTGTTGTTTTGGAATGGTTTTATTTTTTTTTTAATTTTTTTAAATTCCAAAATTGTATGGGTATTTTCCGTTTTCCACTTCCTTATTTTTTTTCTTTTATTTTCCCCACAAAAAAAATAAATTTAAAAATCATCAGTAAAGCCGACTTCCCCAACATTTGAGTTATTTCTGACTTTTGGCAGCAAATCTCTGACATCTTTTAAGTTTACTATCCGACTTAAAGACGGAAGTAAGGAAGGAGGGAAAAAATGAATTTTGGAAAGGATAACGGAAATTTACCAAAAGATTTTTTTTGATTTTTCAATTTTTCTTTAAAAGGTCCCAACTCCCCAAGTTACAATGGGTGCTTGTTTTGTAACAGTTTTGCATAAAAGCCCAATAAATGTTAATTGTTGTGCACAATGGTATCACCCTGCTAACAGAAAACAATTTATGGTTTTGGGAGCAGAACAGGGTGTTTATGCTCTGGATTTGAGTGATATGTCTGGAGAGGATGAAGCGCCGTTAGTTCAGGTTTTTTGAGGGAAATTTTTTATGTTTAAATTTTTTTTTAAATTCTTGGGTTAAAAATAATTTTGGGTTAATTTTGACTGAAAAAATATTTTTATAATTTATATTATTTTTAAGAAATTTTTAAAATTTATCTAGAATAGAAAATAGAAAGGGGGAAATAAATTATTAAAAAAATTTTTTTAATTTTTTCTGTTATGTGTTTTTTAATTTTTGATTTTAGAATAAAATTTTTTAGAATTTTTTCTCTTTAAAATTAATTTTTTTATTTTTTAAAAGCTCCACGAACGTCGATGTACCTGGCTTCATATAGTTAACGACACAATAACTGCCTTACAAGGAAAAACGCCTTATTTATATAGACATGATCTCCTTCAATTATTTCAACAAGAATTAATAACTCAAAAATTGGCTGATAAATTACAAAGGCTTCCAGAAAAGTTTAAACCTAAAGCTTTAATTGGGTCAATCAGAATACCTGAAACAAAGTAAGTTTACTTGTGTGTTTTTATGTTAATTCTGATTTTTGTGTTTTTAATAATTCTGATTTTTGTGTTTTTCTTAATTCTGGTTTGTGTATTTTCAAAATTCTGATTTATGTATTTTTTCATAGTTCTGACTTTTGTGTTTCTAATAATTCTGATTTGTGTTTTTTCAGAATTCTGATTTATGTAGGTTTGTGTTTTTTCTAAATTCTAATCTGTGTTTTCCAAAATTCTGATTTATGTATTTTTTTATAATTCTGATTTATGTATTTTTTTATAATTCTGATTTTTGTACTTCCTGCAAAATTCTGAGTTTAGTTCTGATTTTTTATATTTCTCTATTTCATTATTCTGATTTTTATTTTTTTAATTATTCTTTTTGTGTTTTTGTATTTTTATTCTGAATTTATTTTTATTTTTTTTTCAGGGACTGTTATCAATGCAATGTTGAACGCAGTATTAATGATGGTGAATTATACCTTTGTTGTGCTGTTCCAAATGCTGGTAATTTTAATGTAATTTTTTTTAAATTTTTTTCACAGTTTTATTATTTCGTTGGTATGACCCGTTGACTCGTTTTGTTTGGCTTAAGCGTGTAGAATTGGATAAATTGGCCCTTCCCTACTTGGGACCTCAACATCCACATAAACCGTTTAATTTAGTTTTTGGTTCTGGAGCAGCTAATTCTGATTATCCTATGGTATTAATTTTTTTTTTATTTTATAATACTTCTCAAAACTAAATTTTGTGGATTATTTAAAGAAATACATACGAAACTCAATTATTTAAGTATAGTCTTTTGAGTGTTAGCAACTCACCATCTCTTGGTTAAACCAGCTTTAAAAAATGCATTAAAAAATTTTTTGTAGGATTTTTTAAATCGAAATTGAGTTTTCAATCATTGATTTTATTACACAAAAATTTTCAGAATTATAAGAAAATAAAAAAAATCTAATTATGGGTTAGCTAAAATTGAGGTCATTTATTAAAAAATATTTAAATAAATTTTCCCTCATCTTTGAATAATCCCTGAATCCTTGAAGATTAATCTGGACCTCTCTGAATAAATTTTATCTTTAAAAAATATTTTTTAAAGGTCTGTATTGGAATCTCACGTGCATTAACTTCTCCTGTTGGTACAGCACAACAATTGCTAAATGATTTGAGAAATAATAAAACTTATCAAAAAGACCGTTTAGAACTTCAATTTGTTAATTTTAATGGGCCAGATAACAATAATGGAGTTTCTTCTTCTAATGGTTGTGGTGGTGTTGGAGGAGGAGGACAATTTTTTGATTTATTTACTTCTGATATTTTTGGTGGTTGTGGATCTTCAGATGATGAATGTTGTTTTACTCCACAAGGACGTTCTCCCAACAATTTTTGTAGTAAAAATGGTATAATGGGTTCAGATATCAATGGAAGAACTATTTGGAGATGGAGAGAAAAACTTGAAAATGTTGTGGCATTGAAACAATTGGATAGAGATACGTTATTTTTGGCTTATGATAATCAGGTTTGGTTTATGAATTTTAATTTTTTTGGGTCAAATGAGGTTTCATTCTCATCGGTTCTATTAACAAAAAAATTTTTTCTCCGACACTAAATCCTATCCGAATAAAGTTTTGATAGCTAACTAACCCCTGTACCTACAATTTAATTTAAAAAAAATTTTCTTGTGGTTTCTGGTTAATTTTTTTCTCTGACAATTATTTTGGATATTGGTTTCATGTCACTATGTTTATTTAAAATATTCTCTACTCTTTTTGGCCTTAAATTCTTCTTCTACCCATTAACTAATTTAAGCTTAAGAAATTTTGTTGGAAAAAATTTTTTTCTTAAGATTTTTGTTATCTATTAGATTTATAATAAAAATTTAATATTATTTTTAAAAATTGAATTTAAAAAATTTAGATTCTCATTACTGACTTGAATGGCAATCAAAAGAAAACTGATTTAATGCAAACACATTTTATTTTTGATTCTCGTTTGGAATATGCAATTCCTTTGTCTGATTCTGTTTTGGGTTTTCATAAACATGGAATACAAGTAAGAGAGGGAAGGAGGGGGTTTCAAAAAAATTTTTTAAAAAATTTCTGGAAATTTCTGAAATTTTTTTAAAATTTCAAAAAATTCGGAAAATTCTCAAAATTTTTTAGAAATTTTTTTAGGATTCTGAAATTTTTTTTAAATTCTAAAAAAAATTTTTTATTTAATCAATTTTAAGGGAAAATCTTTCTTCCGTGGAACAATAACACAAGAATTAAATGACCCATCAAAAGATTATCATTTAATTGGTAAAGATAGTCTTATTGTTTTAAAAATGATTAAAAGACGTCGCTGTACAAACCTCAAAATCTCTTCTTTATTATCCTCACAAAATGTACAAGATGTAAATGTTGAAGATGAGGCTGTTGATGATATTAATGAAGAGGAAGGAGTAGAAGATGAGGAAGATGAAGAGGAGGATATTTGTGTACTTACAGGCCATATATCTACAATGACACCTCCATAGACAAAAAAATGGTTTCCTTCAAATAGATGAATTCAAGTAGGTGCTTTTTTAAAAAAATTTTGGGACACGCAGGCGCGCAGCCAAGTCGGCGCAAAGCCTTAACTACCTGGAAAATTTCTGGACCTTAATAATTTTGGTACCATTCTCTTTAGCTCGATGAGAGGAATCGTTTAATACCAAATTTTTTAAAATTTGGAAATTTTGAAGCAAGTTATGGGTTTGCGCCTAATTGGCCGCGCGCCTACCTGGGCTGTACTCAATTTTTTCTAGTTTTAAATTTTAATTGAGAATTTTATCTCCGGTTTTTTGGTGTTTTTTTCGTTGAAAAAATTTATACTACTATAAAATATACTTAAAAATTGGACTCCGGACCAAGATGAGATCTCGAAAAAAAATCTTAATTATTGACATGAGATTTTTCATGATTCGAAATTTTTTGTGTTCTATACTTCCCTATGACTTTCCCGATAATTTTTTGAGATCTCGACTCCTCTAAGACCTTTCCCAGTCCGGTGTCTTTATTCAAAAAAAAATTTATTTTGCCTCAGTTTTTAAAAAAAATGTTTGTTTGTCCATTTTTTCTGTACAATTTTGTGACAACATATTAACTTAAATAGGTTGTATATTATTTTAAACTTATCTGAATGAAAAAATAAATTTAATTTATTTAAAAAAGAATCATGGATAGGGTTTATTAAAATTAAAGCCTGGCTAAATTTGTTTTTTTTCTCGTTTTTTGAATTTAACCGAAAGTTATGTATCTATTAACACTTACGGCTTGGCTCTAATTATTTTAAGTGTGTTGACTGAAATTTGTTTGACCATACATATAAAAAATTATTTTTTAAAACTTTTTAGCAATTTTTTCTATTTATTTAAAAAAATTAATCAAATATCAGTCAATTTATATGATTTTTTGTTGTTTTATCCGACTTGCCGACGTCTTTTTATGTACTTTAAAAAAGCAGATAATTTTTATTTAATGATTCGGTTATTTTTGTGGGGGAAATCTAATTAAATTTAAAAAAAAAATAAAGCTAATCAAGAAGCAAAAAATTTTTTTGCTTTTGAGATCATCAAAATTATATTTTTTTATTTTTACCGTCTCTCTCTAAACCTCTAAAAAATATGAGAAAATTTTTTCTGATTTTACTTGCCATTTTTTGATAATTTTTTACCTCCTCTTAAAAATATTTTTTATTTAAAAAATTTTTTCAAATTTTATTTTTTATAATAATTTTGATTTTGCTTATTATTATATCAATCATCTTTTTTATATCAATCATCACCTCTATTTTTGCGCAAATTTTCTCATGGTTTTATTTTATATTCCCCTTCTCTGGATCTCTAAAATATTTTTAGTAAATCACATGTTAAAATAGCTTCTTATTTATTTTTTAAATTATCAAATCCAAATGTCTCGTTTTATTATAAAATTTTTTTCGATTGAAATTCTGTTTCCTCTATTCATCAAATTATTTTATCAGAAAAAATTTTTTTCTAAAAAATCTTTTTGTTTAATTTCCGAAACATTTTTAATGTTTGTTATTTAAATTAGAAAAAAATGTTCGCTAAAATTCTTTTGAAAAAAAACTTTTATTTGTACGTAAATCATTCTTCTTACTAATATCATTTTATATATGTTTATATGCTTTGTCAAATTTTTTTCTGTAAAAAGTTTTTTTTATGACAAGCCACGAATTTTTAATTTGTCAAACAAGAAAATAATATTTAAATTTTAAAATGAAAAAAAATTTTCCTACTCATTTGAGAAGGTTAAAAATTAAAAAAAAATTTTTTAATAATTTTTTAAATAAATTTGAAATTTATTTCCTTTAAAATGGCCAGTTTATAAACTTAAAAATCATTTATGTATCCAACATTCCCCCCAAAAACATTTATTTTTAATTTTACATTAATTCTGTTTCTGTTTTTCGCAAACTTCTCTGCTTTGTTTTTCTGTTTTATTTTTATTAAATATAAAATACATAAATTCTGATTTATATGTATTTTTATTGTATTTTCGACTTGGATAAAAATTTTAATAAATAATTCTGATTTTATAACGCGTTAATTTGATTTTATGTTTTATATTCTGATATTATCTGAGTAATTCTGATTTTTGTGTTTTCTGTGTTTTATTTTTTCTGATTAATTCTGATTTTATTTTTGTGTTTTATATTCTGATTTTATCTCTTTCTGAGTAATTCTGATTTTTGTGTTTTATTTTTTTCTGTGTAATTCTGATTTTATTTTTGTGTTTTCTGTGTTTTTTTTTTGTGTGTATTTCTGTTATTGTTATGTGTATTTGTTCTTCTGATTTTTATTTTTTTTATTTTGTATTTTATTTTTATTTACCTTTATTTACCTATAACCAGAATAATGATTAAAACAAAATTGTGGGGAGTTTTTTTACTTTTTTTTCTTCCCACATATCAATAAATTAAAAGTCACGCATGCGCGAGTATGTGTGTTCCACAAAATTGTTTCTTCTAATTTATTAATGGTTGAAGGTTGAATATTTTTTTAATGTTTATTTTATTTTTCTAAGAATATTTTTTTATTTTTTATTAAAAAAATTTTTTTTAGAAATATTCCCAGCCTGTTTCCCAATTTTTTAAAGTTTTTAACCCAAATCTTAAGATTTTTTTCTGATTTTTTAAAATTAAAAGGTAAAATTAATTATATTCTTAATTTTATTTTTTTAGTATATTTATTTATTATTTTTAGTCAAAAAATTTTTTTTAAAACTTGTTTTTATTTATTTATTTTTTTAAATTTGAGTATTATTTTTCAAATATAATTTTTTGTTTACTAAAATGTATCATATTTTTAGTAGTAGTAGTACCAATATTTTTTTATTTTTCCATTAAATTATTTATTTTTATTTTTTTTGGAAAAATATATTTTTTTCCAAAAATATATATTTGGTTTATCATTATTTTTTTCGTATTTTTAACTTATTTTTCAATTTTTTTTCTTAATTTTTATTTTATTGTTTTATTGGGTTATTTTAATTTTAACGTTGAGTATAATCAAATTTCAAAAATTTAAAAATAACTTAAAAAAATTTTTTAAATAAAATTTAAAAATTTTTATTAAAATAGGAGAGTGATTTGTTTTGTGTGGGAGAATTTACGGTAATAGTCTTAAAATTGTTATGGAGTTGTAAAAAGAGGTTACCAGACTATTACCGAATTTTAATTATTATTTTTATTTTTTTAGCCTAGAAAAATTTTTCCATTAAATTATTTATTTTTTATTTTTTTTAAATAATAACTTAAAAATAATTTTTAAATAAAATTTAAAAATTTTCCTTCAAAAAAACCCTATTTTTAAGCCCCTTTAACCTTTGGGAAGGGGTGGGGTGATGATTTTAATTTTTAAATGAGTGAATAATTTTAATTTGAAAATTTTTTAAAGATTTTTTTAAAGCTTTATAAAAATTTTTAAAGAATGCTAAATTCACTACAATCCTTCCCTATATTTATTTTTATACTTTTTTGCATTATACAAAATGCTGGTGGTGAATATTATGGTGAATATTCATCTAAAGGTTGAATATTATTTTTAATTAAAAAAATAATTTTTTTTTTACAAATTTTAGTAACTAAAGCCCGTGCTTATCTCTTTAAGTCTGTTCAGTCTCCCGAATCAACTGCCCTTCAACCCTTGGGAGTTGTCGATTTTTGTGATCTTGGGAAGGGATTGATGGCTGTGAGTAATGTTAAAGAATTTTTCTCAAAAAAAATTTTTATAGATAAATGGCACCCTTACAGGTCTCCCTCCAGGTTTACACGGCTTCCATGTTCACCAATTTGGTGATTTAAGCCAACTCTGTACAGGTGCAGGATTACACTTTAATCCTCATAATAGACGTCATGGAGCGCCTCAGGACTCGGAAAGACATGGTAATCATTTTTAGAGTTCAACATCGGGGCTGGGTCAAGGCTTTCTTATCTTGGAAGTTGGGTATTTTGGTTAAATTTGATTTTTCGGTCGGATCGGATCTCCGAAAAGGACAATTTGAAAAATCATCCTACAATTTGAAAAAAAAAATTTTAAAAATAATAAATTATTTTTAGTTGGTGATTTGGGAAATATTCAGGCTGATGTGAGTTTAATTTTAAAAAATCAAAATTAAAAAAATCCTTGTTTAAAAAATAAAAAAAATTTTTTAAAACTCAAAAATTCTTTTCTCTTTAAAGGAAAACGGAACAGCCATAATACGCATCAGAGATCGTTATATGACATTTAAAGGTGTAAATAATATTATTGGAAGAGGACTTTTGGTACATGAAAAGGTTGATGATCTTGGGCGTGGAGGGAATGACGAAAGTTTAAAAACTGGAAATGCTGGTCCTCGTTTTGGTTGTGGAGTAATTGGTATACGTGCAGAAAATTTGTAAAAAATTAAAAATAAATGAAAAATTAATTTTTTAAATTAAATAATTTTTAATAAATATATTTATCCAAAAAAATTAAAAAAAAAATTTTTAATTATAAATATTCAAAAATATAAATTAAAATAAAAATACATTATAATTAACAATTTAATTTCTGAAACATTTTATCTCCTATTAGTAAAAATCAGAAAATACAAAATTAGAATAAAATAAATTAAAAACAAAAATACATTTCTGATAATCAGAAAATAAAAAACACAAATCAGAATTTTTCCGGAAAAATACAAATAAAATAATTCTGATTTTGCAACGAAAAAACACAAACAATAAACACAATAATTAATAAAACACAAAACTTAAATAAAATCAGAATTTGTTAAAATAAATCAGAATTATATGTATACTTTCAGAAAACACAAACATTAAAATCAGAATTTTCTGGAAAAATACAAATAAAAATTAAATTCAAATAAAATACAAAAATCAGAATTATTATATAATAATTCTTACTCTAATATTTAAATTAAAAAATTCTGTATTTTTAAAAAATAACACCCAATTCCCTTAATTGTCTCCGTTCTTGTTCTAATCTGCGTTTATTTGCTTCTAACATTCCAAATTGTTCTTCTGATAGCATTGAACGTAAATGTTCAGGTACAAGTTCTTCTTGAATATTTTCCTCATTTTCTTCTTTTTCTTTATTATTTTCTGTCCATCCATTTATCTTCTCTTTATTTAATAAATTATTTTTTAAATATTCTTCTTCATCTTCTTTTATTTTTTCTAATTTTTCTTCCTTTAATTTGCCATTTTTTGGTGATCCAATAATTGTTGTTGTTTGTTGTTGTTTTATTTCATTAATACCCTCATTTTTCTTAGAATTTCCGTTTATGGTAGAAATTACAGCGGCCGCTGCAATCTTTAAAAAAATCAGAAAATTTGTATTTTTCTTTATTTTTGTAAATCAGAATTTGTATTTTCTTTGGTCAGAATTATTGTTTGTATTTTCAGAAAACCAGAATTTGTATTTCTTTATTTTTGTAAGCCAGAATTTGTATTTTGTACAAATTCTGGTTGTATTTTATACAAATTCTGGTTGTATTTTTATAGATCAGAATTTGTATTTTTCCATTTAATAATGCTTTTGTATTTTTTAACCAGAATTTGTATTTCAGAATTATTATATTTCTTACCTCACTCATAAACTTCTTCCCATTACTAATCTCAGTCTTCTTCATTTTATCAATTTCATCCTCAACTTTCTTCTTTTCTTTTTCTTCTTCCCTCATTTTCTCTTCTTTTTCCTCTTCTATTTTTCTATTATTTTCTTCATTTATTTTTTCAAAATTTTTTTCCTTAATTTTTGGGGGTCTTTTTATTTGATAGTCTTCTGCTGTCCCATAAATTTCTTCTCTAGGGGACAATGATTGTTGTTGAGGTTGAGGTGATTTTATTTCAACTATTTTTGTTGTTTTGTTTATTTCATTCATTTCCAGCACTATTTCATTTTTAAATTCTTTTTGTGTTGTTGAAGAAATTTCTTCAATATTATTGTTTTCTTGGGCTGCTTCTGCTTCATTTTCTGTTTTGTGTTGTTGTTTCTTTCGCCTATTATTGTATTTTCCGGCTGCTTCCGGAAAGAGTAGTTTATCTGCTAAAGTATTTTTGTGTTTATTTTAAATCAGAATTTTAATGTATTTTTGAAATATTTTTGTGTTTTAGAGACCAGAATTTGTTTTTTAAATCAGAATTTTGTGTTTTTAAAATGTATTTTTCAAACAGAAATTTTTTCAGAATTTTTATTTTGCTTGTCAGAATTTTGTATTTTTAAAACCAGAATTTTGTATTTTTGATTTTTATTTTTAATGACTTGTATTTTTAAATCAGAATTTTTTTCAGAATTTTTATTTTGCTTGTCAGAATTTTGTATTTTTAAAACCAGAATTTTGTATTTTTGATTTTTATTTTTAATGACTTGTATTTTTAAATCAGAATTTTTTTCAGAATTTTTATTTTGTGTGTGTTTTTAAAATCAGAATTTTAATAAATTGTATTTTTTAACCAGAATTTTGTATTTTTCAGTCTATTTTAACTAAAATTCTGATTTTAAATATATACCCTTACCAAATTGATGATTTCTGACCAGATACCATACTGCTAGCGCAAACCCAGTACACAACAAAAGAGTTCCAAAAATTGCCCCAAAAATAGCTAGAGTTAGTCTTGAAGGGTCTACACAAAGATTATTATTATTTGTAGACATTCTAAAAATTTTATTTTTATTTTAAAAATATTTTTAAAAATAAAAATGAGTTTCAGCTTTAAATAAAAGATGATTCTTTTTATTTTTAGAGAGATGACAAGTAGCGATATAATTTAAAAATACAAAAAAAAATTTTTTGTATTTTTCTTCTTTTCTTTTTACCGCCCAAAACAACAAAATTTATTTGTACCTTTAACTGACCGTTACAAGTACACAAAATCTTAAAAACATATTATTTTTGTATTTTCTTATTAATTTTGTATGTCAAGGTCAGAAAATATATTATTTTTGTTTTCTTTCTTAAAATGATTGGAATCATTTCCGTTAAATTATTAATAATTTTTTAAATTTTTTTGTGGGTAGTGTAAAATTTTAAATGCTTGGCGTGTATTTATTGTTGAAATCAGAATTATTTGTATTACTAGTGTTTTAGTTTGTATTTTTCGAAATCAGAATTATTATGTATTTTCTTGAAATCAGAATTAGTATTTTTATAAATTAGAATTTTTTGAAACCAGAATTTCTTGTGTGTTAATTGTATTTTTTGATATCAGAATTATTTTTTGTTAGTTATTTGTATTTTACTTCAGAATTTGTGTAAATCAGAACTACCTATTTTTATTGCTTGTGTTTTTGTATTTTCTCGAAATCAGAATTTTATTCCTATTTCATAACCAGAATTTATAGTGTATTAATTTGTATTTTCTATCAGAATTTTTGTATTTTTTTTGAAATCAGAATTATTTTTGTGTTTTATCTTGTATTTTTTGGAATCAGAATTTGTATTTTTGATCGATAGATAGTAAAATACAATTTAAAATTAAATAAAATCAGAATTTCTTATTATAATGGGAATATAGGGGAAATTAATTATATTAGGGAAATTAATTATATTAGTGAAATTTAATCGCTTAAAAAAGGGAAAATTAATTAGTTAGAAAAAAATTTATTTTGTGTTAATTTAAAATAAATAAATTGCTGCTATAATGGAAAATAAATAAATCGCTTTTCTAATATTTTGTTTTGATTTCGGGACGGAAAAATGAATTTAATCGGGGAGTGGGGGGTGGGTGTGGGGGGGGGGGGGGAGTGATCAGATAGAGATAAATCAGATAGAAAATATTTTTATTTGGGTGGTTGGGGGTTTTTAAAAATGGGAACGACGGAAATAAATATATTTTTATTCATGTCCAAAATAAATTTATTTTTATTTTTATTTAATTGACTGAAAGAGAGTCAGTTTATATTTAAAATTGGATATATTTATTTAAACCAGTATTTCCATAAACAAGATTATGTATATTTATGATTAGTGTTTTGGAAGGGGGAGAGAATTTAATAATAATAATATTATTATATATTACGTGTTGCAGTATAAATTGACTTGTGTCTTTTTGGATTAAAATAGATTTGAATAATTTTGTTGGAAGGGGTTTTTTTTGGAGTTATTAATTTTCAACATAAATAAATTTTAGGGTTGAAATTAGAATTTTGGATTATAAGGATAAGAAGAAGGGAGGGAGTGGGCTTTTCCTTTTATTCGTCCAGGAATTTTAAAATTCGAAAAACCGGAATTAATGAATAATTCTGAAATAATCTTGGAATATCCTACATATCAGGGATGGAATCTTCCAGTTTTTAAAAAAGGAAGACGGAAAGGTGAAAGAAACCGGAAGAAGTAAGCGGAAGGACCTAAAAGATGGAAGTAGAAGAAAGTAGGAAGATCCTTGCTACGTGGGATCTATTTCCTATATAAAGACCCCTTTCGCTTAGAAATATTTTTAAAGGGCATGGGGTAATAGAATATAAATTATAAATTTAATTTTAAACCATTAAAAAGTAGTTTGAAATAAATTTTTAAATTTTCATTGTGTTAAAAGAAAAATAAAAATTTCTTTTGCATTTTTACCTGCGCAGATATAAATTATAAAAGTGACTATTATAGTGTTTTAGTGGTATTTTACACAATTTTGTATGTGTGTGTAAATTAAAAGAAGTAAAAAAATTAAGAAGAAGAAGAAGACAATTTTCAGTTGTTTTGTGAAGAGTCGCCCGTTAAAATTTTTTTTTTTTCGTTCTCTTCTCTCATTGCACTCCTTAATTGTTTCTATATGTGCCTTTCTTGTTTAGGAGCTCTTTACAATTTTTTTTCTTCTTCAAAATTGATCATCACCTTGTGCTTCAATTCATTTATTCTCTCAAATGGTTAATTTTTTGGTGGTTTTTCTTCAAATAAATAAAAAATAAAAATTTCGGTCGTCTTCTTTTGGTAAGAAAATCTCTCATTTTTCAAACTGCTCTTTTTTAAACTAAAAAAACTTGTTAAAGAAGAAAACGGACATTTTTTAAATTAAAAGAAGCAGCAACAAGGTCAATAACTTGAACGGTGAAGAGAAAATGTAGAAGCAAAATATAAGTTTGTTTCAAGTTGAATAAATAGGAGAAAATAGAAAAGTTGTTAGCATGTGTGTTGGTCGAGTGGGTTAGGGCGCTGGCTAATGAGGTGAATATTAGAAATTAGGGTCAGGGTTCGAGTCCGCCACTTGAAAAACTTTTTATTTTTTCAATCTTTTTGCTTTATTTTTTCGCTAAAAAATTAAAAATACCTTTCAATCGGTAAAAATATTTTTTTAAATGACATTGGAAAAGAATTAGGTAATTTAATTGAATTAAGCCTATAATCCATTTAATTTTATTCAACGTCTGTTAAATCTTTTTAAGAAGTAATTTGATTGATTTATATAGCAAGACGTCGGAATCTTTGATTATTTGAACTAGTAATCTACAAAAAATCTTAAGGCGCTTGTTATTATTTTTTAAATTTTTAAATTTTTCGCCGCTAAAATTTTTGGCACCGAACCGTCCATTTTGTTGAACACTCAAATTTCGCACTGAAACAGTCAGAGAAATGTACTTTGGTTACTATAAAAGCCCAATTTTATCTCACTCATTCTCCCTCCTCTCAATTGGTACCAAAGCCTTGTTCGTCTTTTTCAAGCATTATGTTTGCTTTTGCTACATTTTGTATCCCGTTATTGTTTCATTTATTTCTGTAAGTTTAGATTTTGTTTTGTAGTAGGCTTTTCTTTGTTTTTTAAAGCCTTTCATCCTCCCAAGTCAGCACGGTTGTGAACTACAATGTAAACAACAACAGCAGTACCGAGCCTGTCTTAACAACAGAATCTTCAAGTTCTGTCGATGGCGGTATTCAAAGTACTACGACTGAAGGAGATGAAGAAGGTAGTGGATGATTTTAAACGGTTATGGTTGAAATGGGTACACCCCAACCTACCGCGAGCCCAACCTACTGCCGAGGCTATAACTTCGTTCAAAATGGTCGAATCTGAGACAACTTGGTATGGTTGGATTCAGCTCGTCAAGGCGTATCGAACCATACCAAGGCGTCCCGGATTCGACAATTCTGAAAGAAGTTATAGCCTTCGCGGTAGGTTGGCCTGCTCCCGGTTGAAATAATCTCCCCCATTTAAGTCACAACTACAGTTAAAACAACTACAACAATGGAGCAAGAAGAAACCCAAGAAACAGATGAAGAAAGTTATGGGCCTACTATGGCAGTGGATGAAGTGCCGTATACAGAAGATCCCTGGGATAAAGGAGTGACACTACCTTATACACCAAAAAAGGGTATAGCGACGAGTACGGTGATATTGGCTGCAATCTGTATAGCGTGAGTTTTTTTTGGACTAATCTTGGAGGGAGTTTATCTGGTAGTGGATTTTGGATGGTATAAGACAGCCTTCGTTTTAAGAATGTTTTTTCGGGGTCCCCAGGTTCTATCCACGCTTACTATCATATAAGCGGATTGAGAACCGTTTGGATTTTGAGACCGTTGAAATTTTTGTGGAAAGGGGCCAATTTCCTCTGTTAATTCTTTTTTTCCAGCCTTTTGATCTCAATCTGCAATGTTTACTGTTTTGGGAAGACTCGCGGCTATATTTAAATGTGGGATTTGAATAGATGATATTGTTGCTCTTATGGTGTGATTATTAGAAAATTGTGAAGAATATGTAGACTTTAGTGTCCAAAAATCTTCGTGCCATATAATCGTTTCCTTTATATTTTTGTAGGGTTTTGTTGCAAATAAATATTTTTTTCGATTCATTTACTTTTTTTTGTTTTATTTTTGGGGTTTTCGCCCATAACTATTGACTTTTGTTACTTGTGTTACTTCTCTTTAGACTTGAACTCTCTTACCCATTTTATTAAAAATTATTTTCTAGTTCATTATTTTTTAATAAAAATAAAAGAAAAATGGCTACAGCGGCAGGCCAATTACTTTTTGATGAATCTGGACAACCTTTTATTCTGATACGTGAACAGGAAAGACAGAAACGATTGACTGGTGTAGAGGCTTTGAAGGTTCTTTAATTTTATTTTTTCTTTAAATTTTCAAAATTTTTTAAGAGTCACATTTTGGCAGCTAAACAAGTCGCAAATACGTTAAAAACTTCTTTAGGTCCTCGTGGGTTGGATAAAATGTTGGTTAGTCCGGACGGGGAGGTAACGATCACAAATGATGGCGCAACTATTATGAAGGTTTTTTGAGTTAAATTAGGGCAAAATTAATTTTTTTTGAAGAATATGGATGTAGAACATCATGTAGCTAAATTAATGGTGGAATTGTCGCAGTCGCAAGATGATGAAATTGGTGATGGAACAACTGGGGTTGTCGGTATTAATTTTTGAGAATTATTAGTAAACTAGGAGAAATATGGTTAAAAATTTGTGATTAATTGATATGTTCCTTGATGGTGTAATGGTTAGTGGTCTAGGATTTTGATGTTAACTGTTGAGGGTTCGAATCCCACTGTTTGTCAAACATTTTTTATTTGCTTCTATTATCCTTTTTAACCAAAATAAAATTAATTTGAACTCTAAAAGATTTTTTTATTCAAAGTATTGGCCGGCGCTTTAATGGAACAGGCTGAATCATTGTTAGATAAAGGCATTCATCAAACCAAGATTGCTGATGGTTTCGAAATGGCTTGTAAAAAGGCTTTGGAAGTGTTGGATTCTATTGCTGAAAAATTTCCAATTGACAATAGAGAGGCATTAATTAGATGTGCTATGACTTCGCTTGGTTCTAAAATGTAAAGTTGAATTTTTTGGATTTTTTAATATGTACGTGGGATGGGAACCCTTCTTGTAACTTTTCGAAAGCTCGACTCGGAACTAGTATTCGGCACGGTTCAGTGCTCCCGATTACTCCTGAATGTACTGGGAGCGTACTGATGATTTTGGCATTTCTGGTACTTGTTCGGTACTTTTCGGTTCTTCCGGAATGAGTAACGAAAAAATGTTGGCCGAACGTTACTCGAAACCTGAATCGACTCACTCAATCCGACTCGACTTTTTCTTCAACCCAATTCATCCCTGATATCTACTCATTCTCCCTTAAAATTTTTTTCAGTGTAAACAAATGTTTATATCAACTAGCTTCAATTGCTGTTGACGCTATTTTAGCTGTTGCTGATTTGGAACAACGCGACGTTAATTTCGAATTGATCAAAATTGTTGGGAAAGAAGGTGGACAACTTGAAGATACTGCTTTAATTAAAGGAGTTGTTATTGACAAAACTATGGTTTTCTTTTTAAATTAATTTTTCTTTATTTTTGAATGAATTTTTAGAGTCATCCTCAAATGCCTCGACGTATGGAAAATGCAAAGATTGCTATTCTTACTTGCCCGTTTGAACCACCAAAGCCTAAAACTAAGGTTTTTAATTTTATTTTGGATAAATTTAGGTAGATCTTTGGAGAAATATTTAAGGTTTTCTTATTCCTTCGATTCTATTTAAAAATAGGTTAACAATAAAAATTTGAGTCAAAAAGTCTAGGAATCTTTAAAAATTTATCTCTTTTGACTGTAGTTAGCGGTCCTGATATCCGGATTCGGTAAAAATATCTGGATTCGATATTCGAAAATTTTCGGTTCGGATATCGGTTCTGGATCAGGATATTTGAAGATCCGAACTATTTTCAATTTTTCAGCATAAATTGGACATTACTTCAACTGAAGATTACAAACAATTGCAAAAATATGAACGGGACACTTTTGAAAAAATGATACAAGATGTTAGATTTTTTTGGGGATTTTTTAAGACAATTTTTTAAAGGTTAAAGCAAGTGGAGCAACTTTAGCTCTTTGTCAATGGGGATTCGATGATGAAGCAAACCATTTACTTTTACATCATAATTTGCCTGCAGTTCGTTGGGTTGGTGGGCCTGAAATTGAGGTTTTTCTTTTAAATTTTTTGGGTAATATTTTGTTTTAGCCCCAATCCTCCCTTTTTCCTTATCTCCCAAAATTAATGGTAAATATAGATAATTTTTGGAGAAAATGAGAGAAGAGGGACACAAGCGACACTACCAAATTTTGTTTAAAAATTTATTTTTTTATTAAAGTTAATTGCTATTGCCACAAATGGACGTATTGTTCCTCGTTTTGCTGAACTTACACCAGAAAAATTGGGTTCCGCTGGACTTGTTCATGAACTGACTTTTGGGACAGATAACGACCAAATGTTGTGTATTGAAAATTGTCCTAATAGACGGGCTGTGACGGTTTCTTGGAAAAAATTTTTTTTGTATAAAAAATTCTGTTTTTAAGGTTTTAATTCGTGGGGGCAACAAAATGGTTTTCTTTATTTTTCTAAAAAAATTTTTTCTCAAAAAATTTTTTAGGTTATTGAGGAAGCTAAACGTTCACTTCATGATGCATTCTGTGTTGTTCGCAATTTAATTCGTGACGATAAAATTGTTTATGGTGGAGGTGCTGCAGAGTTGGCTTGTTCTATTGCTGTTGCACAGGAAGCTGATAAAGTATTTCTTTTTGAAAAATTTTTGTTTTTACTAGGGCATAGGTAATATGTGTCTCGCATTTCTCCTTTGAATTGAGAAAAATTTTCCCCAAATGGGAAAAGTGAAGAAGAAATTTCCAAAACTACAGTCTTCCTTTCGCTTACGTAGCCCTCCTGAAAGTTGAAATTTATATAAGTACTAGGGATTTAAAGGATTATCCGAAATTGGAAACCTGGACTTTTCGACCCGATATCTTGTCTGACAGTGAAATTTCCAAATATATGTACAAAACCTGACCCAGTTTTTATCAACCTATGGCATCCCTGCTCAATTTACGTTATTATTATTTTCTAAAATTTAGGTTGAAGGAATTGAACAATATGCTTATCAAGCATTTGCTGATGCATTAGAAAGTATTCCAGCAGCTTTAGCAGAAAATTCTGGATTGCCACCAATTGAAACTTTAACAGAATTAAAAGCTCGTCAAATTCAAAATGTTTCTGTGTCGTCTGACGAGTCTTTAACTGCTAGCAACACAAAATCGGATGAAAATAATAAATGTTGTTATGAAAAGTTGGCATATTTTTTGGGTGTTGATTGTCTTCAAAAAGGAACTAATGATATGAAATCACAAGGAGTTATAGAAACTTTATTGTCTAAAAGAGAACAACTTTCGTTGGCTACACAGGTTTTTTTATATACCGTAAAAGCTCTAATAGAAGCCTTGTTCCAATAGAAACCCATGCCCTAATAGAAGCCCACTCAATGAGGGGTATTGAAAAATAGAAGCCATGGGCTTCTATTAGAAACAATAAGTTATTTTAGAATTTTGAAATTGAATAGAAAATTGAGAGAGGGGGGATAGGAATGGGAGAACCGTGAATTTTCAAAGAACCGACAACCCTAAAAATGAATAGGAAGGTTGATTTTCGGTTGGTCTCACCAAGGAACCTCCCGAACTTTAAGTCAAGACTTTGTACTGTTTTTGGTACCACTCGATAGAGCATCATTGGTTTACTCTAGACCGATTTACAGCATTGATTTACTATTCTACTACAGTTCAGGAGGATCCCTTGTCAGATATGATAATCTGGTCCTTAAGCTATTAGTTTATGGGAACAGTTTGGGGGTTTTCATGAAGTATGGGTCATTATTTTTTGGAAACTCACAAGACTGGTTAAAAGGGCGGGGATACTAACCAAGAAATAAAAATATACTTTTTCTTAAAGGTTGTCCGAATGATTTTAAAAATTGACGATGTTCGTGTACCTGAAGATGAAGGAGCAATGTATGGAGGAATGGGTGGTGGTTTTCAATGAATATTTTGGAAAAAGAGGTTTTATTAAAAATTAAATTAAGAAAACGAAAATTGTTAAAGCTTTTTTTGAAGGTTTTCCTTTTTTTATTTTTCCTGAATTATTTTTGCATTCTGTTAAAAAAACAAATCTTAAATTAATTTTTTAAATGATTTCAAGTGCTTCACTCTCAATTTTTGTTGCAGGAATAAAAAAATAAAATCTCGTTTAAATAAAAAAAAATTTTTGGCTTCTTAATTGTGTTGATGAACACAAGAAAAATATTTTTTTAATTTAATTAAAAGAAATTTTTTTAAATTTTTTTTCAATCGAATTTTAATTGAATAAGTAGCTCGATATGTCTACTCAAGGACAGGTTTTTTTAAACATTGTTTAAGGAAGACTTTCAAATTTTTAGATAATAACATGTAAAGCAGCTGTTGCTTGGGAGCCTAATAAACCTTTGGTTTTTGAACAAATTGAAGTTTCTCCTCCAAAAGATGGGGAAGTTAGAATTAAGGTTTGTTTAATTTCTAAAAATTTGTGGGTTATTTGACAAGGGACACTTGTAAATTATACTGAATTTTTTTAAATGAACCTAATTTTAGCATTTTTCTTGGTTATTTATTTGGTAAAAGTTTAGGAGTGTTCTTGGTAGCACTTCTTTAAATTTTTTGTCATTACTGGGTGTCGGTTTCACTAAAGTTTTCGGTTACCTAGCTGTCGTGTCCGCACTTGTGAAAGAATATGTATAAAAAATAACCCGTCATTGGGTTGGATTTTTTTGTTTTCCTTTTGCTTTATGTTTCTATTCCATCTCCCATTAACCAAAAAACTTTATGTTTTCTATTGATTGAGTAATTTTGGTGAACCCGAGAATCCTAATCATTACTAACTTTTTTTCAAAATTTAAAATGCTTTTAAGATTTTTAATTATTTTTTATTTTAGATTCTCTACACTGCTCTTTGTCATACTGACCTTTATGTAAAATTTTTTTTCAAAAAATTTATCCAGTCTAATTAAAATAATTTTTAAAAGACACTATCAGGCAAAGACCCAGAAGGCACATTTCCTGTAATATTTGGACATGAAGCCGTTGGACAAGTTGAATCTATTGGAAATGGAGTTGAGAGTGTTGCTATAGGTTTTTTTAAGTTTTTTATCTTTTATAAAAATTTTTTTAGGAGATTATGTAATTCCTTGTTTTGTGCCTCAATGTAGAGAATGTGAATTTTGCAAAAATCCAAAAACTAATATGTGCCAGAAAATAAGGTTTAAAATTTAATTTTTTTGGGTTTTTTGGGAGGATTTACTAAAAGGGTGGATGTTCTTGCGGGCAATTTTTGAGGAAAAAATTTTTTTGGGCTCGAAAAAATTTTTTTCGGACTCGAAAAAATTTTTTTATGGATTTGTGTATTTTTCCTTCTAAAATTTCATTTTTACGATTAACTTTTCTAAGAATTCAATTTATTTTAAAAAAATATGTAGAAATCCCCCAATACTTATTTATTTTAAACAAGTATTCTGATCTCTATAATTTACTCTCTTTATGAAAATTTTAACTTCTTCAAATTAATTTCTTTTTTAACAAACATCCTCATATTCATCATAAGGTTCATCGTTCAGATAACGAAGATAATCTTCCTCATCTGAATCTGTCTGATTTATGGAATTAATTTTAGTTGGCTCTTCCACCACAGTTTGATTTTGCTTTTCTATATGAGTTTCTGTTCCGCCTTTAGTAAATTCTTCCTTCTCCTGATTTAAAAGACTTCCTTCTTCCAATTGAATGCTCTCTTCGAAAACTATAGTTGGCTCTTCCATTACAGTTTGACCTTTATTTCTAAAATCTGCATTCTGTGTATTAACAAAAAAAGTTCTTTCATTATTATCAGAATGAATATTCCCTACTTTTGGCTCGACATTTTTTAAGTTTTCTTTTTTATTTTTTAATTTTTCTCGGTATTTTCTCATATATTCTCTCCTCTTTTCTTTATTATCTTGGTAATAATTTCGGTCGTATTCTCGCTTTTTCTCCTTATTTTTTGCTTGATATTTTCGGTTAACTTCTCGTCTCTTTTCCTTATTATTTTCACTTTTATTAAACTTTTCTTCTTGATGTTTACCTTTTGTTATGACCTTTTTTGTAATTTTAGCTTTTGGTTTTAGCACTTGAATTCGAGGATTAACCGATGATTCAGCCCCATCGTTACCCTTTGAGGATTAACCGTTAATTCAGCCCCATCGTTACCCTTTGAGGTTTCCCCAACTCTACTTAGCACATTTTTCTCCTTCTTATTTTTAACAGAATTAATTTTACTCCAAAATATCGCATTGACGATTAAAATTATTAGAATACTATCAAGTTTCATCATAAATTAATTTAAAAAAATTTATTTAAAATAAAATTTTATTTACCTTAAAATGATGATAAATTTTAATTTATTTTGAATTTAAATAAGCAATATAGATGATGAAAAAACACATTGGGAAAATTATTTTAAATTTCATAATAAGAATAAAAATATAAAGGGCATGTCTAGGTTAAAAAAGGAAAGTGCATTGCGAAAGGTTAAAAAAAGAAATTTCGAACCGTTTACTATTTCATGCCCTTTTTTCCATTTAGTTTCGAAACAAAAAATAGACAAAATTCCCGACTTAACGAAACAAAAAATGCACTACTAATAACCGGAATTTAGGTGAATAATAGTTAATTTTCTGATGATTTTTGTTTTATGAATAACTTAAAATTTTCAAAATTTTCGCCTGCGGCGCTGAAAAAGGAATAAATCTGTCATGGTTGTTACGCAAGAGCAAGCCAGCCGCCTAACTTACATTGTCCTAAGTTTTATTCTTGTGTTCTAAAATTTTTAAAATTTTTGTTTAAAAAGGCGTAAGGCCCATCCCTGTTATGTACCCATTTTCACTAAAAAAATGAATAATAAAAAAAAATTTCAGATTGCAACAAGGACGTGGTTTAATGCCTGATGGAACTAGTAGATTTAGTTGTAAAGGCAAAACTATATAGTTGGGAATTTTTTTTTGAATTTTTTAATTAATTTTATTTTTAAAGTCATTTTATGGGTGTTAGCAGTTTTAGTGAATATACAGTTTGTGCTGAAATTTCTGTTTGTAAGGTATTATATTTTAAAAACAGAATTTTTATTTAAATCAGAATTTTTTTGTGTTTTTCTTTATATCTTTTAAAACCAGAAATTAATCAGAAATAATTGTAAAAATACAAGCACAAAAATTCTGATTTTAATATATTCTCTAAAATCAGAATTTTGTATTTTCTTGTGTTTTTTCTTAAGTCAGAAATTAAAAAATGTGTTTTTTACATGTTTACTTAAATTCTGAAATTAATTCTGATTTTAGAAAATTCTGATTTCTCTAAATAATATGGAAAATACAAGAAATTCTGATTTTTTAAATCAGAATTTCCAATTAATATTAATTCTGATAATAATTAATTCTGATTGTGAATTATATTTTCCGGAAACTAATATTGTAGAGTTATTTTTCCGGAAATTTTAGTTTTAGAGTTATATTCTATTTTTATTCTTAGAAAATCAAAAAAATTAATTTCAGAATTTATATTAAATAAAAACACATTTAAATATATTTTTAAAAATAAATCAGAATTTTTTTTCAAATAAAAGATACCAAAAACCTCACCAATCGACAAACTTTCCCCGCTTGGTTGTGGTGTCTCTACAGGTTATGGAGCTGTTTTAAATACTTGTAAAATTGAAACAAACTCTACTGTTGCTGTATGGGGATTAGGAACTGTTGGATTAGCTGTTATTATGGGAGCTAAAGAAATTGGGGCAAAAAGAATTTTGGCTATTGATATTTGTGAAGGAAAATTTGAAAAGGGTAGAGAATTATTTTTTAATTATTAAACCTTTTCCGGAAAATTAAAAATTTCCGGAAATTAGTATATTCCTTGATTGTTTTTCCGGAACATTTATGTTCCGGAGTTATACTTTTCGGTTACCAATATTATAGAGCTATTCCGGAAAGTTAATATTCAGAATTACATTATTTCCGGAAACTAATAGTACAAAGCTTTTTTTTCTAGAACTTGTCTATTTTCCTGAGTTATATATATTTTCCGGAAACTTATATTTAAGAATATGTATATTCTTTAAAAAACATATACAGTTTCTGATTGAAAAGAATTATTGTATCTTGTAAGAAGTTAAAATTGTATCGTTTAAATAGCTCTTTAAATCAGTATTTGGTTTTATTTTATAAGTGAGAGTAATTTGCTATAATAAACTTGGAATTTTCTAGAAAACAATTTAAAAACATTTTTTTATTAGCTAAAAAATTTGGAGCTACTGATTGTTTAAATCCTCGTACTTTGCCAGAAGGACAATCTATTCAATCCTATTTAATCGAAAATTTTGATGGTGGTTTTGATTATACTTTTGGTAATTTTTTTTTAATAAATTTCTTGATTTTAATATTTTTTAATTTAAAATATAGAATGTTGTGGTAATGTGGAGACAATGGTAAAATAAAAAAAAAGATTTTTTTAATTTATTTTTTCGGTAAAAAAATTTTTCCGAATTTTTTTTGACGTGTCTAAACTTGAAAAAGTTTTCTTAAATCAAAAAAATTATTTTTTGTTTAAATCCTCGTACTTTGCCAGAAGGACAATCTATTCAATCCTATTTAATCGAAAAATTATTTTTTTATAAAAAAAGTAAAAAAATTTCATCTTTAAAGAGACAAGCATTAGAATCAGCACATAAAGGTTGGGGTGTTTCTTGTGTAGTTGGGGTAGCTGGTGCTGGTGAAGAAATTCGCACTCGACCATTTCAAGTTTTTATTTCAATATTTTTTATTTAATTTAATTTTTTTAAATTTGTAGTTAATTACTGGACGTGTTTGGAAAGGAACTTCTTTTGGGGGTAAATTTTGATAAAATAATTTTTGATTAAAAAATTTTTTTATGAAAAATTTTTTTCATGTCTAAAAGCAATTTTCCGAAAGTTTATACATTTTTGCAAAATTATAATAGTTTTCGGGAAATTAATATCGCAAAGTTATTTTTCCGGAACCTGTATATTTTTCAGAGTTATATAATTTCCGAAAGGCATATATAAATAAAAAAAATATAAAAATCAATTCTTCTAAAAAATTTTTTTAAATTTAATTTTAAAATTAAAAAAAAATTAAAAAAGGTTGGAATAGCCGCGATGATATACCTCTTCTAGTTCAAAAATGTCTTGATGGAAAAATTAAATTGGATGATGTAAATTTAAATTTTTAAATTTTATTTTAATTCTTTTAAAAAAATTTTTTTTTTAGTTTATTACTCATCGCTTTCCTTTTGACAAAATTAATGATGCTTTTGATTGTATGCATTCTGCTACTGAATGGTAAATTTTAAGGAAAAATTTTTGAACAAATTTTCTAAAAATTATTTTTCTAGTCTACGATGTGTTATTTCCATTGGGGAGTAAGAAAAAAAATTTTTTTTTGAAAAGAAAATTCAGATATAGGCACGACAAAAAATATATTTTTTCTAATTTATATACTTTTTCAGTTTTAAATTACCAAAATTTTATAAAATTATTTATACAATATTTTTCGAACCATCGGGAAACCAAGCCAGAAATTTAAAATAAAAACTTAAGTAGGAAAATATAGAAAAAAAGCTTCTTAGAATAACTATGAAAAGTAAACTTTCCGGAAATGTATTTAATTTTAAAAATAGGAATTCCGGAAAATATTCGTTCCTCTTTTCTTTATTATTTTGGTAATACTTTCGGGCACGTTCTTTCTTCCTTTCCTTATTTTTTGCTCTATATTTTCGATCAGCTTCTCGCCTCTTTTCCTTATTATTTTGGCGATATCTTCTATCATATTCCTTTCTATTCAACTTTTTTTCTTCTTTTTCATCTTTAGTTGGGCCATTTTTTGTAATTTTAGGTTTTGGATTTAACATTTTAATTTGAGCATTAACCGATAATTCAGCCCCATCGTTATCCTTGGAGGTTCCCCCAACTCTACTCATCTCATTTTTATCTTTATTATTTTTAACAGAATTAATTTTACTCCAGAAAATCGCATTGACTATTAAAATTATTAATATTCTATCAAGTCTCATTATAAATTAATTTAAAAAAATTTATTTAAAATAAAATTTTATTTACCTTAAAATGATAAATTTTAATTTATTTTGAATTTAAATAAGCAATATAAATGATGAAAAAACACATTGGGAAAATTATTTTAAATTTCATAATAAAAATATAAATATAAAGGGCATGTCTAGGTTAAAAAAGGAAAGTGCATTGCGAAAGGTTAAAAAAAGAAATTTCGAACCGTTTACTATTTCATGCCCTTTTTTCCATTTAGTTTCGAAACAAAAAATAGACAAAATTCCCGACTTAACGAAACAAAAAATGCACTACTAATAACCGGAATTTAGGTGAATAATAGTTAATTTTCTGATGATTTTTGTTTTATGAATAACTTAAAATGATCCAAATTTTCGCCTGCGGCGCTAAAAAGGAAGAAATCTGTCATGGTTGTTACGCAAGAGCAAGCCAGCCGCCTAACTTACATTGTCCTAAATTTTATTCTTGTGTTCTAAAATTCTTAAAAAATTTTGTTTAAAAAGGTGTAAGACCCATCCCTGTTATGTACCCATTTTCACTAAAAAAATGAATAATAAAAAAAAATTTCAGATTGCAACAAGGACGTGGTTTAATGCCTGATGGAACTAGTAGATTTAGTTGTAAAGGCAAATCTATATAGTTTGGAATTTTTTTTATTATTTAATTAATTTTTTATTTTTAAAGTCATTTTATGGGTGTTAGCAGTTTTAGTGAATATACAGTGTGTGCTGAAATTTCTGTTTGTAAGGTATTTTATAAAACAGAATTTTTATGTTAAATTAAAATTTTCTTTTAAATCAGAATTTTTTGTGTTTTTCTCTTGTATTTTTTTAAATCAGAAAATAATCAGAAATAATTGTAAAAATATTAGCACAAATATTTCTGATTTTCATATATTTTCTAAAATCAGAATTTTGTATTTTCTTGTGTTTTTCTTATGTCAGAAATTTAAAAAATGTGTTTTTTCATGTTTAATTAAATTCTGAAATTAATTCTGATTTTAGAAAATTCTGTTTTCTCTAAATAATATAAGAAAATACAGGAAATTCTGATTTTTAAAATCAGAATTTCTAATTATTTTAAAACCAGAATTTCAAATTAATATTAATTCTGATAATAATTAATTCTATTTGTGAGTTATACTTTCCGGAAACTAATATTTTAGAGTTATTTTTCCGGATTTTGTATTTCCATAGTTAATATTCTTTTTTCTTATTAGAAAATCGAAAAAAATAATTTCAGAATTTATAAACGCGTTTAAAAATATTTTAAAAAATAAATCAGAATTTTTTTTCAAAAAAAGATACCAAAAACCTCACCAATCGACAAACTTTCCCCCCTTGGTTGTGGTGTCTCTACAGGTTATGGAGCTGTTTTAAATACTTGTAAAGTTGAAACAAACTCTACTGTTGCTGTATGGGGATTGGGAACTGTTGGATTAGCTGTTATTATGGGCGCTAAAGAAATTGGGGCAAAAAGAATTTTGGCTATTGATATTTGTGAAGGAAAATTTGAAAAGGGTATTTTTTAATTAATATACTTTTTCCGGTTAATTAAAATTTTTCTGGAAGCTAGTATTTTAAAGTTATTTTTTTCTCGAATTTAGTATTTTTTAGAGATGTATACTTTCCTGAAACATTTAAAAATATATAGTATTTTCAACTTAACTAGAATAATTTTCCGGAACTTTTATTTCTAGAGTTATACTATTTTCCGAAAAAAACTTTATTATACAGAACTATTCTCCAGAATTTTTTATATTCAGAATTATAGTGTTTCCGGAAACTCATATTGCTGAGCTATTTTTCCGGAACTTTTATTTCTCGAGTTAAACATCTTTATTATATTCTTTCAAAAAAAATTTTTTAATCTCACTATAAGATACAGTCTCGGGTTGAAAAAAATTCTTATAATTAGGGATTTACTGTTTTAAAAATCCTAAAATTTTTAGAAATTTAAAAACATTTTTCTAAATTTTAGCTAAAAAATTTGGCGCTACTGATTGTTTAAATCCTCGTACTTTACCAGAAGGTCAATCTATTCAATCCTATTTAATTGAAAATTTTGATGGTGGTTTTGATTATACTTTTGGTAATTTTTTAAAATAAATTTTTTGATTTTAATATTTTTTAAATTTAATATAGAATGTTGTGGAAATGTGGAGACAATGGTAAATAAAAAAAAAGATTTTTTTAATTTATTTTTTCGGTAAAAAAAATTTTTCCGAATTTTTTTTGACGTGTCTAAACTTGAAAAAGTTTTTTTTAATTAAAAATTAAAAAAAATTTTTTTAATAAAAAAAATTTCATCTTTAAAGAGACAAGCATTAGAATCAGCACATAAAGGTTGGGGTTTTCTTGTGTAGTTGGGGTAGCTGGTGCTGGTGAAGAAATTCGCACTCGACCATTTCAAGTTTTTATTTCAATATTTTTTATTTAATTTAATTTTTTTAAATTTGTAGTTAATTACTGGACGTGTTTGGAAAGGAACTTCTTTTGGGGGTAAATTTTGATAAAATAATTTTTGATTAAAAAATTTTTTTATGAAAAATTTTTTTCATGTCTAAAAGCAATTTTCCGAAAGTTTATACATTTTTGCAAAATTATAATAGTTTTCGGGAAATTAATATCGCAAAGTTATTTTTCCGGAACCTGTATATTTTTCAGAGTTATATAATTTCCGAAAGGCATATATAAATAAAAAAAATATAAAAATCAATTCTTCTAAAAAATTTTTTTTTAAATTTAATTTTAAAATTAAAAAAAAATTAAAAAAGGTTGGAATAGCCGCGATGATATACCTCTTCTAGTTCAAAAATGTCTTGATGGAAAAATTAAATTGGATGATGTAAATTTAAATTTTTAAATTTTATTTTAATTCTTTTAAAAAAATTTTTTTTTTAGTTTATTACTCATCGCTTTCCTTTTGACAAAATTAATGATGCTTTTGATTGTATGCATTCTGCTACTGAATGGTAAATTTTAAGGAAAAATTTTTGAACAAATTTTCTAAAAATTATTTTTCTAGTCTACGATGTGTTATTTCCATTGGGGAGTAAGAAAAAAAATTTTTTTTTGAAAAGAAAATTCAGATATAGGCACGACAAAAAATATATTTTTTCTAATTTATATACTTTTTCAGTTTTAAATTACCAAAATTTTATAAAATTATTTATACAATATTTTTCGAACCATCGGGAAACCAAGCCAGAAATTTAAAATAAAAACTTAAGTAGGAAAATATAGAAAAAAAGCTTCTTAGAATAACTATGAAAAGTAAACTTTCCGGAAATGTATTTAATTTTAAAAATAGGAATTCCGGAAAATATTCGTTCCTCTTTTCTTTATTATTTTGGTAATACTTTCGGGCACGTTCTTTCTTCCTTTCCTTATTTTTTGCTCTATATTTTCGATCAGCTTCTCGCCTCTTTTCCTTATTATTTTGGCGATATCTTCTATCATATTCCTTTCTATTCAACTTTTTTTCTTCTTTTTCATCTTTAGTTGGGCCATTTTTTGTAATTTTAGGTTTTGGATTTAACATTTTAATTTGAGCATTAACCGATAATTCAGCCCCATCGTTATCCTTGGAGGTTCCCCCAACTCTACTCATCTCATTTTTATCTTTATTATTTTTAACAGAATTAATTTTACTCCAGAAAATCGCATTGACTATTAAAATTATTAATATTCTATCAAGTCTCATTATAAATTAATTTAAAAAAATTTATTTAAAATAAAATTTTATTTACCTTAAAATGATAAATTTTAATTTATTTTGAATTTAAATAAGCAATATAAATGATGAAAAAAAACACATTGGGAAAATTATTTTAAATTTCATAATAAAAATATAAATATAAAGGGCATGTCTAGGTTAAAAAAGGAAAGTGCATTGCGAAAGGTTAAAAAAAGAAATTTCGAACCGTTTACTATTTCATGCCCTTTTTTCCATTTAGTTTCGAAACAAAAAATAGACAAAATTCCCGACTTAACGAAACAAAAAATGCACTACTAATAACCGGAATTTAGGTGAATAATAGTTAATTTTCTGATGATTTTTGTTTTATGAATAACTTAAAATGATCCAAATTTTCGCCTGCGGCGCTAAAAAGGAAGAAATCTGTCATGGTTGTTACGCAAGAGCAAGCCAGCCGCCTAACTTACATTGTCCTAAATTTTATTCTTGTGTTCTAAAATTCTTAAAAAATTTTGTTTAAAAAGGTGTAAGACCCATCCCTGTTATGTACCCATTTTCACTAAAAAAATGAATAATAAAAAAAAATTTCAGATTGCAACAAGGACGTGGTTTAATGCCTGATGGAACTAGTAGATTTAGTTGTAAAGGCAAATCCATATAGTTTGGAATTTTTTTTATTATTTAATTAATTTTTTATTTTTAAAGTCATTTTATGGGTGTTAGCAGTTTTAGTGAATATACAGTGTGTGCTGAAATTTCTGTTTGTAAGGTATTTTATAAAACAGAATTTTTATGTTAAATTAAAATTTTCTTTTAAATCAGAATTTTTTGTGTTTTTCTCTTGTATTTTTTTAAATCAGAAAATAATCAGAAATAATTGTAAAAATATTAGCACAAATAATTCTGATTTTCATATATTTTCTAAAATCAGAATTTTGTATTTTCTTGTGTTTTTCTTATGTCAGAAATTTAAAAAATGTGTTTTTTCATGTTTAATTAAATTCTGAAATTAATTCTGATTTTAGAAAATTCTGTTTTCTCTAAATAATATAAGAAAATACAGGAAATTCTGATTTTTAAAATCAGAATTTCTAATTATTTTAAAACCAGAATTTCAAATTAATATTAATTCTGATAATAATTAATTCTATTTGTGAGTTATACTTTCCGGAAACTAATATTTTAGAGTTATTTTTCCGGATTTTGTATTTCCATAGTTAATATTCTTTTTTCTTATTAGAAAATCGAAAAAAATAATTTCAGAATTTATAAACGCGTTTAAAAATATTTTAAAAAATAAATCAGAATTTTTTTTCAAAAAAAGATACCAAAAACCTCACCAATCGACAAACTTTCCCCCCTTGGTTGTGGTGTCTCTACAGGTTATGGAGCTGTTTTAAATACTTGTAAAGTTGAAACAAACTCTACTGTTGCTGTATGGGGATTGGGAACTGTTGGATTAGCTGTTATTATGGGCGCTAAAGAAATTGGGGCAAAAAGAATTTTGGCTATTGATATTTGTGAAGGAAAATTTGAAAAGGGTATTTTTTAATTAATATACTTTTTCCGGTTAATTAAAATTTTTCTGGAAGCTAGTATTTTAAAGTTATTTTTTTCTCGAATTTAGTATTTTTTAGAGATGTATACTTTCCTGAAACATTTAAAAATATATAGTATTTTCAACTTAACTAGAATAATTTTCCGGAACTTTTATTTCTAGAGTTATACTATTTTCCGAAAAAAACTTTATTATACAGAACTATTCTCCAGAATTTTTTATATTCAGAATTATAGTGTTTCCGGAAACTCATATTGCTGAGCTATTTTTCCGGAACTTTTATTTCTCGAGTTAAACATCTTTATTATATTCTTTCAAAAAAAATTTTTTTAATCTCACTATAAGATACAGTCTCGGGTTGAAAAAAATTCTTATAATTAGGGATTTACTGTTTTAAAAATCCTAAAATTTTTAGAAATTTAAAAACATTTTTCTAAATTTTAGCTAAAAAATTTGGCGCTACTGATTGTTTAAATCCTCGTACTTTACCAGAAGGTCAATCTATTCAATCCTATTTAATTGAAAATTTTGATGGTGGTTTTGATTATACTTTTGGTAATTTTTTAAAATAAATTTTTTGATTTTAATATTTTTTAAATTTAATATAGAATGTTGTGGAAATGTGGAGACAATGGTAAATAAAAAAAAAGATTTTTTTAATTTATTTTTTCGGTAAAAAAAATTTTTCCGAATTTTTTTTGACGTGTCTAAACTTGAAAAAGTTTTTTTTAATTAAAAATTAAAAAAAATTTTTTTAATAAAAAAAATTTTAATTTTAAAGAGACAAGCATTAGAATCAGCACATAAAGGTTGGGGTGTTTCTTGTGTAGTTGGGGTAGCTGGTGCTGGTGAAGAAATTCGCACTCGACCATTTCAAGTTTTTATTTCAATATTTTTTATTTAATTTAATTTTTTTTTAATTTGTAGTTAATTACCGGACGTGTTTGGAAAGGAACTTCTTTTGGGGGTAAATTTTGATAAAATAATTTTTGATTAAAAAATTTTTTTATGAAAAATTTTTTTCCATGTCTAAAAACGATTTTCCGAAAGTTTGTACATTTTTGCAAAATTATAATAGTTTTTCCGGAACCTGTATATTTTTCAGAGTTATATAATTTCCGAAAGGCATATATAAATAAAAAAAATATAAAAATCAATTCTTCTAAAAAATTTTTTTAAATTTAATTTTAAAATTTAAAATAAAAGGTTGGAATAGCCGCGATGATATACCTCTACTTGTTCAAAAATGTCTTGATGGAAAAATTAAATTGGATGATGTAAATTTAATTTTTTTAAATTTTATTTTAATTCTTTTAAAAAAAAATTTTTTTTAGTTTATTACTCATCGCTTTCCTTTTGACAAAATTAATGATGCTTTTGATTGTATGCATTCTGCTACTGAATGGTAAAATTTGAAAAAATTTTCTTGAAAAATTTTTTAAAAATTTTTTTTCTAGTCTACGATGTGTTATTTCCATTGGGGAGTAAGAAAAATTTTAATTTTTTGAAAAGAAAATTCAGATACACTTATAGGCACGCAAAAAATATATTTTTTCTAATTTATATACATACTTTTTCAGTTTTAAATTACCAAAATTTTATAAAATTATTTATACAATATTTTTCAAACCATCGGGAAACCAAGCCATAATTTTAAAATAATAAAAACTTAAGTAGGAGAATGTAGAAAAAAGCTTAAAATAACTATGAAAAATAAACTTTCAGGAAATGTGTATTTAATTTTAAAAATAGAAATTCCGGAAAATATACTAATAATATAAACTTTCCGGAAATTATATAACTCTGAAAAATACGAGTTTCCGGAGAAATAACTATAAAATATATTAGTTTCCGGAAAGTATCTCTGAGAAATTCCGGAAAATATAACTAATAATATAGACTTTCCGGAAAGTTTAGCTCTTTGAATAGTCTTCCGGAAATTATATAACTATGAAAAATACGTATATATTAGTTTCCGGAAAGTATCTCTGAGAATATAAAAGTTTCCGGAAAATTATTTTTATATTTTGTGTTTTCCGGAAAATACAAAATTTTATTTAACTAATGACTAGAAATATGGGGAATATAATTATTTAAGTACTAAGTATTAGAAAGACAATTTAAAAAGTAGATTTAAAATTAGAGATTGATTTAAAAAATTATTTTGTTTTTAATTAATGAGGAGATTATTAATTAATTTTAAATTATCGACGACCGTTGTTTCCAGTAGTTGCTATACCCCCATCTGTACCAGTTACTGGATAACATAAATTGCCTGCTCCACATTGGAAGCCTGTTGGGCATTCCTTTGAGAGAAAATTTTTTTGGTTTAGCCTTTAAAGAAATTTTCTCATTACCCCATTTGGACCGCAGGGACCCAATACAGAGCCTGAGCCTAGAGAGCAACAGAAATTGTTTGTATTGCAAGCATATCCAGGTGGGCATAAATTGTTTACACAAGGACCTTAAAATTTTTTAAAAAATTTTTTAAGGATTTTCCGAAGAGACCTGGTGATGTTCCTGAAGGACATCGACAACAGAAATTCCGAGAATTGCAAAAATAGCCTTGCCCACACAACCCATTGAGACATGCTGCTACTGCTGGGTCACCATCACAGGCAGCTTTAAGAAAAAATTTTTTTGCTTCAAGTTTTAAAGAGAATTTGCTTCAGTTTCATGTTTCAGGAATGGAATTCCATAAATAATTTTGCTTCAAGATGATTTTACCTCAATTTTATACCCTTAAAAATACAAGACTTACTACTCAGACTAGTTGTTTGTGCTGGCTGTGCAGGGCAACAACACCCTAAAACACAAACAGTAGCAAGTTGATAGCGTTGGCATTGTTGGGAACTTACACCTTTGTAAATAATTAATATTTAAATTCTTAAAAAATTTACAAGGAGAAAAACATCCATTTGGACATCCCCATTGCCTTTTTGAACGCCCCATTGTTGAAATTAATGAATTTGAAGCAATTTCTGGGGTATCTGGATGGTCTGGGTCGTCCTGAGTTTTAACCAAATGATTGGCAATAATTGCTGTACAAATTCCAAATAGTAGCAACAACAAATTTCTTTTTGATAATAAAAAGAGAGGTAACAGTCTGAGCATTGTAATTGTTGGTTGCATTTTTTAGGAGGCTACATGTAAAATTTTCTTATTTGAAAGCAAGTTTAAGTTTTTTAGAAAAGAATTTTGTTTTTGAGTTACCAGTCGAATTTCTTTTCTAGATACCTCTCGATTTTTTTTATTTTTTTTTAATTTTGGCTAGCCATTGAGGGAGGCATCTCTTTAATCAATACCCTCAACTTTAAGGTATCCTTGGTTATAAAATAATCAAAAAAATTTTTCAACCTTCATCTAAGAGAGAGAGAGGTTCGACTGAATGTATTAGCAACATTTATAAGTTAGCGTAATAATTTTCTTAATTTTTGAGTTTAAGAAAAGCTTCAAGTTCTTGACTAGCTTTATGTTGCTAATAAATTAATTTCAATAAATTTTTTCAATAGGTCATTGATTAGCAGCACTACGAAAAAATTTTACAAAAAAATACTAGTACAATGTTTCAAACAACGCCTATTTAAAAAAACTTAAAAGATGAAGCAAAAATGTATAAAAGAAAAGAACGACTGACCGCTCCTTCAAGTTTTTTCTTGTCTTTCTACTCAATCTTGATCACAAAATTCATTTGCTTCTGGCCGGAGAGATTTCGCGCGCTTTGATGTTTAAAAATAAAAACAAGTGTGTAGAGGAAGGGGAAATCAATTTTCAATTGAAGCGAGTTTTGAAGAAATAAAAAAATGTAATGGGGGATGGACATTATAAAAAAATTATTTTTCTTTTCTTTTCAGCTTTCATTGGAGGGAAGGAATGCTTGGCCAGTCATCTTTTGTGTTAGCTTTTTTGTTGCATTCGCACTACTAGTAGCCATTTTATTTTTAATTCATGATGACCAGTCTGTTGGTGAATAAAAGAAGAAAAACAAGTGAGAAGCTAACAAAATATAAAATACCTATATAAAATTTAATAAAGTAGAGTGCTACAAAAATAATAATATACGTACAGAAATTGATTGGTAATTGAAGGGCCACAACAAAAATTGGACATTAGGTCCCTTGGACGAAACCGGGCTTTGAAATTGATAAATTTATTTTTGTTGTCTTGATTGGTTTTAAAAAACTGATTACCGCTGTAAAAATAAACGATATTGGCATAATGTAATATTTAAATTAAATGACACTTTATCCTAATTAAAATAAAGGGACATTTGATACTGTATAATAAACTTAAAAAATCAATAAATCGATTTATTGATTTTTTATCGATTTTTTGAAAATTAAAAATTAAAAAAAATAAATTATCGATTTTATCGATTGATATCGATTTATTGATTTTTTATCGATTTTTTGAAAATTAAAAATTAAAAAAAATAAATTATCGATTTTATCGATTGATATCGATTTATTGATTTTTTATCGATTTTTTGAAAATTAAAAATTTTTAAAAAATAAATTATCGATTTTATCGATTGATATCGATTTATTGATTTTTTATCGATTTTTTGAAAATTAAAAATTTTAAAAAATAAATTATCGATTTTATCGATTGATATCGATTTATTGATTTTTTATCGATTTTTTGAAAATTAAAAATTTAAAAAAATAAATTATCGATTTTATCGATTGATATCGATTTATTGATTTTTTATCGATTTTTTGAAAATTAAAAATTTTAAAAAATAAATTATCGATTTTATCGATTGATATCGATTTATTGATTTTTTATCGATTTTTTGAAAATTAAAAATTTAAAAAAATAAATTATCGATTTTATCGATTGATATCGATTTATTGATTTTTTATCGATTTTTTGAAAATTTAAAATTTTTAAAAAATAAATTATCGATTTTATCGATTGATATCGATTTATTGATTTTTTATCGATTTTTTGAAAATTAAAAATTTAAAAAAATAAATTATCGATTTTATCGATTGATATCGATTTATTGATTTTTTATCGATTTTTTGAAAATTAAAAATTTAAAAAAATAAATTATCGATTGATATCGATTTATTGATTTTTTATCGATTTTTTGAAAATTAAAAATTTAAAAAAATAAATTATCGATTTTATCGATTGATATCGATTTATTGATTTTTTATCGATTTTTTGAAAATTAAAAATTTTTAAAAAATAAATTATCGATTTTATCGATTGATATCGATTTATTGATTTTTTATCGATTTTTTTAAAATTAAAATTTTTAAAAAATAAATTATCGATTGATATCGATTTATTGATTTTTTATCGATTTTTTGAAAATCGATAAAAAATCCAATCCATTTCAATAAAATTTTATTTATAAGGCTGTCAGCAGCATATATAATCAAATATATCACAGTAAATAACTATTAAAAATCTCTTCAAAAATCACTTTTCAAAAAATAATAAATTAATTAGGCTATTTAAAAAAATTTTTTTATTTTTTAATTTGTTGTAGCACATCATTAATTGAGTCATCAGGAAATGATTGGCAATGGGGTAGAGCACGTATATTTTCTACATAATAAGCAAAATCTTGTCCAGCCATACTGTGTTAAAAATAAAGGGAGAATTTTCTTTTAAAATTTAAACGAGGGAACTTTGTTTCAAGTATAAAAACTTTGCTTCAGGTTTATAACCCCGTCTCCCAAAACCCCGACTATTTTTTTTTGCAAAAACCCCGACCTGAACCCCGAAGACTCTAAAAACCCCCGATCCCGGCCCCCGAAGGCTCGGGGTACTACCCTAATTTAAAAACACAAAAAAATCTAGTACCCATAAGCAATAGAATCGTGTGGAGTAACCCCTCTAGAATGCACATTTTGTTTAAAATAAAGTTTCAAATTTTCGTGTATTAAATGAAGCATTTTGGTAGTTAATTCTGGCGGCATTATAGAAGAATAACTGCTGTAAAATTTACCAATCTGCATAACTATTTGTTGAAATTGTGGTGTTGGTGATTTGCCTTCCGGTTTCCACTAAAAATATATTTATAATTGATTTATTAATTGACATTTAATAAATGAACTTGCTTCAAGTTTGCAAACTTTGTTTCAAGTTTATAAACTTTGTTTCAAGTTTGCAAACTTTGTTTGAAGTTTGTAAACATTGCTTCAAGTTTGCAATCTTGCTTCGTTTGCAAGATTTGTTTTAAGTTTGTAAACATTGCTTCAAGTTTGTAAATTTGATGTTTATTCAAACCCCCACAAAATAATTTCAAGTTAAAGCCTTGAATTTTATACAAACTTGAAACAAGTTCAACTAAAAACTATACCTCTTCTAATGCAACAAGCAATTCCCTATCCATCATTCCTAGCAATTTGTCCTTAATTTCACCAATATGATCAGCATAGTCTCTCGCAGTCGAATCAAAGTGTCTTAGCGATGTTTGTCGTTCAACAGGTAAATGTTCCAAAAAAGATTGTTTTAATGCAGGGATAAATATTGAAATTAATTGAAGTGAACGTGAAGCTAATGCTTAAAAATAATTAATTGCAATTTTGCTTCAAGTTTTGTAAGCTTGAAGCACAAATTGTTTCAAGTTTGCAAAACTTGAAACACGTTTGCAAAACTTGTTTCAAGTTTTGTAAACTTTGCTTCAGGTTTACAAACTTGCTTCAAGTTTTGTAAACTCTGTTTCAAGTTTGTAATTTTGTTTCAAATTTACAAAACTTGCTTCAAGTTTTGTAAAAATTAATCAATTCTAAAACAAATTACCCAGATGTTTAACATTAATCGACTTTAATCCAACCATTTGACGTGCACCAGCCCCCAAAATAAGTTGACAAGTACGGCTATTAAAAAGTTTGAGACATTGAACTACATCCATACTTAATTCCATGCCAGCAGTAGGAAATAAACGAAGAAGATCGCTATAGCTAGCTAATATATTTATTAGCAACAAGGCGCTTCTGAAAAATATATTTTTGTAAAGGGTTGAAACAAAAATTTGAAGCAAAAAAATTTTTTCTGAAGCAACAAAATTTTTTGTAATGTTGAAGCAAATTTTTTTCTGAAACTATTTTTTGCTTCAACTTTTAAAAAAATCTTCATATTACTTCAGAAAATAATTTTTTGCAAACTTGAAGCAAAACTTACCCAATAACAATGAACTCTTCATCTTTTAGTTTTAACATTTCTTTTGATTCTTCATCTTCATTATTATTTATCGTTTCATTATTCGTAGCAGTTGTAAGTACTTCGTCATGAACATAACAATCAACAATTCGTTGAATATTAGAATCTATATGAGCTGGTTTCCATGGTTCTGCATCAATTGTTGAACTAAAATTAATTAAAGTTTTATTTAAATATATTCATTCGAGTTTGTAAACTTAAAGTTTATAACCTTAAGTTTTTTATACAAAAATAAAGGTTATTTTATTCAAGTTTGTAAGCTTGAAAAAAAAGTTTATTTAAGTAATAAACTTGAAGCAAAAAAACTGACTTTGAAAATAAACTTGAAGCAAGTTTATTTAAATAATACAAGTTTGTGATTAAATAAGGTTTATAATTTATTCAAGTTTATAAACTTAATTTATATTCAAGTTTATAAACTTAATTTATGCTTACAACCTTAAAAAAGTTTGCTTCAAGTTGGTAAACTTAAACAAAGTTGGTAATTTTGCTATAAAGTTTATTTAAATAATATATCAATGTTTATAAATTTGCTTCAAGTTTACCAACCTAAAATTAATAGAAACTTGCTTCAAGTTTCTATTTAAATAATTTTTTTTCTCTCTTACCTTAATTCACGTTGTCGTGCTTCAGTAAATTTTGAAATGAATTTATTGGTCTAAAAAATAAATTTAAAATTAATTTAAAAAATTTTACAGTTACAATTTGTTGTATAATTGTTTGACATTGTGAACGTGATTGTTGTTGTTGTCCACATTCATCAATTTGTTTACATTTTTGTTTAAATTCTTCAATAATTTGGCAGGTTTTGTGAAATTCTAATGGTAAACATTTTTCTAATACATTATCCTTTAGAAAAATTAATTATAGTAATTTAAATTTAATTAAAATAAAGAGTAATTTAAAAACCTCATTAAAGGGAGCAGACCAAGGTACCACGCAAAAGCCCAATGCTCTCATAACTCACGAACAAAGTTATGAGAGCTATAACTTCGAACTTTCTCATCCAGGACTCCCCATGTATGGTTCGATTCAGCTCGTCGAGGTGCATCAAACCAAAGCAGGGCGTCCAAGATTTGACAATCTCATAAACAAAGTTTATAGCTCTCGTGGTAACTTGGGCAAAATTTAAAGAAAATATCTTAAAAATTGAGCCATAAATTTAGGTTTATGGTTCATCTTCTAAAATTTTTTTTACCACCATACCTTAAATCTAGACTGTATTCTTTTAGAAATTCTTTCTTCACATAAATAAATAGCATGTCCAATTAATTGAATTGCAGCAGCACGTAATTGATGTATATTATGACAGGGTAATGATAAAAGAGCTCCAGGTGTTCCTGGGGGTAGTGGTGTTGGGTTTGCTGCTGTTGATTTGTCTAAAAAAATAATTAAATAATTGAAAATTTTTTGTTTGTAAGACTTTTGGGGGAGGAGGGGGTTTTTTCCGGCATTTTACAATTTTTAGGGAAACTGTGCCCCTTCAATTTTCTTCCATTGAAACAATTTTTGATGCTCCTTCGAAAGAGCTATATAGAAATCTTAAATGGCACATTATTCATTGAGGTTTAGTCCACAATCTCTCTCTCTCTCTCTCTCTCAAACCTGTCCCATCTAAACAAGGATTGTGTGGATCAGCAACAGAAAACTATCTCTTCTTATTCAAAATAGACACTCTAATCTACTTTAATCTAGTAAATACATCCCCTTTCGTTATTAAAACTCGGGTAGCACCCCGTCCCCCGCATATTTTTTTGGCAAAAACCCCGACCCAAACCCCGAAGGCTCTACCGCGGTAAACCTCGATCCCGCCCCCGAAGGTTCGGGGTGCTACCCTAATTAAAACATTGAAAAACAAAAAAAAACCTAAAGGTGCAGAAGCAGAACCAACAGAATTTCCTAATGAAGGTGTTGAAGTCCCAGAATTTTGTGTTGATGATTTATTTATTGAATCACTTCTACTTTTTTGTTGTTGTTTTTGTAATTGTTCTGATTCTTCTAAAGCTGCTTGATCAGCACATTTAATTATTAATTGTTGGATTGACTTTAAAAAAATGAAAGTTTTTTTTTTAGAAAAAATTTCAGAAAAATGTTTCTGTTAGACTATACGATCCATAAAATTTTTTTAGGTGGATTTTCTTGGAATTTCGAGTTAGCTTTGGATTTCTTAATTTTTTTTTGGTTTCTTAATGTTTTTTTGAAATTTGTAAAAAAAATTTTGGAACCATCACTTATATATGGAGGCTATAGCTGTACTTTTGTGCCATAACTCTTTCTCTATTCTTAACCGAATTAATTAATTTTTATAACAATTGAAAGCTCTCAATGTGAGTATTATTTTAGCCATCAAGATTGATTTGATCAGATCATCCAACAAAAAGTTGTATTTGATTAACTGCTCGGAATCGTGATTTTTGACACTTATTCGGCTCTAACTTTAAGCAGAATGATCTGATTAAATCAATCTTAACAGATAAAATAATTCACACATTTAAAGCTCTCGAATGATATAATACTCAATTAAATCGGTTAAGAAGGAAAAAAGTTGTAGCCAAAATATGGCCTCGAGACCGTACTTAAGGGACGTATAAACTGAAAAAAACCCCCCAAAAAATTAAAAAAAACCTTCATTTTATTGCACAAAATAATTAAACAATTAACAACAGCTAACAAAGTTGCATCCCATTGTGGACTAGTCAATTTACAAATATGTTCAGACAAAGTAGTTGGATTATAGCCTATTGTGTCAGCATCCAAATGAGTTAAAATTTGGGCTTTTACAATCTTTAAAATTTTTTTTTAATTTTTAAAATTTTAATAAACCTGTTTTGTCGAATTTTTAACTGTTGCATTGATTTCTTCTCGTAAAATGGACAAAAAACGAAATTCATGACAACGAACCAAAGAAAAAATAATTGGGTAAAGATTAGAAATCTGTAAATAAAAAAATAATAAAAATTTTTATTAGAGAAATTTTATTAACGAAAAACCTCCAAAATTTAGAAAAAAAATTTTTTTCATATTAAAATGATCCCTAAAATATTTTAAAGAAAAAATAAATCGAAAAAATAGAAAAAAGAAATAAATAAACCAGTAAAGGAAACGAACCCCCATCAGAAAGAAGTTAAGGCAAGAACCCTAACGACTGTGCTACCTGCTTTACAAAATACAAACATTTAAAATTTGCTATATACTCAAGCATATATTGCAAATTTTAAGTGAACGTCTCTTCCCGTAGTAATTTCACACCATACCTTTGCTAGAAAATTCATAACTTTTAGATAAGTCGATCAAAATTTTTGATTTTTTGGTAAGCCATAGTTAACATTCCACTTTATATTTTGGCAAAAAAATAAAATTTCTATCTCCATTTTAAAAAAAAGTTATGAATTTTTTCCAAAATAGGGAGAATAATAAGTGGTAACGGCGCCAAACTCTTTGCCTATGGTCAAGTCGGCGCTGCCGCTACCCGGGTAATCTTACCCTTGAATTTATTCTACGGGCCAAGATGAACTTAAAAATATTATTTAAAAATCCACAAATATTTCAAAAAAATTTTCTTCCTAAAATTAATCGAAAATAAAATTTAAAAAAACCTCTCCATCATCCTCTTCCTCTTCATCATCAAAAAATTGCTTTCGTTTTTGTTCTTCAATAGGCCAAGCAAATTCTTTTTGAATAACCTGTTCAAATTCCTCTAACAACATTTTGCCAATCATTTTTTTAGTTTCTTCCAATTGTGAGCCTAAATGACGGAAACAATTGACTGCACGTAAATCTGCACTCAAAACTTCCTTAAAAAATTTAATTAAAAAATTTTTCTTTAAAAATAAGTATGTACTTGGGAAGCAAGGGCGTAGCCAGTGGGGCTTCTGGGGCTAAAGCCCCCCCCCCTACCCCCCCCCCTGAAATGGGGAAAAGGAAAAAATTTGAAGAGAGGGTTGGGCAAAAAAAGTGAATTTTTTCGAAAACAATTGACCGTAAATATGAAAATTCAAAAAATTTGCGTCCGGAACGCTAAGGTAAACGACAAAATTTGGTTTTTGGGAGGAGAATAAAGGAAGAAAATAAACATTTGCGGACATTCCCAAAGTACCAAAAAAAATTTTATTCAAAAAAAAAAACCATTGCAGTTTGTATACATTCAAGAGCTCTAGGAACATCATCTTGATTTAGAAGCATTTGAACGGTTAATTGGGCATCTCGAAGACAAGCAATTTCCTTTTTTTAAAATTTAAAAGACCTTCAAATTAAAAAAAAACCTGTAATTTATCAAATAGACGTTGTCTATTAATTTTGGCATAATAAAGTTGAAGTAAATTTTGAGAGCGTGAACACAACTCTAATTTTGTTTTGGCAAGTTTTTGTCTTTAAAAAATAATAATAATTTATAAATTTTTAATTTTCTGAAAAGGGTTTAGGCCTACGTCCAAGAAACACCAAAAAAGTTAGAAAATACTTCAGACCTTGTAGGAACAGGGAAAGTGAAGAACTGGATCATTCCGAGTTTTAAAAAAAACGGGAGAGCATACAAAAAAAGGGAATTCGGAAGAGGGAAAATAAACAACCCTCCCCTCTTACATAGATAAAACTTCAAACTAATCCCTTATAAAAAAAATTTTTTTTTTAACCTCGAATTTCTTCGGAGAAAGATGGCAAGTAAAAGACCCTCTTCTATTGGACAAAAAACCCCCCAAAAAATTTTGACAAAAAAAAATATTTTAAAAATGTTGTCCAATCCCCCAATTTAAAATATTTTCCCCCAAAAAATTTACAAGAAAAATTTAATTTAAAAAAAAACCTGGCAATTTTAATTCTTTCAATAGATTCTTCCAAATCGTCATGCAAAGCTTCGTAAGAATTTACACTTTTCCAAAATTGTTCACTTCGATTTTCTAATTGTTGATTTAATAAAGTACTTATTGCATCATCAAAAAATTCCAATTTATTTTGTAAACGTAAACATGCACGAAAAAAACGTCCATTACTTGCTTCTATTGGTAATAAAGATTGCTACAAAATTGAAGAAAAATTTAAAAATTTTTTTAATAAAATAAAAATTTGTAAAAAATAAACTAAGGGATAAAAATATTTAAAAAAAAATTATTTTCTAAAGAAATAGGTCAGGGTTTTTTTTTTAAAAGTTTTATGAATATTCCCACGGTTAAAAAAAAAATAATATAAAAATTCAGAAACAATTCTGGGTAAGATTGATGTTTTAGGAAAATCTTCAGGTATCCGGATCCAAACTGAAGAGATAGGCCTGGTTGATCCTAAATCCCTTTCAGAAAATGAAGACGAACTGAAGAATCAAACATAGTTCTGGATATGATTTTGGGAGATAGCTTGGAGAGGGCTCCGGCCAAAGGCGAAATTTGAAAAATGTAAGAGCATGAGCCACAAATCAGTATGTAATCAGTTCAGAACCGGCTCTTATATTTATATAAATTAAGGAATTAGAACCCATTTTGCTTCTAAATTATCCCCAAAAATTTTAATTAAAATTAAACAAACCTGTTGTTGTCCACTTTGAATAGAATAAAGGGATCCACAACTTTCATGTCTTTCAATAAAAGGATTTTGATTTTGTTGTTGTCTTAAAGCTTCCTTTCTTTTTTCTATTGGAGAAAAAAGGTTATCAATTTCTCCAGGTTTAGGTTCCAGAAATACAGCCTCAAAAGTATGTTGTGTATGGCGAGAAAATGTTGGAGAAAAGAAAATCTTAAAAAATAAAAAAAAATTTTTTTAATTACAAATTTCAAAAATTCTTAAAAATTTCAAAAAAATTTTTTTTTAATTACAAATTTTTTTTGTAATTTTTCATCAGGAAAAATTTATTTTTAATTTTTTCGAAAAAAAAAAATTTTTTTTGTAAAATTTTTAAGTTTAAAAAATTTTTTTTTCGGTTTAAAAAAATTTTTAAAAATGTCCAAAAAATTTTTTGAATTTTTTAACAGAATTTTTTCCAATTTTTTGATTTTTTTTAAATTTTTTCCAACAAAAATTACAACAGAAATTTTTCTAGAATCTTAAAAAATCCTAAAAATTTCAAAAAAAAAATTTTTTTACATCGGCCACTTCATCCCTCGATATCCGTTCTTCTTCCCCATTTTGTTGTGTTTGTTTTTGTCTAAGTGCCCTTCTCGCCTTCAAATATTGTTTATGTTTCTTTGCTGTAGTAGCCAAATATTGTCGAAAATGTTCCAAAGAAATTGACGGAATTGTTTGTGCTGGAGGGATGGTTTTTCTAGGTATAAATTGTTCCCCCCAATGGCGTGTGAAAAAAGCAGAAACTTCAGATCTGGTTCTTTTAGGGTCGGATAGAACGGCTGCCAAGTTTTGGGTGTAGCTGGAAAAAAATAAAGAAAATTAAAAAAAATTTTTTTGTAGCTTTAAAAAAAGGCAAAAAGGGACAAAAATTGCTTTAATTCAAGTCTCTTATTTTTTTATTTACTTTTAAGAACAAAAAAATTTTAGTTTGTTCATTAATAATGTTAGTGAAAAATATTTTTTTAGAGAAGTTGAGGTAGGAAAAAAAATGATAAAAAAAAGATTTTGTATAAAAGTTTTGAAAAAAAAATTTAAGACATGTGGAGGACAAAATTTAATAAAAAAATATAATATTAAACAAAAAAAAATTTGAGGGTGGTTAAAGTTGCAGAAATAACTTAAAGATAAAATAAAAAATGGGAAATCAAGAAATCTTTAAAAAAAAAGTTTTACAAAAAAAACTTGTAGAAAAATCACCTTTATAAATAAATCATCAACTACCTACCTACCACCCACCCAAATTTTAATTGAGAGAAAGAATATTTTTATCCTTACTTTTACAAAATTTGCAACAGAATATACGAAAGCATCTACTTACTATTTTAAGATTTATTTTTCCTATCAATATTTTTATATAAAGTTCAGAGAAAAGATATATGTTCGTGTGTAAATAACAACAACACAGGTGTTGTTGCTACATCAATCTCCCCTTATTTTTATTTACCTTTGAAAAAAGGTTTATTTTTGAGATCAACACATGTAAAAAGCTACTTATAGACATTTTTATTTTTTTTGTTTCTTATGAGTAAACCCCCAAAAATTAATTTTAATAAAAATAAAGATTAAAAAATTTCTTTTTCTCGAAAATTAAATAAAAGCCCTTATAAAAAAGTCAAAAATCTATTAAAATGGACAATTTTATACCAACAACCAGCAATAATATTCAATCCCCTAATAATTATTCCTCTCATCAACAACGTCGCTTACAATGGATTTCATTTAATTTAAAAAATAAAAATTTAAATAATCAAAATTCAAGTTTTTACAACAACAATTCACAACAAAATTCAAGTTATTTTAATTATTCCCCCCAACAAACTTTAGAAAGTTTTGATAAAGTGGAGTTAATTAAAGAAAACTTGAAAAATGAAGAAAAAAGAATAAATTTGATAAATAACAAAAATAATAAAATGTTGGTTAGTAACAAATAATTAAAATTAAAATTAAGAATATAAGAAAAATCGCAAACTTGAGTAAAAATAAAAAAATCGCAAACTTAAAAATCAAGTCAAAAATAAACTTGAAATACACAAAATAACAAACTTAAAAATTAAATAAACTTGAAAATAATAAAAATTGTAAACTTAAAAATCAGTTAAAAATAAACTTGAAAATAAACGAAAATTGTAAACCTGAAAATTAAATAAAATAAACTTTGAAAAACCGCAAACTTAAAAATCAAATAGAAACAAACTTTGCACTAAACCTATTTCACAAAAATTACTAAAAATAATTTTAAAAAACTTAGTCATATTCAAAAAATTAAAAATACCCAATTAACAAACAATTAAAAAAATTAAAAATTTTTTTTAACCTCTAGGTAACAAAAAAATTGTCAAGAGGGGTTTTATTATCCAAATTATTTTGGCGTCGATTTTGCCCAAATTGTCGAAAAAGAAGAAAAAATGGAGCTAATTTAAATGAAGAAAATGAAAGAAAAAATTCAAGTAATTCAAGATTAGAGAAGTGTTGGTCGAGAAAATTAAGGTAAAAAATCAGAAAAAATTTAAAAAAATGAGTGGGTGTGAGTGGAAAAATTTAAAAATTGTTAAGAATTAAAATTCCTTCTTAAAATTTAATTTTTTAGTTGAATTTTTTAAATAATCTTAAAAATAACAAAAAAAATTTTATTTAATTTTCTATAAGAATTTTATATTTTTAAAAGCATGGAAAACCAAAAAATCAAAAAAGAAGCCTTAATTCTGGGAAAACCAATAAAAGAATGGGCTTTTTGGATTATTGTTGCCTTTTTAGCAAGTCTTACAATTAAAGATATTGTTAATTTGGTTAGTTTTTTCATTCAAAATTAATTTAAAAAATAATTTTAAAGGTAACTGAATACTGTAAACATCCCAAAAAATCAGATATGAGTGGTAAGTTGAAGAGAAAAAAAATTTTTTAATTAAAAAATTCAAAAAAAAATTTTGAAAAAAATTTTGGAGTTAAAAATTCTTGAAAAAATTTAAAAAATTTGAAAAAATTTTTGAAAAATTAAAAAGAAAATTTAAAAATTTAAAATTAATAAAATTTAATATTTAAAATTTTGAAAAATTTTTTCAAAAAAAATTTTTCCCCTAATTTCTAGTTCGTTTTAATGAGACAATGAAAATGCCTAATATAACATTTTGTATGAGCAAAGAACAAGCATGGAGTCATTTTAAGTAAAAAAATAAATTTAAAAATAATTTAAAAAATTTTTAGGTTAAACACCACAGAAAATAAACAATTATGGGACAAAACAATAGCTACACAATTAGCTAATATAACTAAAAAAGAAGATTTCCTTTCAAAACAATGGGATTATAGAATAGTTATGGAGACATATAATTTGGTAATTTAATTTAGAAAATAAAAGCTTACAAAAAATTAAATAAAAATAAGGTTAAAAAGTAAATGAAAATCGTAAGCTTAAAAATCAAGCAAAAGACAAACTTGGAATATAAAATATTGAAACTTGAAATAAAGTAAAGTAAAAGATTGAAAATAAAATAGAATTGCACACTTAAACATCAAATAAAATAAACTTGACAAACAAAATTGTAAACTTAAAAATTAATAAAATTGAAAAATCCCGTACTTAAAAATCAAGTAAAAATAGACTTAAAAATAAACGAAAATCGCAACTTGAAAATCAAACAAAAAATAAGCTTGAAAAAAAATAAAGAGAGATAAATTGAGAATTAAAATTCAGATTTATTTCTGATTTAATTTCTTAAAAAAGATATCAACACTAACAAGTATGGAAAGAGAAACAACAGCACATGGAACTGTCGCTTCTATCGAAAAATATAATACGCAATCAAGGCTTGAAGAAATTAGAAAATTGTCAAAGGTAAATTAACAGAAATTAAAAAAAAATAATTTTTTTTTCAAGTTCTGGTTGGGGGAAATACAAAAGAGACAAGTTAATTTTGAAGAGTTTGTTCAAAAAGTTGGAAAGGAAACATTGGTAAATTGATAGAAAAAATTTTAAAAATTAAATTTTTAAGCGTCGTTCACTTCAACGCTTTCAACGAACAACTTATGATGAAGATGAAGTAATAAGTACACAATTAAAAATTACTTGGCTATCACAAGTTCAACTTTGGTATTGTCATAAAACATTTAAAAATCGCAAACTTAAAAATCAGACAAAAATCAAGCATAAGACATAAACATTAACAAAACATTTAAGAAAGTTTAAAAAACATCAATCAAAACAAACAAAGTAGCTAAAAACATTAAACTAAACATTTACAAACCATGAATCAAAACATTAAAGACAAAACAAACAAACAAAGTAGTTAAAACATTAACCAAAACATTAAACAAAACATTTACAAACACCTAAACAAAAAACATTCAGCTTAAACAAAACATTCAAAACATCTAAAAACTAAAAACATCTAAACACATTAGTTAAAAATAATCAAAACATCTAAAGATGCTTAAAACAATGAAAATATGCAAAACATACCTAAAACATTAAAGACAAAAACATTCAAACATGATAAACATCAAACTAAACAAACATATAAAACATTCAAAACAGTCTCAAAACATAGAAAAAAAACATTAAATACAAAAACATTCAAACATTAAAACAAAACATCAAACTAAACAAACATATAAAATAATAAAAACACTCAAAAAGTTTTAAAACATAGAAAACAAAAACATTTAAACATATATAAAACATTTACAAAACATCAAACTAAACAAACATTAAAATAAACATTAAAAACATTTGATGTTTTTCAGTTTCCAACCAACATTTGATGAGGCTAATTATAAAAACATAGATGATCAAGTAAACAATTTAAATTTACAAAACATCAACAAAACAATGTTTTAGGGCCAATTTTTTGTCATGTCCTTATCACACAATTCAGAAAATTTGGATGGTGAACAAATTGATTGTATGACTGGTTAATTAATTTAAATTTGATAAAAAAAATAAAATTAATTTAAAGCTGATTTTCATGGGCGTCCAAGTTCAACTAGTCGATTTATGGGGAGTAAAGGAATTACAAAGGATGGGTTTACCGATGAAGTAAAAATTAAAAAAAAATTAAAATTAATTAAAAATAAGTTTAAAAATTAGAAAAAACTTAAAAAAAAAAATAAATTTTAATACAATTATTAAATAGAAAAATAGGTAAATTATTTAAAAAATTAGTTAAAAATCAACAGAAAAAAAATTTTAAAAATTAAAATATAAAAATATTAATTAGTGGCTAATTGAATTAATTTAAAAATGGAAAATTAGAAATGTTTTACAGGCAAACTTAAAAACCAAAAAATATATTTAAATCAGACATAGATTGGGACTGTAAAAATCGAGAAAAAATTTTCAAAAAAAAAAAATTTTTTTTAAAAATAAAAAAATTATTAGTTATGTCTTGGTATGATGCACGAAACAACAGTTGATGTTAAAGCAAGATATAAAATGTTACCTAATAAAGAGGAAGGGACAGCTTGTGCTGATTTAGAAGATGATAACGTAAAGATTTCAAATTTTAAAAATCAAAAAAAAATTTAATTAAAGGCAGATACAGAATGGGATTGTCATTTACGTTGTCGTCTTGAATTTGTTCGTAATTTGTGTAAATGTACAGCTCCAACTCTAAGTTATTTAATTGGACCAGATAAGGAAGAAAAAGAATTAAAAGAATGGCCAATATGTGATTATGAGAAATGTAAAGTTGAGTAAGTTTGGGGAGAAGGAAAAAAATTTTTTTTGGAAATTTTCTAAGGAAATTCGGAAAATACTCCAAAATTCGAAAAAAAAATAAAAAATTTTCAAAAAAAAATTCAAAAAATTTTTCAAAAATTTCCGAAAAATTCCCACAAAATTTTCAAAAAAAAATTCCAAAAATTTTTTTAATAAAGAAAAATTTAATAGCGTACAAGGACGTAACTATAGCGATGAGGACTGTACAAAAAAGTGTTTTAGAAGTTGTGATCAAATTCGTTACAATATTGATCATGAAAGGAAAGGGAAGAGTATGAGGCCCGGTTAGTCTTTCAAAAAAATTTTTTTTGAAATTTCCGAAAATTTTTCCCAAACAGATTTAACAACTGTAGTATTAAAATGGGATTCTTTTGAATATTTAACAATGGAACAAGATTGGGTATGGTCTGTTACTACTTTTATTGCAGCGCTAGGTGGAAGTATTGGAATGTGGTTGGGATTGTCTATTTTGAGTTTAATACAAGTAAAAATTTGAATTTAAATTTTAAAAAATTTTTTAAGAGGAAAAATTTTCAAAAAAAAGAAATCATGGCCCTTATAGAATTAAGAAATTTTTAGCGGATTTTTGACCAGGGATCCAGACGTCCTGATTTTCAAAAATACCCAAAAATAAGAAATTACCAACATATTTTAGAACGTAAATTTACAAAATCGAGAAATTATTTCTTGACCGTCTAGAATACTTTTAAAAAATCCTGGGTGGATTACTTGGAATAAATATTCTAAGGTGCAGAAGGCAAGCTTTTTGGGCAGGAAGGGAAAGTCAAAAGGAGAAAAGGCAGAGACTGTTTGATTTTAGAAATCCGATTTAAATAAAAAAAGAAAAGAGAAAAATTAAAAATATTTTTTAAATTTAAAAAAGGGAAGTACCTATTTACTTATATTGAACAACGTGTTGCTAAAAGAAAAATAAATAAAATAGAGGAAAATGAACAAGAAATACCCCCATCAAACCCTTCAAAAACCCCACTAGAGGATAACAACAATAAAAGAAAATATTCAAAAACTTCAACAACTACAAGTTTAGAAGAAAATAAATTGGCAGCAAATCCGTTTGCTAGCCCATTTAATAAAAAGGTTCTTAAAAAAATTAATTCTAATTGTAAGGTCGAAGAAAATTGTTAAACTGGGAAGGTGATTGAATTCTTACTGGAACCAAACAATTTTCAGAAAGGGTAAAAAATAAAAAAAGGAAGAAAGAATAAAAAAAAAATAGAAAGAAAAATGGGAGAATTTTAAAAAAAAATTCAGAAAAAAAAATAACAAAAAATTATAGAATTTTCAGACAAATCAAAAATAAACATATCAGACTGGACGGTGAACAGAAAAATGAAAAATAAATTTAAAAAAATTTAAAGTATGAGCTGATTAAAATTTTAAAAAATTGTGATTATAAGATATTTTTATAATATAAAATGATATATTTTTTACTTAAAAACTCAAAATATTTTAAAAAAATATTATAAAATTGTAAAAAAGGACTAGCAATTTAAGAAAAAGGGGGGTCGTGGGTTCGAGTCCAGCTGACGCCCGATATTTTTTAATTAGTGTAAATGGTTTCTTTTCAAATCAGAAACAAATAATTTAAATAAACATAAATTTTAAACAATTTTTAAACCAAAAAATAAAAAATATCGGGCGCCAACCGGACTCGAACCCACGACCCCACCCCTGTCTAGTTTTACGTAATAATTTTTAAAAAAATAAGAAAAAAATAGAAAATATAAATTAAAAAATTTTTTTAAATAAACCAACCTGTTAATTGTAAAATTTGAACAAGTAGACGAAGACATTGTTGTCGGCGTAAGTGAAGTTGGGCTTTGAAGTGACATTCAATCCTTGAATTAATTTAAGTTCTGTTGTTGTTTTTTTAAATAATTTGTCGTCTTTTAAAGGCAAGAATTTAAATTTTTTTCTTTCTTTAATTACAAAAATAAAATCTAAAAAAAATTAGAAAATTAATTTAAAATTAAAAAATATTTTTTCAGTGCTAAAAACACAAAATTAACTAGAAAAAATTCCTGAGCTTTTTATATTCAAAATAAAACAAAAAAAAACAACAAAAATAAATTTATAAGATAAACAAGACATTTACGGACCAAGTAGCTTTCGAAAAAACAAATTTTTTTATTTTTGGGAGCCAAAGGGGAATTAATTCTTAGAGAAAACCAAGGAGTTTAAGCATTTTTTATTTTTTAATAGACCAGAAAAATAAAAAAAAAATTTTTTATTTTTATTAGCAGACCGTCCCCAAATGTCTATACGTCCTCCAATAAATTCAAAATAAAAGGGAAAAAATTAATTAAAAATAAATTAAGCAGTAAAATTTTGGCAGCCAATTTAAACAGCACCCATTAAGTATGCGAATAAGCAATATAACGATTATGTTGTCTTGGAGAAGTAGTATTGGGAGAATTTTTGTCTATAAAATGAACAAATTAAAATTTCAAAAAATTTTTCTGAAAATTCCCCTTCACATGTTAAAAAAAACTGGGCCTGATAAAAATAAAAGGGTGCCAACGCCCTAAAGCTTCCAAACCCGACAAAGTCGAAATTGGAAAATCTTCCGATCCAGAAACGATATCCGAACCGAAAATTTCCGGATATCCTACCATCTACACAAACCTTATTTTTAAAATAATTCACAATAAATGACTCGTAATTTTACCCAGACCAGAATCCTATTTGAAGGAACAGAAAAAAATAAATTCGTTAAAATAAAAACCTTTGTTTTCTTCAACATAATTAATCGCCAATTTAACACACAACTCGTTTGGATCCCCAAAAGCCACTCTCGATCTCCTAAGTAAATCACCATCTTTAGGAGATAGAAGGCGTCTAGCCGCATCCAAAAGCCACGTAGCAAGTCCTTTCCTTCTTAAATGGGAATGAACCCAAATTCTGTCAACGCCGAGAAATAAACCAATTTTGGGTGATTTGAAACGCTTTAAAATTAAAAAAATAAAATTCAAAAAATAAAAAAGAAACCTTCCCTTCAGGCATCAAAATAACTTCAGTAACCGGATCAACAAGCAACAAACCTCCAACATACGGCGGCTTAGAAGTGCTAACAAAAACGAATCCTTTACGCTTTCCATGAGCATCCCAAACAGGTAAATCTGGAGCATAACCAATTTCAGTGTTTACAAAATTCTAAAAAATAATTTAAAAATTAAAGGAAGCAAAATAAGCAAAATCTAGCCCAAAGAAATCCATTAGAAAAAGGATACCAGCCGGGGATTCGAACCCCCGCCCCTAGCCAAATGAGGCAACCACACTAACCAATACACCACAAACTGACCATATCAGAACTCAAAAACTATCACTTATAACGAATTTAAAAACAACCAAAAATAACTGGTCTTATGAAAAATAACGTAAACCCACGGTAATTATTGTTTCCAATTTTCGTTTAAGCGTAGCCGTGGAAGTTGAACGCACACCAAAAAGAATACCAGGAAGTGGCGACTCCACGTTTTCATGTTGAAGCACGCTGTTTATTTTTATAAAAAATCAAAAAAAAAACCTCTTCCACTGTTCAATTTGAGTCTGTGAAACTCTAAAATTGGCAGTTTCAGTAAATCGATTATGGAAGCGTTCGTGTTGTTTGACATCTGATGGAGTTTCCAAGCTGTATACCATTCCGCACTGCAAATTAAATGTAAAGAAAAAAAATTATGAAAAAAATTTTGTGAGACCACCTCCCCTAATTTTGAAAGTTTTTTGTGACTAATTCCATGTATAATGACTTTCCCAATTCAAAAAGTTAAGGAATTAACAATAAAAACAATATTTAGACCAAAAATCTAAAATATTAGCAGAAAATTTGAAAGTTATTTTTGTGGGACCAATTGTCACCCTCTCCTAATTTTGAAACATCTCTATAGCCAATTTCATGTCTACCATCTTTCCCAACCTCAAAATTCAGGAATTTACAATAAATCTATTTTTAAACCCAAAAAAAGTCGAAGATGACAAAATATCCCCGACAAAAACCCCCAAACCTTAACACAATGTTCCATTCCAATCCCTTTCTGCCCAACATCCAAAATCGTTTGTTTTCCATTTTCAATAGATTTAAGCATTGAGGACACCTTTCTGTTCCCTCTAGGCGTTGATTTTGCTCGACGCAATTTATTTTCGTTTAAAGCATTAGCAGAAATTGTTGAAGCACGCGGAGATGAAAAATAAAGATTAAGCGATGATTGTTGCATTTTTTATTTATTTTTATAATGTTAATCTAAAAAATTAAACATCAAAATTATTAAATAAAAACAGCCAAAAATTATTAACATTCATTCAGCCCAAAACACCACAAATTAAAAAAAACATTTCTTTTTCTCTGACCGTCTCTCACTAGGACACACTATTTCTTCACAACTCGGGTTGACATTAAAGTCCCACCCAGAAATTTTTATTTTTTAAAAATTAACTAGAAACCCTACAAGGTAAGCCAAACACCTACAAAATAAAAAAAACTTTTCTCTTTTTTTCTCTAACCGTCTCTCACTATGACACACTATTTCTTCACAAAATCGGATAGAGCCTTAAAATAGCCTAGCCCCTCCCCCCAAAAATTTTTTTTATTTTAAATTTTTATTTTTTAAATTAACTTTCCTTATCTTTTTAACAATATACACAACCTATAAATTCCTTTTTTTCTACTTTTCTTATCACACAAAAAATACAAAGTCCCCCCTATTTCCCCCTCCCCCCCATTCAAGTTCCCTCCCTTCCCCTCCCTTTAAGCTCTCCCTTCCCACCAATTTTTTTTCTCCTATTCCCCACATCACTTTTCTTACTTTGATTCTTTTATCAAATACAAACAACAAATGTTTGAAAAAAAATTTTTAAAAAGAATTTATATAAAGGCAAACATCACCAACAAATAAATTTATAAATTTTTTTACTCAATTATGTCTCCCCTTTATTTTTAGGGGGAGGGAACTTGACTGGAAGATTGAATAAAAATTAAATTTCCAGTCAAAAATTGCTCCCTTTCAATTTAAAATTCAATTTTTAACTTTCTATCAATTAAATTTTTTAACAAAAGACATTCAAAAAAATCTCGTTTTTTAAATAAAAAATACACAAAATTAAAGAAATCACACACACAACCAACAGAAATGCTTTTCTCTTCTAGAAACAAGTCCTTTTTAACCCCTAAAAATCAAAAAAATCCAGAAAAATATTTTAGTTTATCCTAATTTTAAATTAAAAAATGTCTAGACGTGTGTGTGTTCTTTTTATTGATTTTTGTTTAAGCATTAAATTGATTTTATTATTTAAAAAATGAATTGAGAGGGAGATTTAATGAAAAAACGAATTTTACCTATTAAATAGACTCCTTCCTAAATTTTTAAAATTAAATTTAAGGCCCTTCCTAAGATCTACCCTCAAACTTTTATAGCTCTAGAAGGTTCCCTTACCCCATTAAAATCGCAAATTTAAACTACACAAAAATCGAAAAACACAAGAAAACACAGAAAAAAAAATTAAAAAAATAAAAACAAGCTTACAAAGTACAAAATAGTCCCTAGACTCTAATGTTATTAAAAATGACATTTTATCCCAATTAATATTTAAAAGAAAATAGTGTGTGAAAATAAGAGAGTTTAAGAGAAAATATTTTAAATAATTTTTCCCAAAGATTTTGCCTATTAAAATTCTAAATTCAACTAAACCGAACAAAAAAAGAATTAGAATCCCGAATTTAATCTACAAAAAACCGAACAACCCAAGAAAAAAATGAAAAAAAAACCCTAAAACAAGCCCACAAAATGCAAAATATTCCTTCGACTCTAGTGCCCCTTTTTATTTTTTAATTAAAAATGACATTTTATCCCATTTATTAATTTAAAGGGAAATAGTGTGTGAAAATAGGAGAGTTTGACAAAAAAGATTTTTTTAAGACTTATTTTATCCAAAAATTTTGAAATAAAACGTCAGAAAAACTTTCCTTAAATTTCCCTTACTCTTTAATTAATTTAAAGATGTAGTAAATCCAAATTAAATTTCATTTATTTAGAAGAAAGTTAAAATATGGAGCCTTTAGATATATTTACTATTTGGTTAACGTTTTTCTCCATTTGCTTTACTTTTTTGCCGTTGTGAGTTTTTTTTTAATTTTTTCTCTAAAATTTTTCGTCAAAATTTTTTCAAAAGAGTTCAAAAAAATTTCAAAAAATTTTCAAAAAAATTTTTCAAAAAAATTTTTCAAAAAATTCTAATTTTCAAAAAATTTCAAAAATTAAAAAAAATTTTTTCATAAATTTTTAAAAAATTTTTGGAAATTCTTTGGAAATTTTTCAAAAAAATTTTTCAAAAATTTCTCAAAAAATTCTCATGAATTTTGAAAAATTTCCAAAATTTTCAAAAAATTTCTAAAAAATTTTCGAAAATTTTCAAAGCCCCTCCTCCCCAAGAACTTTAAATTAAAAAAAATTTTTTTAATTTTCCAGATTTGTTGTAATGGATTGGCATAAACGAGGAACAGCAGAAGGCTTTTCTTCCCTAAGTTATGTACTTCCCCTTTTAATGATGTGTTGTTGGTTTAAGCACGGAATTATTACTCAGGACAAGACTAATATGTTTCTGAACGGAGTCAATTTATTCTTCTTTTCTTTTTATATTGCTGCTTTTTGGTTTTATCAGCCTAAAAGGGTTTTTTTTTTTAATTTTTTTTAATTTTTAAAAAAATTCTCGGTTAAAAATTTAAAAAATTTCTGTTGTAAATTTAAATTTTTAATTAAAAAATTTTTTCGATTAGGAAATGTTTTTTATTTGAAAAAATCAATTTTTAAGAGAAAAAAATTTTTTTGGGAAGAAATTAATTTTTAAGATTTTCAAAAAATATTTTTTAAAAATTTTAAAATTAATTTTTAAGATTTTTTTAAATAGGTAATTTCCTTCTAATTAAAAAAATTTTTTTTAATTAAAGAAATATTTGTATGGTCAATTGTCTGCAGTTGGTTTAATGGTTGCGGCTATATTTCAATATGTAAATAAAACACCTGAAGAGAAACAAGCTGATTTAATGGGTTTATTTTCTTTTTTTTTTCCAAAAATTTTTTTTACGAAATTTCGGATTTTTTCGAAAAATTCAGAAAATTATTCTAGATGAATTTTCCCAAGAAATATTTTTTCAAGTCATTTTTATCCACAAAAATTTTTATTAAATTATTCTAGGTGAATTTTCCCAAAATTTTTTTTCGGAAGTTCGGAAATTTTTCGAAAAATTTTTTTCAAGTCATTTATCCCCAAAAATTTTTCAAAAATTATTTCTAGGTGCAATCGCTGCCTTTACACAAATTGCATCAATGGCTGGAGGAGTATACGACTTGGTTTATATTTTTTTTAAAATAATTTTTTTTAATTTAAAAATTTTCTCAGAGAAGGGCAATTCAATTAAAAACAACCGAATATATCCCCGCTCAAATTCAATTTGGATTTTTTGCGTTAACTTTACAATGGACAATTTTTGGGTTTATTGTTGGAAATCCTTATATGATGGTTTGTTAGTTTTCTTTAAAAATTTTTGGAGAAATTTTTTGGGTTTATTTTATCCCAAAGGTTCTAAAAAAATTTTCCAAAAAAATTTGACCTGAAAAAAATATTTTTTTTTCAGACCATTTTTTATTTAAAAATCATTAAATACTTTTAAAATTCCAAAAAAATTTGATTTTTTTATTTAATTTATTTTTAAAAAATTTTTGGTTGATTCTTAGGGTTTTTCTAGATTATTTTTGAATTTTTCTTTCAAAAATCTTTCAAAAAAAATTTTTTCCCTAAAGATAGCCAATGCAGCAGGTTTAGCTTTAAATATCGCTACATTATCACTTTATATTATTTACCCACCCAAAACTTGGAAAGTTCCCATTTTTGGTGTTGGAGGTGGAAAAGAATTGAGTGATGGAGAGAAAAAGGAAAAATAAATTATTTTCAAGTAAATTTAGGGTTTTTAAATATTTAATTTTTGACAAAAATATTATTTTAACGCTTTATTTGTAATTTAATTTTTGATTTTGTTTTTTAATTAAACCCCTTATAGAAGAATTTTATGTACATCAGAGAACGTTCTGATTCTCGAAAATGAAAAAAAAGATTGGGAATGCCCGCCGGTAAGGATCGGGAACTACCTATTTTTTATCTCGGCACGGTCTCTGATGCACTCTATATATTTTTTAATTGAGTGGTTCTACTAGAACAAAGGGCCTAAACTCCCCCAGAAAATTAAAAAAAAATTTTTTTTCTTAAATTGTTATTGCTTCAAAAATAGGGTTGTCAGTTCTTGAACAATTTTTATATTATCCGGAATTGAATCAACAACAGATTTTTTTGGGGAAAGAGCTTCAAAAATTATTCCTGGAACCACTCGTTATTCTCTCTTAAATATATATTTGTATAGTTTAATTATTTAAATATTAAATTTTTAATTGTGATCCTTAAAACATTTTAAAAAATCAACTAGTCTAAAAATTCAAAATTTACAAAGAAAGTTTACGATAGTATCCTCAAGATTTTGCCCATCTTAAGCTTCTCCTTATATCAGGGCAATAAATAAAAATACTTTTACCAAATAATTCCATTATAAACATGGCAGGTTTGGAGCTTTCAGCATTATTGTCCATTATATATACATTTGGTTCATTTAATGGCAACTTGGAATTTTTTGGGGATTTTTTAAAATTAACTGACTGGGTTATGAACCCGAAGGAATTTATCCCAAAAAATGTAAAAAATTTTTTTTAGAAATACCTCGAACGCCTCCAACTGCGACGCAAGTAGGCTCGGAGGTGCAAAATGTTTCGGGTCTTCCTCCAATCTCTTAGCTAACCAGCTACGCAATTTGTCTTCGCTAACTTTCAGCAAAATTATTTTGACCTTGTGTTGTGTTGCCTCTTCGTTGCTACCCAAAAGTATGTCTCTAAAAAGACGAAAAATTTCTCCTTAATTTTTAAAAATTAACCGGTAAGACTTTTTAAGAGCCGAACAGGCAATAATCATCTTCCTTTCCTTATTATTTTGCCAAAGCGCGGCTAAAGACAGCAACCAGGGACGTCTATCCTCGTCTAAAAATTCTTAAAATTAATTTGGAAAATTTAAAATAAACCTGTCAACGGAGTCCCTGAAGCCATTTTTTGCTTCATTTCATCAGAATGGAAATCATCCCCTTCCACAAATTCGTATCCATAAATATCTGCGAGCCTCTTAGCAAGTGTAGTTTTTCCACTTCCCATTGGGCCTCCAATAAAGATTACATTAGGTTTATTGTCACTTGGCATTGTAGTGGAAATTTAAAGATAAAATATTTTCTAAACATAAATTATCTCAAAATTAAGTGAAGATAATTTTTAAATTTATAATTGGTAAATTTAAAAAAAATTTTTAAAATTTTTTAATTTTATTGTGTTAAAATAAGTTTGTATCTGGAATTATTAAAAGTCAGCAAGTAATATCTTCGGGTAACCACTACCATAACTTGCTTACTATTCTAGAAATGTCCAAGCGTCTTGGTCTTCGAAAGGTTATGATCCTATTGTTAGACACGTTAGTATTAGTAAAATCAAACGGTTTAAACCTCACTGAATTACCCTCACTGACTTAATTCTACCTTAAAATTTTGTTGAATAAGTTTCATGCGATTTCAGAGATAATTTTTGTAAAAAAATTTTACTTGCGGACCCTTGGCAACATAAAGGAAAATAATCAACAATTGAAAAAATAAAAAATTTATAAAATAAATAAAAACCTTCAAAAAATTTTAATTTAACATCTTCAATCATCCTCATCAGAATCCTCAGTATTAGTAAAATCAAACGGTTTAAACCCATTTTTTAATTTAGTTACAAGTTCAACTTCCTTGTCCTTTTCCAACGAACAGTTACGCCAATCGATGTGATCCTCACAGTCTAGTAGGGCTTTTGACGCTAGAACCTATTTAAGAACGACAAAAATTAAGAAGAAAAATTTTTAAAAAAAAAACCTCTCGACCAAATTGTAACGGAAAACGAGACATTGTTCTACTCAACATTTTTGTCCCGTCAGGCAATTCAACGTAAAAATATGGAGATCCTTCATTTAATAAATCCCAAACCTTTTTTAATTTAAAAAAATAAGAAAAAATAATTTAAAAATTAAAAAACCTGTTCATTTTCTCCCAAAATACAAAATTCAATATTTTTTAATTGAGCAGCATTCAAAAATGTACTTTTTAATGATTTTGCCTTTGATTTTGGAATTGGTACAAATTGTATTTGCATATGCTTAAAAATATAATATGTTCAGATAAAATTCTGGTTTTATTTAAAAATGTTTTGATTTAATTCTGATTTATTTTTCCAAGTTTAAATTAAATTCTGCTATATTATCGCACTCTTGTGCACTGTAGGTTCTCTTAAAAGAATTCTGATTTAATTTATATTATAACGTTCAGATAAAATTCTGATTAGGTAATTTTGGTATGTATGAATTATTTTAATTTAAACTCACTTCTGTTTTGTAATTTCTTTCAAAAACACAAACAACTTCATTATTTCTATCAGAGAATAAACTAGAAAAATAAATGTAAATAAAATACAAAAATTAATATATACCAATAAGCATCTTTAAATTTATTAACTTCATCACGAACTTCAGTTGGAGCAACAACCAGTGATTGAATATGTCCTAAAAAATAATAAAAATCAAAATCTTATTTGAACTTTTGTTAAAAGTAATTCAGAATTTTTGTCACTTTTCTTTAGAAAAAATCAGAATGTTATCGGAAACTAAGAGAAATTAAATCAGAATTTATTCCCAACATTGTAAAAATAAAATCAGAATTTTATTTGAACATCTAAATAAAAAATCCAGAATTTTATTCAAACATTTTCCAAAAAACAGACCAGAATTTTATTTGAACATCTCAATAAAAAAATTCAGAATTTTATTTAAACTTCTCCGAAAACAAATCAGAACTCAATTTAAACATATAAACAAGCCCCAACACTTTTATAATTTAAATAAAAAAAACATCACCTATACTCATAACAAGCAAATGTCTCTCCATTAACGGCCCTTAAATTCAAAAAAAAATTTTTTCAAATTAAATTTATTAATTAATAAAAAAACCTTTAGGCATTGCTGCATAACAATTAGTACCAACAGAAACAATTAAATGTTTTTCAGCATCAATATTTGAAAGGCAAAACCAGCATGTTGAAGGGTCAATTTTAGGCCTTTTTTCGTTATAATTTTCTCCTCCTCTTCTTTTCCCTTTTCTTCTTCCTTGAAATTCTTCTTGATGTTCTTCATCTTCATAATTATTATTATCAAATCTGTATTGAACTGAATTTCCTTCTTCTCTTCGACGCTTTTCGTCTTCGATTGCTTTGTTATGTAAATATTCCTGAAGAAAATCAGAATTAAAAAAATCAGAATTTTTTAAAATCAGAATTTATATTAAATCAGAATTTTTTTTAGAAATCAGAATTTTTTTATAAAAATCAGAATATTTTTTAAAAGATCAGAATTTTTTTTCAAATCAGAATTTTTTTAAATCAGAATTCTTCTTTGAAATCAGAATATTTTTTAAAATCAGAATTTTTCAAATTTTCTGAAATAAAAACCTTAAGTATCTCCATATAAGGGAATTCTGTCGAATTATCTGGTTGTGTTACCAATTCATCTCTAGACAATTCTTTCATTGGAGTACATGAAAATGCATATAACCATTTTTGCTTATTTGGGTTATTAACCGAAGCAAGTCCGATAAATCGAGTAACGTGTTGGGCAGGTTCCAATAAAACTCGGTGATTTCTTGAAAATAAATTTTTTGAAAAATTTTTGAAATTCTCTCTGAAAATTTTTGAAATTTTTTCAAAAAAATTTTTTGGAAAAAATTTTTTAAATTTTTCTTGAAATTTTTTTAAATTTTTCAAAAATTTTTTTTCAAAAAAATTTTCTTGGAAAATTAAATTCAATAAAAACCTATAAGGTGAACGTTCATAATGGATTCCTTGACCAGCAAAATGATAACGAGGCCTCAATCCAGAAGCTAATCTAGCTAGAAGTTTGGAAGTATTTGAAGGTTCAATAGATGGTTGATTTGTTGAGTGTAACCAAACATTGGCAGGCCAAATTGATGTTAGGAGGATATCAACTCCCATAAAACCTGAACTTGCAGCAAGTGGGGTTAGAAGATCGTCTATGGAACGTGTATCGAATTGGAAGGGCAAAGTCTTTAAAAATTGGAAAAAATTGAGTTTAATACAACCAAACCCCAAGATCAGATACTCCCCAATTTAAAATACGTTTTTTAAATTTGGTTGACCACTAGCTGGAAAAGCTGACTAATAGAGATATCCAAGAGCTAAAATTTTCCAAGACTTAAGACCAAAAAATCCAAGAAATGACGTGAGTCAAGACTCAAAACCAAGAGTCTACATAAAAAATAGTGATATTGAACCGAACAGACCCCCTTTATTCCTACCCAATTTTTCCACTATATTCTTGCAGGATGGTCAGACTTTTCCCTTTCTTACATCCAAAATATAGGAAAAAATTAGAGTGGAAAAACCGTTTTGTAAAAATATAGGGGAAGAATTGGGTAGGAAAAAGGGGGTCTGTCCAGTTCAATATTACCAAAATAAAAAATCTTTAAAAAAGAAAAAACCTGTGTAGACATAGCCGGTGCTTCAATCCCCGAAAAATATCCAATTAATAATCCATTCGCTGTCATTAACGTCCCTTTCTTCCCAAGATAAGTAAGGGATTGTGAAAACTCAACACTTTCAGCTGGATAATATGTAGAAGTTGAAGGACAGCATGGACCCAGAATGTAAGTTGGAACAGGGAAATCAATTTCTCCATTAATTACCTTTTCGTTCTCGTCATTGTCTGGACCAAAAAATTCACCGACACAGAAAAGAATATCGAATGGGCCAGCCTGAATAAAAAAACTTTTTGGAGAATTTTCTTTGGATTTTTCTAAAAGAATATTTTTTCTGGGAAGGTAAGCTTAAAATTAAAAATTCCAATGCTATTAAGGATTTATTTAACAAAACTTTTTTATCATTCTCCTATTCAGCGGCTTTTAAAGGACAAATTAAAAAAAAAAATTTTTTTTGCGAAGGCAGACTAAAATTTTTCTGAGGGTTTGGTAGCTGTTATTTTCTAAAATTCCCAGTTTTCTAAAACACAAACCTTTTGATTAACCAAAGCAATACGTGCTATCAATTGTTTAAAATTTCCATTAACATCACCAGAACATAAAACTTTGACTTGTCGTTTTTTATCGGTTCCAATATTATTTGAACGCATCCTTGAAAATATTTTAATAAAAAAATTTAAATAATCTTCAAAATATTCAAAAAATATTAGATATAATAACATTAAATAATGAAAAATATTTTTTATTTATAAATAAAAACATTTATAAACAAAATATAAAATTAATAAAAAAATTAAAAAAAATTTTTCATTAATCATGAGCACTTCTCGTAGAACCAGGGCAAGCATTTTCAAGATCTTCAGAATCTGAATAGGCACAGCCACACCAAACACAGTAAAAGTGTTCTCTCCTCAGATAGCCAATTATGTGAGATAGGCTAGAATTTAAAAAAAGTTAAGGTTAAGTGTAGTCCGGCTGCCCTAGTGCTTCGATGGATTCGAGTGCTTCGATGGATTAACGCAAATTTACATCTTTGCGACTCACGGTTACCTAGCTTGATCTCTTTGAGACCTTGTCAATCTAAAAACTTCCCATAATTTCCTCGCCAAAAAACTCAAAAAATTTTCCTAAAATTCCGCCCCAAGAATTCATCTTACAAGGGAACATATGTTACTGTGAGTACGAATTTGATAAAATTTTTGGTACCATTCGAAAGAGGACCCTCGATTTACTATTGTTGTGTGCGGGTTTTCTTGCAAAATTAGTTTGGGCCGAGTTATGGCCTTTCAAAGTTTCAGTCCTTGGGATTGGTTGAGTATAAGCAAGAGGGAAAATAAGCGCGCTATAACTTTTTTTTCACTTCTCTGCTTTCTTCACATTATTTTATAAAGAGGAAAAACGAATGCAAGAGTCGCGAGGAAAAAAGAAGGGAGACACAATAAACAAAGAGAAGGGGCGTGGCTTGTTCTTTGAGGATGAAAAATAAGAGAGAAGAGAGATTTTTGGTACCCTCTTTCGAATGGTACCAAAAATTTTATCAAATTCGTACTCACAGTAACATATGTTCCCTTGTTAGAAAATAAAATAACCTATTATCCAATTCATCTTCGTCCATTTCATTAAAATTTATTTCAACAGGTGCCACTCTACCATTGCTGTAGTTATAAGTAAAATGTTCATTGTCATCATCTTCATTGTCACTCGTCTCTGGGAGTTTGGATGAATAAATAGGCCAAAACCAAAAATGTTCAGGAACATCTTTTCCGGCACTAAAAACTTTAGAATATTAGAGAAAAAAAGTCAAAAAATCAACCTTAAATCCATTTGTTGACACGCACTTCTAGCCTGTTGAATGTCACTAATTATTTGTTTTTGTAGTGCATGCATTCTTTTTTTATTGCGAAAATCGACAGCTAGGGACTCCTAAAAATATGTGTAAAAACTAAATTGTTTAAAAATTGAAAAACAAATTTTTTGTTTTTCAATTAAATAAAGTATAGGTCAAATTCGGAACTACAAACATTAAAGGACTTAAAAATGGATTGAGACAATCCTAAGAAATAGTTTTTTATTTTAGTGTCAAATTAGTGATCTGAAAAGTAAAATCTAAAAAAGAAGAAATTCTGCGAGTTTTAGAGAAATAAAATTGAAAAAAAGGATTTTAAGATGGATCGTGATCTCAAAAAAAAACTCAATCTCAATATAGAGAATTTTAAATGATATTCAAAAGATAAACCGACCCCTTATTAAAATAATCACAAAAATAATCTTTGAAACAAAAAATAACAAACCTCCATTCTCGCCCTTTTCATCATCCTTTCCATATGAGCTTCACAAACTTGGCGTTGTTTTTCATTTTGTTCTTCTTCGTGTCCCACACCGCTCCGATTTGCTTTGACTTGAATTGATATAGGTTCTTTTATTCCTTCATTTTGACTTCCTTTATTTATATTTTTTAACAATTTTATTTTAAAAATAAATTTTTTAACCTTCTCGTTTAATTCCCAGGCTCATTCCAGGTTTATAACCTGAAAATTGTTGAAAGGATGTTTTATTGAAAATATTAAAAATTGAAAATACAGTCGAATCTCATCAGCATTTATGGATACACTTAAAATTTAAAGACCGGACCGAGACGAGATCTCATAGAAAATCTAGGTTATCGAGATCGAGAATTTTTTGAGGTCTCGATTCTCATACGACACCCCCAAGCAGTTTTTCTAAATTTTGGTTGGTCACTAAGTTTGGGAAGTTGCCAAAAGTCCCCATCCAAAATATTCTTTTTTTTTAATTTTGGGTTGGGCATCTGCTTAAACAACACCTCTAACTAAAATAGCCTCATTATACCCATGATCAGTTCCCTCTCCAAAAAAGTCTCTACAAGTGAGGTTCGACCGAATAAATCTTCAAAAAAAAATAAAAAATACCCATTAATGATAACAATTTAAATCCCTTGCTGTCACTTCCAATAGGCTTTGAAATTCCCTCTTCTCTTCTATTCTTCTCCAACTGCTCCTTATTTTTTGGTTTTTCATTTTGTTGTCTTTCTTCTGCCGCTAGACGATTTGCATGAATTTTTAACGAACGCTGGGCTATCCGGGAAGAATTAATACCCAAAAATTAACAAAGCATGAAAAGTATCAAATTTTTGAACCTGGTTTAACGTCATTCATTTTCTCCATAAAAGTGCTAGACATGTAATCCTCATCGTCTGACATTGGAAAAAGTATGTATTTTAAAAAGGCTAAAAGAATTTTAAAAAAATTTAAAAAATAAGTCAAGGTTTCTGAAAACGTTTAAATAATTTAAAGCAAATTGTAGGTTCTGCTTCATAACTATAACTCCACCCAATTTTTCGAGTTTAAAAATAATTTTTCTATCTTGTAGCAAATTTCAAGCTCTTTCGAATAAGGTCAAATTCAAAATTCAAGGCAACCCATAAAAAGTCGAAAATATTTTTTGAAGAGGCTTACCCCTGTTCTACGTTGATTTTCAAGGCATCAAGATCTCGACACTAAATTGAGATATAGGCATTCTTTTACTTTTCTCTTAATATCGATCAACATGCTTGCTTAAATTTTTGTAGATTTTTTCGGGTACAGCCCGAAATGTCGCGGGCCAAAATGTCGCGGCCGAATTGTCGCCGGCCGAAATGTCGCGGGCCAAAATGTCGCCGGCCGAATTGTCGCCAAGCTTTTTAATTAAATATTCTGATTATAATCAATTAGCAAAAAAATAAAACAGATCTAGAAATTCCAGGCTCTGATTCATAACATCTGTATTTGTCCGGGATTACAGAATCGATCTATTTTCAGGATTTGGAGGAACACATAACTAAAGCCGTTGTGCGAATATTTTTCGCAATTTTTTTCTGAATTATGAAGCATAATAAAAGCTAAATAAATATTAAATTGTTTATTAACAATAAAAAAAATTTAATCAGATAGTATTTTACAAAATATTTAATAAAAAGCTTGGTATTTTAGTAGTATTTTATGGAAATTTAATTTAAAAGCTTGGCGACAATTCGGCCGGCGACATTTTGGCCCGCGACATTTCGGCCGGCGACAATTCGGTCGCGACATTTCGGCCGCGACATTTTGGCCCGCGACATTTCGGGCGTGTCCCGATTTTTTCTACCGCTGGAATAAAATTTTTTAAAAGTGGAGTTATAGTTTTGAAGCACCTATTTTTCCGAAGATATTAAATAAAATTTTTGATTCTTAAAAAAATTTTTCTGAACAGTATGGAATATAGATATTATATCATTTTATAATAGTTTCAGTCAAGTTAAACTTTGACATCATATTTAAAACCGAAAAATTGGGTGGAGTTATAGTTATGAATAAGGCGTGTAATTATATGGATATAAAATCGAAAAATATGGCCATAAAATATGGATATAAAATCCCGAAATATGGATATAAATATGGAAATAAACACTAAAACCTTGACTTATTTTTTAAATTTTTTTACTTTTCTATTTTGAAAAATTTTAGCCTTTTTAAAATACATACTTTTTCCAATGTCAGACGATGGAGTAAAGCAGAGAAGTTTCATGTAGAAGAAGAAAAATAGTTGTTGTAGATGAAGGATTATTTTATGATGTTTTGGAGTAGAGCAGAGAAGTTTCAAGTAGAAGAAGAAAAAAGTTGTTGTAGATGAAGGATTATTTTATGATGTTTTGGAGTAAAACAGAGAAGCTTCATGTAGAAGAAGAAAAAAAGTTGTTGTAGATGAAGGATTATTTTATGATGTTTTGGAGTAAAGCAGAGAAGTTTCAAGTAGAAGAAGAAAAAAAGTTGTTGTAGATGAAGGATTATTTTATGATGTTTTGGAGTAAAACAGAGAAGTTTCATGTAGAAGAAGAAAAATAGTTGTTGTAGATGAAGGATTATTTTATGATGTTTTGGAGTAAAGCAGAGAAGTTTCAAGTAGAAGAAGAAAAAAAGTTGTTGTAGATGAAGGATTATTTTATGATGTTTTGGAGTAAAGCAGAGAAGTTTCAAGTAGAAGAAGAAAAAAAGTTGTTGTAGATGAAGGATTATTTTATGATGTTTTGGAGTAAAACAGAGAAGCTTCATGTAGAAGAAGAAAAAAAGTTGTTGTAGATGAAGGATTATTTTATGATGTTTTGGAGTAAAGCAGAGAAGTTTCAAGTAGAAGAAGAAAAAAAGTTGTTGTAGATGAAGGATTATTTTATGATGTTTTGGAGTAAAACAGAGAAGTTTCATGTAGAAGAAGAAAAATAGTTGTTGTAGATGAAGGATTATTTTATGATGTTTTGGAGTTGAAAGAAATAGTCTTTCTAAGCTACAACAAATACCAGAAGATAAGTATTTGTTGGCGAAACCAAGTAACCTTCTAATTAATTCCCAATTTTAATACAAATTGAAAACAATTTCCAAAGATTTATTTATAAAATATATTAATTTTACAAAGAAGAAGCTTAATAAAGCTTAAAGAATTTAGAAGAACTAAAAAGAACTGAAAAGAACTGATATTGTTATAAGATAGGGGATTTTATACAAACAGAAAAAGTGTATATTTTAAGAGAGAGAGAAGAGAACGGAAATGCTCGGAAAAGAGCAAAGTAACTAATTGTGTAATGTTTGGGAAAATATTATATTAAAATTAATAAAAATATAAATAAATAAAATTAATAAAATAAATAAATTTTATTTATATATTTTCCCTCGTTTTCACGACACTCCCAACACCGGGGTGATGTGTGAAGTGCTCGGCCCTATGCCTTGTCCTCTTCCTCCAGCAGATCCAAGCTTCCAAGCCACCAGTGCTGATGAAAGTTTGGAGTGCTGCTTCATCCCCATAGAGCTTAACTGTCTCCTGCCTCGGAATGTTGAGGCTAGTGTGCGGTCATACTCATGGTGAACAAATTGATTGTATGACTGGTTAATTAATTTAAGTTAATTAAAAAAAAATTAATTTAAAGCTGATTTTCATGGGCGTCCAAGTTCAACTAGTCGATTTATGGGGAGTAAAGGAATTACAAAAGATGGGTTTACCGATGAAGTAAAATTAAAAAAAAAATAATAAAAAAATTAATTAAAAAATGAGTTTAAAATTAGAAAAAAACTTAAAAAAAAATAATTTTTAAAAAAAATTATTAAATAGAAAAATAAATTATTTAAAAAATTAATTAAAAATCAACAGAAAAAAAATTTTAAAAATTAAAATATAAAAATACTAATTAGAAAAATTATTAGATCGCTAATTAAATTGATAATTAAAAATAGAAAATTAAAAAATGTTTTAGAGGCAAATTTTAAAAACCAAAAAAATATTTTTAAATCAAACAAATTTGGATTGTAAAAATCGAGAAAAAATTTTCAAAAAAAATTTTTTTTTAAAATTAAAAAATCTTTAAAAGTTATGTCTCGGTATGATGCACGAAACAACTGTTGATGTTAAAGCAAGATATAAAATGCTACCTAATAAAGAGGAAGGGACAGCTTGTGCTGATTTAGAAGATGATAACGTAAAGTTAAAAAAAATTTACAGAAAATTTAAATAAAAAATTCCATTAAAGGCGGACACAGAATGGGATTGTCATTTACGCTGTCGTCTTGAATTTGTTCGTAATTTGTGTAAATGTACAGCTCCAACTCTAAGTTATTTAATTGGACCAGATAAGGAAGAAAAAGAATTAAAAGAATGGCCAATATGTGATTATGAGAAATGTAAAGTTGAGTAAGTTTGGGGAGAAGGAAAAAAATTTTTTTTGGAAATTTTCTAAGGAAATTCGGAAAATACTCCAAAATTCGAAAAAAAAATAAAAAATTTTCAAAAAAATTTTCAAAAATTTCCGAAAAATTCCCACAAAATTTTCAAAAAAAAATTCCAAAAATTTTTTTAATAAAGAAAAATTTAATAGCGTACAAGGACGTAACTATAGCGATGAGGACTGTACAAAAAAGTGTTTTAGAAGTTGTGATCAAATTCGTTACAATATTGATCATGAAAGGAAAGGGAAGAGTATGAGACCTGGTAAATTTCAAAAATTTCTGAAAATTTCAAAAAAAAAAAAAAATTTCCAACAGATTTAACAACTGTAGTATTAAAATGGGATTCTTTCGAATATTTAACAATGGAACAAGATTGGGTATGGTCTGTTACTACTTTTATTGCAGCGCTAGGTGGAAGTATTGGAATGTGGTTGGGATTGTCTATTTTGAGTTTAATACAAGTAAAAATTTGAATTTAAATTTTAAAAAATTTTTTAAGAGGAAAAATTTTCAAAAAAAAGAAATCATGGCCCTTATAGAATTAAGAAATTTTTAGCGGATTTTTGACCAGGGATCCAGACGTCCTGATTTTCAAAAATACCCAAAAATAAGAAATTACCAACATATTTTAGAACGTATTTACAAAATCGAGAAATTATTTCTTGACCGTCTAGAATACTTTTAAAAAATCCTGGGTGGATTACTTGGAATAAATATTCTAAGGTGCAGAAGGCAAGCTTTTTGGGCAGGAAGGGAAAGTCAAAAGGAGAAAAGGCAGAGACTGTTTGATTTTAGAAATCCGATTTAAATAAAAAAAGAAAAGAGAAAAATTAAAAATATTTTTTAAATTTAAAAAAGGGAAGTACCTATTTACTTACTTATATTGAACAACGTGTTGCTAAAAGAAAAATAAATAAAATAGAGGAAAATGAACAAGAAATACCCCCATCAAACCCTTCAAAAACCCCACTAGAGGATAACAACAATAAAAGAAAATATTCAAAAACTTCAACAACTACAAGTTTAGAAGAAAATAAATTGGCAGCAAATCCGTTTGCTAGTCCATTTAATAAAAAGGTTTTTAAAAAAATTAATTCTAATTGTAAGGTCGGGGAAAATTGTTAAACTGGGAAGGTGATTGAATTCTTACTGGAACCAAACAATTTTCAGAAAGGGTAAAAAATAAAAAAAGGAAGAAAGAATAAAAAAAAATAGAAAGAAAAATGGGAGAATTTTAAAAAAAAATTCAGAAAAAAAAATAACAAAAAATTTAAAAATTTTCAGACAACTCAAAAATAAACATATCAAGTGACTGGACGGTGAACAGGAAAAATAAATGAAAAAAATTTAAGTATGAGCTGATTAAAATTTTAAAAAATTGTGATTATAAGATATTTTTATAATATAAAATGATATTATTTACTTAAAAAACCGAGTATATTTTTAAAAAATAAAATTGTAAAAAAAAATTAGCAATATAAGACCGTGGGGTCGTGGGTTCGAGTCCGATTGGCGCCCAATGCCCAATATTTTTTTAATGAGTGTAAAATGATTTATTTTCAAATCAGAAACAAATAAATTAAATAAAAATAAATTTTGAACAATTTTTAAAACAAAAAAATAAACTAAAAAATATATCGGGCGCCGACCGGACTCGAACCCACGACCCCTCTAGCTTTGGTAAGTAGTCTTGTTTTTCGTAAAATAATTTTAAAAAAATAGGAAAAATTTTAAAAAATATAAATAAATAAACATTAAATAAACCAACCTATTAATTGTAAAATTTGAACATGTAGATGAAGACATTGTTGTCGGCGTAAGTGAAGTTGGGCTTTGAAGTGACATTTAATCCTTGAATTAATTTAAGCTCAGTTGTCTTTTTAATAATTTGTTGTCTTTTAAGGGCAAGAATTTAAATTTTTCCTTTCTTTAATTACAAAAATAAAATCTAAAAAAAATTAGAAAATTAATTTAAAATTAAATGAAATAATTTTTTCAGTGGTAAAAACACAAAAACTAGAAAAAAACAGAAAAAAATTCCTGAGCTTTTTATATTCAAAATAAAACAAAAAACAACAAAGAAATAAATTTATAAGATCAACAAGACATTTGCGGACCAAGTAGCTTTCGAAAAAACAAATTTTTTTATTTTTGGGAGCCAAAGGGGAATTAATTCTTAGAGAAAACCAAGGAGTTTAAGCATTTTTTATTTTTTAATGGACCAGAAAAATAAAAAAAAAATTTTTATTTTTATTAGCAGACCGTCCCCAAATGTCTATACGTCCTCCAATAAATTCAAAATAAAAGGGAAAAAATTAATTAAAAATAAATTAAGCAGTAAAATTTTGGCAGCCAATTTAAACAGCACCCATTAAGTATGCGAATAAGCAATATAACGATTATGTTGTCTTGGAGAAGTAGTATTGGGAGAATTTTTGTCTATAAAATGAACAAATTAAAATTTCAAAAAATTTTTCTGAAAATTCCCCTTCACAAGTTAAAAATTTAAAAAATGGACCTGTTAAAAATAAAAGGGTGCCAACGCCTTAAAACTTCCAAAAAATCCAACAAAATCGAAAAAATGGAAAATCTTCGGATCCGGAAACGAAATCCGAACCGAAAATTTTCGGATATCCAAACCTTCTCCAAAAAACTTATTTTTAAAATAATTCATAAAAAATTACGGCGCTCTTAATTTCACCTAGACCAGAACCCAGGAACAGAAAAAAACAAACTCTTTAAAATAATTCATAATAAATGACGGCGCTCTTAATTCTACCCAGACCAGAACCCAGGAAAAGAAAATAAAAATTTTTGAAAAACCTTTGTTTTCTTCAACATAATTAATCGCCAATTTAACACACAACTCGTTTGGATCGCCAAAAGCCACTCTCGATCTCCTAAGTAAATCACCATCTTTAGGAGACAGAAGGCGTCTAGCCGCATCCAAAATCCAAGTAGCAAGTCCCTTCCTTCTTAAATGGGAATGAACCCAAATTCTGTCAACGCCGAGGATCGAGCCGATTTTGATTGATTTGAAACGCTTTAAAATTAAAAAAAGTAAAATTCAAAAAAATTAAAAAATAAACCTTCCCTTCAGGCATCAAACTAACTTCAGTAACCGGATCAACAAGTAAAAAACCTCCAACAAACGGCGGCTTAGAAGTGCTTACAAAAACTAGGCCTTTACGCTTTCCATGAGTATCCCAAACTGGTAAATCTGGAGCATAACCAATTTCGGTGTTTACAAAATTCTAAAAAAAATTTTTAAAAGTAGCAGGAAGCAAAATAAACAAAATCTAGCCCAAAGAAATCCAATAGAAAAAATATTACCAAGCCGGGGGTTTGAACCTACGACCCTCACCCATCAAGGCAAACACCCTAACCAACACACCACAAACTGACTATATCAGAACCCAAAAACTAACGTTCATATTAAATTAAAAAACAACCAATCTTAAGAAAAATCAAGTAAACTCACGGTAATTATTGTTTCCAGTTTTCGTTTAAGCGTAGCAGTGGAAGTTGAACGCACACCAAATAGAATACCAGGAAGTGGCGACTCCACGTTTTCATGTTGAAGCACGCTGTTAATTTTTTTTTAAAAAAATCAAAGAAAATAAAATAAACCTCTTCCACTGTTCAATTTGAGTCTGTGAAACTCTAAAATTGGCAGTTTCAGTAAATCGATTATGGAAGCGTTCGTGTTGTTTGACATCTGATGGAGTTTCCAAGCTGTATACCATTCCACACTGCAAAATAAATTTAAAAAAAAATAAAATTTGAAAAAAATTTTTGTGGGACCAAGTGTCACCTACCCTAATTTTTAAAGTTTTTTGTGGCAAATTCCATGTGTAATGACTTTCCCAATCCAAAAAATTCAGAAATTAACAATAAAAAGGAATATTTAAAACAAAAATCAAAAATATTAGTCGAAAATTTCGTTGTTATTTTCGTGGGACCAATTGTCACCCTCCCCTAATTTTGAAACTTCTCTATACCCAATTCCATGTCTACCAGCTTTCCAACTCCAACAATTCAGGAATTGACACTAAATGTATTTTTAACCCCAAAAAAAGTCGAAGGTGACAAAATATCCCCAAAACCTCCCAAACCTTAACACAATGCTCCATTCCAATCCCTTTTTGCCCAACATCCAAAATTGTTTGTTTTCCATTTTCAATAGATTTAAGCATTGAAGACACCTTTCTGTTCCCTCTAGGCGTTGATTTTGCTCGACGCAATTTATTTTCGTTTAAAGCATTAGCAGAAATTGTTGAAGCACGCGGAGATGAAAAATAAAGATTAAGCGATGATTGTTGCATTTTTTATTTATTTTTATAATGTTAATCTAAAAAATTAAACATCAAAATTATTAAATAAAAACAGCCAAAAATTATTAACATTCATTCAGCCCAAAACACCACAAATTAAAAAAAACATTTCTTTTTCTCTGACCGTCTCTCACTAGGACACACTATTTCTTCACAACTCGGGTTGACATTAAAGTCCCACCCAGAAATTTTTATTTTTTAAAAATTAACTAGAAACCCTACAAGGTAAGCCAAACACCTACAAAATAAAAAAAACTTTTCTCTTTTTTTCTCTAACCGTCTCTCACTATGACACACTATTTCTTCACAAAATCGGATAGAGCCTTAAAATAGCCTAGCCCCTCCCCCCAAAAATTTTTTTTATTTTAAATTTTTATTTTTTAAATTAACTTTCCTTATCTTTTTAACAATATACACAACCTATAAATTCCTTTTTTTCTACTTTTCTTATCACACAAAAAATACAAAGTCCCCCCTATTTCCCCCTCCCCCCCATTCAAGTTCCCTCCCTTCCCCTCCCTTTAAGCTCTCCCTTCCCACCAATTTTTTTTCTCCTATTCCCCACATCACTTTTCTTACTTTGATTCTTTTATCAAATACAAACAACAAATGTTTGAAAAAAAATTTTTAAAAAGAATTTATATAAAGGCAAACATCACCAACAAATAAATTTATAAATTTTTTTACTCAATTATGTCTCCCCTTTATTTTTAGGGGGAGGGAACTTGACTGGAAGATTGAATAAAAATTAAATTTCCAGTCAAAAATTGCTCCCTTTCAATTTAAAATTCAATTTTTAACTTTCTATCAATTAAATTTTTTAACAAAAGACATTCAAAAAAATCTCGTTTTTTAAATAAAAAATACACAAAATTAAAGAAATCACACACACAACCAACAGAAATGCTTTTCTCTTCTAGAAACAAGTCCTTTTTAACCCCTAAAAAATCAAAAAAAAAATCAAAAAAAAAATTCCAAAAAAATATTTTAGTTTATCCTAATTTTAAATTAAAAAATGTCTAGACGTGTGTGTTCTTTTTTATTGATTGTTTAAGCATAAAATTGATTTTATTATTTAAAAAATGAATTAATTGAGAGAGAGAGATTTAATCAGAAAATTCTCTTGTTAAATAGACTCCTTCCTAAATTTTTTAAATTAAATTCAAGGTCCTTCCTAGAATCTACCCCCGACTTTAACAGCTCTAGAAAATTCCCTTCCCTATTAAAATCCCAAAATTAATCACTACAAAAAAAGCGAACAACACAAAAAAATAAAAAAACACAAAAAAAAAGCCCACAAAATACGAAATATTCCCTATACTCTAGTGTTATTAAAAATGACAATTTATCCCATTTATTAATTTAAAGAAAATAGTGTGTAAAAATAGGAAAGTTTTAGAGAAAATATTTTTTATAATAAATTTTCCCAAAGATTTTGCCTATTAAAATCGCAAATCTAAACTAACCGAACAATACAAGAAAAAATGAAAAGCCTAAAACAAGCCCACAAAATACAAAATATTTCCTATACTCTAGTGTCCCTTTTTATTTTTAAGTAAAAATGACATTTTATCCCAATTATTATTTAAAGGGAAATAGTGTGTGAAAATAGGAGAGTTTGACAAAAAAGAATTTTTAAACTAATTTTATCCCAAAAATTTTGAAATAAAATGTCAGAAAAACTTTCCTTGAATTTCCCCTACCCTTTAATTTATTTAAAAATGTGAGGATTTAAATTAAATTAAGTTTTAGAAGAAAGTTAAAATATGGAGCCTTTAGATATATTTACTATTTGGTTAACGTTTTTCTCCATTTGCTTCACTTTTTTGCCGTTGTGAGTTTTATAGATAATTTTTCTTTAGAATTTTTATTCAAAATTTTCAAAAAATTCAACAAAATTTGAAAAATTTTGTTGAATTTTTTTTTGAGATTTTCTGAAATTATTTGAAAAATTTTTGGAATTTTTTTTTGAAAAATTTTTCAAAAAATTTTTTTTTCAAAATTTTCAAAAAAAATTTCCAAAAATTTTTTCGAAAATTTTTTCAAAGCCCCTTCTTCCCAAAAACTTTTAATTAAAAAAATTTCTAAAAATTTTCAAGATTTGTTGTAATGGATTGGCATAAGAGAGGAACAGCAGAAGGCTTTTCTTCCTTAAGTTATGTTCTTCCCCTTTTAATGATGTGTTGTTGGTTTAAACACGGAATTATTACTCAGGACAAGACTAATATGTTTTTGAATGGAGTCAATTTGTTCTTCTTTTCTTTTTATATTGCTGCTTTTTGGTTTTATCAGCCTAAAAGGGTTTTTTTTTAAATTTTTTTCGGATTAGGTTTTACCATTTTGGCAATGGTTTGGAAGCCTCCCCGTCCAAACCATTTTGAGTTTTTTTCTGACCATTTTGAGCTCTGACCATTTTTTTTGAAAAATTTTTGAAAAAATAGAAAGGAAAAAGGGGGGCGACTTCCACAATATTACCAATATTTTTAATAAATTTTTTTAAATTATTTTTTGGGAGGAAATTAAACAGAAAATTTTCTAACCACCTCTAAAATTAATTTTTAATAGAGAAAAATTTAGTTTGCTCCCAAAAATTAATTTTTTTAATTTAAAGAAATATCTGTATGGACAATTATCTGCCGTTGGTTTAATGGTTGCTGCTATATTTCAATATGTAAATAAAACACCTGAAGATAAACAGGCTGATTTAATGGGTTTATTTTTTAAATTTATTTTCCGATATTAATCTGGATTTTAAAAATTTTTTAACGAAATTTTAAAAAATTTTCGGATTTTTTTTTCGAAAAATTTCAAAAGGTTACGGAAATTTTCTGAAAAAATTTTTTCAAGCCATTTACTCCCCAAAAATTTTTTAAAAAATTATTTCTAGGTGCAATCGCTGCCTTTACACAAATTGCATCAATGGCTGGAGGAGTATACGACTTGGTTTATATTTTTTTTAAAATAATTTTTTTTAATTTAAAAATTTTCTCAGAGAAGGGCAATTCAATTAAAAACAACCGAATATATCCCCGCTCAAATTCAATTTGGATTTTTTGCTTTAACTTTACAATGGACTATTTTTGGGTTTATTGTTGGAAATCCTTATATGATGGTTTGTTAGTTTTCTTTTTTCTTAAAATTTTTTGAAGAAAATTTTTTGGGTTCAATCTATCCCAGAAACTCTAAAAAAATATTCCAAAAGAATTTTGGCCTGAAAAAAATAATTTTTTTTCAGACCAGTTTTTAAATCATAAAACACTTTTAAAAGCCCGAAAAAATTTGGTTTTTGATTTAAATTTTCTTCAAAAAAATTTCCCACAAAAATTTTCCAAAAATTTTTTCCCCTAAAGATAGCCAATGCAGCAGGTTTAGCTTTAAATATCGCAACATTATCACTTTATATTATTTACCCACCCAAAACTTGGAAAGTTCCCATTTTTGGTGTTGGAGGAGGAAAAGAATTGAGTGATGAATTGAGTGAAAAGGAAAAATAAATTATTTTGAGATAATTTTAGGGTTTTTAAGTATTTAATTTTTGACAAAAATATTATTTTAACGCTTTATTTGTAATTTAATTTTTGATTTTGTTTTTTGATTAAACCCCTTATAGTATTTTATGTACATCAGGGAACGTCTCGATTCCCGAAAATGAAAAAAAAAGATTGGGAATGCCCGCCGGTAAGGATCGGGAACTACCTATTTTTTATCTCGGCACGGTCTCTGATGCACTCTATATATTTTTTAATTGAGTGGTTCTACTAGAACAAAGGGCCTAAACTCCCCCAGAAAATTAAAAAAAAATTTTTGGGGTAAGAGCTTCAAAAATTATTCCTAGAACCACTCGTTATTCCCCCAAATATATATTTGTACAGATTAATTATTTAAATATTAAATTTTTAAGTGTGATCCTTAAAACATTTTTAAAAATTAAGTAGCCTAAAAAATTCAAAGTTTACAAAGAAAGTTTACGATAGTATCCTCAAGATTTTGACCATCTTAAGGTTCTCCTTATATCAGGGCAATAAACAAAAATATTTTTACCAAATAATTCCATTATAAACATGGCAGGTCGGGAGCTATCCTCATTATTGTCCATTATATATACGTTTGGTTCGTTTACTGGCAACTTGGAATTTTTTGAGGATTTTTTAAAATTAACTGACTGGATTATGAACCCAAAGGAATTTATCCCAAGAAATATAAAAAAAATTTAAAAATACCTCAAACGCCTCTAACTGCGACTGAAGCAAACTTGGAGGTGCAAAATGTTCCGGGTCTTCCTCCAATCTCTTAGCTAACCGGTTACGCAATTTGTCTTCACTAACTCTCAGCAAAATTATTTTGACCTTGTGTTGCGTTGCCTCTTCGTTGCTACCCAAAAGTATGTCTCTAAAAAGAAAAAAAATTTTTCCAAATTATAAAAATTAACCGGTAAGACTTTTTAAGAGCCGAACAGGCAATAATCATCTTCCTTTCCTTATTATTTTGCCAAAGCGCGGCTAAAGACAGCAACCAGGGACGTCTATCCTCATCTAAAAAATTTCTTAAAGGTTGTTGTAGAATTTAAAATGAACCTGTCAACGGAGTCCCTGAAGCCATTTTTTGCTTCATTTCATCAGAATGGAAATCATCCCCTTCCACAAATTCGTATCCATAAATATCTGCGAGCCTCTTAGCAAGTGTAGTTTTTCCACTTCCCATTGGGCCTCCAATAAAGATTACATTAGGTTTATTGTCACTTGGCATTGTAGTGGAAATTTAAAGATAAAATATTTTCTAAACATAAATTATCTCAAAATTAAGTGAAGATAATTTTTAAATTTATAATTGGTAAATTTAAAAAAAATTTTTAAAATTTTTTAATTTTATTGTGTTAAAATAAGTTTGTATCTGGAATTATTAAAAGTCAGCAAGTAATATCTTCGGGTAACCACTACCATAACTTGCTTACTATTCTAGAAATGTCCAAGCGTCTTGGTCTTCGAAAGGTTATGATCCTATTGTTAGACACGTTAGTATTAGTAAAATCAAACGGTTTAAACCTCACTGAATTACCCTCACTGACTTAATTCTACCTTAAAATTTTGTTGAATAAGTTTCATGCGATTTCAGAGATAATTTTTGTAAAAAAATTTTACTTGCGGACCCTTGGCAACATAAAGGAAAATAATCAACAATTGAAAAAATAAAAAATTTATAAAATAAATAAAAACCTTCAAAAAATTTTAATTTAACATCTTCAATCATCCTCATCAGAATCCTCAGTATTAGTAAAATCAAACGGTTTAAACCCATTTTTTAATTTGTTTACAAGTTCAACTTCCTTGTCCTTTTCCAACGAACAGTTACGCCAATCGATGTGATCCTCACAGTCTAGTAGGGCTTTTGAGGCGAGAACCTATTAAATATCGGTATTTATAAAAAGCTTGGGTCTGTTTCTGGGTTTGATTTATTGACCTGGGCCTGATCCTGGACCTGTACCTACAGGTCCAGGAAAAAACCAGGAAGGTCAAAAAATGCCTGGGCCTGGACTTTCGGTACAGGAAAAACCCAGGCCTTGGTCCAGACCCAGGCCGAGCTCTAAAACATATTAGAGATGACAAAAATTAAGAAGAAAAATTTTTAAAAAAAAAACCTCTCGACCAAATTGTAACGGAAAACGAGACATTGTTCTACTCAACATTTTTGTCCCGTCAGGCAATTCAACGTAAAAATATGGAGATCCTTCATTTAATAAATCCCAAACCTTTTTTAATTTAAAAAAATAAGAAAAAATAATTTAAAAATTAAAAAACCTGTTCATTTTCTCCCAAAATACAAAATTCAATATTTTTTAATTGTGCAGCATTCAAAAATGTACTTTTTAATGATTTTGCCTTTGATTTTGGAATTGGTACAAATTGTATTTGCATATGCTTAAAAATATAATATGTTCAGATAAAATTCTGGTTTTATTTAAAAATGTTTTGATTTAATTCTGATTTATTTTTCCAAGTTTAAATTAAATTCTGCTATATTATCGCACTCTTGTGCACTGTAGGTTCTCTTAAAAGAATTCTGATTTAATTTATATTATAACGTTCAGATAAAATTCTGATTAGGTAATTTTGGTATGTATGAATTATTTTAATTTAAACTCACTTCTGTTTTGTAATTTCTTTCAAAAACACAAACAACTTCATTATTTCTATCAGAGAATAAACTAGAAAAATAAATGTAAATAAAATACAAAAATTAATATATACCAATAAGCATCTTTAAATTTATTAACTTCATCACGAACTTCAGTTGGAGCAACAACCAGTGATTGAATATGTCCTAAAAAATAATAAAAATCAAAATCTTATTTGAACTTTTGTTAAAAGTAATTCAGAATTTTTGTCACTTTTCTTTAGAAAAAATCAGAATGTTATCGGAAACTAAGAGAAATTAAATCAGAATTTATTCCCAACATTGTAAAAATAAAATCAGAATTTTATTTGAACATCTAAATAAAAAATCCAGAATTTTATTCAAACATTTTCCAAAAAACAGACCAGAATTTTATTTGAACATCTCAATAAAAAAATTCAGAATTTTATTTAAACTTCTCCGAAAACAAATCAGAACTCAATTTAAACATATAAACAAGCCCCAACACTTTTATAATTTAAAAAAAAAACATCACCTATACTCATAACAAGCAAATGTCTCTCCATTAACGGCCCTTAAATTCAAAAAAATTTTTTTTCAAATTAAATTTATTAATTAATAAAAAAACCTTTAGGCATTGCTGCATAACAACTAGTACCAACAGAAACAATTAAATGTTTTTCAGCATCAATATTTGAAAGGCAAAACCAACATGTTGAAGGGTCAATTTTAGGCCTTTTTTCGTTATAATTTTCTCCTCCTCTTCTTTTTCCTTTTCTTCTTCCTTGAAATTCTTCTTGATGTTCTTCATCTTCATAATTATTATTATCAAATCTGTATTGAACTGAATTTCCTTCTTCTCTTCGACGCTTTTCGTCTTCAATTGCTTTGTTATGTAAATATTCCTGAAGAAAATCAGAATTTTAAATGAAAAATCAGAATTTTTAAAAATCAGAATTTAATGAAAAATCAGAATTTAAAAAAATCAGAATTTACTAAAATCAGAATTTTTTTTAAAATCAGAATTTTTTTAATCAGAATTTTACAAATCAGAATTATTTTTAAAAATCAGAATTTTTAAAAAAATCAGAATTTCTTATAAAACCAGAATTTTTCAAATTTTCTGAAAAAATACAAACCTTTAGTATCTCCATATAAGGGAACTCTGTCGAATTGTCCGGTTGTGCTACCAATTCATCTCTTGACAATTCTCTCATTGGAGTACATGAAAATGCATATAACCATTTTTGTTTATTTGTGTTATTAACTGAAGCAAGTCCGATAAATCGAGTAACGTGTTGGGCAGGTTCCAATAAAACTCGGTGATTTCTAGAAAAAGTTTTTTTAATTAAAAAAAATTTCTAAAAACTTTTAGAAAAATTTTTCAAAAATTTTTAGAAATTTTTTTTGAAATTTTTTTGAAAATTTTTAAGAAAAATTTCTTTAAATTAAATTAAACAAAAAACCTATAAGGTGAACGTTCATAATGAATTCCTTGTCCAGCAAAATGATAACGAGGCCTCAACCCAGAAGCTAATCTAGCTAAAAGTTTGGAAGTATTTGAAGGTTCAGTAGATGGTTGATTTGTTGAGTGTAACCAAACATTGGCAGGCCAAATTGATGTTAGGAGGATATCAACTCCCATGAAACCTGAACTTGCAGCTAGTGGAGTTAGAAGATCGTCTATGGAACGTGTATCGAATTGGAAGGGCAAAGTCTTTAAAAATTGGAAAAAATTGAGTTTAATACAACCAAACCCCAAGATCAGATACTCCCCAATTTAAAATACGTTTTTTAAATTTGGTTGACCACTAGATGGAAAAGTTGACTAATAAAGATATTCTAGAGCGAAAAATTTTCCAAGACTTAAGACCAAAATACCCAAGAAATGACGTGAGTTAAGACTCAAACCCAAAAGTCATGAACGCTCTACGACTTATAAACGATATTATTTTCAGATAACCCATCATAAAATTAGATTTTTCAGCCCCAAGTGAAGCCCAAAGTAAATAAAGAAAATAGGAGAGGTCTTCCAATTCAACATAAAAAATAGTGATATTGAACCGAACAGACCCCCTTTATTCCTACCCAATTTTTCCACTATATTCTTGCAGGATGGTCAGACTTTTCCCTTTCTTACATCCAAAATATAGGAAAAAATTAGAGTGGAAAAACCGTTTTGTAAAAATATAGGGGAAGAATTGGGTAGGAAAAAGGGGGTCTGTCCAGTTCAATATTACCAAAATAAAAAATCTTTAAAAAAGAAAAAACCTGTGTAGACATAGCCGGTGCTTCAATCCCCGAAAAATATCCAATTAATAATCCATTCGCCGTCATTAATGTCCCTTTCTTCCCAAGATAAGTCAGAGATTGTGAAAACTCAACACTTTCAGCTGGATAATATGTAGAAGTTGAAGGACAGCAAGGGCCCAGGATGTAAGTTGGAACAGGGAAATCAATTTCTCCATTAATTACTTTTTCGTTCTCGTCATTGTCTGGACCAAAAAATTCACCGACACAGAAAAGAATATCGAATGGGCCAGCCTAAATAAAAAAATATTTTTTGAGAGGAATAAATTTTCTAAAAATTCTATTCTGGAAAGGTAGACTTAAAATTAGAAAACCAATGTTATTAAGAATTTATTTATTAACAAATTTTTCTAATTATTTTTCTATTCGGCAGCTTTTAAGAAACAAATTCTAAAAAAATTTTTTTTGCGAATGTAAACTAAAAATCTTTCCGATGGTTTGGTAGCGATTGGTATCACAACGCATTAAGCATTATTTTTCTAAAATTCCCGCAATTTACTAAAATAAAAACCTTTTGATTAACCAAAGCAATACGTGCTATCAATTGTTTAAAATTGCCATTGACATCACCAGAACATAAAACTTTGACTTGTCGTTTTTTATCGGTTCCAATATTATTTGAACGCATTCCTAAAAATCTATTAATAAAAAAAAATTTAAAATAATCGTCCAAAATATTCAAAAAATATTAGATAGAATAACATTAAATAATTAAAAATATTTTTATTTATAAATAAAAACATTTATAAACAAAATATAAAATTAATAAAAAAATTAAAAAAAATTTTTCATTAATCATGTGCATTTCTTGTAGAACCAGGGCAAGCATTTTCAATATCTTCAGAATCTGAATAGGCACAGCCACACCAAACACAGTAAAAGTGTTCTCTCCTCAGATAGCCAATTATATGAGATAGGCTAGAATTAAAAAAGTCTAGATAACTTAAAAAATTTTGGCATTTGTGTAGTCCGGATGTCCTAGTACTTCAATGGATTCGATGCACCTCGCCCATCTAAATCGAACTACTAGGGCGTCTGCGTTTCGAAAATTTTAACCGAATCTACATCTCTATGACTCACGATTTCCTAGCTTGATCTCTTTGAGACTTTGTCAATTTAAAAACTTCCCATAATTTTCTCACATAAAAATTCAAAAAAATTTTTCCAAAATCCCCCCCCCCCCAAGAACTAATCCTAAAAATAAAAATAACCTATTGTCCAATTCATCCTCATCCATTTCATTAAAATTTATTTCAACAGGTGCCACTCTACCATTGCTGTAGTTATAAGAGAAATTATTTTCATTGTCATCATCTTCATTATCACTTGTTTCTGGGAGTTTGGATGAATAAATAGGCCAAAACCAAAAATGTTCAGGAACATCTTTTCCGGCACTAAAAACTTTAGAATATTAGAGAAAAAAAGTCAAAAAATCAACCTTAAATCCATTTGTTGACACGCACTTCTAGCCTGTTGAATGTCACTAATTATTTGTTTCTGTAGTGCATGCATTCTTTTTTTATTGCGAAAATCGACAGCTAGGGATTCCTAAAAATATGTGTAAAAACTAAATTGTTTAAAAATTGAAAAACAAATTTTTTGTTTTTCAATTAAATAAAGTATAGGTCAAATTCGGATGGATAATGACTTCACAAACATTAAAGGAGTTAAAAATGGATTGAGACAATCCTAAGAAATAGTTTTTTATTTTAGTGTCAAATTAGTGATCTGAAAAGTAAAATCTAAAAAAGAAGAAATCCTGCGAGTTTTTGAGAAATAAAATTGAAAAAAAGGATTTTAAGATGGATCGTGATCTCAAAAAAAAAACTCAATCTCAATATAATTTAAATGATATTCAGAAAACAAACCGACCTCTTATTAAAATAATCACAAAAATAATCTTTTAAACAAAAAATCACAAACCTCCATTCTCGCCCTTTTCAACATCCTTTCCATATGAGCTTCACAAACTTGGCGCTGTTTTTCATTTTGTTCTTCTTCGTGCCCCACACCGCTTCGATTTGCTTTGACTTGAATTGATATAGGTTCTTTTATTCCTTCATTTTGACTTCCTTTAAAAATTTGATTTTTTAACAATTTTATTTTAAAAATAAATTTTTAACCTTCTCGTTTAATTCCAAGACTCATTCCAGGCTTATAACCTAAAAATTGTTGAAAATATGTTTTATTGAAAATACTAAAATATTGAAAATACAGTCGAATCTCATCAGCATTTTTGGTTGCACTTAAAATTTAGAGACCAGACCGGACCGAGATCTCGATCGAAAATCTAGGTTATCGAGATCGAGAACTTTTTGAGGTCTCGATTCTCATACGACACCCTCAAGCAGTTTTTCTAAATTTTGGTTAGTCACTAAGTTTGGGAAGTTGCCTAAAGTCCCCATCCAAAATATTCTTTTTTTTTTAATTTTGGGTTGGGCATCTGCTTAAACAACACCTCTAACTAAAATACCCATAATTTGTTCCCTCTCCAAAAAGGAATCTAAAAGTGAGGTTCGACTATATAAATCTTCACAAAAAAATAAAAAATACCCATTAATGATAACAATTTAAATCCTTTGCTGTCACTTCCAATAGGCTTTGAAATTCCCTCTTCTCTTCTATTCTTCTCCAACTGCTCCTTATTTTTTGGTTTTTCATTTTGTTGTCTTTCCTCTGCCGCTAGACGATTTGCATGAATTTTTAAAGAACGCTGGGCTATCCGAGAAGAATTAATACCTAAAAATTAACAAAGTATGGAAAAGCATCACATTTTCGAACCTGGTTTAACGTCATTCATTTTCTCCATAAAAGTGCTAGACATGTAATCCTCATCGTCTGACATGGGAAAAAGTATGTATTTTAAAAAGGCTAAAAGAATTTTAAAAAAATTTAAAAAATAAGTCAAGGTTTCTGAAAACGTTTAAATAATTTAAAGCAAATTGTAGGTTCTGCTTCATAACTATAACTCCACCCAATTTTTCGAGTTTAAAAATAATTTTTCTATCTTGTAGCAAATTTCAAGCTCTTTCGGGCAATCCCGGAGAATTGGGGTCCCTGCGGAAAAAAATCTTAAAAATAAGGAAAAGGACTTTTCTAGGGTAAAAAATTATGCTGATTACGAATCCGAGCTCAGATTTTGAAAAAGTCGAATCCCGAACCCGAATTCGGACTTTTGATCCCGAACATGACTTTTGACCCCGAACATTATCAGACATTGTATAAAATGGCCAGTCTTTCAACTGAATCATAGAACTCATCAAGCTGCATCGAATGACACCAAAATCGATGAAATCCGACCGGATTGAACCGAGATACAGACCCCGGAATATTGAAAAAACACATAGGTGATTTTTTGGAGTAAAAATAAGTTTTTACAAATGATACCTCATTCGAAAGAGCTCGTTGAGCTGAGTCGAATGACACCAAAATTACCGTGATTGATCAAGTTTTGACAAAGTTATGACATAAGTCGCCGACTCCTACAGTACTCCCATAGGTATACTTTATGTCATAACTTAGTCTAAACAGGTCCAATCACGCTGATTTTGGTGTCATTCGATGCAGTTCGACGAGCTCTTTTGAACGAACTATCATTTGCTTATTCGAAATCCGGGTTCAGGGTTCGAAATTCGGTTCGGGTTCGGGATTCGACTTTTTCAAAATCTGAGCTCAGATTCGTAATCAGCATAATTTTTTACCCTAGAAAAGTCCTTTTCCTTATTTTTAAGATTTTTTTCCGCAGGGACCCCAATTCTCCGGGATTGCCCTCTTTCGAATAAGGTCAAATTCAAAATTCAAGGCAACCCATAAAAAGTCGAAAATATTTTTTGAAGAGGCTTACCCCTGTTCTACGTTGATTTTCAAGGCATCAAGATCTCGACACTAAATTGAGATATAGGCATTCTTTTACTTTTCTCTTAATATCGATCAACATGCTTGCTTAAATTTTTGTAGATTTTTTCGGGTACAGCCCGAAATGTCGCGGGCCAAAATGTCGCGGCCGAAATGTCGCGACCGAATTGTCGCCGGCCGAAATGTCGCGGGCCAAAATGTCGCCGGCCGAATTGTCGCCAAGCTTTTTAATTAAATATTCTGATTATAATCAATTAGCAAAAAAATAAAACAGATCTAGAAATTCCAGGCTCTGATTCATAACATCTGTATTTGTCCGGGATTACAGAATCGATCTATTTTCAGGATTTGGAGGAACACATAACTAAAGCCGTTGTGCGAATATTTTTCGCAATTTTTTTCTGAATTATGAAGCATAATAAAAGCTAAATAAATATTAAATTGTTTATTAACAATAAAAAAAAATTTAATCAGATAGTATTTTACAAAATATTTAATAAAAAGCTTGGTATTTTAGTAGTATTTTATGGAAATTTAATTTAAAAGCTTGGCGACAATTCGGCCGGCGACATTTTGGCCCGCGACATTTCGGCCGGCGACAATTCGGTCGCGACATTTCGGCCGCGACATTTCGGGCGTGTCCCGATTTTTTCTACCGCTGGAATAAAATTTTTTAAAAGTGGAGTTATAGTTTTGAAGCACCTATTTTTCCGAAGATATTAAATAAAATTTTTGATTCTTAAAAAAATTTTTCTGAACAGTATGGAATATAGATATTATATCATTTTATAATAGTTTCAGTCAAGTTAAACTTTGACATCATATTTAAAACCGAAAAATTGGGTGGAGTTATAGTTATGAATAAGGCGTGTAATTATATGGATATAAAATCGAAAAATATGGCCATAAAATATGGATATAAAATCCCGAAATATGGATATAAATATGGAAATAAACACTAAAACCTTGACTTATTTTTTAAATTTTTTTACTTTTCTATTTTGAAAAATTTTAGCCTTTTTAAAATACATACTTTTTCCAATGTCAGACGATGGAGTAAAGCAGAGAAGTTTCATGTAGAAGAAGAAAAATAGTTGTTGTAGATGAAGGATTATTTTATGATGTTTTGGAGTAGAGCAGAGAAGTTTCAAGTAGAAGAAGAAAAAAAGTTGTTGTAGATGAAGGATTATTTTATGATGTTTTGGAGTAAAACAGAGAAGCTTCATGTAGAAGAAGAAAAAAAGTTGTTGTAGATGAAGGATTATTTTATGATGTTTTGGAGTAAAGCAGAGAAGTTTCAAGTAGAAGAAGAAAAAAAGTTGTTGTAGATGAAGGATTATTTTATGATGTTTTGGAGTAAAGCAGAGAAGTTTCAAGTAGAAGAAGAAAAAAAGTTGTTGTAGATGAAGGATTATTTTATGATGTTTTGGAGTAAAACAGGGAAGTTTCATGTAGAAGAAGAAAAAAAGTTGTTGTAGATGAAGGATTATTTTATGATGTTTTGGAGTAAAGCAGAGAAGTTTCAAGTAGAAGAAGAAAAAAAGTTGTTGTAGATGAAGGATTATTTTATGATGTTTTGGAGTAAAGCAGAGAAGTTTCAAGTAGAAGAAGAAAAATAGTTGTTGTAGATGAAGAATTATTTTATTATCTTTTGGAGTAAAACAGGGAAGTTTCATGTAGAAGAAGAAAAAAAGTTGTTGTAGATGAAGGATTATTTTATGATGTTTTGGAGTAAAGCAGAGAAGTTTCAAGTAGAAGAAGAAAAAAAGTTGTTGTAGATGAAGGATTATTTTCTGATGTTTTGGAGTAAAGCAGAGAAGTTTCAAGTAGAAGAAGAAAAAAAGTTGTTGTAGATGAAGGATTATTTTATGATGTTTTGGAGTAAAGCAGAGAAGTTTCAAGTAGAAGAAGAAAAAAAGTTGTTGTAGATGAAGGATTATTTTATGATGTTTTGGAGTAAAGCAGAGAAGTTTCAAGTAGAAGAAGAAAAAAAGTTGTTGTAGATGAAGGATTATTTTATGATGTTTTGGAGTAAAGCAGAGAAGTTTCATGTAGAAGAAGAAAAAAAGTTGTTGTAGATGAAGGATTATTTTATGATGTTTTGGAGTAAAGCAGAGAAGTTTCAAGTAGAAGAAGAAAAAAAGTTGTTGTAGATGAAAGATTATTTTATGATGTTTTGGAGTAAAGCAGAGAAGTTTCAAGTAGAAGAAGAAAAAAAGTTGTTGTAGATGAAGGATTATTTTATGATGTTTTGGAGTAAAACAGAGAAGTTTCATGTAGAAGAAGAAAAATAGTTGTTGTAGATGAAGAATTATTTTATTATCTTTTGGAGTAAACCAGAGAAGTTTCAAGTAGAAGAAGAAAAAAAGTTGTTGTAGATGAAGGATTATTTTATGATGTTTTGGAGTAAAGCAGAGAAGTTTCAAGTAGAAGAAGAAAAAAAGTTGTTGTAGATGAAGGATTATTTTATGATGTTTTGGAGTAAAGCAGAGAAGTTTCAAGTAGAAGAAGAAAAAAAGTTGTTGTAGATGAAGGATTATTTTATGATGTTTTGGAGTAAAGCAGAGAAGTTTCAAGTAGAAGAAGAAAAAAAGTTGTTGTAGATGAAGGATTATTTTATGATGTTTTGGAGTAAAACAGGGAAGTTTCATGTAGAAGAAGAAAAAAAGTTGTTGTAGATGAAGGATTATTTTATGATGTTTTGGAGTAAAGCAGAGAAGTTTCAAGTAGAAGAAGAAAAAAAGTTGTTGTAGATGAAGGATTATTTTATGATGTTTTGGAGTAAAGCAGAGAAGTTTCAAGTAGAAGAAGAAAAAAAGTTGTTGTAGATGAAGGATTATTTTATGATGTTTTGGAGTAAAACAGAGAAGTTTCAAGTAGAAGAAGAAAAAAAGTTGTTGTAGATGAAGGATTATTTTATGATGTTTTGGAGTAAAGCAGAGAAGTTTCAAGTAGAAGAAGAAAAAAAGTTGTTGTAGATGAAGGATTATTTTATGATGTTTTGAAGTAAACCAGAGAAGTTTCATGTAGAAGAAGAAAAATAGTTGTTGTAGATGAAGAATTATTTTATTATCTTTTGGAGTAAACCAGAGAAGTTTCAAGTAGAAGAAGAAAAAAAGTTGTTGTAGATGAAGGATTATTTTATGATGTTTTGGAGTAAAGCAGAGATGTTTCATGTAGAAGAAGAAAAAAAGTTGTTGTAGATGAAGGATTATTTTATGATGTTTTGGAGTAAACCAGAGAAGTTTCAAGTAGAAGAAGAAAAAAAGTTGTTGTAGATGAAGGATTATTTTATGATGTTTTGGAGTAAAGCAGAGAAGTTTCAAGTAGAAGAAGAAAAAAAGTTGTTGTAGATGAAGGATTATTTTATGATGTTTTGGAGAAAACAGAGAAGTTTCAAGTAGAAGAAGAAAAAAAGTTGTTGTAGATGAAGGATTATTTTATGATGTTTTGGAGTAAACCAGAGAAGTTTCAAGTAGAAGAAGAAAAAAAGTTGTTGTAGATGAAGGATTATTTTATGATGTTTTGGAGTAAAGCAGAGAAGTTTCATGTAGAAGAAGAAAAAAAGTTGTTGTAGATGAAGGATTATTTTATTAGGGTTTGGAGTAAAACAGAGAAGTTTCATGTAGAAGAAGAAAAATAGTTGTTGTAGATGAAGAATTATTTTATTATCTTTTGGAGTAAAACATGGAAGTTTCATGTAGAAGAAGAAAAAAAGTTGTTGTAGATGAAGGATTATTTTATGATGTTTTGGAGTAAAGCAGAGAAGTTTCAAGTAGAAGAAGAAAAAAAGTTGTTGTAGATGAAGGATTATTTTATGATGTTTTGGAGTAAAGCAGAGAAGTTTCAAGTAGAAGAAGAAAAAAAGTTGTTGTAGATGAAGGATTATTTTATGATGTTTTGGAGTAAAGCAGAGAAGTTTCAAGTAGAAGAAGAAAAAAAGTTGTTGTAGATGAAGGATTATTTTATGATGTTTTGGAGTAAAGCAGAGAAGTTTCATGTAGAAGAAGAAAAATAGTTGTTGTAGATGAAGGATTATTTTATGATGTTTTGGAGTAAAGCAGAGAAGTTTCATGTAGAAGAAGAAAAAAAGTTGTTGTAGATGAAGGATTATTTTATGATGTTTTGGAGTAAAGCAGAGAAGTTTCATGTAGAAGAAGAAAAAAAAGTTGTTGTAGATGAAGGATTATTTTATGATGTTTTGGAGTAAAGCAGAGAAGTTTCAAGTAGAAGAAGAAAAAAAGTTGTTGTAGATGAAGGATTATTTTATGATGTTTTGGAGTAAAGCAGAGAAGTTTCATGTAGAAGAAGAAAAATAGTTGTTGTAGATGAAGGATTATTTTATGATGTTTTGGAGTAAAGCAGAGAAGTTTCAAGTAGAAGAAGAAAAAAAGTTGTTGTAGATGAAGGATTATTTTATGATGTTTTGGAGTAAAGCAGAGAAGTTTCAAGTAGAAGAAGAAAAAAAGTTGTTGTAGATGAAGGATTATTTTATGATGTTTTGGAGTAAAGCAGAGAAGTTTCATGTAGAAGAAGAAAAATAGTTGTTGTAGATGAAGGATTATTTTATGATGTTTTGGAGTAAAGCAGAGAAGTTTCAAGTAGAAGAAGAAAAAAAGTTGTTGTAGATGAAGGATTATTTTATGATGTTTTGGAGTAAAGCAGAGAAGTTTCAAGTAGAAGAAGAAAAAAAGTTGTTGTAGATGAAGGATTATTTTATGATGTTTTGGAGTAAAACAGAGAAGCTTCATGTAGAAGAAGAAAAAAAGTTGTTGTAGATGAAGGATTATTTTATGATGTTTTGGAGTAAACCAGAGAAGTTTCAAGTAAAAGAAGAAAAAAAGAGATCAATAAAAGAGATCAATCTTAAAATCCGCCATCATTCTAAATCACCCAAATCCACGATAACCCCCAATCCACCAAATCCCGCTTAATGCCTTGATATTCTTCTTAATCCCCGGATATCACACGATATCACCCTTAGTCATCCCATATCCCCTTAAATAATATTAGCCATCTAAACTGACACTTGAGCTACCTACTAAATCTGATAAGATTGAAAAGGTGAATTTGATAACTATTTAATGAATTTTTAATAAAATTTAGTAAATTTAATCAAATTTTGAAGTGCTGTAAAAATTTTTTTAAGAACATCGGTTATCCTCGTCAACCATCGCATTACTCACAACATTTTATTCTTCTTGGATAACCGTCAAAATCCAGTGCTATTCTCTAATCTTCCGATGCTTATGATATGTATATATTAAATTAATTTAAACTAATTTAAACTTTTCAGCTGTTACCTCAAAAATTACACATGGGTCAAAATAGTATATTTACTGCTATAGTATTAAATTAATACAAGCAAACTATTTGAATAAGATTTCGACTCCAAATGTATCCTCGGATATCCCTTCCTGTTATACGATCAACTCCTCTGATGTTCCTGATATCCGTACAAATCCACTGATATCCTCTAATCCTCCGATACTTATGCTTTACAATAAATTAGTTAAACTTAGCACAGCTGTTAAATACTCTGATCCATGTGTAACGTAGGCTCTCGACTCCACTCTACTGTTCAGAGGACGATAAGTTTCTTGTTTCAAACCCGATGGTAATGAGGTTTCGTTTAACCAAATTTTGTTTTGTGGGAGGGGAATTATCCAAGGGAGGGGAATTATTGTTTCAACCCATCCGTGGCAGGGAGAATTAATTGAGTAAATACGGTACATATAGTCGTTCAAATTTTCTGAACAAATTTATCTATCGTGTTGAGGAGGAGTTGACTTGAGATATTTTTTATTGGCTTTCAGTCAAGCATAAAAGAAAATTTTAATCACTGATGAGGTGACGAAAATATTTTTCAAACAACTCTAATTCCATTATACGTTGACTGGAACTTTTTCAAATTTTTACCTATATTTTTACTATTAGTTCTCGCTAGGGATCATTACTTTTGTCCACCCCAAAAAGGGGTATACATTTAAAGTTGAGAGAAAATCACGGGGTTGGAATTTTGGGTAAAATTTTCTCCGTCGAAAGTACATATAATGGTTGATTGAGAGGAATTGAGGAGATATTGAAGAATTTGGAAAGATAAAAAGGAAATTTTATATTAAGAGTGAAGGAAAAAATTTCTTGAAGTTTTTTTGCATTTCTAATGCTTTGAGGAAGGAAAAAAGAGATAGAATTCAATTTTCCAGAAAAAATTTTTATTTAATTTTTTCCCCTATTTTTATTTTTTTTTCTAAATTTTTTACAACAAAATCATTATCGAAAATTTATACAACTATATACCACTCTATACAAATATATACAGACAAATATATACAAATATATACAAATATCACATATATCACATACAACTATCACACTCGATATTTACTTGGATGCACGCAGTCGGCCGAAGGCTGAGTGTCCTCCTCATCCTCTTCTACCCATGACAGATCATCCGCTCCTGCGCCTGCTCCTCCTGCTGCTCCTGCGCCTGCTCCTCCTGCTGCTCCTGCGCCTGCTCCTCCTGCTGCTCCTGCGCCTGCTCCTCCTGCTGCTCCTGCGCCTGCTCCTCCTGCTCCTGCTCCGCCTGCCGCTGCTGCTCCTGCGCCTGCTCCTCCTGCCGCTGCTGCTCCTGCGCCACCTGCTGCTGCTCCACCTATACAAATAAATACAAATATCACATACAACTATCACACGCGAGCAAACTTACTTGGATGAACAAAGTCGGATGAGGTCTGACTGTCCTCCTCATCATCAGCGAGCCAGGACAGATCATCCATCACCGCTGCTCCGCCTTCCGCTCCTCCTTCGCCTGCTCCTCCTGCCGCTGCTGCTCCTCCTCCTGCCGCTGCTGCTCCTCCTCCTACCGCTGCTGCTCCTCCTCCTACCGCTGCTGCTCCTCCTCCTACCGCTGCTCCTCCTCCTACCGCTGCTGCTCCTACCGCTGCTGCTCCTACCGCTGCTGCTCCTCCTGCCGCTGCTGCTCCTCCTGCCGCTGCGACAAAGACCGACTGCACAACTGTACTAGGGGCGCCAAGGTATACGGATGCTTCTGCTCCTGAACCCGCTGCAGACTGTGCCATTGACGTGAAGCTGAAGCTGTTGTTGTAGACGGTTGAGAAGTTGATTGTGTGTAGTAATTGATTTAGGATTTACTACTGCTTTTATAGTAAATTGGTAAGGGGTCGAAGTGGAAAGTATAAAAGGAAGGTTTGAACAAAATACCATACAAACTGTTGTTACTTTATCTCTTTGCTCGACAATATATCCAGTCCAAAGCACTTAATTTCTACCTAGTTCCACTCTTTTGTGGGATTATCTAATTTTATCAGTATTTTAAATGATTATTCGTTCATTTACATTACAATTTAGATTTATAATTTGAAAGTTTCTGATATCCTCCCCAAATATTTTTAATTAAAGATTGTGAGTTAACCCCATTACCGTGGAAATTGCCTTATTGTACTCGACAGAAAACATTATTAGATGGATGATTATTACTTTTAAGAATTTATTAAAATGTTTGCAACAAAAAATTAAGATTTAAAAATATATTTTCTGAACAAAAATTAAAAAAAATGAACTATTTTAAGTGTTTGGATATAGGTATGTAATTTTAGAGGTATCTAACAAAGATGGGTCCTGTCGAATTTTAAAAAAGGAAAGCGGAAGAAAATAAAATGCAGCGCAAAAGGAAAACGGAAGCGAAAAGGTTAAAAAAGACGGAATTCTGTGGAAGCGAAAGAGAGCCCATCCCTGTTATCTAACTATAAAATAAGCAAAAAAAGACCTCTTCAAAAAATTCTAAGAAATAAACAAATTTGGAAATCTTGATTGAATTATTCCATCAACACATTCTTGTATATCTGCAATTGTTGTAGTAGCTGAATATTGTTGAGGTAAAAAGAGTGCCAAAAAACGACGTTCCATTCTTTTAAAAACTATCCACCAATCATTATCTGCTTTGATGTATAATTGAGAAATTAAAGATGATGTTGTAGAACATTCAGAAATAAATTTATCGTAGGATTCGTAGACTAATCTAAAAAAATATTTTTAAAAAGGCCAGGTTCTTCTTAATAGGCCGGGATTTTCCCTTTATCTTTTCCGGTCACTTATTTGGTGAATAAAATTTAAATTTTTTTTCTTCATTTAGGGAGATGAAGCCCCTAATTAAAGTTAATAACCCGTGAATCCCAAGTCGACCTATGGTTGGACTAATAAAAAGACATAAGAAGAATCGTGTCAAATCGGTGTGCCATGGGTTTTAAAGTTAATAGGATCTTAATGAAAAACAAAATATTCATATTTGTCACAGTATTGTTAGTAAGGAATATCTGACTCTCGTTCCCGAAGAATATTTTTGACTGTGTAGGAGTAGAGTGCAAAAAAGACGTTTTTTCTTGTACCCAAAAATATTTAAAAAAACCTATGCATGCTAGAAGGCAAAATTTGAACAGCATTATTAACCACAGCATTTTCAGCAGAAATCACCATTGGAGCAGCAAAGCTTTTGCGAAAACTGAGACTATCCGGATTGAAGTAAATAAAATGATAAGGAATATCCAAATTTGTATTAGGTCGAGCTGTTATTTCATTAGAAAATTGTTCACCAATTGTTGAGGCTATTGAAGACATTTTTGTGTCAATAAAATCGGAAAGATTTTCGAGAAATTCATTATTAATTGAATCATTTTGTGTTTCATCAGCTCGAACAAAAAAACAAGCAGTTGCGTTTAGGACACGATAGGCAATCTAAAAAATTAAAAAAGATAGATTGGAGTTTAAAAATAAGAAGAGCTTAAAGCTTGTTCAAACTTGGGGATGGATTCAAACTTCGATTTTTAGGCTGTTAAACTAGTAGAACGTTCACCATGTCTATGTCAGGAATTCTAACGACTAGGATGTCGGAACTTCTTACAAAAGCCAAAGGACAAGGATAGAAGCAACGATTTATAGGAGTTATTGACAAGAGAATCGTTCATGTTCACGAGCTCAAGTGTCTAGAGTAATATAGACGAAAAATGCTTTACATTTCGAAACACCCGACCTAAGAGTTTAAACCTCCTCCTTACAAAATTAAAAAATATATTTTAAAAAATACCAAATAATATTCCACACATTTCTCATCATTTTCACCATCCAAAATAAAAATTTTCGGAAATTTATGATCAGAAAATTCGCCCAAATAATCTCTAATAATTGAAGAATCAACAAAAAAGCCACTCTTATTTAAATCAGAAGTAGAGGTATTGGTTGTACTAAAAAATAAATTTTAAGTTTTTGGGATATTTTGTATCCTTAAATTTCTGTAATAAACCGTGTTAATTAAGAAGTTTAAAATAAGTTGGACAAACTCGATTAATAACCTGTGGTAGAGGTATTGGTGGTACTCATTAACAGAAAGCCCCCGGTTTCGGTTATATCTAGTTACCGACCTAGGTTTTAGTCACGGTTAATCTGCCAAAAACGATGGAAACTTCGGCTTATCGTTTGTGTCCAACCCTAGTTTTAAAGTTAAAACAAAAAACCTAAAAATAAATTTTAAATAAAAACCTTTTATCACTTAAAATCCCTTCTGGTGTTAATTCTGCTTGCATTGCTGAAGGAACTATTGTTTGAGTTAAAAAATGCCAAAGAACAATTAAATCGCGTTTTTCAACGGAATATTGGATTAATCTAAATTTTTTTTAAATTTTTAATATAAAGATTCTAAAAACCTTTCTTGATAAAGAAATATCGTCTTTTTTATTTGAGGGAATTCTTCCAAACAATTTGTCATCTGAAAATAGAATTTCAAATTTTAGGGATATTTTGTCATCTCTGGATTTCTAGAGGAATTAGAGTTAAGAGGTTGAGGAAAAGGATTGTGCCAATGAGACCATGTATGAAAAATTTCCCATCATAAACTCATATCCTTACGGCCCTAGGTTCTTTGAAGGAGCGGAAACAAACGAGGTTAGGGCTGGAGGCAGCAATAAGCCGTAAAATTTAAGAGAAGCGAGGACGGTACAGCCGCTCAGGTTGAGGTCGGGAGCAAGAAAAATCTTCATAAAATAATAGAAAAAAGGCGCCACGTTCTGTGGTTAAGTGGAAGCGAACGAGGTTGTGGCTGGCAGCAATAAGCCGTAAAATTTAATTGGGAGGCGAGGTCGGTGAAGCCGCCCATGTTAACGTCGAAAGCAAGTAAAAATCTTCATAAAATTATAAATAGAAAAATCTCACCAGACAATGAACTTCAAGAAAATTGAGGCTTCCCAATGGGAGAAAGTCGACTCCGCTGAACAAATCAACCAAAGGGGTCTAAAAATAATTCAAAAAATTAATCAAAAAAAAAATAAAGTCCAACCAAACCTTGCAAACTCTAAGTAATTGTAAATATGGAGCAAAAAACGAATCCAAAACGTTTTTAAAATGTACCAAATCCGCATTAAATACAACACTAAAGGAGCCATAAAAGAGTTTGTAGGCGTTGTAGGCACGTTCCAGTAATGCTCGAATGGTTGGTAAATGGACACAATAATCAAATTGTTTGCAAAGTTTCCTTAACTTTAACAAAACATAATTATGAATTTAAAAGAGAAAATGAAATTTGATAAGGAGGAACAAAAAATAAGGTTCCCCGACCCGACAGGCAGACATTTTTCTGGGAATTAGGATGTCGGATAAAAGAATGACGGTGACCGAGGACAAAAATTTTGCCAGGAAACATTCGGGGAATGACCTAAAATAATTATAGGACGGAGTAGGGGACCAACATTACAACAAAATAAAAATTGATGTTGGAAGATTTTATCGTTTCCTGAATTTCTTGAAAAATAAAGAGGAAGTCAAGTATAAGTTTAGAATTGTTAAGAAGCATTTTCTAAGGCATTTTTCTTTCCCAATAGAAAAAATTTTAAAGAATAGTAAAAACCTGTTCAGGGAAACACCAATAAAGAAGGCTCCATTCTCAACAACCAGAACAACCTCCTTTGATGTTGATGAACTAATCTAGAAAACAAAAAGGTGAGTCAATAAAAAATGAACAACGAGAGGCAAAGCACCACTGAGCAACCCAGGAAAACCTGCGTTACCGATAACCGATAAGCACTCATAACACAACTGGCGCATCCCTATTATAGATCGGTCTGGATCTGGAAACAATCTGGATTTTTCTTGGACCCAGAGACCAGATCCAGGCATTTTTAATCGATCTGGATTTTTCATGGGTCCAGATCAAGAATCCTGCCCAAGTTACTAACCTAAATCCAGATTCAGGATTTTTTAAATATCGATCTCTACTTAATAAAAGCAAGAAAAAACAGAAACATTTTTCTTTTAAAAAATAATAAAAATGCTTACATATCTAAAGTCAACAGACTCATCATCACCATTTATACATAACGGCTTTGTCTGTTGTTTTCCATTTTTAATTTCAGTATCCTTTGGCTGATTAAAGAGTATATTAGCACTAAAGTTAACTATAGCCTCAGCCATTCCAGTTATTTCCATTTGTTTTGTTAAGGTTTCTGATGCAGGCAGAAAAAGCATAACTCTAAAAAATAGATAAAAATACAAAAAAAATTTGAACTTTGTCGTGTGCTTACTTTTTTCCCAATTCACCAAAAATGGGTTCAACCCAGAAGGTCAACATCATAGTGGGTGGACCATGGAGGAGTTCCAGATTAGAGTTGTCAATTCCTGGAAATTCTTCGGATATTCGAAACCGAACCGAAAAATCCTTGGTTTTCGGTCCAGAAATTACAACCCTACTCCAAACATTTCGGAGGACAAAGGAGACTCACGATCAAGAATATTTTGGTCTGCACCCTTTTGCCTTATCTGACAGTTGTGCTAAAAAATTTCCATCTACCGTCCCTTAATTTACTGCCCCTTAATCCCAAGAAATCCTTCTTGATTTAGTTGCTAAAGACATATAAAAGAGAATTGGGAAGCGATTTAACGCGATACACACAAAGTTCAAGCCCCCAAAAATTCTTTTAAAATAAAAAAACCTCTCAAGTTCATGCCCTTCTTTTTGTCCAGATGCTGGATGTGAAATAAAAAAGTGTTCACAAATATCCATAAATTTAACAAATTCCGTCTTTTTCGCATCCTTAAGTAATTTTGGATCATTATAGCCAAATAAATGTTGAGCTGCAGCAAATGGAGAATATGGGAATGGAAGCATTGAGACAGAGTCTAAAAAGAAGTGAAAAAAGGTTGAAGAGGCCTTAGAAACTTTAAAAAAATTTTCAAAATTTCCTAAAAATTTTTATCATAAAATAGACGCCACTCGCGTTTAAATGGAAAATTCGCAAAAATATAAACAGAACGTCAAAATTAAAATAAATTTTCTATTTTTCTCTAACCGTCTCTTCTTTTTGCATAGTCTTTCTTCTTAATTTCCGTTTCCGGTTTTCTGGGATTTTTAAGGGGTTTTTGTTTTCAATTAATGTACTTTTGCCTAAAATTTATCTAAATCTTTACAATATTCTAAGAAGCTTTGAATGGATGAAACTATAATTAATGAATTTGTTGACGAGACACAGCAACAACAACAAACGCAAGCTTCTTCAAGTAACACAAATGGTGGTATAATTCTCGAACAAGATCGTTTTCTGCCTATAGGTTAGTTCTTAAATTTTAAAGGAATAGAATATTTTGGCTTTTGTTAGGTTAATCGGCCCATTTTTCTTTGATTCTTAAATGTGTTTTAGTTCCTTAGCGTTTTCATGGGGCCATAACTAGCTGGAAAATTTTTTTTTGCCATAACTAGCTGGAAAATTTTTGACTCTTATTAATTTTGATACCAATTTCCTTAGCTCGATGAGAGGAATAGTTTAATACTAAATTTGTTATGATTCGGAAATCTTGAAGCAAGTTATGGCTTTGTGCCATTATGGCCGCGCGCTTACTTGGGCTGTACCCTTTTTAGGTTGGAATCGGAATGGGCCAGGTTTAAAAGAAAAGTCGGGTCGGGGTTTGAATTGGATTTTTCAAAATCTGCTTTGGAAAGGGTTTCGGAGTTTAGATCAAAAAACTGAGTAACCCGATTTATCCCTGACACGATCCATCCTAACTAGAACCAAAATATTTTTTTCATACGATTTTTAAACCACACAAATTTCAGCAAATATAACTCGAGTAATGAAACGAGTAATTCCACCAGAAGGAAAATTGTCTAAAGAAGCCAAGGAATGCATTCAGGAATGTATTACTGAATTTCTTTTGGTATTTTTTGAAATTATTTATTTTTAATTTTTTTGTATTTTTTTTAGTTTATTACTTCTGAAGCTAGTGAACGATGTGCAATAGTAAGTAGAAAATTTTTTTCTAATTTATTTGGAAAGAGGGAGGACTCCGAACCAGTTTTGGGGTCGCTTTAGTATAGCTACACCGAGATCGGAACTCATAATATATACCATTCGATTCGTCTCGCCGAGCTGAGTTCAAATATGCAAGAATTTTCTGCCGGAGACGAAAACTCGCAGAGATACATGCGATTGAAAATCGAAAAACCATAGGGGGGACCAAGCACATTTTTTGGGTCAAAAAATCGAAAATGCAAAAGATAGCTCATTCGAAAGAGCTCGTCGAGCAGAGTCGAATGACACCAAAATCGACGTGATCCGACTTGATTGGACCGAGATATAGGCCCCTAAAAACCGAAGATCCAAAGGGCGATTTTTGGAAAAAAAATTTTTTATACAAATAATACCTCGTTCGAAAGAGCTCGACGAGCTGAGTCGAATGACATCAAAATCACAGTGATTGAACAAGATTAGACAAAGTTATGACACAAAAAACTCTAAACCTATGGGGCGTCGGCGAGGCGCTTGTGCAAAACCCCGCGCTTCGCGCGGGGTTTTGCGGCACGCGCCTCGCGGGGAGTCTACGGGCGCTGGGTCTGGGCTCGTAACATAAACCTATTCCTATCTCCCTTGCTCTGGACGTATTTGGGGCCTCCGTAGCAGCAAAAATCTCCACAGATGCCATAGGTAAGGAGCTAAAAGAAAAGATCATAACTTTGTCCAATCAAGTCGGATTTCGTTGATTTTTGTGTCATTCGACTAAGCTCGACGAGCTCTTTCGAATGAGGTATAATTTGTATTTTCGAATCTTTCACCCCAAAAAAGTGCTTGGTCCCCCCTATGGTTTTTCGATTTTCAATCGCATGTATCTCTGCGAATTTTCGTCTCCGGCAGAAAATTCTTGCATATTTGAACTCAGCTCGGCGAGACGAATCGAATGGTATATACTTCGAGTTTCGATCTCGGTGTAGCTATACTAAAGTACAGCCCCAGTTTTTGTTAAAAGAAAAAAATTTTCAGAAAAAAATCCGCAAATTTTGTCCGCAAAAAAAGTCCGCAAAAAATTTGCGGACTTTTTTTTTATTCGTAAAAAGTTTGCGCACAAGCATTTTTGTCCGCAAAAATTCTTTCTCCTTTCTACTTTCCCCCAACTTTCTTTTCAAAAAAATATTTTAAAAAATTTTTAATTTAAAAATTTATAGGAAAGAAGAAAAACCATTTCTGGAGAAGACATATTAACTGCCTTTCGTACTTTGGGATTTGACGAATATGTGACGCCATTGGAAGACTTTTTGAGGAAATTTAAAGAAGGTTTTTTTAATTAAATTTAAAAAAAAATTTTCAAAAAAAATTTTCGAAAAAAAAATTTTCAAAAAAAAATTTTTAAATCTTTTTTAAGCCAACAGACTGCAAAGTAGTCAAGCCGCTACACTTGTACAACAAATGGGAAACAATAATAACAACGCTAACAACAACAATAATGCAGCAAACACTGCTAAAGAGGTTGAGGTGGCTACAACTGATGAAAATCAACAAATGGTTTATTTGATGGGTTATTTTTTAATTTATTTGTTTTTATTTTCCTTAAAAACATTAACCAACTTGTTTTGCAATAAGTTTAAGCGTGTTGGGTTTTTTAAAGTTTTAAACATGTTTTTGTTTTTAGACATCTTTTTAAATGTTTTAATTTTTTCAACTTGTTTTTCTCTTATTTTTTAAAACTTTGTTTTGATCAATTTTTGATCTTTTTTTCTAAACATGTTTCAAACTTTTTTTCTAACTTATTTTGAAGTTGTTTTGATTCAAGTTTCAATTTTTTATTTTTTTTTAAACCTTTTTTTTTATTTGTTGGGTTCATAACCAACTTGTTTTTAAGCTTTTTTAAAATGTTTTATTTTTCAAACTTTGTTTTAAACAAGTTGCATTTTTTCCAACTTGTTTTCCCAACATGTTTTGTTTCAACTTTTTTTATTTTACTTAAAACTTACTTTTTTCTCTTATTTTTAAAACTTTGTTTTAAATAAGTTGCATTTTTTTCCAACTTGTTTTGATTCAAGTTTTAATTTTTTATTTTTCTTACGTTTCGCTTCAAGTTTTAATCTTTTTAATTTTCTCGCAACTTAACCAACTTTTTTTTTCTTATTTTTATTCTAAAAATAAATAAAAACATTTAAATTTAAAGCAAGAACAACAATTAATAATTAATCCCAACTATAATTTACAACCTCTCCAAGTTTTTTATGACGCTGCTAATGGACAGTATTTTATACCTGTTCAACAAGATAATGAACAAATAATTGAGCAGACTGAATAAATTAACTTATATTTAAAATTAATTAAGCGAGCCATTTTCTTAAATTTTAATTAATTTAATTTAAATAAAAAAATTTTTATTTTTATATTAGAACCCTTCGATTTTTTCCCTTAGAACCCTTCGGTGTATATTGGACTTATTTAACCTTTAAACTTATCCCTCATTTTAAGAAAATAAATTATGAAAAAATTGATGTATGAAACAACTCAGGCCTTGTTTCTGTCCTTGTCTTTCTTGTCCCTATATTAGATTCCCGACTTTCTAATGCATGTCTAAAGAGTATTATTGTCCTTATTTAACTTTTAACTTGTCCCTTTAATTTAAAAAAATTTAAACAGAAAACTGAAATGGAACAACTAGCCTAATGTCTGTATCCTTTCCCCCACCCTCTAAAGGACACCAATCGGCTTACTTTTTTATTGTCTAAATCCAAATCGGAATAGGAAAGTTAACTAAAAAAAGTATATTTAAAAGGGTCAGTTTCAATTTATGATCACTATCAACCACTTGAAAAATTATTTGTCTTAACGAAGCACTCTCGAAAGGATTACTGAACATGAAGAGAAGGGAACAGAAGAATTTTTTGCGAAGAATTGAAGATAGAAGGAAAAGGAAGAAGGAAGAAGGTGGATGAGTCAAATGTAGCTAAAATGAAAAAGTGCTTGGAAAAAATCCCATTTAAAAAATTTTAGAAAGTAAAAGGAAGAAGAGGAGAGAGGAAGTATTAAGCATTGAGCCGATTCTCGGCCGATTGCTGCTTTTTTTTCTATTTTTTGATAATAATGAAGCAATGAAAATTAAAAAACAAATAATAAGGAAGGAATTTAGAGATAAATAGGAGGACGAAAAGAAAATTAACACAAATGGAAGATTAATCAGAAAGCTGGAAATTGAGAAAACTGATAAAAAAATTGGAGGGAGAAAGGCGTTGAAGATGTTAGGAAGAAATAAACTGAAGGAAATAAGAGTTGAAGAGAGGAATAGATGAAGAGATGAATAACTAATGGATTGAAGATGAAGATAGGAAGATAAAGTTGAAAAGGATGAGGAATCTAAAGACAATATTTATGATTATGAAGACTTGGTTATGGAAGTTTGTCCTCCTCCCTTTAGTAATAATAGCCAGAAGAAGCGCTTGAACTAAGAAACTACTCTCTCCCTCATTTAAAAATCTCGAACGAAGATAAACTCTTTTATTTAAAAATAAGGGCGGAGGCCATAAGAATTGGACGGGCACTCGAACGCGCAAATCGGGAAGAAGAAAAAGCAAAAAGTGCTTAATAGAGAAGATAGAAAGAATTATTTTGACCGGTCATTGTTCTCTTAAAGACTCATTTGCTATTTATATATTATTTCCTCTCTTTCAAATTAGTCCCAAAAATTCTTGAAGAATTCTATAAAGCACACAAACACTTAAATGAAGCAAAAATTCTGTTAAACTAATCCCGGGTTAAATTTGAACCAAAAATATGCCGTTAGAGAATGATGATAGTCATTTGATGGCTCCATCTGTGGCTTTGACTTCAATTAATTCTGATGGTGATTCAAGTCAAATTATAGGTAGATTACTAAATTGGGGGGGGGGGGGGGTTTGTAAAATTAATTTTCAAAAAATAGACTACAAATCTGATGACTCTTGTTCGTGTACTGCTTGCCATTCTGAGCATTTTAAAAAGAACCGTCTGAATGTTAATAAATATCTGTGGCGAAGACGTTGCTGTCAACTGCCTGGTGAACCTAATTTTAATTAACTATAGGTTTTTTGGATTTTCTAGTTCCAGATTAGGGTCAGATTTGGCTGACACATTAGGCTAACATAAACGGTTTTTAACCCATAACTCCCGGTTTTTGTCCAAATTTTTCATTGTGGATTTCCCATTATATTTTATCCTATTCAAACGCTAACCTTAGTTCTAAATAGAATTTCTAAAATTTCAAAAAAATTTCTTCAGAAAAAACTACATTGACCCTCAACAACTCCTCTTATTCCCTTTCCCGGCTTTTATTTTCTTCAATTTTAACAACATTTACTTCATCTCCTTCATTATTCCTCCTCTTTATAATTATTTTTATAAGCAATATCCTTTCTATATTACCCCCTTTTGTACAATCTACCCTCATTCTAGTACCTTCATCTTCCTACAAAAATATCTCATCAACTTCCCTCTTAAATTATGTCCCCCTTCAAAATCATTCTCGTGTTAAACGACAACAATGGTGGCCACAACAGCAACAAATGTGGCCTCCCTCATACCCTCAGCAACAACAAATGGAGCCTTGCCCTCCTCAATGTTTTGGTTGTCAACCGACAAATTGTCAAGCTGTTCAGTGTATGCAGCCTCAAGTAAAATTTTAAAATTAAAAATAAAAAAAATTTGTAAAAAAGATGGTAAATATGGTTCGTTGTTGTTGTCGTCCTGCTATGATTATACATCCACAGCCTGACTTGAAGACAGCCTGTGATGGTGAAGAAGCAGTTGCTGCTTGTATGAATGGACTTTGTGGGCAAGGCTTTTTCTGTAACCATCGGAAATTTTGTTGTCGGTGTCCTATTGGAAAATCGCTTGGTTTTTGACCAGAGAATGTGGGGAAAAAATTAAAATTATTTAAGGAAATTGTATCAACGGCCTCTGCCCGACTGGATACGTTTGCAATTCCAACAATTTCTGTTGTGCTGCAGGCGCTGGGTTTTCCTTTAATCTTTAATATTTTTAAGTTGTTATTTTCAGTAGTGTTATTGGCCCTTGCGTCAATGGTAAATGTCCTGAAGGATATGAATGTGGTGCTGGGGTAGGAATAAAATGTTTTATTAATTGTAAAAGTTGACTATAAGATTCTAAAAAACTTTTCGCTTTTGAAACTTGACCAACTTGTTTTATAACAAGTTTGTATAAACTTTTTTTTCCACTCCAAAAACATTTCCTCTTAGAAACAACAAACTTGTTTTGTTTCAAGTTTATTTCAGTTTAAACTTGTTTTATTGCAGGTTTGTAAAAACCTTCCTTTGTAAAAACATTTTTTCCCAAAACTTGACCAACTTGTTTTAATTCAAGTTTATTTTATTAAAACTTGTTTTGCTTTCAGTTTTATCAAGTTTAAAATTTATGTATTTTTCCCCTCTCCAATTTTAAGAATCTCTGTTATGCTCGAACTAGCACAACAAACATTGAAAACAACAACAATCTTTGGGCAGCAGCTGAAGCCCCTAAAACAACTAAACCACCAATTCGTCAATTTCCTTTAAGACCACGTATTGGAGGTTCAGGATTTGGTTTTGTAGGGAACCGACAAAGATTAAATGGAGGTGATAGGCGAATGACTAACAGAAAAAGGCATCAACAGGCTAAAAAACGAAGGTTGAATCGTCAACGAGGATGGGGTTATAAAATTAAAATTAAAAAAATATTTGTTAAAAATAGGTTGGGGAACGGGAGACGATCTATTTGAACCTTTCGCTGATGATTGGCAACAGGATGATGATAATGGGGAAGAAGAAATGGAAGGAGGGGAAGAGGAAATAGGGGGTGATGGGGTTTTTGATTTTTGGGGATGAATTTTTTAGATTATAAAAACCATCTAAACTTTAAAATAAACTTTTAAATTAAACTTTTAAAACAATGTTTTGTTTGGAATAAATATAGAATAAACTAACTAAGAATAAATAAACTTGTTCGGCAACATTTAAAAAATATTTTAATTCAACTTGTTTTTAATCAAATTTTACAGTAAACTTATAATGTTTTTAAGTTATGTTTTGTTGTTGTCAACTTTTTTTTATTATATTGACCAACTTGTTTACAAATAAGTTTTCTTGTTTTAATTAGTGTTTTAATTATTTCAACCTTACCACCTTTCGTTCTTCCAACTTGTTTGACCAACTTGTTTTCAAACAAGTTTAATTTTCTAAAATTACTTCAACATTACCAACTTTTTTCTTTACTTCAAGTTTTGTTTTGTTTATTTTCTTTTTAAATGTTTGAATTAAGGTTTTATTAAACCAAACATTAACATTGTAATTTATATTACTCATATTTAAAAATACACAATCTATTTTTAGAAAATTATTTTTTAATCTTTCCCTTTAAATTTTTATATTTTCTTTGTCCTCATCTTATACTCTCGCGACTATTAATAAATCGTCATTTTTACTATTATTCCATTTTTAGAAATTAATTGGTGGAAATTATTATTTATTTAGTTCATGCCCTTTTTATTGCCTTTTTTAGAGTAAAAATGTTATTGCGCGTGATTATAAAAATAAAAAAATAAATAATAAAAAAATGCTTTTACGGCAAAACACAACACAAAACACGAGAATAATTCAGAAAAAATTTTTTTTATTTTCTCGTTGTCAGCGAAGCTTTATGAAAAATACTTTTTTTGTTTAACCCTGCTTTAACACGATCAATATCTAAAAAATGTTAGCTTAACATTTATTATATTTGCTTTTTTTCTAGCTTTTTTATTTTTGCTATTTTTAAATTAATTAATTTTTTTTTATTTTTATTTTTGCAGCAAAAGCTATTTTTAATTAATTTTTAAGCTTTTTCTCTTTAATTTTTCATGTTTTAAAATAAATAAAATTAAAACTTTGTTTTAAAAAGCAAATTATGTTTGGTTCAAAAAATAATTTCATAAAACAAACTTGTTCGGCAACATATAATTAAACTTGTTTTTAAATTTGTTGCCAAACATGTTTATTTTACTTTTTAATTCAACTTGTTTTAAAATGTTCCTGAACAAGTTTATTTAATAAACTTAATTTTTTTTTCCAAACAAACTTGTTTTTAAACAATGTTTAAACTTGTTTTTAATAAACTTGTTTTTAATCAAGTTTTTACAATAATAACTTAAACTCACAAGTTTAGATGTTTTGTAAATAATAATAATTATAGTTTTGCAGCTAAGGCTATTTTTGGTTAATTTTTAAGCTTTTCTATTTTTATACTTTATTTTTCTTATTTTTTTTCTCTGATCTTTCATTTAATTTTTGGTTTTATTTTAAAGACCTTGGTATTTAAATAAAATATATATTTAATTTATTTAATGTTTTTGGATTAGCTATAAATATCAGAGAAAATTTTTGTTGGTTTTAAGTGTTAATACGCCCATAATTTTCCAAATATATCAACCAACAATTATGTAAAATATAAATTTAGTAAAAGGAACTTTGTAAATTTATTAGAATAATTTTTTTTAGAATTTTACCTAATCATTTTACTCAATTTTCATTTTTTAAAGACCCCTTTTTTAATTTATTTTTACTTTTTTTACTTTTTTTCTCAAAAAATCAAAGAAATCGTCGTAAGAAAGAAAGATAAAATTGTTTTAATTTTTTAAAATTGAAATGATAACAAGAAAAAATAATATTTTTATCTAATCAAAAAGAAAAGTATTTATAGTGGTTGTTTATTTATTGCTTGCTTTAGAAAAATAAACAGAATTTTAGACGGTTAAATTGTAAAAACATTTTTATTAGACGAGAAAATAAACAAACAAGTTTTAATGAGTTTAATGTTTTGTTGAGATGACAAACATGTTTACCAATGTTTTATTAAATTAAAAACGACCGGCTTATTTTTTTAAGATGTATGTCTTTATTAATCTCTTCCAACTTGTTTATAAACAAGTTTGTTTTATTCACCCAAAACTTGTTCAACACTGATTTAAACAAGTTTTAATTAAAACTTGTTTTCCAACTTGTTTAAAATAAAAAATATGTTTTGTGAATAAGTTTTATTTTAATTAATTTATCATCAATTTATCCAACTTTCCAACTTGTTTATAAGCATTTTTGGCAACTTGTTTTTTAATTTGTTTTTGTACTTTTTTTATTCAAACATCACTAAAAACATAAAAACTTCAGATTTTAAACATTATTGATTTAATTTTCCATTTCTTTCCAACTTCGCACTTTGTACTTTTTTTTATCATTTTCTCTAGTTAATTCCTCTTTTTGTCTAATTTTTTTCAATTTATCCGCTTTTCCATCCGCTTAACACAAAAAACCCACTTCTTCCTTTTTTTTCTCCCTATATTTTTTTTTCCTTCCGGGGTCGTTTACTTCCGTCTACCTTCCTTTCTTTGACAGCGATGCTTTGCTCTTCTAACTATAATCCGTATAACCAACCGACCCTTCACTCAACTCTTTCCAAAATATCAACAATTTACGTGTAGATTAGTGCAGAAATGATATTTTGGATTAATCCTATTCACACATTTCCCCCCTATTTTTGCATTATTTTCTCCGCTCCTTTCAGCTGCATTTCCTGCGTTGTTTTGTTTATATCATATTTTATGTTTGGCGACTTCATTAGTTGAGAAAATTCTTATTTTTTTTACATTATTATATTTTTTGTTAGTATTTTTTACTAGAATTATTATTAGTAATTTTATTGTTATTTTAAAATAATTAACATATTTTGGGTGTTTGATAAGGCTATGAATCAGGGCTTCGATCTCGAATTTTTTAAAATCCGCAATTTTGATTGAAAAAATCCGCATTTGATATGAAAAATCCGCAAAAAATTTTCAAACACAAAAATTGAATTAAAATCACTTTATGCGTTATATTTTTTGACTCCATCAATTTAATTGAGCAATTTTTTCACTACTAATGACTATCTTATTAAAATCCGAATAATTAAATGAAAAATTACAGCTGACTTGAGCCAATGCTTTCACCATACCTAGTTATAGTGAATTGTTTACTCGAAAAATCTTCTTTTTTTGCGCCGCAGGCGAAAATTTTGAGAATTTTGGATGACTAAGAAACCAGATTTCTTTATTTTCAGCGCCGCAGGCAAAAATTTTGAGGATTTTGAAGTATCCTTAAGCCAAATATCGTCCTTTTTCAGCGCCGCAGGCGAAAATTTTGCGGATTTTGGAGTATCCTTAAGCCAAATATCGTCCTTTTTCAGAGCCGCAGGCAAAAATTTTGCGGATTTTGGGATGTCAAGAAGCCAAAAAATAATATTTTAATAAAAAACTACAAGAAAATACAAAAAATCCTCATAATCTTCAAAAGACCACAAAAATCCGCAAATCCGCATTTTTAAAAATAATCCTCATCGCTCTATCAAAAAACCACAAAATGAGGAAAAATCCGCAGAAATCGAAGCCCTGCTATGAATAGTAGGGAAACATGTTTTTGAGAAACATATGTTTTTAGAATCAGTTAAATGTTTTTAAAATCAGAATTTATTTAAAACATCCTGTTTGAATAAAAATCAGAATTAACTCAAAACATGATCAACTTGTTTTACAACAACTTTTTTAATTTTTCACAAACAAGTTGTATTTAATTACAACTACGAACAAGTTGGAATCAGAATAGTTGTATTTAATAATTCTGATTTATTTAAAAATCAGAATAATTAATTAATGTTTTAAACAACTTTTTAATCCTACACAAACATTCTGATTTATTTATTCTAATTTATTTAGAATTTATTCTGATTTCAGTTGTTCTGATTTTTTATTTTTAATATTCTGATTTTTTACAACTTTATTACTTTTTTTTTCATTTATTTATATTTCCATGAAAATATATTTAATTTTATTTTTTTTTAAATTTTATTGCTCATAGTACCAGCAATTTGCAGTAATTTAATGACTATTTTTTAATTACACTTATTTTGTTTTTATTTTTTTTCACGTTCTTTTAGTGTAATAATTAATTTAGTTTTTAGTATTTTTAGAGTATACTTTATCTTTACTATAATTTATTGGGTAATTAAAACAAAGGAAGTACAAAGTATAAAAATAAATATTTTTTAAAGCAAGTACAATTGATTAGAATATTTAAGAAATTAATTATATAATGATCATAACATTTTATTTAATTTTATTCTGATTAAATAGATAGGAAATCAGAATTATTGTAAAACATGCTGATTTTTAAACAAAACAGGCGGAATTATAGATATTCTGATTTTTATTTAAAAATGTTGTTTTAATTAAATTCTGATTTAAAAACATGTTTCGAGAAATTCTGATTTTAAGAGGATGTTTTAATTAAATTCTGATTAAAAAAAGATGTTTTAAATTAATTCTGATTTTTAAAAAGATGTAAATAAAAACAGGCGGATTTTATAGAAAAGAATCAGAATTTATTATTATTAAATAGGGGTGTTTTAATGAAATTCTGATTTTTATTTATTGTTTTAATTAAATTCTGATTGTTGTAAAAATTAGATTTATCCGAACATACATGTTTATTAACCATATAAAAACATCCAAAAATACATATATAACAGAATGTTTGGCATTTCCGGGAGGAAGTCCCCGCTGTTTTTCTACAACGGAAGTTTCTCTGGGGAAAACCAGATTTTGCTTAATTTGGGGGGGGGGGGGTTTTAAAAGAAAATTTATCTTTAAAAGGGGAACTAGTTTAGTAAACAAAGGAAGTAAATAAAAAACTAAAAAATTAAATGGGTCGGTCAACTGTTCAAAAAACAGATAAGCAAAAGTTAAGGCAAAATCCATGTGATTTTTTGTTCTTCTTTAAATTTATAAAAATGAAAAAGAGAGTGAATTTTTAAAACGATTTTAATTTTTAAATTAATTACTATCGTTTTTTAAAATTTTAAAATGATTTTTAGAGATTTTTTAAGGAAAAATTCTTGTATTTAAAATCAGAATAGAATGTTTTGCTGTTAAAAACATATGTTCGAGTAAACCTAACTTTTACAGCAAATCAGAATTTATTTAAAACATGTTTATTATAATCAGAATTTAATTAAAACAACCTTTTCTTTAATAAAATTGGAATTTCTATAATTCCGCCTGTTTTGTTTAAAATCAGCATGTTTTAAAATAATTCTGATTTTTTACATATGTTGTACAACTTGTTGAATAATAAAATAAAAAAACTAATTGATAAAATGTTTTGATCATTTTTTGTTTAATTGTCTTTCTGACATTTTGTCCAATTTTTTATTTCTGTCATTCTGTCTTATGACATTCTGTACAATTTTGTACTCTTGACATTTTACAAAGAAAATATCGATTTATTTTTATCCCCTTTTTAGCAGCTAAAATCCTGCTGCATTCATCAGACAGCTTTGTTTAGTCTACGACTATTAAAGGCTAAGCGTTTTCCTTTTTCTCTTTTTCTCTAATTAATATGCCTGTTTTATTGGATATTTGATGGATATCAGACAAATCGAATATTCGATTGAATAAATTTGAACATTTTTTCTCGACCTGTTCGACTTCAAATTCGATTTTTTGCCTTTTCTCCAGTCCATAGGGGTGAATTTAAATTCACCTCTATACCCAAACTCTCCCCTCTTTTAATCTTTTGTTTGTCCTCACGTTTAAACAGCCCCTCCTTTTCTCTCCTTTTTTAAAGCTTGCTCTCATTATTACCAACCTCTACCAGCCAGTCAATCTGTCTCCAAACAAATATTATTCTCGTCTTTCCTAACGAAAAAGTTTTCAATTTCTCTAATTCCCCTCATGTTTCTATACAATCTCTTTTCAGTTTAAAACATTTCCCCCAAATTTTTCCTCTCAATTTTCCCCCTATTCTCGAAGCTGCCACTCACATCGACGTCCGTTTTTGTTCTCGCTTCAAATAACACACACACACACACAAATATATAAATATTTTATTTCTTTTTTTCCTTCCATATTTCTCCAATTTCTTTATATATTCACGTAGACAATATTTTTTTTAGTTTTGCCTCTTTCGAGAGAGCACTAAAAATTGAATTTGCTTTAATTTTATTTTAAAAATTGACGTTAATAAAACAAAATTGAATTTGTTGTAAAAAAGGTTGATAATTTGTTTTAAGTTTGTTTTAATTATTTGAACAAGTTGGAATGGAGAAGTTGTACTTTTTAATTGTATAAACTTGTTTTGGAATAATGCATAAACTTGTTTAAAAGCTTGTTTTTAATAAACTTGTTTTAATTAAACAAAAACCAATTTTTATTATTAAAACAAACCCCAACTTGTTTGGTAAACAAGAATAACTTGTTTTAATTAAACAAAACCAACTTGTTTTAATAAACCGAAAACCAACTTGTTTTAATAAACCGGAAACATGTTTATTTATTACTGTTACAACTTTATTTAAAAACCAGAATTTATATCAGAATTTCTTTTTTTTTAAATACCAGAATAGAAATCTTTCTGTGTTTTTAAACTTAATAAAATCCGCCTGTTTTTAATAAAAACAGAATATAATTTGAACAAATTGTTTTCGCTAAATTATTTCTAATTTAATTAACAAATAATTGATTTTCACCCAAACTTACTAATCCTTTTTAATCAAACTTTTTTTTTATTATTTCCGCCACTATTCTTTTTCACCATTTTTACATTTCTCCCTTTATTTTTGCATGTCATCCTCCAATTTCTCTACTAATATTTTATCATGGGTTTTTATTCAAAAAATTATTTTTTTTCCATTTTTATTTCTTCAAATATCAATTCTCCCTAGTGGCCTACATTTTTTTTCTCATTTTTTTTCGTTCTTAATTCCCTCAAAAAAATTTTTTTCCTCTTTTATTATTGCAATATATATCAGTTGTATATGTTACTTTATTTTTTACCCCCTCGATTGACAATTCATTCAATTTTTTTTCTTTTTTTTTTATTTTTTTTATGAGTGAATGAATAGCTTTAGTAGATGCTTTTTTTGGGGCTTACTTTCTTATTCATGTTTTCTGTTCTTTTTTGTTTTAATAAAAATTTTTTTGAAAAAAAATTAAAAAAGCATATGTTAACGCTATTTTAGTTAATTTATTATTTTATGATTTTTTAAAATTTATTTTTATAAAAATAATTTTTCACCCTAATTATTTTTAAATATTATTCATACTCTAATAATCAGTTAAATTATGCCTAAAACTTTAATAAATGTTTATAATAAATTCTGATTTTTAATAAAAATCAGAATTTATTTTGAACATATTTTCAGTTAAAATCAGAATTTATTCAAAACAATCTCTTTTTAAATGAAAATCAGAATTTTTCTAAAACATGTTTTTGTAAATCAGAATTAATTTAAAACAACTTTCTTTTTAATAAAAACCAGAACTCAAATTAATTCCGCCTGTTTTTATTTAAAAATCAGCCTGTTTCTCAACATAATTCTGATTTTTTTATATTTCTTCTATCTATCCAGTCGACTTGACAATTAATTTTTACAACTACCGAATTAATCTATTTAATAATCAATTTTTGATTTTATAAGCCCGCACACACAAAACTTTATTTCTCAATACTATTTAGCCATTCTCGACTTCTTTTACTTACCTTTTCTACAAAATATATATTTTTGTGAGGTAAAAATGAGAGAGATTCTCTCTTTGCAATTCTAGCAAACCAGCCCTCCCCCCTCCAACTAAACAACCAACCACTTTTCTTCTTTATTTACTTGGTCGTCATCGGCTGGTTAATTGAAAGAAGGAAAAGGACCTACTATTCGATTGAGATTAAAGGAAGTAAAAAAATAAGAGGAGAGAGAGACCTTCCTAAACAGCCCATCTTCTCTTATTATCTACCTAGTCTTCTTGTTTTCTTTGGTTCATCCATCCATATCATTTTGGACATAATGTTGTCTAAAGGGGGGAAGAAGTCAGTCAATTCGTCTATCTTTTTCTTTCTTCACCTTAAAAAATTTTTTTTCTAATTTTTATTTTATGTCGATAAAACACTCAGACAATTGGGTATATTTAATGGGTAAAATAAAAAAAATTAAGTGTGCGCGAGAGTAAAATTTAAAAAATTGCTTTAAGTGTTACTTTAAATTGTCGACAGGTGTATAAAATATATAAAATTATATTTAAAATTTTCTGACGGACAAAAATAATTTCTATGTTTTAATAATTAATTTAATTTGACAATTTTCTTGTTAATAATTAATTTAATTTGATAGCTAAATTTATACCAGAATTAAATTAAAACAGGCGGAATTAAAACAGGCGGATTTTTTAACTTTCCCTATAAACATTGTTTTGTATTTAAACATCTGTTTTTGTTTTGATTTTATCAAAATAAAAGCAGATGTTTTAATTCCGCCTGTTTTAATTTAATTCTGATTTAAATGTTTTTTATGTTTGTAATTTTAGGGTTAATTGTTTTATTTAAATTCTGATTTTGTTTGTTGTTTTCTGGTTTAATTTCACTTGTTTTAATTTAATTCTGATTTTTATATTATATCTTCCTACTTTTAGTTGTTCTATTTAAATTCTGATTTTGTTTATTTCCTGTTTTAATTCCGCTTGTTTTAATTTCTGATTTAAATATTTTATTTAATTTCGGGTCATGTTTTAATTTTATTCTGATTTTTATATTTGCCTATTTTGTAAATATTTCTTCCTCAATTTATTGCACTTATAAAATTGTATATTTTTGCCCTTTCTCGGTGACACAGGTCATCACCATTCTTGTTGTGTGGCCTTTTTATTTTTCCGAATCTCAAAAATCATCAAAAATTAATAAATAATCTAAATATTTAATTAATCGACAGGTGTGTTTGTTTAGTAGCTTTTATTTTATTAATAAGACAATAAATTGTTTTACAAAAAATTAACGGAGAACTTACAAAATATTAAGTCCAAAACTAAGAGGAATTACGGCAAAATAGACTACAAAATCAACAAATTAAAAAATTTGTGAAAAGTTGTTTTTTGTAGAAGCTTTAAAGAGCACCTCTATTTTGGGGTATTTTTTGATCAATTAAAACAAATAAAATTAATTCCGGTTTTATATAAACAAGTGTTTTATAAATCAGAATTAGGTGTTTGTTGCAAATAAATTCTGGTTTTGTATAAGCGTGTTTTTATAAATTAGAATTTTATGTTTTTTCTGTAAATTCCGCCTGTTTTAATTTAATTCTGTTTTAAATGTTATATGTTTTTAAACAATACTTGTTATGTTTTCATTGTTTAGAAAAATGTTTAGATTTTAATTTTATTACAAACATTTTTAAAGCAACACGTGTTTATTTGAACTTTAATTATATTAGTTGGAAAATTTTCCAACTTACCTAATTTAATTTACGTCATACTGAAAAGAAAATTAATTTTTTTCCATTTAATTTTTCTAAAAATTTTTTTTTAATTTTCAAATTAATTTTCAGTAAACTCTCCTCTTTTCTTATTTTGCCCTTAACAACAAAATAACGTCGGAACTTGCTTCACAACTTTATTTTCCTCTTATAAACAACAATATTAACACACCCGAACATTTTTTCTTACCAACAGTCATCACGACGAGCGGATCTTCATCATCATCTGGAGAGGGCGGAGGAGGAGGAGGTAATAATGGAGGTAGCAACAACAACCAAAATAATGGACAACAAAAGAAAACAAGTAATTCAAACAATTCAAAACAAAAACAACCAAATAAAGAAGAAAATAAGGATGTTTTAGATAATGATAATGATGTTTTAAAATTAGCATTAGTATCAAATGAAAAAGACGAATTAATGTTAACAATGACAGGTGAATATTTTTTGTAGTTTTGTAGAGAGGAAAAAGAAATGAAGCAAAACTTGAGAATAAACCTGAAAAACATGAAGCAAAAAAATAAACTTGTTTGAACAAATAAATGAACTTGTTCAGATAAGAAATAAATGTTTAAAAAACATTAAACTTGTTTCTGTAAATAAATAAACTTGTTTAGCTAAATATTAAACTTGTTTAAATGAATAAATAAACTTGTTTAGAACAACATCCAACTTGTTTTAATTAATGAATAAACATGTTTAAACAAGTAAATAAACGTTTAAATAGATATTAAACTTGTTTAAAGAAATAAACTTATTTAGAAAAACATTAAACTTGTTTAAATAAACTTGTTTTAGACAAAACAACAACAACAAAATTAGATGATGAAGTAGATGAAAAAAACAATAATAAAAACATTAAAAAGAAAAGTTTTGAAGAAACAGAAAATGGAAAAATACAACAACAACAACAAAAACAAATTAAAGAAACAACAAAAATGCCTTCTTCCTCAACAACAAACACACCAAAAACATCAACGGCTATTTCACCTTCACAACAAATTAATACAACAAATATTCAACATAAAAATAGTGGTCAACAAAATAGACAACAAATAAAAATTGATGAGAAGGCTGTTGTTCGTGGGATGCCAACAACTGGAGGATATACAATGGATGCTTTCAAGTAGGTTTTTTAAAGTTTAATTTAAACTGAGTTTATGTTTGTTAGGGGTTTTAATGTTGTAAAACAAGTTTAAATGTTAAATAACTTTGTAAAGTTTAATTTAATGTTTTTAAGTTTGTTTGTTTAGTTTATGTTTGTAAAACATGTTTAAATATGTTTGTGTATTTTTAATTTGTTTTTATGTTTGTTTGTTAGGTTTAAGTTTTAAAATGTTTGTAAAATTCTTTAATAACCTAAGTTTAATTTAATTACCTAAGTTTATAAAACAAGTTTATATTTTATAAGTTTGTGAAGTTTATTTTAACCTTGTTTGTGAAGTTTAGCGTTGTAAAATGTTTGTTATGCTTTGTTTTAATGTTTAAGTTTGTAAATAAGTTTTAATTTTGTTTATAAACTTTAAGTTTGTAAAACATGTATGTGACAAAAACGTCACTTTACAAAAACATTTTGCTTATTAAGCAATTCAAATTGCACTTTTCCCTCCAAAGAATTTTAAAATTATTTCCTAATCTTTAAATTTTTTCTATATTGCTGATTCATTCAATTTTAAAAGTAAAAAATAAAAAAAAATAAATGTAATAGTCGAGACCAATCGACCAAACAAATAAATAAAATTTCCTCATATATTTACACACAAAGGTGGAATTAAATTTTTATAAAAAAAATAAAATCCGGTAGCGACCCTTAGCCTTTTCCTTAATGTTTTAAGAATTTTTTTGACTGATTTTTACTTTTATTTATTTTTTGAAGGGGGGGGGGGAAGAAGGGGGGAGACTTTAAGGAAGGGGAAGAGCATTCTTGAGACAATAAACTTTTTATTTTTGTTTATCTTTTAAATAATTTTTTTTTTATTTTTGGAAAGAAGCATGATAAGAATATTTTTTTGTCTTTTTCTATTTAAAATAATTTTTTAAAAATTCCCGGGCAAAGATTTTTTAAAATAAATTTTTTTTGATAATTTAGTGAGTAAATTAAAAAAATTTTTTTAGTGATGTTGGGTCATATTTTTTAATTAGTTTAGGGAATTTTTTTAAACTTTTTTAGTGAGATTGAGAATTTAGAGTGATCCAGATTTCTCATAAGTTTATCGAGTTTGAGTTCTGAACTTTAAAAAAAAATTTTTTTCTTGTTAATTTTTCTTGCTCATTTCATAGATATTTTATTGGAGATTACAAAAAAATTTTTTATTGAATTTTTTTTTGTTAATTACTTGAGCTGTAATTGCGAGTTTAACGCCAGACTCCAAAAATTTGCTTAGTAATTTTTCTATGTTTACCCAAAAAAAAAATTTTTTTTCAAAGGAATTTTTTGTTTTTGTTGTCCTTTTTATTAGTTTATTAGTGTGCATTTATAGAATATTAAAAGAATTATTTTAAGGAATGAGTCGAGAAAATAAAACAAAAAAATTTTTTTTGGGGGTAGTTGTTATTGTCCAGTCAACAAAAAACCACGTCATCTAATATGTACAAAAATTTTAATAAATATTAGCATTTTAATAAATATTAGTGGAAAAATTTTTTTCGACAAAAATCCGTAAAATCAAGTGTATATCTTTAAGGTCACTAAATTTTTTTAAATTAATTTTAACCAATTAAACCCAGTGTTTTTAGGACAATAGCTGAGTGTTTTTTAAAAAATTACATTTAAATTTTTTACTATTAGAATTGAGGACGTTTTTATTTTATTTTTTTGTCCCGAAAATGATCTCCCTATGCATAATTATAAAGCCAATTTATTCTCGACATTTGGGGATAGTCCGAAAAAAAATCTACAATTCCTGTAAACAAATTCTTATTGATATTATACATATTTTTGGAGTGATTTTTTCTGGGGGTGATTTTGGTGATTTTTGTTATTTTTTCCTTTTTTCCTCCTTTTCTTCCCCAAATTAGCATTTTAATATTAATAAAAATATCAATAAAAATTATATTTTTTTTTTGACAAAAAATCCCTAATATTTATTTTAACACAATTATTCATAGTCAGTCATCCTTTACATCAAATGATTTTTTTTAACTTGGGGGAGAGGAAGGTGATTTTTGTTTTGTTTTTTTTGTTATTTTTCTTCCAATTTAATGTGGGAAAATATAAATCTTTAAATAAAGACAATAATTTATTTTTTTTTTACAAAATATGTGAGGGTAAAAATTTTAATACAAAGAAGAAGAAAAAAGGAAGAAGAAAAAAGGAAGAAAAATGGAAGAAAAATGGAAGAAAAATTATAAATAAAAAAATCATTCTTCCAATCAATCCCCACCCTTTTTTTCCAATCTTAGTCAAGTCAAGGTCATAAATAAAAATTTGTAAGGAGGGAGGGAGTTTGAGAATAAATATAGTAATATGTATTATTTTTGCAGAAAAAAATATAACTATTTTTATTTTTGTTGCACCTAAAAATCTTTTTCGTATTTTTTTTTAATTTACAATTTTGTAAAAAATTGGAAGATCACTAAAAAAAATTTTTTTTTTAATTTCTTCTAAAAGAATATAAGATCATTGAGCGCACCGCCGGTTGAGGAGGGTCTCTATTCCATATTTCGATCCATAACTTTTTGGATTTTCGACAATTTCGAATAATTCTAAGATCAATCGACAGAGCTCTTGTTCAAAAATTTTTTTTCTACAAAAATTACACAACTTTTGGCATTTTATTTAATTACTCTTTTTCTATTTTTGGTCTCTCATTTTTCCATTATCTTTTCTTTTTTCCATTTTAAAATTGGATTTTTTCGTTTCACCAAAACACATTATTTTCACTTCGCCAAATAAAAAATTTTTTTGGTATTGATTGTTGGATTTTGGGGCTTTTTGTGGGGGGTTTTTTGCTTGATTGTTGTGTTTTCTCTTTTTTGTTTTATTTTAATTAAAATATCGAGAAGGGATTGTTGTGTCCGCACTTGCAGAAAGAACATAAATGAAAATAAATAACCCAGCATTGGGTTGGATGGTGGCACAGTCGGTTGTGCTTTCGGTTTGGGCTCATTCCATGATGGTTCAATTCCATCTCCCATCCACAATTTTTCCACAGCACGAACACTCGGACATGACAGGGATTTTGAACCCTCCAATTTATTTTGTAAATATGTTTTTTGTTCCCAAACTTTGTTTACGTAACTTAAATTTATTGAGTTAGGAGGGGATATGTACTTTTGTTGTTTAATTAGCTTTTCTCTTTGATTATTTATTAAAAGTATACGAGAAAATTTTTTTTTTATTTTTTTTCTAGTGCAATGGTACAACAAAAGCAACAACAATCTTCTCATTCACACCATCAACAACAACCTACAAATGTTGGATCATCTGCTGTTACTACTCAATCAGCAACATCCAGTCATCATCATAGGCATTCTAGTGCTGCTGCTGAAAGTATATTTTATTTTAATTTTTTTTTGTTAAATTTTGAGTTAAATTTAACTTCGTTCTCCCTTTCCTTAAAATGTTAAAAATGGTCAGATCTCTTTTTTCAATAGGTTCACTCTATTCCAAGAAATTTTTATGGGGATAGAAGCCCTACTCATCCATAGTGTTACAGGAACTTTGGTTCTAAAACGCAGACCGGGCACTTATTAGAGATCGGGATTTTTGAAAGGCCTGGACCTGTTCCTGGACTCTGGCTTTGATTTATTGCCCTGGACCCACGCCCGTAAAACCCTCGGAAGGTCGAAAAATGCCCAGGCCTGGACTCTGGGTACAGGAAGGACCCAGACCTTGTTCCTGACCAAGCTAGATCTCTGGTACTTATTAGCCATAGAGTAATGTCTGTACCACATTTTAACACAAGTCTGACCATTTTTAATAAAATAGGATGTGGAGTCGAGGTTCATTTTTATTAATTTTACCAACAAATTCTAGCTGCCAATATGCATTCTTCAATGTCTAGAACCCAAAGGTCACGGCTACGGACTGATGATACTACTGGAAAATATAAGTTATTAAAAACGATTGGAAAGGGCAATTTTGCTAAGGTTTATTGAGTTTTTTTGTTTTTATTAAAAAAGCATTTGTTTTTAAAGGTCAAGTTGGCTAAACACATTCCAACAGGTGTTGAAGTTGCTATTAAAATTATTGATAAAACTGCCTTAAATCCGAGCAGCCTTCAAAAGGTTTTAATTTTGTTTGTTTTGTTTTTTGGTTAGGGATGGCTGACTTTTAGCGTGTTTTCCCCGTCCACCTCTACCGGGTTAATAATAGATGGTCACTTTTGTCATTTTTAGTTCGGGATCGATTTCTCTTGTATAAGAGCCGTCTCATCTTTGGTGAAACACATCTCCAGAAACTAAGATTAAAAATACTAACATAATGATGTCATGGGCCCTAATTTGGGTCTGGGTATTGTAATGTTTATGTCAGCCCAGTCTAGCATAAGTTCAGTTTTAATCCGGAACGTTGGACCCTATCTGGGTACAGGGAAAGCCTGGCTCATGTCAGAAGAAAAGCCAGGCGTAATAGGATTCAACTCTTGTAGTAGGTTAGGCCAGGCAACCCCCCTGTCTATTGGGCAGGCAACCCGAGGGTAGGCAACCCCTGACTATACCCTGAGTAACAAGGACCCTATTTACTCTCTGGATACAGGAAAAGCCAAGCCTAGTCTTATACCAGCTCAAATCTCCATTTAATAAATTAAAATTAATTTATCATTTTTATTCAAGTTATTCCGAGAAGTTCGAATAATGAAACAATTAGACCATCCAAATATTGTAAAACTTTATCAAGTTATTGAAAACGAAACAACACTTTATTTGGTAATGGAATATGCTAGTGGTGGTGAATTATTTGATTATTTGGTAGCTCATGGAAGAATGAAAGAAAAAGAAGCTAGGGCAAAATTTAGACAAATTGTTTCAGCTGTTCAATATTTACATTCTAAAAATGTGATACATAGAGATTTGAAGGTTTTTTGGATTTTTTGGATTTTTTTTAAATTAAAAAAAAATTTTTTTTGTAGGCGGAAAATTTATTGTTGGACTCTGCTATGAATATCAAAATTGCCGATTTTGGATTTAGCAATACTTTTTCTCCAGGTTTGTAATTTTATTTCATTTTATTTGAATCTCGAGTTTTTTTGTATTTTTTGGGTCACCAAATTTCTTGTCATTTTTCTCTAGTTTTTTTTTCATTTTTGGGCAAATTTAATTTGCGTAATCCCACATACATTAATAACTATAATTTATACAGGATTGATTTTATAATTTAAATAAAAATTGTGATCTCACTAACTCATCCATATCTCGTCCAGAGCTAGAAAATATATAAGTTAACTTAAATATAAGTTAAAATCACTAGTTTTAACGATCTCTGACCCTTATTCTTTACATAATTTGCTTACCTAAACATTAGAAATTAAATCCATTTTTTATTAAATAAAATTAATAGGAAATAAATTGGACACATTTTGCGGGTCACCACCTTATGCTGCACCAGAACTCTTTCAAGGAAAAAAATATGATGGTCCAGAGGTTGATGTTTGGAGTTTGGGAGTAATTCTTTATACTCTCGTCTCTGGTAGCCTTCCTTTTGACGGGCAGAATCTCAAGGTTTTTTCTTTTAGATTTTTTGTCTTTCAAATTTAAAATTTTTTTTATAGGAATTGAGAGAACGGGTTCTTCGTGGCAAATATCGTGTTCCTTTCTATTTATCAACAGGTTCTTTTTTTATATAATTTTTTAAATTTTAAAATTCGCTCTTGTTGAGTGAAGCTGGTCTATTTCAACTTTTAAATAGAAACCGTAATCTTTTGAGATCTTCAGTCGGACCTTAATTTTGCGTACACCCATAATAAGGTATATTTCATTTTACGCATGCATTTTGTGGTGACTCAATAATATTTGGTGACATTTTTCAAATCATTTGACATTTTGGTTATTTGGGGCCCGTTGGGTGCCTAATCAATCTCTCAATATGATTCTTACCACTTTTTTCTAACCACATGGGTGTGCGTAAGATTTGAAGTTCGACTTTTGTCTTGAGGTGCCCTCTTTGTTTTTCGATTTAAATACCGTCATATTTTTTTTTAAATTTTCCCAAACTTTTCTATTTTATAGATTGTGAAAATCTTGTCAAAAAATTCCTCGTTTTAAATCCTGCAAGACGTGGAACATTAGAAACAATAATGCGTGATAAATGGATGAATATGGGTTATGAAGAAGAAGAATTGAGACCATATACAGAACCAGCAAAAGATGTTAGGGATGAAAGAAGAATATTAAAATTACAAGTATTTGGATATACTTTACAAGCAATCCATGAATCTTTGGAATGTGAAAAATTTGATGAAATTTTTGGGACATATTTGTTATTAAAAGAAGCTAAAAAACAACAATTACAATTGCAACAGCAGCAGCAGTCTGCACAACAGCAACAACAACAAGTTCAAGGAGTACAACATCATCAAGAAGGAAGCATTTCTTCTACAACTGCAGGTGTTGGGGGAAATGTTGTTACTGCTTCTACTGCAGATAATCTTCCTTTTAATCAATCAATGGGGTCGACTGGACAGGTTTGTGGAACTTTTTTTGGGAGGTTTTAGTGGAGTAGAATAAAACCTTTATCATCGGGAAACCCCGTCGATCTTATTGGAAGAAACCTCAAATGCCGGCAAGGAGTGTATTTTTATATGTCGGAATGTTTTTTTTGGGATTTTAGAATGTAAGAGGACCCCAACGCCAGAAACCTTGTCAATCTGTGGGCAAATTCTCAGCCTTGTTAACTAGAGGTCATCGAAAGTTAGGGGACTATTACCTTTGTTTTTATTTAGGAATTTAGGGTTTTTTGAGGGATTAGGAGATTACGAGGAGAATTGACTCGAGATACGAAACCTGGAATTCCTTGTCCCGAACCAGACCTAAACCCTACCAACATTCTTTCTTTACCCATCCCTTACCTGATGTAATTTATTTCTTGTTAAAAATTAACAATTTATAATTAGCAAACACTTATTTTTTTAAAGTATCCTCAACGTCCCTACACTTCTGTCCAAACTTCAGCTTCTAAAAATACAAGACGTGCATCTTCTAATGCTGATCAACTTCAAGCGGTTCCACCAACGGCTGTTGTAGAACCTAATAATGCTTTGACAACAACAACAACTCCATCAAATACTAATATAATGCCTCCACCTTCTTCTCAACCCCCTCAAGCAGCTAATTTATCAGTGGCAGCTATGAGAGCACAACAAAATGCTGTACAACAACAACAACAGCAACAACAAGTTGCCTTTCGTAATGCTGCTTTTGGAGGTGTAACAAGTGGTCGGCAGCCTGCTTTAAGTGTTCAGCCATTAGGTTTGTGAAAGTTTTTTTTGAAAATTTTAAGGCTCTTTTTGAGTTTTTGGGTCCTTTGAGACTTTTTAGGGTTTTTTAAGATTGGGGGTTGGGCTGCGGATCCTCATAAGTCTTCGGATATCCAAGACTTTTCGGATCTAGATATCCGGAATCGTTTACCCTTGTTGGGTGTCTTTGGCTTTTGAATTTATGGTCAGACTTGAGACTTGGTTTGATTTATTGTTTTCAACGTTGGGGTTTGAGTTCCTTAACGTTCTTTTGACTACTGAATCACTCAGACTGAAAAGTCTTCGATATCCGAAGATTTACGAGGCTCGATTATCTTCAACTATCTGACGTTTCAGGGGACTTGTAGATTGAATCAGAGCTAATTTTTTCCATCTGTTACCTTCCTTATTTCGAATTTTTAAACCAACCTTAATTAATTTTCCTCACTTTTTTCAAGCTTCTCCAGCCTATATTCATCCAATCCAAAATGCAAATGTTCGTAATTTACCAGCAGGTGCTGGTACAGTTGTTGCTTCAGGAAATCATCGAAAAGGTTCAGCTCCAGGTGGACGTGTACCTCTTCCAAATTTGGGATTGCGGACGGGTTTTCAACAACAACAAATTGCACCAATTGGTGGGACAAATAATTCTGCTGCTGCTGCTCATCAACAAAATCGGTTTGTGCAAAGCCAACAAAGCTCAAAAATTGAGTTTGTTGCTAAAAAATAAATTTTTTAATGTCCTCTTCTTCTACAAAAAAAATTTTTTTTATAAAATCCAAATTCTAATTTTGGTAATAAATCCAATGAAAATTCTTTTAGAATTATTAGTCAAAATTCTGAAAGCTTTTTTTTTGTGCTCGTTAAATTCATTGGACTCATATACTAGAGCCGAATTTTATTTTTTTTTTCGAATTTTTAAAAAATTTTTTTTCATTCCTTGGATCCTTTTTGGTATTTTAACTTTAAAAAAAACTTTATTTTTCATTTAGCAAAAACATTTCTAATGGTTCAAATTCATCATCTATAACTAGAGCTCCACCAGGTTTTTATAATGCATCAGCAAGTAATCCTTTATCAGCAAAATTGGTAGCAAAAGCAACAACTGGAGCAGGTTATGTTATTCCAACGGCTGGTGGAGGAGGAGGAGGGGGAATTATTTCTTCTGCTATGCAGGTTTATTTTTAAATTTTTTTTTGGAAATTTTGAAATTTTTTTCTTAAAGAAGAGCGTTTCTCATGCACCACGCGAACCTTCTATTAAAGAGGATGAGGATGAACGTTCTTCTTCAAGTCGTAAGACACCTCCAGTGCATGGAACTAAGCAGCAACAACCAATAATTGCACCTACAGCAACAATTTCAACAACTGGTATATATTTTTTATATTTTTTTATAAGCATTACTGGTGTAGGACTATTCCCTCTCCCCCTATTTCATGGGAAAAAAAATAAATTAGAGGACGGTGACATCAAAATGAAAATTTTTTTTGGTCATTTAAGGGACAGAGAAAATATCACCCCATATTTTAATACTTTTTTTTGAGCTGGATTTGAACGTGTATACATCAGCCCAAAGTCATTTTCTAGGTAACGGATATCACTTCACCTTAGTAAGTTGGTGATTGATTGGGTTCGTACAATACCGTCTATCGAACAATACCTTGAAAAATGTTATGTCGATATTTTCTTATTGGTAATGGGATAAGGTTTTTTCTAGGGCATTTTTCTCCTTTTTTCCTTCCTAGTCTAAAGTTTTTTTCAAATTTTTCTACTAGTAAAATTTCTCCAATTTTTTTTTCCAGTTCCTCCACCACCAATAGTAATACCTCCACTTATTCGAAGTGGTGGACGTTTATCTTTTGATGATGGTGCAGGCTCCAACACAGATAAATGCATTACTGATACAGAATTTATTTTAACTTCTCCAAGACCAATGACTGAACGTAGTGGTGGTCAACAACAATCAAATCAATCTTCAACTGTTGCTGCTGGAATGGCTTCTGATTTCGCGTAAGAGAAAAACAAAAAATAAAAATATTTTTTTTTAAAAAAAGGGTGTTAGGGTGTTCCTTTAAATTTTAATAGTGAGAGAGAGAAGGTTTGAAGAATATTTGAGAAATTTTTTTCCGTTTTAAAATTTATCATTAAAATGAAAACCCTATTATTTTTGCTTCTTTCTTTTTTTATTTTTGAAATTTTTTTTTGTTTTTTAGAGCCCAGATTTGATTTTTATTTTTTTTTTTGGAAAAATAAGCCACATATTTTATTTTTTAAATTGTTTTCCAATATTCTTCCTATGCTATGAGAAATTAAGATCACCAAAAAAAAATTTCTTTTCCGCAAAAAATTTTTTTTGATCTTCAATAAAAATTTTTTTCGTTCGCAAAACATTATTCCCTTAAAAATGGGCACATCGTTGTTGTTATAAAATCTAATCCGGGCTCTTTTTTTTGGCAGTACACAAAAAAAAATTTATTTTATATATATATACTACATATTATCTACTATATGTATTTTAAAAATATATTTTTTTTATTTGAAAAATATATTTTTTAAATATCTATCTACCCCTATATACCTATTTAACATTTCCATTTTATTTTATTTTTTTCTTTTTTTGGCCATATTTTTTTATTAATTTATTGTAACACGGCCTTTATTTTCTTTCTCTTTTAACTTGCCTTGCAATTTGAATTTATATATATAAATTTGGTTCTTTATTTTATTCTTTTTTGTTTGCTGATCTGCTTTTAGTGATCCTTGCATAAAAATTTTTTTGCTTAAATTTTAGTTTTTTTTTTGTTTGGTTTTTTTGTGGTTTTTTTTTAAGTTTTTAAGGAAATATGGAATTAAAAAAAATTTAATTAAATTTATATATAGCAGATTGACAATATTTCAACAATTTTATTTTTATTTTTCTTCATATAGTTAAAATCTGGGCTTATTTTTAATTTTAAATTTGCCCAAAGTTTTTACACCCCATATAACATTTTTCCAACAAAAATGTTTTACAGCAAGCTTTAATTGTTTTGATGTTTATTCTTCTTTCCCCCATCTTCGCTCAAAAACATTTGTTTATTTTCTATATATTCCTTGATGTTGTGCTGATGTTTTGTTTGTTTGTTTTTATTGGTGATGGTTTTGTAGTAATTTTCACAAACTTAAAAAAATGTTTGCAACTTGTTTTTAATTTAACAAACAAGTTGTGTAAAAACATGTTGTTCTGAATTTACAAACTTAAAAACATTTTATAATTAAAAACAAGTTTGTTACAAACAAGTTTGTTCAAAACAAACAAGTTTTAAAAACGTGTTCGATGTTTAGAAACTTAAAAACATTCTATAATTAAAAACATGTTTGTTTAAAAACAAGTTTGTTCAAAACAAGTTTTAAAGACAAGTTTTAATCAAACATCGATTAAATAAACTTGAACATTTTAAAAACAAACAAGTTTATTCAAAAACATGTTTTAATTAAACAAGTTTTAAAATCAAAACATCAAACATTTTCTTTTCTACGAACATAATTTTTTTCTTGTTGTAGGTGCCTTGGTCTTCATCAGAGCCCATCAATGCCTCCAATTATGATGAAAACTTTGTTGAGCGCAGCAGCAGCAGAATTGGGAGGAACAACAATAGGAGGGGGAGGAGAAACAAATGAATATTCTTCTAAAATGACAAAATCTGCTACAGGCACTCATATTTCTCCAATGAACACTCAACTTCATCACGGAGTTCAACAACCTTTCAATCAACAACAGCAACAACAACAATTGGAAAATTCACAAACAATGTTTGGCCTTCTCCAACAAAACACTACAAACTCTAGCAACACTAGCAACAACAGTAGTAATAGTAATTTTCCGCGTGGTTCGCGCAACAGACAAACATTTCATGGCAAAACTGAATACAACAAGGGCAGTTGTATTGGTTCTGGTATGTTTCTAGTGTTTATATTTTTTATATGTTTTTAACAAGTTTGCAACTTGAATTTAATTTAAGACATAAACATGTTGTAGACAACAAGTTGAATTATTCAAGTTTATAAAATTTTAACTTGCGAACTTGTTTTTCATAAACAAAACAAGTTTATTTAAAAACAAGTTTGCAAAACATCAGAATTAATTAAACTTGGAAATTCAAGTTTGCAAACTTATTTAAAACAAGTTTATTTAAAAACAAGTTTGCAAAACATCAGAATTAATTAAACTTGGAAATTCAAGTTTGCAAACTTATTTAAAACAAGTTTAACACAAAAACAAGTTTGCAAAACATTTTTATTTTGTTTTGTCTGTTTTCGCCAACTTGTTTCTTATAATTAAAACATTGCGAATACAAAAAACAAGTTTGCAAACTTATTTACACAAAACAAACATATTTTTAAAAACATGTTTGTAAAACATTAAGGTGCCTTTACTGAAGACGATGCGTCTGCAATAGGAGCAAATGAGTCTGAGATTGAAGAGGCTAATGCATTAACAATAGGCCCTATTCCTTCCTCAAGCGGTGGGGGAACAATGCCTACTAGTCAGTATCATCAACATCAACAACAACGTGGTTCCTTTCTTTCCAAATTGACAAAATTAACAAAAAGGTAGCTTTAATAATTAGCTTTGAGCAATAAAATATTTTATTAAAAATAGTTAAATTAGGAAGGAAGAGAAATTATATGGTTCGAAAAATTTTTTTAATGTCTCTGTTTCACTTTCAGACCAAATTTTAGTTTTTAATTTCTCTTTCCGTTTACTCAAAACTTTCTAGAAAAATCACTTCCCTCTTCTCAATTCTAAGGGGGACTGGACCAACAGATCATCAGTCATCAATATATACACAACCACCACCACAAATTCATCATCAACAAACTTCTCCAGTAATACAATCAACACAACAACATCAACAACAACAACACCCTCAACCACCTTTAAATACTACAAATAATAAACATAATCAACATGCTGTTGGGAGAGCTGGAACAATAGGTATATTTGTTGTGATTTAATTTGTAATCAGAATTTAATTTTAACATCCCGGAAACAAAAAATCAGAATTTAATATAAACATACCGAAAAAATCAGAATTTAATCTAAACATCGTTTTAAACAACAAATCAGAATTTAATTTAAACATACCGAAAAAATCATAATTTAATTTGAACATCTTTTAAAACAAATCAGAATTTAATCGGAAAACCAGAAATTAATTTAAACATTCTCAACCGTAAACAAGCAAATCAGAATTTGATATAAACATTCCGGAAACAAAAACCAGAATTTAATTTAAACATTCAAAACAAACAAATCAGAAATTAATTTAAACATCCTTCTTCAAAACAAACAAATCAGAAATTACTACAAACATTCGGGAGAAATCAGAATTTTAATATTAAAACTTTCCGTAAACATCAGAATTATTTTCCTTATTCTAAAGGGGCGTTTGAGTACGTTATTTTAATTTTAAAAATATTGTTAGGTCCATCCACGGGGGCAGCTTTAGCCGCCCAACATCAACAATTTTTGCAACACCAACAACAACAAGCTGCATTTTCCGCTCCGAATACGCCTAATCAGGTTGATTAAAAAAATTTTTTTATAATTTTTATTTAAAAATATTTCTAAAGGCCCAACAGCAGCAACAACAATGCCTCCAAAAATTATTTGAAACTGACGGACAAAATAGTCCAAGTGGTGAAGCAATTAGTGGGGGAGGAGAAGAAGTTAAACCACGCTCTTTGCGTTTTACTTGGTCAATGAAAACTACAAGTTCATTGGCACCTGATGAAATTATCAAGTCTGAGAGAAAAAATTCTATTAATTAAAAAAAATTTTTTTCAGAGAAATCCGCAAGGTATTGGACAATAACGGGTGTGAATATGAACAAAGGGAACGATATTTGCTTCTTTGTATGCATGGGGATCCACAAAAAGATACACTTGTTCAGTGGGAAATGGAGGTGATTTAAGGGAGAAAATAATTTTTCTAATAAAAAAAAATTTTAGGTATGCAAGTTGCCACGTCTTAGTTTGAATGGAGTCAGATTTAAGCGTTAGTTGTTAAAAAAAATTTTTTTTTAATTTTTAAAATAATTCTAAAGGAATTTCTGGAACATCCATTGGCTTTAAAAACATTGCTTCAAAAATCGCGCAAGAGTTAAACCTTTAATTTGTTGCACAAACATTAAAAAGAAAAACAAAATAAAATTATTGTTTAAAAACAAATGTTTGGGGAATAAAACAAAAAAAACAAGTTCGTACAAACAAACAAAACAAACATATAATTTATATGAATTTATAAATTGTTTTTACAAACAAGTTTATTTAAAAACAAGTTTTTATATTTTTTTTAAAACATGTTTGTTCAAAAACAAGTTTATTTATTTAAAAACAAGTTTATATTTTTAAAAACATGTTTTTATATTCTTTAAAACATGTTTGTTCAAAAACATGTTTATTTATTTAAAAACAAGTTTATTTTTCAAATAAACAAGTTTATTAAAAACAAGTTTGTACACATATATTTAAAACACATAAAAGTGTAAAAACATTAAACAAACAAACTTTTTACAATTTGTAAAAAATGTTTTTACAATTATGTGTTTTTGGTACAACTGTCCCTCTAATTATATGCAACTTTTTTTAAATACTTTTTAATTTTTACAAACTTCTTTTTCTCTTTTTTATTTTAAAAGAATGTTTTTATATTTTAATTCTCATTTTCACAAAAGAAAAAAGGTTTACACAAAAACCCTTAACCCTTTCAAAATAAAAAAAATATTTTTTTATTAAAAATTAAAGTTTTTTACCCACAAGATTTTATAAAATTTTTAATTTTTATTTTAGAAAAAAAATAAATTTTGTGGGGTTATTAACTTTATATAATTTGCTGCTTTTTTTCATAAATATACCCTTTTCTTTGCTTCATTTTTTTTGTAACACAATTTTTTCTAATTTTTCTAAAATTTTTTTTCTAAAATTTTTTAATTTTTTTTTATTGCAAAGTAATTTTTGTTGTGATGGGAGAAAATGTTATTTCTTTTTATATAATTTTGCTACTATGTTTTAATTAACGTATATGTACAATATATATACTTTACATATATTTTTTTATTTTTATTTTTGAAAATATTTTTTCTTTTTTTTCTTTAAAATTCGCATTAAAAAAATATTAAAGAAAAATTCAAGTTCCAACCTCAACTTTCTAATAATTCAAGTTTCCCAGGGGTTTTTAGACAATATGCGAAAAATATAGCTTAGGGGCGTTTTGTCTTTTGGTGAAATGAAAAAATTGAACGTCTTTTGGCAAATTTGATTTTTAACAAAATGAAAGACGAGAGACTATAAGGGGTAGAGAAAAAGAGAGTAAAAATAGAAACTGTAGAGTACTGTTTTTGGGTGTTTTCGGGTTTATTTTTCTTAAATTTTTGGGGTGTTTCTTTTATTAAATTTATTTAATTTTCAGATAATTTAAAGAGAATTCTTATATTTCTTCAATATAATGTTAATTCCACAAGCTGACAGAAAAAAGATTTATGAACATTTGTTTGAAGATGGAGTGTGTATTGCAAAGAAAGATTACGTCTCCAAGTCGCATCCGGAAATTAAGGGTGTTCGCAATTTGTATGTGATTAAAGCACTTAAGGTTTGTTTGTATTTATAATTTTGTAAAAAGGGTCTAGGATTTTAGAGTAGTCATGTCTTGGGCTATATCTGGGGGTTTTAGTCAATCCTACGAAGCGTGGTGCCGTGGATCCTTACCTGGGTATTTTAATAGTCTAGAGGTCGGTCAGAATAATAATTAGTAGGATACCTCTTTTGGCTCTGCCTGTAGCCTGCAAAAATTTTCGTGGAGGGGGGTGTGGTAGGTGGGAAAAGCCCTACTAAAATTCTTACACAGCTTCTTGGATTTCTGATCACCTATCAGGAGCTAACAATAAACATGAGACTTGCTGTAACTTATCCTTCCTCTACACTTACTTTTTTTCTTTTTCTTCCCTCTTGTTGAGGGACTTTCAATACTTGCTAGTTACCTTATTCTCTTTTTTGCTTGTTTTTGTTTACTGATTAAAAAAATTTTTTTCAATTTTCAGAGTTTGACATCTAAAGGCCTTGTTAGAGAACAGGTTTTCTTTTAAATTTTCTTTTTATTGAAATTATTTTCAAAGTATGCTTGGCGCCATTACTACTTTTATTTGAAAGAAGACGGTGTTCCTTATTTGCGTGAATATCTTGGCTTGCCCGAAGATGTTTTGCCAAATACGCATAAACAGCGTACTGAGCCATCGAGAATGTCGTATCCGGATAAGATGGGAGGTGGAGGTGCTGGACGAGGTTTTTCTTTTTAATTTTAGTTAAACTTGAGAGGGGTGATAAATTTAGAGGAGGGGTGATGGTTGAGGACATTGGGTTCAGACGCCCTACCCTTTCAATAAGTTTAGTTGATTTTGGTGTAGTTTAGAGGGCGAGTTAAATATGGGTCAAAGTCTGGGGTTTTTTTGGATATGGGCCTTTTTTATTTTTTCCTTCCTTTACCTAGACCGACCTAGGATCCGTTCAAGTCAAACTCAGTCTCTTTACGATTGTTAGAGCTTTGGTGACAAAATGTCCGGAGTCATAGCATATGCGAATTTTTAATAGGTTTTTCTTCCCTTTTTTCTTTAAATCAGTCAAACAAAATTAAATTTCACCCTTTAACCAACTTCGAATTCAATTACGAAGAAAAAAATTTCAATCAAAAAAAATTTTTTCTCAAAGGTTTCCGTTCTGGTGGAGACGATCGTGGAGCTTATCGTACAATGGGTGATAAGCAAGCAGATGCTGGACCTGGCTCTATGCCTGTTCGTCAAGGATTTGGTCGTGGAGGGCCACCAACTTCAGTTCCAACACCACCACCACAGGAGCCGCAAGGAGGTGACGATGGAGGAAATTTTGCGACTGGAGATAGTGGCTGGTAAACTAAAAGAGGTTTTTTTATGAAAAGAGAAATAAAGGGAAAATATTAAGATGAGAAAAATTTTGTTAAAAAAAGATGATGAAAATTGTTGTTATGTCTTGAGAAAATAAAAAATTTGTTTTTGGAAAAAATTTTTAAGAAGTAATTTCCGGGGAGTAATTTTAAAAATATTTTTACTATTAAATTGGCAAAGTGTCTAGGAAGGGGAAAATAGATTTAGGAAACGCGATATGCTTTCTAGGTTTTCCTAAAGTCCGGACTTTAGGACTAGATTTGTTGAGGTAACACATCTTTTGAATTTTGTCCGCAAAAACTTGCGGATAAAAACCCAAAGGTTTTGGATTTATTTAGAGGCCCTAGTTTTCAACAAGAAATTCTCTTGTTTTATTTAGAAAACACACTTAAATAATTTTTAATCCTAAAAAATTTACATTAGAATCATTTTAACTATATAGAAAATAGCTGTCTTTTGAGGTGAGTGGACTATAAAAAGTCTTACACAAAAATACACAAAAATTTTATTCACATAAGTATATATTATTATTTTAAAGAATCGAGAGAGCCACAAAAAATTACTTACAATTTAAAATAAAAGTCTCAAGGAATTTAAACAAGCAAAGTTATTAAAGTGATTGATGAGGATGGATATTTTTATTGAGGGAGGGGGTGGAGGGAATTATCAAAGGAAGGGGAAGTCTCGAAAAAAACGTTGTAATGCCAAAACGCCGAGATACAAAATAAACTGAAAAAACCGTTGAAATCCTAAACAGAGGAGAAAAAAGACGCCAAGCTATAAAAAAGCCTCAAAAAGCCACCGATTAAGGAGCTGTTATTGGGGCCGATTATGAGTGGGCTGTTTGGCATTTCGGCGTTTTTGGCATTACGAGTCATACCGAATATTTTAGAAAAATTTTTTTAATTCTTCATTCAGTCTTGCTGTGTATTTGAAGGAGTGGAGGTAGAAGTTCCATTTTCTTTCGATTTTAATGAACCCCAAAAACGCGAAAGTCCAGCTTGTTGATTAGTTGAATTATTTGTTTGTCTTGCTGTAACGGGGGCGGAAGAAGAAGTATTATTATTATTTTCTGTTGGATTTTTACGTTGAAACCAACCCCATCTTGATGCTTGTATAGTAGATTTAGCTGAAAAGACAAAAAAATTTTTGCGGACAAATAAAGTTTTGTCCGCAAAAAATTTGCGGACAAAAATTTAATTTTAAAGAAATTTTTTTTATTAAAAAATGTTTTCTTACTATTAGAGAGTTTTTCGCCACCACCATTAGCATCTTCACTATTAGTCCTTAATCTCGTATTATTAATTGTTGTTTGAGAAACTACACGTTGAGGAGGAGGGTTGGCTGAATAATTATTTGCAGTGCTAGTTGACAAACTCCCATTTCGACTAGTATTTAATTTTTGTTGTAAAGCTATTGGAGTTAACCACTCCTGAAAATTAATTTTTTTTCTGAAGAGAAAAAAAAATTTTTTTTAAACAAACCGCAGGTATCCAGCGCTCAATAAAGGGGAATGAACCTGAAATATTTGCTAATCTGTTGATCCATGAAGGTAATTCTTTTCCGGTAAGTGTCTAAAAAGTTGATTTTTAAAGTAGTTTTGTGGGAAGGATTAATTTAGGAAAAAACTGGATGGGAGTTGTCCGCAAAAAAAATTTGCGGACGTCCGCAAAAAGTTGCGGACAAGAAACAAATTTAACAAAACTTGATTTCTTATTTTAAAAATGAAAAACAAACTTTGCTAAGCTGATTACTAAAGTGATTACAATTCTTCGAAATCAAATGGTATTTATCCCCTTGATATTCATTCCCCATTTGTCGAATAATTTTCTGCACGTCTTCAGGAGAAAAATCTGTTTCTCCTAGATGAATACTTTCTCTTTATAAATAAATTTAAAATTAATTAAAAAGAAACGAAAAACCTGAATTTAAAATTATCTCCAAGTTCGTCTGGATCTTTTGGTGAATTTTCAAATATTCCGGATAGAGGGAAGGGATGGCCTCCATAGGAATATTCTTTGAAGAGAAGAAAATTAATTTTAGAATTTTGATTTTATGGAGTTGAGTATATAGTTGGGGATGAGAAAAATAAGGGGAAAAATCTGTTTAGAGTATTATGGAAGATAATAATCTTAATTCTTTGGTTTGCGGCAGGAGGAGGTTTTATGGATGGTGACCATGAGGGGTCGTGGGTTCGAACCCGCTCGGGGGAAATTGTTTTTTTATTAAATGTTTTCTACTCAATTTCGATAAAATTCTCAAATTGATGACTTTTGAGATGAAAACAATTTTTTATTGAGGTGTAACCCAATTCTAAAAGTACTGGTTGCGATCTCAAGGGTGGAGAAGAGGAGGAAAGGGGGTCGTGGGTTCGAACCCGCTCGGAGGAAAATATTTTTTTCTTAATTATTTTCTACTTGATTTTAATAAAATTCTTAATTTTGATGATTTTAAAATAAAAAATAAAATAAAAAACCAATATTATGAACTTCAATTCCACTATGAAAAACACCAACACCTAACCCAAAAGCATAATCATTTAACCAATACATGTCGTATACATTAAGAAATACTGGAGTTCCGACCATTTTTATTAAAAGTAAATTTTCTTTTTTGTATAAATAGATGAAGAATAGCAATTAAGTAATCTTTATAGGCTCTAAAAAAATTTTAAAAAAAATTTCTGGAATTTTGGAAAAATAAGGGAGGATAAGGGACACGCCCAAAACGGCGCGCGGCCATAACGGCGCAAAGCCATAACTTGCTGGAAAATGTCTGGCCCTTGTCAATTTTGGTACCAATCTCCCTAGTTCGCTCAGAGGAATCGTTTGATACTAAATCTGGAAGATTAGGACATTTTCTAGCAAGTTATGGCTTTGCGCCGTCATGGTCGCGCGCCGTTTTGGGTTGTAACCGGGAGAAAATGTCTAAGACTCTAGTGTCCCCTTAGTAATTAAAAAAAGGTTTTTATGGGGGATTTTGTGGGGGATTTTAATTGTGGGGATTTTTAGTTGTTTAAAAACTCTTTTTTAAGACAAAAAGTGTAACAAATGTTTCCTCGTCCCTAGTAGTAAAACGAGGGGACTCTCCCCCAGTGTTTAAACTCTTTTAACACACAACAACACAACAGCAAAACAAAAAAGAATTTTAATCGATAGGGAAGAGGAGTCTAGTGGAGAGAAAAATAAAAACAAATAGAAGGGTGGCTGTTGCTTCCTTTAAAAAAAGTTTTTTTTTCACTTGTGAATTATTTAATAGTTTTTAGTGTATTTTTTGTTTTGTTGTTTGTGAGTGTCTGTAGAGGAAAAAATTTTTTTGATTTTTTTAGTTTTTAATTTTGCTAATTTATTTTATTTTTATTTTTTAAATCTTTTTTGTAATCTTTTTAGTGTTTCTCTTTTTGTAGTATGACGAAAAAATATTTTTTTTTTCTGGGCATTTTCTAAAATTAATCTGACGCCATTATTGCTCTAATTAAATTAAAAATATTTTTAAAGAGTATAATATCCTTAAAATTAATTTGCCTTATATATTGTCGGTGGTTGAGTGGTAGGGTGCTGGTCTTGTGGGGGAGCACCTGCTGGGTTCGAATCCTTTCGGTTTTTTTTTATTTTTCTTATGTTTTCTAACGCGTTTTTTGGGGTTTTAAGTAGGCGATTTTTATTTTTAAAATTTTTAAATTATTTTTACTATTGTTTTAGGGAAATTTTATGATATTTCTGGAATTTTCTGACGTGAATTTAGAAGAAAAATTTTTTTAATTTTTGTTAATTTTTTAATTTAAATTTTTTAAAATTTTTTTTAGATTTTATAAAAATTCTTTCTTTGAGGCAAAAGTCTTTCTAAAAACAAAATATGGCTCATTTAATTCAAGATGGTTTTGTTGTGAATGACGCCAAATGGAAATTGGGAATATTCATTACCGACTTAAACAAATCAAAGGATATATTGGTTAGAGGAGACTTGACAATTGGGAATTTAATGATGCAATTGGTTGAACAAATGGGTTTTCTATTTTAATTTTTAAAGGAATTTTTCAAAAAAATATTTTTAGAAGAAAATCAGGATTGGAGTGATCACGCAATTTGGTGGCCTGACAGACGCAAATGGCTTAAACATACAAGAAGTACTTTGGATCAAATTGGAGTTACTGCTACAACATTTTTGGAGTTTACACCGATGCATAAACCTGCAAGGTTTTTTTATATTTTTTTTGAAAGTTATGTTTGTTTTTTTTAAGAGTGGAGTTGCCTGATAGACAGGTTATCTTTTAATTAATTGTATAGTCTTTAATTTATCATTTCGTGATGAGTTCTCGGTGGTCGACTGGTTAGGGTGTCTGGTTTATGGGTGAACTGGTCATGGGTTCAAATCCAACTTTTTTCCTTAGCTTTATAATTTTTTCTAAAAATATTTTTTCAATTTATTTTTGTGGTTTTGAGTTGGTTTTTGATTTTTAGAAATTTTTCTGCTTATTTCTAAAAGATTTTTTTACAATTTTTATGATATTTTTTATTTTTAAAGTAAAAAATTTTTTTCCTTCAGATTTTAGACGCTCGTCTAGACTTTTCTGTGCCAGTACTCAAAGTCACACAAAAATTGTGCCAAGAATTAGGAATTCGCCACCCAGAAGAATTATCAATTAAACGCGATATTCCAACAGATATTTTACGTAAAGGGGCGCATGTGGAGGCAGATCAACATATACAGCCTTATATGAAGCCGGGAGAAGAATCTATTGGTCCTGGAACGTTGAGAACCGCTAAGCCCATTAGAGCATCCACAATGAATTTAAGTGGAGGGAGAGGATCGCCTGTTTCTGGTGCTGCTGCTATGGGACCTGGACATCCTTTTAACGTTTATTTTTTATTTTTTTTTGTTTGAGTAATTAGATGGACCTCACTATAAGAATACCCTCCTTGGGGTTGAAAAAAATTTATAAGGAGTGGGGGGGGGGGGGGGGGGTATCTTAAAAGAATATCAACTCAAATAGGTTGTGCTTACCCAGGAATGTCACGGGTTGAGAAAAAAAAGTCGGTGTCGGGTCCGAAAAAAGTCGGGATCTTGGGTCGGGTCAGTAAAGGAATTAAGAGTGAAAAAAAAGTCGTGTTGGGTTTTAGAAGTTTTCTCGGATTGGATTTTGGGTCGCACATCCCTGTTGCTTACCTTAAACATCCTGCCACCTCTCCCAAGGCAACTAGATTAAAAAAATATTTTAAGGAGGTGTAGTTTAGAGGAAAGTCCGATTATTTAAAATCAACCTTTACAAGGAAAATTTTTCCTATCAATTTTCAGGCTTCAGAAATTGGTACGTTGCCTAAACCTGGAACACTGCCTCGAGGAATGAGTCCTGGACCTGCTGCTGTAATTTTCTATTATTTTTTAAATTTATTCAAATTTCAAATTATTTTAAAGTATCGTGAAGCTCTTGGAAGAACGCCTGAACCTGGATTTAGTGAAGGTTTAAAAATTTTCTTTAGAAAAATTTAAAAAATTTTTCTAGGCCTCGAAGACGATTTTTTCGATCACAATTTAATAAATTCACCCAAAATTGTGCCTAGCCGTGATTCTTTTAAGCCTCAAAATTATTTGGAAAAGGCAGCATTGAACAGAGGATGGCTTGATTCTTCACGGTTTTTTTTTGAAAAAAATTTTTTTTTTAATTTTTTCTAATTTTAAAAATTAGCTCATTAATGGAGCAAAGCATATTTGAAGGCGAAACTGTTTTGCTTCGATTTAAATTTGCTACATTTTTTGATATAAATTTGAAATACGACCCTGTACGTATTAATCAATTATACGAACAAGCAAAGTGGTCTATTTTGTTGGAGGAAGTTGAACATACGGAAGAAGAGGCTGCTTTGTTTGCTGCTTTACAGGTTTTTTTTGAATTTCTGTGTTTGGAAATTTTTTTAGAAATTTTTAGAAAAATTTTTTTGAGGGGTATTTCCTGTATTTTGGGTTTATTTAATATTCTGTGTGGTACTAAATAGCATTACTTTGAGTACGAATATATAAGTGTTGTAGTGTATTGGTTAGTGATTTTGGTTCTCTCAGTGAGGCGTTGAGTGTTCGACTCCACAGGCTGTTATACTTTTTTGCGTTGCTCCAATTTTGTTTAAAAACCGTTTAGACTTGAGCTTACCTTATTTAAAAATTTTTGAAAAATTTTCAAAATTGTTTTTCTATTTTTAGAGTCATTTTTTAATTTTTTAATTACTTGTTCCTTCTTAAAGTTACAAGCAACACTTCAAAGAGACACACCTGAACGCGAATCGCCTGAACGAGATGAAGTCGATGTTATGCTTGATGAATTGGTTTTTTATTATTTAAAAATTGAAAAAAATTTTAATTTGAAGGAACAAACTTTGGACGCTGCTGCTTCTATAAGTCGAAGAGAATTAACTTATGTGCCTGAATTAACCGAATATTTAAAATATGTAAAGTAGGTTTTTTAATTGAATTAATTTTTTTATTTACTATAAAACTTATTCTTTAAAAGAAAAAAATCTATAAAATTGCGGACACACCTTTTTAATTTTTTTTGTCCGCAAATTTCGTCCGCAAAAATTTTTGGGAGTTTTCTGTCCGCAAGTTCAATCCGCAAATTTTTCTTTATTATAAAATTTCTTTTTTTATTTTTAGACCAAAAAAGCTTGGCTTTAACAACTTCAAACGTGCATATTTTACGTTTCGTGACCTCTATTTAAGTTATTACAATTCTGCGCAAGATGCTAATGGTTCTTGTTAAGGTTAAAAATTCGAAAAAAAAATTTCTTTTTTAGGTCCTCCCCTCGGTCATTATTACATGAAAGGATGTGAAGTAACTCAAGAATTGAGCGTCACTCAAGGCAAATTTCATATAAAATTACAATTGCCAAGTGCTGAAGGAATGACTGAAATGATTTTGAAATGTGACACGGTTTGAGATTAAAAAAAATTTTTTTGTCCGCAAGTTTAGTCCGCAAATTTCTATTTTTTGGTTAAATCAAACACTATCTTTTTTAATTATTAGTTAGTATTAATTTTGAAATCAGGAAAATAATATTTTGGAATTTGCGGGCTTTTGAAAAAGGTTATTGATCTTTTCTTTCGGTTTTTGATTTTAGTAAACACGCCAAAGATACACTGGGTTCTCTACAACCAACCATATTTTTGCTCTATACTAAAAAAAGTTTTTTATGTTTTCTAGGAGCAACAATTTTCTAAATGGATGGCTGCTTGTCGCCTCGCTTCCCGTGGCAAAACAATGGCCGATTCTTCGTATAATTCTGAAATGGAATCAATTAAAAAGGTTTTGCAGATGCAGGCTGGAAGTAATTTTTAGAATTTTTCTTGAGAAATCTAAAAAAAAATTTTTAAGGAGCCAAACAACAAAATGGAAGTTCTGTTGATAAAAGAAAAGTTAGACAACCAGTTCAATTACCTCCAGATTTTAATACAGAAGAATATGCCTCTCAACGTTATGTTCGTAGAACGGGAAACAGAAATGTTTGTTTGAATTTTTTAAAATTTTTTTTGAAATTTTTTGAGGGGTTCAGCACATTATACTGAAATCTGTCCGCAATTTTTATCCGCAAATATTTTAAAAATATTTTAAGGGTCAACACATGCCATTCTAACTTGAATAAGATTTATAAAAGGACCTGAATTATATGGGGGGTTATCCCTAGAATTGGTATTTTTATGAATAATTTTTTTTTTGAATTTTATATTTGCGGACTTAAATTTGCGGACAAAGTCCGTACCCTTTCTTTTTCTTTTAATTTTTCGAATTATTTTTTACTTTGTCGTCAGAAAGTGCCTGGGCCTAAATTCAGATTACAGACAAACCTCTCTAAACCTTCTCTATACCCTCCTTACATTAGACATTTTTTCCTCCAAATTAATTTTTTTTTATATTAAAGTTACAACATCGAATTTCCGATGCCCATTCAAATGTCAAAACCCTCAGTTGTTCTGAAGCAAAATTGCAATATATAAGAAATTGGGAAGCTTTACCAGAACATGGATTACATTATTTTATTGTTAAATTTAGGTTTGTTTGGTTTAATTTTTTTAAATATCAATTTTATTTTTTAAGGAACGGAAAGAATAATAAATCAGAATTAATTGCTGTAGCACACAATAGAATAATGAAAATAAATAGTGACAATGGGGAAGCTACAAAGACTTGGAGGTTTTTTTAAAAATTAATAAAAAAATTTTCCTTTAACCGATTTGAACAATTATTATATCAATCTCGGAAGCTTTAAATGTGAGGATTATTTTAGCTTTAATGTTGATTTAATTTAATTACTTTATTAAAAGTTGTATTTGGGTAAGTGAGTGGAATCGTGATTTTTGATGTTTTATCGACTATAACTTTAGTTAGGATGATCTAATTAAAACAATCCTGTTAGATAAAATAATCCCCAAATTAAGAGCTTTCGATTGGTATGATAATTACTCAAATCGGTTAAGGATCAAAAAAGTTATGGGGAAAAATATGGCCTCGTGGCTGAGACCTGCCCAATTAATTTATTGTTTTATTTTCCCTTATATTAATTTTTTAATTACTTCCACTACGTTCACTTGTGGTATAATGGTTAGCGTTCTAGGTTTCACTCTTATCTAGGTACTGGGTTCGAATTTTCTAGGTGTTAATTATTTTTTAAATTATTTTATTTTCTTAAAAAAATTTTTTTCTAGATTTGCTGGAATGAAAAAGTGGCACGTTAACTGGGAAATTCGACATATAAAAGTACAATTTGATACGGAAGATATTGAATTTAAACCGTTAAGTGCTGATTGCAAGGTAAATTAATTTATTTAAAAAAGGATTTTTTTAATTTAAAAAATAGCCTAGATTTGTTTTTAAGTTTGTAAAAAATTGGGGGGATTTTTACGGATAAGTTAGATTTTATTTTTTAAAATTTTCTGAAGGTGGCTCTCTAAATTTTAGAGTATTCTTACATCTATTCATTTCTCTTTTTGACTTAACCATTTTTAAATAAAGTTTGTTAACATTATTTGTGGTGTAATGGTTAGCGTTCTCTCCTATACTAATTTTTAGGTAAAGGGTTCGAATCCTTTTGGGGTAATTCGTTCATTTTTAATTCTTTTTAGTTTATTTTTACCAAATAAAAATTTTTTATGGGCTTTAAAATTAAAAAAAAATTTTTTTTAAGTTTTTTAAACAATTTTAGGTAGTACACGAATTTATTGGAGGATATATATTTATGTCATTACGAAGCAAAGATCAAAATCAAACTTTGGATGAAGAAGGATTTCATAAATTAACTGGTGGATGGGGATAAAGAAATCAATTAGAGAGGAGAGGTATTTAAAAAATAAAAAATTAACTAGTCAGCAATAATTTAGCAGCCATTTCTAATTAATTAATAATTGCCTTTATAATTTAATTGGAGTAATTTTTAGGATTTTAATTTTTAGAGAAATCCTCCAATTAATTTTAATATTTTTTAAACAATTTTTCAATTCAATAATTTTGTATTAATTTGCCTTTCTTTTATTCTTAAGCAATATTGTTTTGATAAATTTTAATTTGTTTTCTAGTACATTAGAGTCTCGACAAGATGTGAATTAATTTTTAAAATTTTTCAAAAAATCGATAAAAAATCAATAAATCGATATCAATCGATAAAATCAATAATTTATTTTTTAAAAATTTTTAATTTTCAAAAAATCGATAAAAAATCAATAAATCGATATCAATCGATAAAATCAATAATTTATTTTTTAAAAATTTTAATTTTTCGAAAAATCGATAAAAAATCAATAAATCGATATCAATCGATAAAATCAATAATTTATTTTTTAAAATTTTAATTTTTCAAAAAATCGATAAAAAATCAATAAATCGATAATTTATTTTTTAAAATTTTAATTTTTCAAAAAATCGATAAAAAATCAATAAATCGATATCAATCGATAAAATCGATAATTTATTTTCAAAGAATTTTTAATTTTCAAAAAATCGATAAAAAATCAATAAATCGATATCAATCGATAAAATCAATAATTTATTTTTTAAAATTTTAATTTTTCAAAAAATCGATAAAAAATCAATAAATCGATATCAATCGATAAAATCAATAATTTATTTTTTAAAAATTTTAATTTTTCGAAAAATCGATAAAAAATCAATAAATCGATATCAATCGATAAAATCGATAATTTATTTTTTAATTTTATTTTTTCAAAAAATCGATAAAAAATCAATAAATCGATATCAATCGATAATTTATTTTTTAAAATTTTTAATTTTCAAAAAATCGATAAAAAATCAATAAATCGATATCAATCGATAATTTATTTTCAAAAAATTTTTAATTTTCAAAAAATCGATAAAAAATCAATAAATCGATATCAATCAATATATCGATTTTTAAAAAGTCAAAATTGCAAAACATCAAGTCATTGAAAATTTATCATTTTATAGGAAATTATTTTTGTGTTTAAATACAAAATATACATATATAAATACAAATAAAAATTTTGCACAAGATCTTTATTTTTAAATTTAAAACAAATTATATTTAGCTAAGAAAAAAAATACTTTAATATTTAAAAAAATCATAGAAAATTGTGTATGTTAATAAAAAATGACAGATTTATTCGGGTAAAAAAATATTCCCCCCTGTGCTTATATCTTTTATTATAAATTAAAGAGAAGTCTGTATTTAAGTTTTACTTTAAAAATTAAAGAATAGATAAGTTTGGGGGGTCGTGGGTTCGAACCCGTTCGAGTGCCGGAATTTTTAAAAAGGTCCAAACTTGTTCAGAAATAATTTTAGTGCGATTATATTTCATCTTAGACACCGGGAAATTTATATTTACGATCTAATGCCAAGAAATTGAAAGAATCTGAAATTTAGGGGTGCGGGTTCGAACTCGTTCGAGGGCCGGAATTTTTAAAAAGGTCCAAACCATAAGAATTTTATTTAAAAAGCATTCCCAACTAAAATAAAAACTTCTCTGCTTAAAAATTAAAACCTTCAAAACCCAGTTATTAGTCTGTTGGCTGCGAAGATATATTTAGAAATACCTTCTTTAGGACAACATCTATACGAGTCGAAGGAGCATTTCCTAGCCTCTTTCTTAAAAAATAAAAATAAATTTTTATAAAAATACTAAAAAAGAATACCCATAATATTGCAACATAAATTGTTTTGCATGTTCGTGCTTCTCAAAAATTATGTGACAATCATCTCCACCCACTCGCCAAATTTTCTTTAAAAAAAATTTTTTAATTTGATTTTTGTCTTTTCAATTTTTAAAATTTAAAAAATTTAATTAAACTTGTTTTATAAATTTTTTTGAACAATTTAGAATATTTTTCCAAATTTTTCCACAAAAAATAATCAAAATTGGCAAAAAATGTTTCTTTGGTTAAGTGGACATTTCACACGTTTTACGTTAAAAATAATTAAAAAGGGTGTGGGTTCGAACCCGTTCAAGGGGAAATAATTTAGTTAGCACCAAAAACAATTCTTTTCAAGATTTAAAAAATTCTAACTAAAAAATAAATTTAAATTTTTTTAAAAACCTTAGTCTTTCCAATAGTCGCCGCTAATGCCCCAATTTTCTTCTCCACACTTGTAATTCCTCGCAAATTTGTACAAACAACAGCCAAATAAGGTCTCAATTTATTTATTTCCTCCTTTTCTTTTATTTGTTCACTTGTTTTACTTGTTTTATTAGTTGTTGATTTTCTTGTCGAATTACTTGATGAATGCCTTTTTTGTTGTTGTTGTCTAGATTCTTCTTGTTGTTTTAAGTCAGATTCATTACCACCTGCTTTTTTAAAAGATTAGTTCAATTATAACCGGATCTCATTTATATTTACACGCACTACTAGATATTAAGGTCACAGCCAGGGGACGATTTCAAGGGGGGTCAGGAGGAATATAGAAAGCTGTCTAAGTGATCCCTCACACACTCTTTTTGAGACAAAAATTCTTTACCGGTCCCAAGGGTGTACACATAAAGTAATTCAAATTCTATTTTTAAGTAAAAAATTTAATTGAGGGTCAAACTCGTTTAAAAGTTAATGGACAGCTTCATGATGATTTCCTTTGGGATAAAAAATTTAGAGTGGATTACTCTGTCTTGAAAGGAAAAAAATAAACCCGGGTGAGGGCGTACCTCAAGCCAATTACAGCAAAAAGGTTTCTTATAAAGAAAATCATTCTAAAAACTCAAATCAGGAACCCCAATTCGAAACAATTAATCAAAAAGCTATCCAAAAATTTCTGAAAATTGAAAAAACCTTTAGAAACTCCATCCATTTTTGAATTTTTTCTAGCCAAAATTTCCATTCCTTTAATTGCAGCTTCCTTTTCTTTACGTTTTTGTGTCTTTTTTCGCAATATTTCATCCCTCAAGCGTTGCTGTTCTTCAATCTTTTTCAAATAATCTTCATCCAAACCAATGGCACGAGCACATTCAATTGCCTGGTTATGTGCTATTTCCTTTAGAAAAAAAAATAAATTTAAAAAAATAAAAAAAAACTTTAAAAAACCTCATCATCCTCTCGAACTTCCTTATAATATCGTCTACTTCTCCTCTGTCCATTATCATAACTTTTGCGTCTACGAGAGGAATGATAAACTTCCCCTTCGGTTGGTTCTAAACGTCGACGTTTTGAATAATCTTGAAAGAAAATAATGAGATAAAAATTTTTTTTGGTAAATAGTCCATTATTGTCCACTCAAAAATTTTTTTAAAAATTTTAACTACCAAAAATTTTCAACTTAAAATAAAAAAACAATTTTTTCAAGGAAAGGAAACTAAAAAGACCCGAAGGGAATCGAACCCACAACACTCTATCCTAAAAAAATTTTTTGGCTGATTAGTCCACTATTGTCCACTTAAAATTTTTTAGAAATTTTTTAACAATCAATTTTCAAATTAAAATTTAAAAAAAAAACAATATTTTCAAGGAAAGAAAAATAAAGACACCCGACGGGAATTGAACCCTCAACACCCCAACCACAAACCGAGAACACTAACCATCACACTACCGGTCAGTCAAATCAAAATTTAATTAAACACAATTAAATGTTAAATAAAATCTCTCATATTCTTCCCTACAAGCCTAACACCCTAAAATTCTAAAAAACATACCAAAAATACCAAAATAAAAAAACTCCGAAATTAAAAAAAACCAAACCATTATTTGCGCTATCATCAGTAACAGAACAGCTTCTATTCCTCGAAATTACAGAAGATGCACTGCTACAACTATTACTTCGTCTACTTGTATCGCTGCTGCTTGAACGACTTCGACTTTGTTTTAAATAAGGAATATAATGACGAGGGCGAATGTCTAAAAATTTTTTTTAATTTCTAAGAATTTTTAAAATTCAAAAAGAAACCTGAAGTCACATTTTTCCTAACAAATTCATCAACCATAGCATTCCAACTATTTGTTGTTTGCAAAACTGAACGATTTATGTAAATATTATTTCCAGTTGTAGGTGGAAGAAATGAAGTTGCTGTTGAAGAAGTTGAAACTGCCGTCAAATGAGGATTTGTAGGCAAAAAAGGAGGTAAACCAACAGTTTGAGGACCTGAAAAATATTTGGAGAAATATAAAGCTTGTAAAAATCGTGACTAAAAATCCGCAAAATTTGTCCGTAAATGTCAGAATACAGAAGGATCAAGATTTAAAAAGATAAGGATATAGAAAAATAACACTCCAACACACATCCAAGTTTATAAATTAATTCTAGTGAAGCTAGTATTCTTGGTAGAATTCGACAATTTTCAACCACCTTGAACCATACAGGCTCGGCTACAAAGTTAAATCATTAGGGCGCTAACGGAAAGACTCAGGGAACCCGGACTTCTTCGGCCCAACACCAGACGAAAATCAACTCGAATCCCAGCTAACAGCTTCTCGAAATAAAGAAGAAGAGATAAAGACAAACCTTGTACACGAGGAACATGAAAATTTTGGTTGTTTATCGGCACAGTTCCTCCACCCAATTGAACTGTACTTGCTCCGATTCGAGATGTCTAAAAACAATTTTTTGACACACAAACAAAAATTAAACAAAAAAATACCAAATTATTGACTTTATTCCACGGCAGTTGAGGAAACACATTGCTATTAACAATTGTTGGAGGTGCAAATTTTTTATAAAAAGTTTTGCTTCTTTTATAAAAATTTTTGTTGTTGTTAAATTTTGGATTAACATAATATTTGCTCCCAAAATTTTGTTGTTGTTGAAGAGATGGACGAGGAATATTTGAAGTTATTGGTGGTGGAATTGAAGATAAAATTATTGGAACTGAAGAGACGCCTGGAGGCGGTGGGTTGTCGGGAGAGTAAGAAAATGAAGCCGTTGAAATGCTAAAAGGTTCTGTTCCTGGAGGGAAGGTAGAAGAAGATTGATGATTTTGAGAAGTCATAGCCAAAGACTTGAAAAAAGATATTAAAATAGGGTTGTTCACTACCTGTCATTATCGGTACCCTTGGTTTTCGGTAACGACAGGGTTTCCGGTCCTCGTTTATGTGTTTCGAATACCGGTCTTCAGTTCTAGTTACGATTTTCGCACTAAAGGTCTTCGGCACCGGTTATTCCGACAAAACCACATGTTTTTGGATTCGGTAATCGATCGTGCATTTAGTGATCGAGATTTTTGAAAAGCCTGGGCCTGTTCCTGGGTTTGATTTATTGACCTGGGCCGGATCTTGGGCCCAGGAAAAACCCAGGAAGGTCAAAAAATGCCTGGGTCTGGACTCTGGGTATAGGAAAACCCAGGCTTTGGTCCAGACCCAGCTCGATTACTAGTGAACAACCCAAAATCAAAAGAAAATAAAAATTAAAAGTTGAAGAAACCTCTTTTTGTTGTTGAATAGCCTTCGTTGTCGGAGCCAAACTCTCTTGATTATCATCATTTTTTGAAGTAGTCGAAGCTTCTTCAACTTGTAAAGCATCAATTACAATTGCTTTTTGAAGCTCTTTACATTTCTTTCTTGCAATCTCCAAATCATCTAATTCATCATAATCTAGTTGTTCGTTCTCCTCTTCCATTAAATTTTACTTTAGATTACTAAAATAAAAGGATTAAAGAAGTAAAAAACAAGAAAAAAACAGGAAAAAACAACCGAAAAAGACGAAGAAAAAATAAGGAAAAAAAAAGAAATTTCTTTGCAACCCTATCCCTTTTTGTCTCTCTCAATTTAGTGTACTATTTCCTTAATTTTGTCTCTGCACTCAAAGAAAATAAAAAGACATAGACAAATTAGACAGAATGCCAAAATGTTTAATTTCACTAAAATTTTAAAAGGAAAAGAAAAGGCATGTTAAACTCTCGCCCACAACTTTCTCAATTCTTGACTGATTAGAATAATTTTTATATCAATCGAAAGCTCTAAAGGTGAGGATTATTTTAGCTAATAAAATTGAACTGATCGGAGCACTTTACTGACAGTTAAAGCCCGATAAAGACAAAAAGTCACGTTGTGCGCTTATGCGGGATAACTCTTCGTGGTGTTGGACTAACCAAATCAGCCCCTTAGAAATAATAAAACACACATAAAAGACGTACATACAAGACAAGAATTTCTTCTAGTCTACAAAAAATCAAGCGCACAAAATTTAAATATAAACAGGCAAATAACCAAAAAATTAGTTATAAAAAATAATTAAAGCGCCTTTTACATTTATAATCAATTAAATTTTTAAATTAAAGTGAATACACAATTAAAAGAATGCCCACATTAAAATCCAAAAAAGGCAGCAAAATTATCAATTTAAAAAAATTTTTTTATATCAAAAAATGTGTGTTCTTTTTGTACTCTCAAACCTTCCTTTTCTTCCTTGTATTTAAATTTTTTCATACTTTCGAACAGCTTCAACATTTCCACTCTTACAAGTAATCACCAATTTACCGTCAGCATCAATATAACGCTGAAAAATGTTGAAATTGAATCCCCCTTCAGAAAATTATTTAAAAATAAAAACCTCAAAATGGCTTTCCTTGTCGTCATCTTTAATCTTCTTCTGTTCTTCGATAAGTTTTCCATCAACAAAAGTGAAAGTACACTAAAAAATAAAAATATTAAACGATTAAAAAAATTTTTCTAGACGTTAGAATAATTAAAAACACAGGGGAAGGCAATTAAAAATAATTGAACGTCAGGCGGTATCGAACCCCTGACCCCTTTCCCACAAGTCGGGAACACTAACCATTCTGCCACAGACGCTTACAACAGAAAAGTTAAAAATATCTCTAAGTAAAAATCAAAAATATTGAAAAAATACCCCTACAGCCTAGAATTAACCCACAGCCTAACCAACGTTCAAAAAAATTTTAAAAATTTTTAAAACAAAAAAATTAAAAAAAAACCTTTAATTTACGCCCATCAGCAGTTGTCTGCTCCTTTTCTTCACCCAACAAAAATTCACACACCCACGTGGTAAAAGTTGAAGTTGACGTCATCTTCCACTTGTCTCCATCAACCACAAATTCCAATTCCGCTAAAAAATTAAAAAAAAAAATTTAAAAATTTAAACAAAAAAAATAAACGTTTGATAGCCTTAGCAGCAGTACGAGTCAATAAGCCAACTCCAACTTGCTTCAAATATTCGTCAAAGTTGGTAGAATCACAAAGTTTCCACTTTCCAACAAATTTATCGGCCATTTTCGATTTTTAAAAATTTTTTAAAAAATTTTTAGAATTTTTCTAAAAACAAAAATTAAAAAAAAACAAAAAATATAGTCAATTAGTGTTCAAAAATATTATTAAAAATAACAGAAAAAATACTCTCCCTTTCCCGGGACACACCCACGTAGGCGCGCGGCCAAATGGCGCAAAGCCATAACTTGCTGGAAAATTTCTGGCCCATATCAATTTTGGACCAATCTCTTTAGCTTGATGAGAGGAATCGTTTAATACTAAATTTGGTAAGAATCGGAAATTTTGAAGCAAGTTATGGCTCTGCGCCGTTATGGCCTCGCGCCTACGTGTACCCTCCCTTTTCCCTTTTTTGTAAACAAACACACGGGAGATGACTAAACAACAAATTATTGGACTGATGAAATATAGAGAGATGAGAAAAGTAGAAAATAAAAAAAACTTTTATATAGATAAGTTAATCGAAGGGGGAAAGCACGCCTCTCTCAAAAAAAAAGATCATCAGTAAACAAAAATTGACCCAAAAGATCACCCTTCAGAAAATCAACACGATTAAAAAAAATAAATTGACCATGAAGAGAAAAAAATTAGAGATTACCTAATGATAATTTTAAAAAATGGAAAAATTGAATTAGAAAATGCGACACATAAGATTAAATAAAAATTCTAAAACTCTACAGGGAAAAGAGAAATTTTAATTTCTGCAAAAACAGAAGGAAAACAAGGAAAAATAAAAATAAATGTTCAATTTTAAGAAAAAAAATAAAGATTAGACTAATTTATTTATTTATTCCCTCCTCCCTCCCATATTCCTATCCTTATCAAAAAAGGGAATGAGGGAATATCAAAAAATGAATAGAGAAGGAGATAAGCATTTGAAAAAAAAAATATTTTTTTTCTGTTATCAATGAATGATAAATGAAAGTAAATAAATAAAAAGAACACACATTCATTCATTTAAGAAAAGTTTCCCTCCTTTTTTTATTGTTGTTGTTATCGAAAAAAATTAAAAATCCAAAAATTGAAAAGTGCAAAAAAATAGAGAGAGAGAGAGAGAGAGAGAGAGAGAGATTGATTAATTGAAGGGCTCTGAACATTTCTTTAAAAAATTTTTAAAAATGAATTTTAAAAGAAATTAATTAAATAAAGAAACATAGAGAACATGTAAAAACAGACCCTTCTCTTTTTGCAGAAAAAAACCTTTTTTAATTCTGTAACGACGGCAACCAAAAAAAAAACAAAAACAACAACGTTATAAACACCAACATTTACATAACACGCAATAAACAACAACAAAACACACACAAATAAAAATCTAAAAATAACTTTTAAAAACAAAAAAAAAAAGAAAAATAATCTTTGCTCAAAAACAAAAAATTTTTCTGTTTTTCAAAAAATCGCCAAAACTAAACATAATGCCAATTTTATTTTCTTTTACAACGAAAATTATAAAATAAAGTGGACACTTGAGTCTGAGGCAAAATTTTAAACAAAAGACCTTCAAGATTGGGGCTTTTTGCCCGACTTTTTTTTTTGAAAATACCAGGACAAAACCGAGATTAAGGGAATTTTCGTTTTTTTCCGGGTTAGGTCCCGGCCGGTCAACTCCTCTAATTATCGTTTCTATGTCCATCTTTTCTAAACTCTGGGGGTTGAATTTAACTGATCAGTTATTTTTTTTTAATATTTTTATTTTAAAAATATAAAATAATTATACACATAAAATTAAAAATTTCAAAACCTAATTTAATATAAAATAAATTTTTTTTAGAAATTATATTTAATTTAAAAAAGAAGAAATTTTTGTTTTCATTTTTTTAAATTTAAGGATTTGGTGCAGCTGCTGCTTGACCTGCTGCACCAGCTCCAGCCCCACCACCACCACCACCAACATCATTACCTGTTTCACTCTCTGTAGGTTGTGCAGAATCATAGACTGTGTCTATAAAAAAATGATTTGGACTTTTGTTAAAAAATTTCTAGACTCAAGCAATCAAAAAAATTATGGAGGGCAGCATTTTCTGGGAATCCTAGTAATTCTTTTGCCTTCCCCCCATCGTCGTGACACCCGTGTCTGATAATTTCGACAGTGACTAAATTCGACAGTGATTAAATTCGACAGTGAAATTCGCCAGTGACTAAACTCGACAGTAACTAAATTCGACAGTGAACTATTTTTTCTTTTTTCACCGTTTTCCTCGATTTTCGTCAGTGATTAATTTCGACAGCGACTAAATTCGACAGTAAAGCCTAATTTTTAAAAAGTATGGAGAATTAGAGAAAAAAGCGAGGAATTTTCGTTAAAGGCAGATTCAAAGTCGCCTTTCTCATCTTATGTTGCTGCGGAACGGGCCAGCTGAGCGCCGTCAACTGAGTGCCACTCGTCTTTAATCGCTATAACTTTTTAAGCCGTAGTCCAATCCGAGTAAATCATATATGATTCGAAAGCCCTCGATAAACAGTATCTTTTTTTCAAATGAATGGATCAAATCTGATCAATCATTAAAAAATTATAACGTGATAAATGTGAAAAATGCCAAATAATTGCACCTATCGTTTCGTAGTTTTTAATAAGTGATTAGGCTTGATCTTTCTAGTCGAAAAAATGATAGCGCCTATTGAGATCTTTCTAAATTACTGAAAAATTTTTAGTTTTTTCTCTAAGTACTCACACTTTTTAAAAATTAGGCTTTACTGTCGAATTTAGTCGCTGTCGAAATTAATCACTGACGAAAATAGAGGAAAACGGTGAAAAAAGAAAAAATAGTTCACTGTCGAATTTAGTTACTGTCGAGTTTAGTCACTGGCGAATTTCACTGTCGAATTTAATCACTGTCGAATTTAGTCACTGTCGAAATTATATAGCACCGTGACACCTATTCCCCTCGTCCTATTCCCCTCTTAACTGTCCTTTGGCCTTACAATTATCGCCTGGCCTCGTCTACTTCCATCGTCGCGAAGGACTCGTCTTATTCCCCTTGACTGTCTGGCCTTCCAAGTATCGCCTGGCCTCTTCTACTCCCCATCGTCTTCACGGCACGTCTTATTCCCCTTTTAACTGTTCTTTGGCCTTACACCCCGTTCACCACCAATATATTTCTAAAGGAACCGCAGTTCAACCAAAACTGGAATCGCCTGGAAAAATTTTTAGAACCTCTTAGAACCGCTCTCAACCTTTCAACGTTCGCGAAATTTGAAAAGTTGAACCCATGGAACCTCTCGATTTTTTTTGGAACCTAGAAATCACTGGCCTACCCCTTAAATCACTCACTACCTAACCCTAAATAATATAAACAAAAAAATATAATTAAATACCATTATCCTTCATTTCATTTTGTAGACAACAAGTTTGTTGTTCCAATGTTCCAGCACCACAATCACAAAAGAATCTTAAATAAAAAAATTTTTTTAAAAATTCTTTTAAAAATTTTCAAAAAAAACCTGTCATGTCTAACAAATTCTACTTGATGACCACGATGACATACATTTATACAACTTACACAAATTGCATTTCTTTCTGTTGTATTACAAGTTATACATCTTTAAATAATAGAAAAAAAATTATTTATAAATTAAAAAATTATAAAGGGGTCTCACACATTTGTCGTCGTGGTAGTCCCGTTCTACACTCCCCTGAATGTCCTTTTGCCTCCCACATTTTTTCTTTCTAACACTGTCCTTTGCCATCCTAAGACTGTCCTAAACTCCCCGATTTGTCTTCCTAAGTGCTGCAGGCTCCTAAGACTGTTCTTTAGCCTCTTAACTGTCCTTCGCTCCCTTAACTGTCCCCTATGGTCTTTTCAAAGCTGGGTTATCTTCATTCCCTCACAGGTCCCGGGTCGGGGTCGGAAGGATATGACTTAATCATCTTTATCAGAAGTTCATCATCACAATTTCCTTCAATAAATCTTACAACTCCAAGATTTATAAAGGATGGGCACCTCTAGGAATCCCGGCAATTATTCTACCTACTCCTTTTATTGTGGTGATTCATTAAACTTTTCTTCCCAAACTCCAACACCTTTAAAAAAATTTTCTAAAAAAACCTGTAAAAATCATGCATTGGAAAAGATGTACAAGAACTTATTCTAAACAAACAAAATCCTTTATTTATCGCTCTTTCAACAGCATTATAATTATCATAAACACGATTATCACGAAGAATTGGACGTACATCAGTTGCCAAACAAAGACCTTTTTTAAATTAAAAAAATTAAAAGAAAAAATAAAATTTCAAAAATAAACCTCCAAAACGATTATTATAAAGCAAATTATATTCTAATGTTGCACTTGCTCCTAGAGAAAATTTTATTATTTTTTTAAATAGCTATTTAATTAACAAAAAATTTCTTGTCCATAAAAGGACATAAAAATAGAGAAAACTTTTTTTTAAATCCAAATTCTACTAAAAAGAGCTGGCTAGATTTTTTACTTCGACCTGGCCAGAGACAAGTTTTCCGGTCTAATTGTAAGACTTGGAAAACTCGAAAACTCAAAAAATCAGATCTTATCAAAATACCCGGAATTCTCTTGTCCTACCGGAATCCCCCTGATTTATCAAAATGCCCGGAAACCCCTTGTCCTTGACCCAGCGTCGAACTCCAAGTATTAAACAGTTTTCAGAATTTTGAAGCATTTTCGAGGTTCAAAAATTATCAATTAATTCTTCCCCTACAAACATCCCCCTAATAATCCCAATCAAAATTTAAATTTCAAAAATAACCATTAGTAATTTCAATCCCAGCAGCTCTTCCTTCAAAAATTCTATTTCTTCTTAACACAGGATTTGATTCTGTTGAGATTAACACACCAGATTGTGCATTTCTATAGATATCATTATCTTCCAATAGGCCTCTTCCTCTATTGAAAATACAAACACCTCCATCTCTGCCATCATAAATCTTTAAGAAAATTTTTCTAATTAAAAAATCTCTACAAAAAACCTTATTTCTCCTAAGTGTTGGATTACTATCTGTTTTGATCCATACACCAGCCATTGCATTATCAAAGATTTCATTGTCCTAAAATTAGAAAAAAATTTTTTAATTAAAATCCCACATGCTGACAATTTTGCGGACATCCGCAATTTTTATGCGGACAATCCGCAAATTTTTTGCGGACAAAATTTTTATAAAAATTTCTCCGTGTTGTCACTTTCCCAAACCCCACGTATTAAAACTCCAATAAAACTAATTAAAAAATTTCCATTTTCCTACCTCAAGAACACCATTTCCATTATTATATACAAGCACACCACCATTTTGACCACCCCAAATTTTATTTCGAGTAATTTTTGGGTTTGAACCGGTTCTAAAAAATATTTTTTTTTATTCACAAAACAAAATTTTATTTAAATAACCTAATTTGTACTCCAGAATATAAATGATTAAAAATATCATTTTCCTCCAAAAGGCCGTGACCGTTGTCGTAAAAGTAGACACCAACCTTGAAAATTTATTTTATACCCAAATTTTTACAAAAAATATAAACCTGCTTTCCTGAATGAATTCTATTTTTTCTCAAAATTGGAGACGAGCCTTAAATTTTCATTAATTAAAAATCAAAATCAGGGATCAAATGTCCCATTGACTGTAAATCAATAAGTGCGGAATGTCCGCAATTTTTTGCGGACAAAAACTTTGTTTGTAATTTTCTAGAAACCTGTTGTAACCCAAATTCCTGCCAATGTATTTCCATAAATTTCATTTTCTTCAATTAATCCCTTCCCTTTTTCATGTACATAAATTCCACCATGCAGACCATCATGTATTTTATTTAAGCGAACAATGGGGTCAGAACTTGTACGTATTTGAATTCCAGCCAAAGCATTTCCATAAATATTGTTTTGTTCGATTAATCCTCTTCCCTTTGAAAAAATTTTTTTTAAATTTTATTTGTAGAAAAAAAATTGCGGATTATCCGCAAAATTTTGCGGACAGATAAAAAATTTTTGCGGATCTCATTGAATTTTCAAAAAAATTTTCTATTATACGCCCAATCTCCAATAGCTAATCAAAAAATTTTTTTTCAAATTTGGGATCAAATGTCTCATCAATTTTCCAAAAAATATTTTCAGTCAAAAAAACTTACTTCACCAAAAATATAAACACCTCCTTGTTGCCCATTAAATATTTCATTTTTACGAATTGTTGGTTCAGATTGTGAAGTTATCCAAATTCCAGCAAATTCTTTTTTTAATTTAAAAATTAATTTTTAAAAAATTTTTAACTAATTTACCATTTGAATAAATTCGATTTTCCATAAATTGTCCACGTCCTTTTTCATGAACATAAATTCCACCGGTCTTTAAAAAAAGATTTTTAGTTGAAATGACAATATTAAAAGGTACAAGAATTTTAAGCATACGAAATTTAAAAAATGAAAAGTTGACATTTCGACACTTTCAAACAAAAAAAAATTTTTCACAAAAATGATTCCAAAAAGAACTAGGGTTCAATTTTACGGGGCGGGGGGAACTTTATCCTATCTTTTCTCAAGGATAAAGTTCCTTTTTATTTAACTCTAGACGGTTTGAGAAGTTTATTTCACCCAAAAAAATTAAATTTTTCTAACCTGTCCATTATGAATATCACATCTTATAACAGTTGGATTCGCATGATTTTTCACCTCAATTCCAGAGATCCTATTTGAATGAATATCACATTTTTCAAAAAAGCCATGCCCATTTTCAAAAGTAAAAATGCCTCAAAAGTTAATTTTAAAAAATTTAAAAAACCCCCCAAAAAACTAACCAACATCACGTCCATGATGAATATGACAACGACGGAAGAAAGGATTAGCCTGATTTTTGACCCAAACTCCAGCTAAATTATTCCGGGCAATCTCGCAATCCTCAAATCTTCCCAATGCATTATCACTAATAAATATTCCAACGTTTTCACAGTCAGAAACAATACAATGCTAGGAGAAAATTTAGAAAAATTTAAAAAAATTTAAAAAAATATACTCGAATTTTTGGATTAGCTCCAGCTTTTTTTACACACAAAGCTGCTCCAACAAAACTATTTGAATGTATAATGACATGGTCAATAACAACATCTGTTTCATCAATTATCTATTAAGGAAAAAAATTTTTTTTTAAATGACTAGACAAAAAAAAATTTTCTTATTAGGATTTTAGTTATCTTAGGATTAGTGTTGACCCGGATATTTCCTTCGGTTCGGTTCTTCCGTTCGTTTCATATATCCGAGGATTTTATTAGAAAGGACAACAACCCTACTTTTGGATATACTAAAATTAATTAAAAAAATTTTTTTTAATTTTATTACGCCCACAAAAGTTAAAAATTTGAGACGAAATTTTCTTCGAAAAGTTTGGGAAATTCAGCGTCACCCTTCTTCCACCCAAGGATTTGCCCACTTCCCCAAAACAAAAAATTTCTTAAAAATAAAAAACCTGCAAAGCATAATGATTAACGTGAAGTTGAGAAGTTGTAGCTTTGTCTGGATTGAAAACAGTTGTGCAATAACCGAGATATGAACCCAATGAGCCGTTGACAAAAGAGACCTTTTTAAAAAAAATTTTTTCGAGGCTAGAAAAAATTTTAAAAAATTTTGAAAAAAATTTTTTCAGGCTAAAAATTTTCAAAAATTTTCAAAAAATTTTTTTCAAGGCTTAAAAAACTCACAACAGTATCCCTCTGATTTTCAATAATAACAGAATTCATAATATTTAATTCAGTTCCACTACTAGCTCCAATTATTTGTATTGATGTTCCTCCAATAATTATAGGTGTTTCTGGTGTATGCCTCCCCGTATGTAAAAATATTAATTTTGGAAGATTTGGACGAGCTTCAACAAATTTTAGAGCTGTTTCAATACATTCAAAATGAGAAATGCTACGACCAGGTTGGCTGTAAATTTCACTTTGGCCTGGACGGACGTGGACTCCATGCCTCTTAAAAATAAAAAAAAATTTTTTGAAAGTTACAAGAAATTTTTAAAGGAAATTTTAAGAAAAATTATAAAAAAATTCAAAGGTTCTTAGAATTGATTTTTTTCAGAAAAAGTCTAAAAATCACTCAAAAATTTTTTAAAACATAGACAGGCCACAATGAGTCAAAATCAATTTAGAATTAACTTTGTTAAAAATGTTCGAATCCCAAACATAATATGATTCGATTCGTTCGATCCACGAGAAGCGAACCATACTATGATGTCAGGAATTGAAAATTCTTAACCGAAATTAAAGGATTGTGTCTAGATATGGGCGAAACGTTTCGTTAGTCATTTCTGTCTCATTTCGTTTCATCCGAAAATTTTTTTTGGAATTTCGCCCACGTCTGCCTATCTATCGGACTTACAGGTACACTCAAAAATTTTTCCTCCTTGATAAAAACATAAAAAAAATTATACCAATAATAGATAGCTTTCTTTCCACGGATTTAAACAATTTCTCCAACGATGAGGCTCACGAAGTTCATATTTACACGGAGATACAAGAGAATGATACAAAGGAGTGGTATATTCAAATATTGTTATATAGAGACGCTTCCTTTAAAAAAAATTTTTTTAATAAGAAAAACAATTTAAAATTCATACCACAAGCCAATATCATTAGAGATTCTATTAAATCGTTTGGACACAGCGCCACACCTGCCTAAATCACCTTCGACAAGATAGGTAAAAATCTGAATAAAAATTTTTTTTAATATTTTTATATAACAAAAATGCACTAAAATAAGCCCACTCTCTAAAAGAAGCCCACTCTTTAATAGAAGCCCATTTTTAATAAAACCCCACTCTATAATAGAGGCTCAAAGGTCAGGAAAATAGGAAGGCAAAAAGGGGACGATTTTAAGGGTATTGAAAGCGACTTCCAAAGTATTCCCCAAAAGACGTAGCCAGGGGTCGATTTCAGGGGGGTCATCCTCAATCCTCTCCTCAAATTTTTCCTCTTAAAATCCCCTTCTCAAATATTTCTTTTCCCCATTTCGGAAAGGGGGGGGGGCTTTAGCCCCAGAAGCTCCCCCTGGCTACATCCTTGGTATTCCCAAAAAATAAAAAAACCGTTATAAGAAGCTCATCGGGAATGTTATCAATAGGGCAATCATCAGCTACATCATTATTATTAACAGCATCATTCTCTTCTTCATTTAAAGGCAATATTCGATTTGCATTTTGTAACGAAAAATCTAAAGCTGCAGATTGTTGATCAGCTTCTCCCGGTGAATCTGCTTTTAAAAATTTTGAAGGAGGTTCAGATGCTTCATCTGCTGTAGCTGCTAAGGAACTTCGACAACTGGCATCTTCATTTTGTTGTTGGAGGTTGTGTCTTTTACGATAGGCAGCCATCTAAAATTGAAGAAAAAAAATTATTTGAAATATTTAAAAGGTTAAAAAGACTAGAAAAATAATTTAAAAGTGCTAGAAAGAAAATAAAAAACACCCAAGAGGGATCGAACCCCACACCCCCAATAGGAAGGAATCAAAAACGATACCATGACGATAAATTTGCCAGCGTTGGGTTATTTTATTTTTTAGCTTAATAAACAACTAATAATCGAAAAACTGAGTCTATTTTCATTAATTATAAAATTCAAACAAAAATTAAAAAGATGAAAAAACCCGAATAAATTAACAAACCATATCAGCAGGAATATAAGCTGGCGATTTTGGAGACGAACGAGCTATTAATGGAGCTGTTTGGTAGGAAGCAGCTGCTTGAGAATCTGATTGTGAGTTTGTAGAGACGTGTTCTGTATTGACTTTAAAAAAATTTTTTAACGATTTTACTCAATAAAAATTATGGACAACTTATATGTCTTTTAAAAGAGCTTGGCGAGATGAGTCAAATGACACCAAAAACAGTTTGATTTTGGTATTTCTAAACAAAATTAGAATTAAATGAATCTTTGCCCATCTATGGTCTTCAATTTTCTAGGGCCCGTATCTCAGCCAATATTTGAGGACGTTCGCTAACTTAGGTGTCATTCGACTCCTCCCAATCTTGGCCCCTCTTATTTTTAATCTTCAGAAGTCGGTATCTGAGCCACTTTTTGAGTTTTAAGTGTCATTCTACTCCTCCCACCGAGCTCTCTTAAACGACATAATCTGTCCATATTTGAAAATGGCCCCCTAGTCTCTTAGCAAAAATCAATACATAAACCAAAAAATCACAAACCTAATAAACCTTTAGTTTCTGCAAGAGACAAAGAGGATTGTTGTTGTTGCTGTTGTTTATCATCTTGAGTTAGGCCAATTTCAATTTCTTGATTAACCGGGTTTAGGGCCATTTATTTTACTCAAGTTTCACACCTTTAAAAATTAATTAAAATTTAGTAAAACGATTAAATTAACAGTCATGGAAAGAAGAAATCAATAAATTAAACATTAACAAACACAAAATTAGAGATATTGACAGCCTAACCAGTTTTAGATATTTCGAAAAATAGCTAAAGGAAAATTTCAAAACGTCTAAAAAATTTCTACCAAACGTACAGCCCAATTAGGCGCGCGGCAATAACGGCGCAAAGCTATAACTTGCTTTAAACTTTTCGAATCTTACCAAATTTGGTATTAAACGATTCCTCTCAGTGAGCTAAAGAGAATGGTACCAAAATTGACAGGGGCCAGAAATTTTCCAGCAAGTTATGGCTTTGCGCCGTTATGGCCTCGCGCCTACTTGGACGTGTCCCTTTTCACTGTTCAGCCAGTTTTAAAATTAAATTTCACTATCAAAAAAAATTAAAACAAGTAAAATGAAAAAGATGCGCGAGAGACAAATATGATAGTAGTAGTAATTTAGAAGATTATCCTCCTCTCTTTTCCCCTTACTTTTTTCAATCAAGTCAAAATAACTAGTCTCTCGCGAGGATATATTTAAATATATAGACAAGTTTTTTGTTAATCTTTCTCTCTTGCCTTCTCCCCCTACTTAATATAATCTTCCAAATAAAAATTTAAAAAAAAAATTAAAGAAAATTGCACTCTAAAAATCCTAAAAATTAAAAAAAAAAAACAGAGAAATACGTTAGAGAAATTGATGAGCCCCGATATAAGGAGGAAAATGATGCGCCCCCTACACACATTCTGCAAATAAGTCTACGTTTTTTGTTAATTTTGTTAATACAGCTTTTATTAGCAAAATGGGGGGGGGGGGTGGGGGGTTTTAGCCTTATTATAGCAGAATATAATGGAGGTGAAGTTAGTTATTTTGGCATTTTTTTTTCAAAATTTTTTTTGAAAAAAAAATTCCAAAAATGAGGGCATTTGAAAATAAAATATAAATAGAGTAGATTTATTAAAAAGGGGATTGAGCATAAATAAAATATCCAGAAAAATAATTTCGTGACGACCCGACCCGAATTTTCAAAAAAAAAAAAAGAAATAAAGAGAGAGAGAATTTTATTTATATTTGCTGGGGCTGGTTGGTTGCTGGTTGCTGCTGCTGGCTGCTCTTTGATTATCTTTTTAAAATTAATGTCTGAAATTTTTGCAATATAAAATTATGTTCGTAGACAGACATTAAAAATAAAATATAAAACATGAAAAATGTTAAAAATGAAGAGGGACACCTGAGTAGGGAATTAAAAAAAATTTTTGAGAAAAACGGGGCACTTTTGTATAAATGTAAGGGGTAACAATTGACAGCTGAAAGGGAGGAAGATGATACAAGAAGATGATGATACTTGGGAGACATTTGTTTAAAAAGAGATAATAGAGTTTGGATTGTGTAAAATCTTGATGAAGGTCATCTTAGTAAACACGCAAAAAAGACTAGAGTACATATTGGACATTAGAGACATTTAGGGTGACATTTGAGGCATATTTGGTATTATAGACATATTTGGGGACATTAATGACATATTGGACATTAGAGACATTTGGAGTGATATTAGGCATATAGGGTGACATTAGACGCGTATTTGATGACATTAAAACATATAGGGGACATTAGCGACATATTGGACATTAGACACATATTTGATGACAGAGACATATAGGGTGACATTAAAACATATTTGATGACATTAGTATTTTTTCCGACATTAGAAGCATTTTTACTGACAGAGACGTATTATATTAAGAGGCGCATAAAATTAAGAAAATATATTTTTTGAATGAGCAAAAAATATATTATTGTTCATCCTCCTTCTCCCCCTCCAATTTATTTTTTTCATCCTTGATCCTTATATAAGATCTTCCTCCTTTTTTGCTTCCTTAAATATCTTCTTCTTTTATTCTCTTCTAATTCAATTACAATTATATGTATGCTTCTTCTTAATTTTAAGCAGAAAAAAAACTATTCATCCAAGAGAAAAAGATGAGATTTTTAGGCGATGAAAAGGAGATGAAAAAAGCTCTAAGAAAGAAGAGGAGAGGTCGCGCGTGGATTTCTAAAAGAAGTTTTTACTAATTTTCTTCAACCTCTTCTTCTCTCTTTTTTAGCCTTTTTAAAAACAATTTTATTTATTTTTATAAAACCAGTATTAAATCCTTAATATATTTTTACAAAATAAAATGAGTGCGCGCTCGCATACATGAAAATGCGAAAATGACATTTTATATATTTTGAAGAGATAGAGGGGAATTTTAAATATTGATTAGAAAATTGAGAAAAGTTATATAAATAAAATTGAGAAGCCTATAATTATTAGAAAAAAGGAAATAAATTTTTAAAAATTAAAAAAAAAGAAAGAGGAAGTTAAAAATAAATACTCCATCGATTTTGGAATATTCCACATGAAAATTTAAAAAAATTTCTCGTTTGGTGTAGTCGGTTAATTTTTAATTTTCAAGATAAATAGGTCGAAGGTTCGAATCCCACTCGTGGAAAATAATTTTTATTTGAAGGAAAAATAAATTTCTTAGATACCATCGATTTTGCTAGATTTCCCATGAAACAAAAAAATTTCTCGTTTGGTGTAGTCGGTTAATTTTTAGTTTTCAACATAAAAAGGTCGAAGGTTCGAACCCCACTTGTGGAAAATAATTTTTATTTGAGCTAAAATTAATTTTCTGTTTAAAATTTTCATTTTAGACTTTTTGAAAAAAAATTTTAGACCAAAATGACGAGAAATTATAGAAAATTATTTAATTATTAATTAAGGATTGGGTACAAAGTAGAGAGATTAGTGGATCTTACCGGGCCAACTTTAATCGACCACAACTTTTTTAGCCATGACCCAATCCAAGTGAATCCTTATATCATCCTAAAGCTCTCGATAAGCAGTGTCTTTTTCTCAATTGGGTGGATCAAGTCCGAATAATCATTAAAAAGTTATGGCTAATTAAAGGGAAGTCGTTTAAGTAAAAGGGTAAAAAAAATAATTAAAAAAATATAAGAATACAGTAATAATTTTTAAAAAATAAATTTGTAAAAAAAATAATTATGTAAATGCGCAAGGGAGAAAATAAAATTAGAAAAACAATTAAAAAAATAATTAAAAAATATAAAAAACCCTCCCCTTAATTATAAAAATTTTCGAACCTGATCTTTTTTCTTCCCCCTTTTTTACTCGTTAATAATTAGAAAATAAATTGGGAGAGTGAGAAAAAAATTTTTTTCCTTTAGAAATTAATTTTTAAATTAAAAAGTTTTTCAAGAATTTTAATTTTCTTTCTCTCTTAAAAAAGAATAGAATAGAAATAATTTTATTTAACTCGCTCGCGCGCATTTACGTGTAGGAGGGAGGGAAAATTGTGTAAAAAAAGTATAAAAAAGTACAAAAAAGTATAAAAAAGAAAGAAATGTGACGTTCGAAAAAGAATTATATTTTAAATAAAAATATTTACATGTAAGATAGAACTTTTAAAAAAATTCCCTTCTTTCTCTATTTATTAAAATTAATTTTTTTAATAAACTAAAAGTGCAATGCACTCATAAAGGATTTAAAAATAAAGGAGAGAAAAGAGAAGAAAAAAATTATTTACGTCTAATTTGGTGCCATTTTGAGAGGAAAAAAAGACAAAAAAAATCAGACTCAAGACAATTATAAGAAAAAATTTTAAAATACCTCCCTATAAGAGACCCTATACTTTCTGGATATCCATCCTTCTCCCTATGTTGAGTCTCAGTTACTTTCTTTCTTCATGCCAATCGTTTATTACTTGACCAAATATAACCAAAAAGTAAGAAAAGAATAACTGATGTTCGAAATAGGGAGAGACGGGATATCAACGCACCAAATACGCCACTAAGAAATCTCCCTAAAATATATACCCCCCCCCCCCCCCATAAAGGATTTAAAAAGAGATCCTTTATGAAGGGGGTATATCTTATAGGGGGAATAGGCCGAAAAATTCTTTTAAAGTGAAGGTGTTCGAATTAAAAAATTTTTAACTTTTAATTTAAAAAAAATAAACCAGCCTCTCTCATAAACAACGCAAAATCAAAACATTTTCCAGTTTGGTGTAGTCGGTTAGTTGTTAGTTCTCAAGCCAAACAGGTCGAAGGTTCGAATCCCACTCTTGGAAATTAATTTTTATTTAAACTAAAATTAATTTTTATTTATAAAATATTATCTCAAATTCATTTAAAAATTCTTTTTAATGTAAAAATTAACAAATAACACAAATTAAGTAAATATACAATGTCTTTTTATCAAAATTTCACATATTAAATATTTTTATTTATTTTTCGAAGAAAAATATGAGGGGAAAGAAAAAAAAGAAAAGATAATAATTATGTATATATTAAACTAAATTTATTATTAAAAAATAAAATACATTGTCGAATCTCAATTTTAAATATATGTATTCCTTTTTGGGACACCAAAAAGAAGGACCTTAAGTAAAATTAAAAGTAGAGCCCAGACTGAAAGTGTTGTACGAGATCTCGTAAAAATCTCTATCTCGATAACCGAGATTCTTTTATCGAGATCTCATCTTGGTCCTAACTGAAGGATGTATTCAAAATTGGGGGTATATAAAATCAAGATCCGACCGTATTAAAATATTTAAAACAGGAGAAAATTTTTTCTGGAAGGGGGGAAACACCCCTTAAAAACTCTTTTTTTAATTTTTCTGTCCCACTCTATAATCAAAAAAAATTTTTTCAAGGGAAAGAAAATATAATAAAAAAAATAAAATTAAATATAGTATACCTTTAAACATCACACTTACAAACAAAAAAATTTTTTTAGAAAGGGCAGAGAGAAGGGTTAAAATTAAATATAATAAGCAAAATTGCCCCTTAAAAATATCCTCTAATTTCCTCCAAAAAATCCAAATTAATTAAACCTTTATTTTTATTCTTCTTCCAAATCCATCAAAAAAAATTTTTTTTCTATTTGCTGTAAAATACACGATAATAAAGACTGAAAAAATTTTTTTTTAGAAAATTAAAAAAAATAAAAATCAAACGTTTTCGACCGCCAAAGAGAATAAGAATTATCAAACTTTAACAAATAAATTCCTCGTCCAGGATAAAAATGAGAACCAAAAAAGACTTCTTGATGACTGTCTTTACGAAAAGTCTGTAAAAAAATTTTTAAAAATAATTTAACAAATTTTATGTACAAAAAGTTTTAAAATCATAAGGGAAAAGGAACTGAATCTTTAAAAAAATCAGTTGGTCACCTATTGAAAAATTTAAGAGAAAAGATATTATTACTCCGGTAGCTGCAACTATCCCAAACCTAGTGTTCGGCATAGTTCAGTACTCCAGCTGTACCCTAAGTATTGACTCGGAAATTTTCAGTACTCCATGGGTCAAGAAAAAAAATCGGATGCCGAATTTCAGGTAAAAGCCAGGGATTAGGGTATCGAATAATCCGTGACATCGCTGCTTCGAAGAGGTGAGCGGAACGATTTCCTCTACCTTCACCTAGGTAAATAGGAATCTCTACTGCCCACGGATTTATTCCCCACCCTCTCAATTTCCCATACAAATAAGAACCCATAAATTAATTAAAAAAATTAAACCGGAATAATTTCATCAATTCTTGGCTTATTAGGATCCACAGCTTTTTTAGCCGCCTCAGCTTCAACATCACCTCCTCCTTTCTTTTCAACATCACCACTACTAGCCTCAGCTTCATCCTCTTCATATTCATCTCCACTTTCATCAACATGAACTGTTACCTTTTGAAAAAAAATTTTTAGAGGAATTTTTAAAAAATAAAAGAAAAACTTGATTAGTTTCAGCAACTGTCCATTCAAAATAAACGCCAAATCCAATATCATAATAATCTGTACAAAATTCCCAGAACAACGAATTTCTTAAAAATATAATTTTTCGAGTAAAAAATTTCAAAAATTTTTTTTTAAAATTTCAAAAATTTTCTGAAAATTTTTTTCTTTTTTTCAGATTTTGAAATTTGAATTGAAGTTTGAATTTCAAATTAATTTTGAAAAAACCCTCGGAATAATTTTTAAAAAATGAAAAAAAATTTTTTGCAGACAAAAACTTGCGGACAGGTTTAAAAAATTTTCAAAAAAAAAATTTTCAAACCCTTCAGGATGTGTTGGAACACGAACTGTAACAGTTTCTCCATGTCCTATTTTTAAAATTCCTTCCGGACCTTCTTTTTTAATAGCCTCCTTAAATTCTGCCAAATTTTTGTTTGTCCAAACCGAGGCTGGGGCGACTATTGGATTTGCTGAAAAAAATTTTTTTTTGAGTTTTAATAAGAAAAAGATGCCCAAAAATTATACAAACCACAAAAACGACAAAAAATAATTTTTAAAAAAATTCAAAAAAAAATACAAAACACAGAAAAAAAGAGGATAGAAAAGAGAAATAGAATTACTATGACAGAACATGCCCATTTGAGCGTATATAGAAGAAACTGAAAATTTTATAAAAATCGAATTTTTATGAAAAATTCTATGTAAAAAGTTCAGAATAAAAAATAATTCCAAATATTAATTTAAAAAGTCCCCAAAATACTTCTTTTAAAAATTACAAAAAAAAATTTCCGGACAAAAAAAACATACAGGCTTAGAAAAATACCGAAAAAGGATCAAAAATTTTTTAAATATTTATAAAAATCCTAAAATACCAAAAAATTGAGAAAAAAATGTTTCTGTAAAAATTCTCAAAACCCAAGACTATTCCACATTAATTTAAAAAAATAAGACTGGATAAAAATTTTAAGGAAAAAATTCTTAAGATTCTCAAAAAAATTCTCAAAATTCTCTTCCTACTTATAAAAATAAGCAAAATCCTCACATCCCAAATAATTTCCAAAAAATTTTTAAAAAATTTTTTCCTCACCAGGCATTTCCCCATTAGTAAAGTCTTCTTCATCCTCTTCCTCCTCCTCGTCTTCATCACTTACTTCAGAATCCCCTCCTCCTCTACCTTCTCCTTCCCCAACTTCATTAACACTCTTAATTTTTGGTTTAGGCGAATTTTTCGATGTTTTTCCAGTTGTTTTTGAAGGAAGGGCAGCTTCCAAATCCGAAACAAAATTTGAATTTAAACCTCCATTTGAAGTAGCCTGTGAAGCTGCTTGAGCTTGGGCATAAACTTGAGACATGTATTGTTGGTAATGTTGTTCTTGAAGTTGAGAAATTAAATGTTCTTGCTGGAAAAGAAAGAAAAAAATTTTTATAGAAAAAACTAATGTGTTTTTTAGGCTGAAAATAAAAAAAAAAAAGAAAAAAATTTTTATAGAAAAAACTAATGTGTTTTTTAGGCTGAAAATAAAAATAAGAAAAGAAAAAAATTTTTTCTCTTATGGCGCGCGTTCACATAAAAAGCGACTTGCGTTTTGCGGTAAAAACAGCATTAGGAATGAAGAGACGCGATTTTGTCTCTAATTTTTTTGAATATTTTTTGACGCAAAACGCAAGTCGCTTCTTATGTTAACGCGCAATTAAGAAGGTCTTTAAAAGGGAGTATCGTTGGCCCCCCTAATTCAGAGGACCATACAAATTTTAAAAATTTGTCTTAAAGGGAAGGGTATAATGCCGTCTAGAATAAAATTTTTTTAATCAAAAAAAATAAAATTTAAAAAAATGACGTCCAACTAGTTTAAAAAATGGGAAAAAAATTAAATAAAAAAATTAAATAATAAAGTCGTTGCCTTGACAGCAAAAATATAAAAATATGAAAAGTCATAAAAATACAAAATTAAATTTTAATTATAAACTAAAATTCACTGGGAAAGAGAGAACGACGTTATTCACGTTAAAAAAATTTTTTTTGAAAAATGAATAGAAAATTAAACATCGAAAAATTAATAAAACCTCCTTCACAAGATTTACATTTTAAATAGATTAATCGAAAAAAAATTTCAAAAAAAATTTTTAAAAAGAAGATAGAGGAAAAAAATTTTAAAAATATTTTCAGTGAAAATTTCAAAAAAAATTTTTCCCAACTTTTTAAATTAAAAAAATTTTTCAACAAACCTTTTCAGGTTCCCCAGGATGTGTTTGTTGTGCATATGCCAAAAATTGATGATATGTTTGTTTATTTAATGCTTCTTGAATTTGTTGTCTTTAAAAAATAAATTTATTAAAATTATTCAAAAAATCCCCCAAAAACCTTTGCTGTTCAAATTGTTGCAAAATTTCTTTTGATTCAAGCGGGTCTGGAAGCATTCCTTTATTTGTTGTTAAATATGCATTGATACTTTAAAATTAAAAAAAGAAAATAAAATTTAAATTTCGAAAAAAAGAGTTGCTTCGAAATTTCGATTTACAATTTCTAGGCGTTTTCCTTTCAATTCAAAATTTTTCTTTAAAAAGGAAATCAATAAAACAACTTTTCAAGCTTGCGACTCATCCAAAGAAATAAATAAATTACTTATTTTAAGGAAGAAAAATTTAATTTAGTGGAGAAAAGAAAACTTGTGTCTTCTAATTTACTTAAAAAAACATAAGGCATCTTTTCAAATTATAAAAAAAAGGAAGAGTAAGTGAAAAAAGTGTCAGTCATGTATCAGGAAATAAATAAACTAATTTAATAAAATTGAAAAAAAAACTTTTTTAAAGAAATTTTCAACCCACAAAAATACGAGGTTCCAAAAAAATTTCAAACTTTAAGAAAAATAAAAATAAATGCCCTAACCATTATGGGATAAAATGTCCACTTTCAAAAAAAAAATATTTTTTTAAATCAAAGGCCTTTGTTTAACAATTTTTAAAAAGGTTCCAAAAAAATCTCAGACCTTAGGAAAAAATAAAAATAATGAGATAAGCCCATTTTCCATTATGGGATAAAATGTCCATTTTCAAAAAATTAAAAAAATCAGAATTTTCATTGATTTAAAAGAAAATTTTAAAAAATGGCTAAACAAAGGCCTATAGAATTTCACCAAAAAAATAAAAAAAAATAAATTTCAACTAACCTATTTCCACCACCACCTTCCCCTCCAACATTTTTATCGGCACTTCCAAAATTTGCCATTTTTGTAGTCATTTCAATTTTATGTTTTTGTTGATATTGTTGATTTTCCAAAGAATTTCGAAATGTTGGACATACAGCATCCAATAAACGAATAAATTCTAACATTGCTTGTGGAACAGGTAATGAAGAAAATGTTTTCCAAACTTTTCTAAAAAATAAAAAAAAATTAATAAAATTAAAAAAAATTCTGTTTTAGGGTAATATAAAAATTAAGGTTTAAATAAAGCTTTAAATTATATATTTACTATAGAAAATAGCCTTAATTACTATAAAAAATTTTTTTGAAAAAAATTTTTTTTTGAAAAAAATTTTTTTTTGAAAAAATTTTTAAAAATTTTTTTCAAAAATTTTCTGATTTTTTTCTTTACAAATTGTTGAAAAATTTTCTTAAGAAAGCTTTCCAAAATTTCTTCAAAAAAATTTTTTTCCGCATTAAATTAAACAGTAAATTCTCAAAAAATATTTTAAAAAAATTAAAAAATAATTTAAAATATTTAAAAAGCCAAAAATCGATCAAAAAACCCCCCAAAAAACTAAAAAATCCCCAAAAAAAATCCCCAATAAAATTAAGAATTAACAAAAAATACGCATTATCCAAAAAATATACCAAACAATGTGCCAACACAAAAAATAAAAAGAATCTTTGACATTTTTTTCTAATGCCTTTAATTTCCCTCCCAATTTTTCCTTAAAAAGCTAATAAGCCAAAAATTCACTTTGCTTTCTAAAAACATCACACATTTCACTTATCAAGAAAAAGAACAATGGAAAAAATTTTTAAAAAGTGCCAAAAAAAATTCTTTTCCATAAAAAAAGATTCTTTTTAAAAAAAAACAAAAAATATTTCACCCAGAAAACTTTTCAAAAAAAAATTTTTTTTCCAGTCAAAAATTTTCTAAAATGCCCTCTCTAAAAATTTTTTTTTCAAAAAAGCTTTAAAAAAAAATTTTTTTCTAAATGGAGGAATTGTTTCCCTATTTTCTCCCCAAAAAAAATTAAAAAAAAAGAAGATGTGTAGCCTTCCCTAAATATTTCCTTATCTTTTATTTTCTTCTTCCTCCTAAAATCCTCCAAAAAATTTCCTCTAATCCTCTTCCCCTTAAAAAAATAAAACAAATAAATTAGTGTTAACAATCTCCTATTGTTTACACCAAAAAATGTGACACACACAAAAATTTTAAAATAACTTTTAAGAAAAAAAAGGAAGAAAAGCCTCTCACATTTTCACAACATTTTTTGGGGGAAGTGTCAATATTCGAAAAAAACACTTTTTTCCTTTATTTTTTTTTCTAGTTATTTTTACTTTATATAAATATTTCCCCCCTTGGGAAAATACAAAAAAGAAAAATATATAAACTGATGCCGTCAAAAAAAATTTTTTTATTTCATTTGGGACGAATTGTCTCATTTAAATAAATTTTTAAATATTTAATTCAAAAAAACTTAATTAAGTTATGGATTAAAAATATCTAAAAAATTTTCGAAAAAATCCTGGAAAAAAATCAAAAAACCCCAGAAAAATTTAAAAAAATTCAAGAAAAAATCAAAAAACACCCAAAAAATTAAAAAAATTCAAGAAAAAAATTTTGTTCGAAAATTTTAAAAATTTATATTGTATAAAATTTAAAATAAAATAACCCGAAATAAAAAAATAAAAATCGTCAATTACACAAACACTCACTCACTCACAATTCAATTTAACCCCTTTTACTTTCCTCTAAAAAATTTTCTTTTTATTTTTTAAATAGATATTTAAGGTTTAGCTAACCTACAAACTTCTCCTTTTTCCTTATTCAAAAAAAATTCAATTACAAAGACAATTGTATCAGAATTGAATTTTATATAAAAGAGAAAAGAAATTAGGCATGAATTTCTGATTTTAAAAATACATTTAAAGATAAAAAATAAAATTTAAAAAAATAAAAAAAACCCATGGTAATTAAATAAAAATGAAAAATTAGAAAAAATAAAATTGAGAAAAGAAAAAATTGAGGAAAAAAAAGAAGAAAGTTCTGTCTTTAAAAAATTTTTCAGAACAAAAAAATTTTTTTGAATATTCCGAAAAATTTTCAAAATCCCAAAAAATATTTTTATTAAACTAAAAAAAAATTTTTACCTAGCATCATTTCCAACCAAATCAAACCAACCACATTCAATTCCATCATCTTTGTATGTCCCATATTTTGCTTGTTTTGAAAGTGCAATAAATTTTAAACGATGACGATAATCAACAGCTATTGAACGATTCTTTTCTTGATCTAGAAAAAAAAAATTTTTTTTCAATAAATTGTTAAATCCCCCCCCTCAAATATAGGGGGTTCTATTTATCCTAAACAGACTGGACAACAGAAAAGTACAAACAGAAAAATTTTCTTATTTAAATTAAAAAAAGTTTTTGCAAGGGAACTAGCCTTTTTCTCATTCAAAAGGGATAGCAGGGGTAACCGAATGAGTAATAAGCATTATCGAACCCCTAACCCCCTAGTTTTTTTTTATTCAACTAACAATAATAGGGCGTCTAATTCGATAAACAAATAACAAGATGAACCACTGACTTGCCACACTTATTCTACGAGGCCCGCTTCGCTCAACTCGAAAAATCATAATTAAAAAACCTCTATAGAATGAAAGTGCCATTTTATAAGTTTCTTCTATCCCAAGCCCATACATTTCTCCAAGCAATTTTTCATCCATTTCAGGCTGTTCATCTTCAACGCCATAAAGTTTTTCATTCTCCGTCATCTATACAAATTTAATTTAAAGTAAATATAAAAGTAATTTAAGAAGAAAACCTGAATGAAATATTAAAAATAGCCACCAAGACTAATAAAATAAGATCAAATTAAATGTTAGAATAAAACCCTGTAAAACAGAAATCAAAAAATATCGTAAATGTCCTAATAGAAGCCCACTCAATGGAATCCATTGAAGAATAAAAGCCCCGACCCTCTGGCAAGTCCATGTCTTATTATAAACCCCCCACGGAGACACGTTGAAAAATAAGTCAAGGGTCTCTATTAGGAGCCTATTAGAGACCCAATGAGGCCCATAAGTGAGTCAATATTAGGAACCTAGTCAATGAGACCCCCTTGATCCATGCCCTATTCTAGACGCTCAATCATCGAGATTAAAAAAAATAAAAGCCCAGGGCTTCTATTAGGGCATCCACGATCATTTAAAATAAAAACGTCATAATAGCTCAAAATCAATAACAAAAAATCAAAACGGCAATAAAACCGTGTGCAAAACAAATGAATTAAAATCGGAAAAAATATTTTATTTAGACTCAAATTATCCAAAAATTTGACAACAACAAAAATTAAAATGCATTTTCTTGGAATTCGTGGCGAAAAAAAATAAACTATAGAAACAGAAAAATAGAAAAAATCAAACCCGTCAATATTCACAAACTTGTTTTTTTTAAATTGCCACGTCAAGCAAATCTCCTCTCAATTTTATTATTCTTCTTGGATGTCATCAATTCCATGTCCAGTTATCTCAAAAGTACATTCACTTTCTGGTAGACATGGAGAGTCATAGATCTTTTTTTTGTTGAAAAAAAATTTTTTTAATTAGAGAAGGGAAGAATGTCGATTATTTCTACACCTTTTTTCACTCATTTTCTGGAGACAAGAAAACGAGGGCACAACAAAAAAATAAAATAAGGGGGGAGTGGTTCAAATAAATTTCCTGACAGCCTGTAGACAAGAAGACAGGGGGCAGTCAAACTTAAATTCCCCGACTACCCTGAAGACTAGGAAACCAGGAAGAAAGGGATTTTTCAAACCTAAATTCCTCGACCACCTTGAAGTCAAGAACGACACTCGGACAAAAAGGAAGAAATAACCCAATGTACCAGCAAAAATAAAAGAAAACCTTGCAAATTCGTTGAGGTCCTCTTCCCTTTCGAAAAAACAATCTAAAAAATAAAAGTTCAAAAATATTTAAAAAATTAAAAAAACCTTGTAGTCGAAGCATGAGCTAATATATTTCCACCAATAGGCTTTTTAGGATCTGCTTGATACATATTACCACCATCAACTTGAGAGACTACTTGGTTTGTAACAACAACAGCAACGCCAAACTAAAAATTAAAAAAAATTATTGGAATTCTCAAGTCTCTTATAAATTTTAAAAATCGATAAAAATAAAAAAAAGTATCCAAGAGAAAATTTAAAACTCCCAAAAGGGCTCGAACCAACACCAAATAAAAGAACGAACCAAACACTCTACCACTACACCACAGCTGAACTTAACATTTATTAAACTTTAAACGACCATATTTTATTACCTTATTAGTTCACTCAAGATAAAAATAAAATTTATTTTCATACCTCCTCAGCAAGTTTCATTAATCCACGTAAAAAGCACGCCAAATGTTGCTGTCTTGCTGACAATTCTCCACGGCCAGAATAGTCAGTTCTATACAGAGCCATTAAACTATCAACCACTACAAGAGCATATCGACATTCTGCCATCATTGCAGCCCCTTCCATAAGTAAACGCATTTGATGATCTGTGTTGTAACAACGAGCATATGCAACGTTTTCTAAGACCATTTGACCGTCTAATTTGTATCTAAAAATGAAAAAATTTTTTTTAGAAAATTTCCCGGAATTTGGAGCCCAAAATTTGGCTTCTTCCCTAATGAAGGGACAGACAAAAAAATCACTGTCGGTTGGAACCAGAAAAAATCTCCAGCTAAAAAACTCTAAAAAAACCTTTCCGCGACAGCCAAAAGCCTTTCAGGTCTAAAAGTTCCCTCTGTATCAATCCAAAGACATTTCCCTTCAGCACCACCCATATCCACTGGAAGTTGACAAATAACAGCCAAAGTGTGGCACAACTGACTTTTGCCAGTTCGAAATTCGCCAAAAACCTTTAAAAAGCAAATTATCTTTCTCTTGTTAGAAAATACAAAAACCTCTGTAATAGAACTCGTTTCAATTCCACCACCCAAAAGTCGGTTTAATTCTCGACTGCCAGTCTCAATCAAAATTAGTTGAGAGCGCTTTACATGGACAACACTAGCAAGAGTAAACGACATTGGGACAAGTTTCTTAGCTTCGCCCTAAAGAACTCATGTCAGTCAAATTGAACTTCGTACCTCCCCTTTTTTCATCGTATATTGTAAAAATGGTCAGACGTAAAATTTGTCAACCCATACTCTACGGCGATAAGTACCCATTTCTGCTTTCAAGAAACAACACCAACGTTGGATGTGTGTACCACTCCTTCAAACAGGTTCAACTATTCCAATAAAATTTTTGGTACCCAGAAACAATGCACATTGGCACTAGAAAGGTAGACCTGGTTACCCATCGCCATAGAGTTCACCTAGCCTGCCAATTTTTCGCTTTGTGGAGTAAAAAAAGTAGGGTACGAAGTTCAATTTTACCCACATGTCAAAAAAAATTTTAAAAATAAAGTCAACAAACGTAGATCTTTTCAACTTTTTGTTCTCCAATTCCATTAACTTTCTCCAATTCCTTTCTAGGTGCAAATGCAACAGACTCGACAGTGTAGAAACCATGAGCGCGAAGTTTTTTGATGTCATTTATGTGTATCCCGTGTTGCTGAAATAGAAAATTTGAGCTTAAATCCTTCAAAAAGCAACCCAAACAAACCTCCAATTTTTCGATTGTCGTATAAGGCAAGGAAGTTTTTGCTTCAGCAGACTCACTGATTACGTCAACGATTGCTGCTGTAGCACTAGCTGCTGTCATTGCACTCATCGGTTTCATTTTTTGCTTTTGAGACATCATTTAAATAGAAAAACACTAAAAAATTGAAGAAAACAATGAAAAACAAAGAAAAAAATAAGAAAAACAAAAAAACAATCAAGGAAAGTTATCCACTAAAAAATCGAAAAAAGAAGCCATAATTTTAAACGTTATTTTAACGCGCAAATTTACTCTTTTTCTTTTTCCAAAAAATTACAACAGTCTCTCATTTTTCTGTTTTTCTCTATCTTCACACTCTCTCCTTTTTTTTAATTTTTAAGCTCTATAAAAGCAGCGCGTCCGCGAGTCATTTAATTTATTAATAATTGAGATTTTCGAAAAGCCTGGGCCTGTTCCTGGGTTCCGGGTTTGATTTGTTGACCTGTGCCGGATCCTGGGCATGTAGTAAACCCAGAATCAGGAAAAATCCAGGAAGATCAAAAAATGCCTGGGCCTGGACTCTGGGTACAGGAAAAACCCAGGCCTTGGTCCAGACCCAGCTCGATCACTTTAATTTACCTTCTTTACTAAAAACAACTTTTAAAAAAATTTTTTAAACATTCACAGATAAAAAAATATTTATTTTATTATTATTTCACCAAAAAATGCTTCCAACATTTCAATCATTTGACGACAAAAAAATTACAAAAACTTTTCCAAAACGCCCAATTAAACCTCCAATTCAAAAACTTAAACCTCCAATTCAAAAAATAAAACAAATGGGTGCAACGACAACAGCTAGTACAACAACAGCAATTGTTGATGCAATTAATGAATCTGCTCCAGTTACTCAAAATTTAAAGGTTTTCATTTTTCTAGATTTTTATTTTTTATGACGGTGTGGGTCAACCAAACGCCTTTAAATTTCTTTAATTTTATTCTCCCCAAACTAATCCATCTATCTGACAAGGGCGTAGCCAGGGGGTCGGTTTCAGGGGGCTAAAGTTGGGTGTGCGCCAAAATTTTGGCGTTTACTTTGGCTACTATCTGAAAATGAAAACTTAAAATCAATCTTCCAGTCTACACCGCATCCTACCACAATTCCACCAACACCAACTTCTCATATTCTTTTTATGGCAACAGACTCCAATAAAGATTGTGCAATGGTTGAATCCTCTATCCAAGTCTCAAAACGTCGTTTAGAAGCTTTATATACTCAATTTGAAGAAAATAAAAATAAAATTATTGATTCTTCTCTTCAAGCCAAAATTCAACGTTCTGGATCATTTACAGATGTTTTGTCAATCATTTCCAAATTTGAGCTGAAAAAGACGGAGGTGGAAGTGGAATCAAAATATCTTGAGGAGGCAAAACAAAATTATATTCAAGCTTTGTCAAAATATGATAAGAAGACTATTGAAGCGTTAAAAGAAATTGGAAATGTTAATGAGGAATTTAATGGTTTATTTTTAATTTTTGAATTAAAAATTGCGGACAGTCCGCAAAATTTTTGCGGACAAATTTTGTCAGCAAAACTTATTTGCAAACTCTTATACCAAAAATTCTTTCGTTTTAAAGGTTTAATTGTCAATTTGGAAAAGCTTCCCAGCATCAGTCAAGATAACAATTTAAATAAACAACCTATTATGGTTGATAAGGTTATTTTTTTTAGTTTTAAAAATTCAATTAAAACCAATTTTTTAGGAAGTCCAAACAAATCCACCTCGTGTGTTGTTCAAATCTCCTTCAGCTGAACTTCTTCCTACAATGCAAATGTATTCATTTTATATTCTAATTTTTAATAATTATTTTTTTGAAGTATTCCTGCTCCTCCATCACCAATTTTACGAAGTAGCATTAAATCCAAGAATCTTCCAAAAGGAAATGTTACACCTGTATCGTTTAAACTCTACAAAGAAGATTAAAGAAGAGACGGTAAAAAATTATTTATTTATTCTTTGTCTCATTTTGGATCAGAACTGTTTCGAAATTTCGATTTTTGCTGGGCAAATACTGATATTAAATTATTCACAATGTCCCAGTTACCGGACAATCTTCACTACTTTAATAGAAAACTTCGATTCCAAATTCGGTTACATAGAGATTCCGGTTCGAATCCGGATATTCAGAGATATCCTAGGATCCGCCAATCCTGTTCCTACTCTGATTGTGAGTGTCTACAAGCCAACTGAGCACCAACATACTCACCAAACACCTGCAAATTATTTTCTTCGAGCCCAAAAATTTTTTTATTTCGAAACAGCTCTGCTTTTGGACCAATTTATTTATTAAATTTTTGAGTAGGCATAAAATTTGCTTTAAAGAGAATTTCAAAAATTTTTTAATGTCCAAATTTACAAAAAATAATTTTGGGCAATTTTGGCTGTTAAAATGCTTTTCAGACATTTTTATCCAATTTTTAAAAAGAATCAAAAATTTTTTTATTAAAAAAACGGTGAGAGTGAAAACGTGAAATTTTTTTTTAAATTATTTTTTAGGACTAAAACAAAATATATAAAAAAAACCTCCAAAATTTTTTTCTTACTTCCCTTTTTAAATTTTTTTAAAACTCATTTTCCACTGCTTCTATTTGCAGAATTACTAGAATGTTGTTGTTGTTGTTGAGGCAATACATTTAATCCAAGTCTTTTAGCTTCACTTTCATAAACTATTAGTCGCCATAATTTTACTGTAAAAACTTCTGCTTCATCGTCGAGTACCTTTAAATTAAATTTTTTAATAAAAGAAGACGATTCTTTTGAGTTCACAACCCACCCTTACAAAAAATTTCATGTTTTGAGGACGCGAAAATCCACAAAGTCAACACTTGAGAAAATCCTGCCTGTTTGGTCTCTAAGATAATTTGATTACAGTGGGTCTCTAAACAGTTATCCCCTAAGGAGTTAATCTTGTAGGTTTATCCCCTTAAATGAACAGGGAAAACTTCCCCACAAACCTCCCTCTCCCTTCCCAAAAAATTAAAAAAAAACCATTGAAAGATCAGCCAAAATATTATCTGGAGAAGCTCTTGAATCAATTTTTTCACAAATAAAAGAAACTAATGATGGCTCTTCTTCACCAATATATTCACAAATTTTTTTGTTAATCCATGGACGAACTCTTGAATCCATTAATTGTTTGTCCAAAAATTCCCAACTTAGAGAAAATGCAAAAAGTTGTTCACGTTCTGTTGGAATTCGAGTAATTAAATCTTTTATAAGTTTTTTTCTTTCTTCTGGTGTTAAAGATTGAATACGATCCTTTAAAAAAATTTTTTTAGAAAATTTTAAAATTAAAAAATTTTAGACAAATGGCCAGTAGGGGGTAAAAACGGCAATTTGCCAAATGACAAAATGTCACACCCCAAATAAATTGACAATTTGCCAACAAGAGGTCTCTGACAAGTCTTATAAAAAATTTTAAAAAAATTTCAAAAAAACCTCTCTCGTAATTTCAAACGGCTTAATTTTCTTCTTAATTTGATGTAAAGTATCTTCTTCTTCTTCATCTTCCTCAAAAAGACCATTTACTGGTTGAATTGTTTTTTGTTGAATTGTTGTTATTATTGGCTTTTTAACTGGTGATGGACTTGAAGTTTCGTCTTCTTCATTGTTAGGTGGAGGATGTGGTTGATCTTTTTCTTTATTTTCAATACCATTTTTATGAGGACGTCCGGGAACTTAAAAAATAAAAAAAAATTTTTTTAAGTTGTCTTAATACTGTCGGACCTCCCCTTAAAAATTTGGTTAGCCACTAGAGCCATACCTTAAGGACTTGGGTGATGGTTAACTGACCTTATTTACGACGGTGGTAAACTACGTGGATTCTTTATAATACCTCGTGGTCAACTAACGATGGTTAAATGATCGGGTCAAATGACATGGAACATCTCTTATGGTACGGGCCGGGGTGGAATCTTCCATATTCTCAAGATATCATTCATTATAAAATACCATTTTTAGCCCCAGGGTAATCCCAAAAACAAAAATATAAAAAAACCTGTCTCCCAAATTTCCTTTACTTGAGTCGTTTCCTTCTAAAAATTACAAAAATTGATAAAAAAAAAGTAAAAGTCAAAAAAAAACCTCCTTTTCCTTTTGTTGTTGTAAAAGTAACTTTTCCTGTTCTTCCTTTTCTTTAAGTAATTGTTTCTTAACCTCTTCCATTTCACGTTTCTCTTCATGTCTATCTTTAGCATCAGCCTCACGTTCGCGTTCATAATTTCGACGACGTTCAAGTAGGGCAGAACCTCTTAAAATGCAAAAAATAAAATTTCAAAATAGTCAAATAGAGAAAAATACAGCAAAATAAAAATTAAACAGGTCTAAAAATGATGCCAGAATATTTTTTATTAAATTTCCCACATTAATTCCTCAAATTAAAAATTATTCCTGGCTAACGTGTTCGAACTCAAGACCCCCTAAAAATCAAAACTGAAAACTTTCCAACTTAGCCAAAGCGGCAACTAAAAAACCAATCGATCAAAATTTTTTTACAAAATTTTCAAGCCAAAAGGGATTATTTAAAAAAAGATTGCCGGCCAAAGGATTCGAACCCCCGACCCTTCACCAACAAATTCAAGAACCCTACCAATTACACCAACCCAACATCAAAATAAATCAATAAATAAAATAATAAAAACAAACTTGTAATATTTCAAATCATCTCTTTCATCAACATAATCCTCCAAAAATTGTCTAAGTTTTTTAGCTTCTTTATCAATAGTCTTTTTTCTTTGTACTTCACTTTCACGATCCTTTGCATATTGTTTTGCCATTCTTTTTTCTCTTTCTTCCCATTTTTTTAATCTTGTAATATACGATTCTTCACGTTCTGCCAATTCTTTTTTTAAACGACGCTTCTCTGCTAGAACATAAGAATCTTCTGAAGAAGGTGTTCCTTTACGATGATGACGAGAAGAGGAAGTACTCTTTTTTGGTGATGGATGTATTGGTAGTGTGGCTGTTGAAGAACCGGAAGAAGAATTTGAATCTGATGAATGTCGTCTGGATCTAAAAAAGATGGAAAATGCTGTGTCCGCAAATTTTTGCGGACGCTTCTTGCGGACAATATCAAAATCACTAAGTTTAGATAGAGAATAGAAGAGGAGAAAGCTAAATCTATCAAAACAATGACCGCCCTGGTCAAAAAAGTAATAGAAATTTGCCCGCAAGAACTGTCCGCAAAAAATTTTTTTGTCCGCAAAAATTTTTTTATCAAAATTTACTAATAGAAAAATCAAAGTTAAAAAATAAATAAATTTTAAACCTTTTAGAATGTGACCCATCGTGTTTAGAATGTCTACTTTTTGAAGAGCTTCGCTTTTTCTTCCCAGATGGCGAAAGAGAATGTTTACGTTTGTGTACCTGAAATAATAAAAATTGCAGATTTAAATTTAAAGAAATTTAATTGAAAAGGGGAAGGGAGCGAAAAATATTTTTTAAAATTTTCCATTACACTTACAACCAGCCTGAAAAAGATTGCATCTTTCTTGAGTAATTTTTTAGTTGATTTCTCTATAATTTTTTCTAGCGTCTGTGAATTTATTTTATTTTTTTTTCAAAATTTTTTAAGAATAAAATAATTTTTAAGCTCACAAAAACGCGTAGAACACATTGCCAATATAAATAATTTTTATATAAAAAATTTCAATTTTTTCAAGATTTTTTAAAAAAATTTTTACTACCTCAGTTTTGAAGCAAATCCCAAAAAATTTATTTTTTTTTGAATTTTTAAAAACTTTTTTTATTAAACTTACCACCAAATGAAGTTTGCTTTAGATCAAATGACACAATTAAGAAGCAAAAATGTGTGTGTAAATGTGTGATATCACAGTCTCCCCTAACAATAAGAACATACCAGAAGAGAATAGAGAAAGAAATGATAGATAGGCAGAGAGATTTAATGAAGTTTTAAAAAATTTGAGATAAAATGATACAAAAACAAGAGATTAAATAAGAGAAAAGAAAAAAAAAGTTGAGAGTAAAATTAACAAACCTTAGAAGTTTCATCATCAACTGGACTTTTAGATACAACATCTTTTTGAGATCCATCTTTATTGACTGCATCACCTTTTAAATTGATACTTTAAATTAAATTCAATAAGCCATGAGTGTTTTCCGATAAATTGGTTACAAAGACTGTTCAAAAATTGGGAGGTCTACAGGGATCAGGCTGACGCTCCCTATTGAGAGGGGAAGCGCATTAGGGGTAACCCCGTACTACGGTCCAGGACGGTATCAACTCGTCTCGGTTTCCACGATTTTAGTCAGGGAAGTGGTTCTTGGTCCAAGAATAAATGGAGGAAGCTGCAAAATCTTATGGTTTTCCCTTTGTAGAACTTTTTTAAAAATAGAAAACAGATGTTGCAAGGAATTCACGAGTGTGTCCAGGTCCGGACCTCAAAGGTAAGATATGGAAAAAATCTTAAAGAATTAAAAACTAACCTGCTACATCATCTTCCGGCATAACTTCAAGAATTCCTGGAGCTTTTTTCTCAATAATTGCCTTTATTGCTGCTCTAAGCTGTTTATCATCTTCTTCAGGATTTATTGATTTTGGCGTTCCAGAGTCCATACCAAGCAAACGTGTCTGATTTTCAGCAAATTCTTTCAAATATTTTTCAGTAGCGTCATCAACCTATTAAAAACCCCAAATAAATTTAAAAAAAATTTTAAAAACATACTTTAACGTTCAAACGTTTCTCGCCAAGAGGATAATCTTTAAGTACTCTTAATGCTCTTCTGGTACCATCAGGATGAACAAATTCACAAAATCCAAAAGCTTTAAAGTTTCCATTAGGATCTTGAAGACGTTTCCAAGTATGGACAGTTCCACATTTCTAGAAAACAAAAAAACTCAGTTGTGATTTAGGTTATGCTTCCTGTAGGAATGTATTTGTCCCATAAATGTCCCTATTTGATTCTCCAAGGTTTTTAATTAGGGGTTTCGCATGTGGGGGCTCGAATGTCATTAAAATCCCAGCATTTCACAGCGAAAATTAACTGGCTGTGAACAACCCTGTTTTTAATGTATGATTTTGGTTCTGTAAAATCCTCGCTGTTATGTTCATATTACTATTGGGTCTATGGCAATCTTCTTGTTATTGGTTAGTTCAAAATGGTTTTCTGAATGTATTTAAAAGCCTCAATCGAGTATAAGTCTTATGGGGTCTTATGGGACTCATACATTCCAACCCGACACCCTCCTAACCCAAAAACAAAAAAATCTTACAGAAAAAACTTACTCCCAAAATTTCCTGAATAAGACTATCCTCGCATAAGTCAGTAATATTACCAATAAAAACAGTTGTAACCGCAACAGGTTTAACAGGCGGGACGAATTGAGTTGGCGGTGCTTCTGCCTAAACTTATTTTTAAAAATAAATTTATAATTTTAATTAAAAAAATTAAACCGGTCGTCTCACAAACGGTCGAAAATTTGGTCTTAAAGTCAATTGAACTCCTCCAACTATAGGCAACTGAGGTATCTGCATTTGCATAACTTGTGGAGGCATTGTTGGTATAGTTGTTTGAGGTGAGAAGAATCCAAATTTTTGTCCAGTAAATTGGCCTAAAAAAAGAAAAAATGAACCAAATTCTTGAAAGATTTTAAAGAAAAAAACCTGGCTGATTAGGTTGTGGCATTCTTGGTGCCATCATTGGATTGTTATAAGGTGGAGGAAATGCCATACTTTTTGACAAAATATATAAAAACTAATACTAAAACAAAATTAATAAAAAAAACGTGTAGATTTAATCAAATAAGTATCAAGAAAAGTGACCTAAATAAATCGTGTCCGGTTAACTCATCCAATCGTTAACTCATCTACACGGCCAAAAACGTTCAACTCATCTAAACGGCTAAAATTCCTTAACTCATCCACACGGCCAAAAAGGGTCAACTCATCCAATCGTTAACTCATCCAATCGTTAACTCATCCAATCGTTAACTCATCTACACGGCCAAAAAGGGTCAACCCATCCAATCCTTCGGAACGAGACTATTGAGTACCGGCCGGTTGAGTCCCTGGCCGTTTGAGTCTCTCGCCGGTTGAGTCCCTGGCCGTTTGAGTCTCTCGCCGTTTGAGTCTCTTGCCGTTTGAGTCTCTTGCCGTCTGAGTCCCTGGCCGTTTGAGTCTCTGGCCGTTTGAGTCTCTTGCCGTCTGAGTTTCTGACCGTTTGAGTCTCTTGCCGTCTGAGTTTCTGACCGTTTGAGTCTCTGGCCGTCTGAGTCCATGACCAGTTGAGTCCATGACCAGTTGAGTCCATGACAAGTTGAGTCTCAAACGGCAAGAGACTCAAACGGCCAGGGACTCAACCGGCCGGTACTCAATAGTCTCGTTCCGAAGGATTGGATGAGTTGACCCTTTTTGGCCGTGTGGATGAGTTAAGGATTAGATGAGTTAACGATTGGATGAGTTGACCCTTTTTGGCCGTGTAGATGAGTTAACGATTAGATGAGTTAACGATCGGATGAGTTGTATAGGAGCCAAATAAATCAAATCATTGAAAAACTCAAAGTGCAGGGGTAGACACATGCACTTGAGAAGACTCGAAATGTAAGAGAGAAGAAAGACAAAATGAGAAACTGTACAGAAAAACAAATCAATGGGAAAACTCAAAGGGCACCTACACATATTGCCAATTCCATATTTTGCCAATAAGGCTAAAAGTCCACATTTTGCCAATAAGCTTATTGACAAAATGTAGGACTCTAGCCTTATTGGCAAAATATGGTTTGGCAAAATGTGTGTCACCCAATGGCAAAACTCAAAGTGCAGAGGTAGACACCTGCACTTGAGAACGTAAGATAAATAAAAGAAAATAAAGAAAGACAAAATGAGAAATAGTACAGAAAAATAAGAGGAAATTGAAAATAATTTACACTAATTTTCAAAATACCTAAAAAAGGGAAATATTACAAAATACCAACTAACTATATTTAAAACAATATGTCTAACAAGTGTAAATAAGACACTTGAACCTTGAAAATTTTTTAAAAAATTTCTCAAAATTTTTTATGCAAAAAATGTAAAAGTCACGAAAAAAAAATTTTTTTTCAGCGAAAAGCAGAGGAAGAAGTACTTGGTTTCATACGACCCCCACCAACACCACTACTATTACTATTAATAATATTACTACTATTCAAACTTTCATTAAATTCCAATGAATCATCACCGCCAGCTTGCTGCAGTTGTTGTTGTATTTGTCCTTTTTCATTTTTAATATCAAAATATAAACCATTAACATATCCCTGAACATGATGTGACAACATATCCAAAGTATTTAGGATTGCCTGGTCTGTTTCGTAGGAAGCTTCATTTAATGTATTTACTACCAAATCTTCTTTGATTACATGTTTTCGTTGATTCCTTTTTTTGTTAGAGACGACTTGTGAACGAATATTGTCCCGTTGCTTTTCAAAATCATCCCAAAATGATAATATCCAATTTGGCAATGAAGATAATTGTTTATTATTGGCTTGCTACAAAAAAAATTAAGAAAATAAGAAAAAATATTAAGGGAAAGACTGCGTCAAGAGCTTTATATGTGCCTTTGGCCCCAAGATAAACAGGGATGGAACGGTTTGAGAAAAAAAGTCGGGTCGTGTTTTGAAAATTTTCTTCGGATCGAGTTTTGGACTAGGTTATTTAGGAGTATAAAAAGGAAAAACTTGGATCGGGCTTCGGGTAACCTGTCCCATCCCTGATCCCAAACATCGAACAAAAAATATACCAGAATCCAGAAACAAACATTTCAAACCTTAGAGAAACAAATAAACCATTTTATTGGACAAATGATTTCTCACAGAACGCATGTACGGGTATCTAACAGAAACAGAACACCACAAAAGAAGGAACCCCTACTCACCTAAAGAGTGTCCTTCAATCCTCTCCCTCCTATTTAAAAAATTAAAAAAGAAACCTTAATCTGTAATTGTGCCACTTCCATAGCACAATTTGCATTAACCAATTCTGTTGCTACTCTCTCACTAATATTCCAAAATTCAAAAGGACAATAGGGACGATGACGCAAAGGTTGCAAAAATGGAGGTGTTTGATTTGTTGTTACAATAATTGTTGGAGAAGAATGTGTTGGCGGCGGTGGCATTTCATAGCGTATATGCTGTTGAGTATAATCTTGATAACCGACAGTTGTTTCTGTATAAAAAATATTTATTAAATTTTCCCCATATTTTATTTAAAAAACCTTCATAAACTTGTTCCTCCTCTGGCGCCGAATAAATTAGATTTTGTCCAAAATTCGATCCAAAAGCGGCTGCCTTCATTCTAAATTCCTGGTCTGTCAGTCCAATAAAAGTTTGTTTGAAATAGAAAAAGAATTCGGCCAGTTGTGAAAGTCTGGCACCTTCAACAATTTTGTAGAATGCCCGATTAACATAAGCCATTGGAATAAGTGCAAGACAAATCAGTCGTCTAAAAAAGATTTTGAAGAAAAATTAGGCGTTATTTTAGTAATATCATGTAAATATTTAAATAAAACTTGTAGAAAAATAGGTTGAAAGGCAATAGACTCGAACCCTCAACTATAAAGCAAGTGGTCAAATACTTAACCCACTACACCACAAAAATCATTTTTAAAGGGGGTCTTACCGAGGGGCTTTTTTTCATAGTAAGGGCTTGTGGGGAACCACCCTACTCAAAAAATTTAAAAAAACCGAAATGTCATCCTCGCAATATTTCCAGCTTGACTTTTCTCATTTCCATAAATGACTCCAAGATTATATTCAGACCATTTTTTAAACAATTCCTGAGCAAAACGGAAATAACATCCACTTATATGAGCTTCTGGAAAAACTTTTTGTGCTGCTAGAACCATTGTATTTTCAAAGTCCGTGATAACTAAAATAATGAAAAAGATAAAAAACCCAAATGGGAAAAATTTAATTTAATCCGCAAATATTTGCGGACAATATTTTCTGGAAAAACACATGAGATGATCTTATCTACGGTCATAAGATCATGCCTAATCTTTAGAATTATAATCCACTAAACATAGAATTAGCCTATTCTCCCCAATCAAGCTCATATTTAAACTGTGATTTCTAATCCGCCTTATCCGCAAATTTTTGTCCGCAAATGGTGAAAATCTTAAAATCCTAATTATAAAAAATCCAAAAATATACTTCTGCGAGGTTTCGTTGGTTTAACAGGACCAGCAACAGCATCCATGGCTTCCATATAAAATGACTCAGAATTTTCAGTCAAAAGTGCATGTGCTGCAACAATTAATTGGCCTCTAACAATTGTTCCAATAACAAAAGAATGTTTAAAAGGGGATGGGGCCAATTTAAAAGATGCACCAATTGTCCAAGTTGTTTGGCCAGCAAGTTGTTGAAGCATCTAAATTTTTTAGAAAATCGAAAAAAATCAAAAAACAAACATATGGATGTGCAAACACAAAAACTGCATCTTTATCCCGAGCACGAGCAATTCTCGAATCATACAAAAATATAGATTGACCATTTCTTTCTGTCAATGTAAGAGGTAATACAATCGACACAATATCAGAATCCTTCTTTGGAGTAAATTTTCCATAAAGCTTGATCTTTTCTCTAAAAAATTTTTGGGAAAATTAAACTTTGATTGATAAAATTAAAAAATTTTGAAAGAAAGCAGAGGAGTGAAATGAAAGAAAAGCTGAATTGGAAGAAAATCAGGAGGGAATTCCTATCCACTATAATAACGCGGTCTATCAAAAAATGAGGAAAAGGACAAAGACCAGCTTGTAAAGTGAAGAAATAAAAAATCAGAGCCCGTCCCCAGAAAGAAAATATTGACCTAATCCGGCTCACGGGGAGAAAAATAATGACCCAAAATGACCATATCCCGCTCCTGGAAGACAATGACCAGAGCCCGTCTTCCTATTTTTAGTAATTTCTATCAGATATTTGCCATAAAATTTCAAAATAAACCCCTAATAGAAAAACTATATAAAAAATAAACCTTTGAGCCAAACGCGCAAGAGAAGCATCAGAACCCAAAGCCACAAAAGTTTCATCATCGCAACCAGATCGAATACTTGCAACGAGACTTGCCCCACTCAAAGAAGGGTCTTCTCTCGCCCTTTGTTTCAATTCCTGTCGTTTAATTTCTGCCAATCTTTGTTCGGGTTGAGGCAAATGATTATGAGTACTTTTAAGTCCTCCAATAATTTTCCCATCTTCTTGTTCCAATGCAAATGCTTTTGCTGAACATCGACGGTTACTACAACGCCAATAAGTATCATAATGTTTGTAACCACGATGTCCAAATTTAATGTAGCGATAACCTTAAAAATTTTGAATTAAAGTTTTACGGATAAATTTTGCGGACAAAATATTTATGGGTGAATGGATTTTTAAAAAAGCGGACAAACCAAGGAAAAAAATACGGGGTTTTTCCCCAAGCCAATGGATCAGGGAAAATACGGGTCGGGGCTTCGAGCCGAAGAAAGAGAAAGGATAAAATGTTCACCAAATCCTGGATGAGCTACGGAAAAAGTTAGTCTAGTAACTCGCCCAACAAACTCTCGACAACCTCTGGATGAGTTACCCGTCCAAACACAAATACTGGACGAGCTCCGGAAAAGTACAAATACTGGACGAGCTCCGGAAAAGTACAAATACTGGACGAGCTCAAGAAAAGTACAAATACTGGACGATGTCTTCCGAAAAATCTAGGATGAGTATAAACCCAGAACGAGTTATCGCCCAGACTGATCCCGTCAATAACCCCCCCCCCCCAGAAATTAAAACAAACTAACCATTATACCAAATACAAATAGATCCCTTGTTAGTAAATCCTCGAGTAAATTCAACTTCATCCTCTTCTGTATCAATTACAGCAACTTTAGGTATTACAACTGGATCAACAACATCCACAACAATATCCTCCATTTCTTCAACTTGTTCATATTTTGGTGCTGACCTTTTACGAGTTGAACGGCGTTGAATTTGCTCAAGTTTTGGGCGAATTTCACTACTTGGACTTTCTTTAATTTCTGTTTGGTTTCCCATTCAAAAATAATTTTTTTAATCTGAAAATTAAAAAAGTGGATTAAACGAAAATATAAAAAAATATTTCATTGAACTTTGAACAAAAAATTTTCTAAAATTAATAAAAAAAAATTTTTTTTACATTAAAAATTTAAATAAAAAAATAAACGAATAGAATTATCAAAATCCAGAAGTACTTTGTTTCTTACGTCCACCACTACCTCTACTACTATTCAAACCTTCGTTAAATTCCATAGAATCATCACCAGATTTTCCAATTTCTTTAACGTCAAAAAATAAACCATTAACATAATTTTGAACATGATGAGACAAAATATCCAAAGTATTCAGAATTGCTTGATCTGTTTCGTAAGAGGCTTCATTTAAGGTACTTATAACCAATTCTTCTTTAATTATATGCTTTCGAAGATTTCTTTTTTTGGTATTATTTGATATGGTTACTGCACGAATGTTGTCTCGTTGTTTCTCAAAATCGTCCCATAATGCAAGAATAAAATCAGGCAGGGAAGGAAGAAATTTAGAACCGTGCTAAAATAAATTTTTTGATAAAAGTATAAATTAATCTATCCCTAGAAAGCGCGGCGTAATGGCTACAGCCAAAGACCGTCAAATGGTCAAGGTCCCCATGCATTCTGAACAAATGGGAATGAAGAAAAAAATTGGGAAGCTAAGACAATACCATGCGTGTGAAAGAAGAATATCCTCCCAACAAAAAATGAGCGAACCGAAAAGTTTGGGGACCAGAGAAAGAAAATAATTTTTATTTCTTAAACATTAATTAACAAAAAACCTTAGAGTTAGTATGTAATTGTGCCATTTCCATAGCACAATTTGCATTAACCAATTCTGTTGCCACTCTTTCACTAATATTCCAAAATTCCAAAGGACAATAAGGAAGATGACGCAAAGGTTGCAAAGATGGAGGTGTTTGATTTGTAGTTACAATATTTGTTGAAGAAGAATGTGCCGGCATTTCGTAGTTTAAATAATCTTGATATCCAACATTTGGTTCTAAAAATATTTTCAAAAAAATTTATCAAAAAATTAAAAAAACCTTCATAAACTTGCTCCTCCTCTGCTGTCGAATAAACTAAATTTTGTACAAAATTCGATCCAAAAGCTGCTGACTTCATTCTAAATTCCTGTTCTGTAAGTCCAATAAAAGCCTCCTTGAAATAAAAGAAGAATTCTGCCAGCTGTGGAAGTCTAGCAACTTCAACAATCTTGTAAAATGCTCTGTTGACGTAGGCCATTGGAATAAGTGCAAGACAAATCAACCGTCTAAAAAATATTTTGAGAATATAAGAATATAAAAACCAAATGTTCCCTAACCCAACAAACCCGTCCAACTCACTAAACCACAATCTCCCAATCCACTACACCACAAAAATAAAGTAAAAACCGAAATGTCATCCTCGCAATATTTCCAGCTTGACTATTTTCATGTCCATAAATCTCCGCGAGATTATATTCAGACCATTTGCGAAACAATTCTTGAGAGAAACGGAAATAACAACCACTCACATGAGCCTCTTGAAAAACATTTTGTGCTGCTTCAACCATAACATTTTCAAATTCCGTAATAACTAAAAAAGAAAAACGTAAATTTTAATCAGGAGCTCATTCGAATGAGTTATTATTTATATGATCGAATTTTTGACCTCAAACAACCATCATAAATTCATAATTATAAGGGACATTCCCGAACTATATCCAAAATAAATGATTTCCTATATTTTTGGTGGATGGTAGAAAACCTGACAACATCGTCGCAAATCTGAGAGGTCATAGGGATTTAAACCCGAAAATAAAAATATACTTCTGCGAGGTTTTGTCGGTTTAACGGCAGCAGAAATCGCGTCCAAAGCCTCCATATAAAATGATTCAGAATTTTCAGTTAAAAGAGCATGTGCTGCAACAATTAATTGGCTTCTTAAAACAGTTGCAATAACAAAACAATATTTAAATGGGGCTGGAATCGGTCTAAAAGATGTACCAATTGTCCAAGTAGTTTGACCAGCAAGTTGTTGAAGCATCTAAAAATTTTTTAATAAAATTCTCAAAAAATCAAAAAACAAACATATGGATGTGCAAACACAAAAACTGCATCTTTGTCACGAGCTCGAGCAGTCCTCGAATCATACAACAATATCGATTGCCCATTTCTTTCGGTTAAAGCCAGTGGCAACTGCATAGACATGACATTTGAACCTTTTCTTGTATTGCCTTTTCCATAAAGCTTTATTTTCTCTCTGAAAATCAGGATAAATTCTTCATAAAAATAGGAGGCAGGCCAAGTTACCACAGAGCAACTTAAATGATTCTAACCCCATTTTATGTTAGATTGTGGCAAGAGAAGTCGGATCATAACAGAATTGTCATACGACTTTTAACGTTCTGGTTAGAAGTTCTACGCTAGACCAGAACACAGTAGCTCGAAAAGTACTGAGAAAAATGCAAAAGCAAACCTTGAAGCCAACCGTGCAAGTGAATCATCTGATCCTAAAGCCACAAAAGTCTCATCGTCAATCCCAGCTCGAATACTTGCAATAAGATCACCACGACGTAAAGAAGGGTCTTCTCTAGCTCTTTGTTTTAATTCCTGCCTTTTAATCTCAGCCAATCTTTTCTCTGGTTGAGGCAAATGATTATGCGTATTTTTCAATTCTCCCATTAATTTGCCATCTTCCGTCTCATACGCAAATGCCTTGGCTTGACATCTTTTGCTACTACAACGCCAATATGTATTGTAATGCCTGACTTTAACGTCGCGATTTTTAACGTAACGATAACCTAAAATTCAAAAATAATTTTTGCGGACAAAAGTTTGCGGACAAAAAAGTTGTCCGCAAATTTTATTATTACATTAAAAAGAGTAACCGCAAGTCATTCACCAGTAAGTAAACCCAGGGATGCCACAGGTTATCCAGAACGTGATACTCGAAATCCGAAACTCTGGGATAGTTTAGCAATCCTAAACCCGGTAGACAATCCGAGAAATTTTCTAAGCCTTGTGTTTTCTCTAGTGACCTGCAAAACCAATTTTGTCGGACACGGATTCCGGATATGTATCTTGAGCCGGACCGGATCCGGCTAGATTTTTTCGGATTAACCCAGTCCGGTTTTAGTCCGGAGATGTCAAAAAATATTGGGACTCGGGCACCGGAAAATTCAGACGGATCGGTCCGGTCAGTAGTTTTCTCTAACCACAACATCCCTAATGTAAATATTAAAATGAACTAACCTTTATGCCAAATACAAACAAATCCTCTATTCGTACATCCTTTAACAAATTCAATTTCTTCCTTCTTTTCTTCAACAGTTCCTTCATGGTGTGTTTCAGGCATGTTTGGTCCATCATCCACAACAATATCCTCAACAATTTCATCTTCAATTTTAGGTGACGGACGTTTTCTTGGCGACGAACGGCGTTGAAATTGTTCAGATTTTACGTGAATACTACTTGGACTTTGTTTAATTTCTGTTTGTTTTCCCATTTTGAAAAAAAATTTTCTGATCTGAAAACTAAAAAAGCGGATTAAACGAAAATATAACAAAATATTTTACTGAATTTTGAACAAATTTGTTAAAATATTCCTAAAATATTTATACAAATCTTTACAAAATTAAATCTAAAAAATAAAAAAAATTAGCGAAGACCAGAAGAAGTACTTGGTTTTGGTTTCTTACGTCCACTACTACCTTTACTAGTGTTCAAACCTTCGTTATACTCCATAGAATCATCACCAGATTTTCCAATTTCTTTAACGTCAAAAAATAAACCATTAACATAATTTTGAACATGATGAGACAAAATATCCAAAGTATTTAAAATTGCTTGGTCTGTCTCGTAAGAAGCTTCATTTAAGGTACTTATAACGGAATCTTCTTTTATTACATGCTTTCGAGGAGTTCTTTTTTTATTATTAGAGATAGTTACTGCACGAATGTAGTCTCGTTGCTTCTCAAATTCATCCCAAAGTGCAAGAATAAAATCAGGCAGTGAAGGGATAAGTTTATTGTTAGAACCATGCTAAAATAAAATTTGTAATTTAATTTAAAAAATTGGAAATAATATAAGAATAAAGAGATGAGTTTTATAGATATTTATGCCTCCCATTGGCCATATATCCCCCCGAACACCAAAAAAATGTAACAAAATCCAAAATAGAAGTTCTGAGGATCAAATAAGAGATCGGTAAATGTCCAGTTCGTTACCATCCACCTGTCGCAAAAAAAAGGCCCAAAATAGCCACTCATCACTCATAAATGTAAGAAAGAAAAATGCGCATTCCCTTTGCGGACAGGTGAATAGCTAACTGGACATTTTCCACAAAGATCTTATTGGCCCAACAAATATCCTGGCCCTACTCTAAAATCGTCTCACCATCTCTTTCCTAGTTAAAAATTTTAAAGAAAACCTTGAGGTATAATTGTGCCATATCCATTGCAGAATTTGCAAAAACTATTTCAGCTGCCACTCTTTCACTAATATTCCAAAATTCTATAGGGCAATAAGGACGATGACGTAAAGGTTGTGGTTGATTTGCTGCTACAATAATTGTTGAAGAAGAATGTGGTGGCAGCTCATAGCGTATATGTTGAGAATAATTTTGATAACCAACATTTGCTTCTAAAAATAATTCCAAAAATCTCCCAAAAATTAAAAAGAAACCTTCATAAACGTGTTCTTCCCCTGGTCCCGAATAAACTAAATTTTGTCCAAAATTCGATCCAAAAGCTGCTGACTTCATTCTAAATTCTTGCTCTGTCAGTCCAATAAATGTTTGTTTGAAATAAAAGAAGAATTCTGCCAATTGTGGAAGTCCAGCAACTTCAACAATTTTGTAGAATGCTTGATTAACATAAGCCATTGGAATAAGTGCAAGACAAATAATTCGACTGAAAAAATTAGGAAAAAACTGTGTGTAAATCAAGTCTTATTTTGGGATGGTTTGTCAGCGTATATTACTAAAAATTAATAAAAAGAATAATTTTGCTACATTAAGGACTCGAACCACCAACTAAAATGAAGTAAAACTAACCCAATTAACCAGAAAGTCGGTAGTGTTGTTTACTCAAATTTTACCGATAGTTCCCCCCCCCCCCCCCCCCAGAACAGGAACAATCCTAATATGAAAAAAATAAAAAACCGAAATGTCATCCTCGCAATATTTCCAGCTTGGCTATCTTCATTTCCATAAATATCTCCAAGATTAAATTCAGTCCATTTTCGAAACAATTCTTGAGAGAAACGGAAATAACAACCACTCACATGCGCCTCTTGAAAAACATTTTGTGCTGCTTCAACCATCACATTTTCAAAGTCCGTGATAACTAAAATGAAGTAAAGGGCTTTAAAAAGTAGCAAAAAAAATAATAAATGGCAAAAAAATAAGAAATATACCTCTTCTAGGCTTTGCCGGCCTAATAGCAGCAACAACAGCATTCAAAGCCTCCATATAAAGCTGCTCAGAATTTTCAGTCAAAAGTGCATGTGCAGCAACAATTAATTGAGTTCTAACAAGTACTCCAACAACAAAGCAATGCTTAAAAGGGGTTGGGGCCAATTTAAACGATGCACCAATTGTCCAAGTTGTTTGGCCAGCAAGTTGTTGAAGCATCTAAAATTTTTTGAAAATCGAAAAAAAAACAAAAAACAAACATAAGGATGTGCAAACACAAAAACTGCATCTTTATCTCGAGCTTGAGCAGTCCTCGAGTCATACAAAAATATTGATTGACCATTTTTTTCGGTTAACGCAGGTGGCAATTTTATTGCCAAAATATCCGAACCTTTCTTTGTAAAGCCTTTTCCAAAAAATTTTGTTTTTTCTCTGAAAACAAGATAACGTATTAACAGAATAGCAAGCAGACCAGTCCCCCGGGAACATTTAAGTTGATTTTGTTACCATTTAACATGACGAGAGAAGGCGAATCAAATTGTCATACGATTTTGACAATCCTAGTTAAACGCCCACTGAGACTAGGCCGCCTTATAACCCTAAGAAAGTAAACCTTTTTGCCAACTGTGTAAGTGACCCATCCGATCCCAAAGCTACAAAAGTTTCATCATCAATTCCAGCTCGAATATCTGCAAGGAGATTTGCACCACTCAAAGAAGGCTCTTCTCTAGCTCTTTGTTTTAATTCTTGCCTTTTAAGTTCTGCCAATCTTTGCTCTGGTCGAGGTAAATGGATGTGTGCATTTTTCAGCTCCCCCATTAATTTTCCATCTTCCGTTTCATGTGTATAAGCGCTTCCTGGACATCTTTTGCTACTACAACGCCAATAAATATTATAATGCTTGATATTAACGTCACGATTCTTAATGTAACGGAAACCTAAAATTCAAAAATAATTTTTGCGGACAAAAAATTTTTGTCCGCAAAAGTTTTGCGCACAGAAAATTTTTTCCGCAAAAATTGCGTTTTCTTAATATTATCAAATAGAAAACTAAATAAAAATAAAAACCTTTATACCAAATACAAAGAGACCCTTTGTTTGTATATCCTCTACTAAATTCGATTTCTTCTTTCTCTTCCTGAACAATTTCTTCATGAGTTTCAGGTATAACAGGTTCAATAATTTCTTCAACAACAATGTCTTCAACAATTTCTTCTTCAAGTTTAGGTGCCAAACGTTTTCTTTGTGACGAACGACGATGAAATTGCTCGAGTTTTGAGCGAACATCACTTGGACTTTGCTTAATTTCTGTCTGTTTTCCCATAAAAAAATTTTTTTATCTGGAAAATAGAAAGCAGATTAAACAAAAATATTTAAAAAATATTTCATTGGCTTTTGAACAATTTGTTAAAATATTCTTTAAAAAATTCTAAATATTTTATACAAAATAAAAAATAATCAAATTAGCAAAGAACAGAAGAAGTACTTGGTTTTGGTTTCTTACGTCCACCACCATTACCTTTACTCTTGTTCAAACCTTCGTTATATTCCATAGAATCAACACCAATTTTTCCATCTTCATTAATATCAACATATAAACCATTAACATAACCTTGAATATGATGAGACAAAATATCCAATGTGTTCAATATTGCTTGATCTGTTTCATAAGAGGCTTCGTTCAATGTATTTACAACCGATTCTTCTTTAATTACATGCTTTCGAGGATGATTTCTTTTTTTGCCATTATTTGAGATGGTTACTTCACGAATGTAGTCTCGTTGCTTCTCAAAATCATCCCAAAGTCCAAGTATATAATCAGGTAGCAAAGGCACCACTTTTGAAGTTTGCTAAAATAAAACGCCTTACCCATCTAAAATAGTCAACCCCCCCTTCTTTTTTATTTAAAAATTAAAAAAAACCTTCATTTGTAATTGTGCCATTTCCAAAGCAGAATTTGCATTGAGTATAGCAGTTGACACTCTTTCGCTAATATTCCAAAATTCTAGAGGACAAAAAGGACGATGACGCAAAGGTTGCAAAAATGCAGTAGATTGATTCGCTACAATAATTGTTGAGGAAGAATGTGGTGGCAGCTCATAACGCATATGTTGATTGTGAGAATAATTTTGATATCCAACATTTGCTTCTAAAAATAGGTTCAAAAATGTCTTTAAAAAAAAGAAACCTTCATAAATGCGTTCCTCTTCTTGCGCAGAATAAAGTACAAAATTCGATCCAAAAGCTGCTGACTTCATTCTAAATTCCTGATCAGTCAGTCCAATAAAAGTCTGTTTGAAATAGAAAAAGAATTCTGCCAGTTGTGGAAGTTTAGCCGAATCAACAATTTTATAGAAAGCTTGGTTAACGTAAGCCAGTGGAATAAATGCAAGACAGATCAGTCGTCTAAAGATATTTTTTTGAAAAATAGTTTTCATATTCACTCATATTTTGTGGCAGAAAAATGATTTTCTGTTTAAAGGACTCGAACCACCAACTAAAAGGAAGTGAAATTAACCCACTTAACCAGAAAGTCGATAAGCGTTGTTTACTCAAATTTTACCAAAGGTTCCCCTCCAAAACGGCAACAATCCTAATATAAAAAAATTAAAAAACCGAAATGTCATCCTCGCAATATTTCCAGCTTGGCTATCTTCATTCCCATAAATATCTCCCAGATTATATTCAGTCCATGTACAAAACAATTCTTGAGAGAAACGGAAAAAGCAACCACTTATATGGACTTGCGGAAAAACATTTTGTGCTGCTACAACCACTGAATTTTCGAGGTCAGCAATAACTAAAAATAAAAAAAAAAATTAGACATTTGAGGGTATTATTTGCAAATTTTGTTTCCAAATATCAGGACTGTTATTTAAAATGCCAATTATAAAAAATATACTTCTACGAGGCTTTGTTGGCCTAACAGCAGCAGAAACAGCATTCAAAGCTTCAATATAAAATTGTTCGGAATTTTCAGTCAAAAGTGCATATGCTGCAACAATTAACTGGTTTCTAACGATTATTCCAATAACAAAAGCATGTTTAAAGGGAGCTGGAGCTACTTTGAAAGATGAACCAATTGTCCAGGTAGTCTGACCAGCAAGTTGTTGAAGCATCTAAATTAGTGATAAAATTTTTAAAAAATCAAAAATCAAACATATGGATGTGCAAATACGAAAACTGCATCTTTATCACGCGCCCGAGCAGTCCTCGAATCATACAAAAATATTGATTGACCATTTCTTTCGGTTAAAGCAGGTGGCAATTTTATTGCTAAAATATCCGAACCTTTTTTTGTGTTGACTTTTCCATAAAGTTTTGACTTTTCTCTAAAAATTAAAATAAATTCTTGATTTATATATTGATTACCTTTGAGCCATATGAGAAAGAGAATTTTCCGATCCCAAAGCCACAAATGTTTCATCATCACAGCCAGCTCGAATACTTGCAATAAGCTTCGAACAACTCAAAGAAGGATCTTCTCTAGCACGTTGTTTCAATTCTTGTCGTTTAATTTCAACTAATCTTTGTTCTGGTTGAGGCAAATGATTATGCTTGTGTCTCACAGATCCAATTATTTTCCCATCTTGTTCGAAAGTATATGCTTTAGCTGGACATCGTCTGTTACTACAGCGCCAATAAGTATCATAATGTTGGTAATTTCGGAGTTCAGATTTATTGTATCGAAAACCTAAAATTCATAAGTTTTGCGGACAAATTTTGCGGACAAAAATTCCTACTCCGAAAATTGAATCGTAATTAAGATACACCCTAATTAGATGAAAAAATAAAATTCCTTCCTTCTAGACATCCCTCTTAATTAACGAAACTCATCGCCAGTCGAGCTGACACGTTCGGACTCAAATGAGGTGTACCGGGAAAATAGCAAACAGCTTTAATTTTATTTAGTAATAAAAAAGTCAAATAAAATTATGACCAGAAAAACTGACCCGACTCGGAAATTCCTAGCTCGCTCGAAAACCCCAAGCTTGAAAAAATGAACCGAACACCGGCTCGACTCAAAAACGGCAGGCAACCCCGATTAAAATAAGCTAACCTTTATGCCAAATACAGACAAATCCTCTATTTGTACATCCTGTAGTAAATTCAATGTCCTCCTTCTCTTCTTGAACAGGTTCTTCTTGATTCATTTCAGGTACTTCATCAACAACAATATCCTCCATTTCATCTTCTTGTTCATATTTTGGTGCTGATCGTTTACGAGATGAACGGCGTAGAATTTGCTCAAGTTTTGGTCGAATATCGCTACTTGGACTTTCTTTAATCTCTGTTTGGTTTCCCATTTAAAAACAAATTTTTTTTAATCTGGAAAGTAAAAAACGGATTAAACGAAATTATAAATCCAAATATTTCATTGATTTTTGAACAAATTATTAAAAAAATATTCTTTAAAATTTTACAAATATTTATAAAAACCATAGAAATTTAAATAAAAAAGAATCAAACGAATTAGCGATAACTAGAAGTACTTGGTTTTGGTTTCTTTCGTCCACCACCACTACCTTTACTACTGTTCAAACTTGAATTGAAGTCAATAGAATCATCACCAGATTTTCCATCTTCATTAACATCAACATATAATCCATTAACGAATCCTTGGACATGATGAGACAAAATATCCAAAGTGTTCAATATTGCTTGGTCTGTCTCATAAGAAGCCTCGTTCAATGTATTTACAACCAAATCCTCTTTTATCGCATGTTTTCGAACATTTCTTTTTTTAGTACTACTACTTGTAATTGTTACTGCACGAATGTAGTCACGCTGCTTTTCAAAATCGTCCCAAAGCGCAAGAATAAAATCGGGCAGGGAAGGGAGGAGTTTAGAAGCTTGCTAAAATAAATTTGTAATTGAATAAGAAAAATAATGCTAAGGAAAAATGTGAGAAATAAAGACACATATATGGATGATGGGTCCCAATGGCCACAGACATCGCACATCAGAAAATGAATCAGAATCCAAAACAAATAATAAAAACTCAGAGAAACCTATGCGTCACTATGAGACGCAAAAGTTCTCAAAAAACTCCCTCCTTTTTAAAAATTAAAAAAAACCTTCAGCTGTAATTGTGCCATTTCCAAAGCAGAATTTGCATTGAGTATAGCAGTTGATGCTCTATCATTAATATTCCAAAATTCCAAAGAGCAGTAAGGACGATGACGTAACGGCTGAATAAATGCAGGAGAATGATCCGCTACAATAATTGTTGAAGAAGAATGAGGAGGCAACTCATAGCGTATATGTTGAGAATAATTTTGATAGCCGACAGTTCCTTCTATAAAAATATTTTCAAAAAATTTTATTAAAAAATCAGAAACCTTCATAAACGTGTTCCCCTTCTTGTCCCGAATAAACTAAATTTTGTACAAAATTCGATCCAAAAGCTGCCGACTTCATTCTAAATTCCTGGTCTGTCAGTCCAATAAAATTCTGCTTGAAATAAAAAAAGAATTCTGCCAGTTGTGGAAGTTTAGCTGCCTCAACAATTTTGTAGAAAGCTTGGTTAACGTAAGCCAGTGGAATAAATGCAAGACAAATCAATCGACTGAAAATTGCAAAAAAAAAATAAAATCAATGAGTCAAGCATGTCCCCATCCCCGACCGGTCCTGTTCCCTCCAAGCCTGCCCCCAAAAATTTAAAAAAACCGAAATGTCATCCTCGCAATATTTCCAGTTTGACCCTTATCATCTCCATAAATATTTCCAAGATTACATTCAGCCCATTTTTTAAACAATTCCTGAGCGAAACGAAAGTAACATCCACTTAAATGAGTTTCTGGAAAAACTTTTTGCACTGCTACAACCATTGAATCTTCAAAGTCAGTAATAACTAAAAGAAAAAATTTTAGCATTAGACATTTGCGGACCATATTTGCATAAATCACAAATTTTTAGAATTTCCAAACTATAACTAAAAAATTTTGTCATAAACTAAAATTTGGAGGTCATAGGGCTATAAAAAGATATAAAAAAATAAAAGTCCCCGAAAGCCAAAAATATACTTTTTCTAGGTTTTGTCGGTCTAACAGCAGCAGCAACAGCATTCAAAGCCTCAATATAAAATTGTTCAGAATTTTCGCTCAAAAGTGCATGTGCTGCAACAATTAATTGGGTTCTAACAATCGCTCCAATGACAAAGCAATGTTTGAAGGGAGCTGGGGCCAATTTTAAAGATGAACCAATTGTCCAGGTTGTTTGACCAGCAAGTTGTTGAAGCATCTAAAATTTATGATAAAATTTTCAAAAAAAATAAAAAATCAAAAAACAAACATATGGATGTCCAAAAACAAAAACTGCATCTTTATCACGAGCACGAACAGTTCTCGAATCATACAAAAATATAGATTGTCCATTTTTTTCGGTTAATGCAGGTGGCAATTTTATAGAGATAATATCTGCACCCTTTTTTGTAACACCTTTTCCATAAAGCCTCGCCTTCTCTCTAAAATTGTGATGAATTTTTGATATTTGATAATTTTTGAACCCTAAAATCAGTTTGGTCTCCCCCATGGGTCTTAATTTTCAATGACCTGGTCCTACTATTAGGTTGTAACGTGAAGTAGAAAAAAAAACCTTAGAGCCATATTCGCAAGGGTATGGTCCGATCCCAAAGCCACAAAAGTTTCATCATCACAGCCAGCTCGAATACTTGCAATAAGCTTCGAACAACTTAAAGAAGGCTCTTCTCTAGCACGTTGTTTTAATTCTTGTCGTTTAATTTCAACCAATCTTTGTTCTGGTTGAGGCATATGATTATGCGTACCTTTAAGTCCTCCAATTATTTTACCATCTTCTTGTTCTATCGCTATAGCCTTTGCTTTACATAATCTGTTACTACAACGCCAATAAGACTTATTCTGTTTTCCAAATCTCAAGTATCGATAGCCTAAAATTTAAAATCAGTTTTGCGAACAAAATGTGTGGGAAAAAAATCACTTTTTAAAATTACAAAAAAGAGAACAACGAAGTCAAACGCCTATTAATATTAAAATACGAGCTAGAAGCCTAGGCGGAACCCGATTTTCCAGGACTGTGGTTTACGGGCCCAGTAACCGGGTATTGTGATAGAGCCGGTTTCCAGGGTTTCGAGATATAGACCAAAAACATCGGCCCCAGTTACCCATAAAAACCAGAGTAAATGTCCAGCTCGCTGCCAATATGTGCGCGAAAGGAATTCTGCAAAAATAATTTCCTCTGCATTTCTCTCATCAGGCTCTTTTTAAACGATGGATTGACAGTTTGGCTCGCTGCCAGCGAGCTGGACATTTACAAAAAATTCAGATAACCTGCCGGGCACTCGAAAACGTTCAACGGCTAATTAAAATAAAAACTAACCTTTATACCAAATACAAACAGATCCCTTAGACGTACATCCTCTAGTAAATTCAACCTCCTCCTTGTCTTCTTGAACAGCTCCTTCATGATGCGTTTCAGGTATATCATCAACAACAATATCCTCAACAATTTCTTCTTCAACTTTAGGTGCCAAACGTTTACGATTTGAACGTTGCTGAATTTGTTCAAGTTTTACACGAACATCAGTCTTGTTTTGATTAATTTCTGATTGGTTTCCCATTTATAAAAATTTTTTTTTATCTGCAAAATTAAGAAAATTGCGGATTAAACAAAAATACGAAAAAATATTTCATTGAATTTTTGAACAAAAAAATTATAAAAAAATTCTTAAAAAAATATTTTTATTTTCGGATATTATATTCAAAAAAAAATCTTTTCTTTTTCAAATTTAAAAAAAAAATATTAATAAAAAAAATTCAACGAAATCCAGAAGTACTCGGCTTCATATTTGTTGGTGAGTCAAAAATAAGTCTGTCCATGTGTATATGTCCTCCACCACTTGTATTGTTTAAACTTTCATTAAATTCAACAGCATTTTCAATTGAACAAGAACTCTGTTGCTCATGTTTTTGTTGTTTTTCACTTTTAACATCAAAATGTAATCCATTAACATATCCTTGGACATGATGTGACAACATATCCAAAGTATTTAATATTGCTTGGTCAGTTTCATATGAAGCTTCATTTAATGTATTTGCTACCAATTCTTCTTTTATTATATATTTTCGATTCCTTTTTTTATTTGAAATTGCAACTGAACGAATATTATCTCGTTGCTTTTCAAAATCATCCCAAAATGCAATTATATAATCGGGTAAAGAAAGCATTTGTTTTGTACCTTGCTAAAAAAAAAAGGATTTTTTATGTTAAGTAGCAAATAAGGCTATCCCAACATGATTCTCCCTATTTCAAGAACCAGAAAAAGAACATCCTATGCAACAGCTAGAAGATGCCTCTAACAAAGGCCATCTCAAACTATCTCCCAAATTTTCTTCCCCAAATATCTATCCAAAAATGGGCTTATTCCAGAAAAACAAGAATAATCTAAGGAATTCGTCCAGCAGGATGAATCGTTGGGCATATTTGTGGAAGGTCCCTGGTAAATCGAAAAATAAAAGTGAAAAAATTCGGAAGCCTCTATTCATAAAAATTAATTTTAAAAAACCTTAATTTGATATTGTGCCATCTCCATAGCAGAATTTGTATTAAGTAAAGCAGTCGACGCCCTTTCACTAATATTCCAAAATTCTAAAGGACAATAAGGGCTATGGCGCAAAGGTTGCAAAAATGCTGGCGATTGATTTGCTACAATAATTGTTGAGGATGAATGTGGTGGTGGCATTTCATAGCGTATATGTTGAGAATAAACGTGTTCTTCATAAGTGCCTTCTAAATATAGAGACAAAAGTTTATGGGTAGGAGGCAGGGATGGAGGGGGTATCCGAAAACACGGATTTTTTTCCGAGCCGATCAAAAAAATTTTCAAACCCCGAATTTTTCCCCCTTGAATCACCTAAATGACCCGACTCGAAACCAGTCATTTTTCTCGATACGAAATCCGGCTCTAAGAAAATTTTCGAATGGTACCAAAAAATATATCAAATACCCAGGCACCGTAAATAATGTCCACTTGCTAGTCAATTTTCTTGCCTTGACTCAAAGTCAAAAGGCTCCTATTTAAAATCTCCCCTATAGTTAATTCAAAAAACCTTCATAAACGTGCTGCTCCTCCTCCTCCTCATCTGGTGCAGAATAAATTAAGTTTTGTCCAAAATTTGATCCAAACGCCTCGGCTTTCATCTGATATTCATGTTCAGTAAGTCCAATAAATGTTCGTTTAAAATAAAAAAGAAATTCAGATAATTGTGAAAGTTGTGCAGCTTCAGTAATTACATAAAATGCTCTGTTGACAAAAGCCATTGGAATGAGTGCAAGACAAAGCAGACGACTGTAAAAAATTAAATTTGGAGTTACATAAATAAAAATTTCGAAAAAAATTGAAATTTAAGAGGATTCGAAACATGGCACAGAAACTTTTAAGGACCAAGACGTTCCCTATAGAAATCCGACCAAGACGATCGGAACGATAATTTAGATATATATATTTTTAGAAACATCGTCCCAATTATGAGACGATACTCCCCGTCAGATACCTAGTCCATATTACAACTTGAATTTGGACTAGGTAGTCACAAACACAAATAAAAACACTCTCAAGCTAAGCCCCATTTTAAATTAAACAAGAATTTTAAAAAACCGAAATGTCATCCTCGCAATATTTCCAGCTTGACTTTTCTCATTTCCATAAATAACTCCAAGATTATATTCAGTCCATTTTTTAAATAATGTCTGAGCGAATCGAAAGTAACATCCAGTCACGTGAGCCTCTTGAAAAACATTTTGCGCTGCTACAACCATTGCATTTTCAAAGTCAGTAATAACTAAAATGTTGAGATTTATTATGTCCGCAAATATTTGCGGACAAATCCGCAAAAGTTTGAGGACAAATCAAAATAAAAAAAAACTTTAAAGATACTTCTTCTAGGTTTTGCCGGTTTAATAGCAGAAGCAACAGCATCCAAAGCTTCAATATAGGATTGTTCAGAATTTTCCGTCAAAAGTGCATGTGCCGCAACAATTAATTGGCTTCTAAAAAGTGCTCCAATAACAAAACAATGTTTGAAAGGGACTGGAGCCAATTTAAAAGATGAACCAATTGCCCAAGTTGTTTGACCAGCAAGTTGTTGAAGCATCTAAAATTTATGATAAACTTCCAAAAAAAATCAAAAAACAAACATATGGATGGGCAAACACAAAAACTGCATCTTTATCACGAGCTCTAGCAGTTCTCGAATCATACAAAAATATTGATTGGCCCTGTCTTTCGGTTAAAGCAGGTGGTAATTTTACATCCAATACATCCGATAATCCTGAGTTTGGGCGAACTTTTCCATAAAGTTTGATCCTCTCTCTGAAATAATTTAATTAAGTCAACAGGATTTAGTAAAAAGAATGAACACATAGAACCTCTTATTTGAAAGATACATGTCCGGTTAATGAATTTAGAGTAAAGATCAAAATTTAAAAAAGTCAAGGTCTGCCTAAAGTAATTTTTGAATCGACTGTCATGGGTCAGTCATGGTCTGGAGATCCAGAAAAAATATAAAACTAGACTAACACTAATGTAAGTTTGAACATTCATTGTCAGTTCTTAAAATGGCAAACATAAAGAATATGTTTGCCAAAATGGACCGAAATATCGAGTCGGGCATAGGATAATTTACCCGGAAAAGACTCGTATGGCTCGACTCGATAAAATTGAGGCCTGAAAAAAATGACTCAAACATAGGCCCAACTCGAAAACGGCAACCCTAATAAAGAACTAGAAGCACCAGGGGAACATATAGAGGCCCAGTACCAAAAATAATTTTAAAAAATAAAAATACCTATAAGCCATATGCGAAAGAGAAGCATCCGTTCCCAACGCCACAAAAGTTTCATCATCAATTCCAGCTCGAATACTTGCAATAAGTGTTGCCCTGCTTATATGAGGTTCATCCCTAGCTCGTTGTCTTAATTCTTGACGTTTAATTTCAGCCAATCTTTGCTCAGGTTGAGGTAAATGAGTATGTGTATTTCTCACTCTTCCAACAATTTTGCCATCTTCTTGTTCAGAAGCTGTTGCGTTAGCTGGGCATTTTCGATTACTACAACGCCAATAAGTTCCATAATGTTTGTGATAGCGAAATCCTTTAAAAATTTTTTTTGTAAAATTAGTTGAGAGAAAAATAAAATCTTAGCGCCTGGTAGGCATAGAACCCGTTACCTCCCTGCAGTTAATGATATGCGTTTTCAACCACCATGTACAGGGATGTCGGGTTAGAAAAATGACGGGCCGGGTTTCAGCCGCATCCTTCTTGGTAAAAATCGGGGGTTGGGTCCTGTTGAATTTTGTAAAGTTGAAGGCATCCCCTTATAGTCCAGTTGCCCTATTACCAACAAAATTCTACCGGGACCTACCCTCCTTTTTAATATATCTTAAACCCATGCCCAGAAAGCCTTCTTAAATATCAGTCTCTCGCTTCTACCCTACAATATTTAAAAAAAATTTTTTTATTTTACAAACCGTTATGCCAAATACAAATTGCTCCCTTGTTAGTAAATCCTCTTACAAATTCAACCACTTCTTGTTTTTGTTGTGGAACTTCTCCCTCCTCCGTTTTTTGTTGTTTTTCAGGCACAACAGGTTCAATAATATCATCAACTACAACATGTTCAGATTCTTCAATTTTCGGTGGTGCCGGACGTTTTCTAGGTGACGAACGTCGTTGGATTTGTTCTAATTTTGGACGAATAATACTTGGACTTTGTTTAATATCATCAGCAGTTTCTTTCACCATTTTTAAAAAAATCTAAAAATTAACAAGAAAAGGTTAAAAAGAGAAAAGGCCCAAAAATAAAATGATTCTCAACACAAATTTTTGTGAAGAAATGTGCCAACTAACTTGGTCACATCCTTCTCGGTCAATAGATTTTTAGTCTAGAGTACGCCAAAACGTCAATAGACGAAAAATCTCTCTTCCCAACTAGCTCTCTTACCAACTAGACTACTGTAAAATGGCCACTTTCAAAATGTCAATAAACTAGATAGTATTAAAAAATAGAGAATGCAGACAATTAGAGGAAATAAAAACTGAAAACTTCAAAACACCTAATTTATAAAATGTCAACCTTTGAAAAATATCACAAAATGACAACAACTGACACAAGTAAAAAATAGGACAAAATGCCAATAGAACAAAAAGGTCAAAATGTCACAAAGACAAAATGACAATCGAACAAAAAAATGTCAAAATGCAACAAAGACAAAATGCCAATCAACCAAAATGCCAATCGAACAAAAAATGACAAAATGCCTCGAAGACAAAATGGCAATCAACCAAAAATTCTAAAAAATATTTATAAAGACGGTTCGCCAAACGTCAAAATAATATGGAATCTTTTTGTCATAACGTATAAAATGCACGAAAAATAAGGAATCATTTTACAAAAAATTTAATACATATGGAGTAAATATAAAAGTATTATAATCAGCAATAATTTGTATTAGACGTACTCGGGACAGTGCTGCCAGAGGTATCATAAATAACATAATTATCATTTGAATTATTAATACAAATATTATTTTTTGTTTCATCCTCCACAACAAAATTTTCATTTACAAAAGAGCACATACTAGTTCTTTCACTTTTAACATCAAAATGTAATCCATTAACATATCCTTGGACATGATGTGACAACATATCCAAAGTATTTAATATTGCTTGGTCAGTTTCATATGAAGCTTCGTTTAATGTATTTGCTACCAATTCTTCTTTTATTATATATTTTCGATTCCTTTTTTTATTTGAAATTGCAACTGAACGAATATTATCTCGTTGCTTTTCAAAATCATCCCAAAATGCTAATAAATAGTCTGGTAATGTTAATTGATATTTGGAGTTTTGCTTAAAGAAAAAAAATTTAACATTAGTTAAAAAAATTTTTTTGCGGACAACTTTTGCGGACAAAACTTAAATAAAAAAGTCTCAATGTTTAGAATGTCCTCCAAAACTTAAAGAAAGGAAACCTTTCCCCACTTTTTCCCTTCAAAAATCAGAAAAAACCTTCCCCTCAAAATAGGGAAAAAAGTGTAACCACAAATTGTCATAGTTAGCTCGAAAAATAATTAAAAAATACCCTCAAAAAAAAGATGGACCCTCCCCCCTCCAGAAAAAAGGCAAAAAGGATCACTCAATTCTCAAAACTCCCTGTCCAAAAAATCCCCAAAAATTCGAAAAAACCCCTTCCTCTAAAAAAGTGAAAAAGTGTCTCGTCAGTATTCAGAAATTTTTCCAAAATATTCGAAAAATAACTCTCCCACTTACTCAAAAGACTAAAATAAAGTGTCAATCAATCTTCAGAATGCCCTCAAAAATATACCAGAAAGAGACACTTATTCTTGCACAAAAAGGGATTCCCTTCTCAATAAAACCTTCTCCCTCTCAAAAATTTTTTTTAAAAACCTTAATTTGAAAATGTGCTGTTTCCATTGCATAATTTGTATTTAATAGAGCTGATGCTGCTCTTTCACTAATATTCCAAAATTCAATCGGACAATAAGGTTCATGTATTATTGGTTCATCAATGTTTAAAAGTGTTGCTGATTCTAACATTGTAACTGGTTCGGGCGAGGATTGTTGTTGTATTTCATAACGTGGTGGTGGAGCACAATAAACATGCTCTTCATGAGCAACATTAACATCTTGAAAAAAAAATTTTTAAAAATTAAAAAAAAAATTTTTTTTAAATATTTGCGGACAACATTTGCGGATAAATGCTGTAAATATCCTAATAAAAGCCTATACACTATTAGAAGCCCGCTCAATGAGGCCATTTGATCTTTTGTGAAGAGTAACAAAATTTAAGGATCAACGAGTGTATTTTGAAGAGGAATTTAAGAGATAACATTGCCTAAGACCAAAGGTTTAAAAATTTTTTTAAAACAAATTCACATCCCAGAATCCAAAAAAATAAAAAAAGGGATATAATAAGAATTAAAGAGACAACACTGTCAGGGACTGGAAGGTTTAAAAAATTGTGTAGAAACACTAGAAGTAAAGCGCCCAACAAAATCCAAAAATAATTTAAAAAATATGGGATAAAATGTCACCTCATCCCCTTCTACCAAAAAAAGAAAACATAAATTAAAAAACCTGAATAATCTATTGGCGGTCCCAACGAAGAAAATACCAAATTTTCTCCAAAACTTAATCCAAACGCTTCAGAGTTCATTTGAAATTCATAATCAGTTAAGCCAATATACGTCCTTTTGAAGTAAAACAAAAACCTTGCCAATTCTGGGATTTGAAAAGCATCACTCACAATTATATAAAATGCTCGAGTAACAATAGAGGGTGGTATAAGTGCCAAACATAGCAATCGACTATAATATTTTTAATTTATTTAAGGCGATTGACTTTTGGGATAAAATGTCATTTTCTAAAAATTGCTATATAAAACTCCTATCCAACAGATTCGGTAAAAATCAAAACCTATTCAAATAACATAGCGAAAATAAATTGCTTTTCAATCGAACTTTGGAGCCGAAGAAATTTTATCTAATAAAATGAAGGAGTCTTAACTGGGAGCTATAGCCAGGGGGAATCATTTTTGAAGATATCAAGCCAAAATTACGTGCCTAAATGTGACTTATTGCTTAGTAAGATTTTCCAAATAATGTTATAAATTTATAAAACGTATCTTAAAACTGAGGAATGCCCACTTCTCAAGGCCCTTGACATCCCCCAGAAAAAAAAATAAAATATTAAAAAAACCGAAATGTCATTCTCGCAATATTTCCAGCCAAACTTCTTTCATATCCATAGATTGCACCTAATTTTAATTCTCTCCATTTTTTAAATAAAGCTTGAGCAAAACGAAAATAGCATCCACTAACTGAAGCTTCTGGGAAAACTTTTTGTGCAGCTACAACCATATCATTTTCAAAATCCGTTATAACTTAAAAAAATATTTTTTAAAAATTTAAAAAATATTTTATCAACCCAAAATGATCAATTTTACCTTTTTTCATCCATAAATAAACTTAAAAAATCAAATTCCCCAGGAGGGATTCGAACCATCGACCTATTTGAGGAGAAAACCAACACATAACCAACTACACCAAAAACCCCAATTTTTAAAATTCAAACTTTTTCGAGGCTTTGCCGGCTCCACAGCATTAGAAATTGCTTCCAAAGCCTCACTATAAAATTCTTCTGAATGTTCAGGTAAAAGTGCATGTGCAGCTATTATTAATTGATTTCTGAATATTGCACCAATAATGAAACATTGTTTAAATGGTTTAGGGGCAGATTTAAAAGTTGATCCGATTGCCCATATTGATTGGGCAGCAAGTTGTGAAAGCATCTTAAAAAACATTTTTGGTGGATAATTTTTTTAGAATGTAGAATCACTTATGGACACACTCTGTAGTCAGAAAAAAATGGTATCTTATAATGTGTACCCTTAAATAGAAGGGCATTCATTGCTTAAACACAGTGCCCATTATTTTTAAAAAAAGTATTCAGGTAAAAGTGCGTGTGTACTATGAGGTCCAACTGTATGAGTTATCTTAGAACGAGGTCCGATTCCTCATTGAAGGTATCTTACAATAAGGACAGACTATTGAAGCCCCGTTTTACAAAAATGCGGACACCCCTTGCGGACAATAAATGCCCGCAAATTTTGAAAAATCCATAAAAATCCCAAATTAAAAAAAACAAACATATGGATGCGCAAACACAAAAACTGGTTTATTATCGTGTATTCTAACACTTCTAGAATCATAAAGTAGAATTGATTGACCTCCTCTTTCAATTAGTGGCTGTGGAAAACGTATTGACATAACATCAATTGCTGAAATTTTTGAAGTTCCTTTGCCATATAATTTTGCTTTTTCTCTAAAAAATTGGTCAACTTAAAGTTAAGAAAAGTTAGGTTTGATAGTCTTAAAAATCCAGAGCTCATACGCCAGGGGAAATTAAAAGATCAAGTCTCATTGTCAAAACTAGAATTTGATGGAACCTGGCCCGGATTTACGGAACTGATCCCAGAACCGTCAAGAAAGTGGAATGGAAAGCACTGATTAGGGAATGTTACCAGAACCGTCAAGAAGGTAGAACAGGGTTGGGGAATTGAGAATTCTATTTTAGACACCCTTTTAACCGTAGTTCATGACCCAGGGATCCCAGAACCGTCAAAACGTTGAGGTCCCAAGAAAGCACCGATTGGATCCACTTTAGACACCTTTTAACCATAGTTCATGACCCAGGGATCCGGGAACTGTCAAAACGTTCCGGGAACCGTCAAAGCGCCCATGAAGTCCCAAGAAAGCATTGATTGGGTAGGATTGACCCCCTTTTTTCACCCCCAAAAAAAAGATAAATTAAAAAAAAACCTATAAGCCATAATTCCAAGTGCATTATCTGATCCCATAGCCACAAAAGTTTCATCATCAACACCAGCTCGAATGCTTGCAATTAATCTAATTCTGTTTAAATTTGGATCTTCTCTAGCTCTCTGTTTTAATTCGTGCCTCTTAATTTCTGCCAAACGACGTTCTGGTTGAGGTAAATGAGAATGTTCTAATCTTAATTTGCCAACAATCCTTCCATCTGAATGTTCGACAGCGGAAGCTTTAGCAGGGCATTTGCTTTCAGTACAACGCCAATATGGACCATCATGTCTAACACGAACATAGCGATAACCTTTTTATGAGAAAATTTTTTTAATTCAACGATAAAACAGATCCTGGATTTTCGAATCCATTGAGGTTTTCGAAACCAAAATCCTCAAGAACGATTTCAAGGTGAGCTATTATGATGTGTGTGTGGCGAACCTTTGGATCGTAGTTCAAAAAAAAACAAGGAAAGACAAGAAGATAAATGTCTGGGGTTGAGTACAGGAAACCTCCCAGGACTTGATAGGAACCTTAAAGTGGATCCCTCTTCATTATAAGGATCTTCCCTTTTAAGATCCCTACCTGGGTTTCTTGTACCAAGACTTAATGGGTCTTCCTTCCTGGGTCTTTTCTGAACAACTGACCCAAGATCAGGTTCAACCTTAAGGTGGTTGACCTAACTCAATAATTCGAAAATTAAAAACCCATAAAACAATTAAAATATACCATTGTGCCAAATACAAAGAGCTCCTTTATTTGTATATCCTCTCCCAAATTCAACAATTTCTCCATCATCATCCTCATTTAACCCAATATTTTGTTGTTCATCTTTTTTAATCGACGAAGTCACATCCAATGGGCCATCATCAACAACCAAAAAATCTTCTCCAGATTCTTCATTTATTTCTTCATCTTTAACTGCTAAACGTCTTCGCTTTGTTGATGGCTGTTTTTGAATTTGTTCAAGTTTTGGACGTATTTTGCTTGAGGGAGGAGTTGATGGAGTTGTTTCGTTGACATTAGGTTGATTTGCCATTTGTAATTTTTGCTAATATGAATACGTAAAAACACCTAAAATCAAAATATGTAAAAGTTAAAATTTAATACAAAAATTGAAAAAAACTAAACACCTAAAAACAGTTAACAGATTTAGTTAAACGCCATGTTTTAATTTCTCTAATCGTATATACACATTTTGCCAATAAGGCTAAAAATACGCGTTTTGTCAATAAAATTATTGGCGAAACGTGGACATTTTGCCTTATTGGCAAAATGTGTATTTGGCAAAATATGTATAGCCTTTTTAATTTTATTAGTTTTCTCTTGCTTATTAAACTATTTTCTTTTCTCTCAATCTCTTCCCACACTATTTTCCATTTAATTTTCTCTAATTTCGAAATGTAAATTACAGTAAGAAATTTAATCAAAATGGCGTTATTTTAAATCTTTAAAATTACAATTCCAATTCCCCTCAAGAAAGAAACCTGTTTGTCGATCAATCAATCGCAGTTTTGCGCATACAGTTGAGAGATCCACATACACAAACACTCTATTTATACAATAGAATAAAGTATTTTTTTGCAAACAAATGAATCATCCAATTCTCATATTTATTCTTCAATTTGTATTTTTATTGTGCCAATACAAGCAATTTTGTTTTTCCGAGACTGGTAAATTTTCATTTTTCTAAATTTATAAAACCTGAAAAATCTTAAAAAAATAACTGAAGGACAAAAAAGTAGAAAAGCAAAAACACCGAAAAGTCCAATAAAAACCCGAAATGTCAGAAAGACAAAATGCCAATAAGACAAAACGCCCAAAAGACAAAATGTCCAAAACCAAAATGCCCAAAAGACAAAATGCCAAAAAGACGAAACGTCCAAAAGACAAAATGCCCAAAAGACAAAATGTCCAAAAATCCAAAAGAAATTTCTAGAAAATGTATGCAACGCCACATGGAGTCCAAATTTACTACGAGAATTGCAACTAGAAAAATGTGTAGAAGGAGGAGGGGGAGAGGGAAATAGCTGTAAAAATAATTCTTTTTATTGTGAAAATAAAAGTGGATATTGTTGCCCCAAAAAAGAATTTGTTTGTCAAAGCCCAGCAGATTCTGGACACGAAAATTTTCAAAAACAATTTTTACATAATGGACGATTTGCTTTTGATTTACAATTAAATGATTGTATTAAATTTAGTTATTTTGGGGAGGGAGGGAATTTTAATAATTTTTTAAAATATTTGGATTGTAAAAAATTTTGTAAAGGGGAATAAAAGAGTCAATTTTTTAATTTTTTTAATTAAAAATTTAAAAAATTAAAAAAAAAGCCTTTCTAAAAGAATTTTTTTCTAACACCTCCCTATGGGATAAAATGTCATTTTAAAAATTTTAAATCCCCAATAACGGATTCAGTGGTCAATCAGCCCTGATTTAAAAGGATATCCGGACATTGACCACACGTATATATATCAGGACACGGGTAGCAAAATCCGTATCCGTTAACAAGTCTTAAAATGTAATGCCCTACATATGGGATGAAATGTCGTCCCAACCAGCATTTTAATTCAAGAAAAAATATATTTACCTCAAAAAATTCTCTCAAGAAAATTTTATTAAAAAAAACAAATAAAAACAACCTTAAACCTTTAACAATTTTTATTAGCTTCAATAAAACAATTTAGAGTAGAACAAAAATTTGAAGAGCCAAAACCTTGTAGTTTTGAATTTTTTGTTTTGATTTTCTTAAAAACAAAATTTAAAAAAATTTCAAAAATTAAAAAAAAACCTTTGCAAAATTTTCCAAATTTTCATAAAATTCTTTTTTCAATTTTCTTCTCCTCTCATTTTTATTATTTTTATCATCAACATTTTTCATTGTTTTAAACAATTCTGAAGGTTCCCTTAAAATAAAAATAATTTTAAAAAAAAAATAAAAAAATTTTGGCGTCCAGTTTATGCGTTCAACCACACCATTATGCGTCCAATAAGGTTTATACGTCCAACCAAATTTTTATATGTTCATTCAAAATTCTATACGTTGGACGCATAAACTGGACAAGAGCCAAATTTTTTAATAAAAAAATATTTACAAGCTTGTCCATTTTACATCCAATTTATACTTTCCAGTTAAATTTAATCCAGTTAATAAATGTAACACCAACATTTTAACTAATTGAGTATTTTGATTCTAAAATCAAAAAAAAAATTAATTTGAAATGAGAAAACTCTGGGTTCGAACCCACAATCCCCTGTCTACATTTAAAAATTATTTTCCGCTCAACCAACATGAACCCACGTCCCTTCCCCCAAACAAAACTACCACACCTCAACCCCTATCTATTAAAGAACACTAAAACATTCTAAAAAATATTAATTTAAATAAAAACCTTTAAAATTAATTCCAATTCTCCTTTAATACTTGTTCCAACAGAATTACTATAATCTGGATCAGAACAATCTGGACGATATTGGCCATTATCAACAATAAAGTCTTCTTCGTCTTCTTTATTTTGTCCATTTCCAATCATTGGTTTTAATGAAGGAAAGGTCTTTAAAAAAAATTTTTTTAAGGACAAAAATAAAGTCTGGATATATCGATTAGACCCCCCGTATCCAAAGGCAACTTAAATTTAACAAAGAATACATAAAGAAATCTCTAATTTTGGGGGTATATTATACCATGATGTCCGACTGTATTCGGATAACCCGTCATCCTCCCCCCCCCCGTCCCTAGCAGAAAATAAAATTTAAAAAATACCAAAAATATTCTTCTTAAAATCAACAAAAGCCCAGCAGCACAATTTTCATCAATTAAATTAATTCCTACTATAATTAATGCCAAACGTTTAATAAATGAAGCAGCCTTTTTAATTGAAACACTTTTTCTTCTTTTAATTAGTAATAATTGAATTGATTCAATTAAAAGTAAAACTTGATTTTTTAATTCTAAAAAATTTTAAAAATTAAAAGAAACGAGAAAAATTATTTTTTTATTTAGAAAATCATTTTTAGACGTTAAAAATTTTTTTCTAAAAATATTTCCCCCAAGAGGGTTCGAACCCATGACCCACATTTTTCCGTTAAAAAAATTTTTTTATTACTAAAATCCCTAAAAATTAAAAAAAACCTTCTTCCGGTTGAAAACATATATTTGGCATTACATTATACAAAGCTTTATAAAATTTTTGTAAATCAACTTCTATTGTTGCTTGTCCTTCACCGGTAAATATATGACTAGCAGTGTGTATGCAATTTAGTGTTTCTGTTACTTTTAATTGCTGAAAAAAAATTTATGACTAGTAAAATTAATTTTTAGAAAGGATAAAAATTTTTTAAACCCGTAGAAAAATTTCTAAAAATATTCTCCACCAACCGGAATCGAACCCAGGCCTTAATTTATAGTGAAACCACCAAATTGAATCGAACCCCAGCATAAATCACAGAGAAACCTAACACCTTACCCACTACACCAACAATACTCACAAACTCATAAAATGATTTTTTAGACTCGAAAAAATATTTTACAATTAAAGAAAAAAATCCGAACTTATCTACATCTGTTTCAAACCCATACTCCAACCCCCAGAAATCTCAAAATTTTACCACTACACCACCAACACACCCCCACAAAATAAATTAAAAAAAAACCTTTTGTTCAACTAAACGTCCCAAATGTTGCATCAAATCATCATAAAAATCAATAGAAATTAAATGAACAAATTTAGACAATCCTTGTAATACTGGACTTAATAATTCTGTTTGTGGCATTCTTTTAAGTATTTTAAAATAAATTAGAAAAACATTGTGCATTATTTGTGTTGAAATTTGTAATTTTGTTGAAAAAGTTTTTGATTCAATTGCTTCTAACAATTCATTTTCTAATTTTCCAATTTGTTTGTCTAACTGGAAAAAAATTAAAATTAATCCAAAAAATTATTTTTAGACTTTAAAACCAGAAAAAATAATTTTTGAAAAAATTAAAAAATATTTACGCCCAACGGGTTCGAACCCACACCTCGATCCCCAACGTAAAACCACTAAACCACAAATTATTAAAAAAAAAGAAAAACCCAAATTAATCCAAAAATTAATCTTTTTGACTTTACAAATTAAAAAAGTAATTTTTTAAATATTTTTTTAAAATTATTCTCCCCTCAACGGGGTCGAACCCTGGTCCTAACCCCACAACAAACTAACACCTTAACCACTACACCATGAAACAAAAAACTAATAAATTCCAAATTAATCCAAAAAATGAACTTTAGACTTTAAAAGATTTTTCAGAAATTTTAAAAATAATGCCAACGAACGGGTTCGAACCCATGACCCTTATCTCACATAAAATTTCATTTTACCCACTACACCAAAAAAATTTAAAATAAATTAAACTTTTCTCCGTTTTTTGTTTGCCATTTGTTTCTTTTTTATTAATTTTTCTTTTTTCAATCGTTTTGCTTCAGTTCCATCTCGATCAATTTCCTAAAAAAAATTTATTTTCTACACAAAAAACCCCAAAAAAACCTTAATATTTAAAAATAAAAGTGTTGAAATTAATTGTGCAGGAACATAAGACTTTTTCTTTTCGACTAGTCTTGATATTGCTTTAACTCCATTTAATGAAATTTGTAAAGAACAATCATCCGCAAACATTGTAGAAAATGCTGAACAAATTGAGTCAAGTAACTTAAAAAGGAAGAAGAAAAAAATTTTTCAAGAAAATGTTAAAACAGGTTAGATTTCAAAATTTTCCTTCGAGTCGAATTACAGGTCGAAAAAGTTAGCGTTTCGGGTAACCCCTAGTTCACAGGCCCCTTTTTTCAATAACCATATTTACACTCTATTTCAAATTCACAGGCCCAAAGTAACGCCAAAATTTTGGCGCACACCAAATTTTAGCCCCTTGAAATCCGACCCTGGCTACGCCCATGGAACCAACCAGCCCCATCCCTGATCCACACACAAGGTGATTTAACATTTCCCTTGGGTTTGAAGCGAAGAAAATGGGATAAAGGTAAAAAAGAGATTAACTATTAAGAATTTTTAAAAAAAATTTAAAAATAAACAAACATTTTTACATTTACAAAGACTTAGTCTTGCCAAACAAGAAATAATATTTGTAGCATAATTAAAATGTGAACATTTTTCTAATAAAAGACACAAACATTTTCCACATAAAATTCCAAATTGAGCAGAAAATGACAAATTGTTTTGGTGTTTTGTTGAAAATAATTCTTTAAAAATTAAAAAAAAAAATTTTTTTTTAATTTTATTAAAAATAAATTAATTAACTATTAGCAGTTTTTTCACAAAATTTGAGATATTTGACATAATATTGAAGCAATAATTGTTCAAATGATGCTAATCTTTAAAAAATAAAATATTAAAAAATTGTTTTTAATAAATTAGAATAATTTTTAAATTAAATTTTAAAAGGGGCAAGTTATTATTCGAATAAATTTAGAAAAAAAGAAAAAACCTGCAAAAGGAATCGAACCCTCAATTAAAATAATGAAATTAACCCACTACACATTAGGGTTGTCAGTTTTTGGAAAATCTTCGGATATTCAAAACCGAACTTTCTTCAGCCCAATCGACAAACCTACTCTATACAAGAGAGTATAATTAATCCTATAGACTACCTAACCATGAGCTCAATTAATCACAAAACTGAATTCAAATAATTATCGAAATATTTAAAAAATTCGTCAATATTAAAAACTAGTTATTGGCTCTTTACGTTCAAGAGGAGGCTGATTTTTGTTGAGTGAGTTCGTGGTTAAATGGAGGTGCTTTCCATTAAAAATCACAAACCTTTTAGTTTCCTTTTTCATTTTTTGTCCTTTTTCAACATCAGTCAAAGTATGTATTTTATATCCAGGCAATATATTAACAAAAACTTCAGACAAAGTAGCCGTTGAAAGTTTTTGAATATCTTCACGAATTAAAGGTGTCAAGTCTTCTCCAAAAGCCATTTTTAATAAAATACGAAATTTTGAAATCTTTTAAAGAAAAAAAAATAATTTTAATTTAAAAATTAAAAAAAACGTTTTCGTTTGGATCAGCAATTATTAATTCTGCATTTGTTGCAATTTTTATTTTTGCTTCTTCTATCAATTTTGTATAAAGTTCCTTCAATTGTTGATCATCCAAATTTGTTAAATTTGGAAGTGAAGCTTTAAAAATTAATTAAATTAAAAAAAATAAATTTAAAAAAATAAATATTAATTTCAAAATTCAGAATTTGCGCCAATTTCATTTGTATAAAATCAAAAGAAAAATCAAAAAATGTGACAGAATATCTCAAGGGGTATAATCCTTCCAAAAAAGTTTTCCCAAAAATCTTTTTTAATTTCGATAAAATTGTCAGGTCACATAAGGGTCCTACCAACCAAAAAAACTTTCCAGTTAAACTCCCCAAAAATTTTGAATAAAATAAACAACCTTTTCCTGGTTCCTTCTCCTCTTCCTCTATTTTCAGTTCCATTTTCTCTTCAACTTCACCATCTTCCTCCTCCTCTTCTTCAACATCCATTTTAACTCTATTAATTAATTTTCCACCAATTTTTATAGGTAATAACATTTCTTTTTCTTCTTCAAACCCTCCAAATGATAGAAAATGTTTTTTAATTTCTTCCAAATCCATCTCTTCATTTTCGTCTTCTTCCTCTTCCTTTTGCTGTTTAACTACTTCTTTGTATTCCTCTTCTTCATTATCAGTATAATCCGAATCAGAATCATTTTGACGCATTTCTCTATCACGTAGCCAATCATTTCGAATCTTAAAAAATAAATGGAAATAATTTAAAGAAGGTGACAAAAGATCCCACAAAATAGAAACTCCAAGAAATGTCTTTTTCTTAGCCCTTTGAAATTCTAAAAATACTTTAAGAATGCAAAAACGAAGATACTATGGCTTCAAGGTTACAAAATATCCCAAGAACTAGTTTTAAAAAAGTCTTCCTTCTCCTTGATAGCCTCAAAAAGGTGACAAAATATCTCAAGAAATCGAACTTCGAAAATGTTTTACCTTAACCCTTGGAGATATTGTCTAATGATTTTGTAGGCATAAATAGCCCGAAAAGCCCTTAAAAATATAAAGATGATTACGGGTTTAAGGTGACAAAATATCCCAAAACCTCTAAAATTGGTCTTCCTTAAGCCTAAGGAAACTGCCCAACTTAATCTTAGAAATTTTTGCCTTCTAATACCCCTTAAAACCAAAAAAAGTAATTAAAAACCTTGTCAAATCTCCCATTACTTTTACTCTGCCTCGCTTGCCGAACTTCAATTATTTTATCCTTTGCATATTTTCTCAATTTTCCACGTCTTGCCGATTTTGAAAATTTTCTTTGAGTTTTAATACGTTGACGTTTTGCTTTTTTTGTTGAAGCAAGTGGTTTTTTCATTTTTCTTTTCTAAAAAAATGTTCGAATAAATTAAATCGCTTTCCTTTAGAAAATAATTAATTAGAGATCATTAAACTCTCTCAAAAAATTTTTTTAAATCAAAAAATATAAACAATCACCATATTTATTATTAAAAAATTAATAAAAATCCCTGATCTGTGAAAGATTGAAAAACAATCAATAAATTGAAAAAATGAAAAAAATTTCTAAAAAAGAAATTTGGTAGTATCACATTATTTCTCCACATTTATTTCCCCATAAATAATCAAGGAGTATAATGGCCAGTAAATTAAATTAATATAAAATCGAAAAATAAATAGCGGGTAACAGGGGATTATTTCGTGTAAAAAATAGATGCTTTATAGCACCAAATCCATTGACCATTTGTAAAAATTTTTTGGGACAGAAAGGAACCAAAAAATAATTTAAAAAAAGGGGGGGATAATGCGATAGTACCAAAAAAAATAAAAAAATATACAGGCTCTTTTTGCGTCCAAAAAATGCAAAAAAATTGTCAAAAAAACCTCTCTCTCTTAGCTTCTTCAAAAAAATTTTAAAAACAGTCATCTTCATATTCTTCCTTTTTAATTACAAATTCATTTGCTCTACATCTATATTGAAATTCTGTGCGTAATTTCATTAATAAAATTCCCATCTGATTTGAACCTCTCCAATTATCTATGCTTTTTATTTCTTCGCCAGTCAGACTACAACCAATTCCTTAATAGAAAAAAATTTTTTTTCTCTTATTTTCCCTTATTCTACTTCCTCAGGAACAGCCGAATCTGTCATAAATGGACAACTATTTCGTGGAACATGTAACAAAAATTAACCCTAAACAAGGTAGAAACATTCCCCACAAGATGAAATCGAACCTTCGACCCTTTCTACAACAAAACACAAACATAACCCACTACACCAAAATATCAGAAACTTCAAACTGTAAGAGACAAGGCAAAATAGTCAAGAAATAAGAAAAAAGGAGAGGGACATCACGCTCAAAACCCTGAAAAAATTCCCCAGAAAAATAAAAAAATTCAAAAATATATACCCCAAAACAAATCTGTTTGACTCGCTTCAATAAGTAAAGCATTTTCAGTTTCAATAAGCATATTAAATAATTGCACATTTTGTTCAAATTTTGCACGTAATCCTGTAAGCATCACCTTCAAAAATTTTTATTAAAAATCATCTTTCAAAAAAGCTTAACCAACATTTCTTTTAACTTTTCTCCATTTATCATGGTCAAAATCTCTACATTTTAATTCTGCTCCATTTGCTTGTCGTTGTCTCATTGTATCTGCATTTCCAAGTTTTTTGATAGTTGATGGGTCATTAGTTAACATTATTTCTTCGGCAAGTGAACGATAATCAAAATACATTGCTTTCATATACATGTAAAATTGTTCGGAGCAACAATATTCGACTCCTTTAAAAAAAATTTTTTTAACTCACAACCACAACCCACTACACCACAATATCAAAATAATTAAATAAGAATAGATCGACGTTCAAAAAAATTTTAAAAATTATTTTAATTACTCTTTTAGTATTTTTGACTGTTTTTAGGTCTTAAAAATCTAAAAAATAATATTCAAAGACGCGGAATCGAACCCTCGACTATTTCAAAAGAAAGCACAAACACAGCCAACTACACCAAAAATTAAAGAATTTTAAATTCACACAAAAAACCCAAAAAATATTTTTTTCAATAATTATTGTTAAGAGTCAGAAGACTTTCAATCCTCTGAAATTCCTAAAAAATCATTTCCTCTTGCAGGGAGTCGAACCTTCAACTCCTCTACACAAAATCACAACCACAACCCACTACACCAAAATATCAAAAAATTAAATGAAAACTAACCGTCAATTTTTATTGGTTTTGGTGTCAAAAAATGATTGCTAAATCCAAATTTTTTTGTAAAGAAGCAAAGAAAGTCTTGGCCACAAGCAGTTGTTAAACAAATAGGATATGGAGGGGTGAAGTTTTCTAAAAAAAAAATTTTTTTTTGAAATTTTAAAAAATTAAAAAAAATACAAAACTGCATTTATTTGATACAGGCGGCAAGAAAACGTTATCAGAATTTCCTTTCATGACTATTATTGAGTTGGCATCTAATTTTTGAAGGGGAAAAAAAATTTATTTTTTCGGGTTAGTTTAATAACTAAAAAAATTTTTAAAAATTAAGAAAAAAAATTTTAATAAAAAATATATATTAAGCGAAAAAACGCTTCACAAAAATAAGAAAAAAAAATAAATTTTTTAATATTCATCATTTTAATTAAAAAAAAAGAAAAGTGTGTAGTGCCACAAAAAAAATTTTTTTTAATAATATTGAGCAGTAAAACAGCACGAAAAAAATAGGTATAATAAATGAAAGAAACAAGGGGAAGAAGAATCATTGAATGGATAAAATAATTAATCAAAAATCGGATTAAGTTAAAACCAAAAATAGGGAGGAGGCCAATGTACCGCAAGTCCAACGTACCTAAGAGCTATAACTTCGGGCAGAATTGTCAAATCCGGGAGGTCTTGGTATGGTTTAACGCGTCTCGACGAGCTGAATCGAACCATATCAGGGCGTCCCGAGATTCGACCATTTTGAACGAAGCTGTAGCTCTGCGGTACGTTGAGCTCAAGGTACGTTGAGGTGTACTCACAAAAACAATTTGGCTCTAGTCTAGTTTATGAGTCCAAATAAATCTTTATGACTTCATCGGACTCATAAAGTAGATCAGAACCAAAAAATTTCTTCCAGTAATTTATTCTGGTCGAAAAACCCAAAAAAATTAATAAAATTTTTTAGATCCTTCCAATCCGAATTTTTTAATTAAAAATTTTATCCATTTTCTCTACAAAAACCCGCTCAAAACTATCTTATCAAATCATTGATTTAAAACTTTTTTAAACATTTTTTTCACTCACCGCGAAGCATAAACGAATAGACAAGTCCAAGTATAGTTATAGAAAATAATTTCCATTCCGTCTTTAAATTAAAAAATTTTTTTTTAATTTAAAAAAATTTTAAAAAACCTTTGGAAAATATGCATCCCATTTAATTCTACCATCACAATGCTTGGAAGCTCGAATTTTATCATCAGATTCTGTCAACACCAAAACTTCATTTCCTTTACGAAAGATAAAAGAACCCCTAAAATTAAAAAAAATTTAAAAATCAAAAAAAATTTATACTCGTCAGGACGACTTTCATGAGACATTTTTTGTTTATTTGCTTCATTACGTAACCATTCAACTTTATCTACAAGTAACCATTCAGAATCAATTTTAACGTTCTTTTGGGGAGAATTGAAAGTACTCGCATTGACATTGTTTTGTTGTTGTTGTTGATTTATTGAACTACTTGAGAATGTTGACAAATGACGTGTAGAAGAAGTGGGTTGCTGTTGAGGTTGTTGTTGTTGTTGTGAAGGAAGAGATGAGGTAAACATAGGAGTCGAATTGTTGTTTGTGCTGTAAAAGAAGAAAAAAAGTTATTTAGAGGTCGACAAGGGTTGTTAGTTCGAACCGAAATCAAAAACAGCCGTTTAGTGGTTAAATAACCCAAATCAAAATTATCGGTTAACCAAAAATGTCAACAAACCCAAAACAAGACTGGCAATAATCGAAAAATGCACAACCCTTAGATTAACCTCAATTTTCCAAAAATTGAGGTTGGACATTGTGTGGGTGAGAGATGGATGTATGAAGAATACCTCAATTTAAAATACCCCTGATTAAAGTTACCCATCATAAAAATACCCCTCATTAAAGATAGTTAATAGGACCATACTATAAAAATATATAAAAATAAAATTGAACCCAATTCCTCCTCCTTGTTGTTGTTCAAGACGTCCACCAAAAATATTCTCAACACTCTTTTCCTTCTCCCTCGGCTTTTGCTGTTCATTAAAAATATTATCATCCTCATCATATTCATCAGACGAATAATTAACAGGATAACGCTTTATTTTTGGCTTAAGCGAAGGTTGGTTTGGCTGTTGTTGTGTAGTTGTTGTTGCTCCTTCCATTTTCCTTTGTTCAACCTTCAAAAAATTTAAAAAAATATTCAAAAAATTTTTCTAATTAAAAAACCTTTTCTTGCATAAACTTGTGAATACCAGCACGATGACCAGACAAACGTGGAGGAGGAACAAAAGTAGTGTTACTGGAAATGGTTGCAGGTTGGGGTACAGGTTGTGGCACAAAAGATGTCTAAAAAAATTTGTTTCTTTTCGGTTATGTTCCTTAAAAGTTTGCAAGTTTTATCCGCAAGTCATAATTTTGTATCCTTTAGTATAAAAAATATAGACTAAATTTGGGAGAAACGAGCTAATTTTTGTGTTCAACCTAGGGTACAAGTCGACAGAAAAATAAATTCCTGCCTTCGGGAAATCCCCGGTCAAAAAAAGTGAGAACTTCCCGATTTTCGGGAATCAGGACATCCCTTTCCCTGGTTAAAAACCAAAAAAATCCAAAAAAGTCTAAACAAACCAAATTTTCTCCATCAGATTTTTGGCTGGAAATCACATTTTGTTGCCCTTCTCGTTGTTTAACAGATACAATTTCATCCTCATCATCACCACTCTCTTCAGAATCGGTAAAGTCTTGGCCAACAATACGAGAAGTATAACGAGTCTTTTTCTTCTGAAAATTTTTCTAGAGTAGGACGAGCCCGGTTAATGGCCTCGATTATTTTTCCACGTGGCGGGGCTTTTTTTCTTTTCGTTTCTCTTTTTGATCCGCCATAGGGAAGAATAATCGAGGCCATTAACCGGGCTCGTTCTACTCTAAATTTTCAACCTCAAAAAACAAAAAAACCTTGTTATCATTTTCAACAGCTTCTCCCTCCACAACTCCATTTTTACTATTATTTACATTTTGATTTATCGGAGTGTCCAATCTCGACGGTTTTTCCATTCCACCTCCTCCAGCAGTTCCACTTCCCCCACCTCCTCCACCAATTTCATAAGCAGGAACACTACTTTCTTCTTCCCAACCTTTCCTATTATATTTCACTGTGATTTTTCTTTCTTCAGCAATATCATCTTCTTCATCATTTATCATTTCTGTAAATGATGATTGTTTTTTGGTTGATGATAGGCCAATTTCTTCTGGGGAAATATCGAATTTTGACCTAGAAAAGAAAATATTTTTTTGGATGTTATCTGTTCATCAAAAAAGCTCTCCTTCCCTCCTATAAAAAATAAAAAAAATAAAATAGATGGGATATAGGAGCCAAGGTCAAAATAACAGAAAAAAATTTCCTTTTAAAGATAACTGACCAAAGGAAAAACAATTTTCACTACTTTTACGTTATGGGGGCCACACATTTAAAATATTTACAAGTGTCCTAAAAATGCAAAATATAAAGGGAATATGTGCGCCCATACGCATAAATAAAAAAATATTTCACAGTCTGGTCAATCTTTATCTGCATAAATTATACCTATCGGGGAAAGGGTTGTCTCATCTATATTCATTTAAAAAATCAACTCCTTATCGTAAAAATAGTAAAGTGAGAAAAATAGTAATGAGAGACATTTGACCACCTAGTAGAGGGCTATAAAAAATAAGCAGAGGGAGGGCTAAAAAATCTATTTTATCTCTACTATAATAGATAAAGAGAAGGGCTAAGATACACGTTAGCAAAGATTCAATATCTCACCCACAAAGTTAAACCAAAAAAAAATTAAAAAAATACTTTTTAGGTGCAGCATTAGAAGTAGTCGGCAAACTTGATTGATTCGAGGTAGAAACATTATTATTAACAATATTTGTCTGACCACCATCAGTTGGAACATCCAAAGATTTTTTAATAGGTTGAACAGGAGGCGGTGGCGGAACAAAAGTTGGATAGAGAGGGCCAGTTGGGAAAACCTTTAAAAAAATTTTTAATAAGACATTTGATCCCAACCAGTCTAAAAAATTTTTTTTAATTTTTCAAACCTTAGGTTGTTTTGGATAATTCCCCTTTGGGCGCAAGGCTCTTCCAGTAACATTCTTCATTTGGGCTTTAGCTTCGTTATGATTTTGTAATTCTGTCTCGTAGTAATTTAAAAGATCTAAAAAATATTTTTTAAATAAAAATTTTAAAAATTAAAAAAAAACCATTGTACGGCATTTTTAATTGCAAGAAAAAGTGTCCAGGCAAATTAGCTTGGAATAATTGCAATTCATAGTTAAAAAGCGTCTCAAGAATTTTGATAGCCTTGTCGCGTGTAAACATGCGTTTAAGAGCCTAAAAACTATTTAAGGTCAATTTATGGTTGCTGGCGATCGGTTAATTTATGGCCGTGGTTCATATACCCTTAAAATTCCACATTTAAGCCGCCACAGGAAAAGGCTACCCGGCGCTAAAAATCCTAGTAAAGGTAATAAACGACCGCAACTTTTTATCCGCAAGTTTTATGCGCGTCCCAAGGTGAAAGAGAGTAGATCGACAAAATAAAAGGTCGTGGGGGAGAAATCTTTTAAGTAGATAAAACGTGCGGTATCATTCCTCAATATCCAAAAAAATTTTTTGACTGCCTTACATATAAAATAAAAAATAAAATAAACAAACCTCGCCAGCCAATTCCTCGTTATATTTTTCTTTATATTTCTTCTGAACTGATTGCCAACTAACAGGGTTATCTTGCCCTCCCAATTCATAAACCAATTCCGAAATTAATTTGCGTCCTTTTAATGTAGCTTCTCTATTTTCTGGTAAAAGTGCACGACATAATTTTTCATTTTCTTCCCGAGTTTGACTTAAAATTGAAAAAAAATTATTTGATACTTGTGGGTTTTTGCGGATATATTTATACGGACGAATAATCATAATGGTCTCATAATGGTCAGAACATAAATACTTTTCCTTTCCCTATTCAACTGCATTCGAGAAGGTGATGATTGCTTGAGGGAATATAAGTATATTATTCTTTTTACTTCTGCCATTATGAGTCCGCAAAAGCATTTCCACAAAAATCTGGTTTGGGATAAGCCGTAAATATTTCAAAAAAAAATTTTTAATTTTCAAAAAAAAATTTCTTACGCTAGCAAAGTTGCAGCTCTCTCAATTTCTTGTTCATTTCGTATATGGGCAAATCTTTCACAATCTCTCGGCAAAAAACAATTCTTTCCTTCAATTAATTGTAATCTTACATAATCCTTCATTAATTCAGATTTCATAAAAGTCTCAAAATTTGGAAAGCCATAATGTGCCACAACATAATCAGGGAGCAGTCCAGTATCTTTTCTTCAAAAAAAATTAAAATAAAAATAAAGACAGTAACCAAGGATGGGCCCGACTCGACCAGAAACAAGGACGTAGCCATAGGGCCAATTTCAAGGGGCCACTGGCTACGCAATTGAACGAACAAAAAATTTTTCAGAAATCCATTTTTCCTTAAGCCTGTCCATTCCTAGTAGTTACATCTATGGGTACTTTTGGATGTCTATGGAGCCCTAGACCAGGCCCGTAGCCAGGGGGGGGGGGGGGGGGGGGGGGGGGGGGGGAATTCCCCCCCCCCCCCCGAAATGGGAAAAATAAAAAAATTTGGGGAAGGGTTTGGGTAAAAAAGTGAATTTTTTTGGCCTACGGCCTTCGAAATTTAAAAAATTTTCGCCTGCGGCGCAAAAAAGGAAGAAATCTGGCTTCTTGAGCTCCAAAATTCAAAAAATTTTCGCCTGCGGCGCCGGAAAAGTGATTTTTTTGGCCTATGGCCTTCTAAAATTCTCAAAATTTTCGCCTGTGGCGCTGAAAATCAAAATTTTTGGCGCCTTCGGCGCCAAAAATTTGGCGCAGAAAAATTTCCCCCCCTTGGCCCCCCCCCCGAAAAAAAATCCTGGCTACGGGCCTGACCTAGACCATTAAATAATTAAATTTACAAACCTCAAATCTTCTCTGAGTTCATGCACATTGCAATAACCAATAGGCTGTGAAGCAGAACACTTTTAGTTTACGTTATACAGATTTTAAAAATTTTTTCCTTTTATGGACAAATTATATATCATTCGAAAAAACTCTTCGAGCCGGCCATGTCGAGCAGAAAGATGGCCGCAGTGAAGCACGACCGCCGTGTAGCGAAGACCATGCCTGGCCTACCTACCGTAGAGCACAAAAACAGTCTTGTGCAGAATCATCGAATCAATCAGAATTAGGTGCCATTCAACTCGGAAAGCTCTACTCGAACGATAAAAACTTGTCCATAAAGAAAAATTTTACAATGTTTTTTAATATCAGGTTAACTATAAAATACCTTTGAAGCCACCGTGTAAACAACTTCTTTTGCAAAATCGGTAAATGGCACATTCATCATGTCATAATTGACGTTTTCATTGTTAATTGTTGGATCTTGAGGAGCTGGAGTTGAAGTTTTGGGGTCGCTAAAAATTTAAAATAACAGTATTTTTGGAAAATTTTAAAATTTATAGAGTCCAATTTGTTACTTAATTTTTCAAAGCGTACTTTACAGGGCCAGGATCTATTTATGGGAACAAGGACCCGACACAGAAAATTAAACACATTTTGATTAATTTTAGCTGATAAGAGCAGACAAGAAAGCGATTAGGTTGTCAGGGTTTAAGTAAGGATGAATTAACGTTTTATTGATTTCCGTTAGAAATCAAAAGAAAATCCAAAAGAGAAAATGACAGGAAACAAAAAACGAAGCCCTAACAATAAGTTCAAAATCCCCCTAGCCTTCTCCCTAAAATAAATTTAAAAAATAAACCCAAAAATATCGTCCTCTTCATCAGGCATAGGAGGCATTCTATTCAACCCAATTTCATCATCTTCCTCCTCCTCCTCTTCATAATTGCCAAAATGTCTACTAGGCGGTCCAGGCGGTAAAAGTCCCAAATCATCTTCCTCTTCATCATCCCCAAACCCCAAATCATCATTCTCATCATTAACTTCCACTCCATAATCTAATCCAATATCTTCTTCATCCTCCACATAATTATTGTAATTTGTAGTTGATATGTGACGATAACTGCTACTTGGATCTGCTGGCAATTCAGCATCAAAAAATGATTCTGACCTTGCCATTATTGAATAAACTTTATTTAACAAACGAAAAATATCCTTGAAAAACAATAAAAGATTAAATAAAAATAAGAAAAACGAAAAAAAAATTTTCAAAAAAAAATCGAAAAAAAATCAAAGAAATTGAAGGAAAAACAAAATTTCTCCAAATCTCTAATTTAAATTTGTCTCTCTCATTTTACTATACTCTCTCATAATTACAAAGTGTTAAAAATTAAAAATGTTAAAAAATTGTAAAATATCAATTTTTCAAAACACCAAAAATCAAAACGTCCAAAATAATTTTTACGACAAAATGTAACAAAAGAAAATTACCGTATAAATAACAATTACAGTATATTTTGACTAGCAAAAAAATATTTTTATGAGATCAGAATGGAAATTAGAAAACCAGAATTTTCTGATTAACCAAAAATCAGAATTCTGATGTTAAAAGAAAATAAATTCTGATTCTAGAATCAGAAAAATCGGAATCAGAATTCTGATTTTTTAATTCTGATTTTTTCCTGAAATTCTGATTTTTTCTGAAATTCTGGTTTTCTGATTTTTTTCCGAAATTCTGATTTTTCTGAAATTCTGTTTTTTTCTGAAATTCTGATTTTCCCGAAATTCTGATTTTTTCTGAAATTCTGATTTTCCCGAAATTCTGATTTTTTCTGAAATTCTGGTTTTTTCTAAAATTCTGATTCTTCTTAAATTTTGATTTTTTCTGAAATTCTGGTTTTTCCGGAAATTCTGGTTTTTTTCAGAATTTTTTAAACAAAATTCTGATTTTTTCTAAACATAGTAAACGTTTGTGGGAACAAAAATAATGTTTTTATATTAATCAATTGTTGTTGCTGTTTTTGTTGCTGCTCTCTTATAAAATAATTTTCTATTAAATTTGGTCTTCTTATAAAATTTAAATGTTGCTGTTGTTGTTGTAGATCATTAAATTTTTGAAAATAATAATTATTTTTGGATATTTTATTAATATTATTTGTAGTAGATAAATGTCTTCGGCTTGTTGTATCGTCTTTTTTTAATTAAAATTTTTTTAAAATTTTTGGGCAGATTTTTTGGCAGTTAAAGAGGGGCAGTTATAAATTTGCTTGATTTTTTCTAGTTTTTATGAATCAGAATTCTGATTTTTGTTAAATCAGAAAATTCTGATTTTTTCGTTAAAATCAGAATTTAACTCAAAAAATCTCCAAAAAAATTTTTGCGGACAAATTATTTTTGCGGACAATATTTGCGGACAAATATTTTTAAATTTAAAAAACCACCTACTTTTCATTAAATTGACTTTATGTAGCTGTTGTTGTTTATCCAAATAATTATTTTTTTGTAAAATGGAGCAACACATTTTCGGATTGTTTAATAAAGGAATATTTCCACAATGCAATTTTGGATTAGGATTCGATGAATGACGATTTCTTTAAAATTAAAATTTTTTTTGAATCTTTAAAAAATTAAAATTTGCCTGCTTCTTCTTGATGAAAACATCATTTGACAACCTTGGACTGTACATCTTTAAAAAAATTAAAAAATTTTTTAATAAATTTGTCCGCAAATATTGTCCGCAAAAAAATTTTTGGAGGATTTCTTGAGCTTAGATTACCAAATTTTCTTTATGAATCCAACAGTATCTCTCCATCCGCATAAAATTTTTCTTCAAAATTATATTCCCTTATAAGACAAAAACAGAGGAATAAAAAAATTTCAAATCTTTTTTTTGCGGACAATATTTGCGGACAAACATAATTTCTAAAAATTTTCGAATTTTCTTGTGAAAATTTCAGGTCCTGGAAATGAGGAAATGGAGGCCCAAAAAACAGAACCCCCATCCTTAAAAAATTTTCCCCAAAATTTAAAAAAAAATCAAACAAACTTATGCATTTCCTTCAAATGTACAGCACTATTATGTATTTTTAATGCTCCTTTATCACAAAATGTTTTTGAACATTTTTGACATAAAACACGTTTCTTTTGTAATTTTGACAATTTTTTGAAATTATTTTGTTGCTGTTGTTGTTGTTGTTTATTAGTAAAATATTGAAAATTATTATTAGAAATTTTCTGTCCGCAAATTTTTTGCGGACAGATTTTTTGTCCGCAAAAATTTTTTTGTCCGCAAAAATTATTTTTTAAATTATTGTTGTTGTTGTTGTTATTCAATAAATATTCTATACTAAATTTTCTTGAAGCAGTAAACATAAATAAATTTTAATTTCAAATACTTTTTGAAAATTCTAAAAAAATTGAAAGAAAATTTTAATTTTTCTACATTTGCGGACAAATTTTTTTCGAATAATTTTTTGCGGACAAATAAAAATTGAAAAAAGGCAAACAATCCTGTTCAGAAACGTGATCTAAACCTTTTGGTACTAAAAATTTATTTTTTTAAATTCTAATTGTAAGGAAGCTTGGTGTCCGCAAAAAAATTTTTCGTCCGCAAATTTTTTGTCCGCAAATTTACTTTTACTTAATATTCAAATTTATATTTAAATATTTGCTTACCAAAATTTTACCAGATTAGAAAACAACAAAATAATTGACCAATAGAAATATTCCATGCCTCTTTAATATCCCTTTTCTCGTCTCCAAAAAAATTTTTTTTCTCGTTGTTTATGGCCATAGTGGGCGGGAAATATTTTTGTTTGTTTTATTGTTGTTTTTATTGTTGTCTTTTTACCATGAAGAAAATGCGACGACGGCATGAAAAATCTCTTCCTTTTTTTGTCCTTTCTTATGTCCTTTTTGCCCAAATTTTCTCCTTCCAGCAGCTTAAAAATGTCGTCGCCTCCATCACAAGAATACTTACTTACTATACTCTCGAGGGACCGCCTTTCCCCTCTCTCTCACTCTCAATTTTAAATTCCCCAATAAACCTCTTCAAAAAAAGGGAAACTGTAATTCGAGAAAAGGAGTAAAGAAAAATCAGAATTTTAAATAAAAAAATCAGAATTTTAAGTCAGAATTTTTCAATCAGAAATAAAATCAGAAAATAAAAATCAGAATAAAAAAATTCCACCCCGTAGCTAAAATAAGTCTCTTGTTACAAAAAAATAAGAAAATTAAAATAGGATAATTAAAAAAAATAAAATCAGAATTATTAAATACAAATACTTATCAAAATAGAAGCTTAAATTAATTCCGCTATTTCCGCATATTTTCACATTTTTGGGCTACGCCTATTTAAATTTCTGATTGATATTGTATGACAGATTTGTGTGAATTATTTTTAAATTTTTTTTTGATTTAATGACAGCATCATATATTTTCTTTCTTTCTCTATTTAACCAGTCAAACATGAAGAAAATCAAAATTTAATTTTTTCCCTGTTTTCAAATTTTCCGTTTCTCATAAAATTGGCACAAAATAATAAAGAAGGTTATTTTTTGATATAAATTTACATAATCGTTTCGACTCCCAGTTTGGCTTTAAAGACCGTTAAGAAAAAGCATGTAAATAGAAAATAAAGCGGATATACTCGCTCTATAAAATTGGGGAGGGGTTTTTATTGGAACAATTGTGGAATTAAAAAAAAATTTTTTTTGCGGACAATTTTTGCGAACTCTAACCACATGCCAAAAATTTTTTTGATGGTTCCAGGCACAAAAATAAGCCTAGAGGACTTGGCTCCAAATTTGAATAGGTTTCGGCTTTATCCGCAAATTTAAAATTAATTTGCGGATTTTTAAAGATGTCCGCATATTTTTCCCATTTTTGGGTCACATTAAAGAAAAAAAATTTTTTTCAACCCATTTTTTACCCACCCATTATTTTCCTTATTTTTCCACACTTTTCAACACATTTTTTAAAAGAAATGCCTAGTTACAAATATCCATCTTTTGTGATTGTGCCAAGATTAATGGGGGGAGAACTATAGAGAAAAATGTGATGACAATGTGCCTTTTCTCTCCTGACAGTCACATAAAAAAATTTTTTTTCTAGACAACCACCTACCCCCATTATTTCCCCCCAAAAAACACACATTTCTGTCTCCCATTTATTTTTCAATGATTGTTTTTTGGGAGGCGAGGGGAGGTCCATGAGCCAAAGAAAAGCAGTTTAAAAAAAGAAGAATAATGTGCCACATCTATGTCTTATGATAGGAAAAATTTTTAAAAGTCGTGGAGTTCAATTAAGAGTTTGATGGATTCGGACGGATATACAGATTCAAAAAAAACTGGATATTTTCGGTTAATTAAAAAAATATTTTTGCGGACATAACCAAATGCCAAAAAAATTTTTTGAAGGTTGACAGCCTTCCAAAAAATTTTTTTTTAGGAAAAGAAGGCGAAGGGGAAGATTTTTGGTTCGGATATCCGGATCTCCCAGGATCCGCAAACTCTAGTTTCAAAAGGTTTAGGTCTTGTCCGCAAATGTTTTGTCCGCAAAGACAAATATTCATTTTTCATTTGAATTTTGTGATGACATTTGTCCCACTTTTTTTTCCTCTTATAGCCAAAAACAATTAAATATCCCAATAAAAATCCCTCAAAATTTACAAAAAAAATATCTGACATTTTTTTCTTTTTTTCTTTGTTTCCGGTTGGAAGGAACAAAAAAAAATTTGAGGAAATTAAAAAAGAAAAATAGCCCTTAAAAAATAAATAAATTGCCAGTTTACAACATTTTTAGAGACCCCCAAAATCACGCAAAAAAAAGAGACATGCTTGAAAAAAAAATTTTTTTCGCCCTTAATATTTATGTGCCAACAGGATACGATATTGTAAAAATGAAAAATGACACATTTTATAAATATCCTCCCCTTAGCTTTTAAAAAGACCGACAAAGAAAAATAAAAAAAATATTTTTAAAAAAATGCCCCCCCCCCTTCCCCAAAAAAATTTTTTTTGAAACATTAATGGTGTAGGGATAGTAAAATTAAAAAAAAAAGAAGAAAATAGAGATTGCGCAACATTCAAATTTCAAACTTATAGTAACCCCCCCCCCCCCCTCCCCCCTTCTTTAACGAGAGGCTGAAAAATATTTATGGCACTTATTAAAGATACGGTAAATATTTGTTAGTCTGTTTCTGTGTGGTCGGTCCTTCCATTCTATCAAAAGTCCACTCTACCTTTACTTGTTAATTTTTTTTTATATTTTTTGACAAATCCCCCCTTCCCTCTTGGGATCACCTACTCCCCCCTTCTTCCTTTTTCCTCAAACACGTCCCCCTCCCCAAACTTGAAAATAAAGTTTTGACAGAATCCTTCTTTTTTTTTTAATCCCACGAGAATTATTAAAAAAAAAGACGGGTCATTTATTTATATGTGTCAGCACTTTTTCTCTCATTTCAACTCTTTTTTTTTGACACTTTTTCCTCAAAATTCTAAGGGTTATCTATCAAAACTTTATTTTAAATTTTTTTTCACACCATTTTTGCATATTTTTTTGTCTCCATAACTTTTGAAATCCCTTGGGGAAAAAAATATTTTTTATTTATTTATTTATTTTATGTCCTATAAACACACTTCCTCCTTTTTTTCAAAAATTCAAGAAATAACCTTTTTTAAAAAAATTTGCTAGCAACCCCTTTTCCCCTTTAAAAATAAGGTCAAATCTTCTCGTTGTGTTAATTTTTTATCCAACAGGATAACAAGAAAAAATTAAAAAAAAATTTTTTTTAAGAAAGAAAAATTAACGAAGGTTGTCATAAAGAAATAGAGGAGGTGTCCACGACTAGGTTAAATTAAAAAAAAAAATTTTTTTAAGTCGTTGATTTTCTGTTATTATTATAAAAAAATAGGTGGTTTTATTGAAAAAAAAATTTTTTTTTTAATATTACCAATTCTCTAAAAAATAAAAATAAAAAATCCTGGTCATGAACATCCCCCTTTTCCTCAATTTTAAAAAGGGCACAAGAAAAAAAAACAATTAACCGGAGAAAAAAAAATTAAAAAAAAAAAAGAAATTGACTAGTTTAAAATCTCCATCTTATCAAAATAAAAAAAAATAATAAATTTAAAATCGAAAAAGTTTGGAAATATTTTTTGGAAAAAAAAGGATAAGACAGAGATTCCAATTTTTTAAATTTATAAGAAGCAGTAAAACAAGCCTTAAAATTTTGTAAAAATTAAACTAAACAAGCTTAAAGAAAAGAAAAAAAAACGTTGACGGGAATGTGACAATTCCGAAGGACGTTGATTGTAGGGATCAACGTCCTGTTGGCGACCGGTTTTAAAACCGGAATTTTTGAAATTTTTTCCCAAAAATTAACCGTTTTTAGAAAATTTTAAAAACCGAAAACCGGAAATTTGTGAAAATGAGTGATTTCATTAAAAATTCCCCCAAAATAAAACCGGTATTTGCCTAAAACTCAAAACCGAAAACCGGGTTTCTAAAATTTAGATTAACCGAAAACCGGGGGTACCGGTTAATAACCGGTCGCCAACAACCCTAGATATGACAGCTCCGATACAACAAGTCCAGCAAGCGTCTGGAATTGTCGCATCCGCAACTAACGAGATTTGACTGTAATAAACAGGGAAGGCAAGATTAGGTCCATATTTAAAAAAATGCAAAATAACAAGAATAACAAAAAGATGGCAGTTGAAAGAAGGCAGTTTTTTTTAACAAATTTTAGAAAAAAAAAATTTAGAAAAAAAATATTTTTGAGTAAAAATTTAACAAATTATATGTAGTACAGTCGGACCTCTCTTTTTCGGTTTTTGTTAATCATTAAAAATTAAAGGTTCTTAAAAATTAGGGGTAGCTATAATTAGAGGGATATTTAAAAAACAAGATCCGACAGTAATCTATAGAGAAAATAAAAAAAAATTTGAGTAGGAAAAGAAAAAATTCTAATAAAAATATTGGTGCTATAAAAAATTTAAGAAAAAAAAAACTTCACAAAAAATTTTCTAAAAAAAATTATTTTTTTATTATTGTTGTTGTGTTAAAGAAGTACTAGTGCAATTTCTGCTACTATTAATTTTAGGGCTTAATAATCTAATTATTTCTTGAATTGATATTTTATTATTATTATTATTAGAAACAAATATTTGTTGTTTTTGTTGTATAGATGACCATAATGTTGGAGACAATAAAATTGGTAAACTAGGAAGTTGTGGTGAAGGATGAAGAGGTTGCTGTTGCTGCTGCTGGGGTGGTGGTAGATGTGATAATAGAGGTGGTGGTGATGAGTGAGATGGTTTTGGAGATGGTAATAAATGAGGAGGCTGAGGAGGTTGGGGTTGTTGGGGTTGTGGTGGTGATGTATGAGAAGGTTGTGAAGGAAGCTGCGAGGGTTGTGAAGCATGTGGTGGAAGCTGTAGAGGTTGAAGGGGAGGAGGTTGTTGTGGGGGAAAATTTAGAGAAAGAGGTTGTTGAGGAGGTAATAATAATGAAGGAAGAATAAAAGAATTATTATTATTATCAGTATTAATTATTGTATTATTAAAAAATGATGTTGATGGTTGCTCAAAAGAGCTATACAAAAATGGAAAAATTAAAAAAGAATTTTTAAAAATAAAATCGTAACGCTTTAAAAGAAGTGTCAAAAATAACCTTCCAACGTACATAAGTCAAAAAAATTTTTTTCCACATGAAAATCCCCCAAAAAATCAAAAAAATAAATTTCTCGTATCCATTAAACTCGCCTTTTTCCTTCCAAATAAACCCCCCCCCCCCACCCCTCTCCAAAAATTTTTTAAAAAATTAACTAACCTCTTTTTCTTCTTCTTGTGCTCTCCTTCTCCTCCAATGCCACTTCCAATTTCAAATTTATGCCGTCGTTGTGTTGCAAATAAAAGTTGATGATCTGAAAGTGTTTTTCTTCTTTTAGGTAAATGAATATTTGTAGTAGTTGTATTTGGAGCAGTAGAATCTGCTGTATTTCGCCTTCTAATTTTTCCACACCCAAAAATATTTGCGTGCATATTTAGATTTAGAGAATGACGGTTTCTAGAAAAAAAATTAGAAAAAAATTTTTTTAAAGAAAATTCTAGAAGAATATTAAAGCAAGTCCCAAGTCTAGTCCAAAACGTTATGGAAATTAGTTTCAGGGATCGCAGCAAAAAAAAAAGTCAAAAGATTTGAAAAGAAACGGGGGAATGAACCAAAAATTGTCTCAAATTTCTTGAATCTAGGACAGCATAAAAGAATTCCTAATGCGTTAGAAAAAGTCATCCCTCTCGAAAAAAATTAATTTTGAGGGAAGAAACTTTTTGAAATTAATTTTTGTATGGATAATGGAATAGAAATGAAAAGAAAATTTTTCTTCCCACAAAAAAATTCCATTAAAAAAGTATTATGGATAAACCTGCTTCTCCGTGAAGAAAATGCTCTATCACATCCACTGACCGTACAAAAATGAATTTCTTTCAAATGAACAGCGCTGTTGTGAATTTTAAGTGCTCCCTTATCGCAATAAGTCTTAAAAAAATAAAAAAAAAATTTCTTAAAAATTCCAAAAAAAAATTTCCAAAAAATTTTAAATTTCAAAAATCTTCTTAAAAAAATTTCAAAAAATTTTTTTGAAATTTTTTTAATTTTTAAAAATTCGAAAAAAAATTTAAAAAAAAACCTTTAAACAAATAGGGCATTGAACTCGTCTCTTTCCTCCTCCTCCTCCACTTCCCCCTTCCTTTAAATTCACTTCTCCTCCATTTAGGCTACTATTATTACTTGTAGTTGTCCCTGTAGATAATGAAGATGATCGACGGTGGAAATTTAATAAATTTTGATGATCATATTTTTCTTCTTCCTCTTCCACAATTTCTTCTTCAATATTCTTCACTTCTTCCTCATCCTCTTCAAACGAAGGTTTTGTTTCTTCTGAATCAGTCATTTTCTTAAATTAAAAAATTTTTGTTAATTATAAAAAATTATCCAAAAAATTTTCACACAAAAAATTTGCGGACAAAGAATTGCGGACAAGATTTGCGGACAAAAAATTTTTTAATTTTAAAAAACTTTAAAAAACCTCAATAATTCCATTTATACTTTCTTGAGAAGAAAATTCTTTTTCCCTTTCAGGCTCCTTTTCTTCGTCTTCCTTTTGTTCTGTTAAATTTTGATCATTCTGAAAATGTTGTTGTAGTTCTACAACAGGGTCATTAGCTGCTTCATGGGATGTTGAAACTTAAAAATGGATGTTGAAAACTTCTGTCATTTGTCTGGGGAAGAGATTCATGGGAAGAGATCACTCTAGAAGTCAACTCCTTAGTGGTCAAGTGACCCTAGAGGCAAGCGGGTGAAGAGACGAATATTTAAAAATCCCATAAATCCCAACTCTTTCAATTTAAAAAATAATTTAATTAAACCTCCTCCATTATTATTAGTAACATTATTTCCTCCAGCAGACATAACTAAAGCCAAAAGACTGTGTAATGCACATTGCCTTAATTGTGCAATTAAAGAAGTAAATTCTGGTGATAAAAGAAGAGATGCTGATTGAAGTAATTGAAGTTCTAAATGAAGAGGAACACATTGCCATAAACCAGTTGAATAATTCTTAAAAGAAATTTTTTAGCTTTTATAAAAATATAAAGGGACAAGAATTTCAAAAAAGAAAATTTTCAAAAAACATTAAATCCGAAAAACCATATTTTTTGGTTAAGTGCAAGTGTGTTAAGTTCTGGAGGCAAGGTGGGGTCGGGTTCGAACCCTTTTGTGTCCCAAAATTTTTCTAAAAATAATAAGTCTCTCTAATGAATATTGAAAAAATTTTCTGACAAAAAAACAAAAAAAAACATAATTTTTGGTTAAGTGCAAGTGTTGAAGGGAAAGTGGTGAAAGTTTTGAAGGGGAAGTGGTGCCGGGTTCGAACCCTTCTGTGTCCCAAAATTTTTCTAATACTATTTAGATGCTAGAGAGACTTCCAAACGAAAAATTGAACAAATTAACCAACCAAAAAATTTTTTAAAAATTCAAAAAAATACCAAATAGCCTCTTTGATAATCCTCCAAAGTCCATCCACAATTTAACAGTAAAATTTCAATTTCTTGTGAAGACAAATGTTCAAATACTTTGTCTAATAATATCTAAAATTTAAAAATAAATTAATTTTAAAAATTCAAAAATAAACTTTTAATCTAACAGGAATTGCATGAAAACTTTTTAATAAAGCACATAATAAAGGAGATAAACGTTGGGCTAATAAATTTGTTGTTTGTTGAGTTGTTGTCGTTGTTTGAGAAGGTTGGGGAGAAAAAATAAAACTCGATAAATTTTTTTCTTGTTGTTGTGATGAAGAAATATTGTTGTCAGTCATAATTTTTCATCAAAAAAATTTTTGGACAAAAAATCAAAAAATAGTATTCGTGGTTAAGTGCAAGTGTGTTATGTTTTGGATGGAAGGTGGTGCCGGGTTCGAATCCTTTTGTGTCCCATAATTTTTAAAATAGTATTTACGTGCTATAGAAATTTTCTAATCAAAAAATTTCAAGAAAAATTTCAAAAAAAAAATTTTTTAAAGAATTTTAAAAAAATAAAATGATTAGAGAAATAAATAATAAAATACATAGAAAAAAATTCCAAAAAATAAATAAAATGTGTATTGATAAGAACAAAAAAATTGGTTTAAATTAAAGACTAAAAATCAGACACACACACACACACCTTAAAAAATATAAAAATTAAATTAAAAAAATTTTTGAAAATTTAAAAAAAAAATTTTTTTTGAAAAATTTTGAAAAATTTAAAAAAATTTTCAAAAAAATTTTTTTTTGAAAATTTTTAAATTTTACGAAAAACTATTATACAAAAAATTTTTTTTCTATTTAAAAAATTCAAGAAAGCACCAAAAATAAAACAAAAAAATTTTCAAGACTAAAACACATACCCAAAAACAAATATTTTTGTAAAAAGAAATTTGACATTCTTTGAAAAAAATATATATAATGAATCAACACACACAAACAAAAATGATTAGAAAAATTGTAAAAATTCTGAGAGAAGAGACGAGAAAAAAAAATAAAAAAAGGTAAAAAAATAAGTGATATTTTCTCTTCTTAAGAAAAATAAAATTTATTTTTAACATTAAAAATTGTTCTAGAAAAATAATAGCAACCCCCCTTTTTTAGATCAAAAATGAGATGCTTTTTCTCCCTTTTCCTCTCCTTATTGGACGTTTAAAAAAATTTTTTTTCTTATTTTTAAAAATATTATTATTGTCCCTAAGAAAAGGTATTCTTCCCCCCTATTTTTCTTTACACATTTTTCTATACAAAAATAAAAATAAAACAAAAATCATGACCTTTACCTTTTTTTACTTGGCTACAAAATAGCTCAACAACAACACAAAACAAAACATAAAAAAATAAAATCATATAAATGTGTGAACAACACACAACAAAAAATAACTTGCGACGCCTCCCTATTTTTCTTTCAAAAAAAAATTTTTTTCTCCCTTTTACTTTCCCGTTTATTGTCCTCCCTTTTTTACAATTAGAGTTCGCTCCGCTTATGGCCAATATAAATAAAAATAAAAATTAAAAATGACAAAAATTTTGAGAAAATTGTTTTTGAAAAGTGTGTGTGTGTGTAAATGTGGTGTGAACCTTCCCTTCAAGTGAACCTTCCTCCCCATTGAACCTCTTCTTCTTCCAACCCCCCTTCTATTTTTACCTAATGATTAGTAGTATTGCAATCACCTCCTATTTTTACCTCTTAACTCTCTCTCTCCTTCTCCACAATCAACATTCATTCACCTCCACAATCATTCACCTTTTCTTCTCCTATCATCGCCCATTTTTTCTTTTTTTTCTTCATCTTCTCCGTCTTCTTCTCGTTTGTCCGTTAAGAGGTCCCAAGCAACAAAAAAATTTTTTCCTAATTTTTTTCCACGTACTTAACCCCCCTTTTTTCTAGTCTCTTTCTAACCCACCTTTGCATTTTTTACCTCCAACCCACATAAATATATTTTTTCTTTTATTTTTCATTCATTTTTTGTGTTCGCTATTTAATATATTAGCGAGTTTGGACGACAAACATCTTCTTTTCTGTCTTTTTTCAAACTTCTTCCGTCACTTTTCTACTATTCTTTTTTTACTATTTTATACTTTCTTATATATCAAACATTTTTTTTCATTCATCAACACTAACCTCGTCTTTCCTTCCATTTTCCTTCTCTCCCTTCTGATTTAACCTCCCCTTCCTCCCTCCAATTTTCCGCACTCTTGGACGTCTAGGCAAACGTATAACAAAGGTCTAGGCAAAAAATAAGTGATTTGTCGCATCCTTCCTTCCAACCTTTCACTTTTTACTCCTCTTATTTTTTTTGCTTTTTCTAGATCCAATTTTCAGCTAATTTTTCCTCTTCTCACTATTAATAGCACACCAAATGCTCCCAAGAAAAATATATTTATTCTTAGAACAGGCATGTCCCCAAAAAATCCTACTAACCTTTCCATGGATCTTCCTCCCCTACCTAACCTCCACTCCCCTTCTATTCTTCCTCTCCGGATGTCATTTTTCTAGGTCCTTAATCATCCATTCATTTCTTCTTTTCAACCCAAAAATAGGGTCAATTTGGCGCTTTTGCTCTTTTTCTCTATGATTTTGGAAGGAAAAGCCCCCATTCCTCTAGGGAAGAAGAATCCTCCCCCTTCCATTCCTTAAAACCCCAACGTCCAAATATACACAACAACAATCAACCAACTCGTTACCGCCTCAATCATTCGTCTCATTCACCTTTATAAAAACGACCTAGACCCTCTTCCCCTTTCCCCCATTCCTATTAATTTACAAAAAAAAGACGTTTTCTTCTCTCCTATTCCTACTAAAAAAGCTTCCAAATGGCGACAATTGTCATATCATTTTTTGGGGTGAACACACACACACACCACGAAAAAATAAAAAAGAATTTATTTCTCCTAAAGATAATCATTCAAAAAAAGAGTAAAAAAAGCACTTTTATTTATTTTTTTCTTCAAATTCTTTCTTTTTATTTTTCATTTTAGTCTACGCAAAATCCTACAATTAGATATCCTCTCAAAACTTTTTTTTCCTTCTTCCATGAGCGTCAATCAAACAAACAAAAACAAAAAGGTGATTATTTACAAAGGTAAAAGTGTAGGGAAAGGTCCCTCACTTACCCTCTATTTTTCTTTCAAAAAATTTTTTTTTTCTAAAATTCATTTTATACTTGAAAATATTGGAATAAGTTTTTGATAAAAAAAATTCAAAAAAATTTTTTTTGGAAAGAATGGGTAAAGGAAGCAAAAAAAAACTTTTTTTTTTATTTTTGTTTATTTTTTAACACTCCTAACAATTAAAATTTAATCCTCAAAATTTTAACTAATTTATTAGCACCAAAAACCTAAAAGCTCTAACATAACAAAAATACCTCTAAACCTAAACCTCACTAAAAAGTCTAAACTAAAAATTTTACCACACCATAAAAAACAAAAACACATCTTAACACACAAATAAATTAGCAGAAAATTTATTATTTTATCTACTATTTTGCCCAAAAATAATTTTTTTTCAAAAAATAAGAAGACAAAACAATAAAAATGTTTAAAAAGGTGTTTGTGCGTGTCTCCTCTCCCCCACTTTTTTTTTTTAAAATGTCAACAGTTGTTATTGCGTGAACCCCAAAATAATAATAAAATAATTTTTAAGAACCATTAAACTTTTTTTTCCAAAAAAAAAGACCCGAACGTCATGTGTTTTTGTTTTGAAAAATAAAAAAAAAAGTTAAAATTAGAAAAAAGGATTGGAATTCGAAAAGAAAAAAATTTTTTCTTGGAGTGAAAATTTATAACCAAAAAAAATAATTTGGAAAAAGTTAAAAAAATAATAGATTTTCTGCTAAAAAATGATTTTTATTCTACAATATCACTCATGTCAGTATTCACAAAACTCAAGGAAAGGGAGATTCAAATCAAAATAAAAAATTTTTTTAACTCACACAGCATTAACAAAGCTCACAATCAACCTTTCATTAAAACTCATAACCTTCCTCCATTAACTCATAAACCTTATTTACAAAATTCAAAAATTAACCTAAAAAAATCTTCTCCTCTTCCTTTAACTACCTCAACTACCATTTACTCCTTCTCACAAACCTTTTGTGACCTTTTCTTATATGACCCGGACCATTTCCCCTTAACCTGACAAAAATTTTGTTTTAGAAAATTTTCTTATAAATTTATCTAACAATAAAATAACAATAAAAAAAACCTGAAACATTTTGCTTTTATAAAATTTCCAGTCAAAATTTTTTAGCCTTTTTTGTTTTCCTTCCTCCCATCATCATAATACTTGAATTTTCAATTTTTCTTTTAATTGCTCCATTGCTTTTCTTATTTAGTTTGGTTGGTGATTTGATTGGAACAACTTCTTCTTCTTCAGTCTCTTCTTCACTTTCGATTTTACCACCTTCAAAAAAAATTTTTTGGACCCTTTTCTTTAGAATTATAAAAAAATACTCTTCGTTTCCACTGCAGTAACCAATGACTTGATTGGAACAACTTGTTCTTTTTCGGTTTCTTTTTCATCCTCCTCCTTCTCCTCCTTCTCCTCTTCTTCTACTTTTTCTTCCTCTTCTTCATCCTTCACTTTCCTTTTTTTATTCTTCAGTTTTTTTGGTGACTTGTTTGGGACTTCTTCTTCAACCACCTCCTTCTCTTCTTCTTCCTCTCCTCTTTTTTCCTCCTTCTCCTCCTCTTCCTTTACTTCCCCCTTTACCATCTTTCTCAATTCTTCCTTTATTTTTTCCATTTTTGTTTGAACCTTCCCCTTTCTCAATATTTTTTGAATCAATTCAGCATTTAAAGGCTTCATATCATCTTCCTTTTCCCATTCATCCTGTTCTGTAGGATATAAAACTTCTTCACCACCTTCAAAAAAATTTTTTTGACTCCTTTTCTTTAAAAATTATAAAAAAATACTCTTCTTTTCCACTGTAGTAACCAATCCATCAGCCCTTACTTTAACTTCTAATCCTTCCGGAAGTGTAGAACATTCTCCAACAATTTCAACAAGTTCGGGCTCTGGAGGCAATTCAAAGTCTATTTCGTTAGAAGAACCTAAAGAAAAATTTTTGAAAAAATTTCTATTCAAAAATTTAAAAAATAAACCAAAATCAACATAAATAGGCAAAGAAACATCCAAAGTTTGTAAATAGACCGATCTTATATTTATTGAACCACCAGGAAAATCTTCCAAAAGTGAAGAAATAATAGTTGAAGTATTTGATTTGAGATGTTTAATTTTTTGGTTTAAATTGCCAACACTGGAGAAAAATTTTTTGAATTTATGAAAAATTTTAAAAAATTTTGGAAAAAAAATAAAAAAATAATTTTTTTTAAATAGAAAAATAAAAAAAATAAAAAAATATTTAAAAAACTTCCAAAAAAAATTTTTTTCAAATTTTCAAAAAAAAATTTCTAAAAATAAAAAAAATCTCAAACCGAATAGTAATTGCATCATTCATTGGCATAAAAAATATTAACGTTTGATTATAAGCTTCTTCAATTCTTTTGGAAAAATTTTGTTCAGCTTTGATTAGAATTGGACGACTAAAAATTTTAAAAATTATTTTAAGCCGTAAAATAAATTCTAGAAAATTTTTTGGTTAAATGGAATTGTCTTGAGTTCTAGAGATATTCTATCCCAGAAATGGAATTTAAATCCCTAGAAAATTAAAAAAATTTTTCTAATATTATAAAATTATTCAACGGCTTTGTGTATTCTGTAGGGTTATTCCCCGACAGAGGGGAGGGCCATGCAAAACAATTTTCGGGGAACCACTCTCAAATTCACGACCTTCGGGGACTGGAAACAACTTTAATCTTCTGTTATCTACATTCCCTACAAGAGGCTAAAACTTGGGTAAAATCTTTTTTAACATTTTTAAACGTTTCTTAAAACTTCAAAAGACCACATCCAAAATAAAAAATCAAAAAAAAATAAAAATTTTAAAATTTACTGTGCAGGTTTTTTAAACAATTTTCCCATAAAATACTCCACTTTTTTAGTCAATTTATAATCCACAAAAAATATATCATAAAGATTTGCAAGTTTAACACGATCCTTGATTTCAGTATATTCGCGAGTTAATTGTATAAAAGTCAAGATCTAAAAAAAAATATTTTTAAATGATAGAATTTTAGTATCGAATCTGATTTTTAAATAACCTAAGAATTAGGTATGCTTCCATTTAAGATACTCTTTCTTAAAATCTTACAATTAGCTAGGCAATGGATAAAGAGCTGGGAAGGGCTGGAAGGCTGGGAATGGAAGGAAAGAGGAGGGAAGTGGAAGAAGGGAAGAGAAGGGCTGGAAAGAAAGGGAAGAGGAGAGAAGGAAAGGGAGGGAAGTGGAAGGAGTAAAGGAAGGCTGGGATGGGCCCTGCCGCATTTTTAAAAGCGGATGAAGGAAAAAATATAAGAAAATAAAAAATGAAAGACGGGAGGGATAAAAGGATAAAGGTAGACGGAAGAGATCCCATCCATGATAAGAAGAGCATCTCCCCCAAGAAATGATCCCAATTTAAGGTAGTTCTAGTTATAAGATCCTTTTAATCAATCACAAGAGGTATCCAAGGTGTCCAAAAAACGAGGTTCGCTGACTTCATTTTATGATATTAAAAAAATTTTTGAAATCCAAAATCTCTTAAAAACGAGTTCAATCAAAAATCGACTTGTCTAATGTAGAATTAAAGAAACCTTTGTATAATTAACCCCAGAAATAAGTCCATAATTTTCACGTAAACGTTCCTCCCATTCTCTCGCTTGTTTATCAACATCAGGATCCGTTTGTGCCTTTTTGGAACGATCAAGATCTGGTAGAATTAGACAAACAGAAGAATTCGACGGATTTCTGTCTGGATAAGGCTGCGTACTGAAAAAAAAATTTTTAAGAGAATAAAAAAAAAATAAAAAAATATACACAAAAACGCATTGATTCCCACTCTTTTTAAAGAACGGCCGCTTATATTTAACAGTCAAATAAACAATCTTTTTCGTATCGGGGAACAGAGGCAATTTCTTCTCCTGTTTATGCCCATCATATTCTTGAAGTGCACGCAAGGCCAGAGGAATCTAATTAAAATCATATAAAAATCAGATTAAAAAGAACAAATACAAACTTGTGCATCAAGATCTGAAGTAATTTCATTAACAGAGGCCATTTTCTTTTCTAAAATCTTAACTGATTCAAAAAATATTAGAAAAAATTAAACGACACATTACGTTTAAATTAAAAAAAAGAAAAAAATTTAAAAGAAGTTTATTTAAATTCAAAAAAAATTTAAAAAAGCGCAAGACCGAAAAGAAGATAAATAAAATTTCTCAAAATTAACTAAAATAAAAAAACCTTTGAATTCCTGCTCGTTTAGAAATTAAAAGTTTTCCCGCGAGAAATATTATCAAAATCCTCAAATCATCCCCCAATCTTAACCTTCTTTTTTAATGGACCACAACTCATCAAATCATCCAAACTCTCATCTGAATCAGAATTTTGTTCATCATTAACATTTGAGGCTGTAAGTGCTTCTTGTATATTTGAAGATGTTGAAGGTCCTGTAAATTCTACTTGTGTAGTAACGTCATTGTTTTCAACTTCAGCATCAGCTTTTTGTTTTTCTTTGAGTGCCAAAACACCTGAAATTTTGTGATTAAATTGAAAATTTAAAAATTAATTTATAGAAAATATGTGGTAGAATATGGACATAAGTCCCAACAATTTATTATTAACAGAAAATCCAACAAACTTATTTTAAGAATCGAATAGAGGAAGTGTTTTATTATTAGAGCTGACATCTGAACTCAGCCCAGAACAAAAAAAAAATTTTTTTACAAACCTGCTTCAACTGCATCCTCAACCACATCAAAAACTGTGTCCCTCTTCCTTAAATATTCCTGATCAGTGAATTCATGTTTAGATTTTGCTCCATTTTTTAACTTGTCAATTTTTTCTTCCCTAAAATAAAAAGTCAAAATGTTTTATTAAAAAAATTAAACAAACTCTTTCTTTTTCTTCTCCTTTTCACGTTGTTCCTTCTTTTCAATATATTTTTTGAGACGTTCTTCTTCTCTAACATCTGCAAGACGACGACCAGCCAAATTTCGACACATTAACTGATTGTTTGATTTGTGGATGCGAAAACTTCGGAGTAATGAACCAAAACCTATAATTAGAAGGTTTATATTAAAATTTTTATATGTGCTGTAGATTGACCCCAAGAACAACAGAATCAGTTAACAAAACCCCTGGTTACACCCTTGCAAGGTAGATTTTCATTGTTTCATCAGCTTTTAGTAAGGAAACATCGGCCTTATATCAGTAAAAGACCAAACTTAAAGGATCCGTTGATACTTACGCGTAGTATCTAAGGGCAGGGTAGCATAAGCGTGCCTAAAAGCAGCATATAAGGGAAGTCCACAACCCCCACCCTATAGAAACATACCAAAATAAAAATAGTAAAAAACCTCCTTTCCCGCCGCAAAGTCGAAAATGTAATTGTATCAGCTTCCCTTTTTGAATTGTTCCAAGTTCCTCATGTACACTTCCATCGCATTCCAAAAAGTATGCTTCGGGAGGAAGAGAATTGACCATATTAACCATTGCATTATCATCATGAGTAAAATGGCTGCGGATAAGCATTTCTCACGTCCTTCCAATTTGAGTTATAAAAGCTAAAAAATTTAAACCTTTAATTAGCTTCCCAAACAATCAAAAAATACAATAGGATAGAAGAAACCATAAAAAAATCGAAAATTAATCAACTCATCAAGTCAATTTACTGAAAATGGCCAAAACAATAAAATAATGTGTGTATGATTAAATAAAATGTCAAAAAACAAAAAAATAACGACTACGACAACACAAAAAAGAATTTTTTATTGACTCCCTTCTTTTTTAGCAGCCTCTTCTCCCTCCTCTTGTTTTGCAGAAGAATCAGTGCTTTGATGTTGTTGTTGGTTTTTCTCGGCCATTTTACGATATGCAGCTTCAAAAAGCTTCAATGACTTTTGCTGCAACTCGTTAATCCCTTCGCGAACCTCAGAAGCTTTGAGAGCTTCACGATTCGTCAATTTTTGCTTAAGACTCTCACAGCGTTCCTTAACGACCTTGACCTTTAAAAAACAAAGTAAAAAAATTGTCAAAACATATAAAAACCTCATCCTCATTCAACTGATCCGCATATTCAGCCATTTTTGTTTCAGTGTCATGCAAGACTGATTCGGCATGATTAATAGCTTCAATAGTTTCCTTCTTCTCAGCATCCTCAGCAGCATGTTTTTCAGCATCACGGACCATATTCTCAATTTGATCCTTAGAAAGTCCACCAGAAGATTGAATAACAACTAAAAATACAAGAAACTCAAAGATTATAAAAATCAAAAAACCTTGCTGCTCTTTCCCAGTACCACGATCACGGGCAGAAACATTAACAATACCATTGGCGTCAATATCAAAAGTAACCTCAACTTGTGGAACACCACGTGGAGCCGGAGGAATTCCAATTAAAGAAAATTGTCCGAGAAGTTTATTGTCAGCAGCCATTTCACGCTCTCCTTGCAAAACTTTGATTTCCACTTGTGTTTGACCATCCGCAGCAGTCGAGAAAACCTATGAAAAATGTGAAGAAGCAAAACAAATTAAAAACCTGGCTTTTCTTTGTAGGAATTGTTGTGTTACGACCAATAAGCTTTGTGAAAACACCGCCCAAAGTTTCAATACCAAGAGAGAGTGGAGTAACATCAAGCAAAACAACTTCTGTAACATCCCCTGCAAGAACACCAGCTTGAATAGCCGCGCCAATAGCAACAGCCTCATCAGGGTTGACAGCTTTACTAGGTTGTTTACCAAAAACGTCCTGAACAGTTTGTTGAACCTGATATGAAGAAAAATATTAACAAGTAAACAAGATATCAAAAAACCTTTGGCATTCGAGTCATTCCTCCAACAAGCAAAATTTCACGAATATCGGACGGCTTCACCTCTGCATCATGCATCGCCTTCTTACACGGCTCAATAGTTCTTTTAATCAGATCCGCGGTCAATTGCTCGAACTTCGAACGGGATAATTTTACGTGCATATGCTTGGGTCCACTGTTGTCAACGGTGATATAAGGCAGGTTGATGTCAGTTTGAGCTGTGCTGGAAAGTTCACATTTTGCCTTTTCAGCCGCCTCACGAACACGTTGCATAGCCATTGAGTCCTAAACATGATAAATTATAGAAAATATCCATTAAAACTCAAAAAACCTTAGTCAAATCAATCCCATTCTCCCGTCGGAATTCAGCCACAAGATGATGAACAAGAGCGTGGTCAAAATCTTCGCCCCCAAGGAAAGTATCACCATTAGTAGACTTGACCTCAAAAACACCCTTTTGCATCTCAAGAATTGAAACATCAAAAGTTCCTCCTCCCAAATCGTAAACGGCAATGCTTAAAAAAAATTTTAGAGTCAAAATAAAGGTTAAAAAACAAACATTTTGCTATCCGCGACATCCAAACCATAAGCTAATGCAGCAGCTGTGGGTTCATTGACTACACGCAAAACTCGAAGACCAGCAATCTGACCAGCATCTTTAGTAGCTTGACGTTGAGAATCGTTGAAGTAGGCAGGGACAGTGATGACTGCATTTGGGGCGCTTGTTCCAAGATAATTTTCTGCCGTCTCCTTCATCTTCATTAAAACAAAAGCACCAACTTGTGAAGGAGAATAGAGCTTGCCCTGCGCTTCCACCCAAGCATCTCCATTAGTAGCCTTGACAATTTTGAAGGGAACGACTTTGCTGTAAATATAACGGAGATTAATTAGAAAGAAACCAAAAAGCGTACATATCCTTTTGAACTTCTGGATCGTCAAATCTTCTCCCAATTAAACGCTTGGTCGCATAAAGAGTATTCTGACTATTTGTAACAGCTTGACGACGAGCAGGAGCACCAACTAAGCGTTCACCATCCTTTGTAAAAGCAACTACAGAGGGAGTAGTACGAGAGCCTTCTGCATTCTCAAGAACCTTTAAATTAAAAAATAGGCTATAAAAAAGAAACAAAGTGCCCAGTTATGCCAAACGCTGTAATGTCAAACCCCCAGAGCCGCTGTAATGCCAGCCTGTTAATGCCCACCCAACTAGGCCGTTTGGCAAATGATAACGGGCAAAACTCAAAAGACGCAAAGGTGGGATCATTGGAACCCTCTGTGAGGACCTTGATTTGAGCCCACAAAATACGCGATTTGCGTTGACACTGGATCACACCATAAACAAAAATATTCAAAACAAACCTTAGCCTGTTTTCCTTCCATAATAGCCACACAAGAATTTGTTGTCCCCAAATCAATCCCAATAACAGGGCCACGAATAGCATCACTCCTAAAATGATAATAAACCATAATTTTTTGTAGGAAAGAGGAGAACTTACTTAAATCGCTTTGCCACAAGCGGAAAAGCAGATCGAAATAAGCGTTGCATTTTGTTCGTTTTTTTAAAAGAAAATAAAGAAAATCCTCTGAAAATAAAAATATAAGGTTAACAAGGTAACAAGGTAAATCAGATAAAACTCCCCAGAATTAGGAAAACTTAACCCTCCTACAAAAATAACTTAAGAACACACCCAACCAAAAAAAGAACAAATCGAACAATGTAGAAATTTCTTTTATAGTATTAAAGTTCGAAATGGTCATGGACATTTCGCCAACTACGGGAAAAATCTCACATTGTCTCAACTATTCTTCTCATCCTTTTCTCTCTCACTGTCTAATTCAGTTAAAAATAGAAAAATTGGTAAATTTCATAATATCTAATGATTTCTCGTCAACAAAGAGAAAATGTCGCTTATTGTCATATCTGCTTCTCTCTCACTATCTCTCTATTTTTCTTTCAGTGTCTAATCAAGTTATATTTCTATTTTACTACGCATAGGACGTTTCGGTGTTTTATTTAAATACAGCTTTTGTTCGTAGCGAATTTTCCGACTTTAGGGATTTCTGATTTTCCCGGATTTCTTGTTCAGCTTTATGTTTAAATGTGTATATTTTCTTTTAGAATCACTAAAAGAAATTTTCTTTTAATTTTTGATTTTTTAAGGTCAAAATAATTTAAAAAATCAGATTTAATTCATCTAGAAAATGAATGCCCATTATGTTGCGTCAGCAAATGAATTTCCAATCAACATTAAAACTGCTTATGGAATTTCAAAAATACAGGTTTTTTAGAATAAATTAAAGACTAAACCTCTCTCAAAATTTTTTTTCAAAGTTTTCCAATGACGTTACAAGAAGATTAATTGCAATTTCCACATGGGATGGATTTGTTCGAATTGTTGATGTAACCAATCCTGGCTCTCCACAGGATATGCGAACTTATTATCATTCAAAATCTGTCCTTAGCTGTGCATTTATTGTAAAATTTTAATTTTTGTAGGCTTTAAAATTAAAAAAATTTTTTTTGAAGGACTCAACCAAGGTGGTTAGCGGTGGACTTGACGAGGTTGTTAAAGTTTGCGATTTGGAATCTGCTAGAGGTTTTTTATATTTTTTTAGTATCCAATTTTCGTCTCCTCTTTTGTCATCCCAATTTTTTCTTTAGAAACGGTAATGGGACAACATTCCAATGCTGTTAGATGTTTAGAATTTTGTAATACTATGAGGGTTGCTGTGTCTGGTGGATGGGATAATATGTTAAAGGTTTTTTTAAATAATATTTTTTAAAAATTTTTCTATATAATTTTTTAAATTTGTGGTTTAATTTAGTCAAAGTCTTCCTAGGCTTCCTTCACTTTTTAGGTGTAGTTGTAATTTTTTGGTTTAGTGGTTTTATTTTCTGTTCTAATTTTTGAGGGTGTCAGGTTCGATACCTCTCGGCTCCTTTTATTTTTCTCGAGTTGCTTTTCTTTTAAAAATATTTTTTGAATATTTTTTTACTCTAAACTTGTTCAAAAATTTTTTTAAAACTAGATTTGGGATATTCGCGCCTTAATGCCTGTCAATTCACTAGATTGTGGGGAAAAAGTTTATGCTCTCGACGTCATCGACAATCGTGCTGTTGTTGGGACAAAAGACAGGCGTGTGCTGGTTTGGGATGTTAGAAGTATGAAAACGCCTCTTCAAGTGCGAGAATCGCCTTTAAAGGTTTTTTTTTAATTTTTAAAAATTAAAAAAAATTCTTTTTAATTTTTCAGTTCCAAACTCGTTGTATAAAATGTTTTCCGTCAGGAGAAGCTTTTGTTTTGTCGTCCATTGAGGGTCGTGTAGCTGTTGAATATTTTGATATGGATCCGGAAGTGCAAAAAGGAAAGGTTTAAAAAAATTTTTTTTGAAAATTTCTAGAAAATTTTTAAAAAATTCCGAAATAAATGATTTTTTGGAATAAATGGTCTCATTTCTTGATTATTTCAAAAAAATTTTTTGAAAATTAAAAAAAAATTTTTTTTGAAAATTTTTAAATTTTTTGGAAATTAAAAAAAATTTTTTGAAATTTTTCCTAAAAAAATTTATTTTCTCAGTACGCCTTCAAATGCCATCGAGTAAAAGAAGAGGTTAATGAATTAATTTATCCAGTTAATGCAATAGCTTTTCATCCAATTCATCGAACTTTTGCAACTGGGGGAAGTGATGCTATTGTTAATATGTGGGATCCGTTTAATCGAAAAAGGTTTTTTTTTGGAGATTTTTTATTTTATAAATATTTTTAAAATTTTTAGACTTTGCCAGTTTCGAAGGTTTGCGATTTTTACAATTTTTTCCAAAATTTTTTGAAATTTTTTAAAAGAATTTTGGGTAAATTATTGTTTACAGACCTCCTTTTTTCTCCCCAAGTTTTTTCCTATGAATTTAAGTGGTTTTACATTCATATGAGCAAAGGGGGTCTTTGTGTAAGTTCTCCTACCTTCTCCTACCTTTCTTGCCTCCAAAATAGAATAAAAATTAATTTTGACTGTTTATTGGAAAAAAGGGGAGTAGAAAAAAGGAATGCCTGACGACTAAATTTCTAAAGAATTTTGGTTTTTTAAAAAAATAGTCATTTTTTTCATTGAAATGAGATTAAAGGGGGCCTGTAAACGACAATTTTATCAAAAATTTTCTCAAAAAAAAATTTTTTTCCGTTAAGGTTCCCAAACTCAGTTGTCAGTTTATCCTTTTCACCAGAAGGCACACTTTTAGCTATAGCCAGTACTTATATGTATGAGGAAGAAAGGGATGATCCCTCTTCTATACCGGAAAGTGCTCTTGCAATAAGGCGAATGACTGACATTGAGGTTCGACCAAAATGAAGAGAGGGGAAGAAAGATGATTTTTTGGAAGAAGTAAAGAAGTGTCAGTTTATCCTTTTCACCAGAAGGCACACTTTTAGCTATAGCCAGTACTTATATGTATGAGGAAGAAAGGGATGATCCCTCTTCTATTTTTGATTGTTTATTTTTCAGTTTTGCCCCGTCTTTTAAATTATTTTTCGATTTTATTTTAAATTATTTAATGAAAAAAAATTTTAAAAAAATTTTTAAAAATTTTTTTTAATCAAAAATAAAAAGAAAACCTTAAAATCATCAATTCTTCCAATATAAGCAAATAATGTCTGTATTTGTTCTTTTGTTGCTGCTGGAGAAATATTGCTAACATTTAAAACACGTACACCCATTTTTGGGGTTTTCAATAATTTTTGGGGTTTTCAATAATAATTAAAGTTGGTCAAAGCTCCTGAAAAAAATTCCAAAAATTAAAAAAAAAATTAAAAAAACCAGTGCTGGGTATTAGGCATTTGTTGGAGCCGGCTACGGGCTCTTAAAATCTAGGTTACGGCTCCGCCGGGCCCCGGAGCTAGCTCCAGGAGCCATACCCAGCACTGATATGAACACACTCTTCTCATGCTTCCGTGGCCATTCTACAATTTAAATAACAAATTTGAGTAAAAAAACAAAGGAAAGAAAGAAAAATTCTTGAAAAACCCCAAAACCCCTAAAAATGGAAAATGACATTTGCTCCCATATTTAAATAATTAATTTACGCCAACCGAAAAGTTTCGCAACGAAAGCTTAATTAAGTGAGAAAGTTTAGAAACAAAAGAGAAAGAGAAAAATGCAAATTTATTTTCATTTCTCGAGATTTTTAGGGGTCACGTACCGCGGTACTTTTATGTTTTTTTTTCATTTTTATGTGTTTTTTTATTATTTTATTCGTTTCATTCGTTATTTTCTATGCCCTCTTGCATGCGCGCGCTAAAAATTAAAAAAAAATTTGAAAAATGAAAATCCTCAAATCTTCAATTTTTCCCAAGTTCAGGCTCTTCTCTTCATGGAACTGGCTGGCTTGGTGGTGGTGGTGGCTCTTCATGGAATTGGCAACTGGAGGAGATGGCAGATGATGGTGTGTGTGGTTTATTTTGATGGCTCAAACTAAATTTTTTGTTCTTTTTTAGGCTCTTCAGGCTCAACACCAATGGCATGACTCATCCTTTTCTAACTGATGAACATTTTTCCGTTTAGCTCAACATGGCTGGATGGCACGTCAACATGGAGCAACGGATTGGATGGTCTAATGGCTTTGGTTGTGAGGTTTATTTTGACTTGAAACTTGTAGTAATTATTTTTTTCCTTTCTTGAGGCTCTTCAATGCTCATCACCGGTATGGCAGGCGCTTTTTTAAACCCAATGATGGTTCTCTATTTAGATGGCTGCCCTGCACACAATTGGATGGTGGCAATGGACTGTTTGGTTTGCGGTGCGGTTTTTTAAATTTTGGGGGATGGTGGCCAGTGGTGCTCTGCTTGGCTTTAAGATGGTGGCCAGTGGTGCTCTGCTTGGTGGCCCGTTGTATGCTCTGTTGTTTGCTTTGTTGGTTGGTCCATTGGCTGCTCTTCTATACGGCTTATTTTTTAATTTTATGAACAAATACTATTTTTTATTTTAGATCCTCTTTTGTTCATCATTGGTGGCTTGCTTGCTCATTGGACTTGGAGAATATGCTCTATGGACTGGATGGTGGAGAATATGCTTATTGGTTGGTAGTGGTGTGGTTTTTTATTTTTTAAGTTTTAAAAAAATGGGAGGAGAAGGGAGGGGTTTTAGCTTGGTGGTGGTGATCGTCTACATGGAGCTCTTCTACATTTGATGGTGGTCTAGGCTCTTCAACTCCTTGGTACGTTTAAATTAAATTTTTAAAAAATCAAAAAAAATTGGCTAAAAAATCAGCGCGCGTCCGCTTTCCTATCTTTTCTTTTTTTGTCCTTGTCGATTTTTGTCTTTGTTCACACATTTTCAATTTTCTCTCTTATTTTTTTGGAAAGCTTACAGTTTGGATTTGTTAGCAAATGGATGAACATTGGAATGGAGATACAATGGATGGGATCTTCTGATGTTGGATTTGTTGGGTCGAATGATTTTTGAGGTTAAAATTTTTTTAAGGTTATTAGCGGCTGATGTGCTGTAAATTTTTTTCTGTAGAAAATTTCGTTGTAGGGTCACGTCGCTCGTTTTCTTAAAATTCAAATTTTTTCTGGCATTCTGTTTTTATTGGATATTTTGTCATTATGCAAGAGACTAAAGGAAGAGGCGACTAAAGAAAAATAATTCTATGACACTTGAGTCTCGGATCGTTTGTTTCTCTTTTTCACTGTGATTATGGGACAACTTGCTGAAGGATAGTCTCTCTTCTTCCATGCATACGTTCACGCAATAATTCTTAATCTTCAACTTCCATTTTTCTTTTTTGGTGAGAAACTGTTCCTATGTCTATCGGTGTTGAAGCCGCTTCCTTGAGAAATCTATACTCTTAGAGAATACGTCCACTGTGATTAAGGAACGACTTGCTAAAGGGTTCTCTCTTTCCTTGCCTATACTTATAGAGAAGACGCCCACCCAAATATTCTTCAACTTCCATTCTTCTTTTTGATGGGAAGCTGTTCCTATGTACATCGAGGGTTGAAGCCGCTTCTTTGAGAAATTATACGACTTGTAAAACGCCTATGACTTGACAAATGTCTTCGTCGGCTAGTCAATTTAGTAAACATAAAAGTAAATCAGCCACTCATAAATCAGCGCAATTTCCAACCCAAAGAATCAGTCGAGAAATTCTTCCAAAAATTTCTTAAGAAAACCCTTTGAAAAAAATAACCAATCTATCAAATTCTCAAAATATTATATGCTTGAATAAGACCAAAAAACAAAATTTAAAAAATAATCAAAAAAAAACTTTTCAAAAAATATCAGTCATCTTTTTATTGTCCTTGTTTCAACTTTTTTCTTTCAAGTAAACGTTCACGCAACAATTCTTCATCTTCAAATTCCATTTTGGGTATTTTTTGGGGAGAAATTGTTCCAATGTCCATTTGGGTAGAAGAAGAACCTTCTTGAGAGAAAAATAAAAAAAAATTTTTAATTAAAAAAATTAAAGAAACCGCTAGTATTTGTACGTGATGATGTTGGTTCATCCGTCGTTGAAACTTCTTTTTTTACTTTTTTTATTGAATGCTTCTCTTCTGATTTCTTGCTTTTTTTGCTGGTCTTCTCCTTAAAAATATAAAAAAAAATTTCAACAAATTTTAAAACTTAAAAAAACCTCTTTTTCAACCTTCTCTTTTGGCGAACGACTCCTTTTCTTGTCCTTTTTTGAAGGTGAACGGCTTTTCTTTTTTTCCTTTTTTGAGGAAACAAGGCTCTTATCTTTGTCTTTTTTCTCCTCTTTACGAGCACTGCGTTCTTTTGACCTGTAAGAAAAAAAATGTTTTTGATTGAAGAGCCCCTCCCCCCCCTTAAATCGAAAAAAGCCTCCCTCCCTCTTAAAACAAAAATTAGGATGGGCTTCTAGTGGATGGGCTTCTGCGCCGACTCTCCTCCTTAAATTTATAAGTTTCAAAAACTTTCTTCCTACAGAGCCCCCTATTTTTATTGAACTATAGCCCTATCTCCCTTAGAAAATCTATTTGAAAATCTCAAAAAAAATTTTTAAAAAATCAAAAAACCTCTCTCGTTTTGGTGGCTTACTATCCTTCATTGAACGTTCACGTGAAGGAGTTCGTCGCCTCTTTCGATCACGACTTGTAGAACGCCTCCGACTTGATGAACGTCTGCGTCTGCTATTTGAACGCCTCCTTCTACTTGATGAGCGTCTTCGTCTACTAGTTGATGGGCTTCTACGCCTACTTCTGCTTCGCCTTCGAGAACGGGAACGGCGTCGACGGTAGTAGGATGAAGAACGACTTCGGGAGCGACGTCGTAAACGCCTTGGACTTCGGCTGCGAGTACGAGGACTTCGGCTTCGTGTAGGTAATGTTGATGATGAAGGAATTCCTGCCATCTGCATAGGAGAAGGAACTGAGGCTAATGCACCAGTTTTTGAGGGGGAATAACCACGACCTGTAAAAATAAAAAGAAATGAGTTTTTTCTAAAGAAATACAGAGGCTGAAGCCCAGGCTCCCCTTAACTACACAGACTAATCGCCTTACATGAACACTACCCATCCAATTTGGCAAAAATTTTGAACCAATGTCCCCTTTTGGAATGAACCTGTCTCCTTCCTGCTTCCCTAAATTACCCCTCTATTTTTAAAAGACTGGATCCGGGTCAGAGCTAATTTTAGAATTCCTGGCCAGGACAGGAAAGTCCAAAAGATGTATATTCCATGAAAATCACAATCCTTAGCCCAAGACGGAGGCATGATAATGTACCAATATTCAAGGAAAATCGTGGTTCAGGAAGCCCTAAGCTCCTCTCTGCTTCCCCTTTAATAATATAGGTAACCTATTTCGCCTGTTGCAGCAACAGCACCACCACGAATTGCTTCCTCAACTTCTTCCAATGATTGTTCAGCTGTTTTTCGTTGTGGTTTAATTATTGCTACTTTGGAATGTTGAATTCTTTAAAATTTAAAAATTATCTAGAAATTTTAAAATTAAAAAAACCTTAAAGTTCTCCCTTGAAATTCAATACTGTCACTATTTTGTAATGCTAAAGGAACAGAAGATTGTTGTGAAAATTCAATATAAGCATAATCACAGGGTAATTGGTCATTTCCTGCAGCCATTCTCAAATACATTACCTTAAATATAAATTTTTTGGATTAATAAAAAATGTTAAGTCTGGATCTGGATTAATTTTAGAACCCCTAAACAGGGCAGGGAGGTTAAGAAAACTTGTAGTCCAAAAAATTTGCAGGACTTAGCCAAAACAAAAGCAGGATCTCGAACTTGTAGTACTACCAATCTTACACAAATTAAAATGTCTCTCAAGAACGTGTGGGAACGTTTGTCCTGTGAGGTCTGGATATTGCCGTTTCTGCATGTGGTAAAAACCAAAATATATTTTCTACCCCCATGTCTACAGAATATTAAAAAAAAATTAAAAAAACCTCTCCAATAGACGCATTAACAAAATTAAGCAGCTCTTCTCCATCACATCCTTTAGGTAAATTACCAATGTAAACAGTTCGTCGAATTTCCTCAACTTTTGCAGGTTCAGTAGTAGGTGGAAGTGGTGGATATGCAGGAAGACCTAGAGCCGATAGATTTGGATCGATCGTTACAATCTTAAAAAAATTTTTCTTTCAGATTTTAAATTTAAAATAAACCATTTTTTGTCCTTCCCCCATTTCTTGTACTTGATTGCTAATATGTGGAGGCAATTGGCGTTGGCCTGGTAAAGCTAGAGAACCATTTTGAACTGCAGTTTCTTCATCCGGGATGTCATCTTTAAAATTAAGAAATTAATTTTTGAAGAAAGAAAGAAAGAAAGAGAGCTTGTCCACTAGTAAACTGACCGAACCAATCCCAGAAAAAAAAGCAAAAGATTGGATGTGACTTAATCCTGAGGACTTTCTAATAGAAGGTTGTTAACAGCTTAACCACCCAAATATCGCTAGACTGGGAGGAAACTTCGACAGCCATTTTTCCCTTGGACCAAATGTCCTAGACCAGAAAACCCGAGAGATCTTCAATGTAAAGTTTTTAACTGCTCAATCATCCCATTGTAGACTGGTCGTTCTCTTTTTTGTTATAGCTGCGTGAGAGGAAACTCAGCTGGTCTTATTCACGTTACTTTAAATTAGATTTGGGCCAAAAGATTTTTTTAAAGTATAAAAGGTCAATGTCCTAGACCAGAAAATATCCTAGACCCAAAAAAACTAATAAAAAGCAGACTTACTAGACTGTCCCTGAACACAAACAAGTGCTCTATCAAGAAAAACAGTATTTGTCAAATGTTGCCCAACCTCAACACTTCTTTCATCTTCAAACTTAACAAAAGCAAATTTTGGTTGTTGACTTGTTTGGGTAAGAGAAAAATCGGAAGGATAAAGCTTAAAAATTTTATAAAAAATTTTTTAATTAGAAAACCTTAAAATCATCAATTCTTCCAATATAAGCAAATAATGTCTGTATTTGTTCTTTTGTTGCTGCTGGAGAAATATTGCTAACATTCAAAACACGTACACCCATTGTTTTGGGTCTGATAATAATTAAAGTTGGTCAAAGCTCCTGAAAAAAATTCCAAAAAAATTAAAAAAATTTGAGGAAAATTTTAAAAATTAAATTTTCAGTGAAAATAGTACACTAAAATGAGAGACTTTTAGAGAATTAGAGAGAAAAATTAAATTAAAAATAATTTAAAAAAGAGTACAAAAATATAAGAGACGGCTAAAGAAGGAGAGAAAAAAGATATGGTAATTTATTAGTTTCGACACGAACTAAATGGATATTTGAGTCTGGCATATTTTTTAGAATTATTTATTTTTTCTTCAGTTTGGCCTATTTTATTTATTTTATTTATTTATTTCTATTTTAGTTTGATTCATTTCTAATTTTTTTTTCTAATTAATAATTAAACTTTATACAAGGCATATAAAAAATCAAAAAAAAAATTTTTTTTTAACATCAAATTTTTAATTTTTTTATTTATTCAAAATTCCTCCCCCTCTATTCATTTCTTGTTGCCATTTATTAATTGGAGCCGAATTCTTTGTTAATTTTTTAAAATTTATTTTTTTATTCTTGTTAATATTTTTGTGTTTATTTTTAGTTATTTTAAGTGTTTTTGAAGTTGTTTTTGTTATTACTCCACAATTTCTTAAGGAAAATTTTCTTCGTTGTTGGGATTGCCCTATACGACGGCTAATTTGTATTAGGCGATTCTTTAAATAGGAAAAATTTATTTTTCAATTTTTTAAAAATTTTCTAGTTACCCTAAATTTTTGAAAAGGACTTAAACTGGCCGAAAGTTGTTGATTTTTGTAATGTTGCTGGTTTTGGGGTAATTTGGTTGAGTGAAATTGGGGTTGTTGAAGTAATTGTTGTTGAAACAATTGCTGTTTTGTTGAAGGTGTTAAATTGTGGTGGAAATGATGTAAGGTAGAAGAGGAAGGGGAGAAGGAAGCGCAAGAAATTGAAGAGGAGGAAGAAGAGGAAAATGGGGAAAAGGATGAAGATGATGAAGACATGGAAGAATAAGAGGAGGAAGAGGGAGAACACATTGAAGAGGAAGAGGATACGGAAGGGGAAGAGGAAGAAAAGGAAGGTGTGAAGGAATTTGAGGAAAATTGTGAAGAAGACAATGGAGAGGAAGAAGAGAAATGAAATGGAGGAGATAATGAAGAGGATGAGGAAGAACAAAAATAAAATGATGGAGGGGGAGACCAACAATTAGAACTACAATTTGTTGAGTAATCAAAAGAGAAATTGTCTTCAAAATGAAGTTGATTGGAAGAAGAAGAGGGTGACATTGAAGATGAAAATGATGAAGAAGAAAAATATTGTCCATCTTCATTTTGGCTTGAATCTTCCTTGTTATTAATATTCTCGTCCTCATTAAACAACCAATAATCATTTAAAATTAAACAATTTTCTGTTGAAGAAGAAGAAAATATTGAAGATTCTATTGTTGATTGAATACTGGACAAATCATCAAAACAATAATAATCTTCCATTTGGTCTTCAAAATGAAGGAAAAAGTCCTCCGCTTGTTCCGCTTCATTTTTTATTCGATTTGTTGCATAATTTAACATGTTTTGGCATTGTGTTGTTAAAATTGTCGAAAATGACATTTTATCCCAATTATGAGAGAGTGTGGGAAATGAAGAGAGTGGAAGAGATTTTTTGTGGGAAATTTAAGGAAAATTTATTTTTTAATTTTTTAAAAATTTTTGGGGGTTGTTTAAGTGATTTTTGTTTGTTTTAAAGTCTTTTTAGTAAACTTGTGATCCTCTTCCAATCATCAGCTGTTTTATATATATTTTTTGATTTTACTGAAACGCTACTTTTTGTAGTTGGGCAAGTGTGTGTTGGCGACTTGACGGCGCCGGAAACCAAAAAAAAATTTTTTTTGTATTTTTTTCTGTTTTCTGCTAATTTGGAAAAGTTATCAGAACCCAAACAGAAAAAAATTTTTTTTGAATTTTTTAAATTTATTTTTAGATGAAAAGGGACGTTTGAGTCTGAAAATTTTTTTGAAATATTTTTGACTAGTTGAGTCTGAAAAAAATTTTTTTGAAAATTTTTTTGAAATTTTTTGGAGGGGTTTTTTGTTTCTGTTTGATACAGGCTTCTTTGTCGCTTTAAGATTTTAAATTAAAAAAAATTTTTTTAGGAAATGTTCTTAAACTGGTATATTTTTAAGACTCTAACTGTACTTACATCATCATAATTTTATTTATTTTTTTTTTATTAATTAATTTATTTTTTTTTTTTTGCCTAATTTTTATTCTTTTATTTTTTCTTTTAATTATTTATTGCTATCATTATTATTTTTTTAAATTTTTATTTTATCAGTTAACAGAAAAAAAAATTAATTTTTCCTTTACTTGGTGTCTTAAGGAAGAAGAAAAAAAAATTTTTTTTTCTTGTGGCGCCCCTTTTATTTTTTCTCCCTTTATTTAGATAAGAGAGAAGCAAAATTAGGGGGGAAAATTAATTTTTATATATTATTTATTCGAAAGATTTTATTTATTTATTTTTGGATGGGTGTATATTTTATTATTTTTTATTTTATTGCAGCAGAAAATTTATTATTTTTTTAAACCATTTTTTTTCTATTTTGGCGCCAACTAAAAATCATTTAATTTATTTTTTGATAATTTTTGCATGTTATCATTTTATCAGATGATTTTCTAGATTTTTTAATGATTTTTAATTTTATTTTAATTTTTTCCAAGCAGGCACGTTTTTTTTAACGTCCACTCAAGTGTCCCTGGTTGCTTCAGATTTTTAAAATTTTGCTTCAAAAAACTTTTTTTTAATTTTTAGCCTAGTTCTAAATTTTAAAAATTTTTTTTATCTTTTTATCAATACAATCTTACCCAAAAAGAAAAGTGCTCATGTCCTTTTATTATTAACTTTATTAAAGTCCATATTTAATTTTAAAAATTTTATAAAAGTTCAAACACGTGCATGCACTTTTTTTTTAATTTTAAAAAAATAAAATTTCATTATTCTTATCGGCTTTCCTTAAAAAATTTATTTTTATAATTATTTCTGAAGCAAAAAATTGACGCTGCGATTAAGTGGCCGTTTTGCTTCAAGTTTTTTTTATTTGCTTCATCTTTCAAAATTTTGCTTCATGATTTTAAACTTTGCTTCAAAATAGTATTTTCAGCTTCATGATTTTAAATTTGCTTCGTTTTTGTTAATTTTTGCTTCTGCTTCAATATTTTTGCTTCAGAAATTTTGCTTCAAAATTTTGCTTCAGAAATTCTGAAACTTGCTTCAAGTTTTTTTTCAAATTTTTTGCTTCAAAAAATTTTTTCCTTGAAAATTTGTTAAGAGATATATATTTAACTTCCTTATTTTTTTTCTGATTTTCACGTGTCACTTCCTTCTCTAACCAGTCTATTATACACTCAATAAACTTCGTAATATTTGCCCTTACTCACAAGTTTTAAAAAATCCCCCCTTATGTAGACGTCTACTAAAAAATAATTTTTTTTCTTAATTTTTATTTTTAATTTTTCTTAATTTATTTTTAATTTTGTTATTTTTCTCTACCTATTTATTTTTTCTAATTATTAAAAATCACAAGATTTTTTTAATTTTTTTATTTAACTGATTTGTGGTCATTTTACTGAAGAGTCACAGTCAACTGATTTATTTTTATGTGTGTGTATTTATTATTTTAATTTTTTTAATTGAATTTTTTAGATAAAAAAATAGGTTTAAAAATTGTTAAAAAAATTTTATTTTTAGAAAAAATTTTTTTTTTAATTTTAGAAACTCTTAAAAAGCTTTAAAAATAACTGGGACACAAACGGACTCGAACCCAGCCCCCTCACATAGGGTAGTCTAGCACACTTGCACTTAGCCAAATTGCAAGTTAGTGGGAATTTTGAGAAAAGTCGCTAAGTAGCTTAAATAAACTTTAATTTTAAATTTATTATTATTATTCTTATCAATTTATCATTAAAAAGAAACATATATTTTTTAAATAAAAGCAAAAAAGAATTATTTTAAGAGATTATTTTAAGACGATTTTTTAATGCGCTGAAATAAAAATTAAAAATAAAAAACCAGTCTCCTAGTTAATCTGACAAGGAGACGTTGTTGATAAGGAGAGAGACCTTTCTTTTGCTATTAATTTTAGTCTAATTTATTAAAAAAAAATTTTTTTAATTTTTTAAGATGGTTTTCGATCCCCTTTCCAACCTTAAATTATTATTTTTTAAAAACCAATATTTGTTTTATTTTTTGTTGCTTTGAAAATGGACACACAAACACCCAACCAAACATTCCATTCCCTCCCTCCCCCATATTTTCCCCCATATATTTTTTTCTGCACCACCAACGTTTTTTCCCTACCCACACCATCATCACAACATTCATTAAAAACTAAAAAAAACTTTCTTTTTAACCAATTAACTTTCATTGATTTTCCCCCTGTTGTCCGCGATAAGAGAAAACTTTACTAGTAAAAAAAGCAGTTTAACCAAGCCTTGTCGCTTCTAATTAGTTTAATTAATGTTAAAAAAAGTTTTTTGGGGTTGATTAATATCAATATACACAAATTTTGTTTTAATCAACTTTCAATATTTTATGATTGGAGTGTCTGGGTGTTTGCTAAGACATGGTTGAGTTCTAACCCAAGCAATTAATCTGGAAAAAAATTTTTCCTAATGTTCTTGGTATCATTAAATAGAGGACGAAATTTGCTACAAAATGATACCAAAACGAAATTTTTATTTAAAGGACAACAAAAGTTATGGTCTTTAAACTAACTTTTTTCATGAAAAACCAACTTTTTTGGTAGTTTTTTGGTCATAACTTTTTAAATTTTTTTCATAAAATTTTGATTCTGGAACATTTTATAGCTTAAAATGTCCTCTATCGAATGGTACCAAGATTGCCCAAAAGTGGCCATTCCTTCAAAAGTTATAGAGCTCGAAAGTCAACTGATTTGGGACTCGTCTTTTTTGAAGTGGAAAAAGAACGCGTTTTTGTCTAGAAAATATACTGTAATGGGATATAATGTCATTTTTCGCTTTATTTATATTTTTGTTTTTCTCTCTGTATATTCTCTTATTTTTATACACTATTTCTTCATTTTGTAAATTTTTCGAGAAGTTTTTCGAATTTTTTCGGGTTTTCTTCTTAAATTTTGTTTGATATTTTTATTTTAGCAATTTAAAGCAAACAAATTTTAATAAAATCAGCTATCTATTCAACAACAAAATTTAAAAAAATTATAAATCAGCAAGCAAAGCAAATTAACGCGTCTAAAATATAATCGTTTAATCACAAGGTTTATTATTTTAGCAGCAGCAAAAGAATACTAAACAACTAAACGATATTTATATTTTATTTTTCTCTTGCGTTTAATTTCTGGTTTTTTAGTTTGGTATTTTTTTTTTATTTTTAGTTTTGAATTTGATTAGGAGAGGGAGGGATGTGAACCCAAAAATCAAAGAAAATTATCAACGTCTCTGGGAGCGAGGGAGTTTGATAATTTGTAGGAAGAGGGTATTTACTAGAAATCGTGATTTTTGAAATGCCTGGACCTGTTCCTAGACTCTGGATTTGATTTATTGACCTGGGCAGGATCCTGGGCCTGTAGTCCAGGAAAAACCCAGTCCCAGGAAACCCTAGGAAGGTCAATAAATGTCTGGGCCTGGTCTCTGGGAACAGGAAAGACCCAGGCCTTGGTCCCAGCTCGATCACTAATAGGAAGACTAATAAGCTAAATTAGGAAAAAGGGGGAATTACTAGTCTTTGTCTAGTCAGAAGATTAGGGGGTCTAAACCTGTGAAGTCTTACCGCTTTTTGAGGTCTAGCCCAAATTTTCTTGGTCCTTTTTCGATCTTTTTATTTCCTCGAGTCTATTGATTTATTTATGATGTCATTCCATTATAAAACTTCCCTTATTTTTTTTCAGTAAAAGCCAGAGACAGCAACTATTCAAATAAACAACACATTTAATTAATTTTATTTAATCAAAAATTTAATTTTTTGGCTATTTTCTATAGCAAATATATAAAGCTGCTTAGTTTTTTGGTTCTTCTATTTTATTCAATTTTAATTGTGGCATCAGCAAAGCTGAAGCTCGAAACAACAGAAGAAGTAGAAGAATATTTTTGTGAATTGACTGGAAAGACTAGTAAACAAAAACAAAACGATAAAATGCAATCGAGAATTGAAATGGTTTATTTTTTTTATTTAATTTTTTTAAAGGGAATATTAGTTGTCGGGGAGGTCTTATCCAAAAAAAAACTGGTTTGGGATAACCAGCAAGTACCAATCACTTTGATTTTTGGTTGAGGACCTTAACAAAATTCTTGACCATAAGAGGTACTTCCTGGGTTACTCCACACCAGTTTTTGCGGGCATAGGAAGAAAGAACATTTTGACCATTCCGTTTATAAAGAGTATTTATGTGGACTCATACTGGTCTCATAATGGTCAGAGCATCCATACTTTTCCCTTCTCTATTCAGTGTATTTATGGAAGTGATATTCAACCCTTACGGGTCTGACCATTATGAGTCTGCATATTTGCAAAAACTGTTCTGGGAAACCCACAGGTGGCCATTGAGTCAAGGAACACAGAAAAATGGTTTGATTTTGACTCTGGATCCAAGAAAACTCAAAGTCTGGAGCCAAATCAAGTCCGATTTCTAATGAAAATTTTTCAAAAAAATTTTTTTTCTTTAAAAGATCTGTGAGGATGTGAATCAATTGTGTAATAATAATTCGACAATGTTGACCACCGCTCCAACTGCTCCAGAACCAAAATTAACGCGAACAATGATAATCTGTGAGGATGTGAATCGAAATGATAAAGATGATAATAATGATGCGGATAATCCTCTGGCTGACCACAATCTTCTTCTTCAAGAAGCGACACCACCAGATGATCAACAAGGGACGTTAAATCAGGAACATCACCAACATTCTCTTTTCTGTGCACCTGCCTCCCCAGAACGATCCCCGTCTGTTTTGGAACAAAAACCTCGAGTTTGGCGTCAACAGCTTGGAGTACCTCAACGAGGATTTGGATCAGGGAATAGAGCAGATTGGGATTCAAGCAATCGGCCAGTTCGTCTACCGGTATATTTTTACTTTTTTATTTTGAGGGTTATAATTGGGGTTGGGGTCTCTCCGTTTCTTTCCTTCCCTTGATGTTGAAGATTTTCCGGCTTCGACAAATCCTTTTCCGAAACTTGAGAACTTTCAATACTATGGAAACGCCTAACAGTAAATGTTCGATTTCATATTTGGCGTCAGTTCTCCCTTCGCTTGATGTTCAATAATTGCCCGGTACAAAAAACTATTCCAGTAATCTTGAAATCGTCACTATCGATTGACGGCTCTGGACGTCGTGGCTTTTCGAGTATTTTCCCTGCCAGATTCCATTCCAAAAAAACTATCCCCGGAATCATGGAACCGTCAATAATCTGGAAAATTTGCACCTAAAACTATTTGGGTTTTTTGAACTGGGCATCTGTTGACGAACACTTTATCCTTTATTTAATTATCGAATGCCCTTAAGGTAAATAAGCATTTTGAGGGGGCCTTTTTTGAATTTTATCTAACCTTTCCCATACCTGGTATGGACCTTATAAGTTTGTTCTGAAACATTTTTAATATTTCACAAAAAAAATTTTTTTTCAGCGACTTGTCCGTCGCGGAGTCGGCGGCCTCAAGTGGCGACAAACTTGTGGCGGAACAACAAACTCCACTACAACGTTTACTGGCCGACCGAAGTGTATTTTTAAGTGCGACGCCTCCAACCCGAAGTCGTCTATTTACCCCGATATGCCATGCCTCATGTGTTATGAAATGCGCGGATATTATGGATCAGGAGGAGGAGGGGGGTATGATGAATATTATGGAGGAGGAGGAGGAGGAAGCGAATTTGATGAGGTTTGTTTGGTTTTTTTATTTTATTTTTTTTTTTGATTTTGATTTTGGGGGGTTGCTTGCTTAAGCTTTATGGGAGTTAAAAAGTCATCTCTTACTGGTTTTCGAGTTTTTCCGAGTTTTTCTTTTCGATTTTCGGTTTTTTTTCTATTTTTCAGAGCTTTCCTTTTTCTGATGCCTTTCTGTTTTTCCGTTTTTTCTGCCTTTTTTCTTAACAATTTTCTATAGCTTTTGCAACTTTTGAGTTTGGTATTATTGTCTGTGGAGGAGAAAAAAGAGAGTGAAGAGTTGGAGGAGAACCATGAGGAGAATTGGATAGATGAGATTTTTGCGGACGAGGAGACGGTGTCCGCAAGTAGAAGGGAGGTGTTTTTTGTTGTTGGTGTGTGTTTGAGTTGAGGGGAAGGAGGAGATTAAATTTAGGTAGAGAGGAAAGATAATTTTTAGAAATTTGGGGTGCTTTAAAATTTTTTTTGAATATTTCTTAATTATTTTGAGCTGCTTTTTTAACCAACAATTTTTTAAAAAAATTCAAAATTATTTCTAACTAAATTTTAATTTATAGCTCTCAACCACCTCGTCTTCTTCCAGCACCCGAATGCGCCGACATATTCACCAGTCGTGGGTTCATTGCCGCTCCTCAAAGTCAAACAAGAAGGCCAAGTCTAGAAAATTATCAAAATTATCATCAAAGTCAAAGTTATCATCATCAAAATTATCAGCATCAACAATTGGAGAATGTAAACGTTGCCACAACATCAACAAGTGCCTCGGGCCCTGCCTCAAGTGGCGACTTCTTCAACTCTCACAATTGTTATTACAACAATTGCAACAGCAACACATGTTACAATAATGAGTGTTTTGGTGGTGATGGCGGTGGTGGAAATTGTTTGGAAAATTATTTTGAAAATTATTATAATCACAACAATCATTTATCTTCTTCTTCGGAACAGTATCAACATCAAAATAATTTTAATTCTTTAAATAATTTTAAAAATTCTTTAAATAATTATTTTAATAATAACCACAATAATAACAACTATAATCAACAAAAACAACAAAATTTTTCTTCAAATAATTATTTGTCGTCTACTTCCCCTCAACAATATTTGGCATCAACAACAACAACTCCTTCCTCTTTCTCTCAAAATAATAATAATGATTGGCATTTTTGGATTGATGATTTAATTAAACAAGTTCAAAATGAAGTTGCTGCTGAAAAAAAGGTTTTTTTTTGGAGTTAATTGAAGGGGAAAAAAAATTTTTTTTCAAAGCTTTTCTGTATGGATAGACGCCCTTCTACTACTTTTAGTGATATTTCTGCTAATGTTGGTTCTGTACAACAACAAAATGTTTTTGATGATGATGAAAAGGTGATTAATAATAATAATTGTGCTACTCGATTTGAGGTTTCCTGTTTTTTATTTTTTTTTTATTTTTCTGTCCCTTTCATTTTCCTATCTTTTTAGGACTGGGTTTTAAATCCTGATTGATACATTCCCCCTTTCGTGTTGACATGGACCTCAGCTACTTCTCATGGCTATCTATTTGTCTCTTTACTTTTCTATTTTTTTTAAGCTGGGCCTAAAATTCTGGTTTTTACCTCTCCCCTTTAACTATGACTCTTTTAGGGCGTTTTTTGATATTAGGATATTCAATTATTTTTTAATGAGTTTTAACTTGCAAATTGTATAGTTTGTAATTGCTTTATTCTGCCCCATTTTTAAGATTTTTGTAGGAATTTTATTTATTTTTTTTTCAGTCTGGCAGTGTTGTCTCCCCTTCATTATATTCCCAATCTAGTAGTGGTTGTAGTAGTTCATCATCTATTGGTAATTCTCCCTATTCTTTTAATGGAACAATAATTCCTTCTTCAGCTTCTCAAAAACAAAAACAACCAATTTTGTCTAATAGGTTTTTTTAATTAAATTTTTTTAAATTCTAAAAAATTTTTAATTTAAGTGACATTTCATCCAACAATAATAATAAATTAAATAAACGTGCAAAGAAAAATTCTCTCCTAACTCTTTCGCGTGAGGAATTGGCAGAAAGGAAAAAACAACAAAATCGAGTGGTTTGTGATTTTTTGAAATTTCAAAAAAATTTTTTAAAAATTTGAATTTTTAAAAAATTTCAAAAAAATTTTTTAATTCAAAGAAATTTTCTAAAAAATTTTTTAATTTTGAAGGCAGCCCAACGTTATCGTAACCGACGTACCCGAACCTTGGAAAGTGAAAAATGTGAAATTGATGAGTTGGAATCTCGTAATTTTAAAATGCGAGAAGAATTGGCTATGTTGTCTAAAGAAATTGAAAAATTGAGAGGTCAATTACTTCTTTCCCGTTAGGTTTATTTTTTGTTTAAAAAAATTTTTTTCGTTATTGATAAGTGGAGAATGAAGGGGAGAGAGGATTTAAAAATTAAAAAAATTTTTTTTTTCGTTTTTTTGTTGATGCCATCCATTTTATTTTCCCATTTTTCCTTGATTTTAATTTGTTTTCCAAATTTTTCAGAAAGTTTTTTTTTATAATTTCCTTCCAAAAAATTTTTTTTTCAATAATTTCTTGTATTTTTTCGTCGTATTGTTATTTTCCTTTTAAATTTTACACCATATATATTTTCATGTTTTTTTGTCTCCCACACATATATTCCCATAAACATTACCTAAAAACACAACATTATATTTGTATTTGTTTGTATAAACATTTTCATATAAAGTTGTAGAGTTTAAAAGATAGAGAAATAGAGAGTTTTAATTTTACTCTGATTTATTTAAACGAACATTTGAGAATTAAAACAAATTTAATGTTTTGTTTAGAAAGTTTTGTTTAAATGTCATCACAACAACAACAACAAATGTTTACAATGGAAACAACAAAAACAACAACAAATGTTTGTCAAAACAACAGTGGAAATGGATGTTCAGATGATGATGTTGTTTTGTTGCGTGTTGATTGATGTTTTCCGGTTGGTTTAAATTTTACATTATTAACGTTAATAAAAACCAGAATTTTTGGGGTTGTTTTAATTAAATTCTGATTTGTTCCGTAAAATGTTTTGTTTAAATTCTGGAATATTCCTTATGTTTGGATTAAATTCTGACCTCCGCACATGTTTTGATTAAATTCTGATTTTTTTTCTTCAAATGTTTTATTAAATTCTGATAAATAATTCTGTTAATTATTTTTCGGATGTTGTACAAAAATTCTGGTTTTTAATCTTTGTTTCTTTAAAAGTTTTTGATTATTGTTTCTATATTAAAAATCTTTTTCTTGTTCACAAATTAAAAACAAACATAGATTTAAGCAATATATTAAATTATAAATTTAATGAAAAGTAAATACTACTGAAAAAATTGCAAAAATAACGCGCTTAAAAAATTTTTTCTAAAAAAAGAATATTTTTAAATAATTTATATTTTTTAATTAACATGGTTTACATACACAAATTAAAAACAAACAAAATAATAAACATTTTCTGATTTTCTGTAGTTTCTGGTTTCATTATTCTATTTTTTTTCCAGAATTTTTTTTCATTATTTTACAAGAAAAATTTTTTTTTAATTTTTATTAAAAATATTTTTTTATTTTTTTTTATTTCATATATTTTCTGTGAAAATTTTTCTTATCTCGAGAAAAAATTTTTTTTTAATTTTTATAATTTTTTTCTTGTAAAATAAAATATTTTCTGAGGATTTTTTAGGTGTCTGGATATGTGTGTGTATTTTTACCTTATATTTTTATGTTTATTTTTTTTTGCTTTTATCTTTTGCTAGTTAAAAAAATTTTGAAGTAAAATAAGAAAGATTACCTCTAGATTTAATTTTACGAATTTTCTTTTTTTAATTTATTATTTTTATCTTGCCTTTACAATGTTTTTTCTTCTTTTTAAAGATTAAGCTTTTTTCCCCTCAGGGACTTATTCGGTATAAATTAAACTAAAAATTGAAAAGTGACGCGTTCTCAACCAAATTTTATTTTATTTTTTCTGATTTTTTTTTACTAAAAATGGAAGCTTTAAGCCTAATAAGTACACACTAGATTTCTCTTTCTATTTTTTAAGTAAATGTTAATTGATGATTTTAACTTCCTGGATTATCTTTTTTTTCATTTCCGTAAGGAGCGTGAGTGATGATTGGCTTTTTTTTTTGGACGAGTACATATGTATATCGTCTTTTTTTTCTAATTTTTTTTTTTTTTTAATTTTTAGGTAAGAAATTTTTTTTTCTTTTTTTTTCTTCCGAATTTGTAAAAAAAAATTATTTTTTATTTATTAACCAGCTTAATTATTTATTTTTTTTTGTTAATGAATAATATTTTTTTCTTAATTAATTATTTAATTAAATATTTAAAATTACCACAGTAGTAAGTTCACAGGGAGCGTCGTGGCAGCCATTTTTTCGCGCACTTTCTCAAACCTTTTGGAGGGTTTTGGCGGCAATTTTCAAAGGAAAACCCGTGCCTAAAGGAGGGTTTTAAGTAAAATCCCGAGGGTTTAAGCTGTAAATTAATAAAGTGGCTGCCACGACGTTTCCTTTCCTGTCATTCACCTAATGAGTTGATGGGTAGTTGCGGTAAAAGTGACTGATGGAGAGGCTTAAACAAGTGAATGCCCACGACACTAAAATCCCAATCCTAGTGGAAAAGTTGGACGGTAAACTAATTAACGGGAGTTGCCACGACGGTCCTTTTCTTTTCTCTCACCTATCGAGTAAACGGATAGTGGCGGTAAAAAGAGGAAAAACAAACTAAACGAGTGAATGCCCACGACAATAAAATCGGTAAAGAGAGGGAATATAAACAAGTGAATGCCCACGACAACTAAAATCGGTAAAGAGAGGGGAAATATAAACGAGTAATGCCCACGACAAAGCCGGATCCTAGTGAAACAAATTAAAACAAATGGATCTAGTGGCCACTACAGGTCTGAGCGATAAATTAATTAAAAAACTAAATCGATGTAGTGGCCACTACATTCAAGAAAAATTAAATTTAATGACAGCCAGACACCATTAAATTTAAATTCAAAAGGGCCTACAACAAAAGGACCCACCCACCCAAAAGGGCGTAGATCACGACCCACTACCCAAAAGGGCGTGGGTCACGACCCACTACCCAAAAGGGCGTGGGTCACGACCCACTACCCAAAAGGGCGTGGGTCACGACCCACTACCCAAGAGGGCGTGGATCTGAAGGGCTCTCTACTAAAAATGACTAGAATGAGCATTTTCTTCTGCTTTTATACTATATGTTGTGTAATGGAATAAACTTAAGAGTAGTAGGCGGAGCTCTAATTAAGTATCCTTGAAAAAGTACAACCGCGAAATCTGACTAATCATTCGTAAATAATTTTTCAAACCGTAAACCTAAACAAATGGCTATTAATATGGGTGATAAACGATATATTGCCGAAGTAATAATACCTGAGATTGAGTTTACTGTTAATACTAACGGGATAACAATTAAAGCGAGTACTAGATTGACTACCGCTCGTTTCCTTCCATTTGATCAATGTGGAAAATGTCGTGAATGTAAAGCTACAGAGGTGGAGATCGACTTCGTTGTTACTAAGGAAGGAATTACTGTGTACTGCAGTAGGATTAAAGGGTCTCGTTTTGTTCACTTTGATCAAGTTTATGATATGCCTGGTCACTGTTTCTTTAAGGTTTTATTATTATGCAATCTTAGAATTTATTTTTTTATTTAGCTCAAGAACAAAGGACGCGTTCTCAACATTCCTTATGGTGATCGAAGTTGTGTTGAGGAAAAGAAACCAATGATTCAGACTTATTTGGATTATTCAGATAAAAGTGAAAAAATTAAAAATGATAAAAAACAAGAAATTAAGCCAATAGAGAACCCCATACTTAACTCTAATAAGGAAATTGAGGTTGTAACTCAGCAAAAATCAAAAGCTGAGGAAAATACGAGCAATAAACCTATCAAATCTATTGAAGAGGATTTGGATGATTTTTTTGGGTTGATCTCCGCTGCAGCAACAGTAATTGATAGTACTAAAGAAAACAAACTTGTTAAGAGAAGTGTCAGTAACGAGGAACCATTAAACGAAGCATTTTTTGATGAGAAAATTGATCCTAATAAACAAAAATTTATAGATATTGTAAACCCCAATTCAGTCTAAGTTAATAAATACCCATTTATTCAATAATGTTAAATAATACTTCAATCTTGAATAAAAATTTAAAATTTAAATTACCTTTTGGTATGATTATCTCAGGTCCAAGTTCCTCTGGTAAGAGCACACTTTTATTAAAGCTCATTTTAGAGGCCTCTGATATAATTGACCCAAAACCTTTAAATATACTATATTGTTTTGGAGAAATGAGTTCAATAGTTCCAATACTTCAAAGAGCAGGTGTTAATGTACACAGTGGAGTTCCAACTGAAGAATTATTAAAAAGTTATACCAAACCTTTACTGTTGATCCTTGATGACCTTTTGCTTTCGATAGGAGAAAAATATCTATCAGAATTGTTTACAAAGAAATCTCACCATCAAAATTTCGCAATTATTTTTGTGACACAAAATTTGTTTGAAAAGAAGATCAAGGTTGCTAGACAAAATGCTCAGTATATTATACTTATGAGGTCTCCAAACTCTGTTTTAAGTATTAGGAATATCGGATCACAGCTTTTCCCTCGCAAATTGGATTTCTTTTTGGATGCTTATCACCAGGCAACAAATGAACCTTTTGGATATTTGCTAATAGATATGCATGCTTCATCTGATCCTTTATTACGATTGCGTACTAATATATTTAATGACGACAAGGAAAAAGTTGTATTCATTCCAAAAAATGGCTCAGAATAGTACAACAAAAATTAGTGAAATTGTAAAAGAAAATATAAAATTTTTAGAAGCCTTAGCTTCTACCAAATCAGAACGAAAAATTCGAAAAATATTAAAATCAGCCACTCGTGAACAGTTGCTTGCATTAGCCGAGGTTTCTATTAATATTGTAAAAGCCAGATTTAATTTAACAACTCGTCAAAAGAAACGACTATTACCTCACGCCAATTTTGTTCGTAGATTAAGTAGGATTAGAAGTGAACGAGGAGCTCGAAAAATTCTTTTACAAAAAGGCAACGGGGCTGGTTCAATATTTGCAGCTCTTTTAACACCAATAATTATTGAAGCAGGTCGGTATCTGTTAACTAAAATAGATCCAACAATAAATGGCTAGTAAACTCATCCTCGTCCCCGAAGAATTATACCGTAGTCTTACTTCGTCAACTACAGAACCAAATCTTGATTTAATAAAACATGCGCTAGAAGAAACTAAAAAGAAGAAAGATAGTAAAGACGTCAAAAATGTAAATTATAATCAGGAATTGAGGAGATATCTCAATGTAAGAAATGAAAGAGAGAACAGACCAATTAAGGTTGAGATAGTTGATAAATCGAAGGGTGTTCTTTTACCTAAAACAAATTCACGGCCTGCAACCTATATACCCTCAGGAGATGATAATGGAAATGATGACGACTTCTGGATGAATGATGATGATTTCAAATTTTCGCCACCTCCACCTCCTATTCCGCCTCATAACCGATCTTCAAAAATTAAATCACCATCACCGCCACCAGTTCCACCTCGTGAAAGAAAAATTAAAACTAAATCTCCATCACCGCCACCTGTACCACCTCGTGATCGCATAAAGAAAGAAAAGAATCCTCTAGTCTTTTACCGTAATTCTAAACGAAAGGGAGATCAAGTTTTCCAAGATAAAAGAAAAGAAATTAAGAAAGAGCCTAATGGAAATTATATGATTAAAGAAAACATTGAAGATATTAAAATAAAAGAGTTAAATAAGAAAAGAAAAGAAAACGAAGACAATCAATATTTAAATAAAATTAGAAAGCAAAGAGAAAGGAAAAGAGATCACTTTAACAATATTAAATCAATAAAAAACCTGAGAATACCCTTTATACCAGGTGATGTTTTTAATAGATCAATAAAAAAAGAAACTATAACCGAAAACGCTCCAAATACATCTCAACCTATTGGACATAATGTAAAAGAAAAGATATCACCAATTGGAAGGAAGATAGATAAAAGAAAATTACAATATATTGAAGAAGGCTATCCAGAAGTCCCATTAAAGAAACGAAAACTGAGATTGGTTGATAATTGGTCTGAAAGAAAACCATCTAAAGTAAATATAAAGCGAAAAAACTGGGCAAAGAGGAAACCAACTCAATCAGATATTGATAGATTTAAACCCGGACTCTGGTGAAGTAATATACAATGGCAGATCCTAATAAACTACTTGAAAGAATTTATAATGATCCAGAATATCCATCAGCATATGCGGGAGTTGATAGTTTATGGAGAGAGGCAAAGAAAATATACAAAAATATTCCAAGACATGTGATCGAAAATTATTTAGAGGGGCATCGAACCTATACTCTTATGCGCCCAAAAAGGATACGTTTTCCTAGAAGTCGAACAGTTGCAGCCGGTTTTATGACCGATTTTCAAGTGGATTTGGCCGATATGCAAGCGCTTTCACGACACAATAAAGGCAATAGATATATTCTTGTGGGAATTGATGTGTTGTCAAAACGTTTATTCACTGTACCCCTAAAGACTAAGAAGGGAGAGGAAATGGTAAAAGCATTCGAGGACATATTTAGTAAAATGCCCATGAAACCACATAGAATTTTTTCTGATAAAGGGACAGAGTTTAAAAATAAACAACTGAAGGATCTATTTGTGAAAGAAGATATTGAAAAGTTTGAAGCAAATCATTCTACGGTAAAAGCATCTATAGCAGAGAGAGCAATTAGAAATCTTAAACAGCGATTATATAGATATTTTGCTCAGAAAAAGACATTAAAATGGACAGATGTTCTGGAAAAGATTGTAGATGGAATAAATCATTCCATATCTAGAGTTCATGGAATGCGACCTGTTGATGTAAATTTTAAAAATGCACAAGCCGTATGGAATAAGATTTACGGAAAAATTTTTTCACAAAATGAAAATAAGGCAACATTCAATAAAAATGATTATGTTCGCTTAAGTCGAGACAAAGGTTATTTTGAAAAAGGATATTTACCAAACTGGGGAGATGAGATATTACAAGTAGATGAAGTGAAGAAAACTATGTCTCCCGTTACTTATAAACTTAAAGATGAAAAGAGTGACAAATTCAAAGGTTCTTTCTACAGGGAGGAACTGTCGAGAGTAAGGAAAGACAATGATACCGAATACCGCATAGAGAAGATATTACGTAAGAGGAAAAAGGATGACGGTACTAAAGAACTCTTAGTGAAATTTATTGGTTATCCAGAAAGGGAATGGATAAGTGAATCACAATTAGTATAAAAGACATTCATTCATTCTTGAAAATTGTTAAATTTTATTTAAATAAATATGTCAAATACATTTTTTATACATCTACCCAGTAATGTCCAAAATTATTCTATAAATAAACCAAACAAGTTCCGAGTTCAGTTACCAAAACCTATTCACTTCAATGGAAATTGGGTATGTGGATTACACAGTATTACATACCCTTATTCATGGCCTTCAACTATTGGTACACTAGACGATCAATGGTTAAAAATACATTTTACTGATGATTTGGGTAATAAAGGTGTTCTACGTGTACCCATACCTAAGGGTTCACATACTAAGGTGGAAAAATTACGTGATTTCTTGAATGCAACACTTGAACATCAAATAAAAGCAATTGACTTGGTCTTCGATCCCAATAGTACAAAGAATAAAAATGTTGTTTCCCCACCAAGATTGGATAGAAAAAGGAAGAGAGAAGTTATTCTCGAATCACCCCCAAAAATCGATGAATTACCCGAATCTCCACCAAGTATAATTGAATTAATTGATTCCCCACCAAGATTGGATAAAAAAAGGAAGAGAGATGTTAAGCCCAGCTCCCCTCCAGAAATACTACCCGAATCGCCACCAAGTATAAATCAATTGACTGGATTATCTCAAAAAAATAAATTATCCGACTCTTCATCGGGGATTGCAAAACATTTGTCGAATGTTAAAGAGAATAAACAAGTAAAAGAAAATCCAACACTTTTAAATATAGAGAATCAATCCTTAAAGGATAGGTCAAAGAAATCCGATTTATTAGCAGAAGAATCATTGGTTTCATCTCCATCACGAGATAAATTAGAAATTGAAAAATCATCAACATCTCTAGATTTAGGAGAAAAAATTTTAGAAACATCGTTAGATCAGAAAAACGATGAAAAGTCATCTCCGATTCTTGATACTAATGAGAAGACTAAAGAAAAAAGTGGTAATCAACATCGTTCATCTAAGCACATAAAATATGATGAATCAGATATAGAACGAATTGAGAGTACAACTCCTTTATTTGCTTTAGGACTAACATATGTTGAAATTAAAAATAAAACTATATCTAAAGAAGATGATCAAGATATTTCTATTGAAAAGGAAGAGAATAATGATAATAATGATACCAATAAATTTTCGCTATGGAGGGGAGGTGTTCGCCTAAGTGGAAATTTGACTATGTTAAAAAACATGATCAAATCTATAACATTTGATTACAATGTTGATTTTGCAAAATTTGTTCTCTCGTTTAATCATCCGAATATAGATTATATATCATTGTCGCCTCAATTAGGTTACGTACTTGGATTTGATAATCCACAATTAATTCGAAATAAAGAAGTTGCAAATTATGGTAGCGATCTGAGAGGTGGCTTTTCTAGTTTTGGTGTCTACGTAAAAGGGCTTACAGAAAAGATGATAATTGGAGACACACTTAGTTCACTGCTTAGAGTAGTTTCGGTTTCAGGTGCGAGCCCTGGCGAGTATAATGAAAAAATTTATGATACGCCAATATATTCAAGAGTTTTACCAAAAGAAATAAATGATATAGAAGTTGAACTTAGAACGTTAGATAACGGACGCCTGGTGCCTTTCTCATATGGAACAGTTTTAATTGTGTTAATTTTAAAAAAGTGATTAATTTTTGAAACTATATAAATAAAGCTCAATTATTGTATTCATTCATTTTAATTAATAAATTTATTTATTAAAAAATGGTACATATTGTATTCGATACATCAAAAGTTGGTTATGATGATTTTGTTAACAGTAATCAGAAAGGGAGCGGTCTCGAAGATCCAAATGAAAATATTTATACTTACTTCAGAGGAGCTCCACCTTTTCAAAGAGGTTATGGAATACAAAGTGGTGCGGGAATAGGTGACGTTTTTAGAGGACTGTGGCGTTTTTTCCTTCCAATTATGAAACGTGTCGGTACAACAGTATCTCAAGAAGCTTTAAACACTGGTCAGCGAGTACTTGATAGAGTTAATCAAGGTGAGAGTTTAAAAAATGTTTTTACAAATGAAGGAAAAAGAGGTATTGACACAGTATTAGAGAAAGGTGGATTACCTAAGCAATTTGGTACAGGTCGTGGAAAGAAGAGTATAAAAAGGGATCGAAAATCATTAATTAAACAACACCAAACAATTATTGGTAACATTATTAAAAAACCAGTTGTTTCTAAAAAACGAATTAGATCAGACGCATTTGGTCTTTATTAGAATAAAATGGCATTCCATAAGATAGATAACGACAGTGTTAATTCAATTACAAATGCCCTTGATTTTTTTCAAATACCACCCACCAATGTTAGCATCTCATCATCAAAAGTATTTGAAATTTTAACAAGCAATCCGTTATCCGATACACCATTTCATTTTAAAATACACTCAAGTCAAAATTTTATTGATCTTTCCAAATGTTATATTTTAACGGAATTCCGTATACGAAAAGAGTCAGAAAATGGTCAGTTGGTAAATTTGACTCCAAATGAGAACATAGCACCAATTCAGTTAATCGGCCTGACCTTTATCAACAATATGCGTATAACTATTAATGGAAGGGAAATATTTAATTCAAACTCATTATATGCCTATAAATCTTATTTTTCACATGAATTTTCATATCCGATTACGGCAAAAAATTCACATTTGAATGCAGCGGGATACTATGGTGACAACGAGATGAGTCTAGAATCAGGACCGGGTTTCAATACAAGAAAAGCCTTATTTTCTGGAAGTAGATCAGCTCAATTTATAACAAAAATAGATGCTGATCTGTTTAATCAGCCGCTTTATCTAGTCAATCATTGTGAGGTTGACATTGAAATAATACCGAATGATACAAATTTTGTTTTGATTGCTCAACCTGGTCAGCAAGCAACCCGTTATGTTTTTGAGGTATTGAATTGCAAACTTTATGTAAAAAAAGTTGACTTAATGGATGGCTTGGCTTTGGATATAGCCCGAAGACTGGAATCAAAACCAGCCAGATATGCGATCAGAAAAACTATGATGAAATCACTGTTCATCAGTCCAGGACGTTACGAATTTAATGCCAATCTATTTATGGATCAAATTCCGCGTAGAGTTACTCTTGGGTTGGTAGCTAATACTGACTATGTGGGAACAATAACTAGAAGCCCATTTAACTTTCAACCGTTTAATGTTAGAGAATTAAGTGTTATTGCAAATGGCCGAAATTACCCCCAAGCTCCTTATGATTTTGACTATCCTAATGGAAAATTTGTGAGAGCATTTAACGATATGAATGAGGCGATTGGTTTTAATAGTTCGATGGAAAGCAATGGGATTACTCTTCCACAATATGGGAATACACATTGTGTATATATTTTCAATATGACTAACAGTGGGGATGATCATGGAGGTCTTTTTGACCTTATACGTAGTGGTACTACATTAAATTCAATTAAATTAAAAGTAAGCATTAAATTCAATCAACCAGTACCAGATGGAGGATTGATGCTAATAGTGATGGGCGAAGCAGATTCTCTAATCATGCTTGATAAAAATCGAACTATTTCCAGTGACACTACGATTTAGTATTTAAAATTATAATATTAGCATTTAATCATTTTTAAATTTAATTCATAATTTTGAAATGTTTAGTTTTATATTTTTAATAAATATATTTTCAATAAATATCTTGACTAATATAGCTTTAGTAATAAAACAACAAGATCTACCCGAATATTCCGTATATTTACGTCAGAATATGACAAGTGTAAAAGACTCGAAAGTTGATTTTAAGAATTCATTGATGTCCTTTCCTCAGTTTCCGTCACTTAGTCTTTGTTCGGAGCCTAAAAACGAATTTGTCTATGTTTATTGCTGGATAATCCTTATAATTTATGCATTAACAATAGCAAGTCTCATAATCTACCAAATTAGATCGATTTTGTGGTTCAGAGTCAGACTCCAGCAACAAGTTTGAATGGACAGTGAGCAAATATCGAAAATATTGATGTCAAATCCGAAGACAAGAAGAGTTTTTAAGGGGTGTTTCCCTAGTGATAAAATACCTAACCCTTCACAACTGCAGTATCCAGCGGCATTAATTATAAACTTGGATACCCATCAATTTGAGGGCTCACATTGGGTAGCAATTTATGTTTATGGACAAAAGTTGGAGGCTATTTATTTTGACAGCTTGGCTTTACCAATTAATTCAAATATAGAAAAGAGTTTTTTAATTAATTTTCCGAGAACATTTACAAACAAGAAGGGATATCAATCTATATTCGCAAAAACATGTGGGCAATACAGTATTTGTTTTATATATTTTTTATCATCCGGTTATACTTTTAATGAATTTTTGAATTACTTAGAAAAATATCCAAATCTATATGATTATTTTGTTAAAAGCTTTGTAAATAAAATGCTAACTTATTTTTCTAAAATTTATTTAAAAATAAGTGTTGAAACAATGTTTAAGTTTAATTATAGTTTTCAAAAATGAAAATTGAAAAATTAATTATATTTTGAAAATATTTAATTATTATTATTATTATCAGTTGATTATTATTAGATTACTTGTCATTCATTTCGTCAGTTTTGAGCTTTTTAGTAAGAGGAGCTAAAACATCCGTGGCACGACAATTAGTCTCAATGCACTTATTACACAAAACTAATTTAATAGTAACTCCAGTTGAGATGCGCATGAATTTATCTTTGTCATAAAACATACGATTCTGACATTCTAAATATGACATTTGAAACTTGTAGAACATTCTTACACTTACCAGAACAAAGTTGAAATGTCAGCAAATATTTACCCCTGACCAACTTCCAGAGAAATTCCTTTTTAGTGCTAACATCCTTTTTGTCTTTATCTAGCATAGTAGACTCTCCATTGTTAGAAGGTTCAACATTGACATCTAATTGAGTTATTTCTTTGACTTTCACAACTTCATTCTGAGCTGAGTCTTTCACATTCACAGCAGACCTCTTTCGTGGCATTTTTTTTACTAAGTTTATAAAAGAAGGATTGGATATAAATGATTAGAGTGATCTAGATTTCCCGTTTTTGCCGATATATATAGCTAAAAAGTGGGCGTAACATTAAACTAGATATAAGCTTTAGATAAACCACGCCTCAAATAAATCTATATAAACTTAAGATTTTAGCTAAACCATTTCATAAATTATTTTCAAAAAATTAAAAAAAATGGTGCTTCTGATAGAAGAAGTTAGAAAAATTCTTGATTGCCATCCTTCTGAAATTCGAGATATTTTAAATCATCCAGCAGATCGAGAACGTATTCTAATCCAACTTAAAGGAAGACGAGTCCGTACTACTTATAAAGATAGAAATGGATTCAATAAAACCTTCATTTTTGGAGGAATTAGTCAATTTGGAGCGGATAAAACATATGCTTATGGCCGTTTACCTAAACCATTCAATATTAGCGTGACAGCATATTTTTATTCACGCTATCGTATTAAGCTACACTTTCCTTATACTCATTGCGCAATTGAAAGCTTCAGTGACAAGAAAAACAGTGCTGAAGACCGCTATTTCCCTCTTGAATTACTGGAACTCGTTGAGGAAAAAAGCTCATCAGAAAATTGGTTAAGCTCTATCCTTAAAGAAATGTCTGGAGGTGAAAATAATGAAAAATCATTACATATAGAGACTGATGATGATGACGAAGATAAAGAAAATCGAGAATTTCAAAACTATACGATTGCTAGAGCTGAAACAAGTCAAAGATCAAATACAGACTTTTGGTAATTACATAACTTAAGAAATATTCATTAAGTTTTTTAAATATTTCTATAAAATGTAATTTTTATTGGTTTAATTTTACATTTTTGTTCTTAAATTGTTTACTTATAACATAACATTTTATTAAAAATTCATTTCCTAATTATATAATTTAAAACCAAAATTTAATCTTTCATTGACTAATTTTGTATTTATGTACCTAAAATTAATAACTTTCAACACTACATTTTATTAAAAATTGATTTCCTAAATATTTATTTTTAATATAAAAATTTAAATTTTCATGGCTAATTTGTATCTTAACCTTATATATTAAATCGTTATTGATATTTTGATAAATAAATATTTAAATAATTGTAAAAAAATATAATAATAATAAGTTAACACGTGTTTAACTAAAAATTTATTCTGATATATGACCAAAATGCAAAACACTATAATCATTAGGTGATATGATACCCTTCCCCACATAGGGTCGGTAAATTTTTTGAAGTGGGGCTGAATTAACTGATCCTTTAGGAATGGATGGTCGAATAAAATTATTATAATGAATAGTAATCGGTTCAAAATCTTCATTAACATATTTGATCACACTATCCTTAAAGGTTTCGTATCTGAGACCTTGGTTCTGAGTTACGTCATAATTCAATGTAATTCCTCGCAACTTAAGAACATATTCAAATTGTTCAGTATTTGATGAATCCTTTTTCAAGAGCTTTAACCCATACTGCTTAGCACCTCCACTACAGAACTCAATGATTTCGTGCAAAGGGTATTCATCTGTTAAATCACCCAAATGAGGACCAGTTTCAAGTGGGCATTGATCTTCAGGATGAACGAAGATCAATGAATCAGTATCTTAATTTTATTTAAATTATTTGGTAATCTAAAAAGATTCACCAGTATACAGTAATGTGCATCCTTCTGTACGTGATACTTTTTGCATCGCTTTCAAAAGTGCAATACGTGCGGCGGATGTAGTCCACAGCGATATTACTATTATAAAAATTTTATGTTAAAAATTTTTAAATAGTTTTAACGTTTTTAATTTTAGAAATATATTAATAAATTTTCCAAAATATGAACCAATGTTACTGCAGTCATGTTCCTCTACCCATTCTTTTTTCTCGATGTAACTGATTAGGGCAACATTCGTTACAAGTTCATCAATTGCAGAAAGATCGATCTTATGATTATCTAGATATTTACCAAATTCAGTAGGATCATCAGTAATCAACGATTTTGAAAGACCAAAATTTCGTAAAGAAAATCTTCCCCCTATTAATAAAAACATTTTAATAATAAGATCGAGTTATTATTACATAGGTTATTTAGTGCAAGTTTTGCTAAAGCTCTCTTCCCCTTATTAGGTAACATCTTTTCTCTCTCAATTTTGATACCAAAACGTTGATTACATTCTTCAACAAACTGATTCTCTAAAATCTCATTTCCTGCAATATCTTTACTAAATCCTGTTGCATGTAATTTCTGAGCCATAAATTCAGCGATATATGGTCGGAAAAGTTCCTCATCACTCTCCTCATATTCTATAACTCGATAAACTTTTGACACTTGATATCCCTCGTCAAGAGCAAAATTAAGTTCAAGGGAAGTACATGTACTAACCCAACCACGTTCTTTTTCTGTGTGTTCACAGCTGTATACTTTCAATATATCACCATTTGGATATTTTTTTCTATAAATAAATTAATAACTAATTTAATATTTTCTATTTTTATTTTTGTACTGAAAAATTTTTCCCTATTAATTAAATCAAAATAATTACGCGCAGGCTGAACAGAGAGGAAATAGAAGCCTTTCATCAACTTTCATTGGTAAAACAGGAATATCCAATTTTCGTGGAGGTATAGTAAAAACTTTTAAAAGAGCCAATTTGTATGGATTATCTTTTGAGGATCTCCAGTTAACCGTCTCATTTAATATAAAAACCTTCGGATGTCCAACAGGATATTTAGTTGTACAGCTAACAGAATTTAAATGATTTAATGAAAATTTTAATTGTATATTTAAAACAACTTTTATTTTTTTAAATAATTCGTTCGTTTTTTTAAACACTAGTTATTTTTACCAGAAATTTTTTATAGATTATTAACAAAAATTTACTTAATATAAGGGTAAAGCGAGGTCACATCAAAATAAGATATTTTTTCGCCAAATTTTCGTGTGTGCAAAAGCTTCAATGGTCCTGTCCGACCGCCAAAGAAACAAGCTCTAATATCCAAAGGTCCTTCATCAAGATAGTTTTCAAATTTGTGTCTCATTGCTTTATCTTTTTTAAGCATTTCATGAATCTCACATTCCCAAAATATTTTGATGTTTGGAACAACGGACCGTATAAATTCCATGCGTTCATTATCACGTTTACGGATGAAACCCGCTGTCTTCCCGCTAGGTAGCATGGTATTATCAAGAGGGTAATGTTTAGGGCATGCATGCCAAACACACCCATAAACTTCAATCCCCAGCTTTTGATTCTCTATCCATCCATCCAGACGGTACTTTCCAATTCTAATGATATATTTCGATTTATTTACGACTAATTATTTAATAACCTTTTTTCACCGGATTTTGAATGAGAAGATTGAATTTTAACCCCATTTTCATCTTCATACCATTGAAAGAATTTGTGCGCTAGTAAGCTTTGATTTTCGGCATTATCGTATCCTCTCTCAGGTACTATGGCAAGGTGATTAGCTCTCAAATGATTCAACCTAAAATGACGCATGCATGCAGAGGCAATGGTCATTGAATCGTGTAAAACATCAATACCTTTAGATATTAATTTTAAATCATTTGATGGTATACTATGGACCTTCTCTTCCTGGACGGCAAGATACTTCATAAAATTCTGCGCGGAATTTTACGAGAGCACACATTAAAATTTCTACATCGTTGGTGCAATAGCTTGCTAATGCCTCATTCAAGAAGAAATTATCTTCCTTATGTTCTTCATACCACAAATCAAACTCCTTTCTTTTCAAAGGCATCATACCATCGCAAAGGTAATCCTCTTTAGGAGGTAGTGTTGTCATTTGAATATCATAATTTTCGGGACGATTTGCCAGATGAGGAAAAAAGGGTTTCTCTTGAACATCAAGGTCGAAAGCTGGTACAAGTCCGGCAAGAGATGAAGGCAATAAATTGTACGAGTCACGAAACACTACTTCAGGATTCAGAATTGAATGTGGCACTCTCATTTCATACAGTTTGTTACCCTATTTTTAAAGATATTTGAAAGAAATGAAAGACAATACTACCTTTCTAATAATAGAAGGGTTTAACCTTCGACAATAAATTTCTCGGAAAATCAGAATCATATCAAAACGCCCTCCAAAGTGTGAAAACACAAAGCTTTCGAAATTTTTTGGAAGTTCAAATAGTAACCACGTCACAAAATTCTTGATAGGTTGTGAACATATTATCTGTATACGATATATTAAAAGTTAAAAATAGTAATGTTTAAGCAATCATTTAATATTAAAATTTAATTTTTAATTTTGGTAAGGTTAATATTTTATTAAATTATTTTCTTTTTTATTTTCTTTGTATTAATTCTTTTATTTCTATACTCTTTTATTTTCTTTGCTTTGTATTAACCATTAATCAAATTCAAACCTGCTCATCAACTGTTGTATCAGAAAATTTTCGTTGCGAAAAGGCTATAGTTCTATTAACACCACAAACATGACAATTTACTCCCCCATTTCTCAAACTTTTACGCCAATTCCCTTTTTCGATACATTCAGGACAAATTATCATTGCAGAAATAAAATTAACTTGGTGCATTCTTTTAAAATTTGTTGTTTGACATCCACCTGTTGAAACATGTTGCATCGTTTCAACATCAAACGCTATAATTCTGTAAGGTTTCGAAACTCTAGCACTGAGTTGTTTGATAAAACAACCCTTTTTTGTATCATGATAACTTTTACAATTAAAACAGAAGCGTTCATTGCAAATGTGCCCCTAATAAATAAATAAATAATAATAAATTAAATTTGTTTAAAAAAACAGTTAATTAAAATTTTTTAAATATTAAAGACCGTTCTTAAATAAAATTCTTAATACAATGTTACCCATTATTTTCTATTAATTTATTTTAGCATACTATTAAATTTAATTTTAGTTTAATAATTCAAGAATTTTGCCTGTCTTCCATTACGAGTATTAACATTAACATCCCAAACTTCTCCACATTTCATACATTCTTTAGATTTAATACAAAATTTTGATTTTAAATGATAACTAAAGCAATCTTGATTATAGAAAGTTTTACAACATGGTGAACAGAACTTTTTGAAGTCAGATATTGGCTTACAAGGAAAAGTAGGACCTATTCTTGAGCATTTTATACAACGTGTTTTACAACTTTTAATATGTTCTGATCTTTTTTGATAAATCGTTTCACACGATAAACAATAAGGATAACCAAATAAATTCCCGGTACATTGTACACCATTGAAATGTCCGTTGTTTAAATAAAGTATTATTGGTAAAGTATAATCATTTGGTCCATATTTATAAATTGCTTTATAATGCCCCGTATTGCCGTAAATGAAAACTTTAAACTGATGAATGCCTGTATAGATATTGTTCCAGTGCTCAACTATTTTAGGGACAAATGTTTCAGCGTCATAATTAAGTAGACCAAAGGGAGCGTTGATACTCTTCATTAGATTAATCGTATCATTTTTTAAACATCCTCTTTGCCCGTAACGTGAATGTAAATAATCATAAAATTTCCAACGTGCCCATCCCTTGATATTATTAAATAATGTAGCCTGTAAAGCATAGAAGAGGCAATGATTTTGTTTGTCGAGATTTTTAACCTATAAATCAATTATTTTAAAATAATTTTTTAATTCCTATGATTTGTCTGTTAGTTTAAATTAAAATAATATTTTTAAATCAAGTTTAAATTTTTGCCTTGATCAAACAGTTCTCATTAATTCTATGATTTAATGGAGCCATTTTCTTGTTTTTATTGTTTCCTCCAATAATTTTCTGTTCATTTGGCAGATCTTTTCTTCCAACAGCGGTAAAACACACTTCAAAGGGTTTACCCCAAAGGTTAACATCATCGCGTGCCTTACTTTGGGCCACAAGTGTAAAACGGTTAAAAATAGCATCTATTATATTGTCATTTATATCCCTGATTGGTATCCATATATCAGACTGCAGAAGTTCACTTGAGATTACACACCCAATTTTATCAGCTTGTATGCCTTTATTATTACTTTCATTAACGGCTGAATTGAAACAATATTGAAAAATTTCGGCTAAAAGAATTTCAGGGTTGGCAGGTATATTTTGAATTAGAAACGTTGATCGAGATTTTAAAAATTTAAATTTATCATTAAATTCTATATCTTTATCCAACATATTTACATAACGTGAAGGTGATAGTACTAAAAACTATTATTAATTTTACGAATTAAATAATAATAATAACACGCCTTGCCCACTTCCACTTTGTATGGATTCATCATTACCAAGGATGTCCTCAATAAAAAATCTTCGAACACGTTTGGCTTTTGGCTGATATTCCATTTTTATAATTTATTATCTATATTCTCTAATGAAATGATTAAAAGGCTTTCTTATCAATTTAAGTTTGAAATGGTTCAAAATAAAAAATATAGATTTGAATAATAATGTTAAATGATAAAAAACTATTAATTTTCAATTATTTTAATAAAAATAAATAATTTAACAATCAAAAAATAGTTTTAAAATATTTATATAAAGATTTTATATAAAATTCATCTAAATAAGACAACTGATTTTCATTCGTAATTTTTTGCTTTTATATATCCCTCTATACAGATCTAATATGAACGGGAAATTTTATAAAGAGAGTTCAACGAAGCCTATGATTTAAAAAAAAACATCCCATAAATTTTATGTTTGAACTATCTATATGGACCTAGCGTAACATAAACCTTAGTTTTAGAAATTTTGTACTCTTTCATAGCTTTGATGTGAGAACATTTAATTTCCTTAAGCATAGAGGTCAATCTTAAGTCCTAATAAAATTTAAATTAAGCTTGCCATTTTATTTTAAAGTACTTTTATAACATATGTTTCTTTTCCTATTTACTAGTTCTCTAATAATTCAAGGCGGCGTCCGCCTTTATACCGATTTACGATTTTCAATATAAAACATTTAAAGTAAAACTTTTATGTAAATTTAGCTGTTAACTTGTAATAAAATATGTGAAAGTCCAAGGAAGTAAAATAAATGGAAAAGTTTTATCTTTTGTTTGAAAACATTAACCTTTATAAAGGATTGGAAGATGTAAAGACCGACAATTTGGCGATTTGAAGAGATATATAAGCTCGTCGTCATTTGTTATTCTAAGCATTTTTTAGATCTTCACAATTTTTTATTTTCTAAAATTTTCTTATTTTAAGTTTTTTTTTCCTATTTTTAACAATAAAATGAGTTCTGAGCACAATAACGGCTTCCTCGCGGCTGTAATTTATTTTAATTTTAAATAATAATAAAATTTAATTTAAATATTTAATAAATAATTATTTTAAACACTTTAATTATTAAAATTATTAGAAATTCTCTCAATCCGCCGAGCGTTTCAAACCTTCTTTTCGCATTTTCGAGGTAGTCCATAGCTTAATATTATCTATATATTTTATTTCATTTGTTTTTATTTTCATTATATTAAATCTTTAATAAAGTTGAACAATATAGGAAAAACGATCCGCTTCTTTGCCACCTTTTATTTCCGGGTTGGAAAACAAAAATTGTATTGAGGTGAATAAAATTATCTTTATTGTATAGGATTTTTTACTTAGGACAATAAAAAATGTGAGGAGGATGATGGAATCATCTACGTTGAAAGTAAAATTAATTATTTAATGAATAAAAATTAAAATTAAGCTATAAAATGTTCTGATGCGGTAAAAATAAATATCATTTAATTAAAATTTTATTTATAGGATGAAGCTAAAAATATTAAAATTTTTAAAGAAAATGAAGATGGAATCATTTTTATTAAAAGTGAGGACAAAATTATTATTTTATAAAATTTTTTATTAGTGGTATATGCTCCAAAGCGAAGAGGTGTGAAGAGGAAGAAGTCCTCTGCTTCAAAAGAAAAACCTGTGGCGTCAGGGCCGATTGTTGGTAAATAACTTATTAATTCAAAAAATTAGAAATAGAAATTTTATAAACTATTTTTGTAATTTTAAAATTTTTTAGAGACTCCTAAAATAAAGATGTGTGAATGCCGTAAACATAATGGGCAAAACTTGCGTTTTTTGCTTTGTAAGAATTGTTCTTCTGACGTAATGAAAGAACGTCTTAATCAAAGCATTAAATTTTACGGTAAAAATGCTTAATTTTAGTTTATGAATTTTAGGTTCTGACTTTAAATGTTTAAAAATATAGAAACTCTTTTTTATTTGGTTTTCATATTTCGATTTCTATTTCTCTGAGAAAAACTAATTAAAGCCAGAACCTTTAATGAAAACAATTACATTAACTAATAATAATTAATAATCTAAATAATAATTCTCTATTTTAAGAAATAATTTGTAATAGTAATAATTTCTTATTTCCTATCCCTACTTATTAATTAAATTCCTTATATTTAAATAACCTTAAAATTAAATGAATAAATACTCAGCTGAATTTCATAATTTTATTTAAAGTTAAATTTTAGTTTGACAAATATATTTAAGATAATATCCATTAAATATCGTTTTAATTCTTTTTCATTGAATTTTTAGTCCTAAATAACATAAATTTAGTATGATAAGTTTGTAAAATTTATAATAAATATAAATTTTGTAATAATAAAAATTTTTGAACTATTTTTGATAACTTACAAAATATTAATATCCTTGTTTAAGAAATTACTTGTAAAATTAACTGTAAAATAAAAAACTTTTTAGATTAGATTAATATATATATATAATTTGAATAACATATATTTAGATTTAGCTTTTTTTGAAATTGTTTTAATTAAACAATTATTCAATGTTATGTTTTGTTATTTTTTATTTTGAATATAAAAGAAAACCTCTTCTTTGTTTAAAGACGTTTTTCCTATAAAAATTTGGATTTATTTAGTTAGAAAATTAAGAATATTTTGTTAATGTTACCAAAGATTGAGGAACATCCTTATTACCGTAATTTGCGCTCTCTATAGCACGGCGGCAGTCAATAGTTAGCGGTGTATGAACAAATTTTTTCATTTCTATTTCCTCAAATTTAAGATTTTTCTTTAAATTCTTCTTATTAGTTTTCTCCAAATCATATCGCGATTTTGATCCCCCAAGCTTTATATTACGTAAAAGAGTAAAAACCTTAACGATAGAAATATACCTATTAATAAAAATTTAAGACCTGTAATAAACAAATTATTACAAAAAGAAAAAATATTACGGCCAAAATTATTTCCAATTCATAGTCAAAAAATTTAATTGGAGAAGAAGAAAGATGTTTTAAAACATCACCACTATATTTACGGTGTATGCATTCGATTGGTTTAGTAAAAATACTAGGTCTCATGCACACTGTATTAGGTGTAATACAAGTACAGTTCGCAATTTCGACCCAGTTTATTTTAGTTGGGAATATTGTTGTAGAATTGGCCATTTATTTTTTATTTTCGAAAAATTTTTATTTAATACAAATGATAATGGAGAAACGAATCGAATATGATTTTTCATTATTTTAAACGCCCAAACCCTTTCCATTGTTTATATCAAATATATTTACTTAAAGCCAAGATCTAATCATTTCTATTTTTAATAAGAAATTTCTTAAAGAATAGTTTATAATAAAACATCCTTTTTTTATGTCAACGGATTAAGAATTTGCATATATTTGTTTATATTTTTTTTATAGAATATAAGATGAAACAAAAAAAAATGTATAACAAAACTGATAATGTTTAGAATATATTTTAAAAATTTTTTATTTATCTTTAATTCCATTCGGTTGTATTCATCTTCCATGTAAAATATTCTTCTATTAAATTAAGTAAAATAGAGAAGTCAGAAAATTTTGGTCTCTTCCTTATTTACAACCTATACTATAAAAGCAAGAGAAAATTACTCATTCTAGCCATTTTTAGTAGAGAGCCCTTCAGATCTACGCCCTCTTGGGTGGTGGGTCGTGATCTACGCCCTTTTGGGTGGTGGGTCGTGATCCACGCCCTCTTGGGTGGTGGGTCGTGATCTACGCCCTTTTGGGTGGTGGGTCGTGATCTACGCCCTTTTGGGTGGTGGGTCGTGATCCACGCCCTCTTGGGTGGTGGGTCGTGATCTACGCCCTTTTGGGTGGGTGGGTCCTTTTGTTGTAGGCCCTTTTGAATTTAAATTTAATGGTGTCTGGCTGTCATTAAATTTAATTTTTCTTGAATGTAGTGGCCACTACATCGATTTAGTTTTTTAATTAATTTATCGCTCAGACCTGTAGTGGCCACTAGATCCATTTGTTTTAATTTGTTTCACTAGGATCCGGCTTTGTCGTGGGCATTACTCGTTTATATTTCCCCTCTCTTTACCGATTTTAGTTGTCGTGGGCATTCACTTGTTTATATTCCCTCTCTTTACCGATTTTATTGTCGTGGGCATTCACTCGTTTAGTTTGTTTTTCCTCTTTTTACCGCCACTATCCGTTTACTCGATAGGTGAGAGAAAAGAAAAGGACCGTCGTGGCAACTCCCGTTAATTAGTTTACCGTCCAACTTTTCCACTAGGATTGGGATTTTAGTGTCGTGGGCATTCACTTGTTTAAGCCTCTCCATCAGTCACTTTTACCGCAACTACCCATCAACTCATTAGGTGAATGACAGGAAAGGAAACGTCGTGGCAGCCACTTTATTAATTTACAGCTTAAACCCTCGGGATTTTACTTAAAACCCTCCTTTAGGCACGGGTTTTCCTTTGAAAATTGCCGCCAAAACCCTCCAAAAGGTTTGAGAAAGTGCGCGAAAAAATGGCTGCCACGACGCTCCCTGTGAACTTACTACTTACCACGCAAATATTTTTTTCTTTTTTTTTCAAAATTTAATTTTTCACCTGGCTACCCTCAGTTTTGCAAGAATAAAAAAAATAAAATTTAGCAAATATTTTTTTACCCAAATTGTTTGTTCTTATAATTCTTGTTAGTCATTTTTAAAATTAGGGTTGGATTCCGACTTGTCTGTTTTTTAGCCATAGAGTTCGAGAGGTTTTAATCAAAAATTATTTGGATTAAGCAAGGTGGTCAAAGTCCAACCTTATATACTTAATAATTTTGTTTTTCCTTTCAATACTTCTCATTTCTACTTTTGTTATATCGTTGCTGAAAATAGATAGTGGATACTGAAAATAATAAAGATAAAAATTTTTAGAAATTTTATAAGTTTACTATATTTTTAAGTGTTATAAGTTGCTTAAATCGATAGTTGATATATTATAATTTGGCGAAAAGATTTTGCAGCAAGTTTCGCGGGGTTTGGACAATACCAAACTTATGTCGGATCTACATTGTTCTGCATAAGCAGTCTCCAAAGCCTTTGTTTTTGACATTTTGCAAAGTTTGACTGAGAAATCTATGACTGCTTTTTTGAGTTGTTCACAGCTGGGGTATAATACACGGAAAGCATCATGTGCCCTTTTAAGGCAGCATATATTGTCTCTGTCTGAACACCACAATGCAGTTGCACCGTAAATGGTACCTACACAAATCTCATTTAGAGCCAGCGCGTAGTTGAAAAAAACATTTTTGCAAATGACAGTGCCGGGAAACAATTTTACAGGCCCAGTACACACGTCTATGGAACTATTTGCAACAAAATCAATGATAGTATCACATAATTCAGTATTTAATGCTGAATCATTATACTTTTCGCCGCTGCACTAAAAAAAAAAGCTTTTGAACTATTAATGACAAAAATATTAAACCTTTTCCAGGTCCTTTAATTGTTTCTGCGTAGCGATATCCTCCTCGGTCTTATTTATTGTAAATGCACTAGTAGTAGTAGATATGGCAAACAGAAAGATTATTATAATAATTTTATGATACATTGTTTCACTTTATTAGATGGAAACGTGTAGACTAAAAATAGGATAATTATCCAAATGTGTAGACACTATCAAAATAAAATTAAATCCAAAAAAAAGTTATTATGTATACATAAAATTATTTAAAGTACTTTTATGATTGATCATTCTCTGACCTATTTTTGTAGTTTAAAAATAATAAAAGGATATAAGGGATTATTTTAAGTTTAATTTTATATTTTGGAATGAAATTTTTAACTAAAATTCTTTTAGATTTATTTAATTAAAAATTTTTCTTTTATTGTTTCCCTTTCCAATGTTTCTTTTTCTTGTTTTTTTTTTATGATTAAGATTTTATTTTAGATTAACATTAAAAATTTATAATGTTATAAAAAAATTTGAAAAATTATGAATTTATTTAATTTATCCATATTTTTAATTTTATTATTTTTTTATTTTTAAATCCCCTGTTTTTCACCCCCTTTATATTTTGTCAAGCTGATTGACAACTTTTTTTTTGTTGTTTTAAGGAAAGGAAACACACGAAAATTATTGCATTATAATGCAAAAAGGGCATTGTATTTTTCATTTACTTTTCTACTAGGATCTTTTTTCTGCTTGTAATTTTAGTAGTAAGTATATTTTTTGTCTTAAGTTATTTTCTAAATGAAGCTAATTTTTATTTTTTGTTTATATGACGTTAAATTATTTTTTGTTAAAGCACCATGTGGAGGGTTTAATTTATTTTTTAAAAAATTTTATTCGGACACGGAAATTTTTTTTGATGTTTTTTTAGACTAATAATCGAAAAAAAATAATTTTTTTTTTGTTGTTGAAATTGGTGCCAAAATAATTTAATTTCCTCCTTTCCTCCTTTCCTCCTTCCTCTCCTTCCCTTTTCGCCTTGTAAACGCACTTCCTAAAAACTTTTTGATTTAATAAACATTGACAAACATTTTTTTTATTATTTTTCTAAGAAAAACATTGAATTTTATTTATTAAAAATTTTTTAAAAGATTTAAACAAAAACATCAAATTTATTTTACTCCAAAACATTATGTTTCTTCGTACTTGTACTATTTTTATTTTTGTATATGTTCAGATGGTTATACTAACACAAGGTATATTGTCAGAATTTCATTCAAACATTTTTTAAAAAACATTTTAAAAAATCAGAATTTCATCTAAAAATTCGTATAAACATGTAGAAAATCAGAATTTTGTTTAAACTTTCCTTGAAAAATCAGAATTTCATTCAAACATTTTTTAAAAAAACATCAATTCAGAATTCTATTCAAACATTCCTATAAACATGTAATAAATCAGAATGTCATCTAAACATTCCTTGAAAAATCAGAATTTTCTTGTAGCTATCGAAAATAAAGCTGCTGATGTTTGTAACGCTGACCAATTCGCCCACAATCCCTGTCGTTGTTGCAAAATGGATTGTTGGTACAGCATTGCTAAAGGAGCCACGCATGAACTCGGGCATATGCCTGGACAAGCAGGAGAACAGGTAAATATATTTTTTTTTATATTTTTTAGAAGATGTTAAAAAATTTACAGGAAGCATTAGCCACTCTACGGCTTATCCGCGCTTGTATGATTACAGAGTGCTCTCCAATTTGCGGCACCCCAGGTTTAATGGGGATGATGAAAAAACGTCGAAGATTTCCAACACCTTTTGTAGTTGAAAAAGAAGGGGCGGTTGTCCCTTTACAAGTGAGATAAAAAAAGATTTTATAAATAGTTTTTAAAAAGGATGACTGAATTTTGTTTAGTATACAAATATTTGTTTTTCCTCACATAATAATTGCATTTTTAAAATAATAAATTGAATAAAAACATTTATGCTTTTAATATTTAATAATACATTCTGATTTTTCAAGGATTTTCAAAGGAATTCCAACTTTTTACTCGGTTGTTTAAATGTTTAAATAAAATTCTGATTTTTATATGTGGCTGAAGAATATTTAAATATAGTTAAAAATGTTTTGATAAAATTCTGGTTTTTGTTTGGAATGTTTAAATGAAATTCTGATTTTTGATCAGAATGTTTAAATCGCAGTTCCTTAGGTTGTTTATTTAGAATTCTGGTTCGCAATTCAAAAATGTTTAAATAAGTTTCTGATGTTTGATTTCTCAGAATGTTTAAATAAAATTCTGATTTTGTTTTTCTAAGAAGTTTAACTAGCTATTTAAACCGTTTCTTTCTCAATTATTTAAACATTTATTCTTTTGTTTCCCGTTTGGATTAAATAAAAAGGGCATCATCACATTTACCTCAAACAATGTTGTTGTTGTTAGCTTTAATATCTTCTTGTTATTCGCTTACATTTACAATTGGCTTCCTGACTTTTTTTGGTATTTTTTTAATATTTTATTTATTTTTTTTTCTTTTTTTCTTCATTCTCTCTTTTTGTTCGTGCCAAATACCAATTTATTAAAAAGCTAGGATTTAATATTAAATATTTTTTTAAAAAATAAATTGCGCGAACACGGTCATACCTTTTTATTTTTATCCGTGTTCGTTTTATTAATTCCCAAATGTGGTTATTTTAGAGTAAGAGAAAAATTATTTTTTTATATTTTAATATTTAATTAATTTTATTTTTCTACCTAACAAAAATAAGAGAGGAAATAAATATCTTCCCCCAAAAAGAAGCCTTTTTTAAATAAAATTTTTAAGATTTTGAGAAAAAAATTTTTTCCCTCCTTTCTACATCCTTCTTTTAACCACCTTCTTTTTTTTTATTGCGTCAAACTTTGATTTAAAAATAAGTAAATATTCTTATAATTTTTTTAATAAGCTAATAATTATTTAAGTTGTGAGCTAAGCAAAACGTAAAAATTTAGTAAGCAAAAATAAGCAAAAATCTATATTTTTACAAAATTTTGAACAATTAAAAAAATTTTTTTAAGAATAATTTTTGTTGTTTAGATTATTACATAATTTTTAATTTCAAACAAAAAAATTTTTTTTTGTTTAATTTTTCAGAAATCTTATTTTTGCAACATTTTTTTAATTAATTAATTGACGAAGTAAAATTAAAAAAATTATTCAAAGAATTGTGTATTAATATTGTACTTAAAACTCTGTTGTGCTTGTTCATGTATCGGGTTGGTTTTTCTTTTAATTAATTTTTTTTTAATTAAAAAAAAATTTTTTTTAATTCATTAAAAAGGGTTAACACATCATTGTTTTAACTGAGTTTAATTTTTGTTGCTTCAATTTTTCTATTCCAAAATTTTTTTTCTTTAATTAATTAATACAATTTTTGTACTCTTAAAAAATTTTTTTTTATTTTCATATTTAAAAAATTTTATTTTTTTATTTATTTTTAATTTTTTTTAAAACTTTTTTGCCTTATTTTATACCAAATTTAGCTCCTTTTTTTACATTTTTTTCGTCTATTTACCCATTTTTCCCCTTCTATTCATTAAATATAATAAGCATATTTAAAGCTTTATTTTTAATTTAAAATTCTTTTTCAAGTTTAATTAACGTAAGCATTCATTTTTTTAAATTAACACACCTAGTATTTATAAATATTTTTATTCCCTCCTCCGTATTTATTTTTAATTTTAGCTATATTTAACAGAATTCTCACAGGAAATAAGTTAATTAAACAAAAATCAGAATTTTTTAAAAACAAAACCAGAATTTTTAATAGAAACAAAATCAGAATTTTTAGAAACAAACCAGAATTCATTTTAAAACAAAATCAGAATTCTTTTAAAACAAACCAGAATTTTTTCTACTAAACCTCCTTTAAAATAAACATTTTCAGAATTTTATATGAACATTCCGGAAAACAATTATTAAAAATCAGAATTGTTTTTTAAAACATTGTTTTCCGGAATGTTTATATAAAATTCTGAAAAAGTTTATAAAAAAAAAACTTCCTTCCTCTATGTTTGTTTTAGGTCATTCAAAACATTAATTAATGTTTTGACTTTTATTATTCTCTTACTTTCATCTTTGTTTGCGTCAATGTCTAAATGCTAATGCCACCTTCCATTAGCTTACGCAAGCGCTAAAAATATTTAAAAATAAGAAAAAGGATTAACGAAAAAAAATATTTTTTTAATAACTAATTTTTTAATAATAATCTTATCAAAATACAAAGCTTCTGTTTATTTTATTATTTCCACAAGAAAATTTTTTTTTTATTTGTGTTTAAAAGATTAAAAATACAGAAAAAATATAGAAAAAAATTTTTTCAGTTCTATTCTGTCTCAGAAGCTTTAAGTTCTGCTTGTTCATCCGCAGACACACACGAAAGTGGTGTAAGCTTTTTTTCTACTGATACAACAACAAGTAGCAGCAATAAAAGATTTGGTGGACAAACAACAACAAGTGTTCATCAAGGTAATAAAACTTTGTTTTTATTTTATTCTGGTCAAGTAATTCTGGTTTTTCTTTAATTTTATTTGTTCTAAGTTGGAATTTGTTTTTCCAAGTTTTATTATTCTGGTCTAGTAATTCTGATTTTTCAAGTAAGTCTAAGCTTAAGCTTATGATTTCCAAGTTTATTTTATGTTCTCTAGCATTCCAAGTTCAAATTTTATCAATTTATTAAGCTTCAAGTTTATTACTTTTCCAAGTTTATTTATCTTCTCTAACCTTTCAAGTTCAGATTTTTTTCAAGTTTATTTAAGTTTAAGCTTACGACTTTTCCAAGTTTATTTATCTTCTCTAACTTTTCAAGCTCAGACTTGTTTTCTCAAGTTTTTTAAGTTTAGGCTTACAACTTTTTAAGTTTATTTATTTATGTTCTCTAACCTTTCAAGTTTTTTTATTTCTCTAATCTCACACTTGTTTTCATAACAACTTTATTGATTTTTTTTTCAGATTTAATTTCTCTAAACAACAACAACAACAAAATTAATAATAACAGAAAAATGTTAACATCAACACCTCCAATAATCCAACTTCAAGTAACATCTAATGGGCATGAATGGAAAGAAGAAGAAACTTCAACAACTTTTATGTCTTCCCCCCAAATAAATGGAAACCTTCAACAACAACAAAATGGAGGAGGAGGGAATCATTCATCTTCTTCTTTTTGTCATTCACCTATTTTTGGAATTAGTGTTGGTGCACTTTTTGGTGGACAGATTATGCCTTTTAACAATAATAATAAAGAAGCTACTAATATGTTAAATGGAACAGACAAAAGGGTATTTTTTTAATTAAAAAAAAATTTGTGCGTAAAATTATTTTGAAAAAAGGAAAAAATTTTTTAAGTAAGGGTAGCAATTTTATTGATAATATGTATTTAATTTTTTTGTGTAACTAGGCTACTCTTGAAGGGATTTTTTAAATTTAAGTATAGGTTAGAGTGTTATTAACTAATGGAGGTGGAGAGGAACAGGAAAATTTTCAGGGAGGATAGCTTTTTTTGATAAAGTTTTAAATATCCATCCCAATTTTGAAGAGTAGTTAAGGGGGTTGTTCACCGACACGGAGGAAGCTTTGGGAAGATTTTTCGGGTAGGCAACTTTTTTTCTAAAAATCTGAAACCCCCAAATTTTCATGGTCGGGTCCAACACTAGTAGTAGATCTAAATAAAGGCAATGAATCTTTAAGAGTTCGAAAGCTCACAGAGACTCATTGAAAAAAAAACTTTATTAGAAAATATTCCTCATTTTTTTCAGCATATCTTTGCCCGGCAAAAGTCTGAAGAGGCGGACCGCAAGCGTCGTATGACTATGCCTTTAGTTTACAGGTGCGTGTTGGTATATTTTTTTTTTATTTTTTATTTTTTTAATGATAACTCGCGTTAAGTGCTCTCCTCATTAAAAGATTTCCGAAAAAAATAATAAATAAAAGTTTTATATTTAAAAATAGAATAGATAGACTTGACGTTTTAAAAATTTCCCTTATAAATTATATGGTGTAATTAAAAGCTTAAAAATTTTTTTAGAAAAATTTTTTTCGTTATATAATGCTTTAAAACTTTAAAAATAAATTATTCCTTATAATTATAGGCCATTAAATTTTTTTTTAAATTAAAAATTTTTTTTAATTTTAGAATGTACGAAAGTCAACGTGAAGATTTATGTGGTACAATACGTGGACCTGATGATGATGTTGGTATTTTTAAAAGTTTAATTTTTAGGACAATTTAAAAAATTTTTCCTCCCATTTCTAATTAAAAATTAATTAATTTTTTCTCTGTTTTAATTTTAGTAAAAAAAAAATTTTTTTTTTCTAGTATTTCCACCCAGAAGAAGCATCAAAACAATTAAGGGAAGCATTATCAACAGGAATACGTAAAATTTAAAAATTTAAATTTTTAAGAAAATTTTTTTTAAAAATTTTTAGAGAGTCATGACCAAACAATTATCAATGTCCTTTTGGCCCATAATAATTTTCAAAGACAAAAGATTGCTACAACATATGAAAATATGGTTATTTTAATTTTATTTTTAAATAAAAAAAATTAAAAATTAATTTTATTTCAGTTTTGTCGTAAACTTTGTGATGATATTGACGAGGAAGCTGGCGGTCATTTTGCTGATTCTGTTATTGCACTGTTAACACCAGCACATATTTATACTACAAAAACATTGTATTATGCTATTTCTGTGAGTTTAATTGTTTTTATAAAAATAAACTTGTTGTATTCCGGAAAATGAACAAATATGTTTTTTTCTCTGGGATGATTAGAAGAAATTCTGATTTTTTTAAGTTTAAATAAAATTCTGTTTCCTTCGTTTTCGGATTGTTTAAATAAAATTCTGATTTTTTTTTTAAATGTTTGAATGAGGTTCTGATTTTTCTGGGATCTTTAAAAGAAATTCTGTTTTTTGTTTAAATAAAATTCTGATTTTCTTTAATGTTTTGATGAAATTCTGATTGATATTGTTTTGTTTATCAAAAAATTAAGTTTAGATAAAGTTCTGATTTTATTTTTTTGTAATGTTTTGATGAAATTCTGATTTATTAAAACAATTTTGCAGGGGAAATCTTTTAGTCGTTGCGTTGCTGTTGAAATTGGTTTGACTGGGACTACACAAGTAAAGTTAAATTTATAAAAATTTTTTTATTTTTTCAATTTTTTAGCAATTAAAAGTAATTTGTGACACTTATCAAACAGAATTTCGTACATCATTAGAACGCGATTTGACAATGAAAATTGAAGGGCTTTTTGGCAAAATACTCTTACAATTGTTGGTACGGAAGGATGAACCAAATAATAAATCAAGTGATAATGAAGGAGAGGAAGAAGAAGAAACAGCAATACGTGAAGCTGACAAACTATTTGTGGTTTTTTTAAATTTTTTTTTTAATTTTTTGAAAAAAAATTTTTTTTAAAGGAAGGAGGAATTGAAGAACTTGGACGGTCATTTGACCTTTTCAATCGAATTTTTGGTCTTCGTTCAGCTTCACAAATTCGAGCATTTGTTCAACATTATGATAGAAGAGCTATAGCTGCAGCAACAACAACTACAACCTCACCAACAACCACAAATATTTCTACAAAAACAAATGATACAAAATTGAGTGGAAGTAGTGGGGGAGGAGGTGGAGGTTTTTTTTTAATTTAAAAATTATTTTTACTTTTATTCTTATAGAAGGCATTTTTCATGCCAAAAGTCGTGAACGTAGTCAAGAACGCCGTGGACGTGATTTTGAGACAAGCATTCGAAAATGTGTAAATATTCATTCTGATGTTAAACAAGCAATACTTCTTTATGGTTAATTTTTTTAAAAAAGTTTTTTTAAAAGGGGATAGAGTCGAACATTTACTTTTAGATAACCCTGAAATTTGGTACCAAAAATTCATATTTGGCTACTAGGTCTTGCCTGAGCGATCTTATATAAAAACTAGGTCTTGCCTAAAAACTAGGTCTTGCCTGAGCGATCTTATATAAAAAAAACCTTAGTACGTCGTTTTTTGAATAGGGTCTGTGCGGGTTTTCAACATTTTTTTTGGATTGGGTTAGGCTCGAAAGACAATCATGGTTTGGGTACTTCCAACTTATCCCTCATTAGTTGTTATTTCCAATTTTTTTTATAAAATTAATTAATCTTATTATTAAATTTTTCCAATTATTTTAGTGAGAATCGCAAAGAACATGCAATTATACTTTGCTGAACGCTTACACGAAGCTATATCACAAAATAGGCCTGATCACTCATCAATTATACGAATTTTAGTTTCGCGTAGCGAGGTTTCTTTACTTAATTTTTTTGAATTTTTACAAAATTTTTAAAAATTTCTAGATTGATTTATACGACATTTGCAACGAGTATAAACGTCGTTATGGACATCCTTTAGTCTATGATTTACAACAAATGTGTAGCGGTGATTTCTTTCGTCTATTAAGTCAATTGGTAAATCCGTCAGAGTTGGCCAGTGGGGATGCTGAGGTTTTTTAAAAAATAAATTTTTTTTGTATAATTTATACAATGACGATGAAAGGAAATACATAAATGTGTGTGTATGTGTTTCGTATATATTTTATGTTTTTTTTGTGTTTTGTTTTTTGAAAAATTTTTGGAAAAATTTTTTTGAAAATCTTTTTGAAAGAAATTTTTTTAAAAAAATTTTTGAAATTTTTTGGAAAATTTTTTTGTATATTTTTTAAAATTGTATTTTTCAAATTTTCACACAAAATTTTTTTTAATAATATGTATAATAATAAATTTGTATTTTTTTATTGGAGAAAGTTTTATTTTAGGGAAAAGAAATGACAAAAAATATTAGAAACACATACACACATTTTTTGTAAGCCTCTCCATCGTTTTTAAAAAATTTTAAAAAATTTAAAGACAAAAATTTTTTTTATTAAATTGGAACCTCTCTCTTTTTCAATTAATTATTATTTAACTAACTGCTGGCCAAACACTCTTCACACACTCTCTCAATCAAACTCACCCAAACTAACCAACAATTTTCTATCCTCTATTTTTTAATAACAAAATCTTTCTGACATTGCCCTCTTAGAAAAATAATTTTTTTTCTAAAATAATTATTAGGTGGTGGTTTATGCCCTCACAATAATAAATAAATAAAAGCAGTGTGTATTTATTTATGGCATTTGCGCGCGGGCATGCTTTTTCTTTCCTTTATTCTTTTTTTTAAATAATAATAATAATTACCTCTTTAGTTGGCACGCATTTTTGGCTTTTTCTACTATAAAGTACCTATTTTTCTCATTTTCTTTTTATTCTGGGGCCTATTATTATTTTACTATTTGCCTTCAATTTTTATGGTCTTGGTAAGGGGGGAGGGGGAGGAGAGGTTGTTGATGAGGTTTAGTTGTTTATGGTTTCTATTATATGTTTTATTGGTTAATGCTCTATTTAATCTTTCATATATAATATAGTCAAGAACTCATTATTAAATATCCATAAAGCTGAAAAAATCTTATCTTATAATGAGAAGTATCTCAATTATGGGGAGTTTGGAGCTTCTCCTTAACAATCAAAATTAAATTTAAAAAAAAAACAAAGTCGAGGGATATCTAATTCTTGAGGATATTTTATATTGAGAAGTTCTCCTACTGTGTTTATTTCTTTTATTTTTATTTTTTAAATCTTTAATTTCTACCTATTTTTTTTCTTCGCATCTTTTCACACTTTTTTAAATTTCCTCTTATTTTTTCACGGTCATTTCTTTTTCTGTTTTTTAAAAATAAATTCATACATTAAAAAAATCTTTTTTAACTCATTGATTCCAAAAAAGAAAAATAAATTTAAAAACGAATTAATTTTGAAAAAACTTTTTATTTTTTCTTTTCGTCTTTTATTCAGCATGTTTTTATGCGTTCACTTTCTACCCTTTCTTTTTTCTATTTTTAATGATCAATTAATGTTAAAATGTTTTTAAAATTTTTTAAACAATTAATTAATTAAAAGTTTATTTTACAAATTGTAAAGATTTCCAAGTTTTTACAACGAATTTGTAATTGCTTCAAGTTTCTTTTCTTTTTTCTGAATTTATTTCCGCCTGTTTCAAGCTTATTTTCTTGAAATGTTTGCATTGGCTTCAAGTTTTAATTATATTCAATTAAACTTTTTTCTGATTTAAAAAGATATACAAACAAACAAAACAATTTTCAGAAAATAATAAATAATCAGAATTTCTTATTTAAATCAGAATTTTTAATAAACATAACTGAAATGTTTCTCTTAAATATTTCTAAAAATCAGAAATTAAAACAAACATATTTCAAACAAGACATTTTCAACAAACATATTTCAGAAATTCAAAAAAACATTCTAAAAATCAGAAATTAAAACAAACATTTAAACCAGAATTTTTATTAATTATTTTTCAGAATTTATTTCCGCCTGCTTCAAGTTTTTGCTTTTATTATTGTTTTTATAATTTTTGCTTCATCATTTTATTTTTTTCCCGTTGATTTTTGTTCTTTTTTTAAAAGCTTCAAAAATCCACCTAAAATTTTTGCAGCATTATTTTTTGCTTATATTATTAGCAAAAATAATTTTATTTTTTTATTTGTCCACTTTTTCAAAAAAAATTTTTTTCTTCCTATCTAAGCTTGTCATCTTTTCTCTCTAATCATTCCATCACAAACAACTTCGTCATCATTGTAAAATTTCACCTTTTCCTCTCATTTCATAAAAGCTGCATTTTTTTGTCGCTTCCGTTCAGTTTAATAATAACATAAAAATAAAAATCAGCCTACTAAAAGTCAGCTGTTTTATTTTTTTTTATTTTTTCTAATTTTTATTTTAAACGCGCGCATAGAACAAACATGAAACAAAAATTAAAAACCTCTTTTAAACCTCTTCTAAAAATAAAAATTAAAGTTTTCTAATTTTTTGAGAGAGTTTAAAAACAAACAGAGACATTCACTCAAATAATCATTATTTTTTAATCTTTTTAAGTCAAAGAATATTTTTAAAAATTTTCTAAAATATATTTTTTAATTTATTTAATTGTCAGAAAATAAGGGGGGAAACTTGGAAACTTTTTTTTAAAATAAACAAATTATTTTTTCTTTTGTAATTAATCTCTTATAAATTTTCTCATTGTTGCTGATTCATATTGTTTATATTATTCATAATGTTGGGAACGGATATTTAAGTTTGTTTAAAAAGCAATTATAAACACAATAGAAATGTTTCTTTTAATTATTCTGAAAATCAGAATTTAAAATAAACATTTTTCTGATTTAAACAAAGAAAAATTCAAACAAACAAAACAAGTTCAGACAATAATAAACAGAAATCAGAATTTAAATTTTAAATACTAAATCAGAATTTCTATTTCTGAATCAGAATTTGTAAATAAATAATCAGAATTCCTCTCATTTCAGAATTTTTTATCTAAACCAGAATTTCTAATTAATTATCAGAATTTTTATTTTAATTACAAAATCAGAATTTTTAATAAACAATTGGTAAATCAGAAAAGAGATGTTCGTTTGAATTTCTGATTTTCATCAGAATTAATTAAAAACATTTTTGTTTGTGTTTATTATTGATATATACAATTCTGATTTTTAAAAACTTTGAATTCTGATAGTATATTTATATTTAAAAAATTTCAGAAATTATAATTTCATTTTTCTCCTATTGAAAGAATAAAGAGAGTGATTTTATCTCTTTATTTTTCCCCCAACACCAACACCAACAACTAAATACTTTTCACTTCCTTCCGGTTCACTTGACATTTTTTTCTTCTTTCCATTTTTCTTTTCTGGCCCAAAAATCGATTGTTTCATCTCATTAATTATTTTTGCAAAATATCTGACCAATAGAAGGGTTTTTAAACCAAAAAAAAAATTTTTTTTTCAAAATCTATTTTAATATTTTATATGTCCTTTTAAAATCTCTCAAATATTACTCATTGTCCACCACCAACCACACTTTTCATTCCAAACATTCCAATCCCCCCACCTTTTATATTCTTCCACCTTTTTATTCTTCCACCTTTATTATTAAGAGAGCAACTTGAGTGAAAAGAAGCATTGTTTTTAGTATTATATTTTTAGTAAGGGGAAGCAAGAAGCTTCTTCTCATTTATATCTGATGACGGAATTCCTCTTTTACCCCACTAAACCCCTTCCTCTTCCTCCTCCATACTTCCTTTCCTTTATTTTTCCTCTTCATAAAATATTTATAACAAAAGCCATTTAAAAATAAATCTGAGTGAGATCCTCTTTTATTTATTATCTATTTCCTTTATTTCTGTATATAAAAATGACTGGCAAAAGATCATTCTATTATATGGATTATATTATTGCTTCATTATTTTTTAGCTTCAACTTTTATTGCTTCGTCTTTTTTGCTTCATGTATTTTGCTTCAACTTTCTTGCTTCAGAATCTCTTGCTTCAAGTTTTTGCTTCACCTTTCTTGCTTCAAGTTTTTTTGCTTCACCTTTCTTGCTTCTAGTTTTTGCTTCACCTTTCTTGCTTCAACTTTTATTGCTTCACCTTTCTTGCTTCAAGTTTTTGTTTCACTTTTTTTACTTCTGCTTAACCTTTGCTGCTTCACTTTTCTTGCTTCATCTTTTCTGGTTTAATTTTTGTTGCTTCATCTTTCACGGATAAATATTTACATTAAACAATAAGTTTTAAATATGTACCTAAACTTGCTTACGTTTGTTTTTGCATTTTGTTTGTTTTACATAAATATTCTAATATTACTAAATTCTTCCAAACACACACAAAATGTGTAGCAGTATCATCATCATCCTTTGTTTATTTTGCAAAGAATATCTCTCTTTTCCGTTTCCAAACATTCTTTTACCATTTTTCTTTTTTTTCTTCTATTTTTAAAAAATAAAAAAATCTTCTCACGTCTCTAATTTTTTTGCAATAAAATTTACATTTTTAATTTAAATAAAAAAATTAAATTTTGCAAAATTAACAACAAAAAAATAATTTTTTTATTTTAGAAAAAATAAGAGAAGATTGAAACAAATTAAAAAATATTTTTTTTGAATGGCATCAACTACAGCTTGCCTTTATCATTTTCTTATTTGTTTGCTACATATCTACTGTTAAAAAATATTTTAATTTATTTAAAAAAAATGTTTTTGGTATTCTTTTTGATATTAATATTATTTGCAAAACAAGAAGCAACAAAACTTGATAATAATACAGAAACAACAATAAGAGTAGGAGGAGAAAAAGAAGAAGAAGCAACGGAAACAACAATAACAATGAAAAATGAAGAAGCAACAAAAGCTGAAGCAAATAGAATAGATGAAGCAAATAAAAATGAAACAAGAAAAGAAAATGAAACAAAAGAAGAAATTGAATCAAGTAATAAAACTGAAGCAAAAAATAAAACAAAAGATGAAGCAGAAACAAAAGTTGAAGCAGAAACAAAAGTTGAAGCAGAAACTAAAGTTGAAGCAGAAACAAAAAATGAAGCAGAAGCAAAAGTTACAAAATCTGCTAGACAAGAAGAATCAACAACAACATTGGATGATTCAAATGAAGAAGAATATAGTTCTAGTTCAACAATAGCAACGTTTACTGGTAGTAATACTTCAACAGATCGTTGTTTACATGTTGACTGCCCTATTGCATTTCCAGATTGCCCTAGTGATTCAGTTGTAAGTTTTTTTACTTTTTTTATTAGATAATTAAAACTTAAGAGAAATAAAACTTAAGCGTGAACTTAAAATTGTGAAACTTATTAAGCTTAAACTTAAAAATAAAACTTGAAATTGTAACGCTTGAATCTAAGTTTAAACTTGAAATTGTAAACTTGAATTTAAGCTTAAACTTTATTTTTCTGCAAAACAAACAAAACTTGAAAGCTCAAGTTTGTTTAATTTTCTTTAAGTTTACAAAACTTCATTTTTATTATTTTTAAGTTTAAACTTAAGTTTCCAATACTTATATTTTTCAAGTATGCAATTTTCTTCAAATTTTAAAATTCCTCTATTTAAATTATTTTCCCTATTTTTTAGCCTATCCTTAGCTTCACACCAACAACGGATAATTCTTCCTTGGCAGAAGATAATTGTTGTTCCCTAACTAGAGTAGAATGTAAATGCGATTCCCAAAAGTGTTTGGTCCCAATATGCCCTGAAGGAACAGAATTGACATTTATACACAATGGGAGTGATAAGCCTGGACAATGTTGTGATCAATTTGAATGTAGACTAAATGGTTTTTAAAAAATAATTTTATTGATTTGAATTAAAATTTATTTAAAGAACCAAATTGTCAAAATGTTCATTGTCCTGACACTTCATCAATAATTTTGGATCTTTATTCGCCCGATGGACACACTTGCCCAGATGATAGGTAACTGAATTATAAAATAAAAATTTTCAAAATATTTTTCTAGTTACCGGCCTAAACCTTATATTCCAACTGGTGGTTGTTGTCCAATCATATCGCAATGTCAATGCAAACTAAGCATTTGTGAACCGGTAATATAAAAAATTTTCAACGTTTATTTTGTAAAGATGTATTAGAAAAGTTGTATATTTAATTTTCAAGTTCAAACTTAAAAATTTAATTTTCACTTGAAGCTCAAACTTAAAAAATTAAACTTAAAACTTTTTTACAATTATAAATTTACAAATTGTAAAGTACATACAAAATATTAATTAAGCTTGAAAACATTTTTTACAATTAAATACAAATTATGTAATTGTTAAGTTTAAATAAACTTGAAATGACTAAGTTTAGACTTGAAAAACTTTGAGTCACTTCAAGTTTATTTAAATTTTACAATTTGTGATTCGGATTGTAGAAAGAAGGTTTTTCAAGTTTAATTATTAAAGTTTAATTTTCTATTTTCTTTGTTATTTTACAATTTGTAATTCTTAATTGTAAAACTTGTTTTTTTCAATTTTGAGCTTTATTTCTTCTATTTTTAAGGCTTTATGTCTACCAGAACAGCAATTGTTAATATTAGAACGAGGTCGAGGAGAACCTGGTCAATGTTGTGATAAATTTAAATGTGTAAATGAAGGAGATGAAATTGAAGGATTATTTTTAGAATCAAGTAGTAATAGTGGTTGCCGTTATGGAGGTATTTTTTTTTGATTTAAAATTAATAAAAAAAAATATTTTTTAAAGGTCATATTTATGCTAAAGGTGAACATTGGCATGCAGCACCATGTCAAGAATGTGAAGTAAATTTTAAATCTTTTTTTTTAAGTTTATAAATAATTTTGGCCGGAGATGTACAAGAGATTCTCTTGGTCTTAAATTTTGAACTCATACACTTTTTTGGGAATTTTTTTTGCCTCAAGTCTTGGAAATTTTCTGTCTTTTTTGAACATCACTTAAGGAAAATGAGGAAGATCCAACTGGTGTAGCATTTAAAAAACGCATACTAGGCGGGAGTTTAGGACCACTTATTAAAAATGAAGGTGAGAAAGTCTTACCTCTCTGTAGCTCATATCAGTCTGTAGAGTACCTGAACAAAACCTCATAGCAGTGACTGCTCGAGGCTATATTCTACCTCTCTCTCTTTTTTCCATATTTCCTATTTTTTTTAAATTTTAGTGTAGCTCTGCTGGTGTTGCATTATGCAAAAGAATGGAATGTCCAGCTTTATCACGTAGCTTCTTAAAAATTTTTTTTAAAAAAATTAATTTCTAAATTAAGCTGATTGTCAATGGGTTGGTCTTTCACAAGGAGAATGTTGCCCAGTCTGTTTAGGATGTACTGATGATAATGGCAAAAATTATTTGCCTGGATCAAATTGGGAACGTGATGGTTGTACAAATTGTACTTGTGGGGGAAGCGAAGAAAATTTTGATGATGATGATTTTCATTGGCAATGTCAAAAATATATATGTCAGACAGATTGTGAAGAGCCTAAACCTGCTGAAAGTAATGAATGTTGTCCTGTTTGTGAAGGTAAATTAAATTAATTTTATTATTTTTTGAAATTTTTTTTCTGAAAATTTTTAAAAAAAAATTTCTGAAATTTTCAGAAAAAATTCAAAAAAATCTCTGAAATTTTTTTAAAAAATTTTTCAGAATTTTTTTTTGGATTTTTTTTGAATATTTTTAGAAATTTCTGAAAATTTTTCAGAAAAAATTTTTGAAAATTTTTTTCTGAGATTTTTTGAAATTTTTTCAAAAAAAATTTTTTTTATAGATGGCCCAACAATAGCTTTAGAATCTTCATTTTCCTCTTCATCTTCCTGTCCGTCCCTTTCAAATTGTGAATTACTTTGTCAATATGGGTTGAATCAAAATAATTTTACTGGTTGTTTTGAGTGTAAATGTGCTGGTGATGGAGGAGAAAATAATAATGTTGTTGAAATTGAGGAAGAAGAAAAACAGCAGCAACAACATGATTCTAATAATATTACTACAAATTGTGAAACTGTAGCAAAAGAAAATTGTTTGTACAATGATCATGCTTATAGTGTTGGGGAGAATTTTCAGGTTGTGTTTAAAAATGTATTTTTTATTTTGTGTTTTGTATTTTGTTTTTGTATTTTTAAATTTAAGTTTATTTTATTTTGTGTTTTCTGTTTGTGTATTTTGTTTTTATTTTTGTTGTGTTTTTCTTGATTCATGTTTATTTGTTTTGTGTTTTTCTATGTTTAATTTTATTTGTTTTGTGTTTTTCTATGTTTTAATTCAAGTTTGTTTATTTTTGTGTTTTTTGTTTCATGTTTGTTCATTTTTGTGTTTTTCTATGTTTCATTTGTTTTGTGTTTTTCTTTGTTTTCTGTGTTTTAATCAAATTTTATTTTTGTGTTTTTTTGTTTTAATTCAAGTTTATTTTTATATCAAAACATTAATAATATTTTTTGTATTTTTAGGATGGTCCTTTCCGTAACTGCAGTTGCCTTTTAGGCGGTATGCTTAAATGTGTAGAAATTCACTGTCCACCTTGTTCCTCCTTATCTCTACCAGTCATTTCAACAACAGCTAAATTTGAAAATAATCAACAAATAGAAACAACAACAGGAATAAATTGGTGTTTACAATTATGTTTACAACAACAAAGACTAACTGAGAATAATAAAGAACAACAGCAACAACAACAACAACAACAACAACTTGTTGCCTTTCAAAGAGGAAGTGAAGAAACACTACTTTTTGAAAATTTACAACAACAGAATAATTCAACAACAATAAAAGGTTGGAAAAATATGTTTTATTTTTCAAGTTTATTTTTTGTGTTTTTTAATTTTGTATTTTTATTTTTAGAGAAACAAAACAAGTTTTAATTTATTAAGTTCTAAGTTTGTTTAGGTTTCTAAGTTTTATGTTTTTGTATTTCTAATTTATTGTATTTTTCCGTGTTTTATATTTTGTATTTTTAGAAACAAGTTTTAATTCAATAGGTTTTAAGTTTTTAGGTTTTCAAGTTTTATGTTTTTGTATTTTTAATTTGTTGTATTTTTCTGTGTTTTATGTATTTAGAAACAAGTTTTAATTCTTGTTTAGGTTTTCAAATTTTGTGTTTTTGTATTTTTTTGTGTTTTATATCTTTGTATTTTCTATTTTTAAAAACAAAACAAGTTTGATTAAATAATTATTTTCTAATTAATTAAGGTATCAATAATAACAACAACAAACATTTACCCCACCACCACCAACAACAACAAACTTGGCCTCAGCCTCATTGGTTATTTATTGTTGCTGCTTTAATTGTGGGTATACCCGCGTTTGCTCTACTTTTACTTTTTGCAATTTATTTATTATTGGCTGTATTGTTTAATTCAAAATATAGAAAATGTGGAAAAGTAAGGAGGGGAAACTTATTTATTTATTAAAAAATTTTTTTTTTATTTTTTTAGCAAAGAAATATTGAACAATCTATGCTTCCTATCACCAATAATAATAATCAAAATAATAATAATAATAATAAATGGCATATTTTTCAATTGATACCTAAACATTTTACCAAAGAAAAACAACAACAAAAACAACAAAATAAAAATGTTTCTAGTTCAAATAATAATAATAATAATGATGCTTTAGTTGTTAAAGTATCACTCTTGGGTATTAATAAAAATAAAGAGGAGGAAAAAAATGAAGAAGAAGAAAAATAAAAATTATTTAAATCTAATCTTCTGTAAATTTTTAAAAAAAAATCTTGTCGTTTCTCAAGTCACAAATTATTCTCAAGTCAAGCACAAACAAACACTCAAATAAATCTCTCTCAAAACTTTAAAAATTGTTTATATGTATGTATATAATATATATTTTTTTTTCATAATTTTATGTATTTTAAAATTCATGTATTTCACCATGTATTTTTGTTTTAAATATAAACAAATAAAAATTATATTTTGTATTTTTGTTTTTAAATGTTTTATTAAAAACATTTTGTATTTTTTTTTGTTTTCAAAACATGTGTGTTTTTGTTTTTAATGTTTTTATAGATATAATTAAAAGAACAAACAAGCAAGAATCAGAACAACAACATTTTATTTAATGTTTTTGTATTTTCTCAAAACGTGTGTTTTTAATTTTAATAATGTTTTTCAACAAACAAACTTAAAAACAGAATACTTTTGTGTTTTACAAACATTTTATGTATTATGTTTGTATTTTTTCAAAACATTTTTCAAAACATTTAAAAATACAAAAACATTTGTTTTTGTATTTTTTTCAAAACAGGCGTGTTTTTACTACAATAGTGTTTGTAAAACTTGTTCTGATTTTTTTGGTTGTTCTTTTAATTGTATCGAGAAGAAGAATAGTAATTGTAAAACTTTAAAACTTATATTTTACAATTTAGGTTGGTCTTTTTATTGTATTTTTGCTTTGTCCCCACAAGCAATTAAAAAAGAAATGTGCAGCATAACAATAAATTGCAGCAAAATTAATTTTACAACAAAAATTTTATTAAATGTAAATTTACGCAATCAATTGCGAGAAAATAAAAATGAAGAAAATGAAGAAAAAAAAGAAGAATAAAAAAATAAAATAAATTTGGAAGCACCATTGCGCAAGGTCATCTACTAGTTTATTGGAGAAAGGCAAAAAGACGTTTGTACACACAATACATTTATAAAATTGTGTGTGAGTGTTCAATTTAATTTTTGAACAGGACCAACAACTATTGAACGACCGATTGATAAGAGGTAAAAAGAAAATTTTTGCTTCGTCCACAAAGAAGCTAGAAAATTTTTCTTTCAGAAATTTGCTTCTAAAAATGTTGCAAACAACCCTGTCAATCCTCGCTATAATTCTGCTAGCCAATTTGCTCGTTTCTGCTTGGCCTGATGGTGCTCCTTGTCTTAGAACTGTAATTGATTCTATGAATCCGTTGGAGGCTGTAGAGCACCAGGGAGGATTGCAATTGACTGAACCTCCTTTTCAAATACAGTTGGATGAGAAATGCTATAGACCTGGACAACCAGTTGCTTGTAGGTGATTTTTTCGGAAATTTTTCAGCAATTGTTTCAGAAATCAGAATTTTTTCAGAATTTTTTTCAGAATTAAGAATCAGAATTTTTTTCAGAATTTTTTCAGAATTTCTTTTTCAGAATTTTTTCAGAATTTTTTTTCAGAATTAAAAATCAGAATTTTTCAAAAATCAGAATTTTTTTCAGAATTAAAAATCAGAATTTTTCAAAAATCAGAATTTTTTTCAGAATTAAAAATCAGAATTTTTCAAAAATCAGAATTTTTTTTAATTAATAATTTTTCAGTAATTCTTCGAGGCAATGCAAGCACCTCTCTTTTTAAAGGATTTTCAATGCAACCGATAATTTTTAATGGGGCTAGAACTGGTTTTAGAAGTGGACAATTTGTTCATCTTGATGGTAATTTAATTTTTAAAAAATTCAAAAAAAAATTTCTTTTTAAAGATAATGGTTCTTGGCAGTTTCAATGTTTTAGACAACGCGATTCTGTCACCCACAGCCACGATGAGGGGAAGGAAAGATTAAAATTATGGTGGAGGGGTGATGGGCAAACGGATACTGTTCAGTTTGTGTAGGGAGTTTTTTGATAAGTTGAAATTTTTAATAATTTTTTTTTGAAATTTTCTGAAACTTTTGAAAAATTTTTTTGGAAATTTTTGAAAAAATTTTTTCTTTAAAAAAAATATTTTTTAGTGCTACAGTTGTACAGTCGTTACGACGTTTTTGGGTTAAATCTGTTCTATCGGTAAATAAGAATTAAATCAAAAATAGAATTTAATTAAAAATAAAAAATTATTTTTAAAGGCCCCATTACCTCCATGTTCACTCTTCCCAAATGGCTTAGGTTGGCTTTCTCCACCGCCAACAACACCACCGCCTGCTGATACATTTAAACTTGAAACATTTCAGGTTTCAAGTTTAAACTTGAAAAATCCAAGTTTTGTGTTTTCTAGATGTTTAATGGTAAAGACTCTGCCCAACTTGAACAGGCTTTAAGCAGGAGTTTACCGGCTAGCAGACATCAAGTAAAACATAAAAACATTTATTAAAACATTAAGTTTTTAAAAACAGGCGTTTCCACAACGGATATTACCAGGACCGGGCTTTGCGCAACAGTCTCCTCGTTTCTTAGAGGTTTGTATTTTTAATGTTTGTGTTTTTGTATTTTTTGTATTTCTATGTTTGTGTTTTTTATTTCTATGTTTGTGTTTTTGTATTTTTATGTTTGAGTTAATTTTGTATATGTTGTTTGTTTTAGTTGTTGTATTTCAAGTTTAATGTTTTATTCAGTTTGTTTGTTTAATATTTCTGAATTGTTTGTGTTTCTTCATGTTTGTTTAATGTTTGTGTTTTTAATGTTTTGAGCTTGTTTGTTAAAAACAACATTAAATAAACTTTGTTTTGTTTGCTGTATTTCAAGTTTATTTATGTTTTTGAAGTTTGTGTTTTTGATGTTTTGTTGGGTAATTTTGTTTAGAATTTGTTTTTGTTTGTCTTTTGTGTTTTTTAATGTATTCTAATTCTCTGTGTTTCTTCAAGTTTGTTTAATGTTTTGTGTTTTTTAAAAGTTTATTTAATGTTTTGGATGAGTTTTGATTTTGTTCGGAATGTTTCAAGTTCATGCTTATTTATTTTAAGTTTAACATTTATTATAGAAACCGTCAACAACAACCACGCCTCCTCCAACTTTTGCCCCTGAACAACAACAACAAAGACCACAATTCCAACCTTTTCGCGGTTTTGTCCCATTGCGACCACAACAAGCAGGCAAATTTTTTAATTTTTTTTTCTAAATAAAAATTGGAATGTTTGATATAAAAAATGTGTTTAAGTTTGTCATGACTCATCCCCAAGTGCTTGCCTTCGTTGGCTTCCATTCTGTGCAACATCCGCATGGATGCAGCAGTTTTGTAAAGCAAGCTGTCGGCTTTGCTAACAAAAATTTTTTTAAATGAATCAACATTAATCGTTAAAAATAATTTAAGAAAAAATGTTTTGCCAAGAAAAATTCGTCATAATCTTACCTAAAATTATTTATATAAACTTTTCAGCATATGAACATAGAAAGAAAAAATTTTAGTATATTTTATGCTTTTGTAAAATATTTAAAATTTATTATAAAACTTCTTTTATAATTAAAAGAAACCTGAAGCAAATTGGGTTGTAATATAAACTTAAGTTTAATAATAGTTTGTAAAGTTTAAGTTCAAACTTTAATTTTTTAAGACTTGAAACTTTATTTAAGTTTGAACTTAAATAAACTTTTTTTTCAAGTTTGAACTTAAACTTTTTTAAGTTTGTAAAATTAAATAAACTTTTTTTTAAGTTTATAAACTTTTTTTCTATTTAAATTTATTTTCTGAGCAAGTTTTTAAATACTATAAAAGCGCATTACTTTTCTCAGGTAATTTGTCAAAAGTTTTTCTATTCACTTTAGTCACATGAAAAGTTTTTTTTTCTTGCGCTTTTATTTTCTCGCTTAAACACTTTATAGCGCGCATGTTTATTTAAGTTTTTTTTCTCTTTTGTACTCAAAAGCTTATATGTTAGCTAAAACAAAATTAGCTGGGGCTGTTTTTTAAAAGAAATTTTTTCTTTCTTTTTTCCACACGATTTATATGACAACAAATACTAAAAACAAATTGATTTTTAGCGGTTTTATTTATTTATTTTGTGTTGGATTTGCGCGATTTTGCTTCTTATTTATTGTTTTCTTTAAAAATAATTTCCACTTCAACTCATTTTTCTTTTTTTCTTTTTTTCACTCTTTACTTGTTTCTCTCCCGATTTTTTCTTATTTTTATTTATTTTTTTATTTTTTTTTCCACTGCACTGACCATAGCAACAACTTACTTTAAAAAAATCTTTGTTGTTTTTTTTTTTAGTTAGCTTCTCATGAAGCTAGCAATTATAAGTGATTTTTGTGTTTATTTTATTTTCCCACTCTTTTTTTTTTAAAAAACCAAGGATATGTAGACAATTACAATTTTTATTTCCTTCTCGTTTTTTTTTCAGATCAAAGACAAAAATCCCGAAAACACACAAAAAAAAAGAGAGGAGGATATATTATTTACTTTTTGTGTGTGTGGTTAAAATATCTACTCATGTTTTTTTTATTTAAAAAAGAAATTATAATTTAGCTTAAAAAATAAGAAAAATTGTGAGAAAGAAAGCTTTTTAGTTGTTTTTAAACAATTGAGCTTTAAAAATGAAAGAAATTTATTTTTATAATTATAAGCTCTTAGTTAGTCTTTTTAACTAGTATATATAAAATTTACTTAAAATTTACTTGAAAATATTTATTCTTTCAATTAAAAAAAGAAAATTTGTTTTTAAAAATACCTACATATAAAAGACATTTGTTTCTGATAAATTACGGACAGATGTGTCAAAATGCAAATATTTCAGTTATTGGACATTTTGAATTTTAGGTGTTATAATTTAATTTGTTTTATTTTACACTTTGAAATATAGCTTCTCTGGTTCTATTTATATTTTTCGCGTTGGCATAGAGAAAGAGAGAGTATAAGCAATGTTAGAGAGAAAAAGATCCAAATAAATTTTATTTTCCCCTCATTTTTCTTTACCCTTATTTTTTCATTACTGCCAGTCAAATCGATCTTTACATTATTTTTAACATTTCAATAAATTATAGATTTTACACCGTCTGGTTTGTTTTTAGGTAAGTTAAAAAAACTTTTTAATCCTTCTCACCTTTTCTCTGATTTATGTATATTTATTTATTTATTCCAGAAAGTGTCTGACTTTCAGAAGGAAATGTGTTTTTCCTTTGTATTTTCTCAATTGTAATTATTCCGGAAAAACCTGTCTTGTTAAAAATAATATTTTCTTACTTTTCCGGAATTGTAATCTATTTTTACAAATTGTAATTATTCCGGAAAACTAAAAGAAATGCTTTTCCGGAAAGTGTCTGACTTTCCGGAAAGAAATGTATTTTGTTGTATTTTCTTTTCTAATTAATTCCGGAAACATTTTCCTATTTTTTCCGGAATTGTACTTTATTTTTACAAATTGTAAAATAAATAAAACTTTCCGGAAAATTTACTAACCTATTTAAAGGCGCTATTTTCTTTTAATTTCTACCCGTCTTTTTAAAATTAATTAATTAATTTTTCTCTGCAATTTATTTTTATTTGTCCTTGAGAGATAATAAATATTTGTTAAAAACACCAAAAAAGTTTCTTCTCTTATTTTTCTTTCTCTCACCCCCATCATTATTTTTTAATTTTTTAATTTTAAAGAGATATATTTTAAACTATCCATCTACCATTTTTGTATTTTTAGCGGCGTTTTTGCTCCTTTTAAAAAGAAAAAATTTTATTTTTCTGTTTAAAAGCGTCACACAAAACTTTTGTTGTTCTAAGCAATATTTTTAATTTTTCTTTTAATTTTCGAAAAAAAATTTTTTTTAAATTAATTATGGCATTCTCCCAATCTCAAAAAATTATTTTTTTTTAATTTTTATCAAGTTTTATCACAAGGTGTGTGTGTTTAATAGAATTTTTTTTATTAGTTTTTTTTGCTTTCTATTTAATTTATTTTTCTATTTATTTTTCTATTACACACACACACACAGCGTTCGACAACTTTAAACGAGATTGAAAAAAAAATAATTTTTTTAAACAAATTTTGTGAATATTACACACCCAACAAACTTTTCTATAAATTAAAAAAAAAAGAAGAGGGAAGGGAGATTTAAATGCAATCAGGCAGCAATAATTCTACTGGCCATCATTCTTCTAGCAACAGCAACAACAACTTTTACCCTTTACCAACAACTAATCAACAACACAATTATATATTCCAACAACAACAACTTTTACCTTTTAATTCAAATAATAATGCCTCTAATTCTGCTCATTCTGTTAGTTTTTTTTTTAATTTTTTTTTTAATCAGCAGTCTTTTTGGAGGGAAAAAATAAAAAAAATTTTTTTTGGGGAGAAAACTAAAAAAATATTTTTTTTGGTTTTATTAATTTTTTGGAGAGGTGAGGGGGGGTGCTTTTAATCAGCAGTCTTGGGGGAAAAAATAAAAAAAAATTTTTGGGGAGGGAAGGGGGAAGGGAACTTAGAAAAATTTTTTTGGGGAGGAGGGAAGAGAACTTATTTGTTAGAGAAACGAAAAATATTTTTTTTTTGGTTTTTGGTTTTATTAATTTTTTGGAGGGGTGATTAGTAGAGGGGGGGAGGTAAGTCGAGAAACACAAATTGAGACAAAAATAAGTAAAAGGGGTTGGGGAGAAGATTTTTTATTTTCTCGATTTAATTTTATTTTTATTATTTTTTTGTTGGGTAATTCTCTTATCTTTTCAATTTTACAAAAATTTTATTTTTTACAAAATTACTGATATTTATTTATTTTTGTTTATACCAAAAATTAATTTGATGTTGGAATTTGTTCGAGAAAAAAAAATATTTAAGAAAATATTTTATAGATAAAATTCTGTTTTACTCCGAACGCTAGGGTAGGGGGTTTGTTGTGGGTATAAGAAACAAAATTATTTCATTGAGTTTTAAAAATGTTTTGGGGTTGGGATTTAAGTCGAGTAGTGAAAAAAATAAATAAAATTTATTTTTTTTAAGTCCCCTTTGAGACGTTCAGTAGCTCAACAAGCTGTTTCGCCATTAGCTTCTCCTATGGAGTCTAGACGTGTTTTTATGGCAACTCATCATCAAAATAATCCGAGTGGAGGTGGAGGTGGATCCCCTCCCCCAACACAATTAAGTGGAGGACAAATTATGGGAACTGCTCCACATCCTGCAACTGCTGTTGGTCTTTCTGCTGTTCAATTAGGTTTGTTTTTTTTTAAATTAAATTTTTATTTTTTGGGATTTTGGGGTATGTGTCCCCTCTCTCCGTTTATTAAAAAATAATTTTTTCACTGACTTTGGGGTTTTTAAAAGAAATTTTTTAAATGTTTTTTGGACTTTTGTCACTTACAAGGGGGAACATCATTTTTGACAATCTGCCCAGTTTAATGTGCGAATTTGATTTATTTTTTGGTACCATTCGACAGAGGGCACCCGATTTTCTTATTTTCATTTTTTGTGGTTTCCCATGTTTTCGATTTTTAAATGTGCTCAAAAATTTTCGATACTTTGTTTGAAATTTTTTTTGTATTTTGATTTACGCCTCTCTCCTAAAAATCCCAAAAAAATTTTTTTTTCTTTGGCTTTAGGTTCCTTAATTTTTTTGGATTTATTGCCTTTTATTTTTTGACATTGGGACTTTCCACCTTATTTTATGCCCTTTCTTTTCCCAATTTTTCAAATTTCATTTTTCAAGGTTATGCAATCCCCGCCTGTCGTTTACTAGTTGATCCCCACACCGGACAACAATTCTTTGTCCCAACTGTAACAGCTCCACAACCATTAGCTACAGCAGCTGCCCCAGCATTTTTTCAACCAATATATACACAACAAACTGCTTATTTTCAACAACCTCCACTAGCTAATTTTTCTTCAAATAATTCTTCAAATAGTCGTCAGCGTCAACATAATAATCAAGTATTGTTGTCTCCTTCATCTTCCCCTCCAAATCAGCATCATCAACGCCATTTACCAGCAACGGTTTCGCAACCACAAGGTTTGTAGAAGATTTTTTTTCTTTTTTGGCTCTGTTCTAGTTTTAGGAGTCCAGCGGAGGTTTTATGAGTCATAAAAATTTTTCGGCTCATAAAACTTTGTTGGACTTGTATCAATGGTCGAGGGGGCTAATTAACTTTTATGGGGTTATATATCCTCATTGCAGAGATGGGTCGGAATTCCGAGTTCCGACTTTGAGCCAGTTCCGATTTCCGACACCTCTGACTGTTCCGACCCACCTCTGCTTCATTGGCCTCATAAAAATTTTTTTCGGACTCATAAAACTTCAACATACTCATAGGACTTCAGTTGGATTCATAAACCGAACCAGAGCCGGTTTTTTAATTTAAAACCTCAATTTTATTTTTTCCCAAAATTATTTTGAAAAGAAAATTTTTTTACACAAAAAATTTAAAACGTCATTTACAATTTGGAATGATTAGAGAGGAGAAGATAAATTAACTTTAAAAATTAATTAACCTGTCTTTTTACAATTTTTTTTGCAAAAGTTTTAAAAAGCTCAAAGAATTTTTGCAAAAAAATTTTTTTAATGAAAAAATCCGCAAAAAAAGTCCGAAAAAAAATCCGCAGGAATTTTCCGCAAGAATTTTTTACGTAAGAAAAAATAAATTTTTTAAGGTCCTTTCCTCTACAATATTGGACATCCCCAACAACAGTTAACATCATCTAGTGGTTTCTATAGTAGCACCCAACAGCAGCAACAACAATTACAACGTTCCTCATCCTCATCTAATCATAATCATTCTCATCATTATGTTACCAGTGGTGGTGGTCCGCATCGGAGTCAAAGTTTGAAAAAAAAATTTTTCGAAAAAATTTCAAAAAATTTTTCAAAAAATTTTTTTATTTAAAGGCCCACTCAGTACTTCTCCTCGAGATGACAGATTGGAAGACTCCTCTACCGCCGGCCTTCCATATAAAGTTGAAATGCCACCATCAACTGTTGGAAGTATTGCATATAATGATGAAAGGTTTTTTGTTGTTTTGAGGATTTTTTTGAAATTTTTCTAGACGTAGACCAAGTAATGATACATATGAAGGTTATGATGTAGAAACAGAAGAAGAACAAATTCAACAAAATAGAGGAAATTATTATACTGATAGAAATTTCCATCAACAGCAGCAACAACAATTCCAACGTCGTGAACAGGCTCGCCTTTCTACAGAGTCGAGACAAAGCAATTCGACGAGAGATAGTGAAAGAGGTTTGGTGATTTTGTTTATTATTGGGTAAACCCCAACGTACCACGAACTCAAGGTACCGCCGAGCTATAACTTTGTTCAAATTGTCGAATCCGGAACGCCTTGGTATGGTTCGATGCGCTCGACGAGCTGAATCGAACCATACCAGGGCGTCCCGGATTCGACAATTTTGAATAAAGTTATAGCTCGGCGGTACCTTGGGCTCGCGGTACTTTGGCCTGCTCCTCTAATTAAAGTTTTACAATTTAAGGTGGATTAGTGTTTGGCTCCCCAGATAACAATAATAATAATAGTGATATTGAAGGTTTTTTTAATTTAAAATAAATTTCAAATTTTATTATTATTTTTAAGAACCTTCTCCTCGTTATTATTCCTCTTATTCTCCCCCACCTTCTCATCAATATAAACAACATCCCCAACATTACCAAAATAATCAAATGTCAACTTCAACAATTATTGGAGGTGGTGGGGGCTCTTCTGATTCAACCTCTGGATTTGCTTCAATGATTGGTGGATGTGAAAATAAAAATTATTCAAATAGAGGAGGAGGTGGGGGAACATTTTTATTGGAAGATTCATTTCATCATTCTCCACAAAAACAGCAGCAGCAACCTGGAGGAGGAATGTTTGGGGGAAATAATAAAGGGGCATCATTTGCATCGTCGCCACCTTTTACTAGGTTTTTTTAATTTTTATTTTTTTTTGTAAGGAAGGGGGGAGAGGGGGGAAGATTAAACTGGCTAACATTTCTAAAATGATTACTAGGTGGGGGTTTAGAGATTTATTTGAAAATCGAAGGGGAAAGAGGGGCAGCGCCCTCATGTAGAGGGAGGGGCACTGCTCTTTCTCCCTCACGCCCTCTGTAGCTCACGGTGTAGTTGCAAATGTTGGTGAGCGAAAGCCTACTTATTGTCAATTAGGCCAAGAGGTCGCAGGAACCTGCTGCCTAGGGCTAAACTTTTATCTCTCTCCTTTTCTAAAAAAATTTTTTAAAGAGTAAAGACAACAACAGATTTACCTTCCCACCAACAGCCACACTCATCTTCACAAACTCGAATGAAAGCAATTCGTATGGATATAGATTTGAGTAGTTCTGGACTAGGTAGTGGTGGTTCTACACCTTTGGATGGAAATGGAGTAGGAGGATTAACTCGTAATGGAAGGCCTTCGTCTTTTGGAAATGTTTTTGCTAGTGGAGGGGGAGGAAAAGGAGGAGGAACAACAGATAAAATAACTGCTACAACTACAGCAACAACTATGGCGGGTGATGAATTATCTGTTAGAGGTGGTGAGAATAAAAATTTTATTTTTTATAAAGTTTTTTCCTCTCCCACTTTCTATTTTTTTTTATTCTCCCCCTTCCCCTTTCTATCTCTCCCCCTTTCTATTTAAAGGTGGGGGGGGGGGGGGCAAAATTCGTATAAGATACCCCTCAAAAGTAGGTACTCCTCTATTTAAGTTACGTTTATTTTTAACTTCGTGAGCCGTTTTTTGTGGAGAAATTATTTAAACGTCGCCTCCTTTTTTGTTTAAGGACACCACTTTATTTTAGAGTACCTCTCATTATAAGATACAATTATTTAACCGAAAGGGTGTTACTAATTAACGCAAAAAAAATTTTTTTTTTAAGCCACAGTTTTACGTACTGCCCCACCAACAGCCTTTACAATATCATTTAATGATGAACATGCTCAACTTGGTGGACAGGTATCTATTGCAGAAGTTTCATTACAAGAAGCAGCACGTCAAGCACCTAAAGGTCGTCGTCTTATGCTGTCTAGAAAAACTGAAAATTTCAACAAACAAAAGCAGCAGCAGCCACAAGATTCAGGTTCTGAATGTGGAGGAGATCCAAAACGTTGGTTATTTCGTAAAATGATGATGGGAAGAAAAGGGGAGACGGCTGCTAAAAGTGGAGGTGATAGAAGAAGACGTCGTAGTGGAAGTGCTATATCTGAAGCAACAACTTCAACAACAATGAGTGGGGGTGGAAATGAAACAACAGAAGAAGGACAAGAAGATTTGGCATCAGAAGCGGGTACTTATGTTGTTGAAAATAAAATACAAACTACGGGAACAACAACAATAAATGATGTAATGACAACAAGTCAAATAAGTGGGGTTAGTAATACTAGTAGTAATAGAACAACACAGAGATGTTATGATAGGTGGGGTATATATATATATATATTTTATTTTGTTTTTAAGGCTATAAACTTGAAAAGAATAATAATAATAAACTTGAATTTAATTAAGATTACAAACATGAAAATCAGAAACTTGATAAACTACATTAATTTTAAATAAATTACAATCTTGAGTTAATTCAAGTTTATTTTGATTCAAGTTTGTATAATTGGAAACAGTAAGTTAGGAATCAGAATATTTTCTACAAACTTGAATTAATTAAAATTGCAAACTTGAGAAATCAGAATAAAATAAACTTGAATAAATTTTAAATTACAAACTTTAATTAATTCAAGTTTATTAATATTCTGATTCAAGTTTGTAAATAAAATGAACTTGAATTAATTAAAATTGCAAACTTGAGAAATTAGAATAATAATAAACTTGAATTTTTTTAATTAAAATAAGTTTATAAACTTGAATCAATTTAATCAGAATTCAGAATAATTAAATAAAAATAAAACCAGAAGCAGAAATAAACTTTAATTATAAACTGAAGCAAAAAATTTTTTTCTTTTTCAGTGATTCTGATTCATCTTCTTCAACACATGCTTCTACACATACTTCATCAACTGGACGAACTCCTTCACCTGGTAACCCTCCTATTTCTGCTACTACAACTACAACAAATATTCGTCCACCTCTTACAATTAGTGGGCAAGTTGGGAAGCGTTCTTTAATGAGTGATTTACGTCAATTACGTGAAAGTGGACAGGTCACAAAATTTTTTTTTGAAAATTTTTTTCAAAAAAAAATTTTTTTTAAGATTGAAAAACCTTCAATAATTAATCAACAATCTGCTTCTAATGTCAAAATTGCCAATAAAAAAATTCCTCCTAAAACACTTGGAGTGCTTCCAACTACAACTAAACTTGCTTCAACAGCTCCCCCAATTCCTCCACATCGTGGTAATTCTGCTAGTGTTACAACTGCTACAACAACAATAACAACAAACTCTAATAATAATCAAAAGAAGAATACGACAATATTTGCTTCAAATCCAATTCCATTTAGTCGTCCATGTCGTTGTCCTACACAGCATCAACAGCAGCAGCAGCAACAACAAGCATTTAGGTATTGAAATTTTTTTTTGAGAAATTTTTGAGAAGACACCTATTAGGAATTTAAATAAGAAAAAAAATTTAAACATTTTTTTGTAGTAAAATCCAGAATTCTCGTTGCAGAAGCGAGCCGTAAGCTTCTAAAAATAATAATACTTATGTTTAAGTATTGTGGAGTTAGTGTATTTATATTGGTGTTTTGATAAGAAAAACGAAGAGAGTTTAGTGTTGTTAAGAGAAAAATTTTTTTAATTAAAAAATTTTTTTTTAATCTAAAAAATTTTTTTGCAATTAAAAAAAATTTTTTTTAATTAAGAAAAATTTTTTTTCCCAAAAATTTAGCTTTTATATATGTGTGTTTTGTTATTTTTGTCCTTTTCCCCTTCTATATATTTTTTTTAAAAATTTTTCAAATGTTTTTGCTTCTATATTCTGCTTCAATATACCCCTTTAAATTATATTTTTCAAATCCCCTTTTAGAAGAAATGATGGAGGCCGTTTTTCAATGCGTCCAACATCTGCAACACGTGCTAATACAAATGCTTTAAGGCAAACAGCATCGTCAAATGCTGCTAAAGTAAAAAATTAAAAAAAATTTTTTTTGAAAGAAAAAAATAATTTTTATTAGTTAAAAGCTGCGGAAGAAGAAAAAATGTTAGGTTGGTTACGTCGTAAAGAATATGATCCTCGCAAAGCTGTTGCTGAAGCAGAACAACAACAACAACAGCAGTTAGTATTATTGCAACAACAACAACAATTAAGAAAACAGTAAGTTTTGCTAATTATTTGTGCTTTTTTGTTTAGTGTTTTTGTTTGTTTTGTTGTTTTGTTTGTTTTGTTTGTCTGTTTGTTTGTTTTGTTTGTTTTTGTTTTCTTTTCAAATGTTGTTTTTTGTTGTTTTGTTTGTTTGTTTGTTTTGTGTTTTTGTTTGTTTTGTTGTTTTTGGTTTTTGTTGTTTTTGGTTTTTGTTGTTTTTTGTTGTTTTGTTTGTTCTGTGTTTTTGTTTGTTTTGTGTTGTGTTGTTTTGCTCTCTTTTTAAAATGTTTTACAATTACTGGAACTCGTGTTTTCCTTATTATAAACTTGAAACTTTTTTTGAAGTTTACAAACTTTTCCCCTTGTTTTTTTCATTGTTTTTACTAAAACAAAACATGTGTTTTTCTCCCTAAACATGTTTCTGATGTTTTTCACTTAAACACAACAAAAACATTTAACACTTAAAAACACCGATAAAAACATCATTTTATTTTAAAAACATTTCGTTTTTTCACTCTGTTCACTATATTTTATTTTTTCTCTCTAATTTTAAGAGAATCATTTACTTCAAATCGTTCAATTTCCGCAACATTAACAAACCAGGAACAACAAAATTCAAAACAACAAAGTTCATTTTCCCGTTGGAAGGCTGCTCAACAAAAACAACAACAAGTTTCAACTAAACTACCATTAGAGTCACATCGTTCCCATGATGAATTAAATAGATTAGCTGAAGTTTGTGATGATGAAGATGATTCTATTGGGTTGACAAGTGATTCTTGTAATGTAAGGGAGAGAATTTTTGATTAAAATTTTGATTAAAAATTTTTTTTTAAAGACTAGTCTTCAAAGAACAGTTGATGAACTTACTCAAAAATGTCATAAAAGCATTGCCTTACTCAAGTAAAAAATCGAAAAATATATTTTTTTTGTTAAAAAATTTTTCAAATTCAATTTTAAAGGCTTTGTAATCAATCTTCTCTTTCTCCATCTGTTGAACATTTACTTGAACGTGTTGCCCAAACAGGAGTTTTAACAGAAGAAGGAAGCAAAGGAAGGGGAGAAGGAAGAGGGGGAGGAGGAGATGTTTCTTGTAGTGTAAAGAGTGGTGTAACCTCTTCTAACGAAAATATTTCTGATCGTTTAGAACAGCTTAGTTCAGCATTTGATGCTATTCAAAAATATTTGGAAGAACAAACAACAACAACAACTACTTCATTTTCTGGTCAACAAAAATCACAACAACAATCATCACCACAACGTACATTTAGTGGAACTTTTGTAGTGAAAAAGAGTCGTTCTGGAGGGTGAGTTTATTTAAAAAATATCAGAATTTCATTTAAAAAAAGAAAAAAATTCTTTAAGTGTATCACTTGATGTTGCTGATGATGATACATTAAAATAAACAAAAGAAAAGAAAAAATTGTGAAAATTATTAATTTATATATAAAATTTTAATATGAAATATTATCCCTTGTTTAAAAACATTTTCAATATTAGAAGTTTGATTGCCTTATTATTAGAATAAATTTTGTAAAATAAATAGTTTTATGAAAATATCATGTTTTAAGCATGTTTTTATTTTTTTTGCTTTTAAATGAAATTCTGATTTATTTAATTCTGATTTTTATTTTTATGTTTACATTAAATTCTGATCTGTATGTTTGAGAGAAATTCTGATTTTGTATTCATAATGAAATTCTGATTTTTGTCTTTACTTTTGAATTAAATTCTGATTTGTATTTATAATTTAATTCTGATTTTTGTATTTTTGTATTTTTATATTTACATTAAATTCTGATCTGTATTTTTGAGAGAAATTCTGATTTTGTATTTTTTTGCTTTTAATTATGATCTCTGTTTATTTTATGTTTGAATTAAATTCTGATTTGTATTTCTAATTTAATTCTGATTTTTGTATTTTTAAATGAAATTCTTGTTTGTATTTTTTATATTTTTATTTAATTCTGATTTTTGTATTTGTGAATGAAAATTCTGATTTTTGTATTTTTTCTGTGTTTTGCACTTTAATTTACTGTTTGTTCTGTTTTTATTTTAATTTACTTATATTTTTAAATATTTCCGTTGGTGTTTTAGACAGGCGCCATCAATCTGAGCGACAGATTGTTTTGTTTTTTCTTTCTTTCACACACCCTCACTGGAGCCATCGTTCTCTTTTCTAAATTCTTAAATAGTAGAGAGTGATTGGCCACAAAAGAATTATTTTTCTTATCTATTTATTTTATTTTTAATGCCTTTTTTTGCTTTTTGGCGCCGAAAGAATTTTTTGGTGAGAAATGTGTCGCTCATCTTTAAGGCGCCGTCAATTTTCTTCTAAAATTCCATTTTTCTTTCCTAATATTTTTTCATTTTCATTTCTTGCCAAACTCTCAAAAACAAAAAATTTTTGTCTGTTAAAAATATTCCAAAAAAAATTTTTTCCCTCAAAACAACTAAAAAATGATTTCTTTAAAAATCGAAAGGAGAACAAAAATAAATTTAAAAAATAATTTATTTTTAATTTTAAATTTATTTTTATTTTATTATTCAAATTTAATTAATGCGAGACCTTTTTCTATTGCTGATGAAGTTGGTGGAAGCAATAATTATTTAAATAATTTTGTTGTGAATTCTAATGAAAGGGAACAATATAAAGAAGCTATGGAAATTGCTAGGGAAACATTTTTTCAGTTAAGACCGTTAGCAACAACACAAAATGAACAAACAGAAAAACAACAAAACAAATTAAAATTGTTGTCTGTTTTAAATAGAGAACAAAAACAACGAAAGAAACAACAAAAACAACAACAGAATAATCAGAACGAGAATATTGGTAGGTGTTTTTATTAAATTCTGATTTTCTGTATTTTGTGTTTCTGATTTTATTGATAGTTCTGATTTTTTGTATTTTTGATTTTATTTCTGATTTTTTTGTGTTTCTGTTTTTATTGGAAGAAACACAAAGTTAGAACACAAAAATAATATCGCAAACTTAGAATGCAAAAATCAGAAACTTGGAATAAATAAATTAGAAGTTCAAGCTTAAAATAAAGCTCAGAATTCAAACTTAAACTTAAAAACAAAAATACAACAGGTTTTTAAGTTTTATTGTGTGTTTTTATTAAATTCTGATTTTTTAAGTTTTAATATTAAGTTTCTGGTTTTTGTGTTTTAGGTTTGTGTTTCTGATTTTTAAATTATGAGTTTACTGATTTTTTAAGTTTGCGGTTTTTGATCTTTTATTTTTCTCAGGTTTATAAGTTTATTTTTACCTTAAGTTTGCGTTTCTTGTATTTTTTTATTTCAAGTTGCATTTCTGTATTTTAAGTTTGCGTTTCTGATTTTATTCCTGTCCTATAAAATAATTAAAAATAATTTTAGAGTCAGATAATATTCCCCCTCAGCAACAACAATTACCTATTCATTCAACACAACCAATGCTTCCCCTTCACATATCATCTGATATAGTAAACAACACTCTTCAATCAAATACATGTCAGGGCGATTTATTCAAACACAAAATTAAAGTGAATGGGTGTAAACCAAAAAGTATTACAAATCGGTTAATTTTTTTATTTTTTTTTTGAAAAAATTTTTGAAAAAAATTTCTTGGAGAATTTTTTGAAAATTTTCAAAAAATTTTTTTTATTTTTTTTAAATTTTTTTCCTTTTTAGTTTTTGCCATGGAAGTTGTTCATCATTTTATATACCCCGTCTACGATCCAAAAAACTAAAGGCAACGTTCCAGAGTTGTTCAGCATGCATACCTGCTGAAGTTGACACAATACAGGTTTTTGAAAAAAATTTTTGAAAAATTTCAGAAAAATTTTTTTGAAAATTTTTTTTTCTTTTAAGATTCGTCTAGAATGTCCAGACTTGGAAAAAGGTTATCTCTATAGAAAAATTGTCCGAGTAAAAAAGTGTGCTTGTAGAAATATAATGTTGGAAGGGGAAGGTGGTGATAATAATAATGAAAATGTATTGGAAGATGAAGATGATGAAGAGAATTTAAATGATTATAATGATGGGGATTGAATAGGAAAAAATGAGGGGGAAGGAAGGTATAAGCTAAGAGTTTTTTTGGGATGAGTGGTTTTTTGGGAAGAGTTTGGTGTGAGAGGACAGTCTGGTAAGTAGAGATCAGCCCCCTTTGATCTGGATCAAGCGACTGATTTAGAGAACAGTTTGAGAATTAAAAAAAATTTTTTTTTAATTTTTAGAGATCAGAATGTGACTTCAAAGTCAAAATCATAACATTTTTTAAGGTTCCTTGATTTTCTTAGTCCCAAAGTCAGCAACTGAAATTGGATCACGATCAAGGGGTTTTTTTAAATTTTGATCTCTCCAAGGTCAAAGACAAAAATAAATAGGATATAGGCGTGTTTTTAGGATTTTTTTCGTGATCTCGTTTTTTCTTTAAATTTTTTTTGTACAAATTTAACTAAAATAATTTTTTTTATTTTTTATTTAAAATGTAAATATATCACAAAGGAAAGGTGCGAAAAAAAATTTTTTCTAATAAATAAAAAATGCAAACATTCAAAAAATGTTTTTTTAATTAGGGTTATCCTATTAAACAATCAAAACAAGTAACAAAAATTAAAAAAAAAAAGAATTTAAACCTCATCACAAGAAGAATTACTATTATTAAACCTCAAAGTTTCAACCATTCTTTTAAAAGTGAAAGAATCCGCAAATTTAAATTTGAGTGCTCTCGCTTCTTCAATAAAACAAATTTGGCTCCAAAATTTTAAAGACCTTTTTAAAAAAATAATTTTTTAAAATTTTTAATTTAAAAATAAACTGGTACTTGTGAGTTATCCCAAACCGGTTTTTGCGGACATATTTATGCGGACATTTTTGTAAAGAATCATTGAACATGCCACAGGTTGAGTGGAATCGTGGAAAAAAGATTGACGATCCTTTACAAAGATGTCCGCATAAATATGTCCGCAAAAACTGGTTTGGGATAACTACAAGTACCAAAATAAACCTGGAAACAATGGAAGAATGTCTCCTCAACGTCTTCTCTTCATCCTCCTTTGCTCCTTTTCCTTCCTCTTCCTCCCCTTTTTCTTCTAACAAATTAATTTGTTCAATATTATCCATTTGTTTAAATAAATCATCAAAAATTGAATTATTTGAAGTCGTTGATTTAATTAAAATTAAATTGTTGTTGCCTTCTTTTGGGTTCTGGGAAACACTTTTCAGTGACTTGATCAGTTCTGGTTGTTCTATTATATCTTTAATTGTTAAAAAGGTTGGTTTTGTAGTGGATGATGTTGTCGGTGCTTGTTGTTGGGACTTAAAAGGATGTTTTTTAGAAAATGGAAAATGTCAGCAAGTTTTGTCCGCAAAATTTTTTTGTCCGCAAATTTCGGTAAGGTTCGATGTATTTTTTCTTAATTTTAAAGTATACCGTTGAGCAATTTTCATCTTTAAAAGCATTTTGACAATCTAATTCGTCTTCTTTCTCTGGCATATTTACTCTATTAAAAGCAGTTTGTGGGGCTTCTTCAAAATCCCCAAAATCGTCGTCGTCCTCCTCCTCCTCATAATTTTGATGATTATTTTCTTCGCTTTCCTCTAAATTATCAATTGGATTTTTTGAAGATTTTGAAGTTTCTTTAAAAAAAATTTTTTTGAATTTTTAATTAGAAAATTTTAAAAAACCTGGTTCCGCTGAATCATTTATTGAATTTTCTGATTTTTCAAGCTCTTCTTTATTTTCTAAAGCTGCTTCATTCATTTTTTGTGATATGTGTTTAAAATATTTACAAAAAATATTAACAATAGACGTTGAAAATAAATTTTCCTCTTTCCAACCAAAAATCTTGGAATTTCAAGGAAATAGTGTGTGGAAAGAAGAGAGTGGTTAGAGAAAAAGAGGAAAAGTGGCAACGCTGATTTGGTGTTTTTTGTGTTGACGTTTCGATATTTAATATTGGTAGGTATTACATTTAATTAAATTTCATAATGTTAACTTTCGTTTAGGTCTACTTTTTTGGAATTTTCTTGTCTTGTTTCCGGCTTACTTTTCAATTTCTAATTAAAAGATTTTCAAGATTTCCGGAAAAAATATATGGCTTATTATTTAAAGCATCTAGATGTGTGCGTGGCTTATTGGTTAAGACGTTGGGATTTTACTGGGAATCGATGAGGGTTCGAATCCCTTATTTTTCTTTTGTTTTTTATTTTGTTCTTAGGCCTGTTTTATTTTAAAATTTTGTCGTCTTGTTTCCCAAAAAATTTTTTAGAGATTTTTTTCTATTTTTAAAAATTTTTTTAAAGGATTTTTGTTCTATATTAAATTACTTTAATTTTTATCAATGAATAATTGGCTGCAAAACATAAAAGGACAAATTACCGAATTAGCAACAGAAGTTTTAAATGATGCAACGGAAGAAGGGCAAGTATCAACAACTAGTGAATTACAAGTTTTTTTTAATTTTTGATAATTTCTTTTTCATTTTTAAAGATTGAAAAGAAAAAATCAACAGAATGTGAACGTTTATATTTGGTCGAAAAATCAAAATGTGAAGCTTTGGAGAAAAAATTGGTGGAAATGGAAGAACAACTTTATAGTGTAAATGTTGAAAATGATGCTGTTAAAGAAAAATTTATGGCAATTGTTTCGGATAGAGACGAAATGATTAAAAAATTGGAGGTTTTCAATTTATTTTTGGGGGATCTTGGACTTTAGCTGGGCCTACATTTTTCCTCAGAGGAGGTCTGTGTCCCCTCAAGCCACATAGTCAAAAATTAGGAAGGACTTTTTCTCTGAGGGGGTATAAATTCCTATCTCTCTAAGGAACTTGTATTCAAAATTAAATGAAGAAAGGAATGTAGATCCATCTTGAAGTTCAAGATTCCCCAAAAACTACTTTTTAGAGAGAAATGGAAAGACTAAAATTTCATCAAGAAAATCAAGAAGGGACTTTTCACAATATTGAACTCGACACTGATTCAACATCTAGAGAAGAAGGAGAGCTTTCTAGTCAAATTTCTAAACTTAAAGAGAAGCACGAAAATGAAATTTCTGCAATTTTGTCTGTACACAATTCTAATGTTAAACAATTGAAGGAGGATTATGAGAAGAGAATTGAACAACTTGAGGTTTTGTTAAATTAAAAAGCACAATTTCTTAAGTCGAGTAACGAGCTTGGGAATTTTGCTATAGATTATGTAGTCGCTAGATTTTTTATTATTTTCTGGGAAAAACATGTACGAACATTTATGTAATTCTTTTAGATATGTCGGTGGCTGAACGGTTAAGGCTTCGGGTTTTGTGGGAAGGGTGATATAGGTTCGAATCCTGTCGTTCTCTTCTAATTTTTATTTTGTTTCCTGACCCTTCTAATTTTAAATTTTTATTTCCTAATCTACAAAAAAATTTTTTTATCCATGTTAAAATTTTATAAAATTATTTTTTTCTTTTTTAGACTTGGAATACTTCTAATTTAAGCGAACAACCATCCGCTGAAAAGGATGAAACTTTGCTAGCTGATGTTAATTTGTTAAAATCAGATATTGCTTTATTAAAAGCGGAGATTGATGGTAAAAATGCTGAGGTTTATTTTTATGTAATATTTATGGTTGGGGTTTTCGAATCGCGCCGACTTTTGAATCATTTTTTCGAGCCTCATTTTTATTGAATCGGATCTTTCCAGTCTTCTTCGGACCAAAATTCGATGCTCGATTCGATCTTCCAATCCGAATTCCACCCTTATTTATATTGTTGGATCTCGCTATAAAATGACCCTCTTCAGACTAAAAGTCCCTCTTCTCTTGTTGCCGATAGGCGTGAAAGTTTTAAATTTGGGAAAGGGAAGTCTGATTCTAAAGTGTATTTTATAATCAAGGCCGTCCTTAATTCAAATCAAAAAAATTTTCTTTATTTTAATAGATTGAAGAAATCAGGCAAGAAAGAGACAATTTACGTCAACAAATTGAAGAAATTAATGAAGAGACTAGACGTAATGAAAAATTGTTGTTGACTGGGAGTGAAGAATTTAAGGTTTTTTTGAGTTTAAAAAAATTTTTAAAATTAAAATTTTAAAGCCTTCAAGTGATTCAGAATCGGCAGCTTCAAATAATGCTGATTGGGAAAAAATGGGAAAAGATGAAATTGAAGTTGAAGGGGTTTCGAGCAGTACAACAACAACAACTACAAGCGAAACAAAAGATTCATCAACGAGTGATGGAAAGTATTTGAGAAGTGAAAGAAGGCAAAGAGGAGGAGTAAAAGTTGAAATGATGGAACAGGTTTTTTTGAATAATTGTCCGGGACAGAACCTCTTCCATCTTCCAACAAATTTGGTTTTTGTTGGCTTTTCATGTTCGTCTTCCGCTTTGAAATGTGGAGAGCCCTTCCTCTGGCATTATGAGCCTTTCTGACTTTTTTTGTTTGTAAATAATATAAGGCACAAGTCTTATATCCACTATTTTTCCCGTTTCTTAAAATCAAACTGTTCGCTTTCTGGTGGTTCCTTTTGAAATTCGGTTGTTCTAGTTTCACTAATCATGGTATAGAATTTACTTGGTATAGGATAGATTGACTAAATCAAATTTTGAGTTCCTGTCGGTGTTATTTTTTGGTTTATTCTTCCTTTAATTTAACTGAAAAAACCCCAAAATTGAACCTAATTTAGTCCCATTTTTTATTAATCTAAAAATAATTTTCATGTTTTTTCATCATTTTCAAGAGTATTCAAACAGAACAATTTACTCCAGAAGAAGACATTCAAATAAATCAATTGAAAGATGAAATGTCTCATTTACTCGAACAAATTGGCCAATTAAAAGAACAAATATCTCTTGAAGAAATAAATAAAGGACAAATATTATTAGAAAAAGAACAAATTATTGAACAGGTTTTTTTAAGATTTAAAGGTTAAAATTATAATTTAATTTTTTAAGTTGTCTAATAAAGAAAAGGAATTGAATCATTTGAAAGATGTATTAGAAGAATTGAGGAAGAATAGTGACGAAGAAAATGAGGTTTATTTATTAATAATTGTTTAAAAAAAGGAGAGGGAGGGGATGTGTTCAGTTTATAGGTTCAAGGGCGTAGCTCATTTTAGCCCTCCCCCTGAATTTTAGAAGGGGGCTAAAATGACTTCGAACCTCCTGCCCCTTCTTTCTGTGGCGGCAACTTGCCAACCCTCTACGTCGTCGGCCCTCGGGTCGGCGACACATGCCCCCTCCCTCATTTTAGCCCCCCCCCCCTGGCTGCTGCCTTGAAACCCACAAATAACGTCTAGGAACTTGTGGGAGGACTCATAAACTGAACAAAATATTTTCCCTTCTAATAAATTCAAAAATTTTTTTTCTTTTAAAGAAACGATTTGAAGAAAAGGAACAATTAAAAGATCTTTTGAAAGAAAAATTAGAAAAAATTGAGGGATTGAACTTTTTATTGGAAGATTATAAAAGGGAAAGAAGTGATTTTAATGACGAAATTAAATTTTTAAAAATTGAATATGAAAACAAAATAAAAGAAATTGAAGAATATAATTGTTTTGAAAAAGAAGAAATTAAAAAGAGGGAAATGGATAAAATTGAATATTTGGAGCTGGAAAATAAAAGGGTTTGCAAAAAAAATTTTTTTAATTTTTAATTTGACGAGGTGATGACTTTAGACTTTTTTTTATTTAATTAAGGATAGACTCCGTCTAAATTATAAATTCCAAAGATAAGTCCGCAAGTTTTGTCCGCAAGTTTTGCAAAAAAATTTTTTGACTTTTTTTTAATTTAATTTTTCTTTTTTGGATTTTTATTGTCATAAAACTTTCTTTTTAAAATTGAAAAAAATTTTTAACTGTGACCTGTCTTTAATAAAACCTTTGAACTTCTCGAACCCGGAGCTCTTCTCTTTCGATTTTCTTCCTTCACCTGTTTGCCCTTATTTTTAAAATTAAATCTAATAAATTTTAATTTAAAAAAAATTATTTTTTTCAGCACTTGAAAGATCTTTCAACATTAAATTCGGATAATTCTGAATTAAAATCTTTATTGGATTATGAACATTCTGAATGCCAAAAATATTATTTTAAATTGGAAGAATTTTCTAAAAAATTGGAATTGTCTTTAAATGAAAATAAAAATAAGGATGAAGAATTGGAAATTAAAAATGGGAGAATATTAAAATTGGAAAGTGAATTGGGACGTTTAAAAGAACATTTACTTGGAATTGAGGAAATTTCTTCTAAAGGTTTGAGGGAATTTTTTGGGTTTTGGAGGGAATTTTTATTAATTTTTTAAATGCTTATGGTTGGTTTTTATTAAGCTTTAATAAATTGTCGTATGGTGTAATGGTTAGTGTGTCTGGTTACCATATTTGAAGGGTTGTGGGTTCGAATCCTGTTGGTTCCCTGTATTTTTCTAATTGTTTAAAACTTGCTTTTTAATGGAAATTAAATTTTATTTTTGCTTTTAAAATTTTTTAAAAAATTTTTAAAGTTTTTCCTTCATTTTTAATATATTAAGTATACCCTCGAAGGTTTATATCCTCTAAATTTATTTAAAAAAATTTTTTTCTTAATTTTATAGAAGCAATAGCTGCAGAAGAACGTGAAACAGAATTACGCCGTCAATTGAGAGAATTTCAAAATAAATATGAAAATGATGAATTTACAACTACAAAATGTTTACAAAATTATCAAAATGAATTGGAACAATTAAAAATAAATTTACAAAATTTAAAAAAAGAAAAGGAGGATTTGACTTCAAATTTGAATGAAAAGGAAAGTTCGTTGGCTGAAACTAAAAATGCTTTAATTAATTTACAAATTGTTTTGAAGGTTTTTTTATTTTATTTTTTATTTAAAAAAATTTTTTAATTAATTTTTAAAATTGAAAATTAATTTTTTTTAATTGTCCGCAAATTTAAAAAATCTAAAAAAAATTTTCCTTTTAAACCTTATTTTAATTTTTTAGGATCTTGCTGATGAACAAAAAAGTGAAAAACTACGGTTTGAAGGAGAAATAAAAATGTTGAGGGATGAATTAAAGGTTTATAATAAATTTATTATATCTTTTTAAATAGGGGTTTTCCAATTTTTCCAAAGAGCAGTTTAGTCTTGGCCCTATAACTTACGAAGGGATGAATAATTTTTTGAAATTTTTGGTACCACTGGATAGATAATTTAATACACTACAAGATACTAAGGAATGGAAATTTGTGAATGATTGATAAAAAAAAGTTATAAGCTAAAAACTAAAAATTTCAAAAATAAAAATTCTCTCAACTTTACAACCATAACTTTTTTATTAGGCTTGTCTTAAATTTTGAATTTTTTGTATCTTGTAGTAGATTTAATTCTCTATCCCAGGGATACCTAAATAATTAAAGATGGCCATTTTTTGATAAGTTATAGGTCCATGGATTTGACTAAGGTTTACCTAATTCTTTTAATTAAAGAAAGAAAAGCAGCAAATCCAACAATTTCAAAATAAAGAAGAATTAATTCAATTAACCCAAACAACAAATTTGGATAAATTAAATTATTTGGAATCTCAATTAAAAATTAAAAATGATTTGATAGATGAATTGGAAAATTCTTTGGAAGAATTTAGAATATTACACCAACAACAAGAATTAAATTTGGATGACCCAAAAATTTTTAAAAATTCACAACAACTTCCAGCAACCAAAAAAATTGATGATTCTACTTTAAAACAATTATTTTTATCTTTCTTTATGGCAGAAAAATCAAAACAACCTGAAATTGCTATTGTTATGGCTAAAATATTGGGGTATAGTCAAGAGGTTTTGTTATTTATTTTTGATTTTTTTTAAATATTTTTTTGATTGTTAGCCAAATTTAAATAATTTTTGTATTAATCGAAAGCTCTAAATGTGGGGATTGTTTTAGCTAGCAGAATTGTTTTGATCAGATAATTCTGCCTCATGTTAGAAACAAATAAAGACCAAAAATTACGATTAAGCAGACTTATCCATCTTTAATTTTTTGTAGTTTGCTCTGGTCAAATCATTCCTGTTAGCTAAAATAATCAGTATACCCAGAGCTTTCGATTGGTATAAAGATTAATTAAATCGGTCAAGTATCCGAAAAGTTATGGCTGAAAATACGGCCACGATACTGACACTTCATCATATATTTTTTGAAGGTCAGTAATTAAGCGAATGTTGAAATTAGTGGGTCAAACAGTTAAATAAATCCATTTTTGCTTCATTATTTTTTCAGGAACAAGCTCAACTTCAAAAAGCAATAAGTACATCAACTTCAAGCAGTTCATGGTTCACTTTTGGAAGTTCCCCACAACCCTTTTCAAGAAAAGAGGTTTCATTGACCGAACAATTTATTAGATTCTTAGAACAAGAATCTGTTGACAACACAAAATCGATGCTTGCCTTGCCTCCTATTGAGGTTTGATTCTTTAAATTTGAATTTTTTAAAAATCAATTTTCTTTTATTTAATAGAGCACTCCAAATAGAGGCTTTTTGTTGGATGAATCGCCCTCTGCCTTGAGAACGTCTTCGTCTACTGATTTGAAGTCTATACTTGACTCTTGATTTTTCTAATAAATTGCCTTATGTGATAAATAAAATTTTAATATATTTTTATGTAGAATAAAGTCGTATTTCTATATTTTGTAATTAAAAAATCGATATATCGAGTAGTATTGATTTTATCGATTGATATCGATTTTTTGAAAATTTAGAATTTTTAAAAAATAAATTATCGATTAGTATTGATTTTATCGATTGATATCGATTTTTTGAAAATTTAGAATTTTAAAAAAATAAATTATCGATTAGTATTGATTTTATCGATTGATATCGATTTTTTGAAAATTTAGAATTTTTAAAAAATAAATTATCGATTAGTATTGATTTTATCGATTGATATCGATTTTTTGAAAATTTAGAATTTTTAAAAAATAAATTATCGATTAGTATTGATTTTATCGATTGATATCGATTTTTTGAAAATTTAGAATTTTAAAAAAATAAATTATCGATTAGTATTGATTTTATCGATTGATATCGATTTTTTGAAATTAAAATATTTAATTTTATTTACTGACAAGACAAAATGCCTTAGTTATAAACACGACAAAATGCCTCATAGTTACAAATGCGACAAAATGCCTCATAGTTATAAATACGACAAAATGCCTCTTAGTTATAAATGCGACAAAACGCATCTTAGTTATAAATGCGACAAAATGCATCTTAGTTATATATGCGACAAAATGCATCTTAGTTATAAATGCGACAAAATGTCTTAGTTAAAAATGCGACAAAATGCCACAATGTTAAAAATAAGACAAAATGCCTCGTAGTTATAAATACGAAATTGTAAAATTTTTATTCGCCTAATTTCAAATTGTCAAATCAACGCTTTATATATAAGTAGTAAAAATTGCGAGAGTAAAATTCTATTTTATATTAGAATAATAAAGCATTGGGGAACATATTAAGACAATACGTATTATATAAAGTCGAGAATATTAAAAGGGAAATACAGAGAAAATTTAGAACAATTGGAAATATTTTTTGGTCAAGAATTTTTGATTTGAAAATTAAAAAAAAAAGAAATATGACCAAAAATCCCTTCACATTTTTTCATGTACAATTTGCGTGGATATTTAATTAATTTTTACTCGTTTTCAAAAACCTTAAAATTAGTCAACCCAAAAATTTAGGGGTCGTGGGTTCGAACCCGTTCGGGGGCATTAATTTTTATTTTCACATTTTATTGATTTTCTCAGTTATTTAATTACTAAAAAGTGTAATTTAATTATTTATTGAGTGTTTTATTGTTGATTTTAGGGTAATTATATGCTCTTAGGGGGTCGTGGGTTCGAACCCGCTCAGGGAAAATAATTTTTAAACTTCCTAAATAAATTCAAAAAACATCCAAAATAAAGCCCCAAGGTTCCGAATCAATTTTAACGTCCAAAAAAGTTTGGGAAAACGAGTAAAATTTAAAAAAAATTTAAAAATTCGAATCACACAACCACAAAATTTTAGTCTTTCCTCCCCAATATATTGACAAAAAATTTATAAAATTAAAAAAAACCTCCAACTTCCCTCTTCAATTTATTCATCCAACCGCGGATAAGATGAAGTTCCATTAGTCATTCCATCATTATTATTATTATTTTCTACCAACTTTGATGGAGGCACCAAATGTTTCGGCAATTTTTCAGGTATTGCATGTCCAGCCAATTTTAGATTAATCAAATAATTGGCTAAGGCAAACTCGTCAGCGTCTAATTGACCGTCCTGTGAAACAGAAAAATAAATTTTTAACTTAAAAAATATTTTTAAAAAACCTTATCAATATCAGAAAGTGTCCATATTTTGCCTAACACAGAATTGGGAAGTTTTGATTTAACCATATGAACTTTGGCTTGAGAACCTGGAAAAAAAATTTTTAAACAACCTTTATTCTGAACTGCGAGGCAGGGATGTTCCGAAGCCCCGATACACGAAGCCTGGACTCTTTTTCGACCCGCAATTTGTACACCAATCCGAAAAAAGTGACATCCCAGATGTGAGTATTAATTTTGCCAATATTTTTAAGTATCACTCGATAGAGCATAGTCGAAAACATTGACAATTTTTGTCTTTTTGGATATGGAACCATTCTCAGATGGTTATAGGTCTTCAACGCTTTGGTATTTTTCGGTTTCCTATTTAAAATATGAAGCTCTATCGAAGATAAGAATTTCGAAATTATTTAAAAGGCTTCCTTTATTATTAAAAAATATACAAAAACAAACTTGTAATTTTACCATCCACAGGTTGCAATTCTTGAAACATTTCATCAAATTTATAACGTTCACGAGAAACAACCCATTCTGTTTCATCTAAAATTTTGAAGAAAAAATAAAAAAAAATCATTAAAAAAATCAACCTGATCCTTTATCAACTCCCTCTCCCCTTCCAAAACCAAATGGAGTAGCAGCTTCTGTTTCAGCTTCAAAAGCTCCACCACGTACGGATTGATCCAAACGATTTCCTAGAGCATCAACTACTTTGTTATTAGCATCTGATTCTTCTTTTGGAATTTGGGCCATTAATCTGGCTAAAATTTTGTTTGAAAATTTAGCAAAAAAATTTTTGGATGTCATTTTGGTAAAAAAAATTTTAAAAGTTATTCTAAAAACATTTTAGAAACCAAGGAAAAATATTACAATCAGAAGGATTCGAACCTTACACCATTACAAAGGAAATCCGAGGACTTTAACCATTACGCCACCGAGACATAACATAAATTTTAATTAATTAACGCTAAATATCAGAGAATATTCGTCCTAAAAATCAATAAATAAAGGACACTCATTCCCCTCTAACTTTGACAAGATTTTTTAAAGAAATTTGAAAATAAAAAAAATTTTAAAAACAAAAGACTAAAAAAACCTATATCTTTGGCAAGCATATCATCAACAATTTGCAATAATCGAGGTTTTAAAGCATTAAAACGTGAAAAGTCTGCATTCTCCAAATTTGCTCTCATTTTGTTTATATCAGGAAAATCGCCTGGAGAGATTCCATGTTCTTTCTAAAATTAAAAATAATTTTTTCTTATTAAAAATTCAAAAAAACCTGTAATTGTTCAAATAATTTATCCAATTTTTGAATTAATTCTTTCTTCTTTTTCTCTTTTCCAATCATTGATGGCATTCTTTAAAAAAAATGAAAAAAATATTTTGAGAGGGAAAATTAAAAGGAAAAACTAGGGGAATTATCCATTGTCCACAAAAATTCGATATTTTTACGGTACCATTCGATAGAGGGTAGGAAGCCCAGTAGGAAGCCCAAAAGTTAATTTCAGAAAAAATTGGTGGTGGAAGAGTACAGAGAGGAGAATGAAAACTTAAAGATAAACAAAAAGGGAAGAAACCTAACCCAATAAAATTTAAAAAATCACAAACTGTTTTCTAAGTTCAGAAATAATATAAGCATGTACTTTAGCCAAACGAGCCCTCTTTATTAAATCATTCAATTTTCTTAAAACTGCATTTCTTGGAAGAGACTTAAAAATTGTAGAAAATTTTTAAATAAAATAAAAAATCCAAACTTGTAAATCAGCAAATAAATCGTGTTGTTCATCTTGAAAAAGACGCCGATTAATATCATAATGTAAAGGATGATCCCAAAATGTGCCAATATATACACGAGCAACTTCTGGGGTTTTAAAAACCTTTAAAGATAAAAGTTAATGTTATTTAAAAAATGGTAAAAAGGGGAACGTAGGCTATATCCTTTGGTTCATAACTATGTCCAGTTTTCAACCGAACTAATTTTCAAGCTCTTATCAGTCCAATGAGGAAAATAGTAAGTACAAGAGCTATCAAATATTACAAAAAGCTGAAAGAAAAAGGTGTTATGATCCTAAAAAGACGTGGAAGATGACTAAAAAATCACAATAGTAAACATTTGATACTTGTAACTTTTTAATGAATAATAAGATCTTATCAGTTCAAACAGGAAAAGAATAAAAACATTCAGAGCCTTCGGACAATGAAAACGAATTTTTTATATTAAAAGCAGGAAAAGGTATAGCCAAAAAAACACACACAAGCACCCACAACAAAATCACATATTCAATCAAAATTAAAAAAATTAAACCTTTCCAAGTGACCACATTAATGCTCCATATACACGCATTAATTGTTGATGATCAACCATGTCAGATTTATTCAAAACAATGCGAATCTTGTCTTCATTGCCTTCAAAAAATATTTTAGAAAATTCAAAAAAATCAACAAAACCTGAAAGTGCCTCAATACATCTTTTAAACTCATCAGAAATGTCCAATTTATGTGCATCAAATAACAAAATAATTCGATCAACACGTTCAGCAAACCATTCCAAAACACCAGAAAAATCGTATCCACGGTCTATACGTTGCTTTTCTCCACTCAAAATTCCGGGTGTGTCAATAATTGTAACGGAATTAAGAACATCATTTTTCAACATTGAACATTGAAAACGGTTGAGAAATGCATTTCCGAATCTTTAAAAAATTTTTTTGAATTTTTTAAAAAAATTTTTAAGCGTTGAAAAACATTTTTAAAAATATTGACCCCAACAGGATTCAAACCTCCCTACCCTACCCACAAAATCCAACACCCTAACCATTACGCCACTGTCGAACTTAATCAATTTCCAATTTATAACTCCATAATGTTTACTAAAAAAAAACTTAAAATTTACTTAGTCAAAGCCCGAAATTGTTTAGTGGAGTCAACTACAAGTGCATTTCCAGGAATAACACCAACTTCTTAAATAAAAAATTTTATAAAATAAAAAAAAGATAAAAAAAACCATCTCCATTCATTACAACAATAAATCTATCAGTAGTTGGTTCAGGTCCAATTCGCATTCCAGGAAATTCTTGTTCAAGCAGGAAACGGATGAAACTTTAAAAAAAGATTTTTTTGTTAGGGTTGTTGAAATGTTAATTATAATAAATAAAATTAGGGTTCACAGTCACCAGAAAGACTCTCAAAAATCTTCGGGTTTGAAGCCTTCAACCCCTAAAAAAGCCCAAAGATCAATAGTTGGTTAAAGACCACTCGAAAGGACTAGGGGATTACAATCCAAAAACCCCAAACTTAACTAAATCTAGTCTAAACTCAAGTGAGGAATCCAAAATGTTTAAAACTCTTACTCTATAGGGGTAAGAGTTTTTAAGCCAAATCTAGTTAAAATGGGTCCATGGCACGGATGGGTCTTTTCGAATTTTAAGAAGCAGGAAGACAGGAAAGGAAGAATAGATGTCATCCCTGATCTATAACTTAAAAAGTGAACTAAAAGTACAAGGAAAATGAAAAAAATGGATTCCTATCACCCCTAAGTAGACCCTAATTCCCAAAATAAAACAAAATTCAAACGTTGTTTTTCCTGTCGAGTATTGCCCAACCAACAAAATCATCGGTTTTGCATTAAAGTCAGGGTCATCTAAAAACCAAAATTTAATTAAAAACCCTTCAAAATTTATAAAAAAAACCTAATGCCGGCGAATGATAATCATGAAAATTATAAAATTCTTCCAATGGAAAAAGCTTTTCTTTGTAAATTTTTCGAAGTCCTTCACTTACAGTTTCCAACACATTTTGTTCTTTTTTCTCGTTGTTTTTGCCGAGCCAAGAAAACATTTTTTAGAAAAATTAAATTAATTATTAATTTAAAAATTATTTTTCTTTTCCAAGAGAACCTGAAAATTAAAAAAAAAAATTAAAAAAGTTAAAAAATTTTTTAGAGAAAATCACAAGACAAACTAAAAAAAATATTTAAAAAATACAAAACGCCAGAAATTCAAAAAATAGCTGCAAAATAGACGAATAGATACAATTTTCTATTTAAAAATCATCTCTTAAAATTCGCAAAAAAAAAATTAAATCAATTTAAAAAAATAGAAAAATAAATCAAAAATAATAATTAACCAAATACACACATTTTTCTTATCTAAACTATCAATTTTTTTGATTAAAAAATTGATTTTGAGACAAATAATCAAAAAATAAAATATAGGAAAAATTAAACAAAATAATAAATGTTGAGTCGTGGCAAAAATAAAAATAAAAAATAAAATATGTAAAAATGATGAAATAACTTTAGTAAATATTAATAAAATAGGGGAAAATAGGGGAGGTTAGGGGGTTAACTAACCAACAAAAAAATAAAAAAAATTAATTTTGCAAGAGAGAATTAATACTTTTCAACAACAATATACACAAAATACTAAGGTATTTCAACACACAAAAATGTCCAAAAATGTCAAAAAAATTCAGAAAAAAAATAAAAAAAAGTACACAATAAATATTATATTAATTTTTAAAGTGAAAAAAAGAGAGATTAAAAACAACTCTAGAAAAAAAAATAAAAAGTGAATGAGTCATTCCCCCAAAAAAAATTTTTTTAATTAAAAAAATAACTCTCTTCTCCCCTTCCTCTCTCTAAAAATTAATAATAATTTTTTAAATAGAACAACTTTTCAAGAAAAAAATTTTCGGGTTAGCGCAGGAAAAAATGTCAAGCAAGAAAAGAATAAAATTTTTGGTTGGGAAAGAAGAGGAAAGAAGGAGGAAGGTCTTTAACAAACACAGAAAAAATAAGAAATTGAGAGAGTAAAGTAGCAATAATAGAAAAAATAAATTTAGAAAAAAAAAATGATGTGAAGGGAAAAATAACAAGGAAAAATTAAAGGAAAAAGAGATCACGGAAAAACGATATCGAATTATTGCGGGGAAAAAAGGGGGGAAAAAGAATTTTCTTTATTTAAATGCTCAAAAATTCTTTTTTATTCTTTGATAGAATTTTTATTGTTATACACGTGTATTTATTTAACGAAAAAAAAATTTAAAAAATAATTGTGTTGGAAAATGATTTATATAATTTTTAGAAGTGACTAAAATTAAATAATTGCTAAAATGGACATTTTTAAAATTAGGGGTTTTGAAGAGTTTAGGTTTAGATATTTTGAAGATTTAAAGAATAAATATTTCATAATAAATATAGACAAAATGGTAAAAGACGTTTGGGTCAATAATTCTGATTTTATGAAATTCTGGTTTTTTAAACGAAATAAATTCTGGTTTTTGAATTCTGATTTTATAAAATTCTGGTTTTTTGAAATTCTGATTTTTTAAATATTCTGGTTTTCTGAAAGTTGAAATTCTGATGGCTAAATTCTGATTTTAAAACGTAAAATTCTGAATTTCTGTTTTTATGGTTAAAATTCTGAAAATAAATATTTTAAATCAGAAATTAAACTTAAAAAATTCTGATTTCTTTTCCCCCCAACGCAACAATGCCTGTTTATTTAACAATTCCTTTGTTTTTTTAATGGGGTGAGGAAATTAAATAAATATACGGAGAAGACACTATTGATTTAATAGTATATTAAAAGAGAGAGGGAGGATTGCAACGATTTATTATAAAAAAATATTTTTTTAATCTGCTTATTTGTACATACAAACAGAGAAAAGTTGACTTTTTGCAATAAAAAAATATTACGATTAACTTTTCCCAAAAAAAAAGAATAATTTTTTCTTGCAAAATTAAAGAGAATAAGGGATGAATCATAGAAAAAAATTTAAAAAATTTTTAAAAAATTTTCAAGCCTTAAAAAAATTTGGAACGTTAAAAAATAAAAAAAACAAAATTAAACACTAACAGGCACCAAACGGATTCGAACCTTCACGTCCCCCACCACAAAACCTAGCACACTAACCATTACACCACAACCGAACTTGTAAGTAAATTATATAACTACATATCGAAAACAGAAAAGACTATAAATGACCCCTAAATTAAAAATTAAATTAAAAATAAATTAAAAAAAATAAAAGATAATTTAGTTAAAATATTAAATCAACTTCAAAAAAATTAAAAAAAAAGATAAAAATAATTAAAAAATATTTATTCAAAAAATTTAAAAAAAATTTAATTATTAGGTCGGGTCATAATTAGTGTCGCTTTTTTTATTTGGGTTTTTTCGATTTTTAAAATTAAGTTTTCTGAAAAATTTTTTTATTTTTATTACGAATCATTCGTTAGACTATACTCTAAAGGATCCCAGCATTTGAGAATTTTTCGTTAGGTATTCAGGGAGTTCTGGTCGAAAATATCAAAATTCCCGAAATCATCGGGAATCAAATTTTCTCAAGTATATGTAATGATAATAGCTAGTGTGATATATCATTCGAAAGCTCTTCAAAAACTCTAAATGTTGGGCACAATTTCGAATTTTTATTACGAAAGGTCTAAATTTTCGAAAAAGTCGAATTTCGAATTCCGGGGTTCGGCACGATTTACAGACTTTATATTTCGGATTTAGTATAAGCTCTCTGTGAGATTTAAAAAACCGTTTAGATCATCCTGATCGGATGATTTTACGCTGAGTTCTAAGAAAACGTTTTTGGGGGGGATGTCGTGTCGTTTATTTCATTTTTGAAATGTGAGTACACGCGGCATTTGATTTGTCTTCCTGAAGCGCAGACCGCGTTTTTCGAGTCACCCGTGGCCTTACGTATAGAGAAGATATCCCTCTACAATTCAGCAGAAGAAATTACCGGATTCCATCTTAGCCGGCCAAGCAGGACCGTTTTTCTTAATGACACCCGTCTTCCTCGACCATGTTTGCTTCTGAGAGTCATACAACCTCCATCGTAAAGCCTGAACCCTATTATTGCTGTCTAGGATAGATAACGATCCCATTGACTAGATCATTAAGATTTTTTGCTTCTTGTGTCCATTTTTGGTAATTTATAATTCATGGTGCAAATGTTTGAGAATTTCACTACGAGGTAGCGAAGTTCAAAAAATCATAACTTTATGAATATCACTCATATATACCTAAACCTGGTATTAAAATGAAGAGTAGATTCAGATCTTTAAGTTGGTTAATAAGAAAAAAAGATATTTGTAAAATAACACCCCTAAAAATTTAATCGAAAAAAAGCGACACTAATTATGACCCGACCTAATATTATGTATTTTATAATTAAATTAAAAAAAGAAAACCTAATTTTTTAAGTGAAATTTAGTCTTCATAGAAGACCTCTCCAATTAAAAAAAATTTTTTTCTTATTCTTCTGTCCATCTAGATCCATCCAATTTAATTGCTTCTATCCAATCATCACAAATACTTTCGCCTTTCTTAAAAATTAAAATATAAAACGATTTATTCTCCCCCAAAAAAATGTTGTCGGACAGCTTCGGATATCCGAAACTGAACCAAAAATCCTTCTATTATCCAATTCAGTTCGAATAACAGGAGGATTTTATTATTTAATTTGGGTCAGTCCCCAACATGGATGGGACTTGTTGAGAAAAATAGAAAATCGGGTCCGGATTCGGATTTTAAAATTTTTCTTCGAACCGAGTTTCGAATGTCGGGGGTTGAAAAATGGCCGGCTTTCGGAAAACGAGTAACATGTCCCATTCCCTAATTCTTAAATTTTAACCGACAACCCTCCCCCCATTTAAAAAAATAAATTAAAAAATAAAACCTCATCCAAAACAATTCCACTACAAGCAATAACAGCTTCCTCCTCTCCATTATTTAATGTAAAACCATTACCAATATAATCATCAATTTTTGCACAAATTTCAATAAATTGTCCATTTTTATCAAATTTTAAAAATCTTCCAGTTTTATCCATTATTAATAAATTTTGAGAATTGTTGAAAGGACGCATACAACGAGGGAAAAATATTTGGCCTGATTCTTTTCCACATGAAGAAAATGGTTTTCCGATTAATTGACCAGTTTTGGTATTTAACAATTTTATTGATTGCCTTTAAGAAAAAATTTTTAGGAGGAAATATTGAAAATAAAATAGCAGTCCAAGATCTCGAGTCTATAACAGGGATAGGCCAGGCTAAGAAAAAACTCAAGTCAGGTTTCATGTAGGGTTTCCGAAAATTTCCCAAGTCGGGCTGAAAAGGTCTAGGTTTCGGGTAACTATAACCATCCCTAACCTAGCCATTTAACCCCTATAAACTAAAAATCAAAAAATAAAAAAAAAACAAACTTTGAATAAATATTGACAGGAATAGAAGCAACAGAGACTGCCAATGTTTCATCATCCAATAAACATAAACATTGAAAACATTCATCAAATGAAGAAGCAAATTCATCCCAGGCTGAAGGGAAGTCTATATGTGATCTGAAAAAATAGAGAAATTTTTGTGAGGACGAGGAGGGAGTGGTAAGGATTCTATAAACTTGTTAATAGTAGATAAGTCAGCTGATTCTAGTTTAGTCCCCGTATAGCACATAAACATTGAAAACATTCAAAAAAAACCCTGCCTGTCGCTGGATTTGTAAAAACTTGCTTTCTCGGAATTTAAAAGAAAACTAGACCCGACCGCCTCCCCAACGGGTGCCTCCCTAACGGGGCTATACATGGACTGCATTAAAGCAGACCTGTCCAACTGCCACTAGGTATCAAACCTGAGTCTCCCGTTAATTTTTAAACTTTTTAATTTTTTTAAATTTCTTTCAAAAAAACCTCCAAATAATCGATTCATCCATTCCAGAATTATTTTGTTCAAGTTCAGGAGACGCAGACTTCATTTGTTTTGTCATAAATAAATCTCCAAGTTTAGTTATAGCCAAACTTTGTATTTTTCCTTCAATAAAGCTTTCATGTTCAATGTTGCCTAGTTGATCAAGAATTCGAAATTGCATTAATTCCAAGTCACCAGTTACATAAATTAACTAAAAATAAAATTTTTTAAAATTATTTTAGCACTCAAAAGTTTTTCTCAAAAAGCGCATAATTTAGTTAAACGCATAATTTAGCCTCACATAATTTAGTTAATCGTCAAGAATAAAAGAATTCCAAAATTTCTTAACCTTCCTTAATTTTATATAGAAAACCCATGAAAAAACATAAAAATTTCAAAAAATTATTGAAAAATTTACTAAGTTTTATTTAGAAAAAATCATCCAAATTTCTCACAACAGAAAACTCAAAAAAAATCCCAGAAATTTCCTAATTTTCCAGAAATTTCCTAAATTTTGTATAGGAAAAACCCCCCAAACCAAAAAATTTACAAAATCTCAAACCCACAAAAAATTCCACAAACTAATTTTAAATAGAAACCCTCAAAATCCCCAAAACAAAAATTATTCCAAATTTCCAAAGCCCTAACAGAAAAACTAGAAAAAAAATCCTAAAAAAATTTACAAATCTCAAACCTTATTTTTATACATCAAAATTTGCGGGTACGCAGCAATCTTCTTTGGAAAATCATTTTTTATCGAGAAAAGTACAGATTTTGTTGAAATATCAAATTTAAATAAACCACCTTTACTAGCCACCCACAAATTGTTTGAATCATCTTTTTAAAATTGTAAAAATTAAAAAATTAATTTTCAAAATAAACCTCACCAAAACAAAGATTATAAGGTATTTCAGCCTTTTCTGGTGCCAAATGAAACATCATTTCTTTTATTCTTTGATGATTTGAAGTTTTGGATGGAGTTTCTGGCATTTTTAAAAATTTCTAAAAAATTTTTTAAAAATTAAAAAAAATTTTTTATTAAATAAACCTGACTCCAACTGCTTCAAAAAATTTTTTAAATTATTTTTTCAATTTTATTATGCTTCCAAAAAATATTTATTTATATCAGCTGTGTTGAAAAAAAAATAAAAAATTAAAGATCAAAAATCAAACAAAGAAAAATAAATTTTCTGGCGTTTTGTTTTTATTTTAAAAGAGGACATTAAAGCCCTAAAAAATTTCCCAGACTTAAAAAACATCAAAAACTATCCAAAAACAGCCTTTAAAATAAAAATCCAAAAAATTTCCCCCACATAGGGTATCGAACCCATAACCGTCCAACTTACAAACCCAGCACAAACACACTTAACCACACACAATACATTAACAATTCTTTCAATTATCTACCTAAAATATAATTAAAAAATTAATTAAAAATATTAAAAGAAAAATTATTTATAATTCTAATTAAATACAATAAAATGATGTTGTTTGTTTTTTTTGATTATTTTAATAAAACAAAAAAATTGTCGTGAAATACATAATCGGTCTTTTTTACAGCTCTCTTTTTTCGTTTTTTAATAAGCCAAAAAATAAATTTTTGAGAATAAGAGGAGGAAAAAATTAAAAAAAAATTTTTTGGAATTAATTATGAGCGATATATTTAAGAGACAAAAATTCAAAAAAAAAATTTTTTTAAACAGAAAAATCGGAAAAGAGAGAAGAAAAAATAATAATAAGAGGAGTAGGTGCAAAAAAAAACGTTACTTAAAATCCCAAAAAAATAATTGTGAAAGAGGGCCATCTTAAAAATTAAAAATTTTTTTTTGTTTCTTGCACCAACTTAAAGTCTAAACATTTTTACTATTATTAAAAAAGCAAAAAAAGATAAAAAGGAAACGGAAAATATTTTTTCAAAAAAATTTTTTAGGTCATTTTTGAAGGAAGATCAAAACTACACATATAATATAAACGGGCCAAAGAGTAAAAATAATTTTAATTGAGAGACGAGGTGGGAGGTCAAGAAATTCGAAAGCTCCAAAATTACAGAGGAATTCGAAAATTAAAAAAAAATTTCTTAAAATGGAACGAAAAGAAATCTTATATAATTATCAAATTTCTGACACCCACCCCCTTTTTTGATTAAAAGAGCAGGGATGAGCCAGGATTAACCGATACACAAACAAATCAAGGCAATTTTAGACCCGAACTCCTAAACCTGAGAAACTTTCGAAAAACCGGTAAAAAGGAAGAAATATTGACCGTTATACTATTCTTAAGGAAGAAAGGGGAACCAGCCTTGGTATTACCGAAAGCCCAATTTAAAAAACCCTCTCCCAGAAATTTTCAAACAGATACCCCCAACTTTCTTTTCGTATCAGTCAACCCAACCTCTATCCCTCAAAAATTAAAAAAAAAAAAGAGAAAAAAAACCGGTGATTGATGCATTAAATATATTAAAAAACTCCCCTTTAAAATTTTCAGAGTTTTTATGCCTCATTGGGATTATACAAAAAAATAATTTTTAGAGTAATTAATTAAAAATAAACCTCTCCTCATCCTCTCATAATCCTTCTTCTAAATAGACATCAAAAAAGAAAAAATAAAGCGTAGCACCAAATAATAAATTTTGCATTGAATCAAAAAACTTGTCAACCAAAAAGCCCAATGTCCAACAATACGCGTCCACGAAAAGACAATACGTTCCCCAGGCTCGTCGGGTTCAAATTCTCCATTTTGATAATAATTGGCTTCAAAATGAATTAATTAAAAAAAATTTCCGAGTCAAAAAGAAACCCAAAAGCTTGTCTTTTTTAGCATATTGAGCATAAAGCCAATCACGAAGTTTAATATCATCATTGAATGGAACCTTAAAAATTATCTAAAATTTTCTGGCCATATAAAATTAAAAAAATAAACCTCATCAACGGAATGCATCTTGTAATGGACGGCAATATCGCCTGAAAAAAAAATATTTTTTTGTAAAATTAAACTCTTTGTGACAAAACGTGACCCACAAAGGCTTGGTAATACTTTGGAAGCTCGAAATTTATTCCTTAATATTTCCTGACATTTTCTACCGTTTTGATACTAGTCTTACAGTTTGAGTAGAATTGTCAGTTCTGGACCGAATCGACCCGAAGAACAGAGGATCTTTCGGTTCAGTACTTGGGTTCAGTTTCAGATATCCGAAGAATTTCCAGGAACCGACAACCCTAATTATGAGAAATAATGGAAAGGAAAAAACTAAAAATGGTTCAGAAAATAGGAATAAAAGTTAAGCCGACTTCAAAGTATTCCTCTAAAAAATTTAAAAATACCAACATTGTTCCCTCGTTCCAAAGCACAAAGTAAGAATACTCAAAGGATGTCCGTTTGGATAGGCAATTGTAACATCGAGAATATGAGTGATAGGAGGACGAGTTTCTTAAAAAATAAATTCAAATTTCCAAAAAAATTTTAAAAAACCTTTAATATGTTTCTTCTCACGAATTTCCCCAACAGCATCTTTAAGTAACTGAATTCCAGAGCGAACTTTTCGCATACGTCCATTATCCACACCGCTATCACTATCATCTCCACGAGGACCAACTTCCTCTAAAATGGCCTTGATAGCTCCGATGCGTGGAAGAGTGCACCATTCCAAGTGGGGGAAACCGTGTTTACGTCCATACCTTTAAAATGAAAATCCACGAGGTTCTCCTAACAAAACACCCACAAAATTAAAAAAAATATAAACTTACTTCTGGCTGTCCTCCTTCCTCTTATAGTAAAATCCTCCTTCAGGGAACAAAATAACCCAGCGCCTGTCTCTATCCCAAAAGACCTAAAAAATAATTTAAAAAATTTTTTCAAGTTAAAAAACCTTTCTCAAGTGCTTCTTTAAATTAATTAATTCCTTTTCCCTCGAAGCTTTGCCTTGACGAATAAAATAATCACCATGCATCTGTCCAATAATACCAAAAGGCGTCCAACGAAACATAACATCCATCAGCCAAATTGTCTAAAAATTTAGAAACTTAATTTTAAATCTTTAAAAAGTCCAAATTTATTGAAAAATAGTTTTTGATTCCTACAAAAAATTATTTCCAGCAGTGGGATTCGAACCCACGACCCCTAAGATAATTAGCCCAAATCGCTATCCAATACACCAAGGAAACATCTAAAAGATTTTAATAAAATAACGACCTGAACCCTCACAAAAGCTAAAAAAAACCTTTCTAGTAGCAACTCCTTTAGTTTGCAGAACCGTAAACAAAATATTGACATCAGCAGAGCTTTGATGGTTGACTATAACCAAAACTCTTCCCTTCGCAGCATATTTGCGAATATCGTCTCCATACTCATAAACATCATAGTCTTCAAAATAAAAATTTTTCAATTAAAAGGTGGGGTACCCCGACCCAGCTTTTGCGGACAAATTATGCGGACTCATAATCAGAATGGTCTCATAATGGTCAGAACATCCATAGACTCAAGGAAGTGATTAGTGGGCGATATTTTAAGGTGGAATGACTCTTATTTTATATCTGACCATTATGCGTCAACATAAACACGTCCACAAAAACACGGTTTAAGATAATCCAAAGGTACCAAAAAAAAATTAAAAAAAAACCTGCAGTATATCCCCAATACGCAACAAAAGCTTGCAGCCACATATAAAGCTTTCCTTCATATCCCCAATAAAATCTCGGCCACAACTTCCTTGCCCACAACACAGGCAGCATAAAACCAAAGTAGGCAAACACAAAACAGAAAATATTTACCAAACATAACAACGTTCGAAATGGAATTGCCGCTAACCAACAAAACTTTTCTGGTGTAGAACATTGAGACCATTTTGAACGCGAACCTGGTGGGCGTTTACTTGACGGCTTTTTTGGTGGTGATGGAAATTTGGAATTGATTCCATTTGTTGGTTGGTGTGGGGAGCCGTCAATGTTTCCACTCGTATTTGCCATTTTCTTTTGACTGAAAAAATGGGAAAATTATTAGAAAAATGATCAATGATAAAAAAATGATAAAAAGCATGAAAACAAAAATCGCGAACAAAGTACAAAAATAATAAAAAAAAGGAAAGTCAAGGGGAAGGGGAAAGTCAAGGAAAGGAAAAAATCAGAAGGGAGGAAGAAGAAAAAAAATGTGGGAAGTCAGTCGAGTTTATTTTAGGGGAGAGAGGGAAGGTCTCTTATAGCCAAGTAAATTAATCAGTCTCACATTACAACTACCTATTCTGTTATCTCTGTTGCAATTTTAATGTGTAAAGGTGAAAGTATGAAGGGAAAAAATGTGGGAAATTTAACTAAAAATACGTGGCGGTCCATTCATTTTTGGTCTTTTTGGACAGTTTCCTCATATAGCGAGGAAAAAAGAAACACTTGACGTGTCACACAAATCATTGTAATCGTTGTTTTTAAGGTAAATCAAATGTGACGTGTCACAATTAAAGTGAGCCAGTCAAAGGATGAATTTTTTAAGACTAAAAATTCCCTTTTATTGATCTTTTACAGGTCCCTCAAAGACTAAAAGTACATCAAAAAACGCGCACAGTTGTTCTTAAATATTTAGAAATACATTCTAAAGAACATAACCACTAAAAAATAAATACAAAACAGAAAAAAAAGAATTGTTTACTTTTTTCAAGCCACAGCTTAAATATTTTTTTGGGACACGCCCGAAACGGCGCGGGCCAAAACGGCGCGACCGAAACGGCGCGACCGAAACGACGCAGGCCGAAACGGCGCAAGGCCAAAACGGCGCACGGCCAAAACGGCGCAAACCCAAAACTGGACAGTGATAGAGTGATTAATCGCGTGATCAACCATGAGAGTGATCACTGTATCTCGAGTGATCAACCTGATTATGATCGATCCTACCCTAGTGGTCGATCAAAAATCGCTAGGCACCCTTTGCGTACACTGATCCTTAGAATTATTATTCAAATTCTGCAAGGTTTTGCGCATTACGGGAAAATTGTTCCACTAATGTGGAAGATCGTTCCAAGACTGAGAAAAGTTTTCCAGCAATGATGAAGGCATCAACCGACATCAACGGCCAGGATAAAACTAACTAGTCTAGAAGGTTACAGTAATAATACGGGGATAACTATATAGTTCTAGGGGAAACTAACTAGTAATCTAGTTATATTGGAACTATCTGAATCCCGCAGTTATTTCGCACAGTTATACTTACTAGTACGTATATGATCTAAATAGTTTTTTCATCAGTTTTTGTTATCACTCTGTTATCACAAGATGTTGTCCAAATGGGACCTTTACATCCGTTTTTTTGTTCACATCGCCAAAAGATACGCTCACTATTCGGGCTAAACCTGTCCGTCATGTAACAATAGCGAGAAATTTTTGCGCCGTTTTGGCCGTGCGCCGTTTTGGCCTTGCGCCGTTTCGGCCTGCGTCGTTTCGGTCGCGCCGTTTCGGTCGCGCCGTTTTGGCCCGCGCCGTAATGGGCTGTACCCATTTTTTTTAAAATAATAGAGAACAAAAATAAGAGAAACAAAAGAAAAATTAAAGAAAAATAGATGCGAGTGTACACTAGAAAATAAGAGACGGCAGAGAAGCAAACTACACTCGTGTTGGGATCTTTTATCATTTAAATTTATAGAACATTTTGCCAAAAACAATGCCAAAAGAGTTCGCGAATGCTTAAACATCGTTCTAACGAGTTTCAGTTTTTAGCCCATAACTTTTCTACGAATCACCCAAAAATTTTGATTTTTTGGTATTTTGTAGTTTATTTAATTCTCTATCCAATGGTACCAAGAATATCAAAAATTATCTTAATTTTCAAGAGTTATAGGGCCGGCAATCGACTGAACTGCTTTAGCTTAAATTTACTCAAAAATTTTTTTCTTTTACAGATTTTAATTAAATGTATGGACAAAGCACCAGCAATAGTAACAATGGAGTACAAATATGTGTCGAGCCTTTAAGTGAATGGAAAATTCAAGAAATTACTTACGACGGCTTTGAAAAATATATAAAGTTTATTGGATTATTTTTAAAATATTTTTTAAATTTTTTTTAAAGACCTAGCGATTTCAAAGACGTTCTCAGAAAAAATGCTCGTCGAATAAAATGGCGTAAAATTGTTGGAAATGATTCTAGTTTGGATAGAGCTCCGATAGATGAAGATTCTGATGATTCTGAGGGTGAAGGAAAAGACGATAACCAAAAGAAGAGTGAAGCTGTTAAAACTCCAAGTGCTTTAAATATTCATGAGCCTGTTGCTGGTCCATGGGCTGCTGTTGGGAAACATTTACAGTTTGTTATTTTTCTATATTTCTTTTTTGGTTAAGTGGACACGATAATTTTTCATTGGGTGGATAGGGTGTGGGTTCGAACCCCGCTACGGTCCGAAGATTTTTAAATTTATTTTAGGCTTTTATAAATATATCTACATTTTTCCCATCATTTCTAACTTTAAAATTTTTTTTCAAATTTTGGTTAAGTGGGCACGCCAATTTTTCATAAAGTAGAGGGATGCGGGTTCGAACCCGTTGCGGTCCAAACATTTTTCCTTTCCAAATATTTCTTCTAAATATTTTTCTACGTTTTTCCCACCATTTCTAACTTCTCAAAAATTATTTTTTCCAATTTTAGTAACGCTTTACAAGAAGTTCACATTCTCTTAGACGCTCTCAAGATCACTTCTCGAACATATTATTTATCACCTTCAGTGAACGCTTTAATTCAAGACGACATGACAGAACCCGACCAAATTGCATATTCAAAAACTTATCAATTATGTACTCGGAAAAGGGTATTTCTTCTTTAAAAAATTTTTTAAAAATTTCAAAAAAAATTTTCCTAGGCATTAATCGATGCTACACGTCTCATCGAAAAAATGATAAAATATCGACAACAAGTGGTTGTGACAACTGCAGATACTGGAGAGGGGAATTTTACAAAGGTTTTTTAATTTTAAAATATATAGAAAAACAAAGTACTTTTTGGATATCCCGCACACCCTCCCTCTAGTTTGACTCTCAGAGTTTTCCCTAAAATGTACATAATGGTCAGACTTCCTTTTCTTCATTAATGTTTCTCATTAGAACATATCACAAGGGAATTGAGGAAAAAGGAAGTCTGAGAATTATGTACGTTAAAGGAAACCTCAAGACTTAAATTAGAGGGATTAGCATGATATCCAAAAAGAACCACAAATCAAATTATTAGAAAAAAATTAATTTTCTATCAGGAGCTCCGCAAATTACGCGAAAATTGGCGCGTCCGAAAAATCGGCTCAACCATTTATGGGGATCTTGGCTATAAAACTTGTATTTTTTTAATTAAAAATATTTAAATTTACCTCCAAATAGATGTCCCGAAATTTGCTCCACAAGAAATTTTTGATGTTTTTCAAAAAACACAGACTTCTCGTCAGCTTGGAATTGTGCGGTTTAACAATCCTTCTTATGTTGGCGTTAATATTGCACACAATTTGTGTTTTAGATCGAAACTTGTTGTGCTAATTGAACCTGGTTTGGTTTTTAAAAAATTTTTTAAAGAAAAATACTAAAAAATAATTCTGGTTAAGTGGTCAAGCTAATTTTTCGCTGGGTAGATAGGGTGTGGGTTCGAACCCGCTTCGGTCCAAAGATTTTTTTTTATCTCTATTTTTTATCTCTAAATATTTTTTTTATTTTTTTTTTCACCATTTCTACTTAATAAAAATTTTTCTTTCTAGATGACGAAAAGAGTGCCCTTTTATTATACAAAAACAGACCTATCCAACAATCAATAAATGAAGACCAGATAAAACATATTCATTGGAAGCAGGCACTTCCTTGGGCACAGGATACCTTAATTTGTAAAGATATACTTTCACAGGTTTTTGAATTTTTAAAAAATTTCCTTGGGTACGGGGCGAAAAAAAATTTTTTGAGATTTTTCTAAATGGGCATAGGACAGAAAATTTTAAAAAAATTCCAAGGGCATAGTGCAAAAAATTTCAAAAAAATTTCAATTAAAAAATCTCTTTTCAAGTTAATAAACGAATCAGTTTCTGCCCAACAAAACGATGCTTTAGTTTCTATTGCAACAGAAAATTCAATTGTAATTTCCTTGTTTGATGGATTGTTGATACGTGTGACTCTTCATTCTTTTCCTTTTTTGGAAAGGGTTTTTTAAAAAAATTTTTTCTCTCAAAAAAATTTTTTTCAAGGAAGAATTGTCTCCATCAGAGGCTGGAATTCCTTTTCTTTCCCAAACTCTTCGAGAACTTTTTTTAGCCGAGCATACAAGCAAACCTAAAAGAACTCAACAATTTGTTACGCTACCACAAACAGCATTGCCTGAAAGTTTGGATATGCGTGGACCTCAAGCTATTTGTTTGGAAGAGGTTTGTTCGTTTTATGGGATTATTTTTGAAAATTAGAGGCCAGTCCCAACAGGGAACTCTACAAAAAGGTCTTGGTTCTAAAGAGCTAAGTTCCAAGGACCAATTTGAAAAGAGGAGATCTTCCATAGTTCAGGGTATTAATCTTGGGACCCTGGAACTAATGGTCTTGGTTTCCAGACTCTGGGGTTTTGGCCCTGATCTTCGGGTTTTGGTTAAAGTCTTGGGTCTTTTGGAAAATTTTTTGGGTTTTCAACAGCTCTACCTCATTAATTTTTCTATTCAAGGTTCTGTCACGTATGAAAACGTCCAATTCTTTAATCAAAAAATTTGTTGATCGGTGTTCTCATTATCAACTTGTAACTAGAACAATTGATTTTTTACAGGATTATTCAATTCATTTTTGTGATCCACAGGTTTTCCTTCATAAAAATTTTTTGAAATTTTAAATTTATAGCCTCAATGGAAATGGGTACGTGTTACACCCAATTTTACTCTAATTTCTCTCAATTTTGTAAATAGAGGATTTGAAAATCTTGCAAAGTAATTATTTTATTTTTAAAAAATTTTTTAAATTTTTCGTAGGCTTAAAAATTTCTTGAAAATTTTTTTGGAATTTTTTAAAGATTTTTTGAAATTTTTTTTGAAAATTTTTAGGCCTACGAAAATTTAAAAAAAAATTAATAAAAAGTTTTTTTTACCCAACAGATTTTCGAGCCAAATTCACATAACCAACACATCAATAACTTTGGCTTGTAAAGAAGTTCAGCAAATTAATTGTCGTCGTGATGTTTCAATTTTGGGAGAATCATTGCTTCTTTTGGTATAACTAAAAAACGATTTTTTGTAGGCTTAAAATTTTTTTTCTTACCCCTTAAAAACAGGCAGCCCATTTTTGGGTAAGTTCACTCAACACTCTTTCTCGAGCATATAGTTGGCAAATACTTCATGCAAATATTAACGCTTTTGATATGGAAGGAAATCCAGCACCAACATTTTATGCTTGTAATCAAACGGCGACAAAGTCTGAAAATTTTTTTATTTTTAAAATCAAAAAAAAATTTTTTAGAAGCTTATTTATTCAATTTTACTCAAATGGAAATTGCCCTGGAATTTTTATTAGAGAAAATAATATTAAAGATGATCTTCAAATTAAACCAAATCCAACAAAAGAACTTGGAGGTTTTCGTTTTTTAAATTATTCGAGAATTCCGGGATCAACGCTTATGAGAAAAATGGATAATTTATTGGCAACTTTTATCAATTAAAAAAATTTTTTTTTTTTTATTTTGTTATTTTTTAATTTATTAAAATAAGCTTTTAGAAAAAGTTTAGGCACTAAAAGGAATCGAACCCACGACCCCTTGGTAAATATCGGCCGTCGAAGGCGGACGCTCTACCGACTAGACTGCCGAGATAATTAATCTAATTATCCTTTTTTAAGATCTTATACTCTTTCCAATATTTTAAAAATAACCTACAACCCACTCCCCTCCAAAAAAATTTTGGAAATTTTTTTAAAATTAAAAAAATGTTCCAACTCTCAAAATTTTATTTTTCCCTTTAAAAAAGAAAAAAAATTTTTTTATAATAGATTGCCATTCTTTTTTCCCCTCTCCCTTTCTTCCTTAAAATTCAATTATCTTTCCCCTCCTTCAATGAAGAGGAGGATAAATTGAAGATAGGATAATTGTGTTTAAAAACGCGCAGTTTAAATGAGTAATAGCTTTATAAGCTTTATGGGAAGAAGTGAAGAACCTTCCTTTTAAAGTTAAAAAACGTTACTTTCTTTATTATTTTTGCCAAAAATATTTGCCAAAAAAATTTCAAAAAATTTCGAAAAAATTCCCCTAAAATTCTCCACAATAATTTAAAAAATTCTCCCAAAAATTTTATAAATTTCCCAAAAAATTCTCCCAAAAATTTCTTCTGCCAAAATTTTCCAAAAAAATTTCTCTCGAAAAAATGTTTTCCTTCCTCCATTTCCCTTTAATTATTTTTCTAATTTTTAATTTTATTTTAATTAAATTTGGTTGTCTTCCATCAAAAAGTTTTGTTATTTTAAGAGATGAAGATAAAATTAAAGATAATGAAAAAATAAAAGGTTTAAAAAACCGAAAAAATTTTCAAAAAAAAAATCCCCAAATTTTTAAAGGCTTCAATGAAATACCCAAAAAGTTTATGCTCAAATGCCCAAAGACGTCCAAAGTAAGGAATAAATGACTGTTAAAAATTAGGAACTTGAATATTTTCAAAAATCCGCAAGTTTTGTCCGCAAAAACTCAACCTAGTATTTTATGCCCTTTAACCTCCCAGCCTTAAAAAATAAATCATAAAACCCATTCTAATCCTTACAGAACATTTCCAAAGTTGAATGGAGCCACAACACCCGGGTAATATTCAAAATCAAGTTTACCCAAGACGGAACACCCGAACCCATTTTAAACGAAAAAGACAACCCAAAATGGTCAATACACGCAAAAACATGGCATTCAATAGACAGAAATGTGGCAATGATTTTAACAGCAAAAAATGAAAAATTTAAAGTGGAAATTGAATTGGAAAGAAAAAATTATACAAAAAATTCAAAAATTAATTTTCATCAATGGATGGTTTTGAGAATAAATAAAATTGATTTTGAGGAAGATGAGGGTATTTGGAAATGTCAGATTTTTGTGAATGATGAGAGGAATAAAGGGAGGTTGAAATTGGAGGGAGAAAGTAGAAAGAGAATTGTAAAAAATTTTTTTAGAAATTTTTGAAAATTTTTTTGGAAATTTTTGGAAAATTTTTTGAAAAATTTTTTGAGAATTTTTTGAAAAAATTTTTTCATGCCCTAACCCTCAACAATAAAAAATCCCAAACCTTTTTTAAAGGCAGCAGACAATATCAGGACAACACACTCCAAATCAAGCGAATTTCGAAGAAGAGGGAGACGAACACAACAGAACGATTTGAATGAAGAATCGTGGTATTTGAAACAATCTGTGGAGGAAGAAGCACAGAATGGAGAAAGGACATTTGGGTAGGCACTAGAAAATAAATTAGAAAATTTCAAAATTCTAAACTATAAAATTAAACCTCCTTTTACTAGCTTTTCAAAAAGCGACGGAAACTACGCTGTTTTTGAGCGTTCATCAAAATCATCCTCTTTATTCCAATCCTCTGAATTACCCAAGTTCTACGACAACACCTATAAAATTGAATATACACGCAACACTATAAAATCCTCAAAAAGTAAAGAAAATACTTGGAAGCGCCATTTAAGAACCACAACGTCGTCCAAAAATGGAGCTATTAACCAAAGTCTAAAAATTTCTAAAAAAATTATTTTAATATTTATAATGCTCAAATATTTCCTTTTCTAATCAAAAAATATTTAAAATTATTTTTAAAAATTAATTAAGAATTTAAAAGAACATTTCCAATTTTTTGTCCAATTTATTTGTGAAATTTTAAATACGGAATGAATATTAATACAAAAACAAAATATGTAAAAGAAAGGTATGACGCCTTAATACCAAAAATCATCCAAATACCAAGCAGTATTTTACCAAAAAAAATTTTTCAAAAAGTTTTTTGAAATAAAAAAATTTTCAAAAAAATACTACCAAAAGAAAACCTGAGCTAAACTCCAAACTGAGAAAAAAAATAAGTTTTCCACAGGTTTGGCATTTCGGCGGTTTTTTGGAAGGGCTGGTATTTCGACGTTTTGGAGTTACGGCACTCTCCCTAAAAGAAAAAAATATATATTGGGAACGTTAAAAGACAAGCTTCGATTTTTTAAGCCTTAATTAATAACTGAAACTTTTTAAAATAAAAAATTCTTGAACCTCAAATAGTCAAAAAAATTTTCAAAAAATATTCCAAAACCTCTTTACAGCGCAATTAAAACGAAATTCGCTCCAAAATTGAAAGTCCTCTTCCTCCTCCTTTTCCTTTTTTCATCACTCCTTTACCTCCAATATTTAGTTTTCTTCCTCCACCTCCACTTCCTGACAATGTTAGTTTACGTCCATCCAAAGTTATTATTGGACGACCTCGTTTTCGAACAAGTTGAATACGTTCAGAGATTGGAGGACGTTGTTGCTCAACAATTTTAGGAATCTTTCTAGCAGCAGGAACAATATCAAAAAGACTTTCTTCCTCCAAATAATCTTCATGTGCTGAAAAAAATTTTTTTTTAAAACTTGCGGACTTTTGGGAACATATAAGAAAGAAACCCCATTTTAAGCGAAAAAGACGTCCTAGAAAAATTAATACACGCAAAAATATGTCACTCAATTTTTGGTACATCTAGGAGTGTTTGGGAGTCAATCTCCCTTTTCTTGTCATAATTCAGAAAGGTCCCTGCCCCCGCCATAATTAAAAAACCCTTCCAGATTATTCCCCTTATCGCCTTTAAATAATAAAAACAAACCTCCAATATCAAACATTCCATCATCCTCCTCATAACGGACAGTTGCTCTTTTAATAGGGCTGCGCAATGGCGCTCTCAATGCAGCAGCAATTTCGTCTCCTAAGTTTACCCGAACTGGGATTTTATTTCCAGTCAATTTTGAAGGAGTTGACCGATTTGCAACCCTTAAAATTAAAAAATTATTTAATTCTAAAAATTAAAAAATAATACATTCCACGTCCAACCAATGTACTTGAAGCATCTTTTACGACCATAGTTTTTGTAGAAATAGCATCACTCCGTAAGGAACGCGTTGGAAGCCAACCTGCTGCTGTTGAAGAAGTAATATCTGTGTCCTAGAAAAATTTTAAGAAAATTAATTTTAAAAATTTTGAATTTTTGACACAATCCAAAAAATAATCCATAAACCCCCAAAAACCTCCTAAAAGAATTCTGACATTTTCAAAAAAACCAATAAACCTGAACAACAAGCGCAGCTGTAGGCTTCGGTTTAAGTGGCGATTGCTTTTGTATTGGTTTAGAATGAGACGAGACAGAATGTAATTCCATTCCAGAACGGCGAACGCCTGTCACACCTCTTTTTATAACACCTAGAAAAAGTTTAAAAAATTCCAAAAAATTTCTATTCTTAAAAAAACCTTGTTCTCTCAAATTATTATGCACTTCCAAAATATTTTTAGCTCTTTTTGAGTTACTCTCTCCAGTAGGCATTTTAATATGATAAATATCATGACGATCTGGAGCTGTCGATAAAACAGGTTTTGTGGGGCTATAAACATCCTCCTCTTCAAGCATTAGAATATCATCTTGGAAAAAATTTTTTCAACAAAATTTTACAAAAATACCATCAACATAAGCATCATTTCGGTGGACGGTACGTGCTGGAGGAGCAGGAGGAGGTGCCACCACCTTTTTCGGTGGAGGAAGGAATTCAGGCGGCGTTCCATCACAATAATTTATATAGCTGATTATGGCTAGCTGTAAAATTATTTTAAAAATATTAAAATTTCTGGTTTATTTTCCGTTTAAAATACCAAAGATGGGCCAGGATAACCGTTACCTAAAACATATATTCGAAAATGAACCAACCCCCGACTTTTTTCTCAGCCTGGTCCTTCACTGCTACATACCCCTCGATTGTCCTTCGGTTTGGCCATATCACGCTAATTCCCTCCCATTTTCCCCATAACCATAAAAGTTAAAAATCATTAACCTGATCTCCCAAAGCAGAAATACCCAACTCTTTAAGGTCATCCTTCCCTTAAAATTTATTTTACAAAATAAAATTAGAAAAAAAATAAACCCAAATCACGTAGTAGATGCGGCTGTATTCTCTGCTTTACAAACGCAGAGGCATACTTTTTCCTCGTTTCTGTGGGTACATCACAACAAGCCTCAAAAAATTTTTCCCATGTACCTCAAAAGAAAAAAATTAATTTTTTTTTTTCGAAAATCTTTTAAAAAATAAAACCTGAATCAATTTTAGATTTACTAGAATTTGATGAGCTCATTTTTCTACGTATTTTTAAAAATAATTTTTATAAATAAAGCTGAAATTACTAAATATCTAAAAATTAATTTAAAAAAAAATAAAAAGTAAGATAATGTAAAATTCAACATTTAAAAATTAAAATTTAAAAAGCTAAAATTTTTTTATTGAATATAAGTATATATCTATCTCATTTTAAGTAGATAATAAATTGAAAATAATAAAATTAAAGGTTGTCGATTCGGGACAGAATCAAGCCAAGGAACCAAGGTTGATTTGTAGGTAGTAACAGTTCTTTGGTTCGGGCTCGAAATTGTAGAGAAATGGACTAAAGGAGACCTGACTTGAGTCTGGCTTCTATAAACCGGAGTTAAGGATCAATTAATTATTCGGTTCCAACTATACCCAAAAAATTTTTTCCAAGAACCGACAACCCTAATTTTATAAATCTTTTAAAATGTATCACTTTGAAAGTTACAATATGTATAAAGAAATTCTTTCCTAATTGTCATAATAGATACAATAATATATATTATAGAATATATGTATTTGAAAATTCACTCGGAAAATAACACAAGAAAATATTTTAAGAAAATTTCTTTTTGGAATGTTTTTCAGTTTGGGAATAAATTTTTTTAATGTCAAATTAGGGTCGATGAGGTCCTTCAACGCTATTTGTCTTTTTGTACTAAATTTAAAAAAAAATAAAAAAAATTTTTTTTAAATAAAACAAACCGTCAATTGAAATTGACTTCTATATGCTCTCATAAAAGCAGAGATTACATGAAAAATAAAACGATATTGAGCTTCTGTTTGTACCATTGTTGCCCGCTGTTCACGAAGCATTTTAACTGTACGTTGAACATCACAGACACATTTTGGGCCTTTAAATAAATTTTTTTCTTAATTTTTTTAAATAAAAATTAACCTTTTTGTTTAATTCTATTAATTATAATATCCAAAGCCAAAAAAGTTCCTGTTCTACCAATTCCAGCACTTCAAAAAAATTTTTTATTTTAAAATTCGGGTCTGGTCCAGTTTATGAGAGTCATTGGATTAAAAAAATCTTCGTGGACACAGAAAAGACTCATAAACATTTTATAGGACACATATAAAGTCCATTAGCCCCATAAAATAATATTTGGAGTCATGAACTATTCATAGGACCCATAAAGGTTCATTGGACCCATATAATAGTCATTGGACTCATAAAGGCCAAAATGACTCATAAGTTCTTTATTGAATTTGGAAATTCTATTATTGAACTCATAATTACTCATTAAACTCATAAACTAGACCAGAGCCAAAAATTCTTTAAAAAACCTGCAATGCACAATTGTCGGGCCAATTTTTGACTTTTTATTCATTTTATTCTTAACTCCTCCAATTTCATTTTTTTCACATTCATTAACCGCATCCAAAAAATTTAGAACAGATTCAACAGGACAAGCATCATTATCTTCCCAACTAAGTATTTGAAAATGATAAATTAATTTTTGTTCTTCTTCTTTTTCTTCTTTTTGATGAATTTCTTCTTGATCTTCTTTACAAGAGGAAGTTGAAGAACTCGTTACATTTTTTGCTTCGCTAGTCATCTTATGTTCAGTGGCACTTTTTCTTTTCAAAACAAACACTCTACGCATATAATCATCACTTTTAGTTTCCTTAAATTAGTCTTCTAAAAGTAGGATTGGACACAAACTCTTAACTAAATCTAAACAGAAAACCAGTATTTTTGGAGAATTAACCAGAACCGAAAAACCAGTATCGAAAATCAAGGCCGAAACCTGTCGATACCCAAAACCAGAAGTATCTGTTAATGCCAGGCTGTGTCAAACCCTATTTCTAACTTAAAAATAAAAAAACCAAAAAGATATACCTCAATAGTTTTAACAATTAAATTCCCATAAGTAAATTCTTCATCCAAATCAGGCCAATAACGATAACACTTTACCTTAAAATAATTTTAATTAAAAAATTTTCGAATTTAAAACAGGGATTGAGAAAATGACTGGTCAGATTTTCAAAACTTTCTTCGAAAGATTCAGTTCGAGTTTAAGGGTTTAAAAAATTAAAACAAACTCGTCCTCTTTCCACTTCCTTTGTAACCATAACAATAAGTAACGAGTTTTCTTGCCAAACCATTTGCCTTTAAAAATAATAAATAAAACTTTTTTTTTAAAATTATAAAAAACCAAAAATCAGAGACAGTTTCTTCCAAACATCCCTGAAAAATAAATTAAAAACAACTTATAAAAAAAGAATCCAAACCTGAGTTGAAATATAACGTCGTTTAAAGTCAGCAAACTCAGGATAGCGTTTTGTGTCCAAAGGAATCTTAATTATTTTTTTAAATAAAGCAAAAAATCTTTAAAAAACCTCAACATAATTTGCATTTATATAATCATTATTTACTAAAAGTTTTCCTCCTCCACCAACACATCCATTATTTAAAGATGGTGAACGTTGTAGTCTTATACGTGTGTGATCAAACGGAACAACATTTCGATAACGATTTTTACGAACATTTTCTGCCTTTCTACCTTCTTTGCAGCTAATAAAGAGTTGAGAATCCTCCTCGTGACGGTGGAGGTTCTTAAAAAAGTAATAAAAATTTAAGAGTTTCCTTAGGCGAAGGGAGACATGAAGGACGAAAATAGGAAACTTAAAAAAGAGAAATCTGACTAATTCAGGATTTTTCGCCCAAAACCCAGTCCGAAGAAAATTCTTAAAACCCTATCCTTTCTTCTCAACCCGGCTTATCCCACTGAATCAACCAGCACATCCCTATCAGTATTTACAAGAAAAAAACCTCAAATTCTTCAGCAAATTCATCCTTAGCCCCATGCTTCTTTGATTGTTTCAATAAACAATCTATACGATCATCAATTGTGGCAGCGGTAAATCTGGTTGAAGGGAGTGGAGTTTTGAGTTTTACAGCACTGCCACCATTCTAAACAAAATTTGAAAAAAAATAAATTAAAAGAACAAACCTGAACCATCGGCAACCGAATATAATTTTCTACAAGTCCCGCCAATGTTCGGAAATTGTCTTTGGGTACAATACAGAATCTTCCATTCTTATGAGATATCCGGACATGGACAACCTTGTCAGTATTGCTACGAACAGATAAAGCAAATTCACCTTCATTGCTGCAGCTTTCTTGAAATTTAAAAAATAAATAAAATTTCAAAAAAACTAAACAAACCTCTAACAAGATAAGTTCCACAAGGTTCGTCTTTTAATAATGCTTCTGCCTCATGTCCACTTGTAGCAATATGAAAAAAGCCTTAAAAACAGAATTAACAAGATTAGAAGCTAAAATAAAGAGGTCAGGCACCAAAATAAAGAGGTCGGTCAACCACGTATATCGACACCCCATATATTGTATCTTTTAATCGATGAGCCTGTGTATCAAAGATAGTGACGAGGAAGCTTGTGCCATCTACAGGGGGTGATCAAGTGACGAGGAAAGCTGATACGAGTATGTATAGCCTTCCTGTTCCAATAACGAGAGAAAGATTGTTTCAATGACGAGTGAAGGAAAATTTCCTTTACGTTGGAATTTTCCTCTACTGGATCCACCAGGGAACTCCCCTCAATGTTAGAACAATAAGAAAAAATAAATAAAACCAACGATCACTTCCAACATTCACAACAGTTTCCGCAATAGGTAATTGAGCAGGTCTAGTCAATTCAATACTCAAACCATCGGCTTCAGTCAACACTTTTGGATTAGACTCCAAAAATTGTACAACCGCTTCAACTGAATGAAAGTCATGTCCAGAGGGTAAACGAAGAGTTTTGGAAAGAGGATTATGCACAATTTTGACGTGAGTTACTCGTGTTCCACGACTAAAAATATCAAAAAATCAGATTAAATGAGAAAAAATTACTGGATAGACAGAGTATAATCAGAAGCACTCGATTCGCTTGGACGAACAATAAACTCCTAAATAAAAAATTAAATTAAAAAAATGGAGTTCGAACCCGGGTCGAGTTCGAACCCGGGTCGAGCAAACCCGGCCGGAAATCGGGGTTGGATGCCCACAAACCGGGTAATTTGATAAAATCAAGGGTTTGAGGTTATACGGGTTTCAAGGTTTTATCCAGGAATTTATCTGAAAAAATCCGGGGTTTCTAGGCTTGTGGGTTTTCAAGAAAATAGCGAGAAAACCCCCGCCTCGGTCGTGATAAAAAAAAACCCCCGCCCGGGTCAGCTAGAAAGAAAAACCGAGAACCCCCAGATACCGGGCTAGGCCCCTTTAAAAGTTCGAACCCTAAAAACCCAAAAGTAAAAAACCTACTCCATTAGATCCATACAAAAATAAAAGTTCACGAGCTCTTTCGCCCGTTATTTCATAAAAGAAGCGTCTGAAATTTGTGAAAATTTAAAAAAAAAACTAAAAAAGAAACCTCTCTACAGGCATTAATTAAGTATCCACAAAATATAATACAGATAATAAATTGTAAAAATAAACAATATATAACCCTGAAATTCAAGAGAAATTTAATCAAACAATAAAAAATCTTAAAAATTATTTGACTGTCTAACAAAAAAGAAAAAAATTTCTCTGTTAGTCTCTCTTTTAAATGTCTCTCTCAATTATACGTTATCTCTAATAGTATAGTTCTCTTCTCATTACAGTTGAAAGTTTTATTAAATATTTTAAACATTATGCCAAGAATTAAAACTTTCCGTTTATTTACAAATCAAAAATCATTTTAATTTTTCTCAAGGCCATATTTTTGACCATAAATTTCTTTATTCTTAACCGATTTAAATAATTTTTGTTTCAATTGAAAGCTCAGAATCTGAGGATTATTTTAGCTTACAGGATTGATTTGATCAGATCACTTTACAAAAAGTTACATCTTGTTAAGTGGACGCAATCGTGATTTTTGATTATTATTTATTTAACTTTTTGTAGAGCGATCCGATCAAATGAATCCTGTTAGATAAAATAATCCTCACATTCAGAGCTTTCGATTGGTACAATAATTATTTAAATCGGTTAAGAATAAAAAAAGTTGTGGCTAAAAAATGACCTCGAGATTGAATTAATTTAAATAAAATACAACAAAAAGTGTTAGTTTATTAATTACAAAATGTTAAAAATTATTACAATTTTAAAATATTAAAAACATTATTAATTGGAAGGAATATTTCACTAATTTACAAAAATAGGAAATGAATTATTATATTATTTACCGGGAGGGGAGACAATTTTCAATTTTCGGAACAATTATTTTTTAAAATTCTCCTCTTACATCCCTGTATCATTAAAATGAGATTTAACATTCTCCAACTAAAAAATAATTTAAAAAAAAAAAAAAAATTTTAAAATTACCTTAAGCTCTCTTTTTGAAATTTCTCTCATTTCAAATTTCTTTACCTTCCCAGTCACCTTTAAAAAATTTTTTTTTGATTTTTAAAAATAAAAGAAAAATATATTTATCTAATTCCCTCAATTTAAAAATTAGAAAAAATTTAAAAAAAAATTTAAAAAAATTTTTACAGTTAATGGGAAGTCGGCTATGTCCTTGAAAAGGATGTATTTTGGAACTTTATAGTGTGCAATCTATAAAAATAAAATTTAAAAAAATTAAAAAAAATTTCCAGCACCTTCCCCGCACAATATTCACGAATGTCACTTTCTGTTAATGTAGCACCATTCTTCAGTCTAAATAAAAATACAGAATTTTAATTAAAATACAGATAAAATTTTACCGGATCCATGCACATACAACCTCCCCGAATCGCTCACTAAATTAAAATATAAGATTTTAAAAATCAGAATTTTTTGTATTTTTCGATAGGATTGTGTTTTTTTTATTAATAAACGTTTTCCGGAAAATAATAATTTAGGTATTTATTTTTATGTGTTTTCAGGAAAAATCAGAATTTTTATTTTTATGTGTTTTCCGGAAAACCAGAATTTTTATTCCTGTGTTTTCCGGAACAAATCAGAATTTTATTTATTTGTGTTTTCCGGAAAATAATTATTTATTTGTTTTCATGTATTTTCCGGAAGAATCAGAATTTTTATTTATTAATAAAAGTGTATTATTTTTGTGTTTTCCGGAAAAAATAAAAAAAATAAAAATAAAAGTGTATTATTTTTATATTTTCCGGAAAACAATCTGTATTTTTTAAATTAATTTATATACTCTGGTACTCCTATAACTTGCACATCAGCAACTGCCGGATGTTTATCAATAAATTGTTCAACTTCTGTTGGATAAATATTTTCACCACCACGGATTATCATATCCTTGTAGCGACCGACGATTGAAACAGTTCCATTTTCATTCATAACACCAATATCACTAGAAAATAATTTTAGAAAATTTTTTTCAAGAAAAAAAATTTCAAAAAAAATTCCTACCCACTCCTATACCATCGATCTTTGCCTATAACTGCACGTGTTGCTTCCTCATTATCCCAATAACCATACATTAATGAATATCCTCGAATTAGCACTAGAAAATAATTTTTAAAAATTAAAAATTTTTTCATAATTTTACAATCTCCTCTCTGCCCTCTCGGAACGATTTTTCCATCCGCATCGACTATAGCCGCCTCCAAATGATCCATAATGTGACCAACCTTCAAAAATTTTAATTTATTTTCAGGAAATTATTTATTTTATTTTGTGTTTATTTGTTTATTTCTGTATTTTCCGGAAAATAATAATTTGTATTTTTTAATTTTCTGTATTTTCCGGAAAATAATAATTTGTATTTTTCATTAAAAGTTTTCCGGAAGAACCAGAATTTTGTTTATTTATTTTTGTGTTTTCCGGATTATTATTATTTTCTTCTTTTTTTGTATTTTCCGGGAACTACATATTTAATTTCCGGAATTTTTTTATTTTTCTAGAAATTTTTTAGTTTCCGGAAATTATTTATTTTTTTTATTTATTTTCCGGAATTTAAAATACATTTCTGATCCTTTCCTCTGGTGGGTCATCACAAATTGACATAAACGAGACCGGAGACGTTTCTGTTGTACCATAACACACCTTTAAAAAATTTTCTAAAGTATTCTCAGACACTAAAACCTGCAAATTTTTCATTCCCAACTCATTAACAAGTCGAGAACAGAGAGTTACTGGACAAGGAGCGCCAGCAACTATTCCAGAATGGATTGAGGAATAATCAAAAGATGGGTACTCCTCATGGCCTAGCATATCAATAAACATTGTGGGAGTGCCATAAACTGCAGTACATCTGTGGAAATATTTTTTAAAAATTAAAAATTTTTTAAATTTTTTAAAATTATTTTTCTTCATATTTTAATAAAAACACCTTTCTTCATGAATTGCTTCAAGCGCTGCGAGTGGTTCAAAGGAAGGAGCAGGAAATACACAAGTATTAAAATGTACAAGTGCTACAATTTAATTTAATATTTAATTTAATAAATTTAAATTTTATTATAATAAATTATTTAACCTGCCAAACTGCCCATAACACAACCAAAACAGTGGTAAAGAGGATTTGGAATGCATATTATTGCTCTCTAAAAGTACAAAATTTTTCAGTGTTTTCCGTTAACTTATGTGTTTTCGGAATATTAAATCAGAATTTTCCATTTAATTGTATTTTCCGGAAATGATTTAGTTTCCGGAATGTATTTTTCATTTAATAAAAAATACTATTTATTTTCCGGAAACTGTTTATTTTCCGGAATGTATTTTTTTAATTATTAAAGAATCAGAATTATTTTCCGGAAACAATTTAGTTTCCGGAATATTTGTATTTTTCGAAAAATATTTCCGGAAAGTCTTGTGTTTTCTAACCAGAATTATTTCCTAAGTATTTCTTTAACGTATTTTTATCAAGTTTAAAACTTAATTACCTTTTCATGATACCCAGCTCTCAACCCCACAAAATAAGCGTTGTTTACAATGTTGTGATGTGTAAGTGTTGCACCTTTAGGTTTTCCTGTGGTTCCCTTAAAAAAATTTTTTTTCTAATTTTTTCATTAAAAAATACAATATTTACACTAGTATATTGTATATTTGCTTGATCATCCGGTTGGACATTTGCCTCATTCTGTGCCAAACGCCTGCGGTCTTCTACAGTTCCCATGTTGAGTACGTGATTATAGTCCCAGGCGCCATTATATCTTCCGTCTATTTTAATTTAATAAATTAAAAGGCCCAAAAAACCACCAGAAAATTACCCTCATTTCCATTTTCATCAATCCCCGCTTCCGTTCCATTTCCCATTTTAAACACAATCAAATTTCTTAATTTTGGGAACGTGTCAGTAGAGATTCTACCATCTCCTGGAGGTGCATCTTCAAGTTCTGGGATTAATTCGCGAAGAGTGTTGTAATATTGGGAACGTTTAAAAGCTGGCGGGCATATTAACTGAAAGGCAAAAATGAATAGAGAAAATTAGGGAAATTAAAAATAATTTTTTAATTTACCGTCTTAATGCCTACTTGCTCAACAGCATAGCAAAGGTCTAAAGAAAAAAATTAAAAAAAAATTAATTTTTAATTTTTAAAAAATGCTCACCATCAGCATGATACATGGGGTTAATATTTACCTTAAAATTAATTTTAAAAAAAATCAAAAAAAAATTTTTTTTAATACCAAAATAAAGCCAGCTAAAGCGCTCGCAAACTGTGTAGTAATCCACTCATATTTATTAGGCGACCATATTCCTATTCGGTCACCTTTCTCCATTCCTAAATGGATTAGTCCTGTTGCGAGACGTTCACTCTTAATATAAAAACTTAAATAAAATTAAATTGCTTTCCGGAAAATATTTTGAAAGATATTAACCTTCCGGAAAATACAAATGCATATTAATAATTAATTCAGAAATTCTGAAAATACATTCTGAAAAATAATTCTGAATAAATTAAATATACCGGAAAATACATTTCTGATAAAAATTCTGAAAAAATATTCTGTTAACACACTCCGGAAAACACAGAATTTAAGGTTTAATTTTAAATTCTGAAAAATAATTCTGAATAATATAACTTTCCGGAAAACACAAAAAATTAATATTTAATTAAAAAACACAAACATCCTCGAGAACGTCCTTATAAGTTTTGCGCACCCCATCCCTTTTGAAGAGTACAAATTCGCGTGTTGGAAACAGACTTGCTGCTAATCTTAATCGTTCTCCTATTGTGCTGTAAAGTAGGGGATTTTTAGAAGCAGCTCCGTGCACATAACTTTTTTTCCGTTCCTCCCCATTTTGTGTTGTTGATAAAGATAGAATTGATTCTGCAACCATTTGTGAAAAATGTTGTTTCCGGTAAAGAAGATTTTTATTTATTTTGTAAAATAAAAAATTATTTCTGGCGGATAAATAAGGAAATTGGCAAGTTGTTCTGATTTGTATTCCTGAAAAATATTAAATTACTTAACTAATTTAATTAAATTTAAATAAAAAGGATTCCGGAAAATACAAAACTTAATAATTAATTTTAAAATTCTGAAAAATAATTCTGGAATTATTTAAATAATTCTGAAATAGAAAAATACAAATTTCCCGGAAAACACAAAACTTAATATTTAATACTTAAATAATATTAACATTCCGGAAAATACAAACTTGAATATTTAATTCTGAAATACTTTCCGGAAAATAAATTTAAGAATTAATTCTGAAATATTATTAACTTTCCGGAAAATACAAAAATTAATATTTAATTCTGAAATAATTCTGATTTGTATTTTTGAGTTGTATTTTTGTTATTATTAAAATATTAATTAAAATTTTTACAAGAGGGATTAAAATATTTTTTAAAAATTTAAAAAATAAAAAAATAAAAAAAATAAATTTGGCAGATAAAAAAAGGATTCAAATAATAAAGTAAACGAGGTGGTTCAAAAAAATATTTTGGTAAAAATATAAAGACCAAAAACCATCGTTCCAGAACACGTAGTTAACTATAAATAATGTTCTAGATTAAAAATAAAATTTTAAAAAAATCCCAAAAAACATTGAATAACTTTAACTAATTAAATTTGACGTTATCCAGAAATTACTAAATAAAAAAATTTAAATTTTTATGATTTACTCAGTCAGTCAACCCTAAAAACGGCTTAAACGCGCCCATCTGTTCTGACACTATAAAATGGAATTAAAGTGATTTTTTAAAATTCTCAAAGGAATTTTAAATTTTCTTGTGTTTCAGTCTTTCTGAATATTTTTAGAGGAGAAAATGATGATTAAAAAATTTTAGATTTTTTTTGGGATTTTTTAGAGAGCTTGGTATTAAGTTAAGTGAAACAATTTTCTAATTAAAAAAAATAAAAAAAGAGAACTTAAAATAAAAAAATTTTTTTGGTTAAAAAATAGACGAAGAAAATAAAAAATAAAATAAAAATAAAATTGAAGTTAATTTAAAAAATGAAAAAAAAAATGTTGGAATGTTGATTGATAATATTACAACAATAAATCAATTTAAAAAATCTCTGGGAAAAATTTAAAAAAATTTTGAAATAAATTTAATAAAACTAAAAAGTCTACATTTCCAAAATAATTTTTAAAATGATAATAATAAATTTAAAAAATGTGTGTTTTGATTTGATAAAATTCAATTAGTGTCGAATGATTGTCGAACGACCTAATCAATTTAAAAATAACAGCAAAATTAAATTATTTAAAAATTAAAAAATAATTCTGAATTTATGTAATTATTTCTGATTTAATTAAAATTCCTCCTAAAAATTTATTACAAATTGTAAATTCTGTTTATAAAAATAAGCCTACAAATTCTGGTTTTAAGAATTAATTTACAATTTGTAAATTCTGGTCTTAAAAATTAATTACAATTTGTAAATTCTGGTCTTAAAAATTAATTACAATTTGTAAATTCTGATTTTAAATTAATTTACAAATTTGAATTTACAACTTGTAAATTCTGGTCTTAAATATTGTGAATACTTAAATTGTAAATTCTGATTCCGAGAAATTACAAATTCTGATTTTAAATTAATTTTACAATTTGCAAATTCTGATTTCTATGTATAAAACTTTCCGAATAAAAATTACAATTTGTAAATTCTGGTTCTCAAGAATTGTAAAAATTAGAAATAGACTTCCTTACTTTTAAACAACTTAAAAATAAAAGGACAAAAACAATGTGAATTTAACAAAGTTGAGCGAAGCGTGATAACGATTTTTTGAATTAAAAAACAGGTAGGAAATATTTTTTTATTAAATAATTTTATTTTAATTGACTAAAAAAAGATTATTCGTTCACTAAAATGTTTCAAGATTGCCCCTATTTTTGTTTTTATTTTTCGGTCAAAACGGCTAAATATCGCGCTCCTTTACCTATTTATATATTCTAATATTTCCCTAAATTGATGTTTTATATTTAGTACAATTTCTGATTGTTATCTCCTTTTTTTGCTCGATATATATATTTTATTTTAATTTTTAGTCAAGAAAAATAAATAGTAATTTATTACAAATTGTAAAAATAATTCTGATTTAGAGAAAAATAAATTCTGAGAATTAAAAATTCTGATTTAGAAGAAAATAGATTCTGATTATTAAAAATTCTGATTTTTAGAAAGAAATTCTGATTTGTAAAAAATTTTGATTTTAAACAAATTCTGATTTATAATAAAATTCTAAAAAAAATTCTGGTTTGTAAAAAAAGTTTGTAAAAATTCTGAAAAAATTCTGATTGTAAAAAATATTCCGATTAATAAAAAAGTTACAATTTCTGGTTAAAAATTCTGATTTCTAATTGTAAAAATTCTGATTTGTAAAAACCACACCTCTACAAATCCTGCATTCTGATTTTCCAGCGGATCGCACAAAAAATAAACTTGGAATTCCATTAAGTGTTGTCAAATTAAATAGTAAGGGTGATTGTAGGACAAATTTCATTAAAAATTAATAAAAATATTAAATTATAAAAATGCTAAAAAATTAAAATTAAATTTTAAAAAATTTTTTAATTAAAAAATTAATTTCTTAACAAACCAAAAATAAATAAAATTAAAAAAAAATACTTTGATTGGGCAATTCACGAGGTTATCGTCAAAGAAAAGAGCAAAGAAAAACACCACCCCTCCCCATGATTAGGAAAAAAATGGACAGTTAACCAACCAACTATCATTGTTTGTCAATTTACCTTTAATTTACCACCCATTTGCGGTTCACTAATTCGAGAATAAATGGGGGGAATAAATGCTGTCTGATTTTAATCCTTTATAATTTTTTTTAAAAAAGGGGAGAATTTTAAAGTGCATCAAATTAAAGTGCAAATCTTTTTTTTTGATTGAAAGTTGGTGTTCGATAGAATTTTACATAATGAAGGAGTCTGAGTTCACTGACATGTGCTTTTGATTGCCAAATTTTTTTTGAAATTTCTCCTCCCCATTACTCTCTTTTTTATCTGCGGGGAGAGATCTTCCGGAAAACACAAAAATTCTGATACTTCCGGAAAATACATAAAAATAAATAATTTAGTATTTTCCGGAAAACACAAATAAATAAAATTCTGGTTTTTCCGGAAAACTTTTATTAAAAAAAACACAATCCTATCGAAAAATTCAGGTCAGGGTTTTCTGCCAAAAAAATCGTCTGTGTCGGGGTTCGTGGAGCTACTCTATTTTGAGACATTTTATATCAAAAATACTCCCATATTAATTTTTTTAATTTTAATAATTTTTTTTAAATTTTTATTTCCCTCCCTATACATCATTTAAAAAAATGCCGTTTCACTAGCAACCAGCTAGCACCAACAATTTAAAAAAAAAGTAAAATATTCCCATCATTCCCCTCTTCATTTCCAATTCCTTTTTAATATTTTAATATGCCATATATTCCTCTCCCTTTATCTGCGTGGGAGGGATTTTGTGAATAAATTGAATAAACTAAAGGTTTCCAGTCTTCTTTATTAAAATGTGAAACAAGCAAAAATATTTTTGTTTATTAAATTTATTCAATTTCCTTAAAATACTTTTCCCCTCTTTTTATTATTAAATTCCAAAAAAATTTTTTTTGAATTTTAAAATCAATTTTTGAATAATTTATTCCACGGATTGGGGTTCACCCGAGGTTCATTTTGGCGCGAGACTCAAAACTGGCACTTAGGCGAAACCAAAATTCTTGAAAATTTTTTCAAATTTCTTTAATATCCTTGACTACCTTCTCCAGAAATTTCAGAATTTTTCATCGAATATTTCTGAAGTTATAAGCTCGCGTCAAAAGCCCAGTCCCCTCATTTTTATGCTTTTTTTATTTCATTTACAGCCCTTTACTTTATCCTTTTTTGTATTTATTTATTATTTATTTTCTTTCCTTCATACACATTTTTTCTATTTTTATTTTTATAAGCGCCAATGTGCTTCTTCTCTTCTAAGCTTCATTTTCTTTCATGTCTGCCAAGTTGCAAGCTCATTTTTGCCATATTTAAAGGCCTTTAAAACTTGCTATTCTCTTATAAATGAAGAATAAGCGTTGAAATAGGCGTTGAAATATTTATTTTAACAAAGGTTTCAAAAATCAAATTTCAGAAAAAAATTAAAAGAACAGAAGAAAAAAATCCCTCCCCAACAGAAAAAAATTTTTCTCCCCAAATATTAAATGAATCTCTTCCTCGACGCCTTCGACCGCGTTTTCAACCCAAACACCTCTTCCTCCTCAAAAAGGAGAGCTTCTTCTGGTCTAGTAACATCACTTACTGGCCCCTCCACCTATTCTTCCTCCTCTAGAAGAACAACTAATACAACAATGACTACAACAACATCTACCACAACAGCTTTACTAAATTCCCCCCAAAAAAATAATTTTAGACGTCAAAGTGGTGGGGCGGTGAATGCCGGGTTTCAGAATGAATTTGTAGCTCTTACTATTGGGGAACCGGAAGAACCTTCCACTTCAACGAGAATTCAAAGACAACAAAGTGCGAGTAGTGCAAGTCGGAGCAGGTACTAGAGAACATAATCTCCAGTTCTGACCTAGACTCTAATGGCATGTTTAAAATCCTTAAATAGTTAAGACTCGAATGGACCTATGACAATAATTATAATCAGACTCTAGTGGACTGCATATATCTTTGAGACTCTAGGGCCCATATTATATAAAACTAGAGACCGGCGCGGAACGGGATCCCGCGCGGGATTTTGCGGGAATATTCCCGCAGGAGTTACTCCCGCAACATTTTAAAAGTTACTCCCGCATACGGGATCCCGCAAATAAGATTTTGCCGGTCTCTATATAAAAACAGACTCTAAGGCTCATACTCTACTGACCTTTTCCCTCAAAATTTTTATCTGTCAACACCCCTATTAGAGTATTAAGATTAGGGTGTATTCTCTTCCTTTTCCCTATACGATATTTATTTTGTTGACATTCTGGGTTAGAGTAAACATTCCCTTTTTTGTTCCTGTCATATGACTGACTTGTTTGTTGACTTTTAAGCTTTAAAAATCTATGCAAATTTAATGAATCTTTTTTAACAATATTTAAGGTCATCCAATGCTGGCGGAAGTAGAAGAAAACGTAAAAAGAGTATTTCTGCTAGTGGAAGCGAAAAATCCCAATCTTTTGCCTCGTTAATATTTTCAGCATTGTCTTCGCCATCAACTAATGGGAATGATAAAATGAGAAGGAGGAAATTAAATAATGAGTAAGGGTATTTGAGTATAGTTTTGAGACTCTAGTGTATGCCTTTTTAAGCAATGGGACTCTAAGAGTCTCTAGCTAGCTGGGACTCAAACAGTCAATTTGACTAGACTCCAACATTCATCTGACTAAGGACTGTTTGAGTATTGAGAATTTTAGGTCCACTTAGTAAAGGCACTTTGGAGTCTATTAAGTTTATTAATTTAGGAATCGAAGCAGCGGGAGACGCAAACACTTGCCCCCGAGACAATGGAGCGTTCCAGAAAGAGACGGCAACAATGACTACAATAGGGAACCACAGACTACAATAGAGAGGAATATTGACGTTGCTGAACCATTCAGATTGATTCAGAAGGCATACTCCTTGGTAAGGGATATTTTTTTTTAATTTTTTCAAAATGTCAAAAATTTCAAAATGCCAAAAAAAAATTTTTTCAAAATGTCAACTCGTCAAAATGCCAAAAAATTTTTCAGAGTTGTGAAGACCCTCTCAGTAGCTCACGTTCTTCTTTAATGGGCTCTCCACATTCTCCTCTTTCAATTTCTTCACATAATTGCTTTAACAATGGATCTACAATTTTGTTTGGATTTGTCACTTGTCAGTCTACTTCTTCTACCCCAATAAACGCCTCGCTTTATTCATTTTGGGAGAAGTTTGCTTTGGAGAGTGATCGGGCGTTGAATTCTGAAATTTATTTTCTCCGATGCATCGATACTGAACGTTAGTTTAAATTTTTAATTTACGTAGTGAATGGAAAAATGGTCAAATTTAAAAATGGTCAGATGTCAAAATGGTAACATTTCATAATGGTAAAATCTCAAAATGGTAATATTTCAAAATGGTAAATGTTAAAAAAGGGGTAATATTCCATAATGGTAAAATTTCAAAATGGTAAATAAAAAAATGTCAAAATGGTAAATGTCAAAATGGTAACATTTCATAATGGTAAAATTACAAAGCGTCCAAAATGCCAATTTTATACTTTTATTTTCAGCGAAACTCCCGTTCATCTATTATGCAACTTTTTCTCCCCTTTCTGATCATGAGCAACATATAAACAATTTGGGAGAAACATTGGTGGATTTTGGCGATAATTCTACGAGAATTCAATTAGGTTATATTTTTTTTAAATTTTATTTTTTAAAGTCTTTTTAAAGGTTGTTATGAGCAACTTTATACATTAGAAAGAGCAGCATCTCCATCGCCCGGCACCAAAAATTCTTTAAAACACCAAGGCTTTGTTCTAATATTTTTTCGTCTTTTGGGAGAGAATTGTGCATCGTCTAATGCAGATTTGGAAAGTAGATGGTTAGACTGGACGGGGGCTGGGCAGATTTACAAGGTTTGCCTTTTTGGCTTTGAATTAGAGATCGAGATTTTTGAAAAGCTTGGGCCATCGCCCGGCATCAAAAGTTCCTGGACTCTGGGTTTGATTTATTGACCTGGGCCGGATCCTGGGCCTGTAGTCGAGGAAAATTCCAGGTCCAGGAAAACCCCCAGGAAGGTCAAAAAATGCCTGGGCCTGGACCCTGGGTACAGGAAATCCCCCAGACTTTGGTACAGCCCCGTCACGATCTCTATTTTGAATCACTCAAATTTTATTTTTAAAGTATTCTCCGCGTTGTTGGGACCTTCAAAAAGTTTGTTTGTTAAAAAGTATTGGGCATTCAACAACAACATCAACACCTTTTGTCTATATTCTCCTCTGTGAATTTAATTCAATTTTGCATCCATCTAATACTATAGCGGCGTTGGATTTTTGTGAAAGGTTGAGAAGTCGAAATTGTGGATTTGTTGCTCTATATAAGGTTTTTTTGTGATTTTTGTGGAAAAATTTTTGCGGACACTTTTTTGTATTTGCGGACAATATTTGCGTACTCGAGGATTAGGATTGGCGGGTCCGAGAGAAGACTTGGAACTGTGGGAATTTAGTTGGGATGAGGTTGTTTAATGAAGAGATGGCTTTTCTGAGACTTTTCCCCGTCGTTTCCTCGAGTCCGCAAATGTAAAAAATTGTCCGCAAACTCTGTCCGCGAAAAAATTTTTTGTCCGCAAATACAAAAAATTGTCCGCAAAAAATTTTTTCTTCAAAAAAGGTTTCTCAAAGTCACTGCCCCTCTCAAAAACAACAAAAACAACATCACTACCAACAACAAAAATCATTTGAATATCAACCACAAAAAGAAACAAATCTTTCTCCAAATTGGCCATTACAACAACATTATAGAAGACAACAACTTGGAAGGATGGGTCGCTCCCATGATGAGCGTGTAAGTATCGGAGCTAGAAAAGAATCACAACAACACTCTCCACCATCTCCTCGTCCAATTTCTCAAAGGGAAAATGAAAAAGGTTTAAAATTTTTAAAATTTCATTTTGTCAACTTTCACTTCGTCAAGGACTCATTTCGTCAGTTTATCCAAATTTTCGTTTAGGTCATTCCCAGCAGTCTTTAAACGATAAAGGAGGGACTGAAAGGCTTCGCCGCTTAATTTGGGCTAGAGAACAACAACATTCGCTAGGCTGGGATCAACAACAACCCCAACAATGGTTTGGACAAACAACAAATGGAACGTTACTTTAATGCAATAAATAGTTTTTTTGGTAATTTTGAACTTCGTACCCCCCCTCTCTCTTTTCTGTCTCAAAGTGTTAAAAATGGTCAGTCTGAACAAGAATTGTAGAACACATCAGGCCGAGTCGATGGACACCAAAATCAACAAAATCCGACTTGATTTTACCGAGATACAGACCCCTGAAAATTGAAAAACCACAGGGGCGAAAAACCATATGGTCGAGAGTTTGTACAAGTGATAGCTCATTCGAAGGAGCTCGGCGAGCTGAATCGAATGACACCAAAATCAACGTGATTGGACATGATTTGACAAAGTTATGACATAAAGTTGCAGACTCCGGTAGGTTTAAATAATGTCATAACTTTGTCAAATCATGTCCAATCACGTTGATTTTGGTGTCATTCGACTCAGCTCGCCGAGCTCTTTCGAATGAGCTATCATTTGCATAAACTTTTTTTGTTCCAAGAAATCACCCCTGTGGTTTTTCAATTTTCAGGGGTCTGTATCTCGGTAAAATCAAGTCGGATTTTGTTGATTTTGGTGTCCATCGACTCAGCCTGATGTGTTCTACAATTCTTGTTCAGACTGACCATTTTTAACACTTTGAGACAGAAAAGAGAGAGGGGGGTACGAAGTTCAAAATTACCATTTTTTTTAATTTTTGAAGAATTTTTTATTCCTCTTAAGGAATTTCTTTTAAAAAATTTGATAAAAATTTTTGAAAATTTTTTTGAAGATTTTTTTTAATTGGCGTTTTTTGCGCACATTTGAAATTTTTTTTATAAATTTAAAAAATTTGGCAGTTATTTGTCATTTCCTTTTAAAATTATCTAACCTATAGTTAGAGAAATAAAACGAAATTTTTTTTGGCTCCTTTATATTCTGCCATTATCATATTTTGCCAATAAGTTGAAAACCTCACGTTTTGTCAACAAGTAAGTTACCCTTTTTGGTAAAATATGACCTTGGCTTACTGGCAAAATGTGTGGGCACGGAATTTCTTTTTCTATTATTTTCTTCAAAATACGCGTAGATCATTCGAGAACTCTCTTCTGTAAGGAAGGAATGTTTGGAGGCAAAATTAATTTTTTTTTTGTTTTTTGCTTTCGTTTTCAAAGAAAGTGAGCGGGGCGACGTTAATTTTTCTTTTATTTTTTAGATTATTTATTTAAAAAAATTCACTTTTCTTCGATTTCTTCAATATTTGTGGCATTGAAAGTACAAAATGAGTGACAAGGTTATCCACCTATTTTTACAAGTTTTTACTCTTTTTAGGCATTAAAAGAAAAGGATTTGGGCAACGAGGCTTACAAGAAGAAGGATTTTGCTAAAGCACATGAGCATTATGACAAGGCTATCGAACTTGACCCAAATAATATTGTGTTTTATAATAATAAAGCAGGTTTATTTTAGAGAATTTTGTGTATAATTTCTAGAGTTCTTAGGGATATGGGAGCTCAATTTTTAAAAAACGATAGGATGGGTGTATTCAGGTGTCGGATTTCCAAGGATTTTCGCCAGTATTTGGCTTCAATGTGGGGTCCAAAATTGCGATCCAGTTTTCCCCCGCTTCAAAGGGAGAGGCTCCATTCCCCTTGGATAGACTCTTATCTATCGGATAGGAAATCAATTTAGGCCCCTAATGTAAAATACACCTCAGAAACATTCTTCTCACTGGGGGATATCTTATATCGAATTCCAACTAAAAATAATTTTTTAGCTGTCTTCTTTGAAGAAGGAAAGTATGGAGAGTGTATTTCAATGTGTACAAAGGCTGCTGAAGTTGGTCGTGAGAACAGAGCTGATTACAAACAAATTGCAAAGTGGGTTGTTTTCAATTTTTTACATAACAACTATTCGGAATGGAGCGGGTTCCCCAAGTACAAAACCCGGATTTTTCGATCCGAAATGCGAAGACTATCCGACTCCTTTTTTTCAACGCGTCCCATCCCTAATAAAACTAGGGTTGTACCCGTCCTCGAAAGCGGGGAATTTTAGAAGTGGTTGTGTAAAATTCCCTCCCCTATCCTACGTGGCTCCGAAAATTTTCCACATCTTCCTTCCTCCCTGACGTTCAACAACCATACTTCTAACTATCTTATTTTCAGAGCTTATGCCCGTATTGGCAACAGTTATATGAAACAAGACGACCAATCCCAGGCTTTGCATTGGATTGAAAAATCGCTTTCTGAGCATCGTGACCCTGAAATTGTTAAGAAACAAAAGGAGCTTGAAAAATTGGTTAAAGAGAAGGAACGTTTGGCTTATATTGACCCTAAAATCTCTGAAGAGGAAAAAACCCGTGGAAACGAGCTGTTTAAGAAAGGTTTTTCTTTGTTTTTTTGGAAGGGTTCAACTTTTAAGGGCAGGGAAGCAGGTGGAACATTTCACGGGGATGAGTGTTGCGGTGGTTTTTAGCCTCGTTCCCTGGGAAAGTGGCTATAAGTTGGAACCTCCCTCCCATTATCGCCTGATCAAAGCCGTCCCCTAGAATGAGGACGGTGGCTCTGGGTAGGAACCTATTTTAAGTTCCTCGATCAACCCTCGTAACGTTGGTTTTGGGTAAGAACTTCCCACTGTCCCCGGTCAACTCATTACCCTGGGGACGAGAACATGGCTCTAGTTGAGAACTTCCCGTTGGTCCAGATCGACTCTCATCCTCGAGGATTGATAAAAAAATTTTTCCATTTTTAGGCGACTATCCCGGTGCAATGAAGCATTACAATGAAGCTCTTAAGCGTAATCCGGATAATCATGTGCTTTATTCTAATAGAGGTTTTTTGATAAATTTTACAAAAAAATTTTTTTAAATTAATTTAGCTGCGTGTTATACAAAATTGATGGAATTTCAAAGGGCTATTGATGATTGTGATACTTGTATAAAACGAGATCCGAAATTTGGTAAAAAATTTTTTTAATTTTTTGGGTTACTTGGGGTCGTTTTAGAAGACTCTTTTGATTAAATTCTGATTTTTTTAAATTTTATTCTGATTTGTTCTGATACTTCTGATTTTTTATTCTGATTTTTTATTTTTCAGTCAAAGCCTATATTCGCAAGGGAGCAGCTCTTTATGCAATGCGTGAATATAGTAGAGCCCAAAAAGCTTATGAGGATGCAATGACAATTGACCCAAATAATCAAGAGGCTATCGATGGATTCACGAACTGTATTCGTTCTAATGATGAAGATCCTGAAAAGGCTAGGGAACGTGCTTTGCAGGACCCTGAAGTTCAAGAGGTTTGAAATTTTTTTTGGAAATTTGGACTTTTAAGGGGACCTACAAGACCCAGAGCTCAAGAGGGTTGGCAAAAAGGACTAGGGTTCTTTATAGTAGGTATCGTAAGCTAGTCCCCTTACAGGACCCAGAAGTTCAAGACGTGGCTTCTCGAAGGTGCCTATATCACATTTCCCACATTTTCAAGTAAAACTAATTCAAAAATATTTTTTCAGATTTTGCGTGATCCAGGAATGCGAATGCTTTTGGAGCAAATGAGTCAGGATCCGGTTATATTTTATTTTAAATTTTTAAAATTATTTCTAAAATTTTTTAGAACGCCGCTCGTGAGCATTTAAAGAACCCGGACATTTTTTCCAAATTAATGAAACTGCGCCAGGCTGGAATTATTCAAATGCGTTGAGATTGGAGATGATTGTGAAGATTTAATGGAGGGAAGGTTTGAAGAATTTAAATTAATTTTGAAAATTTTTTTTGTTTTTGTTCTCCAGAAAAATATAATGAAACGGTCCATTCCTTCTGAAAATCCTCCAACACGTTTATTATTATTTTTTGAATTTTTTTTGACTCGATAAAAATTTTCCTTTATTAAATGTCTGGGGAATTAAACGTCAAAAACCCCCCAATTATTCTACAAAAACAATCTCTTGAATTTTATCAAACAAAAATAAAGATTTTTGGAAAGGGTCAAAAGATAGTTCTTTCTCTAGAGTTGGTCCCCAACTCCTCGTTTTGACCCGACAATGATTTTTAGGTCGTGCATCCGTCCATTTCCCACCCCTATCCCCGATAGTTTCTCTGTTCTCCGAAAAATGCTTTCCACGTCGAATCGGGGAACCAACCCTAGTTTTTTTTCTCTAATCCGAAAATAAATATATGTATAACTAACATAAAAATGTATACCTGTGAAAGAAAAGAGAGTTTGAATGTACAAATAAGATAGAAAAAAATTTTCCATTAGAGATATATTTTCTTTGAAAATAAAAATAATTTTCCCTGCGCGGGTTCGAACCATGGACCTCGAATTTTGAACAAATTTTTATTTTTCATTGGGTGATTACTTAAATTTTCCTTCCCCAGATATATCTCTAATATTTAAAAAACAATTAAAAAACACTTTTAACCCCTAGCAAATCGATTTCTAAAATAACAAATACCAAGCCATACAGCTAGTCCAAAAGCTAAACTCATCGCATAAAGATCCCAATCTGGGCCTAATAGCGTGTCCAGATTGTCCAGAAATTTAAATGAAATGGCTCCTCTTTGAGCAAAATTCTTAAAAAAATTTTTTCGAAAATTTAAAAAATTAATTTAAAAAATACCATCATTAAAAATTCAATTTTAAGTTTCATTAAGGCTATAGTAACAGGCCAAAAAGCATCTGTACTCGTTTCAACTGCGGAGTCATAAAAACGTTTTGCCAGGTAAAGGTCCTATCATAAAAATGAATTTTTTTATTAGAATAGAAAAATCAACAAACTTTGTTTACTCCAATACCATTCTCGTGCATATAACCCAAATTGAACCTGAAAATTAAAAAATTTTAGGTTGGTCCTCAGTATAAGATCAATTCTATTTGGGATTGAAAAAATTGATCTTTTGGGGTTCCTATAGTGAGGTTATTAAATTTAAATAAATACATTGCTTGTGCATTCTGGTGTGTTTGGGCAGCTATTTTATAATGTTCTGCTGCTTCTTGCAAATCAGAATCACTTCCAAGGCCATAATATTTATAATCTCCCAATTTTACACGGGCAACAGGATAATCCTTTAAACAATAAATTTTTGAGAATTTAAAAAAACAAAAAATTTCCAAAAAAAAACCTGATTAGCAGCCCTTTGCCAATTCATAAAAGCCCTTCTATACGCCTCTTCTTTACTAAACAAAGCCAATTTTTCATCTTTTCCACCTCCCTCCTGCGAGTCAATTAAATAGGCAAAATTAGTCTGTGCTGCTTCATATCCCAATTCTGCCAAAAATAAATATCTGAAGGCAGCCTCATCGATCGCATTGTTTTGAAATTTGAGATAGGCGTCCATAAAACGTTCTGTCCAACGTCCCCTCTCTGCTACATTTTTGTATAAGGCTACAGCGAATTTACAATTTCGAAATACTCCTGTGCCTTTTGCATGCATTTGGGCTAAATTGTAAATTGCCAAAATATGTCCAGATTGGGAGGCAAGTTGGAAGTGTTTTAATGCTTGTTTAAAATCTCTGAAAAATTATGAGTAGATTTAATTAAAAATTTAAAAAAAAATTTTAAGTAGGGATGGGTGAGGTAATATTATGGGGGGAGGTGAACAGAACTTTAGGGACCAACCAATTTAGAAAACGTTAAAAAATCAAGGCCCTTGTCTCAAGAGTAGGTAACAACCTAGGGAACATCTCCATCTCAAAATATCATAAATGCTCTCTAATTAACGCCCACTCTCTAATATAAGCCCACTCAAAGTGACATTAAAAATGGAAGCCCATGGTCTTAATTAGAGCATTTATAGTATTTCAAAAAAATTTTTTCAAACCTTTTAACACCCAATCCTTGGTAATACATTTGGCCAAGATGGAGTTGTGCATCGGAAGACCCTTTAAAAATAATTTAAAAGTAATTTTAGTTTAACTAAAAAACCTTGTTCAGCAGCTGCAGCAAAGAATTTAAGTGCCTTTTGTGAGTCGGCTTTAATTCCATAACCATATAAATACATTATCCCAATACCCGCCTGACCTATTGAATTTCCCTGGAAGAAAATTTGTTGGGGGAAAATTTTAAAAAATTTTTGAAAATTTTTCAAAAAAAATTTTCTACCTTATCAGCAGCCTTTGTAAAATATTTTAATGCCGTATCATTATCTTGAGGAGTCGCTGAAGTTCCTTCCAAATACATTCGTCCAAGATAGCCATTAGCTTGTGCACTCCCAGCATCAGCAGCAATTTGAAAATATTTGCGAGCTGCTTGCTATTAAAATAGAAATCAAAATAAATTTTAGAAGAAAAAAAATACCAAATCCATAGGAACACCTTTTCCTCCAGTTAAATAAAGTTGGGCTAGTCCAAGCTAAAAATAAAAAAAATTTTTTGAAGGAAAAAAACTTTTTAAAAAATTTTCAAAAAAATTTCAAAATTTTTTTTGACACCTTGGAGCAGAAAAACTAGTCTCTTATATTGGTATCGCAACCCAATGGCTAAATACAAATTGATTCCCCAACACATTTAAAATCATTAAAAAAAATCCCCATGCGGATTCGAACCCACGACCTTAAATTCAATGGGAGAGGAAGTCATTTTTCTTTAAAAAATTTTTTTTTATTTTCGAAAATTTTCAAAAATAATTATAGGAAAAAAATATATACCACGGCCTGTATATCTCCAGTTTCAGCCAAATATTTATAATAAGAAAATACATTTGTGTCCAAAATAGTTCCAGCAATAGAAGAGGATTCCTTAAAAATTTTTTAAAGAAATTCTCAATTAAAAAAATACAAACAATTTCATCGGGTATTCGAATACGTTGAACAGAAGGCATTCCAGTCAATTTAACTTTTTTAGCAACTTTATTTGCAACTTTTTTGTACCAAGTTAAAGCTGTTTCGCAATCCTGTTTTACTCCAATTCCATGGCCATATCTGTAACCCTACAAAAAAAATTTTGATAAAAATAAATTGGGAGGTGACAAAAGATCCCATGACCATAGAAAAATTTTTTCAAAAAATAAAAAAAATTTTTTTCAAGGTTGTGGGATCTTTTGTCATCTCAGAAATTTTTTAGAAAAAATTTAAACAAACCAAAGCCATTTGTGCCAAAGGATTTCCGCCTAAAGCAGCAAAAGTATAATGCAAAAATCCAAGTCCAATATTAGGCCCATCCTTCATTCCAGCGCCAGTTGAATGTAAAAAGCCTAGACCGAGGTGAGCATCCGCAGAGCCTGTTTCAGAAGCCAATTGTTCAAAAATTTTGATAGCCTCGTCTATACTCCATCGATAGTCGCCAAATAAGTAGGAAAATGCTGAAAATTAATTTGGAGTAAAAATCCCAAATTTCAAAAAAAATTTCAAGTGGACAAAAAATCCCAAAAATCGGAAAAAATTTGAGGTGAAAAACCCCAAAAATCAGAAAAATTAATTTACGCAAACAAAAATCCCAGAAATAAAAAAAAACCTAAAATTTTCTTGGCGTCATCAGATCCAAGTTTATCTGCCTCTTCAAGATCAGTATAAGCTGCTCGAATGTCTTTTTGAGCAATTTCAGACCACCTCTTCTTTGATAAAATATTTAAGGCGTTTTCATAGAGGACCTCCGCTTGTAAATTGTTACTAAAAATTTTTTTTTAATTTTCTGGAATTTCTAAAAATTTTCAAAAACCCCAAAAAACCTCACATTTTCTTCTTCTCCGCAACAAACTCTTCAAACCCCAAAACTTCATTATCTTCCTCCTCAACTTCTTCCGCTTTTTTAGTTTCCTCTTTCTTTTCGTGGGTATCATCAGACAGAAAATCTTCGATAGAAAAAACTAAAAAATTTTTTAATTTTTTATTTAATTAACAAACCATTTTTGTCTTTCAAGTCTCCTTTAGAATCCATAAGAACAATTCTGGCAGTGATTTTAGTCTTTTTATCTTCGAACACATCAATCTCTTCATCCTCACCTGATTCCTTTAGTTCTTCTGAATAAAAAAATTTTTTGAAAGAGAGGAGGATGAAAAGCCCCTAAGGATCTAAAGGATGACAAAATATCCCAAAATTATCCAAATAAATTCCTACATCCAAAAGTATGAAAAATCCCTAGGATGACAAAATATCCCAAACTCTCCTCCCAAAAAAAGTAAACTAACCATCCAACTCTTCCCTTTTCCTCAATTCCCCTTCAGAATTCAAAAGTACAAGATTATCCGTATTTGGGTCATTTTTAACTTGTTCAATATCCTCGTCTTGTTCGTTGTCTTCCCTCCTTTTTTCAATTTTCGCATTTGAAAATAAAAATAAAATTAACAGAAGTAGAATTAAATTTAATTTAAAAATCATTTTGTCTAGAAAAAATAAAATTATCTAAAATTTAAAATAAACAAAAGATCCCAGACGTTGAGTAAGCTAACGTAGAAAATCTACGTAACCTTAAAAGAAGGGGGAAAATTTCTCTAAAATGGCCCCTCCATATTCTGCCAATATTGTATTTTGTCAATAAGGCTAGAATCGCTCGTCTTGCCAACAATTCTGTTCACAAAATGTGGAGGTTTGCCCTCTTGGTAAAATATAAATTTGGCAAAATATGTCTAATTGTCTAAAACCTCTCATTTTTACATTATCTCTCACTTTTGGGATAAAATGTCATTTATTAAAAAATAAAAACATAACGCCAAAAATTAATTATTTTAAAGTTAGAAATTTTGTAAAATTTTGTTTTTCTAATTTTCTGAAATTTTTAGGGTTTTTTAGTTTTTTGTTTAGTTTTTCTTTTCTTTTTAATATTTTTCTTTTTTGAAGGAGTTTCTGTTGTATTTTTATAAGCTATACACTTTATTTCCTTTTAATTTTCCTTTATTTTTCCCTTTTTTTTAGATTTCTCCTAAAATGGCCAATCCAACCAATTTTATTTTCTTGTATTTTCTTGTATTATATTTTGGCAAAGCTCTGCAGGTGTCCAAACATTATTTGTACAAACTACATCCTACATGGCTTTTGTTTATTGAAAATATGTTGGATGGATTAATTGGACAAGGAAAATTATTTTTTAAACGGTCAGGTTGGGAAGCTTTTTTTAATATAAAGAACCTCTATTTTAGACACTATTAGATACGCCTCGGTTAAGATTTTTTAAATTTGATTGACCATAAGTAGGGGAAACTGGTTGGGAGACCCCCCCCTCCCAATTTAAGATACACCTCATAAGAGAATTTGACAATTTGACTTCTTGTTTAACAAAGACATTTTCCTTAAATTTGGTTAACCAACAATTGGGGGGGGGGCCATTATAAGGGACAATTTTTTCGGCCTCTTTAAAAGTGAGGTTCGTCTATTTTTTCATTAAATCCAACTATTTTTTCTATTTATTTTCAGTTCATTTTTCTTTTTTATTTTTTTTCTGCCACCCACACCTATTTTATAAACCTTTTTTTTCGTTTTAAAGAAATTTTTTGAACCCCTTTTTTCACTCAAATATTTATCTATGTATTTATTGTCCATTTCCTCCTTTCCAACATCCTTCTTTTGTTCTCGTTCCTTCTTCCACTCCCTCCCCCCTCCCCCTACCATTAGAAACACTCAAAAGTATTTTTGTTTTTGTATTATATTCTTCTCATTATCTCTCTAAAAAGCTTATATTCAAGCTCTCAAAAATCTGCAAAAATTTGTTTTGTTTGCCAAAAGGGTTTGGCCTGAAAAATAAATAAAAGTAAAATATTTAATATTTTTGTTAATTGTGAATACGTCAGAGATGTCTAGAATTAGTCGTTACTTGATCCCAAGCCCGAAATAGATTTTTAAGAAGCCTGGGGCCTGGTATTTGATTCTTTGATTCTTGACTGGAATCCAAGAAAAAAACTCCAAGCCCAGCAAGTTCAAAAATTACCTGGGTTTAGGCTCCGGGTTTAAAAATTGTTAAGTTCTTAGCTCAGATGCAGCTCAATTCATTTATTAATTTTATATTTTTTTCAAATTTTACTGGGCTGGTGGTGTGAATCCCTAGCCCAGTAAACCTCATAGAGGACGTGGGATATTTTTGAGGACTTTTTTTATTCCCAATATTTTTCTCAACTTTAAAATTTTAATTTTTCTTCCTCTTCTCCCCTTATTTTATTAAAATCTCTCTCATTTTCTCTCCTCTTCAAAGTAAATTTTTTTCCCTTTTTCCCATATATCCACTTAAACTCTGCCCCATTTTTAGGATAATCCAATCTTTTGTTTCTTTCATTTTTTCTCTTCAAATCCGTTCTTGATGAGGCCAAAAAAGAGGAAGGTTCTTCCATAAAAGGTTCCATTTGGTAATTAGCGCGCAAAGAAAAAGCTTTCTTTCTGATTTTTTAAAATTATTTCCGCTTTAATAAATTTTGAGGAAAATATTTTTTTTTCAAAAAAATTTGAAAAAATTTTAGAAAAAAATTTTTCAAAAATTTTTAGAAAAAAATTTCCAAGAAAAGAAAATTGCGCATTCTCTTTGCGGACAGATAGGGCATCATCAACTGACATTTACTTAATTTTCCTTGAAATTCGAAAAATTTTTTTGAATTTTTTTTGAAAATTTCAAGAGAATTTTGTCCCTAATTTTCTAAAAAATTTTTTGATTTTTCAATTTTCAAAAATTTTTTTTTCTGTTCTAGGCGCCTAACTGTCACTTACACCTACCACAAGTTTTATTAGTCAAGGTTAAAAATTCTTTCCAATCATTCCCCCCAAATAAATATATAAACTCTTCTGCTGCGCGTAATATATATCCAAGCATTTTTAATATTGTTTCGCGCCGTTGCTCTCGTATAGAAAATTACACCCCTAAAAACACATTAAAATAAATAAATATATTTTGCTTGATCGACTGCCAATCAATTTTACGATTATTTTAAAGGGGGAAAAATTAAAGATTAAAAATATTCTGATTTTTGTATTTTGGGGTTTTCTTTAAATTTGTATTTTTGATTTTTGTATTTTTCTGTATTTTCTGTATTTTTGTGTGTATTTTATTTCCAGAAATTTTTATAATTTTGTATTTTCCGGATCATACTTTATGTTTTATTTCACTAATACAATTTCCGGATTGTATTTGTTGTTTTAATTCTCTAGTTGTGTTTTCTGGAATTATTTGTATTTGTATTTTTGTTTTCCGGATTATATTTTTACGTTAAATTTTTATTTGTTTTTCCGGAATTATTTGTATTTTCCGGTTTATTTTGTATTTTCTAATTTTATTGTTTGTATTTTCCGGAACAGTTCTTATTTAAATATGTATTTTTAAACTTCTTTTAATTTCTTTTAATTTATTTCTATTTTTCCAATTAAAATACAAAAATCCTCCCCCTCTAAACTTGCTGTAAACGATCTCTGCGGATATTTTTTCTTTAATTTTATTCTCATTCATTTTTAATTTTCTTCAATCACTTTTTTTCTTATTTTTCTTCTTTTGATGCTTTTAAACCTGTCCTTTTCCGTCCATCACCTAAATAAAATTACCAATTTAATTATATATTAAATTAAAAAAATTTTTTTTAATTTATTTTTATTTTTCTTTCACAGGTATTTAATCATAATAAAATTATAAAAAATAAAAAAAAAAATTAATTTTCATGTCAAAAAAATTTTTTTTTTCGGTAACCCACCCACAAATAAATGTTTAAAAAAATAAAAAAAAAATAAAGAAAAGATTTATTGCTTTATTTTTACAACACTTTTTTTTGTTTTTCATGCACGGCGGGTTTTTTTCTTAAAAAGAAAATTTTTTTATTAATTGTTTTCCCTTAATTTTACCTAATTTTTGTTTGTACAAGTTTAATTGTTTTGTGGTTTTTCTTTTTGTAATCCCAGAACATTTAATAAAATAATTTTATTTTTATTCGGAAATATTCCGCAAAGTATTTTTTTGTGTTTTATTAAAGTTTTAATTAATTCTGTATTTTTTTTCCGGTTCTGATTATTTCTGAATTATTTTTTTTTTGTATTTTCCGAAATCTTTTATTTTCAATACCATTTTTTGTGCTTTTTGTATTTCCCTTCCTTTTCGGATTTTTTAATTAATTTATTTTTGTGTTTTTTCCGGAATGTATTTTACAGTGGTATTAATTGTTTTTTTTTCCATTTTTGTATTTTCCGATAATTATTAGGTATATTTAATTTTTAACCTTTAAGCATGACAAATTTATCATTACCACAAAATCATAAAATACTCAATTTTTTGAAATTTCCGTTTCGCATATAAATTAATTTCCGGTATTTTTTCTTTTAATTTTTAATTTATTTTTTTTTTTCAACTTCCGTTTCACTGAGTCGATTGATAGCACCGCAACAAGTTAAAGGGGAAGGGAAGATTTTAACTGATGCGAAAATTTTTTTATTTTTCTAATTTTGAAATTTTTGTTTTTATAGAAGGAAGGTTAAAAGAAAATTAAAAAAAAGAAAAGTATAAATAATTGACTCTGACAATTAATTCTCCCAAAAATCTTCTTCTTTCCCCTCTAGCGATTGTTGCGCATTTTGTTAATTTGCGGTGTGGTGATGATTTTTTATTCTAAAATAATTTTTAGATTTTTTATTCTTATTCTAAAATAATTTTTAAAAATTGAAAATTATTTTAAAAAATAGTTTTTGATATTTAAAAAATTTTTTTGTGGATTTTTAAAATATTTTTTTTTGATATTCTAGAATTATTTTTGTGATATTTTAAAAATATTTTTTGTTATTTGAAAAAATTTTTTTGGGGGATTTTTAAATTATTGTGATACTCTAGAATTATTTTTGGGAGATTTTAAAAATATTTTTGACTCATTTTTTAAGTGAAATTTAATTTTTATAATTTTTAAAAATTTAATTTTTTCTAAAAATTTAAAAATAAATAAAAATTAGCCCCAATTAATTTTATTTTGAACCATATTTTTATTTAAAAATCAACTCTTTTTTTTTTCATCGTCCAAGAATGCGCAATTTATATTTGGTTTTAGGGCAGTTTTTCGTCTTTTTTTTTGTCCTCTTTATTTTTTTCCTATTACCTTCCTGTCAATTTAAATCAGTAAAAAAAACAGTTAATTGTTTAGAGAAGACAATTTCATACTCATTAGAGCCATATTTTTATTTTATTTTTTATTTTTTGGGTAGAAAAATACAAACAATTAAATTAAACCCAAGAATTTATTTTTTTTAAATCAAACCAATATTGAAAAATAAATTTTTAATTTTTTTGTAAATTTTTATTAATTTATTTTTAAATTGGAAAACGATGGCTTCATTAATTTTTTAAATTTTTTAGTCATTTTCTAGACCCTTCTAAACTTTTTAAAATTTTCTTTATTCTTCCCAACCCTTCTAGAAAATTTTAAATAATTTTCTAGACTCTCTAACTCTTCTAAAAATTTTTTTAAATTTTGTAAAAAATTTTCTAGGATCTTTCTAATCTTTCCAAAAATTTTCTAACTCTGTCTAACTTCTCTAAAAAATTTTTTTTATTTTTCTAACCCCTTTCTGACCCTCTAGTAAATTTTTTTTAATTTTTGTAAATTTTTTTAAATTAATTTTTTAAAGAATTCAAATTAACCTCAATCTAAACTTTTTTAAAAAAATTTTTTTGTCCTGTCCGAACAGCAATTCCCCGCTGTTTTAAGTTAATTTATTACTTTTAATTTATTTTTTTTGTCTCTGATCATCCAAAAAAATTTTCTTTTTTTTTTAAATTTTTATTTCGCGCAGTTTTGCATTTTTTGCTTTGTTTCAATCAGTGTCTTTTCAAAAAATTAAAAAAAAATATTTTTAAAGCTACACATATTTTTATTTTTTTAATAAAAATATTTCTCTAATTTTAAGCTTCACTTGGTTTGAAGTTTTTTTGCTGCTAACTTGCCTATGGCATTTTCCCACAAAATAGAATTTGAAAAAATTTTATATTAAATTTATAAATATTTTTTTTGATTTTTAGTTTTTTTAAATTTTTTTGTGAATTTTTATTTTATTTTTTAAAAATTCCTAGAATTTTTTAAATTTATTTTTCTGCATTAAAAAAATTATTTTTTCTACCTAGCTATCTATTTGCACTATCTTACAATAGAAATTTTTTTAATTTTTTTTTGAAAATTTTTTAAGATTTTTATTTTTTAAGTAAAATATTTAGCTCTATTTCACACTAAACCTTAAAATATTGTGTCCACAAATTCTTTTTAATATACCTTTTTTTGTTAAATTTAAAACCTTTTCTATTCAACCAAGCATGTGTTGGTTGACCAACATGCCTCCTTGGAAACCTTTTATTAAAAAAATTTTTTTTCTTTTCATTTTTCTTGGGTTTTATATTTTTAAAAAGAGAGAACAATAATACCCGAAAATATTTTAGAAAAAAATTGACCATTTTTTGAGAAAATTTTTTTTTAGATTTTAATTGACATAAACTAGGGGTAGACGACCAACACTTACTTGAGCCTCAGAAAAAATTTTTTTGAAATCTTATCTCTTCAATTTTGGTATCATTCGATAGAGCTCTTCAAGCTGCGTCGAATGATACCAAAATTGAGGGGATTCGATTTTTGTGGAATTTTTTATGAATTTTGGGGTAAGTGTGGTCTTGGTTTAGAGGCTATTTTTTAATGATTTTTTTTTAATTTTTGGGAATTAAAAAATTTTATTTCAATTTTTGATTACACCTCAATTTTCTTCTCTCCAGCTGCTTCTCATTATTTATTTTGTAAGCTTCATCTAGATAATAATAATATTTTTTCTTTCCTTTATTTTTCTTCCTTCTTCCCCGCCCCTCATCCAACCACCACCTTCTTTTCCTTGTCGAAAAATAATTTTGTATGCAAATTGCTTTTACTTTTATGCGCGAAATAATTTTTAAAGAAAGAAAAATAATTTTTAAAAAAATTAAGAGAAAATTTATTTTCTTAAAATTTTCTCTTAAAAATTTTTTTTTAATTTTTTCTATGTCTCCAATCAATTTTTATTTGAATTTCCTTTTAAATTTTATCCCCTACTATTTATTACAGCAGTTTTATTTTATTCGAAATTTGAAGAAGCTTTTCTCTCTCATCCTTAATTTAATTTTAAAATGCATTGTTTTTTTTTCTATTTAAATTTATTTTATTTTTTTTTAAATTTAAAAAAGGAATGCTTTTTATTAGCATTTTAAAATTTGACAACAATAACAATAAGAATAAAAATAAATTTTTATTTAAATTATTTAAAGACTATGAAAATTAAATCTGTTTCCCTAATTTTATTTAATTTTTTAATATTTTTTCTGCAAGTCTCAGGTCGCTAGAAAAAATTTATTTTAATAAGGCACAGATCTCACTTGTATACGACACCTTCAGTCTAGTGATGTTCGGGTATCCGATCCTGATTTCCGAGGTCATTTCCTGATCCTTTCCCGATTCCCGAATTTTTTCTTCTCCCAAACATTACTACTTCAGTCTGTAGGAACTTGACTTTAAAAACTGGGAATGTATAAGTGAGAGTGTCGTACAAGTAGAGAACCATCTGTATTTAAAATTTTAAAATAATTTTTTTTTATATTTTTAAGGTAGTTCTTCTTCATATTCTTTAAATTATGACGAGAAACAAGAAAGGAGAGAACAACAGCAACATGATGAAACTAATTTTGCTGAATGGCTTCCTGGGCATGTTCAATCGGAGGGAGGTTTGTTTGTTTTGAGTTTTTTAGGGTTTGGGTTTTTGGGAAATTTCTTTGAAAATTTTATTCAAAAAAATTCCAAAATTTAATAAAAAAAATATTTTTGAGGTTAGGGAAAATTTGATTTTTTTTAAAATTCCTGTGGGTTTTGGGTTTTCTTTTAATTTTTTCGAAAATTCTTTTTGAAATTTGCAATCCAAAACATTTTAAATTTTTTTAATTTTTAAAAATTTTTAAAGGACTTTTTCTACTTGATCGTCGTGCTCTCTCTGAAGGAGAAGTTTTGTTATTTCGAACAAAAAAGAGTAGACATCGAGCAATTCCTGTAATGAGTTCACAAAAACAATTGAATTTTGGAAATTCACAAGAAAAAATGATATCAACAACTTCGAGGTTTTCAGATGCTTTAACTTTTAAAGATTGGTTGAGGAGAGTGTATCATAATGGAGATAAAGGTTTTTTGTTTGAATTTAATTTTTAAAAAAATTTTTGGGCTAAGTTTCTGGGTAATTTTTGGAGTAAATTTCTCCTTCTTCTCGTCGTTTAAAAAATATAATTTTTCTGGTATCCTCTCCTTCCCCTCGCGTTTTTAAATTTTTAAAAAATTAAATTACTGGTTGTTGTGGGGGAATTTTTAGAGGTATTTTTATAAGGATTTTTATTATTTTCTTAGCCCTATTGGCAGAATATGAGATATATAGGGGAGCCCCTATTTTATTTTTGTCTTCCAAAATTTTTTAAGAATTTTTTGGGGTAAAATTTTTAATTTAATTATTTTTTTAAACAAAAATTTTACTCCTTCGCTTTCATTATTTTTTAGTAACAAAGATTTTCTTTCCGCCATCTCTCTCTCTCCTTAAATAATTACTTTTATTGTCTCCTATTTTTGGCGTACAAAAATGACAAATGACCAGTAATTTGAAATAAAAAAAATCTTTTTTTTATTTCTATTCAAGCAAGTCTTTCTCTCCCCAAGTTTTATATAATTATTTTGTAAGGGAAATTCTATATCAACAATAAAAAAATAACAAAAATTACCCTTCTCATCATCTCATTATTCCAATCCAGTTAATCCGAAAAAAAAGAAATTACAATAAAAAATAATTTAAGCTTATTTAGGTAGAAAATAATTAATTTTTTTTTGGGTTAAATAAAAATTTGGTTCGAGAGGGGTTAAAATTTTTTTTTATTTTTTAAAATTTTTGCGGACATTATTTGCGGATTTTTTAATTTTTTAAAAATTTCCAATAAAAAATTTTTTTAATTTTTTTCAGCTTTGAAAATATCTGTAAGAACAACAGAAGTAGTTAGACCTGTTCTTCAACACTTATATGCAGCAACTCGAGGTCCTAATCGTTTTAATGCTCCAATAATTGTTCATGCGGTTTATTTTAAAATTTATTAAATTTAATTTTAAAAATTTTTGTAGAATACTTTTCAAGGCGCAGGAATGGGTTCAGAGGTATAATAATTTTTTATTGCACTAGTTCAAGACTGACGCGTGTTTAAATAATTCTTTGAGAAAATTTTTTTGCGGACTTAATTTTGCAGATTTTTTTTGAGAAATTTCTGTGGACTTACAGATTTTTTTGTTGATTTTTTAGAAAAAAAGTCGTTTATTAAATGCCCACAAAAGGCTTATTAAATGCTCTATTAAAAATCCGCAAAAAATGTCCGCAAAAATTGTCCGCAAAAAACCTTCAGTTTTCAATGGGGCTTTTTTTAAATTTTTTCCTCTCTAATTTTTAAAATTTTTTAAGAAACCTGTAGATATTGTTCCATTTCTGGAATCTGCTCACCAATTATTACCTGAAGCAATTCTTTCTTTGGGATGGACAACAAGTTCCTTTGAAAAAGGAGGGGGAGATTGGACAGCTTTTAATAAAATGGATTGGCAACAAGCTTTTAAACTTTTACAATTACTTAGAGCTATGGAAAGGAGAGAACCTATTCTTTTAAATATGAGGTTGAATGATGCTGTACATTCTGCTGAGGTTTCTAATTTAATTATTTGGAATTTTTGCGGACATGTTTTGCGGATTTTTTAGGGTCGGGTTTCATGTCTGGTTTTTGAAAATTTCCTAGGTCAGTTTTCGGGTCGAAATAAGTCAAGGTTTTTGGTTTAAGATATCGGGTAACCCAACTCTTCCCTGTTAGAGACACAGTTTTGGATGTCCGCAAGTTTCGTCCGCAATTTATAAAAAAATTTCTTTCTTTAAGGTTTTGGAATGGCTCTTAGGCATCGATTATCCTCCAATTTATTTAGTTTTGCGAGGAGATGTAAGTGATGTTGTTGATTCAGATTCACCTTTGCGTAGATTGGCAAGAATTGGAATTGAAGAAAAAAATGTTAAAAAGAGACGGCTTTTATTTGATTTGGATGAAAGTTGGAGAAATCGTATAAGAAGGTTTGTGGCTCTTTCAAAATCCGGTGGTGACAATGAAGAATTTAGACGGCAACAAAGTAATAAGGTTGGCATTTTTTTCTAATTTTTTGAAAAAATATTTTTGTCTAGTTGACATTTTGAAAATTTTTTGCAGAGTTGGCATTTTGAAATATTTTTTTTTGACATTTTGAAATATTTTTTATTTTTGACATTATGAATTTTTTCTCTTTTTGGCATTTCGAAATAAAAAATTTTTTCCCCTAAAGGATTTTTCTTCCTCTTCCCACTGGCTCAGTCTTCAATTCCCTTCTTCAAATCCAGCTGCTGGACGTTCTTCCTCTCCCTTTCTTTCCTCAACTGCTGTTTTAAGCCCTAAAGGAGTTGCCTTTTTGGGTTGGCCAAATGCTTTACTCTTATATGATTTTGGAAATTTGGAGGAGGAAAAAGAAGAAAATGCTTCTCCAAAATTTAAAAAACAATTGGTTGAGGGACGTTTAATGTTTGTTACAAAAAGGCAAACAAAACAAAAAACAATTTTGCCTCAAAGAAAGAGTGGAATGGTTTAATTTTTTAATTTCTTTAATTTGAATTTATTTAATTTTTAAAGGTTATTTATTTATTTGATCAAGAACCAGAATTTTTAAATTCTCCACGGGTACCTAATTCTATTCAGGTTTGTTTATTTTTTAATGTTTGTTGGCATAAGCAGCCCTTGAATTGAAAAAATTTTTGAGGACAAAATTTGCGGACTTTTTAAAATTTTTTTTCTATTTTGTTGGAAATGGTAGAGGTCAATTAATTTATAAAATGTTTTGTTTTGACCACCTCTGTTAAACAGGGGGACCAAAAATTCTTTTCCTTTATGCCTCTAAAAAGTTGTGTCCGCAAAAAAAAAATTTTTTTTTTAAATTTTTTAATTTTTAAAGGCATTTATTGGTTATGATGGACGTGTTTCTTTAGAAAATAAAAATTTAAATAAAATTGGGATGTCCGAATTTTATGCAAAAAGTTCAACAGCACAATTGCCTCTTTCAAATTGTTATGGTTTTAAATTGTTAGATAAAGGGTGGAGAGTTGAGATGGAGGTTTTATTTTATTTAGAAATTTTTTTCCCAAAAAATCCGCAAGTTTTGTCTGCACTTTTGTGAGGGTAAAACTTGCGGACAAAAATTTGCGGATTTTTAAGAACTTGAAAGAAATTAATTTTTTTAAAGGTTTGGACAGAAGAGTGTTTTCTAAATGATGAATTTAACGAGACAACAAAATTTTTAAATAATGAAGACGATAAAAGATGGTGGATAAGTCAAAGAACGTTTGTACAATTAGATACTCCTGTTAATTCTAAGTTTGTGAAAATTTTTAGAAATTTTTTGAAAAATTTTTTTTCTGAGAAAATTCTTTGAAATTTTGGGAATTTCTTTTAATTCAAAAAGTTTGAAAATTTTTTGAAAAATTTGAAAATTTTTTAAGAAATTTTAATTTAATTTTTAAAGTAAAAAACGTCGTAATATTGCTGTTGGTAAAAGCGGTGATGGTGCTATAGACTTTTTGGCAAGAGATTTGTTTTATAACAATTCATTGAGGAGAACAAATTTTGTGGCACTACAGTTTATTTTTATTTTATTATTTTTAAATTTATTTTTATAGAAAAATTTTTTTATACAGTCGGACTTTACTTTTAAGATACGTTTTTAATTTTTTTGATTACTAGGCGTTGATAAGCGTAACGCGTTTTAATGCCAAAAAATAGGGGGTTCTCTTTCTCTTTATTCTTCTAAAGAAAAGTCCGCAAATTTTGTCCGCAAAAATAACTAACCCCTAAACATTGTCAAAATGCCAAACAGGGGGAAAAGATGTCAAAATATGGCAAAATCCAGTTTAATTAAAGTTTAGGGAACCCTTAATTAAAGAAAACATCATTGTAAGGTGTGATTGATCTAAGAGGGTTATAATAGCGAGGTTCGACTGTATACCTATACAAATTTTTATTTATATTTTTAAAAAGCCATCCATTTTTCAGTCAAAATCCATTTGCGCCTTTTCACTTGTCTTCTCTTTAAAAAATTATTTTTCTGGTTTTAATATTTAAAATTTTTCTGTTCCTTAACAATTTAAAACCAGAAAATTGGATTTTAAAATTTTGTGCTTTTTTTGTAGTTTATTTTTGATCTCCTAATTTCCAAAATTTTTTTGTTTGTTTGTTTTTTATTGTAAATTTTTTTTCGTTTTTTAAAATTTTTAAAAATCGCTGTTTTTTTGGCGTTCAAAAAGTTGGTGTTTCATAAATTACCACTTTGAAATTATTTTTTCTTTTTTACATTTTGACATTTTTACTGGGTAATTTTCGAAATATCTACATAAAACTTTGATCATTTTATTTTTATGTTCGAGATTTTTTACTTTTTTTCTGTGTTTTAAAGCTTGTTTATCTTTTAAAATCTTTTCTAGATTAAAATGAAAATTTTTGGTTATTAAATGGAAGAACTGCAAGAAGAAACCGTTGAAAGTAATAATAATGAGGAAATTGAGACTTTCAAAGAATTGGTTTATTTTTGAGTTTTAAAGGACATTTTTTATTTTAAAATTTTTAGGGAATAAATGAAGAATTGTGCAGTGCTTGTGAACGTATTGGTTGGAAAAAACCTATGCCTATACAGCAAAAAGTTATTCCGATTGCCTTAAAGGGTAGAGATGTGATTGGATTGGCAGAAACTGGGTATGAGGTTTTTTTGTTATTTTGGTGGTTAATTTTTGGTTGATTCTTTGAAGTTTAGGAAATCCCTGGGAAGCTCAAAACGGCCTCGTTCTTTTACATCAAGACTAAATAGTTCACTTTTACCTGTCCGCAGGCCCGTAACCAGGATTTTTTCGGGTGAGGGGGGGGGGGGGTGGCTAAGGGCCTGCCTGTCCTTTATCATCGATCTACTCTCTTACCTAGCATGAACCCAGTCTTTTACCTACCTAATTAATGAACCATAGACCCAGTCTGTCAACTATCAATTTTTTCTAGTTCTGGCAAAACTGCTGCATTTGCTCTTCCAATACTTCAATCCTTAATGTCCAATCCACAGCGTCTCTTTGCCGTTGTATTAGCTCCTACTAGAGAATTGGCATTTCAAATTTCGGATCAATTTGTGGCTTTAGGTGCAACTATTGGCCTCCAAGTTTGTATGTTTTTTGAGTAAATTTGAAGAGAAATTTATAAACTTTTTAAAGCTACAATTGTTGGTGGCATTGATATGTCAACACAAACATTGTCTCTATCTAAAAGGCCTCATGTTATTGTTGGTTAGTTTGTTGAAGGGGGAATTTTGAACTTTACGAGCCCGTTTTCATCCTTCCCAGTTTTCGTATTATTAAAGGAGGGGGGCTCTTTTTCAGTCATCCTCCAAAGGTAATGAGGGCTGGAGTAGAGGCACACCTCCATTTTAACGCCTCCCCAGAACTCTGACCCCCCTAATGCGCCTCTAGGCCAAGGGTCTTCGGAAATGAAGCCTGTGCCTCCTAACTTTCAAAACTGGCCCCTAAGGTATCGAGAAATCGTAAAGAAATCATAACGGGCCTTTAAAGTTCAGAATTTCTATTTTTGTTGTTTTAATTGTTTCACTGTATTTTCAGCTACTCCTGGTCGGCTCGTTGACCACCTCGAAAACACCAAAGGTTTTGATCTTCGATCAGTCAAATATTTGGTTTTGGACGAAGCGGATAGAATACTTAATATGGACTTTGAATTGGAATTGGATAAAATTCTTAAAGTTATTCCAAATACAAGGCACACATTTTTATTTTCGGCAACTATGACGCACAAGGTTATTTTGTGTAATTTTTTGGAAAAAAATTTTTTATTTTGAAGGTTTCAAAATTAGAAAGGGCCCATTTAAAGAAGCCTGTTCGTGTTGAATTGTCTACCAAATATCAAACAGTTAGCACATTGATTCAAAATATGCTTTTTATTCCCTTCAAGTATAAGGTTCGAGTTTTGTTTTTAATTTTTTGTGTTGTTTTGTAGGCTTTTTTGGGTACTTTTTCGGCTTATAAAAGCATAGGTTATCCAACCAATTCATTACTCTCTGAAAATAAATTTAAATAAAAATAATTTTTCCCCTAACGGGTTCGAACCATGTTCCTAGGAAAGAGCTCTTTGGATGGTATTAATGTTGAATTTTAGGAAGCTTATCTAGTCCACGTTTTGAACGAAAAAGCAGGCAATACAGCAATAGTTTTTTGTTCAACATGTGCAAGTTCAGTAAAAATAGCTCTAATGTTAAGGCAATTAAGTTTTGGAGCAATAGCTTTACATGGACAAATGTCACAGGTTTTTTCTTTTGAAAATTTTTATTTTTTTTTTGAAAAATTTTTTATTTTTTAGCCAAAACGTTTGGGAGCTTTAAATAAATTCAAGAAAAAGGATCGGCCAATTTTGGTTTGTACTGATGTTGCTTCTCGAGGTCTTGATATTCCTCATGTTGATATGGTTTTAAATTATGACGTCCCAACACATTCTAAAGATTATGTTCATCGTGTAGGAAGAACTGCTAGGGCTGGGAAGGTTTAGTTTTTAATTAAAAAATTTGTGTCGAAATGTCATCTTTTTTCGAAAATGTCAAAGTGTCAACTTTTTGAAATTTCAAAAATTTTTTTAATTTTCAGTCAGGAATTTCAATCACAATAGTCACCCAATACGATGTTGAAATTTATCAAAAAGTTGAAAATTCTATTGGAAAGAGACTTGACCCGTTGGAAGTTAATCATGAAGAAGTGATGAAATTGGTGGAAAGAGTGTCTGAAGCTGGAAGGATGGCTGCAAATGTAGATTTATATTTTTTATCAGATAAAAGTTTGGGGTTATATTTAGGGAAATTAAGGGTTCGGAGTTTGCTATTCATATTCTTCTGAATTGAGTTTGAAAAAATAAAATACTTTTCCCTGGGCGGGTTCGAACCATGGACCTTGAATTGGACAAAATTTTTTCAGAATTTTTTTTTATTTTCCCCTTACTTTTATCATTTTTTAAGCGTTACAAAGAAATGTTGGAAGGAAGTAAAGGAGGAGGATCCAAAAAACATAAATTAATGTTGGGAGTAAATAATGAAGATGAAGATTTGGAACCAGCAAGAAAACGTCAAAAAGCTGTTTTAATGAAAAAGAAGAAAAATAGATGAGAGGGAAATGAACGTGAGAGTGATGTTGTTTTTTTTTTTATTATATTTATTTATGGGCTCTGTTTTAATTTATATGAGTCTCTTGAACCTTTATATAACTTGTATATCTTTATTGAACTCAGAAGTTTTTAGGACTCATAGACAGACTAGAGCTACCATTGAACTAATAAATGTTCATTGGACTCTTGAATTAAACCAGAGGCATTTTTGTTATTTTTCGATTAAATTTTTTTTTGAAATTTTCTTGAAAAATTTTTTGAAAATTTATTTTTGTAGATATTTACAATATTTTTAAATTTCTAAAAATTTCTTTTTTTTTTTTCATAACAATTTAGAATGATCAAGAAATTTTAAAAAAAGGAACATTTAAAAATGGCAAAGAAAACAAAGTAAATTTTATATTTTTTCTAAAATTTGTAAAAAATTTTTTTAATTTTCAGATATTTAGTTGTACGCTTAGTTAGTGTTATTTCAAATACCGCCAAAGTTTGGGTTAGAATGAGAGAAGCACCTGAATCTAAAGGAATATTTTATGATCCTGCAGGTTTGAAAAAATTATTTTTTTGGTTTCTTTTTGTGTAGGGGTTAAAAAGTCCGCAAGTTTGCAGACAAAACTTGCGGACTTTTTAAATTAAAAGAAAAAAATTTTTTTCTAGTTGGAAAAGAAGTTTTGTATGTGGAGAAGGAGCATATTAAAGGAAGAGAATCTTTGCCTCTGAGAGTTAAAGAACGTTTTGGATTAGAATGAAAAAAATTTTTTTAAAGTTTTTGAGGTTTATTGGTATTTTTAATAAATATTTTTGTTTATTTTTAATTTTGATAATTTTTTTTGGTTTACAACCGTTTTATAATTATCTTTTTAATTTTTTAAATTTTAGTTGATGTATCGAAATGTGCCCCTACACGTCCGCAAGTGTTTGTCCGCAAATGTGTATATTGCTTTCTCCCTCTTTCCTTTCTCCTCTTATAAATTTTAAAAAATTTTTAAGGATTAATAAAGGTCAGACGAACAAAATTCCAGACTCGTAGATTTCCGCATCTCCATTTGCGGACAAATGTTGCGGATTTCCGCATCTCCATTTGCGGACAAATGTTGCGGATTTCCGCATCTCCATTTGCGGACAAATGTTGCGGATTTCCGCATCTCCATTTGCGGACAAATGTTGCGGATTTCCGCATCTCCATTTGCGGACATATGGGCATAATGTGATCAATCTTAATTTTTTTGTTTTTTAATAAGCATAGAGACTTTATAAAAAATGACAAAACAACAAGCAAAACAGCAACAACAACACCAATTTTATTCTTCAACTTTAATTGCTTCAATTAAGGATAACCAAATATTTATTCCTGCATTTGTTACTTTAATTATTTTGGTTATTACTTCTCTGGTATTTTTCTTCTATAAACGTAGCAAAGCAAAGGCTAATACAATTTTGATTATTGGACCGTCGGGATCTGGAAAATCTGCAATTTTTGGAAAGCTTGTTAATCAAAGTATTTTTTTAATTTTATTTTTTAATAATTAATTAGGTTTCTGGCTTGTAGGCAAAAAAGGTTTTTCTAGTGCTGTTGGGGGGGGGGGGGGTCCATGGTTCGAACCTGTCCAAGGAAATTATTTTTTAATTTATAAGTTTTTGGTCAGAAAGTATTTTTATTACCCAGCCGGGTTTTTTAAAATGATTTTGAGTTTTTACGCGTTTGATTTTCTTTACATTTATTGCCTTATGCACTTCGAATTATTGATGATTTGGAGATCCATGGTTCGAACCCGCTCAGCGAAAATTTTATTTTTTTTAATTTGCGAATTTGTGATTGGATTTTTAGTACTCAATCGGGTTCTTTAGAACATTTTTTATATGTTCTGATTTTTTAATTAATGGAGGGCCATGGACTCTGAATTACTTATACTCGGAGGTCCATGGTTCGAACCCGCTCAGGGAAAATTTTATTTTTTTAATTTAATTTTTTAAACAGAGAATGAATGGTCTACAGTTTCTTCTGTTCAAGAAAACATTTATTCTGACTATCTCTGCAAAGAAGGATTGGACAAACCTTTCATTTTGGTAGATTATCCAGGTGCTGAAACCCTCCGAAAGGCTTTGTTTAATAAATGGTTCAATGAGGTTTTTTAAATAAATTTTTTTTTAATTAAAAAAAATTTTTAAAGCAAATTGGTTCTGTTTGTTGTGTTATTTTTGTGGTTGATAGCGCTACTTTTTCGAAAAAGGTTTTTCTGGATTTTTTTAATTTTTGAAAAATTTTCAAAATTACTTGAGGACGTAGCTGAGTATCTTTACGATGTTCTCTATGAAACTAAAAGTACAAAGATTCCGGTTTTGGTGGCTTGTAACAAACAGGATTTGGCTCATGCTAAGGCTGGACAGGTTCATAGTTTTTAATTTTAATTAAAAAGTTAGGGAGCTCTTTTATTGGTGATTCTTGGGGGTCCGTGGTTCGATACCGCTCAGGGAAATTATTTTTTTAATTTTGGAAAATGAATTCTATTCGATGAAAAATATTTTTTATTAAACAACCGGATATCTTAAATTTCAAAGCTCCCAAGAAATAAAAAAATTACTCGATTTTTAGAAAAATGGCACTTTTACCTCTTGGCGTTTTGTCGTTTTTACCCTTCTTGCCTTTTTTCAAAAAAATTTTTTGAATTTTTTAAATTAAAAAATACTTTTTTTCCAAAGTTAATTGAGAAATTAATTGAACAAGAATTCGGTTTAATTAATATTTCTCGTGAAGCTGCTCTTTCGCTTACTGAAGGTTCTGGAGATTTATCGTTGGCTGAACAACAAAAAATTTTGACAAATAATGGACAGGATTTTAAATGGGAAAATTTGAATGATGTTAAGAATAAGGTTTTTTTTCTTATATAATAAAAAAATTTTTTTTTATAATCTGAAAAAATTTTTTTTGGTCATGGGTTCGAACCCGTATAACCTTGGTAATTTTGGGTTCGAACCATGGTAATTTTTAACCTGTAAAATAATGAAAAACCCCCCAAAATATCCTTTGAGTATTTTTAGTATTTTTGGTCATTTTTTACATTTTTAAGAAGGAACGTCCACTTTTTGTTGAATGTAGTGCTATTGAACAAGAGAAAGAAAATAATGAATTTTCTTTGGATCCTTTGCGTAAATGGATTGGTGAAAAATGTTGCTATTTTTAGGAGGTAGAAGAAAATATTTGAAGTTTAAAAGATGACTATGAGAAATGATTTTTGGATGAGGGAGAGGTTTTTTTTTTAAAAAAATAATTTATTTTGAAGGTTCGTTTTTTAGTTAAAAAAAAGATATTTTTTGAGACAACAGTAAGGGCGGTTAAAAAAATTTTTTCGGAAATTTTTTTGGAGAGCTGTTTAAGAGGGTAATTTTTTATTACTATTTTTGACGGAACAAGAAACTTTTGAATTTGTAAAGTTAAATATATACTCTAATCGCCTTTCTCGTTTACCCATAATTAATTTTTTATTTAAATTATTTGATTAAAATTGTTTTTTAAAGGAGAGCAAAGTTGAATTTCAATTTTTTTGCAGATTTTCGGACATATTAATTGCTCTCTTTTTTAATTTTATTTTTGTTGTAGTCTCATACTATCTCTACAATCTGAAAATAAAAATATTTTTGAAGGAATAATTTTTAGATTTATTGGTTTGACGACATTTGCGGACACGTACTTGCGGACTAATATTTACAAACTAGAAATTTTTAAAAAAAATTTGTCCGCAAATGTCGTATATGACCATTTGATTCTTTAATATAATTTTTTTTAATTTTTTTTTAATTTTTAAAGGAAGGAAAAATTCTTTAAGGAAAATTTATCTATAGAAAATGGCTATTTTTGGTTTTCATGTAATCCTTACACTGTTATCTGCTAGTGTATTTGGCAAAATTCAAGGACGTTTGTCTCTATGTGATATTTTTGTGTTTAAAGGGTTTGTGAATTTTTTTGAAAATTTTTAGAAATTTTTTTGAAATTTTTTTAGTTTGTACTATTATCTACTTGAGGGATCGTTGTTTCCAAGATTGGTCAAGCACAAACAAGTACAGCAACAGAAGGGGAATAATCAAGGAGGAAATGGTAAAAGGCGTGGAACAAGTACAAGGTTAAAAAAATTTTTTAATGTTGGGGAGGGTTAGTCGTCCTTGACAGTGTTTCTTGGACATGTGTTTCCGCAATTTTCATCTGCAAATTTTTATTTTTTTACGGGCTTTCATAAAACGCTTTTAAGGGTTTAAGTGTGCTAGACAAATTAGTCATTTTCTAAAATTTTGTTGGAGACTTTTTTTGCTGATTTTAAATTTTATTTTCTAGTCAAAAGGCTACCAACAACAAATCCTCCACAGAAAAAATGGGAGAAGAACAAAAGGATCGTCTCATTCGTCTTCCTTTAAACTTGAATGCTTTAGAAGGTGTTCCATTTTTTGATTCACTTATTTGGACTTTTAATTACAGCTGTTTTGCTTTGTTTGTTTTTGTTTTGAGCGATTTGTATAATTTGGTTTTTCCAGAGAATAAAGGTTTGTTGAAATTTTGAGATAGAAGGGTGATGTCAGGGTCGAGACATTTTTTCCCATAAATTCATCTTCTTGACATCTCCTCTCCTTGGTTTCATTAGCGTCCCCTTGGGTAAACCTTCATCTGTTGACATTTAGTTCAATTTGTGTCATTTGCCCAAAGGATCGTCCCCTGACAAAGGAGAGACTGTGTGGTGTTCGTGGCCGACCCATGGATGTCCTATTGTCCCAGAACTTTGTTCTTGTACCCATGGTTACATCTTGCCTTCTCAATGACATTTCGTCCCATGGATGACATTTCATCCCTAAACTTTTTTTAATTAAAAGAATTTCTCACAATCAGATTTAAATGCTTCAATGATTTGGACTTTTTGTGCTCTAATTTTGCAAATACACATTTTATTAAATATTGCTTTTGAAAAAGTTTCTCTAGCTGAATTATTCCCGGAAAGAAATACACTTATTTGTGCAACTGGTTTATTCTTTTTGGGATCTTTACTTTTCAATGCTTTTGCTGATCAATTTTTGGATATTGAAATTTCTAAAGGTTTATTTTAAATGTTCTAGTGGGGTTTGGAAATTTTAGTGCAATTAAGTGACATTTGGCCCCATAGTTAAAAGATATCAGGGTTGAAATCCGACAACTTTGACCCATCCCTGATTTTTTAGCTTTGATAGCAACGTTAGAACGTGACGTGAATTCCAAAAATTGTCAAAAAGCCGACCTCTTTTATTTTTTTAATTATGGGACCAAATGTCATTTAATTCACAAAAATTTTTTCCTTAAGGTTATCTCAACTTTATCAATTCTTTAAATGATTTTATACAAGAACATGGATTTCAACCTTTATTCTCTTCAAGTTCACGCTCTCCCTTATTATTTCTAGTCTGTTTGGCTTTGATTTTTTCAATAATTTTGAGTGCTTTTTTCTTTCCATTACTACAATATACGTCTCTATATTTTGATTTTTTTGAAGAAGAGAGGGAAATGGGGAGAGGATTTAAAAATATTTTTGTGAGGTTTATTTCTTGAAATTTTTTAAAATTTTTTATTTAAAATTTTTTCTATAGTTGTGTGCTTCATTTTTCTTTTTTAGCACCTGTTGGAGTTTTGCTTCTATTCTTACGTCCAATTGTTGAACAAATTTTGGAATCTCAATTGTAAGGGTATATTTTTTGAAACTTAGGGGATTCACATTTTTAAGGGAAGATCCCTCCTCTCCATTTTAGGAAGGAATTCTCCATTTTCTCTCCATTCTTGTGGGAGGAGAGAATTTCCTGCTGGGAAGAGCAGCTCCCTCACTGCAAAAGTTCGCTTGAACTTTGATTTGTTGGATTTTTGATTTGTTGAACAAAATGACAGATTGGGCCCCGTTAGCATACTTTTTCATGTCAACATAGGTAAGAGAAGAAGCCCTTACAATTGAAAAAAGCTAGGTAACTGATCCCGCTTGTCTAGTGGGAATTTTCTTGTTTTTTTTTGGGGGGGGGGGGTATTGGAAAATTATTTATTTATTTTTTCAGTATTAATCATGAACAATTAAAATCTCTTCGTCTTTTGGCTTTATTTACAACTTTATTTGCAAGAATTTATTCTTCACGAATTTGTCTACAAACATTTTTGGATAAACCTAAAAAAGTTTTGATTGAATATTCTTTTAGAAATTTGAAGGATGAAGAAAAACAGAGAAAGGTTTTTTTTGAAATTTTTAAAAAATGTCCGCAAAAATTGTCTGCAAAAATAGACTTTTTTGCGGATTTTTCTTGCAGAAATTTTCTGCAAAATTTTTGCGGACATTTTTCGTCGACTTTTTTTCAGATTCAAAAAAATTTCTTTTTTATTTAAAGGTAGCCAATTATGCCTCATATGCTTGTACTGCTGCTTTACAACATTATATGCCTATTGCTATTATTTTATCAATTGGATTGATTTTGAAGAATTTAGGTTTGTAAAAAATTTTTTTAATTTTAAACGGAATAAGAGCGGGATAGTTAATTGAGAATTTTTAAGACGTCGCGTTTGCGGACAATTTTTTTGCGGACAATTTTGCATACTTTTTTTTGTGGGGAAATTTTTTGCGGACTTTTCTTTTGCGGACTAACAATAAGCCTTAAAATTTAATTTTCCCTAAAAAATTTTTTTCCTTTTTAAGCTGATGTTTCATTTTCTTCTCTTTTATATCAATCAACAACCACAACATCTTCTACAACAACTACATTATTGGATAAAAAATTTATTTTATTAAATATTTTATTTTCAAAAGAATTTCACGAACCTTTGTGGACATTAGCTTTAACAACTTTAATTTGTGGACAATGTTTGATTTGTCTGTTCGGCGTTATTATGAGGAAAACTAGTAGAGGAAGATAGAAAATTTGATTGTTTTGATAGAAATTTTTTTTTGAATTTTTGTTTTTTTTTGTGTCAGGGAAACTAGAGTTTAAGCCACTTAACCAACGACGAAATTTTATGGTTAAATATTCTCCCCTCAAAAAAAGGGCTGTCTATCCAATAGACTATCTAAAATCTTGTTGGCTGCAAATCCCAAAATAACTGTAAAATAAATATACGACAAAATATCCCATTTGTCATTGTATTGTTCAGATGGCATTTTTGACTCTAATTTCCAAAAAAGGGGTATTTTTTCAATCTTTAAAAATTTTATTGAATAAATTTAATCTATTTTTTAGTTTTTTTTTCTTGAAGCTATGCTGTTTTTACGCAGATAAATTATTATTTTTTTCAGTTCAGGAACACTTATTTTCCTACTAACATAATAAAACGATCTAAGTGACTGACCATTTTATAACTTCACTCGCTCTGACCATTTTTTCTCTAATACTTTGTAGTTGTATCTGATAATATCCTCAATCTTGTGGGATATAAAATGCATTCCTATAACATTAAAAACTCCAATCTTTCAGTCGAATTAATACACGAGATTGTTAATTTTCTTCCATTTGATATCAAGTGGAAGGATTTTCGAGTCTCTTTAATTTTCGATAATTTACTTTTAAAAAATCAGCGTAATTTTATTATTTTTTCCAAACGTGTGAAAAAAGTAAGTTTTAACCTTTGTCCTTAATGGCTTTTGAATGGTATACTTAAAATTTTCTCAAAAAAGCAGGATAAATCTAATAAAAATTTTAAGATTTTGAATGGATTGACGTTTAAAAGAACTCAATTTGAACAATTTTCAAGGACTCTTGGGGATGTTAGCTTGGGCAATTTGAATTTACTTAATGAAAAAGCAAATCTTTCGTTTCATTGTATGTTTTGAAAATCGAGCGGGTTTATTAGTTTGAAACTTAGGTCCCTAGTTTTTTCGGTTCCGTTGCTATAAATTTATAATCTCTCTTTTTCGGTTTTGGCCGGTTAGACATAACTTATTTAGTCCTGCGTAGTAAAATATTAAAAATTTTTTTACACAAAAAATATATTTTCAAATATTTGAATAATTTTCAAATTCCGTTAAAACGAACGTGTTTTGTAGAATTTTGTTTAAATTTTTATTCACAATTCTAATTTATTTTTAAGATTGCAAGTTAATTGGCGTAGTACTTGTCAAATACAATCTTCCATTTGTATATCGATTTGAGTCGTTTTCTTGGCCGTCGTATTTTCCTAATGCAAATAGAGAAAATGTTCGTTTTATCTTTAACTATTTTTATTGATTTTTGACCCGTGAAGATCTTCATGTTTAAAAATTAGAAGTTTTTTTCGAAAATCGAAAAATAATTAATGATTCCGAACTTAACTGTTTAATATTTGCTATTTTTAGATGATACAATGTGTGTCTTATAAAATGAAGGTTTTGGAGAATCTTTGCGAGCTCGCTGTCAATATGGGTCAAGCCAACTTTCCGACGGTTCAAAATGATATTGGGTATATTGCTGGACTTATTGTGATTCTCATTCGTTTTACAGATGAGATTACAAGTATAATACAGGGTAATCAGAATAATCAGTAATTGAATGTTTTTTGTTAAATTTATGAAAAAATTGTTTTTTGTTTAATTATTTTTGATTAATTATGTTGTTTATGAAAATTTGTTCTCAATCTTGTTTTTGATTTTTTAAATATTTTTCCATTTTTTTGTTTCGGCAAAAGTATTCTAAGTATGTTTACAATATTTTCGTATGTATTTCAAACTTATTTATTTTACTTTTAAATTTTAGAATTTTTAGTTTTAAATCAAAATTGTTTTAAAGAAAATGGCTCAACACAAAATGGAAAGTTTGCTCTTGCTTGGCAGTGTATATTTTTTTTATTTTTAAATAAAATTAAATTAACAATTTTTAAGAATAACAATAATGTTATTTTCGACGAAGAATGGGCAAAATCTCTGCCTGTGGTTAGAAATTTGCTTTGCAGACAGGTTTTTTGATTTAGGATTTTTTTAGTTTTTTTTGGTATTAGTGGTGTTCTGTTTGCATCGTTTTGTTTAGGTATCTCCCCTAATTTTGGCAAACTTGGGAGCCCTATATTTTTTAGTTTTCTATCGATAGGGGAAAACCAAAAATTTTTCGTAATTAATCGATGCTCTATCCAAGGGTATCAAAAAAGTACCAAGTTTTGACTTGTAATTCGTAAGGTGCCTTGGTTCGGGTCCAATAGTCATTTAAATTCCTCATAAAACGATCTGGACTGCTCCGTAAAAATCTTTATCCCTGCTTAACCGCCTTCAAAAAAATTTCTTTTTAGAACGTTTCCAAATTTGAATGGCAAGACTTGTTCAGTACAAACAACAGAATCACTTCTTGGGTTGACTCTGGCAATGAAAAATTACTTTCAGTATTAAAAGAGGAATTGACCAAACATGTTGGTGAAGCCGCTAATGTATTTTTTAATTAAAAAATTTTATATAAAAAAATTTTTTTAGAAAATTCTCCCCCATTCTGATGTCGATTCTCTGCTCAAAGCTTATATTCAAGAATGGGAAGGTTATTCAATTTTATGTCGCTACCTGCCTCTTCCATTTTGTTTTGTTGAAACAAGGGAAAAGGAATCAAAACGTGGGAGAAGTAAACAAGGAATGCAAGTTAGAGAGGTTTTTTTTTGAATTTTTAAAAAATTAGAGCGATTTTTAAATTTTTTAGTTAATGCTTGACCGTTGGAATAAATACGTGTTCTCTAAAATTTCAACTCGTTTGTTGAATGCAGCAATGAGGTTTTTAGTTGTTTTTTGTTTATAGATTCTCGAGTCTTTAGTAGTTATCTTTTTTTGAGGGGATCATTGATGGGAAAGACGGGAATGGGGGGAAAGATGGGAATGTGAAAAAGTTGTTTTTTATTTAGGAACTTCCTTCTGGTTTCTTACCAAAAATTTTTTTCCGAAAGAGATTTTTTGGGAAAGTTTTCTGATGATAACGGGCCAGAGATGTCGAGTCGGGTTTTTTTTTTTAGATTTTCCTCGAATCGGGTTTTGATTCGAAAAAAGGCCAGACTTTGAGTTTCGGATAACCCCTGCTTCGGGCTTTCCTAACACAAATTTCAGACATTTTACCTACCTAATTAATTTTTAAGTTTAATCGATCGTGAACGTAATGGAGAACTAGTCAATTCACAACATATAATTGGTGTTCAAGAATCCTTTGGTATATAAATTTTATTTTTAAATTAATTTTTAATTTTTTCAAGTTGATTTAAGCATTGTTGGAAACCTCAATTATGCAGAACAATTTGAAGAGCAATACATAACCTTTACGGAACAATTTTATTCTTCGCGGACTTCACAAATATTGGCAGAAAATGGTGTTTTGGCTTATATGGCCTATGTTGATGAAAAATTGGTTGAAGAAGAGGAAAGGGCAAAAAGATATTTGGATGGGGAAACCGATGGAAAATCAAAGGGAAAGGTTTGGATTTTTAACTTAAAGTTGAACCTCACTTTAGGGAATCTTATTTGGGTGTGATAAGGCGAATTTATTGATGAATGGGTGACAGGGAACTCACGGATTGAAGAAAAAGTCGACTGGGTTTTTGGTCAAGTTTTCGAAAAAAATTTAGGATCATTTCTGGTTGGAAAAAAGTCCGGCGTAAGGGTTTGGTTTCAGTTCGGGTCAGTTAGGAAGATTAGGAGGGAATAAGTCGGATCGGGCTTTCGAAAATTTCTTGGACCAAATTTCGGATCAAAAATCTTTAGGTATCGGATTTCGGATACTCCGTAACTTCTCTGGTGGGTGTCTTAAAGTTGGCTGTAGTGCTTAAGCAACTCCCCCACGTAGTGGTCAGCCAAATTTTAAAAGACTTCTTAAAATTGAGTAGATACTTCTTGGGGTATCATATATTGAGATTTAACTTTCATATTTTATTAATCTTTTTCCCAAATTAAATTAGTTAAGTTGATGGAAAAATGTGTTCAAGTATTAATTATCAATTATCAAGACCAAATATTAGCTGAAGCTCCAGGACTCATTAAAAGTGGACAAATTGATCGGTTACAAATTCTTTACCGTCTAATAAATCGAACTTTGGATGGAATTCCAACATTACTAGATGCTTTACGTTCACATATTTGTGAAGAAGGATTAGCGGCAATGAAAGCACATGCTGCTGAAATATGCACAGATAGTGAAAGGTTTGCAAATTTAAATAGGTTTGGGGCTGGGATGTCATAGGTTTACCCAAATCTTTAACTTTTTTCGAAGCGAGACCCGGCCCGACTTTTTTCCAAACCCGTGACATCACTGGTGTTGGTTTGTGATGAAATTTTTTGTAAAGGTGTCCATAGGTTATTGGCTAAAAATAGATTTTTTCCTTTGTCTTACTAGAATTTTTTTCTGTCTATTCATATGGGTCCTTGTTCTTATCCAAAGTATCTTTCAGTGATTTATTACGAGTCTGTCTCGATGACCTATGAATTGTTTCAAAAAATATTTTTTTTATTTTTCTAAATTTTTGTATTTAAGATATGTCCATCAATTATTAGAGCAATACACTCGATTCTCAACATTAATGCGGGATGCATTTGCCAATGATGCCCGTTTCCTCACAATACGAGACCAAGCATTTAGAGAAGTTGTAAATAATACTGATGTTTTTCGACTTGAATTGGGAGGGAATGGAGGTGGAAAAAGGTTTTTTTGAGATTTTTTGAAAAATTTTAAAATTTTTTTAAGAACTGGAAAACCCCAAAATACAGAGTCAAAATGCCCAGAACTATTAGCAAATTATTGTGATTTATTACTAAGAAAATCAGCTTTAACAAAACGTTATACTTGTGATGAAATTGATGAAAGGCTTAATAATGTGGTTAGTTTTAATAAAGGAAAAAAATTTTTTTTGAAAAATTTTGAAAATTTCTTGGAAATTTTTTTTAACTTTTGGAAATACTTTTTGAAATTTTAAAAAAAATTTGAAATTTTTTTGGAAATTTTCTTGAAAATTTTTTGAGAATTTTTTGAAATTTATCGGAAGTTTTTTGAAAAAATTTTTGAAATTTTTTATTCTTTTCAGTTGCTAGTCCTCAAATATGTCCAAGCAAAAGACGTTTTCATGCGTTATCACAAAACCCATTTAAGTCGAAGATTAATTTTAGAATTGGTTGCGGATCAAGAAAAGGAAGAAATGCTTGTTAATAAATTTAGGGTTTCTTTTTTATTTTTTTTTGAAAAATTTTAAAACTTTTTTAAGGAGGTTGGAATGCCCGTAGATTTTGTAAATAAATTATTTCGAATGCTGCAGGATATTGAAGTTAATAAAGATTTAAATGCTGCATTTAAGCAGTCTGTTTCACTTAATGAAAATTGTTCGGAGATGGCAGGTTTGATTTTTTTAAATTTTTTAAAAAATTTTTTGGGAAGGTGTAAGGGTTAAAGTTAATTTTAGGAATCAGACAGACCTCATTTTTAAATACACAAAAAAATTTTAGATACCCAAAGTCATCTCAAGTTAGTTCAGCCAATCTTTTAAGCACATTGGCTTGGGAATGCTACCCAAGCAATACCTTCAATTTAAGATACTCCAAGGGAGTATTTAAAGATGAGATTCAACTTTTTTAATTTTTTAAAATTTTTCTTACTAAAATTATAGACTGTGTGAACATAAAAATCCTCAATGCTGGAGCCTGGTCTCGTAATAGAGAAACTATTCATTTAACATTGCCTCGAGAATTGGAAGATTTATTGCCTGAAGTAGATGAATTTTATAAAAAACAGCATTGTGGAAGAAAATTAAATTGGGCACATCATTGGTCTACTGGAACGGTTTATTTAATAATTTTTTAGTTCAAAAATTTTTTTTTCAAGTTATTTTTTACAAATGAAATTGGAAAATTTGAATTGGAAGTAACTACTCAACAAATGGCTGTCCTTTTCTGTTGGAATGATAGACCTATGGATAGGCTTACATTTGATTCTATAAGATTAGCTACAGAATTGTCGGAAACTGAATTAATTAAAACACTTTTGGTTTGTTTTTGGAAAATTTTTTTTTAAATTTTTTATAAATTTTAAATTAATTTTTTATGGGTCTTTTGATTAATCTCAATTTTATGGAGAATTAAGATAAGCTTTAGGGTGAAAAATAGAGAAAATTAGTATATGTCTCGTTGGCCGACTGGTTAACGCTTGGGATTTTGGGTGGGTTTGGGCGGAGGTTCGACTCTTGCTGATTCCTTATGTTTTTTCTTATTCCTTTGGGCTTGTTTTTCGTTCCTTTTTGATTAAAAAATTTTTTTTTGATAATTCAAAATTTTTAAAAATTTTTATACAGAATTCTTTTAATTTTTAGTCACTAGTCGCTTTCCCAAAAACTCGTCATCAATTAATTTTGTGTGATGCTACACAACCTATCTTGCCAAAAAGTTTTGGAAAAACTACATACACAATTTTGGATTAATCAACAATTTTGTTTAATAAAGGTTTATTTTAATTTTATTTTTGATTAAAAAAAATTTTTTTCCAAAAGAATGATAAACCACAAACTCGAGGAAAATTAAATTTAATTGGCCGTCTTCAATTAAATCAAGAACAAGGTGTTGAACAGGAACATGAAGAAATTTTACAATTGAGAAAATTCAGAGTACAAGAAGCTGTTGTAAAAATAATGAAAACAAGAAAACGTTTTACTCAGGTTTTATTTTAAAGAAAATTTTTGGAGGGGCTTAGGAGTTAAAAAAATATTTTTGGGCCTCAGAAATTTTCTAAAAAATTTTTGGAAGCCTAGGGAATTTTTAGAAAATTTTTGGGGGCCTCAGGAGTTTTTTTTAATTTTAGGCGCCTCGGGAATTGCTGAAAAATTTCTGAGGGCCTAAGTAATTTAGAAAATTTTGAGGTCTCGGGAATTTTCAGAAAATTTTTGGGAAAAATATAGGGGGCCTCCTGAATTTTAAAAATTTTTTGGGTTTTTAATTGGTGCCTTTAAAATTTTTTTATTTTCCTTCTTTTAAGGCCCAATTGCAAACAGAACTTGTTGACGTTCTCAAAAATATGTTTTTGCCTTCTCGTAAATTAATTAAAGAACAAATTGAATGGTTAATTGAACAAAAATTTTTGGGTCGTGACCCGGTGGATATGAACACTTTTGTTTATATTACGTGAAAATTGGAATTATTTTTTTTGAAATTTTTTTTAAATTAAAAAAATGCTTGTAAAAATTTAAGCAAAACGAAAAAAAAGTGCCAAAGAATTTTTAAAAAACGAAAAATAAATTTTATATTTTACACACCTTTCTTTCATCATGTGACAATTTGTAAATTTTTATGCTTTATGGCTAAATGAAAATTTTTTATTTTATGTATTTCGTACTTAAATAATGTTGTTTACATTTTGATATATTTGCTTTTAAAAATTTTTAAAATATCTAATTTCATAATATCTAAAAAAAATTTCCCGTTTGTTTAATACTTAAATGAGGGTAGTTTTTGTCCTTTTTATTTATCAAGTCTTTTTCCGCTGCTATAACGGCGCAAAGCCATGACTTTCTGCTAAATTTCCTGGCTCTTATCAATTTTTGTCCAATCTCTTTAGTTCAATAAGAGGAATCGTTTAATACTAAATTTGGTAAGATTTGGAATCTTGAAGCAAGTTATGGCTTTGCGCCGTTATGGAAACGCGCCCTTTTGGGCTGTCCTTTCTATCATTTTCCCTTCTCTTTCCTGAACTCCTTTAAATTTTTTTTCAGAAAATTTAATTTTATATAATGGCATCGTCATTGTCTTTTGAGCAACTCAAAGTTACGATCAACTCTTCTCCTGAAAATGCTTTAAGCCGCAAAGATGTTGAGCACCAGTTTAAATTGCTGCGGGAGCATATTTCAAGTCTTGATATTAAGCCGGTAACGCAAGGTTTGAATTTTTGTTTTATGATGGAGAATTAGGTCTGGGGAAGAAGGGGTTCGAATTGTAGTTAGACAGGATTTCTGCTATTAGAGGGAAGAAGCCGGGCATTTTTTCCCTCCTAAACTTGTCTGTTACCAACTCTAATTCGAGCTCAATGAGTTTTTCTAATCCCTTAAGCTTGGTTTTTTAAGCTTGAGTATTTCTGCTGTTCCGTCTCCCGTTGATTCCTCCAGACAGCGGTTCCGGGTCCTTTAATAACTGGGGTTTGGGAGGCCTGGTATTCTATCAAAGGGCTTTTTTACCCGCCCGAGCTTGGTTCCTTAAAATTTAAGTAGGTCGGCTTGGCGATTCCAATGTTTCTAGGTTCCCTTCCCTGAGTCGAGTAACATTTCCTGAGTGTTGAGGCGATCCTTCATATTGTTTAAATCAGAATTCTTTTAATTTTCTAGTTGGCTATTGCAAACAAGTTGCTCCTGATCCTCGAGGGCCACCTAAAGAAGAAAGTGAAGTGGAGGAAGTCCATGTGCCGCTTCCTGATTTTGCCATTAAATGTTCTTGCCAGTTGGTTGCTCCAGATCCAAGAGGTCCTCCTTACAAAAAATTTGAGGTTTTTGATTTGCCAGTGCCTGAATTTGGCAGGTTTTCTTCTGAAAGGAAAGGTTTTAATTATTGAAATTTTTTGAGTTTTCAATTTTTGCAAAGAGAAATTTTTTGTTTTTGTTGAATAAATTTATTTGAATTTTTTATCCAATTTGTAACAATTTTCTAAAATTGTTTCGTAATTATCTTTTAATTTTTTAAACTCATTTTTTATATTATATGTTGGGGGTGGGAAGTCCGTAAGATTTGTCCATATTTCTTTCTCTTTAAAATGCGGCAACTTCAGTTATTGGAGGAATGCATGCAGTGACCAATAGGACAGCTATCGCCTCCTTTCACCTTTTCCTCCTCCTCTTCGTGACTGCTCCACCCCAAGTTATTTTTCGAATATTTTCCATTAAAAACCAGACGCCCAGGGCTTTAGTGCATTTACGTAATCCACTTTAATTTTTAATTTTTTTAAATTTTCAGCCTATTAAAATATTTTTGAAAAAAATAATAAATTTATTTAAACTTGTTCAACAAAATGCAACAACAACAACCTTTAAATCCAATTCCTCAAGCTGGCAATATTCCACAACCACCATCCGTAAGTTTGATCATTTTTAATTTATTAATAGAGATCGGACTGAATTTTTTTCTAAATTTTTGACTACCCTTAAGATAATCTTTGAAAAAATTTTGGGGATTAATAGAACTTTAAAAAGGAATTTTGAAATTAAGCATAGGTCCGGTCTTTTTTTTTTAAATTAATTTTTAACTGATTGGATATTCAAAAGCCATATAATTTTAAATTAAAAAATTTTTTTGAAAATTTTTTGTCTTTCAAAAATATTTTTGGACTCTGGGATTTTTTCCATTACGTCCTCGTTCAAACATACTGTTTGCTTTAAATTGGACATTTCTATTTTCTTTTGTTCTCTAACCGATCTCTTCTATTATTCTCTCACTTTTTAATCCCAAATTTGATAACCTTTATCTCAAAAATTAATCCATTTTGCAATAGTCCGCTTTAACCATTATAGAATATATAGCTGTTTAAGATTTAAGTAAAAATTAAATTCAATTTTTTCTGGAAAAACTTGAGAATATTCTAACAGGAATTTAACGATCTAAGTAACTGACCTATTATAACTTCTCACTCTGACCATTTTTTCTCTAATACTTGTGGTTGTATCCTCCTTAATCTTGTGGGATATAAAATGCATTCCTATAGCATTAAAAAATCCAATCTTTCATTCGACTTAATACACGAGATTGTTAATTTTCTTCCATTTGATATCAAATGGGCGGATTCACGAATCTCTTTCATTTTCGATTTTTTTATTTTTAAAAATCAATATCATTTTATTCTTTTTAACAAAACTGTCAAAAAAGTAAGTTTGTCTTTGCATATTTTATTTTATCCCCCTTGTCCTTATATGTCTTTTGAAGGGTCTAAAAAATTTCTCAAAATATAGCCTATAGTAAATCATAAAAAAATTTTAAGATCCGTGATTTGCTTAATCAAAAGAAGGAAGAATTTGAACAATTTTCAGTAAATCTTGGTCGGCTTAGTGTAGCAAGATTTAATGCAATTAATAAAAAAACAAATATTACTTTTCATAGTAAGTTTGGCGAGGTTATTTTTAAATTACAAAATTATAATTTATTTTTAGATTGTAAATCAATTTGTGAAATAATTCTGGGATATGATATGGTTTTTTTGCCCCAATTTAATCAATATGACTTGGTCTGGCCTGATTTGTATTACCCGGGTGCGGATAATGTGAATGTATCATTTTAGCTTTTAAATTTATTTTTAGTTTAATTTTTGAGGGTCTTAATTAGTGAGCGGAACCGGACCGGACCCGAAATGATTTTTTCGGAGTCCGGATTAATCCGGCCGGATCCGGTCCGGCTCAATTGTCAAATCCGGATCCGGAAAAATACATTTTTCCGCTCACTAGTCTTAACGATTTAAAATTAAATATCCTTTTTTCTTATCTATCATTTTTTTAGTTGAGAGTTCGTGTAGCTAGAAAATTTAAAATATTGGAGGGATGGTGTCAACTTGGTTGGAATATGCTCGAGAATATTGTAATGGACCAAAATGATATTAACGAAGTCCGGGTAATTCTTGAGACGGTTGAACGCTATACACGTTCAATAAGTTGGAATATGCTCGAGAATAGAGAGGGCTTGAGTAATTTTTAAAAAAATATTTTTTTGTTAATTTATAAGACATTTGAGTTTAAAAATTTTTTTTTTGTTTTGGAAAAATGTTTTCCAAATTTTGTTGTTGCTTTTAAATAAAAATTTGACCCATTTTTTGTTTTGGCGGCTAAAAATTTTTTGATTTTTTTTTGTAATTTGTAACAATTTTTTAAATTGTTTAAATTATCTTTTAATTTTTTTTTTTTTCTATATTTTATGTTGGGTAATTTTGCGGAATTTTAGATATTTGCGGACAACTTTTGCGGACATTTTAATTTTTTCTCTTTAGCAAAACAATGTCACAACAAAAACAACCTTATTCAAACGCAACCGACATATCAACATATTGTGTAATTTCCAATGAAGAAGTTAGGCGTGTTCATTGCCATCAATTTCCAAATCTGAAAGCAACAACTGGTAAATTGGCCGATTTTCTTCCAAATGTTTGTTATTTTTGTATTGTTGCAATTAAAAAGATGGAAGAAAATGAGGATTTTAAACAAATTTGTGCTGAGAGGTTAAAATTGAAATCTATTTTTGGAGTTAAATTTGATGAAGAATCTGATGATTTTATTGCTGGAGCGGTTTATTTTTTTAAATTTAATTTTTTAAATAAAAATTGTTGGATTTTAGCCTTGGGAACCTCGCAGTGTATTTGTGCCTATTCACCCTTTATATCCAAAGAGTGCGTTGCCGTGGTCTGATCAGAACAAGGTTTGTATTTTGATTTGAAAATTATTTTTTGAGGGACCCTCCCAATCTGTGAGTATTTTTTTTATCTTTTTGGTATCATTTGATGGAGGGCATTTCCTCCTTCCACACCTTTTTATTCTTTTCCTACTTATTTTTCCTTCCATTTTGGGTCTAAAAATGAATTTTTAAAAATATTTTTGGATATATGTTTTTTTGAATATTTGAGGGGCCTGTTCAGGTCCTTTAAGGACCAGTTTTTTTATTTGAATTTTATTTTTGCCTTTTTTTGGGTCCAAAAATTATTTTAAAAATATATTTCATTGTGTTTTTTAAGGTAATAAGCTCGGAATGTGTTGTAATTAATGATAAAGAAGTGTTTGTTGTACACCGACCTAATCATAAAGGATTGATTGGATTTGTATGTTTATTATTTTTATCAAAATAAATTTTTTTAATTTTTATTTTAGATTATTCCTGGCGATTTTATGTATGTTGATGGTCGTGTGCTTGGTTGTGAGGTTTATAGTGATTTTTAAATCTGTTTAAGTTGGGTTTAATTGAAAGTTAAAGTAAGAGTAATTTGGTTCAGTGGATTCGTCCTGGACTTGGTTTATGATAGTTGCGGGTTCGAACCCTTCCGCCTCCCGAAATTTTTTTATAGTTTTTACATGTCCCAAAAATTTTTTAAAACAATTTTTAAATAATTTTACATTTTATTTTTTTTCAGCTCTACTTTTGTCGCTACAATATGGCTTACATTGTTTATGGTTATTATCCACATCCCCTTGGAAAGGGCGGTTTGCGTGAATTAGCTTGGTGTACACCAATGACAATTGGTTCAGAGAACCCAATGTATACACATTGGAAGGATGGCGGTGTTAAAGAGGTTTTTTGTTAATATATTTTTATTTTTTTATGGGTCGACCCAAAGGGGTGTTGACCTTCTTGGGGTTGCTTTATTTTTTATTTAATATTTATAGTTTCTGGGTTATGTCAAACTTTGTCGTTTCAACAACTTTTTCTGCACTTTCTGTATCCCTCTAATTGTTGACCCAAAAAATGTATTGCATGGAAAAGTTTTACTTGGAGATTCTAATAAAATGTATCAACAAGAAAAGGAACAAAATATTGGAGTCAGAGTTTGGCTAAAATTTAATTCTGACAAGAAAGTTTTTCGTTGGGAAATTACTGGATTATTTGAAGTATTCAAAACAACAACAAAACAATTACCTTTGTGGATGAGGCCGTTACCTAGTGAATTGGAAGGTCCTAAACATGTAAGATTTTGAATTTTTTGAAATTTTGAATTTGGTTTTTTTTTCTGATTTTTGAAATATTTTCTGACTTAACATTTTGAAACATTTTCTGATTTTTACCATTTTGAAATATTTTTCGGACTTGACATTTTGAACTCGAATTTTTTTCAAATTTTTTTTCAAAATTTTCAGCATGCCTTTACCTCAGTTGGCCTTAGAATAAACCGTAAAGGAGCCGTCTATTGCCCTCATGTTTGCAATTTTCCCATGTTTATCGACAGCAAAACAACGAATAAATCAAAAATTAGTCTTGGCGATTGGTTTAGTTTTAATGCAATATTTGATGAAAAGGCTAAAATTTATCGAATCCTGAGTGTAATAAAATTGGTTCATCATCACAAATATTTGTTTAAGCAAATTGATGGAGAAGAGGACGCTTTTATGGTTTTTAAAAAATTTTTTTAATATTAATCTTTTGCGGACGAGATTTGCGGACAAAAATTTTTATGAAATTTTTGTAATCTTGCGGACAAAAAACTTATCAAAAACATTTCTTGTTCAATTTGTGTTAGACTTTATATCCGAATTGATTAAATTTTTCAACTATTTGTAGTGTTTGTTAACAAGGGAAATAATTGTCCGCAAAACTTGTCCGCAAAAAATTTAATAAAATTAAATTAAAAATTTAATTTTTGCTTTTTTTAAGTTTAATATTCCTTTAACTTCGAATTATTTTACTTCTCGGCATTTACTGTTTAATGAGGAATTTGGGTTTGTTGAGGATGTTGATCATAAAATTATTATGTTTACAATTGCCTTTGAAGAAAGTCGTTAGTTTTTTAATTTTTATTTTTTTGAAAATTTTTTTTATCCAATTTACTATAGGCTTTAGCCTAATAAAATTTTTCAAACACCTAAAAAATTTGGTAAAAAGGGAAAAGATTTATCCGCAAAAGTTTGTCCGCAAAAAATCTATCCACAAAATTTTTTTCGAATTCTTTTTAAAATTTATATTTTTTAGATCCAGATACTAATGAAAGGGGTGTTTGGTGTAGAGAAAATCCAGATGTTGAGAATCGTTTAGTGCCTTTTTGTGTTGTTGGAATTGAAGATATTGCTGGAGTCATTCTTTAGAAGTAAATGGAATTTTATTTTTCAATTTTTAAAAATTATTTTTTTGATTGCCTTGAAAATTTTATTGATATTTTTGATCTCTCTTTTTTTTTTGAATTAAAATAAAATTTTTTTATATTATTTTTGAATAGAAAATTTTTTTTGAATTGTTCTGATTCAATCTATTTTTTTTCATTTTTTTTATTAAAAAAAATTTTTTTTAACTAAATAAAATTAATCTAATCATCAACAACAACAACAAATTTTTTATTTTGTAGCTATATTCAAAATGCGTTGATTTTTCTATAATGATTTTTGGAGGATGATTTGAAGAGATGTTTTGTGGTTTGGAACTGAATGTTTCTGTTGCTGTGTTGTGTTTAGGTTGGGATTTTTTTTTATTTTTTTAAATTTAAAAATTTTTAATGGCACAACCGACACCGCTTTTCCAACCCCAAAAAATTTTTTTCAAATAATTTTTTTAAATTAGTTTTAATTGGAATAATCCGTAAAATTTTTTTAATATTTTTTTTATTTTATTTTTATGTTTCCGGAAAACACTTAAAAAAATTTTTTTTAATTTTCTAAACGTTATTATTTTTAAATAAATTGAAAAAAATATTAATTTAACCCGCGCAATTTTTAGCATTTAATTATACACACACAAACAAAATTACCCCAAACAATAAAAAATAAATTTTAATTAATTTTTTTATTGTTTATTAAATTAAATTATTTTTTAGAAAAATTTTAGAGGGGGAAAGGAAAATATTTTTTAATTTTATTGGCACTTTTAAGTATTTTATTTTTTTATTTTATTTTTTTTTCTATTTTTAATATTTTATTTTTTAATAAAAAATTTTTTTTGAACCTTTTTTTAACTTCAAAGAATATTTTTTGGACTCTTTTAAAAATTATTTTTTAATTTAATTTATTTTATTATAGTTAGGAATGTAATGTTTTTTTATCAAAATACATTTATTAAAATAGATATTTTTGCTTATCGAAAAGAAAAAAAAATTTTTTAAGTGAGGAAAATTTTTGCAAATTTTATTTTAATTTTTTTCTTGATTAAAATTTTGGGGCTATTTTAATAATAAATTATTTTGTGTTAGTATTTTGATCATTTTTGATTTTTTTTTAAATTTTTTTGTCTTCCTATTTTGTCTTATCTTGCCTAATATTTAATTTTTATTTAATTTTTTGATTATTTAATTTTTAATTTATTTTTATTTATTTTCTACTTTATTTCACACAAATTTTCACTCATTTTCCTCTCTCCTTTTTCCTCTTTTTATTAACTAATTTTTGAGGAAAACTAAAAATGAGGGGAAAGAAGGTGTCCGTAAAAGGAGAGTGAAAAGAAGCTTCTCTCTTTTTATGCCTCAATTGCTTTTATTTTTTGGGACAACTGGAAATTTTATTTTTATTAATAAAAGGAAAAGCATATTAAAAAAATAAAGAAAAAAATCTAAAAAAGGGATTTTATAATTTTTTTGCGCGATTTTTTTGAATGTAAAAGGAGTGTAAAAATTAACTCTAGTAAAAATAAAAGCAAATCCAGCTGTGTTTTTATTACTTTTTATTTTTTTTGCCTTATCACCTTATTTAATCTTTACATTTTTAAAAATTGCCTTAAAGTAGAACCTAAAAATAAATATATAAAATATTAAATGTTTAATAATAATTGTTCCAGCCAGAAAGGTTTTTTGGAACCATCTAGGTTCGATACCTGTTGAGGACATTTATTTCACTAAATTGTGCTATTTTCTAGTTATCTAATAGCTTAAATTAAATATTTTGTGATAGTTAGTCGGTGGCGTGATGGTTAGTGTGTCAGATTTTCTAGCTTGGAAGTTCCAGGTTCGATGCCTATTGGTGCCCCTTATTTTTATAACTCCTTTTAAGTTATTATTTTAATTGTTTAAAATATTTTTACGTTTTCCTAAAAATTGTAAATATTTTTTTAAGAAAATTTAAAAAATAAATTTTTAAAAGAATAAAAAGAAAGAAAGGGGCGTAACTGTGTTTATGGGAAATTAAAACTTTTTTTTTGTTTAACGAGAATGAACAACAAAAAAACTTTTGTGTGTAAAATTAACCCCCTCTACAAACCATAAAAGCCTCCATTCAATTCCCGAAATTTTCCTTTTAATTTCTCACAAATTAATTTTATTTTAATATTTTATTTTTCCCGTTTTTTCGTTTTATTTCCGTAAATTTTTTTAATAAAATAAATTTTTAATTAAGTTGCGCTAGTTTTTTGTTGTTGTGACTTTTGTAGAAGGGAGCACAAACTTCCTAAATATAAATTTTTATTTTTTAAAACAACAAATAAATTTTAATTTTTTTTTCAATTTTTTACGTATTTAAATTTTTATTTTTTTTTAAAGAAAATTATTCAAGACGATTAATTGTTTCAAAAACAATTAGTTTTTTCAATATTATTTTTAAGCAAATTTAAGCCCTTAAGCATCCATTTTTAAAGGGTCTCATTAATATCGTTCTATTAGCTTCTATTAAAGATGGGCGTTTATTAGAATATTTTTTCCTTATTTGTTCGGAACCTTTTGGACAATTATTTGTTTTATTTAAATTTATTTGTTTTTTAAAACCAATTAATTGTTTTTATTTTTTCAGTAATTTACTTAAATGGCTTCTCCAAGCTACACAACTTCATCAAATATTCCAATCCCTACCTATCGAAGTATTGGAAACAAAGTTATTGTCCCAGTTGGAAAACCTGCAGATCATTGTTTATTGGTGCCGGTTACTTCTGTGGTTACTCCTGGAATTTATAACAGTGGAATTAATGATAACAATAATGGAGGTGGAAGTGGTGGAGATAGTCCTTGGAGTGGGGCATTTACAAAGGTAGTAGTTAAATTTTAATTTTAAATTAAAGAAAACAATTAATTGGTTTTGAAACAATTAATTGTGGACTGTTTAAATTGAGTAGCCAATAAATTTAAAAACCAATTAATTGGCCAAAATAATTAATTGGGTTTTTTTAACTGATAGCAACTTAAATGTTTTACCCAAATAATTTTTCAAACCAATTAATTGGGTCTTTTAATTGAGAGACCAATTAATTTAAAAACTATTCAAGTACTTTGTTGAAACAAATAATTGTTTAATTTAATTAAATAACCAATTAACTGGTTTGTTATTTTTTCATTTTTTCCAAAAAATTCCTCTTTCATTATTTTTGCCAAATTTTTTTCTCACCTAATTTATTCAAAAATAACGAGAAATTAATTCTACTACATTTTTTAAAAATATATATTTTCCCATGTATTAAATTCCCAGTATTTACTAATATTTATAATTGGAAACAAACCACATGGTTCTAAAAAAATTTTTTTTTTGGTTTTTAAATTTTCTCACCAAATTTAATTTTTGGTATTCTTTGGGAATAAGATTTTTTGAGAGATTTTTGAGAGGTTTTTTGATTTTTTTGATTAAAAAAATTTTTTTTTGAATTTATAAACATTTTTTCCCTTCCTAGAATTTTTTTGACTTCAAATATTTTTAAAAAAATTATATTATATTTTTTTCTATTAAGAAAGTGCAATTTTATTAACAGTAAGTGCCCTCCTCTCTCCTTATTTTATTAAAAATTAATAAAATAATAAAAGCTTTTTTAACGACCCTCTTAAAAAATTATTTTTTTAATTTTATTATTTAATTTTTATTTTCTGTGTGGTATAAGTCTCTCTAGAAACGTCAGTCATGCTTTTTTTAAGAAATATTTTTTGGAATTTATTTTTAGAATTTTTATAAATTTTTTTAGTAAAAAATTTAAAAAAAACTAATTTAATTAGTTACAACTTCAATTCTTAGTAGTCCATATTCGCCCTATTATTATTTTATTATTTTTTATTTGTGCCACAAAAGTTTTTTTTCTATTTTTTTATTTTCTTTTAAATTTCCCCCAAATATCTACACAATTTTTTAAATAATTTTATAAAATAAATTTTCAATTTTTTCTAGACATTTATGAGAGGTGGCTCATTAAGCAGTGCAAGCGGAATGGAAAATTCTTCTGGAGAAAATCATAATAATAGAGGAGGAAATGTTGGATATTTATTGAGAGATAGGCCTTTTACAATGATTAGGTAATTTTTAAAATTTCCAAAAAATTTTCCTTTAAAGTAAATTGTCTGCTGAATTTATTGGAACATTACTTTTAACATTTATTGGTTCCCTTTCCGGTCTAAATATAATATCAAACTCCAATGCTGTATTGCACGCTGCTTTTGCTCATGGATTGACTGTGTTTGCTTTGGTTTCTTCTTTTGGACATATTAGGTATTTTTAAATTTATTAATTGGAGGGTGGGGGTGTTTTATTGAAGCGGGAAGCTCTAATTGAGTTCGCTTTTTATTTTGTTGCTCTTGAAGTCGAAAAGTCTAGGGATAAGTCGGGACTAACTTTGAACCAAAATCATATTTTCATTGTTCTTTAAACTTATCTTTTTTTAATTTTTTTTCAGTGGCGCCCATTTCAATCCAGCAATTTCATTAGCTGTTGTACTTGTAGGCAAAATGAAGATTTTAAATGCTATATTTTATTGGATATCACAATTAGCTGGAGGATTCTGTGGGGCTTTAATTGTTAGGGTAAAAATTTAAATTTTTTAAATTTTATTTTGTAGAGTTCTAATTTGTTAAACACACCCAGAGAGGATTATTAAGCCTGAAGTCCAGGAAAACCCAATCTCAGATCCTAAAAAATAAGAATAAATACTAGGTATTGAAGGATATCTTCCCTTTTCCCCGACCCTTAAACCGAAAATTGAATTTGATTAAAGATCCTTAGCCTGTATTTTGATTCCTACCTATATTTAATGCCTTTCAATTGTCTTTTTTTTAAGTTTGTTACAGACCAAAAACAATATGATTCAATTGCTGGTGGAGCTACTATTGTCCCTCCTAATCAACTTTGGTATCAGGTTAACGATTTTTTATTTCAAAATCAAAAAAATTTCTTAGGCAGCAATGGTTGAATTAATTTTGACAGCAATTCTAGCCCAAACAATCCTTACATGTGCCGTTGATACTTCAACAGTTTCTGTTGCCCCTTTAGCTATTGGAATGACTGTTGCTTTGGATATATTTGCTGGGTAATTTATAATTAATTTTAATTAAATCACTGCATGAATATAAGCAAATTAAAATTATTTCCTAATATGTTGTCGTGTGGTCAAGTCGGTAGTGTGTCGGTCAAGTCGGTAGTGTGCCCCATAAGGGTGAGGGTTCGAATCCTCTTGCTTCCCATCATTTTTCATTTTAATAAAAAATTGTTAAAATTATTTTTTAAAGTTTAAAATTTTTTTAGAGCCACACTTAGCGGTGCTTCAATGAATCCAGCGAGATCTTTTGGTCCTTGCCTTGTTGCCAGCTATTTTTTGCAAAATGTTTGAGATTTTCAATAAAATAATTTTTAAATTTTTTTTTCAAATTTTAGGGGCCTGGCACAAAATTAACTGATCCAATTTGGACTTCTCATTTTGTTTTTTGGTTAGGTCCTTTGTTGGGTGGAGTGCTTGCAGCTTTTATTTTCAAGTGAGAAATTAATTTAAATTTTTAAAAATTTAAATATTTTTAGAACACTTTTAACTCGAGGAAACAACAGAATATGCCCTTGATTTGAACGAGTCTTCGAATATTTGTACATTCCTCAAATTGGCCTCAACTTGTCCTTATCTGGATTTTAGAAAATTAGAATTAAATATATTTTTATATAAGTTTATATATTTACCATTATAAAATTTTATATTTCGAGAGTTGCATTTTGTTATATTTTGAATAATGGCATTTTGTCGCGATTATGACTAAGTTCTTTTGTCGTTTTACTACTATGAGGCATTTTGTCGCATTTATAACAGATGCATTTTGTCGCATTTATAACTAGGATGCATTTTGTCGCATTTATAACTAGGATGCATTTTGTCGCATTTATAACTAGGATGCATTTTGTCGCATTTATAACTAAGATACATTTTGTCGCATTTATAACTAAGATACATTTTGTCGCATTTATAACTAAGATACATTTTGTCGCATTTATAACTAAGATGCATTTTGTCGTATTTATAACTATGAGGCATTTTGTCTTGCAAGTAAATAAAAACAAAATATTTAATTCCAGAAAATCGATATCAATCGATAAAATCAATACTAATCGATAATTTATTTTTTAAAATTTCTAAATTTTCAGAAAATCGATATCAATCGATAAAATCAATACTAATCGATAATTTATTTTTTAAAATTTCTAAATTTTCAGAAAATCGATATCAATCGATAAAATCAATACTAATCGATAATTTATTTTTTAAAATTTCTAAATTTTCAGAAAATCGATATCAATCGATAAAATCAATACTAATCGATAATTTATTTTTTAAAATTTCTAAATTTTCAGAAAATCGATATCAATCGATAAAATCAATACTAATCGATAATTTATTTTTTAAAATTTCTAAATTTTCAGAAAATCGATATCAATCGATAAAATCAATACTAATCGATAATTTATTTTTTAAAATTTCTAAATTTTCAAAAAATCGATATCAATCGATAAAATCAATACTATCGATAATTTATTTTTTAAAATTTCTAAATTTTCAGAAAATCGATATCAATCGATAAAATCAATACTAATCGATAATTTATTTTTTAAAATTTCTAAATTTTCAAAAAATCGATATCAATCGATAAAATCAATACTAATCGATATATCGATTTTCCAATTACAAAATATAGAAATACGACTTTATTCTACATAAAAATATATTAAAATTTTATTTATCACATAAGGCAATTTATTTATTAAAAAATCAAGAGTCAAGTATAGACTTCAAATCTGTAGATGAAGACGTTCTCAAAGCGGAGGGTGATTCATCCAACAAAAAGCCTCTATTCGGAGTGCTCTATTAAATAAAAGAAAATTTTGGTTAAAAACAAATTTAAAGAAACCTCAATAGGAGGCAAGGCAAGCATTGATTTTGTGTTGTCAACAGATTCTTGTTCTAAGAATCTGATAAATTGTTCGGTCAATGAGACCTCTTTTCTTGAAAAGGGTTGAGGGGAGCTTCCAAAAGTGAACCATGAACTGCTTGAAGTTGAAGCACTTATTGCTTTTTGAAGTCTTCGGACTAAAAAATAAATTGTTAAAGAAAATGTAAAAATATCCATGGGATTTTGTGTTGTTTGTAAAAGGTTTGAAATCTTTCTGAGAAAAGGATCCAATTTTGGAAATAAAAATATGTGTTTGTATTTTTTGAAGAGAATTATTAGTTTTAATCGCAAAAAATTTGCTCGATTCCAAGTTTAAAAAGTATTCCAAAAATGCTTTTTAAAGGTTTCAAACCGTTTTTATAGAAAATACGTATTAACTCTTATAAAAATAAAACTCAGGCATGGAGAGGAATCGAACCTTGAACCTCAGAAAGACATATCAAGGACACTACCAACTTAACCATAAACAAATCATTCACACTTCCTATTTTAACCTAGGTTAACTTTTTAGAAAATAGTATTTACAATTAATAGAAACATCGCAAGTTTCAACCCAAGAAATAAATAGTAAAATAAGAACCTTTTTCATCGTCTCAGCCAAGTTGATGACAATTCAGATTCATGGCGGACCATCGCTACGGGCCTGTTCTGAATACTCTCCCAAAGCTGAAAATAAAGTAATTAAAACTCTCAAAAATAAAAATAACCTATCAAAAGATCAACCTCTCAAAACAAGCAAATCAATGCATCTAACCAATGAACATTTGCTGTACATCTTCTCGTTTGACAAGAACTTGGCCACCCTTCAATTGGCTTTAACATTGGGAATGGATAAACTTATTTAAGGGGGAAACTTTGCGGACAAAACTTGCGAATTTAATAAAGTAAAAATGCTAACCTCCGAAGAGACCACAGCAGCTTTTGTGCCCAGCTATCTCCGAAGAGACAACTAGAGCTGTTTGCCCAGCTATCTCCGAAGAGACAACTAGAGCTGTTTGCCCAGCTATCTCCGAAGAGACAACTAGAGCTGTTTGCCCAGCTATCTCCGAAGAGACAACTAGAGCTGTTTGCCCAGCTATCTCCGAAGAGACAACTAGAGCTGTTTGCCCAGCTATCTCCGAAGAGACAACTAGAGCTGTTTGCCCAGCTATCTCCGAAGAGACAACTAGAGCTGTTTGCCCAGCTATCTCCGAAGAGACAACTAGAGCTGTTTGCCCAGCTATCTCCGAAGAGACAACTAGAGCTGTTGTGCCCAGCTATCTCCGAAGAGACAACTAGAGCTGTTTGCCCAGCTATCTCCGAAGAGACAACTAGAGCTGTTTGCCCAGCTATCTCCGAAGAGACAACTAGAGCTGTTTGCCCAGCTATCTCCGAAGAGACAACTAGAGCTGTTTGCCCAGCTATCTCCGAAGAGACAACTAGAGCTGTTTGCCCAGCTATCTCCGAAGAGACAACTAGAGCTGTTTGCCCAGCTATCTCCGAAGAGACAACTAGAGCTGTTTGCCCAGCTATCTCCGAAGAGACAACTAGAGCTGTTTGCCCAGCTATCTCCGAAGAGACAACTAGAGCTGTTTGCCCAGCTATCTCCGAAGAGACAACTAGAGCTGTTTGCCCAGCTATCTCCGAAGAGACAACTAGAGCTGTTGTGCCCAGCTATCTCCGAAGAGACAACTAGAGCTGTTGTGCCCAGCTATCTCCGAAGAGACAACTAGAGCTGTTGTTGTGTTGCTGTTGAAGTCTGAAAAAAAATGTTTACATTTGTTAAAAATTATAAAAAGCAAGTTTTGTCCGCAAGTCATTACAACCCCCACCCTTCAAAAAGTTAATCCCCAAAAAAGGAAAAGCCCTGCATTCTGTTTAGAACATCTTTGCTATAAGTGGTCAACAGAAATGGTTGCGCGGCGTAACATGACCGACCAAACACAAAGGAATTGGTCATCGAATAAAAGATCTAAAAAAGATTGTAGTTAAAAGAGAGAATGTTAAACAAAGAAAAAAAGAAAAAAATCGATAATAGTACATAGCCAAAAATAATGGCTGACAAAAATCAATACACGTTATAAAAAGTTAACTTTGTTTCTCTGTAAGATTATAACACAATATTTCGCTTTTGTGAGGGACTTCAAAATGTAAACTCAAGGCATTTCAAAGTGTAAACAAAACAGAAAATGTCAAACAACGAAAATATTTTCAGATAATCAAACGTTCCAGAAAATTCTTTCCACGTTTGAAATCCCTCAGACAAAATTTATATAACAGATAAAAACAGAACAATGTGTGTGTCTTTGGGAATTTTTCAAAAAGAATATGAGGAAATGAGGATTTCAATTTTCTTCTTTTATTTTCCTCCATTTGCAATTATAGCCCTCTTTTTGTGCAAATTTGAAAGATGTTCAATAGCAGAACGAGAAATATGATTACCATGTGGAAGTTGTCGAGCAGCTTGTAAAATGTCGGATAATGGACGGCAAAAATCTAAAAAAAGAAATTGTTTTTCAAACAATGACACTTTATCCCACTGGATGGAATGGAACGGTTGAACCAGTCACTTGAGTTGAAGAGTTATTTATGGTTTTATGGCCCAGGAACACTCTAGCCGAGTATACCCCCTCAAAAAGTATCACAAAGTCTGGAGTTATCCTCTTAGAAGGACCGAGTGCCCGATAAATCTTCTTGGACGTTGATCGGGTACCAAAAATACCCTCAAAAATAAATTGGCACAGGCACATTCTAGCCTGGTATACCCCCTCAAAATATCCCTAATCAATTTTCGGATCCATCAGGCAAAGATATTCCCAAAAGGATCGAGTATCCATATAAAATACCCTTTCAAAAAATAAAAAATTTAAAAAACTAACAATAATCCTGAACTGTTTTCAGATCAAATTCAAAGAAAGGTGCTCTTGCTGCTTTACGAACATTAAAAATTTGTTTAGGAGCTATCCTGAAAAATTTTAAAAAATTTTTTAAAAATTTTATAAGTTCAAAAAAACCTTCTAGCTATTCGAGTTTCTAATGGCGCATTAAGGCAAAAAGCTACACGGCCTTTTTGTCCAATTAAAATTTGTCCTGATATTGAAGACGGAATTAAACTTCCACCAACATTTTTTGATGAAGTTAACAATGTTTGTTGTTGTTGTTGAGGGCCACTATTTGATGATGAATTCTTTGAATTGACATTTTGACGATTCTTCAAAAAATATTTTAAATTTAAAAGAAAAAAATTATTTTATACCGCGCCAGTCTGACCACTACTAACAGCAGAACGTCCTCCTTCATTTAAACCTTCCAGATCAAAAGTATCTAAAAATGATAAATGTGAATTAGTTTGTCCAGAAAATTTATTGGAAGCATCAGAGACAAGGGAGGGAGTAGACAGAAAAAAATTTACGGAGAGTGGAAAACTAACCCCTTCTAGACGCTTAGGACAAAAGGATTAAATGACCTTGATCCTCCTTGACTTTAATTTAAGAAAAAATCAAAAGTCAGGAAAGAAAAAAGAAAACTCTGAACCCAAGAAAAATTCAAGGTTTATCTCCCTACTAGAACCCTTATTCTCTATTTAAAAAATTTTAAAAAATAAATCAAACCTAATTCATGTGGATTAGTTAAACCTCCTCTCTTTTTCCAAATATTCCAACAATCACCACAAAGCCTCAATTGATTTGCTGGTCCCCACAAATACCATTGATAAGCTTCTATTATCTTTAAAAAAATAAATAAAATTAATTTAAAAAAATCTTTAAAACATACATTACATCCTTCACAAGGATAATTACTTTTAACACATTCAAAAGGTGTTGGTGCAGAATTAATTAAATTAATACTTGGCTTATTATAACTTGGAATGTAGACTTGATTGAGTTTGTTTTCTAAAAAAAATTTATGAAATTGTAAAATATTTTTAAAAAATTTTAAATCATCAAATCCACTTTTTTATATGTTTATTCATAAAAGAAAAATAAAGGGGCGGCAACAGGAGTCGAACCCACGACCATTTACAGGACAAACCCTGGACAATACCACTAAACCAAACCTTAACATAACAAACTTTACTAGAAAACTCTTCTAGTACATTCGTATTTTTCACTTTATTTAAACAAAAACAAACCTCGATCCGTATGTTTAGCTTTTTTACGTTCAGCATAACGCGAAGTCGTCTTCCACATATAGTAGTATTCAACAATATCGCGTATTGATTTCCAGGGAAGCTGAAAAAAATATTTTTTTATTAATGGTAAAAATTTTTTATAAAAATCGGAAAGTTTAAAAAGAACCTTGACCTTGATTCTTGACCCTAACTCAAAGAAAAATCAAGGTCAAGAAAAAATCAAGGAAAACTGAAAAATTCAGGAAAAACTGAAAAATGCCTTGATTTTGACTTTAAATCCAAAGTCTGGATTCAGATTTAGGAACCCTCAAAAAACCCCTATCCCTTTTACTTACAAAGTCTGCCCGAATATCATGAAAATCCTTCACACATCTTTCAACACCGTCCTCAAAAAGTGTTGATTCAGAAGCTGACCATTCTTCTAATTGATCTCTACAAAGTATTGGACCACCCAAAATTGCTGTCTTATTTGACGTTAATTTATCTGTTTCGAGTGGATAGTGGTGGTTGTTGTCTGCTGGTGGGACGAGAAAACCTGTTGCCTTGAAAAATAAATTTTAGAACGTAAGGATCCCAAAAAAATTTAAAAATTTTTTAATGAACGTTAAGCAACAAGAATCACGAAAATCGTGTTGGTTCAATGTTTATTTGGCCACACAACTATTTTATGGGACAATAGGATCTCATCGATTCCTGCAAGTTCAATCAATCCAAAAATCATCAAAAAAATACAAGTTAAAAGAAGCTATTGGCCTTAAAAATCTTCAGTGAGCCTTAGGAACCCTGAGGATTTTTTTTATTTTCACACATCAGCCTATATAATTTTAGGTGGACCCTACAAATATTTCTCTGGATCCCTATTCCCTACTTATTTTTAACGGAATTTTTTTGTTCTTTTTCTATTAAAAAATTATTAATTAATTTACCACAACCTTTCCCATATCGTAGTTTGATTGATGCAATAAAGCCATAGCATGTAAAAGTGTAATATCTCGAGAAGCTGCCGCTGCTGTTTGATGAAGTGTTGGTATTTTAATAGAAGAGGAACTGTCTAATGCTCGAGAAAATGTTCCAACCGCTCTTTAATTAAAAAATTAATTTTTCTTAAAAAATTTTCAAAAAAAAACCTCGAAATTAATAAAAATTGATCAATTTCCAAATCTGAAAGATTATGATAAGGATGATAAACACATCTTTCTCGCCTTGTTTCTCCTTCAAAATGAAATTGTTGTTTTGTTGAATTTTTTGAAATTTTGGAGGAAGCTTCTTTTAATGATGATGAAGATGCTTTATCATCATCTTCTTCCTCAGCTTTTTTATTTTGAAGTTTTTCTTCAGCTTTTTTATCCTGTAAAAATAGAAAAGATTATTTTCTTATCTAGAAATTGACGAGAGAAAATGCTGTTAGAATTTTGGCAAAAGCTCCCTGGACTGACATAAGAAAATGACGGATCGATGGAATCTCATCCTTGTTGTTTTTTAATGTTAGACATCAAAGATGAATTCTTCCACATTTTAGCAAAAATGAAAGCCGAAAAAACAGGAAAGGAAGCAAAGAAAAAAGGAAGACGGGAAAAGTGGAAGACTGAAGGATCAAAAAAGATGGAATTCGTCGAAGGCGAAAGAGAATGGTGGATCCCTGGATACCCATAGGCAGCAGAGATCAGTCCAGAGGCCAACTGGATTCTATAATATAAGTCTTGGGACCCAACCCAAGGATCCACCATTCATGAGAAAAAACTATTCCCATCAATTATTCCCTCCGTAAAAATGTTGAACTATCCCAAATATCAAAAAAAAACCTCATGCCCATTCTTTTCCTCATTCCCAATTCCATCATCCATCTTTTCTTCATCATCCTCAACTCCTCCATTCCCACTTCCATCATCATCACATTCCATTGTTTCCAAATCATTTTTATTTTTTTCATTTAACAAATCAGGAATTATTGCTTGATGTCTATTTCCAATTTCAATACGTCCTTTATCTGCCAATAATGTTTGATTTGAAGGATCGTAAACAAGTGAATAGAAAAATGAATCCTTTAAAAAATAAAAAAATTAAAAGAAAAAACAAGAAGGGACTTGTGGGCTATCAGAAAACAGTATTTGCGGACATATTTATGCGGACTCATAATGGTCAGAAAATAATGGTCTCATAATGGTCAGAGCATCCATATTCCCTTTTTCACTACAAGAAAGTGATAGCTGCCCATTATGACTCTTTAATATTTGACCATTATGAGTCCGCATAAATATGACCGCAAAAAGTAATTTATAATAAACCCACAAGAATCAAGAAAAATAATTTTTTAAAAAACCTCCTTACATCTTTCCCAATATACATATCACAGGTTTCTACTTCATTTAAAATTACTACCAAACATTTACCACGAATCTAAAATTTTTTAAAAAATTAAAAAAAAATTTTTTAATTTAAACTTGTGTTGCTGGCAATGTTTCAACAATTCTTGAAAGAAATAATTCTTTTTGACGTAATTCATGTAATTGTTCTGAAGATAGATTTGTTGCCCCTCGTGGAAGACCAGCAAAACCATAACATTTTGGATGTGAAAAAGTTGTTGTGCTGCTGCTAACATTTCCCTCATCGTTGTTATTTTGAGAATGAGAAGAACATGACTCTGGAATGAAAAATGAAGGTTTTTAAAATCAAACAGAACTTTCTCTTTTAAATAATCACCAGTGCTGGGTATGACTCCAAGAACTAGCTTGGAGCAGGCTCTGAAGCCGGGGCCAAAGGAATGATTTTAAGACTTTCGGAGCCAAGAATTGAAATAAAACCCTCGGACTGTAGCAATCAACAAAACGCCTAATTCCCAGCACAACCAAACAGTGCGGGTAAAGCTCCAGGAGCTAACTCATGAGCCGGAGCCAGGAATTTGAAAACCCTAGGGCCGCAGTGAGTCAAAAAAAGGTTCAAGTCCACACCAAAGGACCAACACAACACCCCGGCGTGTTTTAATAAAAATTAATTTCTAACAAGGAACCATCGTTTACTGTGACTGCGAATTTGATATATTTTTTGGTACCATTCGATAGAGCATGATCGACTTAGTATTGTGGCGTTATCCGTTTTCTTGCAAAATTAGTTTGGGCCGAGTTATGGCCGTTCAAAGTTTCAGTCCATGGGAGTGGTTGAGTATAATGAAAAAAGCTATAAGAAGCGCACTGTTACTTTTTTCCACTTTCTCTGCTTTCTTCATATTGTCTTACAAAGAAGGAAAAAGAATGCAAGAGGCGCGAGGAAAAAAGAAGGGGGAAAATGTCAGACACAATAAATAAAAAGAAGAGGAGTGGGCGGGGCTTTTTGAGGATGAAAAATAAGAGAGAAATTGTTTATTTACCCTATAACTTCAGACTCTAGCGGTTAACTTTGAACGGCCATAACTCGGCCCAAACTAATTTTGCAAGAAAACGGATAACGCCACAATACTAAGTCGATTGTGCTCTATCGAATGATACCAAAAAATATATCAAATTCGCAGTCACAGTAAACGATGGTTCCTTGTAAGAAACCTTTTTTTCCATCGTCCAAATTTGCAGAATTTTGTGCCTCATTACTAGATTCTGGCAATCCATTTTCTTTTGGACTAGCAGATTTTGAGTCCCCTCCATTTGCTTCTAGAAGAGGAGCTGAAGAAGTAACACTTTCCTTCAAATCTAACAAAGTTCTACGCGGTTTTGACACTAAAAAATTAAAAAAAATTTCAAAAAATCTTTTAATTAAAAAAAATACAAATTTTATTCTGCCTCTCAGCTTGATCAGCAATTTTAAGAATTGAATCAGGCAAATCACGACGTCTAAAGAAACAAGTAACTTTTGCCTCTACTGCTCCAGTTGAGGTCTTAAAAAATTGTGAAAAAAATTAAAAGTGGTTAAAAAATTTTTCTCATTTTTTTTTCACAAAAAAAAACATTTTTCACAAACTAGAAAAATAATAATCGCCAAACGGTCTCGAACCCTGCCTAGTCACAAGCTTAGAGCCTAACACCGAACCACTCAACCAAACTTAAGAGAGATCGAATAAAAATTCATAAAAGTCACCAAAAAAGGCACAAAATGCTTCACTAAAAATACAAAAAAATTCACCTTATTTAATTCCTCAATTCTTCGAATATGGAAAGGTGCAGCTGGTTGCGCTTCGAAATAGACATAATCTAAAATTTAAAGAAATTACAAATAACGAAAAAAATTTTTTCAAATCCTCAACCCTCCTTAAGTTCCCCTAAGAAAGGAACAAGTGAGGAATGAGGGACACCCACCCACCCAAACAACAAAAACCACACGAACAACGACTCTCTCACCCACCAAGACAACTAGACAAGGACCTGGGGCAACCATCAGACCAACAACCACCCTCGTCCCTAGGATCAGGGACAACCACACCTCAAACACACTCAACTCCTTAACCCCTTTCCCCATAAAAAATTTTTTAAATTTAAAAATAGTACCTCCAACTTTATACATATTTTGTGACATTTTTTCTTCTTCTTCTTCTTCCAAAAACTTTAAAAATTAAAAATAAATTATAATTTTTGGTTGTTCTCCTTATAATTTCTTTTCTTCTTTTTTTTCCAAATGTCAATATAAAAAATTATATATTATTGGGCAGGCGGTGTGAGAAGATTTTAAAAATATAAAAAAAAAAGCAAGCACCAATAATAGAGAAAATGAATATATATTTAATGTTGTTTTGTTGTATATGTAAAAAGTCTGAAAATGAAAAATGTCGCTTCTCGTTTTTAAAAAAATAAAAAAAAGAGTTAAAGAAATAAAAAGGAGGTTGGTAGGGGGGTTGTGTTTGGAGAGGAGCATTATTAAATAAATAAAAAAAATTTTTTAAAGCTTAAAAACAAGTAAGAAAATGTGTGAAAACTGGCAAGAATATAAAATTAAAAAAATATATAAATAAATTATTAACACCAAAAATTTTTAAAGGGAAAAAAAGGTTGGATGAAAGAGGAGATGGAGGGGGAGAGAAGAAGCCCTTGCCTCCATTGAAAAGAAAGCTAGAGGTTCACAAATATTTTTTAACACCAAAAAAAGTTTTGGTTTTTAAAAAGGATACCAGTCCAGGCATTTTATTTTTCAATCACCTCCCAAAGGAGAATTTAACCGGAGGCTGGAGGGAGGCGTTCACCGGAGGGGCTATTCTATTTTTCACTCACCTTCCAAAGAAATTTTTTGGAGGGGGCATTCAACTGGAGAGAGGCATTCAAAAGGAGAGGGGCATTAATTTGGAGGGGAGGCACATTCTATTCGAGATTTTAAATGTTATTTATTTGGCTAAAGGATTTAAAATTAAAAAAAGAGGTTTTGGACTTTGGGGGAGAAAATTAGTAGTTGAAGAAGGGGATGGGATGAGAAAAGCGGGAAGGAGTCGAAGAATCTTTAACCATCCGCCATCATCAACAACAACATCATCACCACCATCTCCTCCACAAAACCACCAGGCCGGTCGCTAAATCAATATAATAAAAATAAATAAATTTTTTGGAAAGCGAAGCAACTCACAAAATGAAAATATGTGTAAAAGTGTGTATAAAATAAATAAAAAAATGCATGGATTTAAAGATTGAGGAGGAGGAAATTTTGTGAGGTGGTTAAAACAAGAAAGAGTAGTTTTTAGTTATTTAAGAAAAAAATAAGGCTAGAAAGCTATCTTTGGATTTTATTGTTTGTTTTTAAACGTTACTTTTTAAAAGATAGCTGGCTACAAGTTAATAAAATTTTTTGAATTTTAAAAATTTAAAAGAATTTTAGAGAAGATTAAATGTTAAAATGACAGAAAATTTAATTGAGAGACATAAATTTCGGAGTAGAGCCTGGCAAAAAAAATAAATTTAGAGTCTTGATGACTAGTAGCTACTGAATTTCGTTAGAAAATCTTGGTAATAGTCCCGATTGACTAATTTTGCCGGAAGTGGGAAAGGGAGGGAAGTTTTGAGGGGACTAGGACTCCGAAAGACCTTATCTTAATTCTGCCGAGCTCTATCTCACTGGATCTCTCTAGCAGATCCTGGGAATAGCCCAAACCTCGAAAATCCCGATTGGCTTAAATTTTGCCAACCAAAAATCAGAAGGACCAGGGCAGATTCAATCCTAATCGTACCGGACTCTCTATACAAGAGTTTAATAAGAAAATCCCTCAAAACGAAGTCAATAAGTCTCCCCTCTTTTTCAACCTAAAATTTTTTTTCTTTTCTCTCAATTACTAGTATATCCACGACTTAAAAATAAAAATATATTTAATAAACAAAACATTATTGTGTGTGTGTGTTTAACCAGAGAGAGTTTTGCCCTTTTTAATGGCTTCCCAATTTTATATTTTTTTCTACAATTTTCATTTATTGGGTCGCAAAATCGATTTTATTTATAAAAATTGAGAATGTTAAGTAATTTAGATTTTAATATTTAATAAAAGAAAAGGAAAAAAAGGTTGAGAAATTAATTTTTTATTATTAAAAAAATTAATTGAGAAAGTTGATTAATAATAGAGAGAAGAGGAGGAAAATTAGCGAGGATTGTTAATAAAAAAACAGGAGAAAACAGGAGTAAAATGACTTGATTTGAACGAGTTATTAAAATTATCTAGATCCAGCAACCATGTAAAAAAATAAAAAACAAGTTTAAAAAAACATACAGGAATCTAAAAAAATTGTTAGAACACCAGAAAATAATTTAGAAAAATAATAACCACCAACAGGACTCGAACCTTGCACATTCAGCACCTTAACCTAACATACAACCACTACACTACACAACTCATCTATCAGCTTCTAATAAAAAACGGACTAAATTGCTTACAAGAAACAGAAACATTTGTTCTACTAAAAGCATAAGCTACTTAATATATTTCCATTTAATTTTAGCATTTTTAGCTTTCTTTATTTCCAACATTTTCCTTTCCAACTTAAACATTAAAAAAGAATACTCAATAATAACAAAATCGAAAAAAAATTTTGAAGGCTAAAACTAAATGGGAAGAAAAAAAAGATAAAATAAAACTCATTGACTATATGCACATATAAAGTATAAAAATATTCAAGTAAAAAAAAATAAAAATAAATATATTAAATATAAACATCGCAGCTGGGAAGAGATTGTTAAAAAAAAAATAAAAATAAAAATTAGAAAAAAAATTATATTAAAAAAATAAAAATAATGGCCGACCACCTCCCTCCCACCAACCAATTTTTATAGTAAATTAGAATATGAAAATGATGAGAAAAAAAATAAATTTGGAAAAATAGAAAACGAGAAAAAAATATTTCAATAGGAATAAAAACAAATTTTTTAAAATTTTTTGCAGTTTTTTTTGTATTATTTCTCCGGAGGTGTAGGGCAAATTGGGGTCGAACCTCATGGTTGGACAGTTAGTTTAATCTACGGTTGGACCTCTCCTTCCTATAGAATACACCCAAAATACACACATAAATTCAAAAATATTTTTACAAATTTTGGCCAGCTACTTGGGTGATAGAGGACCCTTAGCGACACCACCTTCCCATTTAAGACACCTCTTTTTATATTAGCCTAATTATAACCCAAAAATTTTATCTCATATTGAGGTTCACCACCCAAAGAAATATTCAATTCAAAAATAAAAGAAAATCTTTCCCAACCTTTTAATGTATATATTTATGCATCAATTAATCCATCCATCCACACAAAATAAATATTTAATTGTTTCCTTGTTTTGCAGTAAAAAAAATAAATTTGTAGATAAATATAAATTTGTTGTTGTTGTTTAATTCCACTTTTGAATATTTGCACAATAATTGTTTGACAATAATAAGAAAATAATATTAATTTTAAAAATAAATCTGTAAAAGTGCTTTAAAAAATAAAATATAAATTTAAAAAATATTCAAAATTATAAAATAAAATTATTGAAATTAAAATTAAAAATAATAAATTTTTTATTTAAACAAAAAAAATATTCCTAAAATAACAAAATAAACAGGGGAAAAAATAAAACAATTTTCAAATTTATTTGGGATTGAAAATTAATTAATTTTATTATTAAATTACCTACTTAAATTTTAAAAAATTCTTTCCTCACCAAAAAAAGCTTTTTTTTCAATCCCAAAAAGAATCACCAATAAACAAAAAAATTTTCCTAACGTTTACGCCAAATCCATCTTGCTCTTGCACCTTTTTGACTTGGCTAAAAATTATTTTTAAAAAAATTAGAGCTTTTCAAAACTTAAAATAAAAATAGAAAACGTGGTAAGGACTGGGAATCCTAGATTTAGAAAACCTGGAAAACCCAGAAAACATTCACAGGAAACTCTGGAATGAATTAAATTTCAGAAAACAATTTTTGTGTTGACAAAAAAAGTTATAAGCAGTCAAGAGAGTCGAGAACTAACTCACAAAGCCGGAGCCAAGATAAGACAAATGTCGGGGTTAGAGACACAAAATGTCCAATAATCAAAACTGGGCATAGATTAATTAATTAACCACCCAAATAATTAACCACAAAAAACCAGAAACCCCACGGGAAAAACATAAGTAAAAATAGTGGAAGCCAGATAAAACTGACCCAATCCCACCCCCCTCCCGTTTACAAAATTGTATTTTTTCCTCACGCTAACCAATTTTAAAAAAAAATTTAAAAAACCTTCTTCCTCTCCTTTCTCCGTTTATCATAATTTAACATTCCAGCCAATCTCAATCGTTCAGCCAAATCAGGATATAAAGCAGCCAATGCTAAAGCTGTTGCTGTTCTAATAGCTCTAGGAGTTGTAGATTTTCCACCAGCTCCATTAATTACTTTTGCTTCAATATCAACTTTTCCGAGAAGGCCAGTGACAATTAATGGAGATAAAAGAATTTCTCTTTAAATTTGAAAAATTTCAAAAATTAAAAAAATGTTTAACAAAATTTTCCCGGAAATCGAAAAAATATTCAAAAAATTTATAAAAACCTCGCTTGTATATCCCTCAAAATATCATAATGATGTCCATCAATTGTAATTTTCCCTGTTCCACCAGTACTTACTAAAGCAGTAGCAATTGTTGTTTTAACATGAGAATGTCCATGAGCTTCTAAAAAGCCAGTTTCTGGGTGGACATGAGCCTTAGAAAAATAAAAAAAAATTATATAAGAATTATTCAAACTATTGGCAATTCAGAAAGATAAAGACGTAAAGTTTCATGTCCAACATCTCCAGAACGCAAAGTTCGATAATCATCAATAAATTCTTTTTCTAGACTAGAATTTGGTAGTTGAGACTTAAAAAAATTATTTTACGCAAAAAATTTTTTGAGGATAAATTTTGCGGACGAAATTAATAAGCAGAGGCCATCACAACTTATATGATAGCATGGACAGATTAGAGATGGGGACGAGGAAAAAGCAGGAAAGGGTTTTAATCAGATTTTAAAATTTATTCTGATCTGAGGTTAGGTCTAAAAAAGTCCAATTCTGTTCGGAGTTCAAAAAAAGTTCAAGACACGAAAGTTCAAATTCAAGTCGGCTTATCGGGGACCCAACTTATCCGTGGATTCGACTAGTTAATTTTGAAAAATCACTTTGCCTATAAACTTGCCCCCATAAAACCATCCTTATCAAATAAAAATTACAAACCATATATTCCAATGCCATAATAAATCCAGCAAACTTAAAATTACAAAAATAAAACCTTTAAAAAAATTAAATTTAAAAACCATTTCATCAGTAATCTTTTCTCCATTAGTTTTGAGTTGTAAAACTTCTTTTGTAATCCAAAAATGTCGATTCATGGGTAATGAAGTTCCTTCTTTTGCTTCAGATTCGCTAATTTCTCCTTTCTGCAATGCTAATTGTCTTTTGTCATATTCACGAACTAAACGAAGTGTTCGCCGATTTATGTCCTAAAATTCCAAAAAAAATCAAAAAAATTCCTTAAAAAAATTTACCGAAAGAATAGCAAAGAAACGAGGTTTTAGAGTATAAAAAAGTGTATGCCGAGGAACTCCATACCGATCCACATCAATTTTCTTTATTGGATCAAGTGAATAGGGTTGCATCACAGGACGTGTTTTCAAAGAGAATAAGCCAGAAGGAAACAAATATTTAATTGATGTGTTGATTTGTTTCTAAAATAATAAATTTTTAAAAATATGACGCCTCGGAACTTGGTGCCCTTGACTCTTATACTTTAAAAAATTTAGATAAAGCCCCATATTCAATAAAAAAACTTGTTCCGATAAAAACAAGACTCGTCAGCTAATCCCTAAAAATCCCAAACCTAATAAATTACAAACCCCAAAAAAGACTCGTTCCCCAATTCCCTACAAAAAATTTAAAAAACAAACTTGAGTCATAGTTTCAGGATCAACACCCATTATATTTGCCAAATGTCTTTTCCCTCTTTCAAATCCAACCATTTCATCCTTAATAAATTGTTCTTGTTCATTAATTGATTTTATATATAAATTCATAGCATCTGATATTTGATTTATACGTTCACGTCTTTCTTTTTCACGTTGAACACTTGTATAATTTTCTTTCTTCTTTGTTGGTTCATCTCCTATTGAAGGAAAAGGAATATTTTGTTGATTGTGAGCCAGAGAATGAACAAATAAAAAATTTTGGCTCTTCAAATACCTCTGATTGAATAATAAATTAAAACGACAGAGTGGAAGCATTTCCCTAAAAATCTGAAAATCTAAAAAAATTTTAAGATTAAAAATATTTTTAGAGCATAAAACTCATTTAAAAACAATCCAAAAAATTTTCTCAAAATTTACACCAAAATATATAAATATTTTAACAAAAAAAATTAAAAAAATTTAAACGAAAGAGATCAGCCATCTTGAATTTCTTCTTCCTGTTCCATTAATATTGAAACAATATCATCAGGCACATCATTTTTTATTATGTAATCAAATAATGTGCTGATTTTAGACCTAGAAAATTATTTAAAAAATAATTAAAAAAAAAGGAAACTAGAACCAAACAGAAACATCTTTGGTTCTGTTCCGATCAAACAAGGTTCCTTCATACCCCATCCAAATATTGAGGTACGGACTTTTCCATGAACCCACCCCCCTGCTTTTTTGAATCTAAAGAACCAAAATACCCCCTCACAAGGAGCCCTTATAAAACCCAAAAAATAATTTTTCAAAAATCTTTACCATCCATTAGAATTTGGCAAATATCTGTAAACATTCAAATCACTAAATTTTAAATCAATTCCTGCAAATGTTTCTTTAGCACCATTATTTCCATTATTTGTTTGAGGTAAAAGTATTGCACTAATTAATTGTTGATCTAAATTTTTAAAATTATTTTTAAGAAAAAAAAATTAAAAAAAAAACTTTGAAAAGTAAAAAGAGGGGCGATTGATTGTTGCATTTCTTGTTTTCTTTGAGGTATATTCCTTAAAGAAAAGAATTTATTAAAAAATTAAAAATAATTAAAAAATATTTTTATGAGATTTTAAGATATTTAATCCTCAAATTTCTAGTGTTACTTTGAAATAGAAAAAGAAAATTGAGTTCAAACTCCGATATCTTAAGGAGAACCTCATGAATCAATCCAATTAAATCTTCAAGCGATTTCCTACAAATTTGGGTACGACATTACCGGCCGAGGATTTTTTTACAGAGAACGGGTTGCAGAAAATTAGTGGACGGGAAACCCAAACAGCTTTCCCCTGGTGACATTCCTCTCCTCCCCAATAACGGTTAAAAATCCTCACCAAACACTTATAATTCCTCCACATCCACCAATTAATAAATTTTCCAAATTTAATTGTTGAAAAAATGAAGCTTGTTCTTTAAGGCAAACATCAAAAATAAGGCGTCCAGTTTGTGTTGAAAATGTTAGAAAATGAGCATCAGAAGTTGCTATAGCTGTCCAAATTCTATGAAAATAAAAAATAATAAATTTTTTAAACTTTCAAAAAAACCGATTCGCCAAAAGAAGTGAAATATGTCGTCGGGAAAACCATGTCCAGTTTGGTTGATGTTCTTCTTCTTCAACTCCTTTTCTTCTATTATACCCACATAATCTGGCAATTCTTGGTTCAATATAAGACTTTAGAGGGTAATTATTTATTACTTCAATATAGTTTATGGGAGAATCCTAAAAATAAGAAAAGAATTTTTTAATTAGAATGAGAACTCATTAAAAAATATTAAATACTCCCCAGTTTAAGATATATTAAAATAGGGTCCATTGATGGGAGAGGACATGTAAATTTTTAAAAAAATATTTAAAAAAGAAAATTTTAACTTTTTCAATCCTTGCAATTAAAAGACGCTTCCGTTCTGGCAATTCAAATATTTTTCTTCTTTCCTTGAAATTTTCTGCTCTTTTGAATAAACGTCTGTCAGAGTTAATTTTTGTGTTGTTTATTCCATTAGTTTCATCATTTTGACAAGGATGAGAAGATTTTTCAAAGCCATTAGAAGGTATTGAATTGTTTTGTTGTTCAATGCCGTTCTATAATTTTATAAAAATTTAAAAAATTCCATTGACGCACTTAGGGGGTCCAAAATAATTAAAAAATAACTAAAAATTAAACCTTATGTCTTTTTGCCTTTCTCACAAATTTTTTCAACATTTCCATTGAAACACGTCTTTTTGGAGGTTCACGACCAAACGCAATTTTAAACAATTCTTCTTCACTATTTATTGTTGTTTCAGCAGTTCGACGAGCAAGTGATTCACAAATTGAAGTATAACCAAAATCTGAGGAAGAAGGAAATGCAATATTTTGGATTCCATTAGTAGAAGAAAAACTATCATCATTGTTATTTAAATGTTCATCAGATGTATTGTGTTGTTTAATTCCATAAAGTTTTTCAATTATTGATGCCTTTAAATTGAGAAATTTAAAAAAGATAGGATCTCGTTTCTAGATAGACCCTCAATTTAAGCTCCTTTTTCTAATTTTAATGGAAATGGGATGATTTCCCCACCGTCCCCCCTCCAAAAAAATTTTCCTAACTACTGGCCTGATCTGAGCCATACCCAACAATAGAGCTGACTAGTCGACATCCCACGCTTTAAAATAATTATTCAGCTTATAATAAGGTCCTACCCTCCAAATAAATTCAAAAAAATTATAATCATAAAAGAACCGTTTCTTGTGTTGAGAGCATATTGCCAATCTCATTATCAGAAAATTTTAAAATTCGAACAACTCCATCTTTTGAAGAAGCTGCTAAAGTTAAGTCACACCTTAAACAAATTAAAGTTTCTAAAACTAAAAAATAAAAAAACCATGACAAATCAACAACAGAATCTTTAAAAACTTTTTCAACAACAACAAGGGGACGAGCAAAATTAGGCATTAACCAAATAGAAATTGAGCGATCACGACTTCCTATTGCAAAACAAGCAAAGTTGGAATTTGTTCCGGAGTAATTTGAACGTTGAAAACAGTGAGGATTTGCTCTCTTAATGTGAAAAAAAATTTCCAAAAATTCTGAAAAATTGTTTCTGTGCCACCTTTTGAACGGACAATTTTTGAGGCCTTTTGTCTGGTTAAATATCAAAATGGAAACCAGAAATCAGGCGGATTGAGAAAAAAGGACGGTTTCACGTCGGAAAAAGTACAAGTTTCGGATATCCCAGACCGTCCCTGAAGCAAAACCAGAGGAAATAAGGAAAATCAGCAAAATCAAGAAAAACACCTCTCACCCTATTTACATGTCCCAAAAATTTTTCTCAAAAAGATTTCAAAAACAATCAACAAACCACAGCACAAACAGCTTTTCTAAATCCAACCAAATCTCTTGAATAAGACCAATCTTTACGCATAAAAATTTTGGCTGTTGGCCCTCCATTATTCATTGCACAAGGAGCAACTAGAAAACAACCATCTGGAGACCAATCCATTCGACAAAAAAGTGTTGAAATTGCTGATTCGGCAAAAGGCTCAGAGAATGTATGTACACAGGTCCAACTATCAGTTTGCCAAATTTTTAGAGTATTGTCTTCTGCTTGTGTAGCTAAAAAGCTGAAAATTTAAAAATTAAAAAATTTTTTTTAAATGGTCAGAAGACAAAATGGTCAGAAATTAAAATTAAAAAAACATCAAAAACAAACCGTCCAACAGGATCCCAAGCCAAACCCTTGACGCCTCGTGAATGACCTCCTCCCGATTGTTTTAATGTTGTGAGTTTTTCAGGTAGTTTACGAGCATTCCAAATTATTCTAAAAAATTGAAAAATAAATTGTTAAAAAAAGTAAAAAAAACATTGAATTGTCAAGTGAACAAGAAGCCAAATATTTTCCATCTGGAGACCAATCCAAATGTAAAACGTCTAAAGTATGACCAAATCTTGAAAATTAAAAATTAAATAAAAACTAGGGGGCACATTACGAGGCGGGGACAGATTCTACGGGGAAAGGACGTTGAGGCGAAATCGGTTTCGGTGATTGACCACCACAGGCTTTCACACGAGGAATTTTCTTCCTAATAATAAGTCGAACCCTATAAAGAATAACAAACAAACAAACAATTTATGTGTACATCTATAATTTTCTACTTTTCGTAAAATTTCTGGTTGTTCAGAAGGCAATGTTGTAGATGAAGAAGAAGGCTGATCAATCGATCCCATACTTGTGAAGACTCCAGTACATTCATAAATACAAAGAACAGGATCATCGCCTCCACACACAAGGCGTTTAGAGGAAGGATCGCGAGTCCAACGAACACAGTTTATACTGCCTAGAAAAATTTTAAAGAGAATTTAAAGGTGAAGGTTTTATAAACAATTCGATTCTGAAGGATTTTTTACGTTTTATTAATGAGAGAAGTAAAGGATCAAAATATCAAAGCATAAAATTGAGGATTTAATTCAAAAACGAGTATTCTGCCCAATATTAAGTAGAGACCATCCTCATTGAAAAGATTAACTAAAAAGAAATAGGCCCTAGAGTTAACGACTCTCCCAAAAAGGAAAACCGAGACCATTTAAAGCCTATTCTCGTTGAAAAAATAAAACAAAGAGGGACGGATCCCCAAAGCCCACGAAACCATAAAAACCCCGAAACAACTTAAAATCAAAAATTAAACAAAAAAAATTTTCCAACTTGAATGAGGTATTCTAGCCATTGGATGATTATTATAAGCTGGCATAACTTCAGTTGATTCATCAATCGATGCATTGAGAAAATCAAGATCCCAAACAATTAAAAGTCCTGCCCCACCTCCATCTTGGCCCGCCGTGGCTAATTTGCTTCCGCTTGGGTGGATGTCCAAAGAAAAAATATTGCCACCTAAAATTTTGAGGTTGAAGAAAATTCATAAAAAAAATTTTTTAAAGAAAAACCTTCATGAGATATCCAAGGCACATCATATAAGCGCATAATAAAGGATTTGTTTTGTCAATTCTGATCCCTCTATTTTTAATCGAATTTTCAAAAAACTAAAAAAAATTTTTAAATTAAAGCCTTACTATTAGAATAAACTTTAAAATTTTTTACAATCTATAATAGAGTTCGACAACGGCCTGGTACAGGCTTTTTCAAGCCATGCAGCCCGGAAACGGGTATTTTTGATAAAACTAGGTCTTTCAAGACACAGAAAAACACGGCCCTGGTCATCCTGAAAAACCCCCAGATCCTGGGCCCGGCACATGCTGAACTCTAAATTTGAATATTAAATATAGTAATGGAATAAACCAAAATTTCAAAAAATTTAAAACAATTTCTCATCAAAATTTTTATTCCCAAGCAAATTGAAATTTTATAATAATGCAGAAATAAAACTTTTTAGGTATGGGAAGCACAATTTTTATTTTTTAAACCAAAAAACATTAATTACTAAATCATCAAATACAGCAAAAATATTAAAAGAATTTTTGACGATTCAGAGAAAAAGGACAGGAAAAAAATTTTCAAAAAATTCAAAAAAATTTTCCGAAAAAATTTCAAAATTTTTCCAGCCTTCAAATACAGCAAAAAAATAAAATAAACCTTTTCACTTCCAAATTTAATTATATAGACAAAAAACACTCCTTCATTCATCCCTCATTTATTTCTTCTTGCTTGGAGGTCCTTGCTGTTGAGATTGTTGAGGAACAGCTGGACTGCTACGCTGTTGTGGTGATTGAACTGGACGACCGCTGTTTAAGCCCGCATATTGATATTTTGCTTTTTTCTCTGACGGCTTCAAAATCTGAAAGAAAAAATTTCAAAAACTCCCAAATTTTTCAAAAAAAACCTGAAAAGAACACATAAGAGTTTCATCCACAGACATCATTCCACCAGCATTATCAAATTCCCCACAATAATTAGGAGCCGAAAAAAGTGTTACAAGTTGTCGTTTTGCAAAGAATTCATAACCATCCTCAACGACCTTTGAAGAAAAAAATCTTTTAATCCAAAAAATTAAAAAAAAGACTCCACCTGATGTGCTCGACAAATCAAATCCAAATCGTGTCGATTCAAAAATTTTGCAACCACATCTGGTCCAAAAGTGAAAGAGACTCCACGATCATTTTCTCCCCATCCTTGGACATCTTTGTCTGGATCAGACCATAAAAGGTCGCAGAGAAGACCTAATAAAGTAAAATAATTTTTGAACAAGGTTAGAGAGTATCAGAAAGTCACGGGTTCAGAAAAAAGGTCACGAGTCGAAAAGTTGGAGTATTGCGTTTAGACGCCCCTTGACATCCACGTGTATGACTTTCTAACCGAATACCCCAAAAAGCTAAAATCCCCCAAACCTGTATCTGGCACATCCGTCGGTCGCATAATTCTTCGAATTTGCTCCATATTCTGCAAATCTGGTGACAAACCTCCATGGCAACAAAATATTTTCTCATCGATCAAAGCAGCAATTGGCAGACAATTGAAGCAATCAGTAAATGTTTTCCACAATTTTATAGAAAATCTGCGTTTGCCTGAAAAAAATTTGAAAATTTAACTGGAAATTAGAAAAAGTCGGTACTTGTGGATTATCCAACCAACTATTATGCGGACTCAATAGTCAGAGTCCATCGTGACCGCTCGAAGGAAATACTGGGAATTGGAACAATATGTCCGCAAAAAACTAATTAGAGATAACCCATAAGTACCAAAATCTTACATTCATCGTAAAACCCATATATTCGATTGATAGAAGCGCATTCATGATTGCCTCTCAACAAAAAGAAATTTTCCGGGTATTTGATCTTGTAGGCCAACAGCAAACAAATCGTCTAAAATTAAGCAAAATTGGCCCAATTTATCTCAAAAACAAACCTCCAAGCTCTGCTTTCCTCTATCAACATAATCACCCAAAAATAAATAATTCGCTTCAGGCGGAAAACCTCCATATTCAAAAAGCCGCAAAAGGTCGTTGTATTGACCGTGAATATCGCCTAGAAGCAAAATTTAACCAAAATTTAAACAAATTAGAAAAAATACCACAAATCTTCAACGGCGCTTCCAATTCCAACAAAATAGGTTGCGAAAGAAAAATCTCACGAGCCTTGATGCAAAGAACTCGAATTTCATTTTCTGTCATTTGCACAGTTTTGCCAGGCCTACAGCCACGAACTGAACAAAGAAATAATTAAATAAAATATAATCAAAATAAAACCTTCCAAAAGCCGTGTGATCAAATTATCGACATCCAAACCATCAGCAGACATTTTTAAAAGAATTAAGTAAAGTTTACTGAAAAAAAAGAAATTAAGGAAATGAAGATTAAAAGGATCACAAAAAATAAGAAAATAAAAATAAGAGAAATAACCAGGAAAACACCAGGAAAATAAGGACTAGAGGAAGGCACGCTTATTAATACGTCAAAAAAGTGATGGAAATAGTAAACAAATGTGGGTGAATTGTGATCAAGGTAATATACCGTTTGAGAATTATAAGGCCAAAATTTGATTCGAAATAAAGGAAAGACACGAGGGAACGCGTTTTTAGTTCCCCATTTGATTTAAAATTGCATCAACAAGAGAAAAATGAACGAAAACAGTTAAGAGGATTAACATACTGAACAATGTAAAACTTAAATTTTTAGTGTTAAAAATAAGCTCTCAATCAATTTCTGAATTTATAAATAAACATTATTTTCTAATAAAAAGAATAATTGACTGCTCAACATAGAGGAAGATAGAAAATAATTTTACGAGTTTTACATTAACATTTCTAAGTGAAATAATATCCAAACGAAGTTGAAAGGCTATCGGAAAAATATAAAAGAAACCGACATGGCCAGGGAATCAAAAAAGTCAAAATACGCATTCTCAAACAAAAAAAACCCGAAAAAAACAAAAAAAACCGATAAAACTGCAAAAATTTCCAAGAAAAACAGAAGCGTCACTTTTTGTATTTTTCTCTTCATCACATCTCTCGCATTTTATTGATTAAACAATCGTTTCAAAACTTTTGGCGTTATAAAAATAATTTAAAAATAAAGACACTAGAGTCTCAGGAAGCCAAAGCTATCTCACATCTAAAAATAAATCAAAACAGATCAAAATTTTTAATAAATATCCAACAAATTAAATTTTTTTGATAATTTTCAAAATGTCGAATCATAAAAATCCTATTAAAAATAAATAATAAAGTGAAGTTTTTAAAGTGAAAAATCGGAAAAAATGGCAGAGAACAAAAATTTAAATTCGCGTTTCTTTCTAAGAGGTTGTTGTAGAAGGCAAATTTTCTTGTTGTTGAGGATTTTCTTCTCCTTGTTGTTCACCCGTTGTTGTTGTTATTGTTTGAGCAATACTTGTTGTTGAAGTTGACACTGCAGTAATTGTATATATTGTTTCTCCACTAGTTAAAGAATATTTTGGGGGAGGTGGCAATCCTTCCTTTTCTCCTCTTTCAATATCTAGAGGTCTAGGAACCATTTTTAAGGCATCTTCGTAGCTTGGCAAGGGTGGCGGAATGCTGCAATTGCAAATAACAAACATCCTTTGATCATCGAGAGATTGTTGAGATGCTAAAAATAACAAGACTCATAAGAAAATTTTTTAGATATTTTGAAATTTTTTTGGCTTAGTTGACATTATGAAATTTTAAAGTTAGAGACGCAGTTTTTACCACACAAGTTAGAGAAACTAAAATTTAGGAACACTTTAGATATTTTGAAATTTCTAACTAGTAGTTACCACTATGAAATTTAAAAGTTAGAGAATCTGTTATTAACACACAAGTTAGAGAAACTATAAAAGGAGAATAGTATTTTGCTCTCCCTTGTTACAGTATTTTGTTGCGTGCTTAATTCTACAATCTTCCTGTGTTTAGGTTATTTTTTCTCAACTTTCTTTAAATCTAAATTTTTAATTTTTCTAGTCAAAAATGTCAACAACAAATTCAACGTCAACATTCTCAGGATCGCCTTCCTTTCCAGACTCTGCAGAGGTAACAGTTTCCTTGACGGAATCTGGAGATAATCCGCCTCAACAGCAGCAAGTAGTCGTTCAGCCGCAGCCGGAAGCAGTTCAAAAGCCGAAAAATCAACTTTATGAGCAAATTCCAGTTCTGTCATTTCCACCAGTGAAGAAGCCGCTTGTAGTTGAACAGCAAGTTTCTCCTCAACTTGATCAAAAGGCTTCTCCTGTTCAGACTTCTTCCGCTCAGACTGAGACTCCTCCAGCTTCTCCTAATCCACAATCTCCTGCAGGACCTTCTCCACGTGTAGAACTTCTTACGCAACCTCAAAAGAAACCGGTTGTAAAGCCTCATCCAATTGGCACTGCTTTTTTCGACAACACTACGGTTACTGCGTTCGATTTGATGCCTCAGGAGATGGTAAGAAAGCCTATTTAATTCAAAATTTATTTAAAAAAAAATTTTCAGAGAAGTTCGTTAAGTGGAGAGGACGATTCGCGAGACAATGATTTTGTGGATACTCCTGAACCGATTGCTGAAAATCCTGTATGGAGGGGTATGGAGGAGACGAAGATTGATCCAAAGTTTGAACCGAAGGTAAAAGAAAACTTTTCAAAGCCTAAAATAATTTTCCCCTTTCATTTAAGTATGCCTATGTTGTTGATTTGTCTTCTGACCATTTGCCTCGACAGACCATAAAACGAGAAGAGCCAATAATACTTCCTAAACGCTTCGATAAGACTATAATTCTTACTACTGGGCTCATTTCGTCTTTCGTGGTGATCGGAGTTTTCTTTTTGGTTAGAGGCAAGAAGCGATAGAGAGAAAATAAAGAAGAAAAACGATTAGGGTGATCTATATATAATTTTGTGTGATCTCTAAAGTATTTTTTGTGTATCTAAATTTGTGTCTGTTGTATTTATTGTTTGCTAAAGTAAGGTAAATTTGTAAAGGATTGTTTAGTTTTGGGTATTCCGCGTGTTAAAATGAGCTGTGGAGCAAAATTGGCACCTGGAAAGGGGTCGAGGGTTCGAACCCGGTCGGGGCCCGATATTTTTTAAATAGTTGGAAATGAATATTTTGGCCTTTTCATTTTCTTCCGAAGAGTATGGGTATTTTATAAAAGTAAATTATCCAAAAAATTAGTCCTGGAACGCTAACAGCACTTTTAGTGGGAGGGTAGGGGGGTTGAAGGTTCGAACCCGGTCGGCGCCCGTATTTTTAAATTTGACTTTAATTTTTCTCTAACTTTAAAAATTATTTAAAAATTTATTTCCCTCACCTCCAACACTTCCATTTCCATCCGAACTTCTTCCACTTCTCCTCCTTCTTCTATTGCTGAAGAAGCGACAACCAAACGTTAACAATAAAATAACAAAGAAAATAACAATTGTGGTAGCTGCTGCAATTCCTGAAGTTATTGTAGCATGCCCTAAAATTTTTAATTAAAAAAAATTAATTTTTTGACTGTAAACACAAACTTTGTGAGTAGTAGTTTTCCCATGTGATAGGCCTGAAAAAAAATTTTTTTTCAAAAAAATAGAAAATTCTTAAAAACTCACTTGTTGTAGGATTGATAATGCCACATAAAAGGAATATTTTCTGAGCTAGTAATTTTGATGAGTGGATAAATATTTTTTTAATTAATTAAAAAATTGTCGAATCCAAAAATTTAAAATTTTTTTAAATTTAAAGGAACACAGAAAGGGCAAAAAAACGTGATTTTAACTTAAAAATTTTTTTCTTTTTTTTTCTCCACTTAATTTCGTCAGCAATCAACTTAGTTAATTTATAAATATTTTGTAGTTTTTCTGTCCTTCAAGTTCTTAAATTTTGTTTAAAGGGAAAAGGGGAAAAATTGAAAAAAATAAAATTGATTAAGTGTTATTTATGGCTAATTAATAGGAGAAAATTTTAAAGAAAAGATTATTTTTTAAGAGAATATTAGAAAAATTCAAGAAAAAAAAAGAATTAAGAAAAAAATAAGTGTTTTGAGTGGTGTTGACGGTCGAAGGTTCGAACCCGCTCGGCGCCGGAATTTTTTAAATTGAAGAAAAACACGATTCATGGAAGTTTCCTGTTCTAAGAAGCATAATTAAAGGACTGAAATTTTTTCTAAACTGAACTTAAAAAGGAAAAATTTTTTGGTGTTGAGGGGGGTTGAAGGTTCGAACCCGCTCGGCGCCGGGATTTTTTAAAAGGAAGGGAAACCCTTCTTAAAAATATTATTTCATTTCCGGAGTCGAATTTAAAAAAATTGACTGTGTATTTAAACAAAAAATAATATAAATAAAAAACGCTTCGTCACTCATAAAGGTCACCAAATTGGCAAAAAAAATTGGGAGCACCGAAAATCACGCGTGCGCGAGTTATTCAAGCGTAACTTTTGTTTAAATTTGCTGAATAGACTATTTAAAAATTTTAGTTTGGATTTAGATAAAAAATGTGGAGTATTAAAATAGAAGGAAATATTGAATAAAAAAATTAGTTTTTAAAAATTTAAGTGAAAGGAGGGAGGGGGCCGAAGGTTCGAACCCGCTTGAGTCCCGATATTTTAAAAAGCAAAGAAACTTTTTTTAAAAATTATAATTGATCTAAAAGACTATAAAAATAATAAAATTTTATTTTTTTGTGTTCTTTTTTGTTATATATTTTTATTATTTTCTTTTATCCTTCCGAAACGCCCAAGGCAAGGTCAGAAATAAAATAATAAATTTAACGAAGAATAAATTCAAAAAAATCAAAAAAAAGAAAATAATTGGAACGAGATGTGACCCAAAAATAGAGAGAAAACTAGAAATATTTTTAAAAATAAATTAAAATTAAATTTGAGAGGTTTAAAAAAATATCGGACCCCAAGCGGGTTCGAACCCTCGACCTCTTTACCCACCTCCTCCAGCATCACTCCAAGCTATATTTTTCAAAATAAATTCAAAAATAAATTTTAAAAAATTAATTCATACCCAAAAATGGATTGCGCAAAAAATAAACAATCCGCATAGAAACGAGAAAAAAAATTAAATAGAAAAATTAAACAGAAAAATTGAATGAATAGAACTAATAGGAGGGAATTCTCTCTCCCATGATCAAGAAGAGATTGAATTAAAATAAAAAAATAAAAGAAAATAAAAAAAATTTGTGTGTTGTAATAAATAGATAAATTATTTAATTTTAAATTTTTCAAATAAAAAATATTTTTTTAATTTAAAAATTGATGTAAACACACAGTTTTTAAATCAAGAAAAAATAATAAAAGGAAAGGAATGTGAACAGTTCTCTAGTAAATATGTAAATATATTTTAGGATAGATTTAAAAATATTTATGAATAAAAATAGTAGAGGAAGAACATTAAATATGTTTTTGTCTGGCCTAAATTATTGGACTTAATCCAAAAATGATAAACAAAAAATTTGAAAATAATTTTGATCAATATAGTGAATTAAGAGAGGGGAGAAGGGGGTCGTAGGTTCGAACCCGCTTAGGTCCCGACATTTTTTTGAAATGAAGGAAAGACATTTTAAATATTATCTGACTGTTTTTGGTCTCAAAGAATTGAATAAAATTTTTTAGGGAAAAATTTTAAATTAATTTTGACACATATACATATGTATGTTTAGAAGAAGGAAGAAAAATTAAAGAAATTAACCAGTGAATTCTTAATTTCAATAAAAAAATAAAAGGTAAAAAATAGTGAGGAATTTTCTCAAAAAAATGAATTAGGAAATTAGTAAGCGAATCCCTATTTCAGAAAAAAATAAAAGGTTAAATAGTTCCGGGTCCCGTTTTAAATTTAAATAATTTAAATATTATAGTATAAAAAGGACAAAAAAAAAGTATTTAAATAATTTCTAAAAGGTTAGAAAATATTTATCCCGAATTTTTTGTCCGTTAAATTAAATGTGTTAATCCCTCTTTTTTTAATTTAAATTTTATAAATTTAAAAATCAAATATTAGTTGTTAAGGATTATTTAAAAGTTTATTAGTTCTAAAAATTTAAAAAAAAGTTAGTTAAATTTTAAAAGAGTATTGGAGGGTCAGGGATGTCACGAGTCGAAAAACCAGAGTTGGACCAGTTAGTTAAGAGAATCAGGAGAGGGAAAACCGAGTCGCTGGAAACCTATCCTTAATAACGGTATCTTATTTAAAAAATAAAATCGGACAGCCGAAAACATCCCTGGTCCCGAGGAATAGAATAAAAAGATTTTTTATTATTTAATTTTACTTTCATTTTTTCTCTTCAATTTGTTGCCAAAACAAAATTTTCACTTAATGCTGAATATGGAGCATTTAAAACATTTGAAGATAAATCGGTTAATGGTGGTGATGAAGGAATTTTTTGATTAATATTTTGTGGTTGTTGTTGGTGTCTATGTAAACTACCATCTAAAGGATCACGACAGGCTTTACGACGTGAAGGATATCGACGCATTAAATAATCATTTGCTACTTGTGACATTTGGACTTGAAAGAGGGAAAAAATGAATAATTTTTTGAGTGATGTTGGCACTTTTTAGGGGGCGAAGGTTCGAACCCGCTTGGGTCCCGATATTTTTTAAATGAGGAAAAATTATTTTTAAATTATTATATGAGTTTCCGGTCACGAGGAGCAGAAAAAAAATACTTTAGGAAAATTTTTTAAATTTAATTTTACTCACCTTCCTTCAATTGATTTTCCAATTTTAATTTTTGTTGCGCCACAGCAAAATTTTCAACAACCATAGAAATAGGGAAAGCAAGAATTATAATTCCAAAGACAGAAGATAAACCAGCAATTAATTTTCCAACTTAAAAAAATTTTTTAGAAAATTTTTAAATAAAAAAAAACAAACCCCAACTCAATATTTGACAATCTCCATAACCAACAGTTGTTACTGTTATACTAAAAAAATTTAAATTAAAAAAGATTTTTTATAAAACTTTCGGGGGTCGAGGGTTCGAACCGCTTTGAGTCCCGACATTTTTAAAATGAAGAAAAATTGTTATTATTTTCTTATATTTTATAATAATAATAAAAACTTACATACACCACCAACAAGCAGCTGGTATACTTTTAAAATCTGATCCAGGTTCATCTTTTTCTGCATAATACCTTAAAAATAAGTAGAGAATTCCAACTTTTAATGAGAATTCTCGGCTCCCCCATATATTGTCCAGGTAATTTAAAAATATGATTCTCCCAGAAAAGATAATAAAGGAAAAAATTCCAAACCCCCTTACATTAGCGTAGAGAAGAAAATCGTTCCACAAAGCAAAAACATTGATAACATACAAAGTTCCCTCAATGAAGTTCTCAAAGTTGCACCAAACACCTTTTTAAAAAATATTTAAAAAAACTCAAAAATAAAAAAGAAAACTTGTAGTCCAGTAGAATATCTAGCCAATTTAAATACTCTTGCCATTCTTAAAACTCGTAAAACACGCATAACAAGCATTGCTCCTTTTTAATTAATTAAATAAAAATAAAAGAAATTAAAAGGAAACCTGCAAAATCTTTTAAACCTTCAGTATTGGAAACACCCATTTGTGAAAGTGCCAATTCACAATAAAATGGTAACACGGTAAATAAATCTTTAAATTGAAAAAAATTCTTAATTAAGAAATTTAAGGATCTAGCTTAGTTTACGGGTCCAATGAAGCTTTATAAGTCCATTAGAAATTTCCGAGTTCATTGGACTCATAAACTAAATCAAAGCCACCGAGGAACTTCTAAAGTTCATTGGACTCACAAAAATTCAAAGGACTCATAAACTAAACCAGATCCCTCAGAAAGATTAAAAGGACTCATAAACTAAACTAAGCCAAATTTAATTTAAAAATAAGAAAAATATACCAATTAAATTCAAAGGTTGTCGAAGAAACAGCCATCGACGAGGAGCTACCAACAAACTTAAAAAATATTTTTAGAAAAATAAAATTAAAAAAATCTAAAAAAAACCGTAAAAGAAAGTCCATCGTAAACCAAGCAATACAACAATTTTCAAGAATTACCAGCCATCGTTGTGGATTATCTGTTGGACGATAAATAAAGACTTGTGATGTAGGAGATTCCTTAAGAAAAAAATTTTTCTTTAATTTAAAAATATTTTATTTAAAATCTGACAGGAAATTTTCGGACACGAGAAAAATATTTTAAATAAATATCAGATAAAAAAGTCGACAAAAAATAGAATAAGGGAAAAATTATTTGCGGTGTTGGGGGGTCGTGGGTTCGAACCCGCTCGGGGCCCGATATTTTTAAAATGAAAGAAAACTGTAAAAACTCAATAACCAATTTAAAAACAAATTTTTCAATGTTCATTTAAAAATAATAAAGCCTTTATAAAGTCATTTACTCTTTAAATTAAAATTTAATACCTTCCTACTCGGCTTTGTAGTTGATGTTCTATCCACAAAATTACTCCCATTTTTATTTTCTTTAAATTTTTCTCTACCCAAAGGAAACTTCATTTTTCTCGTTTTTAATGTTGTTGGCATTGTTGTTGTTGTCAAATTATTCTCATTTAAATTACTAGAACTGTAGCCTTTTCTCGCTCCCAACAAAGCATGGTAAGAATCAGCAAAGCGAGAATCAGCCTTTTAATTGAAACAAATAAAAAATTTAAAAAATTAAAAAAAAACCTGAAATTCAGGCATTGAACCAAGTACAAGACCAACAACAGAAGCCACAATAAAAATCACTGATAGCAATGTAAATAATTTTGAGAAAAGAGAAGAGGAAGGGCTTTCAAGTAAATGCCAAATAACTTTGCGAAGACCACGACAACAATCAACCTTAAAAATTAAAATTAGTTTAGGCTTAAAAATTAAAAAATTAAAGGATTTTTGGAATTGAAAAATTTTGAAAATGAAAATTTTTTATCAAAAAAATGAAAAAAAAGAGTGGGAAAAAGTAGACTCGAGCCCAGGAGTAGGCACAACAAATAAATTCAAATCGCCAACACAGCTTAACCAAACCTCAATACGGCGACTAACCTAATTATTCCACTTAAGTATAAACTAAAACCTGATCAAGTTGCCTTTCAGTGTCCAATGTACGTTTCAACTTTTGTTGAGTATCCGTCAAAACAGAACAACAAGGGGCCAACTTAAAATTAAATATAAAATAAATTCAAATACAAAATATAACCTCAACTCTGGTTAACCTCCAAAACAGCAATTCTTCACTGAATCGTTGAGGGCAAATTTCAGGCGGTTTGTGAAGCTTTCCTGAGAAAATTTTTAAAAATTTCTAAAAAATTTAAAAATAAAATAAACCTGTAAGAAAATAGTCTAATACATGTTCAGCAACTTTCGAGTTTCTTTCCAAATAATATTCTCCATGTTGAAATCCGTCTGTAAGCATAAGGCGTTGATGATGCTCCAACCGGACCAAACGAGCCTTTAAAAAATTATTTAAAAATTAAAAACATTACAAATTAAACCAGTAAAGAATTTGGTTCTCTATGATCCAGAACAGTGTCCGGGCGAAAACAAAAAGATTTGCCTCCAACATTTAAACGGAAAACTTCGTTGTTGCGCCAAGTGGAATGACGGCGTTCTTGAAGAAGAAAAAGAATTTTTTTAATAAATTTAAAAAACCGTAACGATTCCAAACCATTTTGTTTCCACAGACTTTGAGTGAATTCCAATAAAGATTAATAGACGAGAAAATGAAATCTGAAAATTAAAAAAATTTATTAATAAAAAAGGCTAGAAAGGGTCAAAAAATTCTGCATAAGGGACGCTTTCGAACAGTAAACAAAAATTTTAAAATAAAAATTCTACAAACACGTGGAGCATGGTAGACTAGTGCCAACATTTTTGGCACTTCTTGACTCCTCCTTAAAATTATTTAAAAAAATTTTTGGTCACTGTTCAAAAGGTTCTCTTATCTACCTAAAAAATTTCCTAAAATCTTAAAAATTAACACACAAAAGATAAAAAATGTTGCTATTTTAGAAAATAAAAAATGAAGAAGAATTACAAGAAAAAAATGACAAAAAATAAAATAAACTCAATAAAAAAATTTTTCCCCGCATCTTAAAAAGAGCGTTAAATTGCTTTGAAATTAAGTCAGAAAAATGTGTGTCAACGCTTAAAAACGAGTGGGAAGAAGAGATTTTTTAAATAAAAAAAAGATTGCCATAAAATATGTAAGGGGAAGAGGTTTATCCACAAGAGCAACACAAAAATTAAAAATTGGAAAAATTTTTTTTAATTAGACGGAATTATTTAAAGTCTCCCCCATAAAATAGGGGAAAGCTTTACCTAGAAGAGCAACATAAAAAATTTTTTTTAATATTTTTAATGGACCCTAAAGAGACTAAAGCATCATTTTCCTAAATCTTTTCAAAATTAAAAATACCAAAAATTATCTCAAAAATAATCCAACACCATTTTTAGCGCGTTGTTCTTCTGCGTAGGCCAAAGGATGGATTTAAACGAATAAAGAAAAAACTAAAAAAATTACAGAAGAAAGCGGAAGAACACACACATACATACAAGTGCCGACAAAAATGAGAAAAATGTGTAAAGAGTCAACGGTGTTTTGCTTTCTTACTTTAATAAAAGCGTAAGGGAAGGAAACGTGTAAAGTAAAAAAATATAAATCTTGACACTAAAGCTAATGAGGGTTTTAATGCCTTTTTATTTAAAAAAGGCAAAATTAATGTCTTAAATTCCTGTGGATAAAAGCGACTTTTTTAGAATATAAAAACGAAAACAAAGAAAATAAAAAATATTCCGGAAGGTAAAAACAGAGAGAAATGCGTGAGAAAGACAGAAAAATTAATTCCCACTCGTTTTTAAAAAATCGGGCGCCGACCAGATTCGAACTTTCGACCCCCAAAAGCGGCACATTTAGCTTTGAGAAAAACACCAAAATTTCACATCCCTCAACATTTCCCCTTTAGTTTTTATCTAAAAATAACCTCTTTCGCCATCCGCCTTGCAACAACCAGTAGATGATCCATTAATTCGTCCATTAAAAGAATATAAAAATTGAGGGTCATTGCCAGAATTATGCAAAACCACGGCCACCATTTCTTTAAGTACTCACATCAAACAATTTTTTAGATTTTTATAGGCATATTTTCTAAAAATAAAAAAAATAATTTAAGAGAAAAATCTCAGGAAAAATGACAGAGGCGGCAAAAAGGCATTAAAAATGCGATAAAAAAGGTGTCATTTTTCTTGAAACAACTTTCATTTTTAAATTTTTCTATAAAATTTAAACCGAAAAAATAACCACAAGCTTGTCAATCAATCAAAATTTAAAAAACAAAAACGTGAAGAAAACAAAACCTTCACATTGATGGAAGATTTTAGCCCCTTTACTATTCTAGTTAAAACCGGCTTACAAATAATCAATAAATCTATAGTTAAAGATACACTTGAATAGATCATGAAGAAACCAAAATTTATTTAAAGTTGACGCTTTAGCCTATTTAAGAAGACAACAGGCCTTAAAATAAGGGTTGGGTTGCGGTTATCAGGCCGCTTTTGGGGCCAGTCTTCGGCGAAAAGGTCTTTCGGGCTAAAAATTCGATCCCGATTCACACCGCCCATCGAACCGAGCCCCAAACCTTTATTAAAATAACCTTAGAATATACCACAAAGAAAACTCAAACCTTGTTATTGAAAACATCTTTTTAAAGAAAAACATCCTTTTGTATAACAACATCATCATTTTCCAATAGCCACATGGAATTCTTCGAAAAAAATTTTTTTTGCATGTTGAACAATCAATTATTATTTAAATTATATTTTTAATTTGCATAATTAAATTTTTACAATTCAAAAAAAAAACTAATAAATATTTGAAATTATATTAAAGAAAAATATGAAAAAATTGGAATGAAAAATGGCAAGTAAAATTTTTCTTAAAATAACTACATTATGATCAAAAAACTATTTAAAATGAGAAAATTAAACAGATAAAATAAAATTAAATTTTTTAACGGAACTCTTGTTTCATAACGCAGAATTTAATGCTTTTTGGGGGTCGATGGTTCGAACCTGCTCGGCGCCCGATATTTGCTCGGCGCCCGAGGCAAAAAGTGGAAATGAATTTTTTGCCTCACCATTTTCTTAATTATGTTTTACAAAAATAAATACTCCAAAAAGATCAGTCTCGAGAAATTATTGGAAAATTAACGGAAAAGTGAGGGGTCGAAGGTTCGAACCCCGTTGGGGCCCGATATTTTCCAAACTAAAAATACCAACAAGAAAACCGTTTAACATAAAAAAATCGTTTAAATACCCGTTAACATTTTTTAAATTAAATTTAAACCTTCTAATCAAAACAAATATCTTCTCGATTTTCTTTGTCTTCGACTAAAACCACGAGAGAAAATTCCAGCTTGAAGACTTGCACGTCTATTGAAACCTCCTCCTCCTTTTCCAGTATTAAACGGAGAAACATGTCTGCTATTAAAATCTTCAGCAGCCAAAGTAAAAGAAATTGGTTGTTCTTGTTGTTGTGGCACTCCTCCTCCTCCATGACCCGTTGATTCAGCAAACTTATCAATAATCATAGAGATTGGGAAGGCCAAAACAATAATTCCACAAACTGAAGCTACTGCTGCTACAACTTTTCCTCCTGTTGTGACTGGAACTAAATCACCATAACCAACAGTTGTCATCTTTAAAAATAAAAATTTTTGGTCAAAGTTCCTTATAATTTAATAAAAGATTCACAAACCGTCGCTACACACCACCACCAGGCAGAAGGAATTGAATAAAATTTACTATTTGGCTCATCTCTTTCAAAAAAATAAATTGCCGTAGAAAACAACATTATTCCAGTTAATAAAAACATTCCCAACATTGAAAGTTCTGCTGCTGAACGACGCATAGTTTCGCCAAATGCGCGAAGGCCAATACTGTAACGGGCGAGTTTGAAAATGCGAGCAACACGGGCAAGCCTTAGAACACGAATTACGATAAGCGCTCCTTTAAAAAAGTGGAAAAATAAGAGAAAAATATTTTGGAAGACCCCCTATTATTTCCTTCCTCAATGACCATTTTGAGATTTTTCTTTTTCTTTTAAGACAATATCCCAAATTATAAAATATTCCAAGCTCTTTGAGAATCAAAATCGTTATCGCTCAATCAGTTAGTCACATAAAAAAAGAAAAAAGCTCAAAATGGTCAAAGATCATTGTGAGCATGGGAATACGAAAAAGGTGGGCGACTTCCAAAGTAAATATTTAAAAAAATAACAAAAAACCTCTAAAATTGCGTAATTCAACATCATAAATTCCTAGCAAAGGAAGGCAAGCTTCTGCGAGAAAAGGCACCACAGTTAGTAAATCAATTATATTAAGTGGCTGCCTAACAAAATGCCATTTATGAGGGATTACAGCAAAGCGCGCCAAATATTCTATTGTAAAGAAGAACATACAACTAGAAAAAAAAACAATTTTAAATTTTAATCCAAATTTGAATCCAACATTGAATGCCTACACCCTTTAAAGACTACACCATTATGAAAGGGAATATCGAGGGATTTGGAGGGATTAAGGGGGATAAGCACCCAGCTCTACGAAAATAAGTAACCAGTTCTATATTTTAGGACGTATGGTACAGCAGTGCGCGCGTGTCGATAGAGTAGAGCCCTCTCTGGTTGAGTGGAGCTCTCTACCCCCTTCAATCACAAATCCAACAATATCCCCCCTACCAATCTTTCTATATTCTCTTTAAAAATAATATAAGCTTTTAGGGTGTAGTAGGCATTCCAGGGTATAGGGCTTCAAAGTAACCCTCTAAATTTATTTAAAAAATTAAACCAAAGTTCAAGTATTTGAATTCCAGCAACAGGCGTTATATGATCCTCTAATTGAAATTCTGACATTGAAGAAAGAATTAAACAAGCCAATGAGAGAAGTACAAATAATGCTGAAGCAAAGGACCACAATTTGGCAGCGAATGAAGAACGAGGACTTTCCAAAAATGTCCAAATAATAAGGCGGATACGGCCAAAACGGACATTCTTTAAGAGAGAAAAAATTAAAAAAAAAACATTTTTAATAAAAATTAAACCTCAAATTCAACTGGCGGACAGCTAGATTCAACATAAATCTTAAAAAACCAAAATTAAAAAATTTAAAACCTAAAAAAACAAACATTATCCAAAGATAAAGGTGATGGACTAGATGCAAATCCTCCGCCTCCACCTATTCTTTTACAGCTTGGAGTTAGTGCATCAACTATACGACAACAATCAGCTAACGCAGTTATTGGAATACGCCAATACTCAATTTCATCACGCCATCTCATAGGGCAAATCTTTAAAATTTTTAAAAATCATTCCAAGTTTTAGTGTAGGGACAATACACCGTCCACACAATAATTTTTAGGTGTAGTACGAGGGTGTGGCCAAAACGGACTTTAAAAAGCGAAATGCGAGAAAAGACGGAAACCCCCAAAAGAACGAAAATTTGGCAAAGGACGAAAAGCAAAACTGCTCCAAGGTTCGGATGATTTTTGACGGTGTCTTGCCCTCCCTTCCTTTACAAAAAATAAAAAAAACAAACGTCAACTGGTCTATGCATTCTTCCACAAATATAGTAATCCAAAATATGTTCAAATACAGCCGCAGAACGTTCAAAATAATATTCATTTGTTTCAAAAAGAAAAGCATCACAATCTAGCAGTCTTTGTGAATGGTCTTTTTCTGCGAATACTGCGAGTCGAGAACGATCAGAACATTGACGAATCTGAAAATTGATAGGATTTTAAAATTTTGAGATAAATCGATAAAAAAAAATAAAAAGATAAATCGTTAATAAAAAAAATTTTATGTCAAAGTGTTAACTCTAAAATTCGACAAGCCAAGTTTCAAAATGTCAACATCTCGAAATGTCAACATTTCAAAACGTCAACTTATCAAAATATCAACATTTCAAAATGTCAATATTCCAAAATGCCCATTCCTAAAATCCCATACCTTTGCCAAGCTAAGCTGCGCGCTTCGCCCACCAACATTTAGCCTGAGTTGTAGTCCACTTCCACATTTTTTGAGAGGCTCTACATCATCATCATGTTCATCATCTTCACTATTTTGCTTCCTATTTTCTTCATCATCATCCACTTTAATTGCAACACATTTTGACGTCTTTTTAATATTATTTGAAGGTAATGCTATTGACGGGAATGAAGCTGAGGAAGCTTTTTGTTCTTGTTTTAAATCTCCGTTTGGTGTTGTACTTGATGATGCTGTTTTGTGAGGGATGGAAGGCCAAGATTCCATTGTTGTTGTTCTTGGTGCTTCTGAGTTGTCGGGGTCCATCTGAATTTAAAATTCAAAAATGTTTTAATTTCAAAATGTCAAAATCCCAAAATGTCAACAGCCAAAAATGTCAAAACCTCAATCTGTCAACTATTCAAAATGTCAACATGTTAAAATGTCGACATTTCAAAATGTCAACAGGTCAAAATGTCAGAATCCCAAAATATCAATTTTTTAATTTCCAAAAAATTTTCCATACCAACGGCAATGTTGCAGGACTTTGCCTTGAATTTGTCGAGTTCATCAACGCAAAATTAAATAAATCTGCGCAGCTTTGTTGTCGCTGTCTTTGACGAAAATTATGTCTCTGGTAAACTCTTTGGGAACCTCTATTGTTGCTATTATTATTTTGGAAATTAGAATTATTTAAATGGGAATTCCAACGAATTCTAGGGATCATTTTTTGGGATTTTATTTTTTTTAATTGAGGGAAGGGGGGATTTTTAAGAGGAGAGTTTTTGGGGTTTTAAAGGTGTTTTAAGGGGATTTTAAAAGGTTTTTGGGTGTTTTTGGAGAAATTTTGGGGGTTTTAAGGGCGATTTTTAAGGGGGTTTGACAGGGTTTTGGGGGATCTTTGGACTTTCTTTGGATTTTTCAGAATTTTTTTAGATTTTTAGAAAGAATTTAGTAATTGCGCAATAGTATGTCAAAAATAGCGCAAAAAATAAATAAAATAATAAAAAAGAGAATAAATAAATTTGATGAAAATAATGGCATTTTTTGAAGAATTGGAAGGAAAAGAAGAGAAAATGAGAAGGAAAAAATGGATGTTTAATGAAGGGGAGGGGAAGGCTTTATTTATATTTTCTTTTGAAAAAATAGAGATGGATGGCAACGGGAATATAGCAAAAAAAAATAATTTTTTTTTTATATGTTTGCCAATTTAAATGCCAGTGTATGTAATTTATTGGAAGACGTGACAAGAATTAAAAAAAATAATTAATATTAAAAAAAGATAAAAGATGCGCATACGCTGGTTTTTAATTGTTAATTTAATGATTGCCTTAAAAAAATCTTCTTTAAAAAATCTTTAATTTCTTAGAAAAATTCGCAACTATTTTTGAATAATTTTTAAAAATCTAAAAACGTTTTTTAAGTAAAAGTAATTAACCTCCATTTATGGATTTAAAGATTTTCCAAAAGAATTTTTTAATTTTAGAAATTTTTAAGGAAAATGAAAAGATGAATGAAAAGAATATTTAATTTTGGGACTTTAAAAAATACGGAAAAATTAAGTAAAAAAATTCTTTTTTGAATTTTTGGACGCCTTTCAAGGAAGACGAACATATGAATAGAAAAAGTATTGAATTCAGGAATTTAAAAAAATTAAAAAAAAATTTTTTTGAAAGTTTGGAGGTATTAGAAAAAAATTTTTTTTTCATTGCTTAAGTTTGTTTAAAAATTCAAAAAAAAATTAAAATAATTATTGCGTGCCATCGCGCAAAAAATAGGAAGAATAAAAAAGGCCACACACAAAAAGCTAACGGAAAAATATTTAAAGGGAAGGAGATATTCTCCATAATTCATAATTAAGATGAGGAAACAAAAAAAAATAATTTTTTCTCCAAAATTCCCTCAAACTTTTTTAATTTGTTAGGTATTGGCATAATTATTTAACCCTCTTTCCCCTCCCATTTTTTATTAAAAAAGAAAAAAAATAGAGAGAAACATCTGAAATAAATGATAAGTTAAGTCCCTTCTCCCCTTTCAAAACACTCTAAAATTCATCAAAAAATAAAATAAAAATTTTTTTAGCTGCCACATGTGTGCCAGCTTAAAACACGTCAAACTCCTATAAAGAAAAAGTTTTTACAATCAATCATATAAATAAGATTAACTGAAAGTGGGGAAAATAAGTAGAGAAATATTTATAAAAAATACATAATAAGGGAAAAAATTAAAGAAAATATTTTTTGAACTTAGAAAAATAATAGAAAATAAAATAGTAGATTGGGGTTGATTAATTTTAAAAAATTCTGTGATAAACAGTTTAAAAAATTCTGAGATTAATTCTGAAAAAATCAGAAGTAATTTTGAAAAATGTGAAATTAATTCTGAAAAAATTCTGAATTAATTATGATTAATTGACTTACAAATTTTGATTAAATTCTGAAAAAATTTAAATTTTTTTTGATAAGAATCCCCCAAAATAGTAGCGGCAACAAAAATGACAAAATATTAAGATAAAATTGTAAAACAACTAAAAATACTCGAGTTTATACATATATTTTCATAAAAATGCGTTGGCGTCAATAAATTTGTGTATTGATGGCCAACAACTTTAAATAGTAATATTTCAAGTTTAAGCTTTAAAAAAATTTTTTTTTCACTTAGCAAAGATTAAATACTTACTGGAGAAAAATAAAATATAAAGCAATTTATGCGCGCTACTATTTTATTTTTTAAATTGACTTTTTTCAAAACAATTTAGCACGCCTTATATGAAAAATCTTTTTTTTCTTTATTTTAGCCTTTCTCCTGACATTTTTAAATTTAAAATGCTTCTTACAAATTCCCAACTTAATCTTTTCTTACTAAAGTATAACATCCCTCTTTTCACCCTTATAAAATAGAAAAACAAGAATTGATAAAAAACGAGTTCAGGAAGTTTAAAAAAGTGCCCCAGCCCCAACACCTCTATGAAGTTAAAAAACAAAATTTGGAAAAAAGGTGTTCAGGAAGTTTAAAAAGGTCCTTATAAAATAGATCTGTGTTAAAATGGAACCGAAACTGCGACTTAAAAATTAAATTTGAAAAATCAGTTTCCAGAAAAAAAACATAAAATTCGATCGCAATCCCTTTTTTAAATTCCGAGTATTTTAAAATTTTGTCATCTAGGACAATAAATTAAAGCCATATTGGAAGGATGAATTATAGTAATTGGAACCTTCCCCCTTCTCTTTATTCCCTCGGAAAGATAAATTAAGGGTAGATAAGACGACATAAATTATATATCTTGTCAAGAAGAAGCAAAAAAACACATAAATTTTACGGTGTGATTTTTAAAAAAATGCTTTTGTTTGTTTGTGTATGTGAAAAGCACCGGAAGGTGCAAAAATAAAGCTTGTTTTCTCTTTTAAAAGCTTATCTTGACTTCTTGACAAGATGCAGGAATGCGCTTTTTAGGAAAATTAAATTGGCCAAGTAAAAAATTGAGTAAAAAAATAGAAATACATATATAAAATAAAGAAGAAGAGAGATAAAAAATTAAGAAGTAGGCGAAATAGAGAGAAAATTGAAAATTTCAGAAAATTTAAAAAATTAAAAATAAATACCACAGAGAGTAGGACAAAAAATATTTTGTGATTTCTCATTAAAAATCACAGAAAAAATTTTTGGAAAACCAAAAAATAAAATTAAAAATTGAAAAACAATACTAGGGAGAGTAGGCAAAAAATTAGGGGGAAAAATTCAAAATCAAAAAAAAATTCGAAAAAATTTCAAAAAAAAGTTCAGGAAATTTCAAAAAAAATTCAAAAAAAATTTAAAAAATACTAAATCATTTTCATTGAAAAATTATTTTTTTCCAAAAATAAAATATAAATCAAAGAACATCAACATCATCAAAAAAACCCTCAACAACAAATGTTGCCAAAAAATGAGGCAACGGTTCTCTAGGGGATATATTAAATCCTCCTTCCTATCCATCAACTCTACCTCTCTCTTACCTAGTTACAACTACAATTATTAACACGCATTTTTGACAAGATAAAAAAGGAGAAGAAAAAAAACACGTGACAAAAAATAAAGATTATTATTCCATTTCTTTCCTTTTGTTACTATTTTTGGAGGAAAAAATTATGTAAATTGGAATAAAAATAAATTTTTGTGGTTCCCCAAAAATAGGAATCCCAAATTCTTAATTATTTGGAACTCTTAAAAAACATCTAATCAGGAAACGATAAGGAAACAGGAATATTCTATAAATATCTACATATTTTGTTTCACCAAAAGTTTTCAAAAAATTAAAAAAAAATTCCTTTCGATTGAAAAATTATTTCTTGGTCCTCCTAAAAAGAGCCTCTAATCAATAGTCCCCCAATATTTTTTTAAAAAATTTTCAAGCAAAATTTATAAAAACTAAAAGATAAACAATTAAACAAACAAAATTTTAACTTATGTTGTTAGCCTCATAAAACTCTCATTTTAAGGTTAAATAAAAATTTTTTTTAATTTATTAAAATTGAAAAAAAGAAACCCACAATGCCATTTGTAAAGAGAGAAAAAATTTTTTGTTCCATCCTTGATTTTTTGAAATTTTTGTGTTTTTTTTTTGGAATTTTTGAGGCTTATATAAATATCATTTTTGAATTTTTTATAATTCTTTTACTTCCTTTTTTGATTTCTTCTCTTCAATTTTCCTCTTACTTCTTCTTACCTCCTCTTCTTCTTCACTTGACACCATTTTTCTTCAACATTTTTTGATTTTCATTAATAGTAGCATACTTATTTCCTTCATTTTCTTTTAATAAAGATAAAGAAGGCAAATTTGGATCAAGTTCAAGTAATGGAGCTGTTGGGGAATTTAAAGAAATATTTAAATCGGATGAAGCTGCTGTTGTCGCTGCTGCTGCCATTTCTTCTTTTTTCTTTTCCAATTTTTCTTGTTTTAATTCATCTGCTAAACATTGACTTTTTGTTCTTCTTCTAGCTGATGGACGCAATTTTGGAAGGGCAGCTATGAGAAAGAAAAAAATTTTTTGAATCTTTCTTGAAATTTTTAAAATTTTTCTTTAAATCCAAAGAATCTAGCCTACATGATTTCCCAAAAATATGAAATTCCCGACGATTTTTTGAGACGGGATCTTGGTTTCCCGAAAATCGGTAATTTATTTTTTGGTCCGGATCCAGATTCCCAGAAACCGAGAATATTTTTGGTTCGGAATCGCGACTTCGATTCTAAAAATAAACTTACAAGGATATGGTCTAAAATCTCCACTACTACTTGCAGTTGTATAAACTTTCTTCTTTTTATAACATTCTGATTCTTCAAGTGCTTCAGCCAGTGCAATGTTTGAAACTGATGGATCCAACAATTCTCTTTTTGGATATTTTTCGGCATCCATCAGTTGTTCATGGGTTAATTGAACATCGTACATAGTTAATTTGGGAGGTGTTGTGTCCTGATTATATTCAGCAGACAATAAAGTATGTAAAGCTTTATCCCATTGTTCTTGACCACAATCTTCCAAAATTGAACTAAAATTTGGTAAAATTGAATTTTTTAAATTTTTTAGGGGTTTATTATTTCACACCCTTTCCCCTCTCCCCATAGATTTTTTTCAAAAAAAAAACAAAAATTATTCGAAAAAATTTTTTCCCTTACCCATACATTCGCCAAGTTGTTCTTCTAGGAAATATTCTATTAAAATGACCACGTCGTTTATTTTCTAATTTTAATTTTTCAAAAAGTAGTTCAACACGTTCTAAATATAATGCTGACATTCTCTCTGAAGAGAAGGTTACCTTTAAAAAAATTTTTTAATCAAAAAAATTTTAATGGAGAAATGACCCATCCCCCCCCTTAAAAAAGAATAGAACCTTTTGGGGAGTCTGCATTCTTTTAATTTTAGAAGCCCTAGGTAATTGTTTCGATTTTTCCTTTTCGTTTTTACTTGAAGAACATTGTTGTAACACGTCCTCATCATCATCCTTCAGTGTAACAAAGTGATTCACAGATGAAGTGGATAATAAAGAACTCGTTGAAGGCGTTTGTGGATGAAAAAAATTTTTCTAAAATTAAAATATTTAAAAAAAAAATAAAGGCATGATTAGTAATTCTTCCGAAATAAAAACAAACAAAAATTTTTCTCAAAAATTTCTTTCACACAAAAATTTCAAAAAATCTATCAAAAGCAAACCAAATCTTGTTCATTTCCATTATCCAATTTTTCATCATTAGATTGCTTTTTCCTTCGTTTACTTCCTTCATCAATCAATTCATCTTCTTCATCACTATAATAACATTCATTTTCCATGTTTTTATCGTTAACCAAAGGTATCGAAGCTACATTTAAAACATCACAAAATAAATGCGTTTTTAATAAAGTGTCGAGTGGAGAATCACTTTAAAAAATTTTAAAAAATAATTAAAATTAAATCTCTAAAAAACCATGATAAACTTGGAGACAAATTTATTTCAAGTAGCCAAGGCTTCAAGTGTTCATCTACCAAAATGTCAAACCCAAAAAGTTCAAAACAGCATTTTGGATGTAAATTTACTGAAAAAACATAAAATTAATTTATTAAAAAAATTATTAAACAAACATTTTCTACACATTGCAGCAACTCGCGGTTGGATAGATAAAAGTGATTTAATCACTATATCCTCAATGCGTACCATTAATACTGAAAAAATAATTTTAAATTATTTCAATATCAACAATATCAAGAACAACACTAACTAGCCTAATAAAAGTCAGCGGAAGAAAAACGCTTTTTTGGTTAAGTTGGTTAATTTTAAAAATTAATAGAAAAACGAAGATAGTTCGATACCCACTACCGGTAAATAATATTTTCGACACTTATTTCACCTCAAAAATTGTTTTCTAACTAAAAAAGTCAAAATAAAAATTAAAAAAAAATTTACATTCAGTATCAACTCCAGAATGTTCCTCCAAATGTCTAAGTAAAGCTCCCAACGTCCACTTATGTCCCATATCTTCTACAGAACAATCGTTGTTTCTAAAACATTCTTTTTAAATTTAAAATAATTTTAAAAAACCTAATAAAATATTCGCTTGTTTTATTCAAAACATAATTTGTCAAGTGCTGATTTAAATCATCAAAATTAGTTTTTCCATCCTTGTAAGTATGAACAGCAAAACGAGCCAATCCATCACTAAAAATAAAAAATTAGTGCAATTTTAAGAAAAATCACATTCATTTTCAGGATCCCTCACATTAACCTCAGGGAAAAGATCCGATCAGGGAAAAAACAATGACAGGCAACTCTCCCCGTTTTTCAAGATTTATGTTCTATTAATAATCCTAATCTAGACTAAGAAATAACTCAAATCTTCCATCAAAAAAACACAAAAAACCTGTACATGTAGACAATCAAAGGGTAAAAGGACGTGACAAGAACATAAATCCTCAAATCCCATTTTAATCCATTAATTAACAAAGGGCGTTCAATATAACGTGAAATAACCCATTTTTGACTATTGTCGATTGAATAGACCTCAAAATTTGAAGATTAAAAATTTCCCCAAAAACTTTAAAAAACCTCTTCAGCTCTGCTTAAAAAGAAAATTCCTTTGCCAAAAGAGCCACCAGCAGGTTTAACAATAAATGGAGATTGTTTGCCATTTTCAATTTCTTTGCAGCAGTTGACCAATTTTGTTGAGTTTTTATCAGTCAAAGGCGTGCAGAAGAAATCGGGAATCTTTAAAATTAAAAAAAATAAATTACAAAAAATTCTTAGGAAATCGCTAACGCAGATTTTAGCCTATAAAAACAAAACAAACAAAATTAAAATAATCCTGTCCATACAAAGCACTCGCTCGGTTGACATTTTCGTACAAACAATCTTTTTTCTAAAAAAATTTTTTAACTACTTTAAACTAAAAAAACCGTAAGCATCCAACTTCTAGGAAAATGGTTCATTCTTTGCCAGGATTTTAATTGTCGCATTGAATTTGTTGATAAATGGGTGTTAGTCCAGATTAAGTTGCAGTGAAGATTTTTGCTCGAGCACTTAGAAAAATCAATTTAAAATATTAAAATAACCACAAAAAACCTGTAAAAATCCATAACTAAACAGCAACGATTTTACGAGCTTTGAATCACTTTTAATCAATTTAAAACAAAGATTAAAGTCTTCTCCAATTTTTGTAAATTTTCGTTGAGTAGATGAACCAACGACACGTCGACCAATATATCTAAAAGCAATTGGGTCAAATGTCATCAAATAAGGATCCTTAAAAATTTTGCAATTATTTTTCTAAATTATAATTGGAAACCTTTCCTCCATTTAGTGTATTTGTAAAATCTGAAGCAATTGAAAAAGAATTCAAAGTTTTGGCATCAAAATCCATATTTGCAAATATTCAAAAAAATCTAAATACTCTGACAAAAAACAAATTAAAATTAGGCCCGCGCTCTTTAGGCCGCGCCCTTATGAACCCAGCCAATATAAACGCAAATCCATCACAAATTTAAAAATAAAAGATATAGGTATGAATATTACAAAATTAAGACAAAATTTTCTGACAAAAATCAAAATATTTTATTCAATAAAAATTCAAAAAGAAATAAAATTTAACAAATCTCCAAATTAAATCCAACAATAATAATAAATGAGAAGCCAATAAAAAAAGAAACCACAAAAACCTTTAACAATCAAAATATTTTCTTATTTCAAAAAAAACTTTTTATTTCTCCTCCTGTTGACGCAACATAAGCATACAATTATTAAATAGTAAAGTTGCCAATTCAATATTTTTCTCAAGCGAATCACAACCCAAAGATTGAACAGTTTTCCATTTTGGATAAGAATTGCATAATGTAACGTAACCATCTTCGTACTTAAAAAATTAATTGAAATATTTTTATAAAGAATAGAAAAGCCTAGAGCCGTAAAAACTAAAAAAACAACCTTAAGATCAAAATCAATAGAAAGTTCATTATCGTTTTCATCATAACGACGAGAATTGTTCATACGATTCACAAGATAAGCAGACTCCTCATCTTCATAAATCAATCTTAAAAATAAATTTTTGAAACAAAATTTTATTAAAAATTAACCGTTGTCCATGCATCCGTACAAGACGAACTTCAGTCTCTGGTCCAATAAGTGTACGTTTTTCTTTATCCAAAAAATTGTCACAAACACCACCTCCTCCCATACAGGTTTGTTTAAACTCTTGAGGACTCAATAATGGTGGAAGTGCAGTTCGGAAAAAATCTTTAGCTATCAAATCGATAAATGATGGAATATAAGACGCAAAATCAGAAGCAAATTTTCGCGAAAATATTTTGGCGTATGGAATAAGCCTTAAAAATTTTAAATGTTTAAAGGAGCTAAAAAATGTATAAAAACAAACCGATTGTTCAATGAATCCTCATTAGGATATACAATATTAGCCATTCCACACATATCAAACAAATGTGGAGGAAGTGAACCTCTCAAACGTTTTGATTCATCTGTCAATAATTGAATAAATTCACTTGATGATTGTTCAAAGAATTGGGCATAAGAGAATTTACGACAAACACTAATAGTAACATGATGAGAATGCTTGTCTGGACCAGTATTGGCCTTTAAAAACAAAAAATTATAATTATAAATCGAAAAACAAGAAAAAGAACCTGATGAGTAAATCCACGAGGAACATAAAGAATATCGCCTTGTTCTAACCATCCATCAAAAATTGGCTTAAAGTTCGCAAAATCCTTATCAGTAAAATTGCGACTTGACTCAAGCGGCAATGTTTCATCCAAATCTCTCGGTGCATAAATCTTCCAATGCTTACGGCCTTCAACTTGTAACATAAAAGCATCAATATCGTCATAATGTGGCGCAAAACCGGCAGATCCAGCAGGAGTCAAATAACTTTAAAAGCAAATTAAAGGGACAAAAATATGAAAAAAAAACTTGTTAGCTCCAACATAAGAACAAAAAACTTCTTGAAGAGCATCACAAATATACCAAACTTTGTCATTAAAAACTTGAGGATGAACACATTGAAGAGAACGTCCATTTTGAAAATGTTGAAAAGCATTAACAATTGTAGCGCGTTGCATCTCTTTCTTTAATGGATTGTGGGTTTCACGAACACCAGAGACATAAGTTGCAACATTAACATCTTGACCATAAAGAACATTATTCTAAAAATGGCAGGATAAATAAGGAAAATATGAGCGGGTGGATTTTTTGAGGCTTAAAAATAAGAGGTAATCCGCTCGTTTCCTAAAGGTCTAAAGTTGAACGGCAATAATTCGGCTCAACTTGGATAACCACTTACAATTAGTCGGAGGTCTTCTATCTAATGGTACCAGAACTATATAAAATTCGCTGTTACAGTCAGACTTCCCTCGTTAGAATTGAAGGAAAACAGTCAAAACAACTCACATTTTTAAGCATATCCTTGAAATCCTCAGTATTAAAAAATCCATCAAAATAAGCATTTGTAGCACGCTTCAATACAAGAACACGCTTTTGAAAAATGTTACTTTAAATGATAGAATATAAAAATAAACAGAAAAAATTTAAAAAACTTGAAAAATTCATCAGTCACAATTGGACTCAGAATCCATTGTAAAACTTTCAATCCAACTTGAACGGAATGTTCAGTATTTTCAGAGAATTTGAACAATTTGAATGGACTAGAAGCTGTAGAATAATCCTTCTGTGCATTGAGAACAAGACAATTTCCAGTGTTTGTAGTAATGTCGTAACCAGTGATTTTTATGTCGAGCACGTCTTAAAAAATTTTAAAATTTTTTTAAAGAATTCCAACACAAATTCTAGAGATCGAGATATTTTTAAAATTTAATCTTGGGATTTAACCACAACTTTAAGTGAGAACATAATCTATATTCTTGACCTTGAGTAAAAGAGAAATCAAGGTCAAGGGAAAATAAAGAAGCTCAAAAAATGCCTTCATCTTAACTATAGATTCACAAAAGATAAAGGTCTGAATCCAGATCCTCATTGTTCTCTAACAAAATTCCCGGATAAACACAAATAAAAACCTTTAGAAACATCCGCCTCGCTGCCGCTATCCTTTTCATCTTCTTCCTCATCAAAAATTATAGAATCATCCTCCTCGTCCATCAAAGAATCATCTTCACCATCTTCAGAATCATCAAGACCCAAAGACTCGCCATCATCTTCATCTTCAAGATCCTCCAGATCAGATTCATCCTCCATGTCAGAGTCATTAATACTGCCATTCTCGTCGAAAACAACATTTGATTTGGCTTAAATTGAAAGTTCAAGTTTCAAATAAAATTAAAAAAACCCCAACCTTTTGGTTTAAGGTCCTTTTTCCCTCCAATATCATTTTTGACAATTCCATCTTTTTTGTTGTCTGTATTCTTTTTAGCGTTGCTATTCAATTCCATGTCCTTTCCAAAAGAGCTTGACAAGGTTTCGAGTTTGACACGCTTTGTTGGAGGAGTCTCACGAGGACTACCTGAAAAATAAAAATAATTTTTGCTTATATGAACCTCGCAAAAAGAGCCCAAAAAACAGTATCGAAAAAAATTGAAAGAAACTATAGTAAAAATATCAACCGGTATAGGGAAAACAAAAATAAAATCAAAAATAAAGATATACCAAAACGCTTTGCCTGAGCATCGTTTTTGATCACATCATCATTTTTAGCATTCCCAACCATTTCAAAGTCATCACCAGAAGAATCGGAAGAAGTTTCAAATTTGACCTTCTTTTTGCCAGAATCCTTGGGACTTTCTAAAAAATATAGCAAAGTAAAACGATTTAACAAAACCTTTCTCCTTCGACGAAGCACTCGTGTTTGGAGTAGTCTTCTGACCACCAAAGTTTTTGGAAGGTTGCTAAATAAAGGTATGAACCTTTAAAGAAACAAAAAAACCTGTTTCATCTGACTCATTGGCACATGAACAGCGTTAAACCCATCATTCCTCATTTTATTTTCCTTAGGACGTTGCTGTTGTTTTTGCGGGCTTGAGACCTCAGCATGGTCTCCCTTATCATCAATAAGGTCCTTTTTTGCGGAAACTTAAAAGAAAAAAAAATTTTTTTGCCTAAAAACCCCCAAAAACATACATGCAGATTTTTCATTCATTAAGCGCTTCTCAAATTTATCTCCACCATTAAAAGGTCCCTTATTAAAACCTCCTTTATTACCGCCATTAACAGCGCCTTTATCCTTTTTCATTCCTTGATTGTTGTTCATTGGCTTGTTTTGATTAAACTTCTTATTAAACGGCCCAGAACCAAATCTGTTTCCTCCTGCAGCATTTTGTTTGTTTTTCTTATTTTTATTCTTTCCCATTTTAAGTAATTAAACAAAGTTGTATAGAATCTATAAAATTGAATTAAAACGTAATATTAAAAAAACCAAAAAAATAAAAAAAGAAAGGCCAAAAATGGCAAAAAAGAAAATAAGTAAGTCCACTTTTCTCCAGAAAAAGAAAGAATCAATTAATCGACCATTTGAGTATACTTTAATTTATAAAGAAGGGATTTAATATTACTAGACTCAACCGACCTACCGTACTCAAATTTTATTATTTACTCTATTTCTTTTTCTCTTTATTTCCTATTATATTTCTCACTTTTTTCTTTATTACTTCGAGAACACATTTTCATTTTGTAAAATAGAATTTTAGGCTTTTCTTCGCCACTAACATTTTGTTTTTTTTTTCATACTAAAAAATTTTTTTTCTAGGTTGGCTAAAATCTGTTCCATTTCTTGGTTTATTATGAATGAAATTTCGAAAAATGTTTGTTACTAAATTAAATATTTATTTATAAATTGTTAGGATTCATACAATTTTGCCTCAAACAACAATGTGGAACAAGTTGAGAATGTTAAGTTTGATATGGCTTTGGCAGATTCTAAATATATCAAGTTTGGAATTTTTTGAGTATTTTAAATTTAATTTTTGCCTAAACGTGAACTCCATAAAATTGACCACAAATTCAGACCTGCGCCGGGCAGGATCCGACCATATTTTTCTAGAGGATGGGTCCGAAATTTATTTTTTTCTCGATCTCCGTATTATTTCCATATCCGATTAATTCAGAAAAATCTATCTGTCCGGCTCTATTTATAAATCTGGATCCATCTCCGGATAAATCGGTTTTGCCAGGCACTAACAAAAATATTTTTTAAGCCCAATGAGAATGCACTATATGAGAAAAGGACATCAACTCGTCTGGTAAATTTACCTAATTTAAAATTTTATTAAAAATTAACTTCTTTAAGGGACTTTGCACTTGAATACGACAGCGTTTCCGTTCTCCTTTACCATTTGGAAAGGAAAGAGTTATTGCTTGTCAAGCAGTTTAGACCTCGTAAAAAATTTTTTAAATTTTTTCTCCTATTTTTTAACTTCTAGCTGTTTTTATTCACGCAGTTAGAGAAAAGCCTGAAAATGTTGAAAAGTCCTTAAATGAGATTGAATGGAGTAAATATCCAATTGAGTTGGGCGAGACGTTGGAACTTTGTGCTGGACTAATTGTGAGGTTTTAAATATTTTTTAAGGTTTGGGTTTGTTTTGATAATTTAAGACGAATTTTAAGTTTTGATTTCCCTTAGGGTTAGATATGACCATATAACGAGTGGTGGTACTTTTTTGTTTAATCCCCATCATTTTTTAGGATAAACCAGGAACTTCCACATTGGATCACATACATCAAGAAATTATGGAAGAATGTGGCTATAACGTTCCCACAAATTTAATTCAACCAATAAAACGTTATGTAACTGGTGTTTCTACTTCTGGTTCCACACAACATTTGTTTTATGCAGAGATTGTATGTCGGTTTTTTAGAAATTTTTTGGATTTTTAAAAATTTAATTTTTTATTAGAACGAGTCAATGCGCGTGTCAGATGGTGGCGGTAATCCTTCCGAAGGCGAATTTATCAAAAAAGTTTTTATGAAGCCGGAAGAAGCAGCCAAATTCCGTTCTGATATAAACATTGCTATAGCGCCACCTTCACTTTTATTTGCTTTAACTTGGTGGCTAAATGAACGGCGTCCTGCTTCTTAGGATTTTGAAGGTTTAATTAATGTTGTAATGTCCAAGTTTTTTGAGAATTTTAGTTTGAGGCTGTCTACGATCGGTTATTAATCTTTTTCCAAATTTTAGGACTCCATGGGTTATATTAAAAAAATAATACCGATAGTGGACAACTCTAACTAACAATTGTAATGAATTATTGTATTTTTTGGAGTGGTTCTAACATAAATACCGTATTTATTCTAATTGAATGACTCCTCTATTTGAATGACCCCCCTAATTGAATGACCCATTTTTGAGGCTATTGAAAAATAAAATGACCCCCTCTATTTGAATGACCCCCCTAATTAAATGACCCTTTTAGAGGTGAAAAAATAATTCATGATTTTTATTAATATTCTCGTACGTATAATCGTAATTATTATTAAAGAATGCATTCTTTTTATAATATTGACGATAAACTCGACGTAGAAACATTATCAGATGGAGAAGGACCTTCGGTAATCCTTAAAATCATTGGTCCCTAGAAAAATATTAGTAAAAAATGATCCTTAGGTATTTTTGAGGCTTGCCAGTAGGTAATCGAGTGCGCTGAGTCCAATCTCAACTTAGAATTTGTTTATTTCGAATCCCGGATCCGAAATCGACCTAGTCGAAATCGGGGTAAAAATTAAAAATTAGATGGGTAGCAGGGATGTGACGAAAGTGATTTTAAAAAGCGAACAGCAAAAGACGAAAGTCCAAAAAAGGCGAAAGACGAAGGCGAAATTTTTAATCTCCGCTTGAGTCTAGAGATTCTTTGGTCAGGTAATTCAAAAGCCTTGTTAAGTGTTCCAAATCTACAGATAACTCTCAAATCAATTAATCGGAGATATCAAGGGATTTGTAGGATTAAAAAGGATATCAAAAGAGTTGGACGAATATCGAGGAGTTAAAGGGAAGTCAGAGGATCTCTAGACTTCTCCCTTCGTTGTCTTGAAAAGGTTCTGAGAATCCTGGGAAATCCCTGGATCCTGATCCGAAAATTTGGAATATTCGAAAAACAACCAGGATTTTATCAAAACGCAATTTTAAGTTGTCTTATTAGGTATTTTATTAAAAATTTTAAAGGAAGAATTTCAATAAATTTACTTAAAAATTTACTAATTTTTGATAAAATTTAAAATAATTGGTTATTGAAAAATAGAATGACCGCCTCTATTTGAATGACCTCTCTAATTGAATGACAAATTTCTGGGGCATTGAAAAATAGAATGACTGTCATTCAATTAGAATAAATACGGTATACTAATTATTTTATCCCATTCTCTCCTTTTAAAAATTCGTTTAGAACCATTTCTTTTAAGCCTTATATACCCAAAAAATTTAAATTAAACAAAATCTGTCTATATATTTTTTAACATGAAAACCAATATTTTTTAGAAACCTTTTTAAGTTTAATTATTTAATAAAAAATACTCCAAATTTTGAAAAATATTTTTATGGTTAAAAACAATTACATTAAGGGTTATAACAAAATATTTGTCTGGAAAATAAAAATAAAGTGAGATCGTTTATATTAAAGATAAGAAATGTTCTCTGGTCTAGTTTATGAGTTCCCTAAAAACATGACTTATGAGGTTCATTGGACTCATAAACTAGATCAGAGCCAGGAGAATGTCACTGTATATCCGAAAAACAGAACTTTTTCGATGCGAGACCCAATCCTAGGAAAATTTTTTGAAAACCCGACCTAACATTTTTCTCAATCCCTGACATCCCCGGTTTACATTAAAAATAAGAAATTTAAGGAAAATCACTAAAAATTAAATCAAAATTATTTATTGTTTGCCGGCATTTGATGAATCCCCTCTAAATTTGTTATAATTACTTCGTTTACTTCCACCAACAAATCCTCCTTTATTCCCCATCCCAACTGAAGAGGCTAATCTTTTATGAACTCTTTTTTGTGCTAAAGCGAATAAACGTCTTCTAAAGTGTTTGGAAAAGAGACAAAAAAGAATGAAATTGCTAGCCTTTCCAAAAATGACTAAAGCACTAAAAAAATTTTGGGGAAATTTTTAAAAATAAATTTAAAAAAACCTGCAAACTAGGGTTGCATTGTACCATTCCCTTTGATCAATTCCAGTTAACAAAAGATTTTGAAGTAAATGAACAATTGCTGAGGGTCCATTAGTTAAAGTAAACATTGAAACAATTCTTTAAAAAATTTTTTGGAGAATTCTAATTAAAAAATAATTACAATGCAACTGTTATTGTTACTCTTTGTTCAGTTTTTGCGTGTAATAAGTGTTGATTTAAACCCTCAGAAGAGTGGGAACTGCTTTGGCTAAATCTGGAATAAAGAGAAAAGTTATTGGAAGGTTAAGCTTATCAGGAGTCCTGAATATTAGGGAGTCTGCAATGGTGGTTGTTACAAGGAGGCCTGACAGGAAGCTCATATCACGGGCCTGAATGTTCAGAATATCTCAGGGCAGGCCCGTAGCCAGGGGGGGGGGGGGGGGGTGAGGGGGGGAGATTGGGCCCCCCCCCCCCCCCCCCGAAATGGGAAAAAGAAAAAAATTTGGGGAAGGGCTGGGGCAAAAAAAGTGAATTTTTTTGGCCTACGGCCTCTGAAATTTAAAAAATTTTCGCCTGCGGCGCTAAAAAGGAAGAAATCTGGCTTCTTGAGGTCCAAAATTCAAAAAATTTTCGCCTGCGGCGCTGAAAATCAAATTTTTGGCGCCTGCGGCGCCGAAAAAGTGAATTTTTTTGGCCTACGGCCTTCTAAAATTCTCAAAATTTTCGCCTGCGGCGCTGAAAATAAAAATTTTTGGCGCCTTCGGCGCCAAAAATTTGGCGCAAAAAATTTCCCCCCCTCGAAAAAAAATCCTGGCTACGGGCCTGTCTCAGGGAGTTAATCAGCCAAAAACGTTACACACAGAATCGTCTCTCTGGTCCTCAGCCCCAAGAACCCCAAGAAATACCCAAAACAAATTTAACAAAACAAACTTGCTAAGCGGTTGTTTACTGCCTTCCTTAAGACTTTCTCCATTATCTACATTTTTGTGTTGTTTTTGACTCCAACTTTCATTTCTATTTAAATTATTTAATTGTTTTGATCTCCTTCTTAATGCACACAAAAGCATTGTATTTAAAATGGCGAGAACAATAATTGGAAAAATTATACTAAAATATTTAATTTTCTATTAAATTTTTAAGTGAAAAAACCTGAAGAGAACGTTGAGTAAAGTGCTGACAGACTAAAAAACAAAATTTGAATTTTTTAATAATTGGAAAAACTTACGATAAATTTTCTAAAAGTTTCTGAATACGGATTGCTCTGATTTGGTGCAAACCAACGCTCCTGATTTACAGGCAAGCATTTTGAATAAAGTTGACTTCCATTGCAAAAGGCTCTGACTAGGCAGACATGTGCAACATGCTGAAATTTTTAAAAGAAAGATAAATAATGGAGAGAATTAGTTTAAGAAATTAGGGAGGATTTATCGTGGTCGCGCAGTTGGACAAAATTTAAATGAAATTAGTTTTTAATATTTTGGCATTATGTATTTATTGGACAAAATGTCATTTAGCGTCGGTTTTTTTCAGAAAAAAAATTTTTACCCCAAGTAATTTTCTTGACGTTTTTTTAATTTTTAACAGTTTTATGGTTTCTTTTTAGCAATTTTGATTAAAATTTTATTGACGCTTCAATGTTTCAAGTTCAACTTTAAATGATTTACTTGATGTGCAGTAAGCAGCCCTGGAACAGCAACAATAGCACAAATCAATCCCACCATTTTTCTTCTTGTAATGTGCCCACGAGCGGCGAGCGGATTTCTAATGCCAATTAGACGGTCAGTACAAACAGCAATTACACACCTTGATTTTGAAGGTTTTTTAAATTTAAATAGAAACAGTGGTACTTTATGGATATGTCACCCCCCTCCTATTTTGAGTCTCAGAGTTTTCCTTAAACGTAGAAAATGGTCAGAGATTATTTTCTTCTCCATGTCAATCATTTTTCTTTTTTCAAGCAAAATAAGTGAAATGTGGTAAATGAAGAAACGAAATGAGTGAAATGTAAGTACAAAATATGTGAAAAGGCAAAATAAACAAGCAAACTACTTGAAGAAGAAAAAAATGATTGACATGGAGAAGAAAATAATCTCTGACCATCTTCTACATTTAAGGAAAACTCTGAGACTCAAAATAGGAGGGGGGGTGACATATCCATAAAGTACCGAAACAGTTTCAAATTTATTTTCTAGTTAAACTACACAAAGAAAATATGGTTGTGCTTACCAAATAGCTACAGCAGATGCCCAATTTGCCAGAGAGATCAAGTGTACTTTGGCACTGAGGTAAAACATTCGAAAATGCCAATTGCGTGAGAAAATTGAGTAATTGGCCAAAATGTTGGGGACCAACTTTAAAAATAATTTTTGAACGTTTAATGGCATTTTTGAATTTTCCAGATCGTTTATTTAATTCCTCGTTTATAGAAGCTCCTTTCGACTTACCAACGACAAGAAGAAAATGTCAGCAAATGCCAACATTGCCAGAAATGTGTTTGCTCTTGATTGCATCTTCTTGTCAAGCAACACGCTGAGATTGAGTGCATTGCCAAGTATTCCAAAAATGACTAGAGATGGAAACAGGTATCTTTGTAAATACCATTCAAATTCTGAGCCTGTAGGGAATTAAAATAATTTTTTGGGACGGGTATTGTTTTGGGTCTTGGAGCGGGAATTTGAACCGCAGTCGTATTTTTGTACTTTTGGTTTAGTGGTTAGTGTCATGGATTTGGGCAGTAAAGGGGTGGGGGTTCGAATCCGTTTGTGTGCACTTATTTTTAAATTTTAAATTTCGTATTTTTAATATCTTTTTCTATTTTTTTTGAATATTTTTTTCATTTTTAAATTATTTTTTCACTTCTCTCAAATATTTTCTTTATTTTTTTCCTACCGTGCATTTGCATTTGTTCCTCTGTTAGGCAGCGATTTTGATGCGCGATGGGTGTTGTTGGGAGGGGTTGTATTGTTTCCATTTGAATGCGGGAAAGTATTGTTGACATTGTTGTTGTAGTTAATTTTTCTTGTATCATTTTTTAAAGTTTTTTTTTATTTTTCTGAAATTTTTTTTTAATGAATTTTTTGGGTAATATTTTTTTGTATTTTTAGGAAGGAGACAGAAAGGAGGGGATAAATTTGTAGAGAAGGGGTGAGAAAAAAAAATGGGAGAAAAATTGAGAAAATTGTTTGTAAAAATTGCGAGTCATATGTGTGTTCTTTTGCGATTAAGTCATATTGACCAACATCCCTCACTTTTTTCTCCCAGTGGCTCTGAAAGGGATATAAGTTGATTTGTGTGAATTTTGTGTGAACTAATGGGAGTAGTCTCCTTCACAGCTTTGTCTAATTGCGAAAGTTTAAAGTCCAATCAATCATGAAAAGATATTTGTTTAGCTTTTAGTTAATGGTTTAAGCGCTTTAATTTGTTAAAAGTTAAGAGGGTTTTTTAGACTTTTTGGTTTGATTTAAAGGGGGATTGTTTGTATTTTTGGATTAGATGGGGTTTTTTTTGGATTTTTTAATAGTCTTTTGGCGTTTTTTTTATATTTTCTGGTATTCGTTTTTTTTGTTTAAAGGAGTTTTTTGGATATAAATTGGTTGTAATTGTGATTTGTTATTTTTGTTGATAATTTTAGTGTAGATTTTTAGGTATTGATGATTTTTGGGGTATTTTTTATTGATGATTTTTAGGATAGAATTTTCCGGTTTTTTTTTAATTTAGGCGGTGTTGATTAAAAGTCTAGTAAAAAATAAGAGTAAGTAGCAAGTCAAAAAACATTCTTTTAATGAAAAATACTTTTATCCATGGAGGTATATTTATTTTGAATGACACTTGTTGTTTATTAAATTATAGGAGATTAAAAGTCTTTCTAATTGAAAAACATAAATATATATAAAGTTAAGTTTGAAGGGTATTTTTCATTAAAAGTAGCTAAAGGTGTGTGACGCTTTTTAATTTTCTAGCCATTTAGCCATTGTTTACTTTAAATTTCCCCTAAAAATTGTTGTTTGGTGCACAGCTTCTGAAAAACCCCTTTTTGATTATTTATAAAAAAGCGGCTGTTTAATATACTTTTTTTTGAATATAAAAAATGGGGTAAACATTGGACAGACTTTTAAGCCTTTATGGGAAATATAGGAGCTTTATGAGAAACATCCCATCCCCATTGATTGTTATGCTAATATGTATATTAATTTTTGAACAGCTATTTTTTGTGTAAAAATTGGAAGAATTGTAGTTTAAGTTTGGAAATTTTAGGCTGCAAAATTCCATTTAATGGTTAGAATTGTATTTTTTAGAGTCAAGAGGTCAAGAGAATATTACAAAAATAGGTTAATTCATTTATTTTTAGAATCAGGAATGGGGTCAATAATTGTCAGACTTTCTGAATTTTTATTGGAAAAATAGAAGCCTTCCCCATTGATTAATTTAAAAAATTTTTTTTGGAAAAAAAAGTTGGAAGAATTATTTTAAAATTAGGTAGTTTAATTATTTTTTTTTTTGAAAATTTTTTGGAAAGAAATTTTGTTGAAAAGGGTTGCTTTTTATTTGTAAATATTTATTAAAGTGTACTTAAGAAATTTTTGGATATATAAAGGAAGCTTTAAGCTTTTCCCTTAGGAATAATTTATTTTCATCTTCTTTGTAGGTCAATTTGTACTATTTTTTGTTAAAAAACATTTTATGATTAAAAATTAGCTTTATTTTGGGGGGAAAATTTTTTTCTATTTTTAGAAATGTAGGAAACAATTTTTTAAGTACTTAAAAAAATTTTTAGAAGAAAGGGAAAAACTTATTTTTGGTCGAAATTTTTTTTGATTATTTTTTAAATATAAAAGTAATTCGGAAATTTTAGTTTGACTTAAAAATTTTTTTGGATTTTTAAAAGCTAACTTTTATTTTCTTAAACAAATGAATATTTTTTTTATTTTTTCAGCTTATTTTTTTATTTTTTATATAAAACGGCAGGAAACTTTTTATTTATTTTTTTTTATTTGGACACCAATTTTCTATGTTCTTTTAAATTTATGTAGTTTTGGGCCTGTAAGATTATGGAAATATTTAAGAGTTTTTTCAAATAAAGGGGAAAGAGAGGGAAAAGTTTGAAAAATAAAAATTGTTTAAATTTTTTAAATATTTTTTTTGAAAAATATGATGACAACTAAAAATGATAAGGGGACGACTATTTATAATTTTTGGTTGATAAAAATGTGGGAGTTGTTATTTTATTTTTCTAGGAATGTTTGCTTGGTTTTTATGAGGGTGTCACGGGTTATTTTAAACAAAATCCACGATCCGAGGAATTTTGGTAACCCAGACCGGAGACTTGAATCCCGGACTTTTTTTTCGTCTTGAAACCGATCCTAAGAAAATTTCGAAAAAACCTTTCCCCAATCTGAACCTTGACTCGATTTTTTTCAACCTGTGACATCCCTGGTGTGTGTGTGTTTTAATATTTTTGAATCTTTTTCTGAATTTTTTTATTTTAGAAGCTTCTCAAAAATAGGCACATCCTTGACCTACCTTCTAGGAATAATTCCTAGTTTGTCTATAAGCATTTTTTAGGTTTATTAATTTTTAAATGGGTCGAGCATGTCAAAAGAAGTTTAAAAAAAGATTTTTAAATAAAAGAAAATTCCTAGAAAAAAATTAAGTGAAATGAATTTTGAGAGAGGAAAATTATTAACTAAAAATGGATATGAAAATTTAAAAGAAAAGCATTTTTAAACACGTGAAAAGAAAAAGGTTTTTTTTTGTTTTAAAAGGAAAAATGAAAAGAAAAGTAATTAAAAATTTTATAAAAAATCTGAGCTAATTTGGGATTAGGGTTAAATTTCTTTTTTTTAAGTTATTTTTTGGTGTTCATTAAAAATGAAAACAAAAAATTCTTTTTTGTCTCGTGTCAATCTTTTTAAAATTAAGAATGAAAGATTGGGATAATAAAATGAAAAATGTTTTTTGGTCAGTTATGTTGAAAATTTTGTTGAATTTCGAGTGATTTGTTGGATTTTGAGGGACTTGGTGATTCTGGAAATGGTAGACTTTTGAGGGGGTTTTCTTTAGATTTTGAGGGATCTTTTAGGATTTCGAGGGTTTTTTGGGGATTTTGAGGGATTTTTTAGATTTTGTGGGGGTCTTTAGAATTAAAAAAAAATTAGAATTTCTTCGAATTTTCGTAGAATTTTCTTCGGCCATGGTTTTTTCTCTTAAGGGCCTCTTTTTTTATTTAGTTTTTCAGACTAACTTAAGTTAATTTTTATTTTACAATTTTTTACAAGTACTTTAATAATATTTCTTAGAATTTCTTCGAATTTTCGTAGAATTTTTTCTTAAAAATAAAATTAAATTTATGCTTGTTTCAGGCATGAAAATAATTTTTTCTTTAAAAAATACAAAACAAATACACATTTTTTTGAAAGAAAATTAAGCTTTTTTTATTTTTTTAAAATGTTAAAATGCCTAAAATAAATGATGTAAAGTGAATAAATAGTGGAAAAATATAGGGAGTAATGGAGCATTAAAAAAGGAGGAAATAATGAAAAAAATAAATGAAAAAAATTTTGTGTAGGTGGGGGAGGGGGGGGGGGGAAGTTAAAATAAAATGAAAAATTGAAAGGAAGAAAGTCTGCTTATTAATTGGGTAAAAATTTTTTTTTTGGAATTTTTTGGAAGATTTTTAGGGTATTTTTCTCTTTAAGGATTTCCTTCTCTTGCAGAGCTCTCATGAATTTTCCTAGTGACTCTCGGATATTACATTTATTTTTATTTACTTCCGCATTAAATACTCCTCTCATTTTTAAGGGTAAATATAAATATTAGTGGAAAGAGGTGTCATCCGTTAAGAGATTAAATAGAAAGTAAAAATTTTTGCAATTTTTTCCAATTTTCTTTCTCTTGTTTTTGGCACTTTTTGGCACCTTGTTTTTTGTATTATTTAGGACTTGAAGCTTTTGTGAACATTGGCTATTTAGTCTCTTTCTTGTGTCACTTTCTTCCCTACTTTTATTTTGGTTGTTGTCTGAAAATTCTTCCGCGTAATTTAATTAATCGAGAGGCCAAGCCCATTTTATTTATATTAAAAAAAAGATAAAAAAATAAGAGAATATTAGGGGGAAAATGAAAATGAATATAAAATTGTCCAAGAAAATTATATAAAAATAAGGATAAATGCGTAAAAAAAGGGTGTATAATATTGAGATAGAATTGAGATAAATTAAGAAAAAAGGAGGAAAAAATATTTGTAAAAAACAAAGACATTTTTAGAGAGAGGATAAAGATTAATAAAATAAAAGAACAATGAAAGAGAATGAGATTAAAACACAAAAACAATAAAAATATTTAAAGCAAAAAATTAATTAATTTTTTTAAATTTGGAAATAAAAAAATAGGCAAATTTAGTTGGGTACAGTAGTGGTAACATGGCTGGACGAAATTGCTTTTTTTGACTTGCGGATTGCATCTGCGGATTTTAAAATTAAAATTTGGGGTTGTGATTGCGGCTGCGGAAATTTTTCTTTTCAATTGCCCCACCCCTGAGTGGTAGTCGACTCTACGCGGATATATTCCTTTTGGAAGAAGAATTTTATTTATTGCATTGGGATACTGGAGACTTCGGTGGTACTATAGCTGAAGTCGACGACTATAATAATTAAATCCAGAGATTTTGTGGTGATTCTGAGAGCTAAAACTGAAATATACTTTAAGTTAGAAACTTGACTGGTTTTCAAAATATTTTTTAGAATTACTAGCCTTAGTATATATTTTTATAAACTAATAATAGCCAAAAAAATAACAAAATTTTTTGTTATTGCAATATTTTTTGTGCTTGTTTATTTTTAATAGGTCACGAATATATCCAGAAACGACATTTACATATTTTAATATGTGTGTGTTTATTAAAAGTGATATCAATAACGAAATATGAAAAAAAATAAAATTTGTTGAGATACAGATTAAATTTTTAGATTAAAAAATTTTTAGTAGAAAACATCGAAAAAATTGAAAAAATATGTAAAGTGAAGGAATAATTTTTGTTTGATATATAAGCGGTAAATAATGTAGGGACTGGGTCGAGACGAGATCAGAATTAAAGTTATTTTTTAAATTGGAAGAAAGACTTGGAAATAAGCAATTATCGTAAGAGTTGTTTTTATTTATTCATGCTTTTACCGATATAATTTTATTATTAATTAAATTTTAAATATTTTTTAATTTAATTTTTACTTTAGTTTTACACTGGGGTTTTTTAATTTTTTTTATTTTTCATAAAATGCCGTCATTTTTAAATTTATAATTTTTTTGAAAAAATTGAAAAAATAATATTTTTAGAAGGGAATATTTTTATGAATATTTTTATTTTTTTATTTTTTAAAGCTTACTCTGATTTTTCTACCCCAATTTTTGTTTCTTTCCAAGTTTTCTCATTTTTGTGAGGTATTATTGGAAAGCTTTATATATTGACGTAAAGCTTTCATAACACATTTACCTATTCTTTATTGAATGGGGTAATCAAAAAACCATATAAAGAAATTTAAAATGTGTAAAAGTCATTTAAGAGTGATAAGTGGTTAAAAAAAGAGAAGAGTTTCAGGTGGCCAATATATAACAACTTTTAATAATTTAAAAAATATAAAAATGAGTGTAATAATATTTTTGAAATTTTCAACTATGTATTTCAATTTTGGAAAGTTATTGTTGGCATTTTAAAAATCATTCAAATATAAAAAATTAAATTTAAAATTTTAAAGACTAAATTTGGAAAAATGTGTGTATGTGCATTATTTTTTATTAAAAGCCTGCATTATTTATTTTTTATTGAATTTTAAATTAATTCAGAGTAATTATTAAGTTTTTAAATTGTGTAGTAATAATATAATTGAGGGTAAATATAATTGTGCTCATATAAAGAATAATAATGGGTTAAAAATGGTGATAGGAAAATTAGTTTTTAATAGAGAATTATAGAGAATAGAGAATAAATTTTAATCTGGAAATTTTGGGAAAAATTAAAATAATTTAAAATACTGGAAAGTAGGGCCAAAAATTGTTCTTTTTTTTAATTTCAATAAACTTAATTAAGAAAATGTTGGGAGAGATTTTTGTTTGGATATATGTACTATTTTTAATTAAAAAAGGGGATTCTCTATAATTTTTAGAATTATATTGCCAATTCTTGCCAATTCTCTTAATTGAAATTTTTTGTTTGTTTTGTATGTATATTTTGACCTTTTTTTTTAAATTTAATTCATGACTTTTATTGTTGTTTTTTGACTTGACTAGTTGACCTTTTTAAACACGTAATATTTTTTTCCTTTTTAAATTTAAACAATACGTAATTTTACGCCTACATGTTTGTTTTGTTTTTAAACAACCTAAATATTTTTTAAAGAATAGCAAGTGTTTATCAAAAAAAATTTTTTTGTTTGTTTTTGTGTGGTTTTTGAGATAGTATTTTTGGGTTCTGAGGACTTATATCTTGATGACTTTTGCAAAAAAAAATTTTAAAATTATTTTATCAACATTTCTGTCATTTTTTTAATTTTACAAATTTTCTTTTTAAATTAAAATTCCTGTCTGCCTTTATTTTTATCTTTTTTCCCACCTGAACCTCCCAGAAAATTTTTTTATTTTAGGCTTTTTTCTCTTTAATTTAAAAATTGTGTGTTTTATAGGTTAGCTAACTAATTTAAAACTTCCTTATTTTTTTTAAATTTTTGTTTGAATTTCTAAAAAAAATTTTTTCTGGGTTTATGCTTCAATACCTCTAAGTCAGTCAGATTTTTTACTTTAACTCCAAATTATTTCTGTCTACTAATGCTGATTATTTTTACCAACTTAAAAAAAAATTTTTTTCTTCAAAAAATAATAGACGACAAAAATATTAAATTGGCACAATTTAGCACATTTATTAGCGCGAAAAAAGGCAAAAAATAAATGTTACAAGATGCGTGGAAGATTTTTTCTTCTTTTAAGCTTAACTACTTAGAATTTTTACCCAACTTTTGTTTTATTTTTCGTTAGGAAAATGTCGTTAAAAATAATTTTTTAGTGATTTTATATTTAGTAAGTACGTCAATGGTTTGTTGAATTTTTTAGCAAATTTTTTTTTTTGTTTTTTAATAGTTAAATTTTTTTTATTTTTTCTTATATTTTTGGGACTATTTTCGACAGTTTAATTGTGTATTTTGGTATTTTTATTTTTTGGTCACTTGCCTTTTATTTTTTAATATTTGGCAACACTCAAATTTCTGTTTTTAAGCAGCCTTTTTTAAATTTTATAAGGGAAAAATTATTTTTAAAATATTCATATGACTAAAATAATAATAATTTTATTTTTACAAACCATGTGTGAAGGGTATTTTTTAAATTGTGTGGGCACAATTTAAAAACCCACACAATTTTTTAAACTGTGTGGGGTGATGTGATCTAAAAAGTTTTATTTTTTTGGCTTAGTTGTTTGTTGTAGTTTGCGAGAATGCAAATTGTGTTTTTATGACTATTTTTTGCTAATTTTTTGTGCTTTTTTAGCTTTTCTGGTTTTATAAAATTTTAAAAGCATTTAAGAGATTTTTCAAAAAAATTTTTTAATTTATTTTCCATTTTTGGGCAATTTTCCATTTTTAACTAATTAATTAATTTTTTAACGGATTAAATATTAGATTTTATTTTTGTAAAAATTAAGAGTTTAAAAATTAATTTTTTTAATTTCAAAAATAATTTTTGGGGAATTTTTGGTTTTTTAAAATTTTATTTTTGGTAAATCCTTTTTTTTTAAAAAAGCGGATGTGACATTTTGATTGATTTTTATTACGCAATATTTTATTCTTTTTAAAATTAATTTAGAATAATTTTTAGTATAATCTGCTTATAAAAACAGGAAATTAAAGGAGAGACTTCCTTTACTACGTACATTTTTTTTTAAATATTTGAGGGGTTTTTTTTTAATTTTTTCTTAATTTTTTGATTTTTTTTTTCTGAACATTCAAAGACTTCTTTTTATTTTAAAAAATATTTGCAGACATTTTTTGTTTAAAATTCAAAAAAAAATTTTTTTTATTTTTAATTAATTTTATTTTTAATTAAATTTTAACAGCTTACTATCAAATTTTCAATTAATTATTTTTTAAGATTAATTTTTCCATTTTTAAAAGATAATTAGATATACCTAAAAAGAATATTGAGATAGGTATTTAAATTTGCTTTACTCTAGACTGTTTTATTCTTTTAATCCTCATTTTTTAATCCCCATTTTTTTTAAATTTTTCTTAAATTTTTTTTTCTTTATTTGGTTCATCCGCACTTTTACGACATTTAAAAAATGCCATTTAATATTATTCTAATTTAGAATAGTAGTTATAATGTTCGCGCACATCGCTTAAATACTTATAAAATATTTTCTCCTTTTTTTTAATTTTTTAATAATAAACTTTCCATTTTATTTTATTTTTTATAAATTTATTTTTCCAGACTTTTTTTCTGAAGCCTAAATTTTAAAAATTGAGAGAGGCTTCCCTCTTGAATTTTTTGGTTCTTTTTTAATTTTTAAAGTTCGATCCATAACCTCTTTTTTTAGTTTTTTCTCTCAACTTGTGTCAGAAAAATTTTTTTTTCCTTCCTTATCCTTTAATTAATACCCCTCAAAAGACTATAATTCTCATGGAATTTTTTTCTTTATGACTTTCAATGTTTTTTTATCTTCGTTATATTCTAGACGAGACTTTACTCTTATATTTGCGCATAAACTAAATTAATTAACTTTTATATATTTTTTGTTTCTTGTCATTACCTATTGCCTTTTTATTACGAGAAAAATGGCTTTTAGAATTCTTAGAGTACTTTGCCTTCTCTTTTTTCTGTCTTTTTTAAAGATATCTTCAGCCCTTTTTTGTCAAAAAAATATCGTTAAATTGAAGGTTGGAGAACCCTCTTCAACAATTTTTTTTTCTTCTCTAATATTTTATTTTTTTTCTTATTTTAAAATCAGATATAAGCAGGGGAGCTAAATAATACTTAGTATTTTACATTTTTCTTTAAGGAGAAGGATTTTTTGAGGGTATTATTCGCTTTATCCTTTACTACTTATTTGGGAAGATTCCTCTATTTTTAAGGTGTGAGAGAAGTTTAAAAAAAGAGATTTTGAAGGGAGGTGAGAGATGAGGTGAAAGAGGAGGGATGAGGGGGATGGGGAGAGGTCTTTTTTAAGAGGGAAGGGAGGAACGGATGCTTTAGGGTAAAGAAAAATTTCACAAAATGTTTTTTTTCCTTTTTTGTTAAACAACAAAAAACTTTTTCCTCTTTTTTTAATCCATTTACTTTGCTTTTCCTGAAAGGCCAAACATCCGTCCATTTTTATTTTAGTTATATTTTTTTGTTATTTTTGCTTTATTCTTTACCTTTCTTTTTGAAAATTGATTCTAAAAATAATTTTAAATTTAATTTTTACAAAATTTCAGTCTAAAAATCTACAAAATTTAATTTAATCCAAATTAACTTCAACAAAAAATATGGGTGGTCTAGATTCGTTTTGTCAATTAAAAAACGATAACAACAACGATTTAAACACTACAATTACAACAACAACAATTTCATCAAATATTGTTGAAGAAGATCCTTCTATTGAAGCATTGCATAGATTAAAGTCTACGTTTCGAACAATTATTGTGAGTTGAAATTTTTTTTTTTAATTTTTTTAAATGTTGGAAAATTTTTCTGAAAATTCCAAAATTCGCATCGAAAAATTTTTTTCAAAAAAATTTTTAGAAAATTTTCCAAAATTTTTCAAGTCTACTTTTTTTAGTGTCAGTATTTAGCAGCTAAAATTAGCAACATTTTTTAGTTTTTCTCACTTTTTTTAAATTTTTTTTATTATGGGAAAAAGCTAAAAATTGACGGTGCACCACAACACACATTTTTACTAAATTTCTTTTTTTTATTCTTTTTGTAGGGTAAAAATCCTTCTTTTTCGCCTCAAGGACTTTAAATATTTTTAAATGCTAAAAGAAAAAAGTGAGAAACCTATTGAACAAAAAAACTAAATTTTTTGGTTCCAAATTTGGCAATTTATTTACGAAAAAGAGAGGAAAGGGAAGAGAAAAGAAGGGGATTTGGAAAAGGATTTGAAAAGGGTTTCTTTAGTATTATTAAATTTATAAGCTACATAAAACGTAGTTTCATCCGGAAATTGAGTGTAAATTCATTTATATACTATAGGAGATGAGTTGGGATTATTGACAGATACATATATAAATTGAGGGAAATTGAGATGGAATTATGACGATATTATTTGCGAATGTCTAATGTCACAAAAAATTTTTTAAACTGATTTTAAAGATTTTTTAATGTTAAAAATTTACAGGTTGTAATTTCAGCACTTGGTGTCGCTGGTAATATTCTAAATTTAATGACACTGCGAAGCCCGTCGCTACGAAATGTTCCATTTATGTTTATTCGCGCATTGGCACTTTTTGATTTGGTAAAACTTTTTAAATTTTAAATCCTTTCTTTTGAAATTGGAAACTTTTTAGTCTGATGTCTATATTTGTCTTTTTTAAATTAAATAAACACATGACTTTGTATACTATTTAAGGAAGTTTATGTGAGAGATTAATAAATTTAGAGGAAGGTTTAAATTAATAAGTGAGGGGAGGGTTCTTGGAAAATTTTTATATATCTTGAAATTTTTTTGGATATTGTGAGCCAAACCGAAGGACTGTTCCGAAAATTGAGGGTATCAGTAACCGAACCAAAAATATTCAAATTTAAATACTTTATTTTTTAGATAAGTCTAACAGCAATTCTTTTACATTTTTCACTTGAATGGTTACAAATTGAATCTGATATAATTATTTTTTATGAAGTTTGGGTACAAGATGTTTTAATTAATTCTTTTTTGGTTGCTGGTTTATATTGTGCTGTTTTGTTAACAATTGAACGGTAATTGAATTTTTTAAAAAATTTTTTAAATTTCAAAAAAAAATTTTTTCCCTTTTAAAACAGATTTTTATTAATTCGAAAACCTTTATCAACTGGAAGACGTCTTTTAAGTATAGAAAATACTGTTTTGGTTAAAATTGGTTTTGCTTTGTTAGCTGCTTTATTATTGCATGCACCTATGTCTTTACAGGTTTTTTAGAAATTTTTTGGAATTTTTTCAAAAAATTTTTTTAGTGGCAAGCAAAATGTTCGGAATATGAGCCTTTGATTAATAATAATGAAAATAAAGGTTTCTTTAAATTTTTTAGAAATTTTTTAATTTAAAAAATTATAGAAATTGAAGTCCACAAAGTAAGCTGCCTCCATTGGGCTCGAGGAAAATTCAACAATAGAGATTTATTATGCCGCGAACCTTTTTTTGCTCTCTACAATTATTACAAAATGGGACGTGAATTGTTAAGATTTTTCTGTGTTTTGTTACTGGTTATTTTAAATGCTGTTATTGCTAGACATTTACAAGTTGCAAAGGTTTGTTAAAAAAATATTTTTAAATTTAAAATTATTCAACTCTGATTTTTTTCGAGTAGGAATTTGATTAAGATTATGGGGATTTTAATTTTGATTCTGACCAGGACTGTCCATAATTGCTAATTTGAAAATTGATTTCAGATTTCGACTGCTAAAAAATTTTTAGATTGCGGGCAGCTTTCTGAATTCTAATTTTTTAGCTCTGATTTTTTGTTTCTGATTTTAGGTTCATTTCGAGTTCTGATTCTTTGTTTGACTTATGATTCTTTTCAATTTCCAGTCTCAAATCTTTAATAAATATTTTTTTAATTTTCAGAGGAATCGTCGTTTATTAATTAAACGTGTTAGTATGACAACAACAGGAACTGAAGCATCAGCAGTAGTCGATCACAAACCTCCTCCTCTACAACACAACCAAATTCAAAGAAATAATAGTACTGCAAATTCCCCAATTTGTTCAAATTGCCATCAGAAACATCAACAAAATTTAAATTGTTATCAACATCAAAATGCTCGGGCAGCAAGTTCTTCACCTCCAGATACTTATTTTCAACAACAACAATTTAATAATAATAATGAACAACAGCAACCTTGTCATATACGTCCAGCAACTCCTAGTATAAGCAACAATCGTAGAGATATAAATACTTTAATGCGTTCATTTACTGAAAAGAAATTGACTGCTTTAATGGTGGCTATTTGTGTTATTTTTGTTAGTTTATTTTTTTTTAATTTTTTGAAAAAATTTTTTTAACCTTTAAAATTTTTTTGAATTTTTTTGAAAAAAATTCAAGAAAATTTTTTAAATTTTTTTTTCTAAAATTTTTTCTAAAATAATTATTTTTTTTGCAGGTTGTTGGCAATATACCGCAGATGGTGGGAAATTTTTTTTACTTAATTTTTGTAATTTATTTTTTTTTAATTTGCAGGTTGTAATGGCTATGCAAAATGAGGCTTTAGACAATGCTTTTAGTTTTCAAGTTTTTTTATTTTTTTTTGAAGAATTAATTTTTAATCTTTTTTAAAAGGTTTTTCGTCAAGTAGCTAATACAGCCGAAGTATTAAACCATTGCCTCAACTTTTTTATTTTTTGTATGGCCTCTTCAGAATATTGCCGAGCATTTTTGTCACTCAAACCTGTTCATTGTTTACTTCGTTATTTTCCTTTTTGTAATGCTTTGGCACATGCAAGAATTAGTGGTTCTGTTAGACGGTTTGTCGGTTTTTTAAAATTATTTTTAAAAGTTTTTTTTTCATTTATGTATTCTGGAGGCGTTTTTGTATTTTCTGGAAACGTATTTAGTTTCTGGAAACATCTAAAATTTCCGGAGACTTGTGTTTATTTCCAGAAACGTTTTTAATTTCCGGAATATTTATTTTTGGGAAACATACGGAAACCTGTACTTAGTTTTCCTGAAACCTTTATTTAATTTTTCGGAAACTTTTACGGTATTTATTAAATAATTTTTTCCATTTGAAGCCGCTTAGAACGAACTCATCAACTAATGCTTGGAGTTGGAAATGTTCACGAGGCAGCAGCATTAAATTGTGATGTAAAAAGAAGTTTAAGTAAAAAATCATCTATTGGGATTATTCTGACAAATTCAGAAAATGGTTTGGACTTTTTATAAAAAAATTTTAAAAAATTTTTTCTCTTAAGGAAGTAGTGGAGGTGGTGGAAATTCTGGTTGGTTTGGTGGAGGCGACGCCAATCAAAAATTGTGGCGATATCGTCGTGATAATTCTGTTACAAATGAAAGTAATAGTGGTGGAGGTGTTGGAGGTGTTGGACACCCTCGTGGTTCAAGCGGAACTTCTTGCACTTTAATGGTTGAACGTAAATCTTCGAGCAACTTAACCACAACAAATGGAGGGCCGAACAATCAAGAATTTTGGCAAGTAAGCGATTAAAATTTTTTATTGAGAAATTTTTTTCTCTAAAAGAATCAAAATTTTTCTGCCCAATTGCAGTTGCTTACATGTAGTGGTGGTAATTTTAACAATAATACCACCATTGATGCAAGAACTGCGACAACAACAGAAGAAAATTGTAGTATAACAGAGAGTGCTACAGCAGATGATTTTCTTTAATAAAATATTTTTTTCTGAACTTTTTTTTTGGTTTTAAAATTTTTTTTCATATCAATTTTTTTATTTATTTTCATGTGATAAATAAATAATTTTTAGATTTATTTATATTCATTTTACTAATTATATATTTTCTAATTTTTTTTCAGGATTTAAAAATGCTTCCTCCATTAATTTATTTAATAATTCAAGTTTTTTGTTTATTAAGTGAGGTAAAAAATTCAAGCTTTCCACAATAATAATAATTCTTTATCCATTTTATAAAACACTAGCAATCATCTTCCACCGCTTTTTAAAGAATAATAAAGAGATTAACAATAAAAGGGTAGCACGCTATGTGTGGGGAAGGTCGGGCTTTTTAAGAAAAACTTGTTCCCTTATGGCTCGCTGATTTTTGCGGACAGATATTTGCGGATAAAAGGAGCCTATTGAAATTGGAACAAATATTCAATTTAATGTCTGGTATGTTACCTAGTAATCTTTTGGTAGCATGTTTCATGTCATGACCTTATTTTTGGTTATGAACGAGCTTCTGTTTGTCCGCAAATGTTTGTCCGCAAATATCAATTTAAAAATGTTTTTTTAATTTTTAGATTTAAATATTTCTTCATAATGTAATTACCATGTTTTGATTATTGGCCAACTTATCTACGACTTGTTTTGTGTTTTAATAAATATATAACGCTCTGGAACCGTTACCAAAAGATTTTTAATTTTATGCCTCCTCACCTTTCATCATTTTATGCAAACAATTATATAAAGGTTTGTTTGTTTTTTAATTTTTGTTTCTATTTGTTTTATTTTATTCATTATTAATTTGCCTCTCAAATTTTTATTTCTTTTTAGTAATTTAAGTTACCATAAATACCTTAATAGAGGCCCTAGGCTTTTTCGATGGGTCATTGATTGGGCTTCTAATAGGCACTGTATTTACGATAATTTTTTCTTTTTGTTCAGGGTTGAAATTTGGCTCGAGGATGCGTTTACAACTTTACTTAATTTTATTTCTAATACTTTTGAATGGTCTTGAATGTCAGGATGCCTCAAATTACCAAACTGGACAAATTTTAAATCAGAAGATGGAAGAAAATGGAGTTGTTGGTAGGGTATATTTTATATTGTTTGAAATTCTTTATCGTAATTCTGTCCAAGAGAAAAAAAAGTTTACAAAAAAGTCCGAAAAATTATTCGAAGCAAAAGGCGCTGGATTCGAGCGCTGGATTTAAATACCTACTTAATTTTATAAATTCCAAAACTTTTTTAGGGGAACCAACAGTTCAGTGTGGAATTGATTCTCTCTCTTTAGAGGTTATGCTTACTAAAAACATTTCTGTAATTTAAATTTAGATAAAAACAAATAACCCATTTTCTGGACGTCTCTTTATCAGTGGATTTAGTCAAGAAAAACATTGCCAATTGTTAGGGAATGGCTCACTTCAGCGTCTCCAATTTACTGTTCAGTTTGGGCAATGCGGTTTGCGTCGGAGTCGGGAACTTAATGGAATTAGTGTGCAAACAATTGTAATTGTTTCTTTTCATCCAGTATGGTTTTTTTATTTTTACAAAAAATAAGCTGAGAGTCCGTAAATGTAATTACAAACAAATTTTTGCTCATTTTTTATGCATACCAGGGATGGGATGTGGTGAGAAAAAAGAGTCGGGTCGGTCTTTCGAAAATTTCTCGTGTCAGGTTTCGGGTAGAACAAAGTCTTTGGGTAACCCGGTCCATCCCTGATGCATTCTCAAAAAGATCGAAGGATTTAAGTTTAATGCTTTCTTTATTTTTTTAAAGATCTTTGTTACTAAACTTGATCGTGCTTATCGACTCAATTGTTTTTACACTGAAACGCGTAAAACATTTACACAACATTTGGAGGTTGGACAATTAACTACTTCAGGGAACATTTTTCGAAATAGTGAAGCCATGCCACAATGCAGGTTTTTTGACGTTTAATAAGCTTATTTTTAATATTTAAAATTTTAAAGGTATGATATTCTTTGGCAAAATGCTAGAGGGCAATCTATTCGTTTTGCGCGCATTGGTGATGTTGTGAGTTTCTTTAAAGTTTACTTTTATACTAAAAATATAAATAAAGGTTTTTCATCGGTGGAGCTGTCAAACGCCAGAAATTGGCACTTATTGCATGCGTGTCCATAGCTGCACCGTTTCTGATGGACAAGGGGGAGAGCCTGTTGAAGTGATTGACAAAAAAGGATGTGGAGTGGATGCACTTTTGTTACGGGATTTAGGTTTGGGTTTTTTTAATTTCAATTTAAATAAAAATTAAAAAAAGAATACACTGATGATTTGACTGCTGGCCAATCCGCTTTTGTCTTTAAATTTGCTGACAAACCAACATTACATTTTAATTGCCAAATTGAGTTGACATTGAGGGAAGAATGGTCCAACAATGTATGCGAACCTAATGTAAAATTTTTATTTTTTATAAGAAATTTTAAAAAATGCTGACGTACGCAATTTTTTTGGAGAAATTTTTTTTTAATTTAAGAGACCAAAATGTTCTCCAGCATCAACATATCAATATACTCAACAATTTCAACAATTGGAAACAACAACAAAAATTTTGTCAAAATATGGTCTTCAATATGATTCTGGCAACAATGAAGTACAAGAAGTAAATGAAGAAAATTCAAAAATTAATTTGCCTTCAAAAACAACAGAAACAAAAACATTTACTCCATCAATTCCAACAACAAAAACAGCAGCACAAATTATTAGAGAAAAGGAATTACCTCCAGCACATTATCGTATCAACGAGGATTGGAGGAGAAGAACAGCTACAACTGCAACAATTGTGGACAATAATAATAGAATGAAATTTCCTCAAACTGAAGTTGTGCCTAGTAATTATGGTAAATATTTTATTTTTATTTTTTGAGAATCGACGCTAGTGGTCAGGTTTCAGTTCAAAAAATTTAACCGCAAATTTTTTTGCGGACAAAACCAAGTTTTCATTTTTCCTTCGTTTTTCAGCAACAGAAATCTCATCAACAACAGAAGAAAGTATATTAGAACCGAGTGAAACTCTATCTTTAGTTGATTTGATGCAACAAGATGCTATTTACCAAGATGAAGTATTCTTTTAATTTTAGAAATTTTTTTAAACATTTAAAATTTTATGTTAACTCACCAATACGAAGAGACACGCCTACAACTAACAATCAAGGTTCCTTTGGAATAGAGATTCATTTTTAATTTTTAAAAAATAGAAATTGACCGTCGTCTTCCAAGAAAAGTAGCTGATTTTGATTTGCCTGAACAATCTTTACTTGTTATTGAACTTGATGAGCATTCTTTAGGTTAATTTTTTATTTTTTTTATAAGAATGGTTCTCTAAATTAATTTAGAGTAATTTGGGGACTAATAGAAAGGCTATTTTGGGGATACAGACTTTATTTGGTAACTAAAGCCTAAACCGGCATTCACTAATCAAAGCTCTAAAAAACACCCGGAAAGCTTTCTGTTTTATTTCGAATCAGTTTTGGCTCGAAATGCTACCAAAATAAATAGTACTTTTTGATTAGTACACCTATCTAAATAGAATTTAATTTAAAAAGGTTCATAATTTTTTCTATAAAATTTAAATTTTCTCCAGCAAATCAACCAATGATTCTTCGTTTATTAAATAATTCATTACCAACAACAACAAAACATTGTCGTTCTTCAAATAATTCTTCTTTATTAGCTGCTAATATTCCTTTTGGTTCAATTTTATTATTTTTGTTTTGCCTTTTAATTTTACTTTTGGCATTAATTTGGAATTATTTAACAAAACAATTAAAAAATAAAAATGAAGTTGAGAATAATAATAATTGTATTTTAATTGGACATTGTAAAAGAAGGCATAAATTTGAAAATATTTTGTTATGGAAAAGAAAACAAAAAACATTTCCTCTTCCACAATTTGAACAGCAAAAACAACAACAACAATTAAAATTTAAAGAAGCTTCAATTTTGGATTTGGACAAAGACAGGCAATTTAATAATAATTTAACAACAATTAATAATAATAATAGAGGATTGAGATTTTAGAAAAGAATTTTTTTTAATTTTTTAAATTAAAATTAGTAATTTTAAGTTGACTCTTTTAGGGACTAAATTTGTATTCTTTTAATAGGGGTTAGCTTCACTATAAAATTTTTTTTAACTTTTCTAAAACTCAAAGGAACAGGTCTCAATCCTCTAGGATTTCCCAAGAACACCAAAACGATCGTTGTCCACCGCTGGGTATCTGGTTTACTTGTTAATACAAGTCGGGAGCGTTTAACACACCATCTGTCGTGGAATTTGCCCCCAATATTTATAGCTCCATTTTCTATTTTACAAATTGTAAAACTTTTCCGGAATTTAATAAAACTTTTCCGGAATTTAAAAAAATATTTTACAAATTGTAAAAACTTTTCCGGAATTTAATAATATATTTTACAAATTATAAAAACTTTTCCGGAATTTAATAATATATTTTACAAATTATAAAAACTTTTCCGGAATTTAATAATATATTTTACAAATTGTAAAAACTTTTCCGGAATTTAATAAAACTTTTCCGGAATTTAAAAAAATATTTTACAAATTGTAAAAACTTTTCCGGAATTTAATAATATATTTTACAAATTGTAAAAACTTTTCCGGAATTTAATAAAACTTTTCCGGAATTTAATAATATATTTTACAAATTGTAAAAACTTTTCCGGAATTTAATAAAACTTCTCCGGAATTTAATAATATATTTTACAAATTGTAAAAACTTTTCCGGAATTTAATAAAACTTTTCAGGAATTTAATAATATATTTTACAAATTGTAAAAACTTTTCCGGAATTTAATAAAACTTTTCCGGAATTTAATAATATATTTTACAAATTGTAAAAACTTTTCCGGACTATTTTGTAATCCTAAAGAGAAATTAGAAAATAAGGCAAAGAAGGAAATTGAAGCTATAAAAATTGGGGGCATATAACACAAGAGTACATTTTTTCCTGGGCCTGTTCTACCTCCCTCAAAAAAATTTTTGTAGCGAGAACCTGGTCCTTTTTGTTCTTTATTTTATATAAACTAATTTTAATTGCCAAAATATTTTTAAAAAATATTTCCAAATATGCTATTTAAAAAAAGATATAAAAATATTTTTACGACTTTCTAAGAGTTTAAAGCGGGGTATTTAAAAAAGGAGAAAGGAGAACATCCAAGAATTTTGGGGAGAAAAAAGAGAGAAAATATTAAAAAATATATTAAGAAGGGTTTGGCCGCTCATTTAAAAAGCTTATAAATCCGCATCAATGTACAAAATCCTAGGCAAATATTTGAGTAAATATTTATAAGGATTTTGAGGGAGGGAAGGGAGAAAGAAGTGTGTCGCGGTTTTTCCTTTATTTTTGAAATGTTGTAAAAAAATTTTTTTTGTTTGAGAATGAATCATTTCCGAAAATTATGATATTTTAATGATGATAGTAGGTTTAGTGACCAGAAAAATAAGTTTTTTGCGGGATTTTTAATTAAAAAAATTTTTATTGAAGAAGATTTTTAATTTTTAGTAGGTTAGAGAAATTAACTAGAAACCTCCCAAACCTCAAGAAGGGTCTCTCTATAATTTCCGTTTCTCCCTCCTCCCCTCCCCTTCCCCTCCTTAGTAATTCATTTGGAATTCATATTTTAGTTTTATAATTTTTGGTTAATATTTTGTTTAATAATTTTTATCGACCATACTATCAAAACTAATTAATATGCGCGTTTTATGATTATTAGAAAAAAAAGGTCTGTGATTATTAGAAAAAATCTGTGAATTTTGCGTGGGTGTTCTAGTAGTATTAATTAATTTTTTGTGGATAGTTTTTTAGATTTTTGTAGAGAGAATATACTAAATAATTTAATTTTTCCTCTCCTTTTTCTCTAAAAAAGCGGTTGCGGGAAATGTCAGTCTGTCACTAAAAAATCAGTTTTTTTGGTTTAAAAAATATAGAAAAGAGAGAGAAACACTGCTTCTCTTTTTCTGCCCTTATTTTACCCCCTTGTAACCTCTGAATCACAATTGGGTGGTTTAAATGTTATAAATTGTGGTTGGTAGATGGGGGAAGTAGGGGTATGGGGGAGGGGCGAAAGAAGAAAAAAATTGCGTACAAAATGTTTTATAATAAATCCAAATGTCAGCTTCTTCTTTTTGCTTCTGTCTTTTTTTTGACATTTTCCATTGTATTTTTTCCTTATTTGGTTGGGGCTTTGTTGATATTTTAAATTTTTTTGATTTTTATGCAATTTTTGAATTAAAAAAGAAAGAACGCAAAACCTTTCTTTAAGTTTAACTTTTGAATTTTTAAAAAATTTAAATAATAATAGGACAAAGTTGGGATAATCAAAAAAATTATATTTTTGAATTTTATAAATAGAAAATTAAAGGTCTGATCCCAAATGTTTGATTAGGCCTCGAACCTAGGCCACTTGGAAGTACTAGTCAGGCGTGTTACCCACTAAACCAAGGGAGCGGCTGGTCCGATAACTCTAACCTAGTGTTAAGCTCGATTAAGCTCCATTGTGTTCTTGGCCCTTTCTATTAAAACGGCTGGTTTATTATAGTTTACTGTAATTTTATAAACTACGAAAAAAAAGTAAATTTAAGGATAGAATGCAATAAAATAAAAAAAATTTTTAAAGAAAAAGCAACAAAGAGTGCATGAAGCCGTTAAAATTATTTTGTAAAAAAAAGAATTTTGTGTTTGGTTTTGTGTGTGGGGGAAGGGCTGAATATATAAAGCATACTGTGTCTTCCGCTTAAATATAAAGGTTTAAAAAGGAAGAAAGAAACGGCGGAGAGGGAAGAGGGTAAAAAAGAAAGAAAATCTTTGCACATAAACATTCAAAAAAATTTTTTTAAGGAAACTGTGTGTTTGATTCTAGATTTTTTCCAATCCCTCAATCCTTTACCTCCCTTTTAAAACATTCTCCCACTCAAAAAATTCTTTTTTCCTTCACATTCTTTGCTTCTCTCTACGATTGGTGGTCCAAAAAAGCCGTTTGTTTGTTTCTTGCTGTTGCGGGACGACAACTTTTTTTCATTTTTTGCCTCTCCCATATTTTTTTGCTATCTATCCTGGCCAAATAACCCCCCATCCAGAGACCCAACAACATCATCATCACATACCCTTTTATTTTTTTAATGCTATTCAAACCTCTGTTTTTTTAACCCATCGTTTTTTTAAATAATGAATATATTCATTTATTAAATGAATTTATAAAAAAACTTTTTTAGTTGTTAAACATAGTGAACAATAAAAATTTGAAAAGAAAGTCAAATTCATAACTGAATCATTTTTTGCTGACCGTTCTTTTACAGCTGATTCAATGATGACCAATACTAAATATATTTTCCTTTGAAGGAAAAAAATTTGAAGGGGGCATTTAAAAAATTTTTTCGTTTAAAAAAAAATTGGGTTTGAATGGAGGTAAATCAACAACAACAAGAAGGAAAAACTACGACGAGGAGTCAACTTTATGAATTGACTCCGCCTATGGACCCCTCAAATGATAATAATGACCGAACATTTCGAGGCAAGAAACATTCAAACTCAACGACAACATGTTCACCACCAACCCCTCCTATTTTATTTAATAGGTTGTTGGCTGTATTGCTAAAATTTAATTTTTTAATCCAAGGCCTCGTCCAACAGACTTGCCTGGAATTTCTGCTGGTTTAGCTGCAATATCTGCCAATTATGGTGCAATTTTTGATCATCAAAATAATCAAGATGAGCAACATCAAAATTCACCAGTTGACGAAAATAAATTGCTACAACAAAATTCTTATTCAGTTGGCTCATTATCTGAACAATTTCCGTTGGTTGCTGCAGCAGCTTATGCTTTTAGAAATCCACAATCGGCACAATTTCACGTGATTTTCTCCTATCATTTTTCCTCAATTTTTAAAACTAAAATTGTGTTTTTAGAGCATCACCCCTTCTCTCTATTCACCATACGATGGATCACAACCATCTGATCCAAATACGCCAACTCAACAATTTGGTATTGGTACTTCAACAATGATTGGGTGGATATTTTAAAAATATTTTTTTTAATTTCTCTCCTTTTTAAGCTCACAACCTCCTCCAACTTATGCCACAACAGTTTCGTCAATGGCAGCAGCAGCAGCCAACTCAACACCATTTGATGCCTTTCTTTGCAATTGGTATCCGCTTTTTGGAGCTGGTAGCAGCGATCTGGTAGGGAATTTCTTAAATACGGTTGCTGAAATATTGGCAATTCTGGGATATTGGCAAATCGTCCAGTGCTGTACTTACTGACGATTTGTCATTTGGACCATTTGTCCGTGTCTGCATTACTGATGATTTGTCCTTTAATTGTTGTCAAATTGTCCGGTTTTGTATCCACTGACGATTTGTCACCTGGCTATTTGTCTGAATGCCTATGTTGATAATTTGGCAATTGAGCGTTTTGTCCGGGCACATTTTTAGATTTTTTGTATATTTTTCCTTCGTTTTTACTTTTCGTATTTTCTTTTGTCTAACTTTTTTCTTTTTGCCCCTGCCTGTATTCTCTCTTCTTTTCATTTCTTTAACTTCTGTGGAGCTTTCGCTTCTATTTTCTAATTGCTAAAAAGAAGTAATTTTTCGTTTCACCAAATTTGTTTTTTACAAATTCAATTTAAAAAGGATTTTACAAACTTCGAAAAACTTGCCGTTCTACGTCTGTATTTTTTTGTCTTTCTATTACTTACGTTACTATTTTTATTTTACAAAAACAAATTCTAATTTTCAAAAGTTTTCATTAAGTAGATTTTCTTTTTTTTCATCTCAACAATTCTCTCTCCTCTCTCAAATTCAATCAAATCGATCGCGGATGCTCTTCCCTTTTCTAACTTTTTTATTCTTTTTTTCACTTTGGTTGGTCGTTTTCCCCCCTTATCAACCAATAAATTGCGAAAGAGGTGCACAGCAGTAGAAGACTATCCCTTGGCCTTTTTTTCTGTTGGGGGAGATGTGTTTTATTAGAAACAGCAGCGTGTTCGAGTACATATAAACAATGTTTAGGGAGTAGACAAACTGGTAAAATTTATTACGGGGGAATAAATTGGCCGAGACGTATTTTTTATTATTTATTTTTCTCCTCGTTTTTTTTTAATTTATTCTACCAGTTGTTTTTTTCACTTCTCTCGGCTTCCAATTTTATTTTTTTTCTATTATTTCCTTTATTCTTGTATTAATTTTTGGTATTTTCCCCTAGAATTTTTAACTTTATTTATTTTTAAGATCGGCTACAGCACCGCCGTTGAACATCAAAACACTAATTTATTATTTCATTCACCTACTGTCGCCACAGCTGCACAACACTTATTTACACCTCCCTTTGATTTTTGTACTACACAACAACAACTTGATTCAAATTCTTCATCTATTCTATTAGATAATTCTATTCAACATCAACAACATCAATTGTGGCTAGCTGAACAATTTGCGGAAGCAGCAGCAATTAGCAGCAATTCCTCAAGCAATAAATCAACAACAAATAGTGGTGGGGTAAAACAGGAAAAGACTTCGATTTCTACAACAGGCAAGTATTTACTCTTATTATTTTTGACTTCCTTGTTTTTCATAGTTTAATTTTACAAATAAATCCCTTTTCAAATAACATTCAATATTTTCCCATTTTCAGCCTCCACTGTGTTTGTTCCACCTTTAAGTGTTAGTAAATCGACACCACCAACAACAGCAGCAGTCTCAGCAATGCCACGAGGACAGCCAAGGCGTGGTGGTAGAAGGCCGCGAGAACGAGAAGAGGAAAATTTAAATGATGAAGATAAAGGCCGTCGCGAAAGAAGGCGTGAAAGGAATAAAGAAGCAGCTGCTCGTTGTAGACGTAGACGTGAAGAAAGAATGTCAAGTTTGGAAGGGGTATTAATTTTTTTTAGAATTTTCTGATAAGAAATTTTTTTTATTTTTAAGCAAGTACAACTTTTACAAGCAGCAAACGATGAAAAGGACAATTTAATAAGAAAATTACGCGATGAACAAAATCGTTTACTTGGAATTCTTTCAAAAAGAGAAGAATCTTCTATTGTTTGCGGCGAGCCTTCTTTAAAATTTGAACCTCAAAAATTTGAAAATGAGCAAGGATTGTTAACATTCCCGTTAAATACTATGGCTTTACATCATCGACAGAATGAAAACCCGAGAGGTTGAATTTTTTTATTAAGGAACTTTTAGGTGAGTTATTTGGGGTTGGTGCTTCCCTGGAATCTGCCTAGTGTTTTTCCAAGGAGTTCCTTTTTTCTAGACATCCAACTGGATCCAGATCTTGATTTTTCCTCGATCAAGAGTCGAGGTATTTTTTAGTTTTAGATTTTCCTTGACGGATTTTTTCTTGACTCAAGATCAAGAATCTTGTCAAGTTCTTCACTTTTAGGGTTTTAAAATCCCAATCTCTACTTTTTTATATGCGATTTATCTTAAATAAATTGTTTTTAAGTTCCCAGTGGTGGTGGTATTGGTATTCTAATTCCCCAACTTGAACGTACTAAAATTCATCCTCAACAACAACAATATCATAATCAATGTTTTTCTCTTACAGCAATGAATAATACGTCTTGCCAACATTCCTCTTCCTCCTCTTCATCTGCTATAGCAGCAGATACAACAGAATCTACAGAAATATCGCCTTCAACACCACCTCCAAATTTGTCTTCTTATGACCATAGAGGAATCAGGAATGATTCTAGAGGAGGATGTTGTTCTGTTTTGGTTAATGGAACGGATCCAGGTTTATTTTTTGTGTTTAAATATTTTTACTTTTTTTAATTTTTAGTAATATCAGAATCAGCTTTACTGGAGACACCAACATCCAATTATTCTCAAAATCCTCCTTTGTTTGGACGTATTAAACGAGCTAAAGTTGAACCATCACATCTTTTGGGTGGACTTGATTCTGAAAATGCTGACAACAGACGGGTTTATATTTTTAAAAATTTGGGTTAATTATTGTTTCCTAGAAAAATGAGCAGATATTTTTGGGGTTTACCTGTAGATAATCAAATATGCCCTGTGGATAATCGAGATTCGACTGACCAGGTTGAATTCGGGTCCGGGGTTCGAAATGAATAACTCGGCATCCTCGACTCTCATGAAATCTAGAACTGCTAATTTTTTTTAGTGTTCCAGTAAACTACAAGAGGAGCATTTATTAAGATTTTTATTTTCTTCATTTTTCAGATTTCTCCATATGAAACATCTTCAATTCGTTCAATTGACTGTGAAAATACTAACAATGATAATAATCGGCCGACAACTTTAAATTTAAGAGGAAGAGCTGATTGTCTTCATAAAGAAGGTTATGTTGCTATTACACCATCAAAAGGTTTGCCGGTTGAAGGAAATTTACAAAGTCATGGAGGATTTGTAAGTCTTTATCAATCAACACCTGTAAGTGAGTTTACTCCATCATCATTTTTGGGACCAGGTTTATTTGTTTTAATTTTTTGCTTTTAATTTTGTATTTTTAGGTCAATCATCATATAGTGTCTTAGGGGCGCAACAAACTGGACTAACTCCAAGTGATTACCAACCTAGTGGAGATGAACTTACAATTAGCATTTTACGCTGAGGAAAAGGTTTTTTTTAATTTTTTTTAGATTTGTAAGTATGTAGAGGGTAAAAATATCTGAAAAATTTAGTGGAGTCTCTTGTTGTCATTCTAGTCTTTTTTCCTTCCTTACGTTAGTTTCTTCTGAATTGTGTGTTAAATTTGGAGAGCCTCGTATTTTTCTCTATAGTTTTTCATTAAGTGTAGGATAACCTTAGAAGACTTGAAGTTTTTGGTATTTTTTTTGTCCTCGTGTGGGATAACTTGGAGAGAGACTTGACTTTTATTTTTTAGATTATTTAGTAGAATCAAATATATCTTTTGAAAAACTTTTAAGCTTTTTATGTTCTTTTTAAATTTCTTCTATTTTTATTTAATAAGTGTACCAGAGTCGGCCTCTAAAAAAGTTGTTTTTTGGTTCTTTTTTTTTGAAAATTTCCTTTTGACTTTTCCAGAAATGTTTTTTGGTCACTTATTAAATTCCTTCCTTTTTATTTTTCTCTGCTATTTTTTAAGCACACATTTTTTTAAACTTTAGTTCCTTAGATTATTTATTTATTGCGCCTTGTCACTCCTTCATCCTGCCTTGTCTTCCCTTTATCATTTTTTTAAAACTATAAGCACCAAAATACCAGAACTATACATATCTTGACTAAAATTGTATCTTTTTCAATATAAGCAAATCATATTTAAAAAAACTGCTTTTTATTGTTAAATTTACGATTTTTTTATTTTATTTTTTCACTTTTTATTCACTTAAAAATAATTTAAAAATTGTCTTAAGTAAGTTTTTTCTCTCCCAAATTTCCACAATTTTTCCCCTTAATTTTAAATTAAAAATGCTTTTATCTTTGCCTAAGCAAGGGAGATTATATCACGGATATTGCTTTTATTTTATTTTTGTTATCCTGCTTTTCTACTTACAATTAAATTTGCACTTTGTAAGTGTTCCAGATTGTCTTTCTACTTAATTTTGGGTTGACAATATCCTTGGTAGAATATCCTTATTTTTTTATTGTAAGGTCAAATTATAAGCCTTAAATGAATTTATAAATAGAAGACTTAATTTTATTTTTTAAATTTAAATGCTTTAAAAAATAAATTTCTTATTGACAAATAGGATTACCAAAATGGGCCACCAAGATTTGGCCCAATAACAGCAACCTTAATGATAAGGATTTTTTTAATTAAAGCATTTAAAATCCCCTTTTTACTTATGTAAATAGTTTTAAAAAAGTGTACTATATTTAATTTTTAAATAATTAAAATTTTTATTTTATAAAAATTTTTGAAATTCCCATAGAATCCAAAAAATTTTTGGAAAGCATCTTTTTTCCTTCTGGAATGAAAGATCATCAAACAACAACAATTTCAATTTTAAACTCCACAAATTGAAAAACCAATATTGTCGTGTGTTTCCCCTTTCTTAAAAAAATTTTTTTTTTCTAGTTAAGTTTTAGATTCACACACAAACTTACATTATACCACCGACAATATTTGCCGTTTAATACCACCGATTTTTCACAGCTTGTGTGAGTTACGCGTGATAAGCAACTTAAAGGAGCACTTATACATTTACCCTAAAAAAATTTTAAATTTATTTTTAGAGACGGTAAATAAATTTTAAATTATACTTCGTAGAGATAACAAAAAGGACCCTGAAAAAAATTTTTTGAGGAAATTTAAAGGGTTTTTAATGGAGATTGGTAATTTTAGAAAACCTGACCTTGATCTCAGTTGAGGCCCTTGACCAGATTCTTGACCTTGAGTCGAGGAAAAATCAAGGTTAAGGGAAAACTAAGGTCAAGGAAAATCAAGAAACATTAAAAAATCCTTGATCTTTACTCTGGATCACAGCTGGATCTAGAAAAGGGCTCTGGATCCAGAAAAATCAAGGTCAGTATCTAAATTTAGGCCGATCTCAAGTTTTTTATCTTTATTTCAATTTAATTTACTCCGCAATATTTTGATGGTTTGCAAAAATGTGTTGTAATACTTTCTGGGGACCATTCACAACTCTGATATCCATACAAAGTCGTCCATTGGCACCAACTTCCAGAGGATTTTTGGCCAACAATTCGAGGGGTTAGGCAGTCTTCCTCAGATTTATAATGGTGACAAGTAGCTGCACGAAAATTGATTGGAGGACTTGTATCCATACAAAAAGTGCAAGAAATTGAATTTAAAAGAATTATTGTTAAAATTAAATTTAAAAATATTATTTTTGACATTTTTTGAATTTTTAAAATGAGCGTTTCAAAGCGTTTTTAATTTTCCTTTTATGTATACCTCGATAAAATTTTTTAAAATTATTCTATACACTTTTTAAAATTTTTAAATCATTTCTTTTTTGAATATTTATTTAAAAATAGATTTATTTATATTTTTGTCTTTATTGAGGAATAAATTATTAATTTCTTTTTCCAGGAGATCAACTCTACAAAAATTAAATTCTAAATTCAACCCCTTTACTGACTACTGGATATATTTATTGTTGTGGCGTGTGGAGGTTCTTTTTTAATTTTTTTGTATCAATTTTTTTGTTGGGGTTGGTCTGGGTTGTCTCTTATCTTTTAGTCTTATCCGTTTGTTGATATTTTTAGTATTTTCTTTAATTGTTAATAACTATAAGTAGTAAATAGAGTAAGCTCGCTTGTGGTGTAATGGTTAGTGTTCTTGGTTTTGAGGGCGGTAGTAGTGAGTTCGATACCTTTCGAGTTTAAATGTCTTGTAATCTTTTTTAATGTTTAAATATACCGAACTATTACCAATTTTTTACGTAATTTTTTGATTAAATTATAATAATTGTTTTTTAGATTAGTCGAAGCAATATTTAAATAAATGTTCAACACCAACAATAAATCAACACCCTTAAAACGCAAAAAATTAACTTTGAAGCCGAATGAATTAAAAGATGAAGAATTTGCATCTCCTGTGAAGAGAAGAGCTAAAATGGTTAGTTTTTTAATTTTTTATTGTTGATTTTTTGGGTAGATTTGATGGAATTTTAAGGACTCTGTCCGCAAGTTTTGTCTTGAAAAGCTTGAGGTTAAGAAGTTTAATTGAGGGGTTAATCTAAAGGCATGGCCATAATTTAGTGAAAATTAGTTGAGCCTTCCATTTATTCTTTTTTAATGTGTACTGTTTCTAGAAATAAAGTTGTGGCTAAATTTACGGGGTAGCCCTTTCTCCTCCAACACATTTTTCCACACAAAACTTTATTTTTAAATTTTTGTAGAAGATGATTCTGAAGACGAAGAAGAATTTGATGAAGACGACAAAAATGAAGAAGAAGTTGGAGATGATGAGGAAGATGAAGAAGAATTGAAGGAAGAAGAAACAACCACCAACAACAAAATGAAGGTAATTTTGAAAGTTTTTTGAATTATAAGGAAATTGAAGAAGAAGTTCGAAGCTTCTTCTTCAGTTCGAAGCAACAGTGTTCGACTTTGAAATGGGCTTAAAGTGAGACGGCCAACTGTCCCCCTACTCCTTTAAGCCTTTTAGCACCTTTAGGCCAACTGTCCCTTTTACACCGTTAAGGTCAACTGTCCCCTCCACATTTAAAAGAAGTGGAAAAGTTACTCTAACCGTCCGTCTTCTCTTGTTTTTCCATTATCTCTCTTCAATTATTGATTTTCTTCTCTGACCATTGCTTAGACAAGCAAAATTATGAAGTGGTTAGAGAAGTCAAATTTTATTTTATTTTCATTCTGCTGTGGGGAAAAATAAATCTGACTTCTCTGTCCGGTTCCGTGACTTTTGCGCCGAGAACATTTGCGCCGCGACTTATGCGCCGCGACTTTTGCGCCGCGACTTATGCGCCGAGCGACTTTTGCGCCGGGGGACTTTTGCGCCGCGACTTTTGCGCCGGACGACTTTTGCGCCGCCACTATCATTAATAATTATGAAAAACACAGCCGGATCTCACTGTAGAAGATGTAGGATAGTTGGAGATCTTCGGATATCAAGATCCGGATCCGATATCCGACCTAAATATTCGGCTATCCGGCCTTTTTCAGATCCAGATATCTGGACCCGACAACCCTACACTATAGTGCACCCTCTTTTGGCAGAAAATCATGCCTGAATAGGGGTAGCAGACCAAATATCCTGATTTGAAAAAGTCAAGTTCTTTGAAGATGACCCCTCTAGGGGGTCGGTTTATTAGAGGGAGCTATTGTACTTCTCGAAATATTGTACTTCCTGAAATTCCTTCAGCTCCTAGATACCATTTTTTAAGAGTACATTATAATTAGGTGCGACTAGATATTATTTTTTTTAAATTATGGCGGCGCAAATGTCGCGGCGCATAAGTCGCCCGGCGCAAAAGTCGCGGCGCATAAGTCGCCCGGCGCATAAGTCGCGGCGCACAAGTCGCGGCGCAAAAGTCGCCCGGCGCATAAGTCGCGGCGCAAAAGTCGCGGCGCAAATGTTCTCGGCGCAAAAGTCGTGATACCCTCTGTCCAGTTAGATCTTTGTTTGACTAACCAATATCAACTTTTTTCAAATGTTTTAAACCAAGGAAAATTTTTCACATCTGATCATGATTTTATAACTTTTGGGATTAAATATCCACAAGCTAAAACTAATACACAGTTAATAAAATATAGACAATTTAATACTAATCAAATAAAATTATTTAATTTATATTTATCCTCTATTATACCAAATCTACATACTTTTAATTTTTATGTAGAGGATAAATATAATAATTTAACTAAGATTATAAATGAAGGATTAGAACAATTTTGTCCAATAAAAATTTTAACTAAGAAAGATAAGGGTCACAAATATCCTGCACATTTGCTAGCTTCCATAAAAGAAAAGAAAAGATTATATAAGCTTCAAAAATTAGATAAAATTAATTTTGAAAAAAAATATAAAAGTATCTCACTACATATTAAAATTCAAACTAAAAATTTTTTTGCCAAACAGCAGAATAGAATTATCAATAATAATAGTATGAATATTTTTAACTATATGAGAAAATTTAAGATAATAGATAATCAAATTCCTGCAATAACTTTTGAAAACAAAATTATTAATAACTCATGTGATAAATCTGAAGTATTTGCACAACTTTTTCAAACAAGCCTTTGTAATATTAATGATCTACCAACGTATAATGTTAATGGATTTGACTCAGATAATCAGAAACACATTCTAACAGATATTAACTTCGACATAACAGATGTTATTTCGATTTTAAAAAAGCTACCTAATAAAGATGGAACTTCTCCAGATGGAATAAGTTATAAGATTATCAAAAATTCATATCTAATTCTAGCACCCTATTTATTAGATTTTTTTCGAATATCACTGGATGAAGGAAAGATTCCTAATATCTGGAAAAAATCTATTATTATTCCTATTTTTAAAAAAGGAGATAAATCAAATCCTGAAAACTATAGACCTGTTTCTATCACATGCTGCATGTGTAGAATCATGGAAAAAATATTATCAAAATATATAACAAATTTTTTAATGATAAATAACTTAATAAATGAAAATCAATTTGGATTTATCCAAAAAAGATCAACAACAACGCAATTTATTACAACACTAGAAGATTGGTATGATGCAATGTTTAAAAAAAAGAATATAGATTGCATTTTTATTGATTTTAAAAAAGCATTTGATTCAGTTCCACATGATTTATTATTAAAAAAGCTTTATGATATTGGGATTCGGGGAAAAATAATTAAATGGATAGCTGAATTTTTATCATATAGGACATTTGAAGTAAAAATTGTTAATGAATTATCTCAAACAAAAAAAATTACATCAGGTGTTCCTCAGGGCTCAGTCCTTGGACCTCTACTATTTTTGATTTACATTAATGATTTACCTGAGGCTATGCCAAAGGAAATAAAAATAAAAATGTTTGCTGATGATGTAAAAATATATAATGTTCATAGTAATAAAAACGAAAGAAATCAATTAAACCTTGCAATAAAAAAAATTGAAGAATGGGCTAACTTATGGAAAATATCTATTTCATCAAACAAAACATTTATTATGCATATTGGAAAAAATAACCCTAAAGATCAATATAAAATAAATTCAAATATTATTAATGAAGTTGAATCAATACGAGATTTAGGGATTATTATTGATAATAAATTGAAATTTGATATACATCTAAATAAAATAATACAAAAAGTTTACTCTAGAATGAGATTCGTTTTCAATGTTATTAAATCTAGAAATACTAGGACATGGATTACGATTTACAAAAGTTATATAAGGCCACTTTTAGAGTATTCACCTGAAGCATGGAACCCATTGCAAAAAAGTGAAATTGCTAGATTAGAAAAATGTCAAAAATATTTTACTAAAATACTATTTAAAAAATGCAGACTTCCTTATATTGAATATTTCAATAGGTTAGAATACCTGCAACTTCAAACACTAGAAAACAGAAGAAAAATTTATGATCTAGTTTTAACCTATAAAATTTTAAATGGATATACCCATTTTAATCCTACTAAATTTTTTAATTTATCCAACAGAAGAAATAAATCCTCCAAAATTAGAATTCTTTCTAAAGGTCAAAACAAATTTAGTTCAAAATCCTTTGTAAATAGAGTAACTAAAAATTGGAATGTCCTTGATAGTCAAACTATATTAGCCAATTCCCCATTATCCTTTAAAAATAAATTAAAATCGATATTGGTGCAATAATTAAAAAATATTTTTTGTGTACAGGCCAACCCTATTTATTATTCAAGTTTTAATTTAAAAAAAAATGAGGAAAAAATATATATATTTTGAAAAATTAAATTAAGCAGTTTCAAAAATTTAAAAAACCAAGTTATTTATTCAGACTCTATTAAACAATAAATTGGCATTTTGTCTATTTTTTAAGAAAATCGATTTATTACAAAATATATACATACATTTTTTTCCTTATTTTCCTTTTTTAATGCAATTAAATATATTTTTATTTAAATCAATTATTTAAGTGATTTTTGTTGTTATTTTGACTTTTGTTGTTTTTTAAGCCTATAAGTTTCTCATATTTCAATTTATATTTAAAATTAATTTAATTTTTAAGGCAAACTTTTTTGACAATTTAAGCCTTCTTTTTTGACCTTAATTGGGTAAACAATGGCAACAAAAAGAAAACAAGCCAATTCAAATGTTTCTCCAATTGGAAATGACAATAAAAGATTATTTCTTAATCAATTATCTGACTTAAATCAAAAAACAACAGAAATTGAAAAAGACTCAAATATTCCGCCTTATGCTCAGCAAATGCTCAAACAAATGACAGCACTTCTGCAGCTTGCAGGTTCAATTATTGGAGATCAAGTAATGGTGGCCGATGCAATTGAAGAGGACCGACGACAACACAGTGTTGTTTTTTCTGGAATCAAAGAAAGCAAGGCAACAACACCAACACAAAAAGCTACTGAAGACAAACAACAAGTAATTAAATTATTGGACTTGTGCGATGTGGAATGTCTTCCAGTAAAAGTATACAGAATGGGAACAACGAAAGAACATGGAAACCGCCTTATAAAAGTTGAATTACCAACACGTTGGCATGTGAGGCGTCTTCTTGGAGCAAAAAAGAAAATGGATGATGGTATAAAGGTTAGAGAATCTTTAACTAAGAATCAATTAGCTGAAAGAGCCCATTTAATTTCGTATTGTAGGGACAGATATAAATCTGACCCAAATTGTGACTGTGTTATTTATGGTGGTCATGTTATGACCAGGGGTGAAATTTCCCGGTTCCGAAAGGATCCGGGGAATTTCATCTGTGCTTGTCACAGTAAATAGGGGGGGCCTGCCACTTACACAAAAAATACTGGTATAACAAAAAACGGCTTTCAGAAATTATTTAATGTTAATAATGATTTAAACCTAAAAATAAATAATTTACGTTCTGGTAATTTAGAAGGTATAAAGTGTGGATTGGCTAATATAAGGTCTCTAAATAAAAAAACTGAAGAAATAACCCTTGCCCTTGACAATTTTAAATTAGATGTATTAGGATTAACTGAAACTTGGTTAAAAAAGGATGAAAGCTTAAATTTTCTAGATCTAACAATTATGGAAAAATACAATACTATAGTCTCTAATAGGGAAAAGAAAGGAGGGGGGTGTGCTCTAATAATCAATAAGAAATACTCTTATTTACTAAAACACAGTCTATCAAAATTTAACTCTGAAATTCTTCATATTCAAATCTGTAATTCAAAATGTCTAAATTTAATTCTTGTATATAGACCTCCTGACACCAGTCTTTACCAGACTAAGAAACTTTTAAATTTTTTAGAAGAATTATTAACCTATAATTGTGTTTTTTTTGGGGATTTTAATTTTGGGAATAAAGATGTAAATTGGATTAATTCTGTTCCTTATGCTAAATCAAAAATAGGAGAATTATTTTATGAATTTTTTAATAGAAATAAATTAGAATCTTTAATTAATTTTGCAACTAGAGATAACGCATGTTTAGATCTTTGTTTGACTAACCAATATCAACTTTTTTCAAATGTTTTAAACCAAGGAAAATTTTTCACATCTGATCATGATTTTATAACTTTTGGGATTAAATATCCACAAGCTAAAACTAATACACAGTTAATAAAATATAGACAATTTAATACTAATCAAATAAAATTATTTAATTTATATTTATCCTCTATTATACCAAATCTACATACTTTTAATTTTTATGTAGAGGATAAATATAATAATTTAACTAAGATTATAAATGAAGGATTAGAACAATTTTGTCCAATAAAAATTTTAACTAAGAAAGATAAGGGTCACAAATATCCTGCACATTTGCTAGCTTCCATAAAAGAAAAGAAAAGATTATATAAGCTTCAAAAATTAGATAAAATTAATTTTGAAAAAAAATATAAAAGTATCTCACTACATATTAAAATTCAAACTAAAAATTTTTTTGCCAAACAGCAGAATAGAATTATCAATAATAATAGTATGAATATTTTTAACTATATGAGAAAATTTAAGATAATAGATAATCAAATTCCTGCAATAACTTTTGAAAACAAAATTATTAATAACTCATGTGATAAATCTGAAGTATTTGCACAACTTTTTCAAACAAGCCTTTGTAATATTAATGATCTACCAACGTATAATGTTAATGGATTTGACTCAGATAATCAGAAACACATTCTAACAGATATTAACTTCGACATAACAGATGTTATTTCGATTTTAAAAAAGCTACCTAATAAAGATGGAACTTCTCCAGATGGAATAAGTTATAAGATTATCAAAAATTCATATCTAATTCTAGCACCCTATTTATTAGATTTTTTTCGAATATCACTGGATGAAGGAAAGATTCCTAATATCTGGAAAAAATCTATTATTATTCCTATTTTTAAAAAAGGAGATAAATCAAATCCTGAAAACTATAGACCTGTTTCTATCACATGCTGCATGTGTAGAATCATGGAAAAAATATTATCAAAATATATAACAAATTTTTTAATGATAAATAACTTAATAAATGAAAATCAATTTGGATTTATCCAAAAAAGATCAACAACAACGCAATTTATTACAACACTAGAAGATTGGTATGATGCAATGTTTAAAAAAAAGAATATAGATTGCATTTTTATTGATTTTAAAAAAGCATTTGATTCAGTTCCACATGATTTATTATTAAAAAAGCTTTATGATATTGGGATTCGGGGAAAAATAATTAAATGGATAGCTGAATTTTTATCATATAGGACATTTGAAGTAAAAATTGTTAATGAATTATCTCAAACAAAAAAAATTACATCAGGTGTTCCTCAGGGCTCAGTCCTTGGACCTCTACTATTTTTGATTTACATTAATGATTTACCTGAGGCTATGCCAAAGGAAATAAAAATAAAAATGTTTGCTGATGATGTAAAAATATATAATGTTCATAGTAATAAAAACGAAAGAAATCAATTAAACCTTGCAATAAAAAAAATTGAAGAATGGGCTAACTTATGGAAAATATCTATTTCATCAAACAAAACATTTATTATGCATATTGGAAAAAATAACCCTAAAGATCAATATAAAATAAATTCAAATATTATTAATGAAGTTGAATCAATACGAGATTTAGGGATTATTATTGATAATAAATTGAAATTTGATATACATCTAAATAAAATAATACAAAAAGTTTACTCTAGAATGAGATTCGTTTTCAATGTTATTAAATCTAGAAATACTAGGACATGGATTACGATTTACAAAAGTTATATAAGGCCACTTTTAGAGTATTCACCTGAAGCATGGAACCCATTGCAAAAAAGTGAAATTGCTAGATTAGAAAAATGTCAAAAATATTTTACTAAAATACTATTTAAAAAATGCAGACTTCCTTATATTGAATATTTCAATAGGTTAGAATACCTGCAACTTCAAACACTAGAAAACAGAAGAAAAATTTATGATCTAGTTTTAACCTATAAAATTTTAAATGGATATACCCATTTTAATCCTACTAAATTTTTTAATTTATCCAACAGAAGAAATAAATCCTCCAAAATTAGAATTCTTTCTAAAGGTCAAAACAAATTTAGTTCAAAATCCTTTGTAAATAGAGTAACTAAAAATTGGAATGTCCTTGATAGTCAAACTATATTAGCCAATTCCCCATTATCCTTTAAAAATAAATTAAAATCGATATTGGTGCAATAATTAAAAAATATTTTTTGTGTACAGGCCAACCCTATTTATTATTCAAGTTTTAATTTAAAAAAAAATGAGGAAAAAATATATATATATTTTGAAAAATTAAATTAAGCAGTTTCAAAAATTTAAAAAACCAAGTTATTTATTCAGACTCTATTAAACAATAAATTGGCATTTTGTCTATTTTTTAAGAAAATCGATTTATTACAAAATATATACATACATTTTTTTCCTTATTTTCCTTTTTTAATGCAATTAAATATATTTTTATTTAAATCAATTATTTAAGTGATTTTTGTTGTTATTTTGACTTTTGTTGTTTTTTAAGCCTATAAGTTTCTCATATTTCAATTTATATTTAAAATTAATTTAATTTTTAAGGCAAACTTTTTTGACAATTTAAGCCTTCTTTTTTGACCTTAATTGGGTAAACAATGGCAACAAAAAGAAAACAAGCCAATTCAAATGTTTTTCCAATTAAAATAGAAATGGGAATTAAAAGAAGGAATTATAAATAAAAATTATATATCATACATAATTTATTATTTTTTGCCATGTCTTTTACCCATTGTTATTTTATTGTCAATGTGTAAGTGGTTTCCCCCTTCATTGACATTTTTTTTGAATAAATAAATAAATAAATTGTGTGTTAAATTTGGAGAGCCTCGTATTTTTCTCTATAGTTTTTCATTAAGTGTAGGATAACCTTAGAAGACTTGAAGTTTTTGGTATTTTTTTTGTCCTCGTGTGGGATAACTTGGAGAGAGACTTGACTTTTATTTTTTAGATTATTTAGTAGAATCAAATATATCTTTTGAAAAACTTTTAAGCTTTTTATGTTCTTTTTAAATTTCTTCTATTTTTATTTAATAAGTGTACCAGAGTCGGCCTCTAAAAAAGTTGTTTTTTGGTTCTTTTTTTTTGAAAATTTCCTTTTGACTTTTCCAGAAATGTTTTTTGGTCACTTATTAAATTCCTTCCTTTTTATTTTTCTCTGCTATTTTTTAAGCACACATTTTTTTAAACTTTAGTTCCTTAGATTATTTATTTATTGCGCCTTGTCACTCCTTCATCCTGCCTTGTCTTCCCTTTATCATTTTTTTAAAACTATAAGCACCAAAATACCAGAACTATACATATCTTGACTAAAATTGTATCTTTTTCAATATAAGCAAATCATATTTAAAAAAACTGCTTTTTATTGTTAAATTTACGATTTTTTTATTTTATTTTTTCACTTTTTATTCACTTAAAAATAATTTAAAAATTGTCTTAAGTAAGTTTTTTCTCTCCCAAATTTCCACAATTTTTCCCCTTAATTTTAAATTAAAAATGCTTTTATCTTTGCCTAAGCAAGGGAGATTATATCACGGATATTGCTTTTATTTTATTTTTGTTATCCTGCTTTTCTACTTACAATTAAATTTGCACTTTGTAAGTGTTCCAGATTGTCTTTCTACTTAATTTTGGGTTGACAATATCCTTGGTAGAATATCCTTATTTTTTTATTGTAAGGTCAAATTATAAGCCTTAAATGAATTTATAAATAGAAGACTTAATTTTATTTTTTAAATTTAAATGCTTTAAAAAATAAATTTCTTATTGACAAATAGGATTACCAAAATGGGCCACCAAGATTTGGCCCAATAACAGCAACCTTAATGATAAGGATTTTTTTAATTAAAGCATTTAAAATCCCCTTTTTACTTATGTAAATAGTTTTAAAAAAGTGTACTATATTTAATTTTTAAATAATTAAAATTTTTATTTTATAAAAATTTTTGAAATTCCCATAGAATCCAAAAAAATTTTTGGAAAGCATCTTTTTTCCTTCTGGAATGAAAGATCATCAAACAACAACAATTTCAATTTTAAACTCCACAAATTGAAAAACCAATATTGTCGTGTGTTTCCCCTTTCTTAAAAAAATTTTTTTTTTCTAGTTAAGTTTTAGATTCACACACAAACTTACATTATACCACCGACAATATTTGCCGTTTAATACCACCGATTTTTCACAGCTTGTGTGAGTTACGCGTGATAAGCAACTTAAAGGAGCACTTATACATTTACCCTAAAAAAATTTTAAATTTATTTTTAGAGACGGTAAATAAATTTTAAATTATACTTCGTAGAGATAACAAAAAGGACCCTGAAAAAAATTTTTTGAGGAAATTTAAAGGGTTTTTAATGGAGATTGGTAATTTTAGAAAACCTGACCTTGATCTCAGTTGAGGCCCTTGACCAGATTCTTGACCTTGAGTCGAGGAAAAATCAAGGTTAAGGGAAAACTAAGGTCAAGGAAAATCAAGAAACATTAAAAAATCCTTGATCTTTACTCTGGATCACAGCTGGATCTAGAAAAGGGCTCTGGATCCAGAAAAATCAAGGTCAGTATCTAAATTTAGGCCGATCTCAAGTTTTTTATCTTTATTTCAATTTAATTTACTCCGCAATATTTTGATGGTTTGCAAAAATGTGTTGTAATACTTTCTGGGGACCATTCACAACTCTGATATCCATACAAAGTCGTCCATTGGCACCAACTTCCAGAGGATTTTTGGCCAACAATTCGAGGGGTTAGGCAGTCTTCCTCAGATTTATAATGGTGACAAGTAGCTGCACGAAAATTGATTGGAGGACTTGTATCCATACAAAAAGTGCAAGAAATTGAATTTAAAAGAATTATTGTTAAAATTAAATTTAAAAATATTATTTTTGACATTTTTTGAATTTTTAAAATGAGCGTTTCAAAGCGTTTTTAATTTTCCTTTTATGTATACCTCGATAAAATTTTTTAAAATTATTCTATACACTTTTTAAAATTTTTAAATCATTTCTTTTTTGAATATTTATTTAAAAATAGATTTATTTATATTTTTGTCTTTATTGAGGAATAAATTATTAATTTCTTTTTCCAGGAGATCAACTCTACAAAAATTAAATTCTAAATTCAACCCCTTTACTGACTACTGGATATATTTATTGTTGTGGCGTGTGGAGGTTCTTTTTTAATTTTTTTGTATCAATTTTTTTGTTGGGGTTGGTCTGGGTTGTCTCTTATCTTTTAGTCTTATCCGTTTGTTGATATTTTTAGTATTTTCTTTAATTGTTAATAACTATAAGTAGTAAATAGAGTAAGCTCGCTTGTGGTGTAATGGTTAGTGTTCTTGGTTTTGAGGGCGGTAGTAGTGAGTTCGATACCTTTCGAGTTTAAATGTCTTGTAATCTTTTTTAATGTTTAAATATACCGAACTATTACCAATTTTTTACGTAATTTTTTGATTAAATTATAATAATTGTTTTTTAGATTAGTCGAAGCAATATTTAAATAAATGTTCAACACCAACAATAAATCAACACCCTTAAAACGCAAAAAATTAACTTTGAAGCCGAATGAATTAAAAGATGAAGAATTTGCATCTCCTGTGAAGAGAAGAGCTAAAATGGTTAGTTTTTTAATTTTTTATTGTTGATTTTTTGGGTAGATTTGATGGAATTTTAAGGACTCTGTCCGCAAGTTTTGTCTTGAAAAGCTTGAGGTTAAGAAGTTTAATTGAGGGGTTAATCTAAAGGCATGGCCATAATTTAGTGAAAATTAGTTGAGCCTTCCATTTATTCTTTTTTAATGTGTACTGTTTCTAGAAATAAAGTTGTGGCTAAATTTACGGGGTAGCCCTTTCTCCTCCAACACATTTTTCCACACAAAACTTTATTTTTAAATTTTTGTAGAAGATGATTCTGAAGACGAAGAAGAATTTGATGAAGACGACAAAAATGAAGAAGAAGTTGGAGATGATGAGGAAGATGAAGAAGAATTGAAGGAAGAAGAAACAACCACCAACAACAAAATGAAGGTAATTTTGAAAGTTTTTTGAATTATAAGGAAATTGAAGAAGAAGTTCGAAGCTTCTTCTTCAGTTCGAAGCAACAGTGTTCGACTTTGAAATGGGCTTAAAGTGAGACGGCCAACTGTCCCCCTACTCCTTTAAGCCTTTTAGCACCTTTAGGCCAACTGTCCCTTTTACACCGTTAAGGTCAACTGTCCCCTCCACATTTAAAAGAAGTGGAAAAGTTACTCTAACCGTCCGTCTTCTCTTGTTTTTCCATTATCTCTCTTCAATTATTGATTTTCTTCTCTGACCATTGCTTAGACAAGCAAAATTATGAAGTGGTTAGAGAAGTCAAATTTTATTTTATTTTCATTCTGCTGTGGGGAAAAATAAATCTGACTTCTCTGTCCGGTTCCGTGACTTTTGCGCCGAGAACATTTGCGCCGCGACTTATGCGCCGCGACTTTTGCGCCGCGACTTATGCGCCGAGCGACTTTTGCGCCGGGGGACTTTTGCGCCGCGACTTTTGCGCCGGACGACTTTTGCGCCGCCACTATCATTAATAATTATGAAAAACACAGCCGGATCTCACTGTAGAAGATGTAGGATAGTTGGAGATCTTCGGATATCAAGATCCGGATCCGATATCCGACCTAAATATTCGGCTATCCGGCCTTTTTCAGATCCAGATATCTGGACCCGACAACCCTACACTATAGTGCACCCTCTTTTGGCAGAAAATCATGCCTGAATAGGGGTAGCAGACCAAATATCCTGATTTGAAAAAGTCAAGTTCTTTGAAGATGACCCCTCTAGGGGGTCGGTTTATTAGAGGGAGCTATTGTACTTCTCGAAATATTGTACTTCCTGAAATTCCTTCAGCTCCTAGATACCATTTTTTAAGAGTACATTATAATTAGGTGCGACTAGATATTATTTTTTTTAAATTATGGCGGCGCAAATGTCGCGGCGCATAAGTCGCCCGGCGCAAAAGTCGCGGCGCATAAGTCGCCCGGCGCATAAGTCGCGGCGCACAAGTCGCGGCGCAAAAGTCGCCCGGCGCATAAGTCGCGGCGCAAAAGTCGCGGCGCAAATGTTCTCGGCGCAAAAGTCGTGATACCCTCTGTCCAGTACTCGATTTTGTTGTCTAAGTAATGGTCAGAGAAGAAAATCAATAAAAGAAGAGGGATAATGGAAAAACATGAGAGACGTTAGTTTTCTTTCTTGTTTTGTTAGGAGAAAAGGTTTATTGATTTGTTTGTGTCTCTTGTTCATTCTTTAACCTTTTTTTGTTTGTTTACTGCTTTTTGAAAAACAACTAGTGGACACAGTCCAAAGATGAGCAATTAATTTATTCTTTTTTTAGTCAACAAGCAATTCAAAAATTGATGAAGAATTATTTCATCAAAATGTTTCAACAACAACAACAACAAGTTCTTCATCTACAAACAAATTTTTATTTCAACGCCCTTGAATCATTCATTTCTCCATTAAAACAACAATGGGAAAGGATTCTTGTCTTCTTCTTCAAATGCTTCAAATGTCAACAAACCTTCACCAGCCCGAATGATGAACAATCCTTGGGAATTTGTTGCTGATGACTCCAGGTTTTGATTTTCTTTTTATTATCTTTGTGGTCCTTTCTGGGAATGGGGGGTCTTTATGTAAGCTTGTAAAAGAGTGCTTGTTCACTGTCAAGCGTCGATCCTCTGTCTCGTTCCTGTCTGTTGATGGAGTATCAGGTTATTAAAAGTCCATATTCCCTCTGTCCACCGATCTTTTCCATTTGCTGACACAACAAATGAGGTGGGAGGCTTATAAGTGAACGGGGTGTCCCAGGAGCGTTTTTTATGCCAATAAAAATTTTTCTTTTAAATGAATTTTTCCTTTATAGAAACTGCACAAACTCAATATGGAACCAGCAAAGGCGGGACAACATTGTTTAGCACTCCTGCAACAACACACCTGCAAGAGAAAAAGAAAAGGGTTTAATCCTTGAATGGGGGGGGGGGGGTTATTTGCGGACAAAACTTGTCGGCTTTAAACATTTTTAAATTTTTTAAATTATTTTTAAAGCTGCTCTTCATGGTGGTTGGTTGGCTGGCCTTTGGGGCTCCCATAGGTATCCGCCTTTGGGAGTCCCATCGGTAGTGCTCTTCTGGTGGCTGGCCTTTGGGGCCCCCTTAGGTATCCGCCTTTGGGAGTCCCATCGGTAGTGCTCTTCTGGTGGCTGGCCTTTGGGGCCCCCATAGGTATCCGCCTTTGGGAGTCCCATCGGTAGTGCTCTTCTGGTGGCTGGCCTTTGGGGCCCCCTTAGGTATCCGCCTTTGGGAGTCCCATCGGTAGTGCTCTTCTGGTGGCTGGCCTTTGGGGCCCCCATAGGTATCCGCCTTTGGGAGTCCCATCGGTAGTGCTCTTCTGGTGGCTGGCCTTTGGGGCTCCCATAGGTATCCGCCTTTGGGAGTCCCATCGGTAGTGCTCTTCTGGTGGCTGGCCTTTGGGGCCCCCTTAGGTATCCGCCTTTGGGAGTCCCATCGGTAGTGCTCTTCTGGTGGCTGGCCTTTGGGGCCCCCATAGGTATCCGCCTTTGGGAGTCCCATCGGTAGTGCTCTTCTGGTGGCTGGCCTTTGGGGCCCCCTTAGGTATCCGCCTTTGGGAGTCCCATCGGTAGTGCTCTTCATGATGCAAGTGGACGTCGTGGCAATAAGTAGTGTTTGTTTATTATATTTTCTAAACATCCGCAAGTTTTGTCCGCAAATAAGTCCACTTAAATCCCGGGCTTGTATCTGGGGAAGGAAGGGTTTTTAAGCATTTTTAGGACTTGGAATTAATTCAAAATGCAGTTTTTTGTATGCCGAACTTGCTCGGCTTCCATCTAGAATGTCTGTGGATTTGATTACAAATTAATAATTGGAGAGTTCAGGTTTTGTTTGGGTTATTCGATGAAATAAAATTCAATTTTTTAAGAAGCCTTTAGACAGTTTGCTGTGGATTTGGATATAAATGTGCCCCTCAAGTCCCTGTTTTGTCAAATGTTGATGTAAAAATTAGTTTGTTAACTTGCTTTTGGTGGAGGTTTTTTAAGTTGTTTGTAGTCCAAACTCGAGGAGTCTCCAAAAACATTTCAACCTTACATTAGCTCCATTACCTATTAAAGACTAAAATAATTTCCGGAAAATACATTTTATTATATTCTTCCGGAAATTATATTGTCTGAAATAAACACATTTTCTGGAACTAATGCAGTATCCGGAAAAATAACTAATATTTTTTGGGAAACTTATTTCCGGAAAATACATCCCCTTCAAACCTTTAGCTCCGATTTTTTGAGATTATTTCCCCATCTTTTCCGTGTCATTTTCTTAAATTAAAATGAGATAATCTTCTTTTTATTTTTTAGATATTTCAAAAAATATTTTAATAAAAATGTTCAACAACAACAATAAATCAACACCTCTAAAACGCAAAAAATTAACTTTGAAGCCGAATGAATTAAAAGATGAAGAATTCATGTCTCCAGTGAAGAGAAGAGCTAAAATGGTTAATTTTTCTTTTGATTTTTTGAATAACTTGTGGGGGTTTAGGACTGTCGCGAAATTTGTTGGAAGATTTGGGGACCGGCCAAATTTGAAGGGCTTTATTAAAATGGTGTGGTTTTTGCCCCTCTTCTGAACGATTCGAGAAGGCCGTAGTGTAGAAAATCCGTCCCCTAAAAAACACTTTCTAGGGGTCATAATTAAAAATAGATCTCAATTAATTCCGAAATTTTTTTAGTCAACAAACACTTCTGAAGAATTCTTCCGTCAATCTGGTCCCACAACAACAAGTCCTTCGCCAAATAAATTTTTATTTCAACGCCCTCCAATTGATGGATCCTTCATTTCTCCCTTAAAACAACAATGGAAAGGATTCTTGTCTTCTCCTTCAAATGCTTCAGCTGATGTCAACAAAAATTGTTTAAAAACACCTTCACCAGCCCGAATGATGAAGCAATCTGTTATTTGTAAAAATATTGGAAATTTGTTGCTGATGACTCCAGGTTTGCTTTGTGTTTTTTTTTAAATTTTTTGGGGAGTCATTTTGGAGGGATCTTTATTGTAGAGACTTTCTCCTTCATTTCCTTTTAGAAACCCCTTGTTTTTGAAACCCTCGTTTAACTTGACTTCAAAAGTTAAACTTAAGCTTGGAGTTATTAATTGAGGGTTAACTTGGGAGTTCATTTCAGGGATTAACCGTGTTACCCAAACCCGATCCTGCATTTTTCTCATCCAGGTCCACCCCTGTTCCATTTTCTCTTTAAAAATGTGACCCGAAAGAAATAAGGTAATAATCCAGTGAAGTTCTTGTTTCCCTTCCTGTTTCTAACTTCTTTTCAAATAAAAATTTATCTTTTTAATTTTTAGAAAAAGAATCTGATGAGGAAGAAGAAGAATTTGATGAAAACGAAAATGAAGAAGGAGACGATGATGAGGAAAGGGAAGAAAAATTGAAAGAAGAGGCCGTCAATCTAAAAACAACTTCAAATGCAATCAAAAAATATCCAACAAAGAGGAGAACAACCACCAAAAAACAAAATGGAGGTAACTTTGTCAAATTAAATATGCGTCATCGTCGATTTGGTCCAAGCAGTAAGTTTCAAATTAAAAAGAAATGGAGAAGAAAATTTAAGAATTAAAAATTAATTTTATGTTATTTTATATAATTTTGCTTGTTTTTAACCAAATTTTATGTGTTTAAATAAATAAAGTTTAATCACTCGTCTTTAAATTATCGTTTTTTCATTATACGTTATCGAAAACTAAAAATTCAAATCGACCCTTAGAGAAGATATACCGGGTCAATTTTCACATAACCAGGACTCAAGTAATCCTTTTTTCGAGACTGCTCTGTCTCCCTTTTCTAAGTAAGATGGGATGTAGTAGGTAGAGAAAGAAAATGTTTGAGATAGTTAAGATGCAGTGATGTAATATTAAAAATAAATGACATTTTGTCCCTTAACTTAGAGAAAATATAAAAGAGAAATAGTGTAGTTAGATAAAAAAATAATTATCAGTGTTGGGTCGTTTCAGTGCTGTATACTGAGTGTGAAAAACTACTGTATTTGAAAAATTTTAGGTAATAATTTCGTTGGAATTTGATGTTTTGGAAGGTGATCTATAGGGTTCCATATTTGAAAATGGACTTTGATCTTTTGGAAGGTGATCTATAGGGTATCCATATTGAAAATGGAATTTGATGTTTTGGAAGGTGATCTATAGGGTATCCATATTGAAAATGGAATTTGATGTTTTGGAAGGTGATCTATAGGGTATCCATATTTGAAAATGGAATTTGATGTTTTGGAAGGTGATCTATAGGGTATCCATATTTGAAAATGGAATTTGATGTTTTGGAAGGTGATCTATAGGGTATCCATATTTGAAAATGGAATTTGATGTTTTGGAAGGTGATCTATAGGGTATCCATATTTGAAAATGGAATTTGATGTTTTGGGAGATTTCTGAGATTTTTGGATTTTGCGGAACTGAGATTTGCGGACCAGAAATTTGCGGACTGCCAGTAGAGTATTGGACTTAGGAAATTTCAAAAAGCCTATGGCGTTAATTGGGATGAATTTGCCGGGGTCACCGAAAAAGAAAATTTTTAGTTTTTCTTTTCTTTACTTAAATATCGGTCTTCAAACTTTGGGTCCGCAAAAATGATTATATATTGATACTAATTTAGTAATTGTGATCCAAAAAGTTAAAGGTTATTGATTATAACTTATTTTCGTCCTTATTATTACCTAAAATTTTTCAAATACAGTAGTTTTTCACACTCAGTATACAGCACTGAAACGACCCAACACTGATAATTATTTTTTTATCTAACTACACTATTTCTTTTTATATTTTCTCTAAATTAAGGGACAAAATGTCATTTCTTTAAATATTACATCACTGCATCTTAACTATCTCAAACATTTTCTTTCTCTACCTACTACATTCCACCTTACTTGAAAATGTGAGACAGAGTAGTTTTGAACAAATAATTAATAGAGTCCTGGTAACAAGAAAATATCCTCCTCGAACTTCGCTGGGTATTCAAGTAAAATCCGTCATATTTTTTAAAGGTCTATTTGAATTTTAAGTTTACGAAAACGTATAATGAAAAACGATAATTCAATAACGATAAATTTAATTTTATTTAAGAAAGATGTTCGACTCTCATTCATATTCTCCTATCCATAGGGCCGAAGCCGTGCTGAATCCATACCCAGAATATAGAGGAATATTGGGAGGGGAGTATATTTGGACTTCCTAGGAAGAGCTTCAGGGTTGATCAGGTCCTTCAGCAATTCCCCATACTCAAATATACACAAACACACACCAGCTGGTGGAAATTCCTATTTAACAATTTAACACAAGTTCATAATATTTACTAAACACAAAACTAACTAACTGACAATAAAAAGGCGATTGAAATCAAAATGTGTGAAAAAGGGGAGGGATTTAAAATTGCATGAAATAGAAATAAATGGGATATGAATACAAACTCCAAAAGCACAACCTCCGAACATGCTCAATACCGGGTTCTACCTTACACGTCCCTTTCCCCATGAGACCGTCCCTGGTCTCTATCTAGACTTTTCCGACTCTAATTTCTCTACTTTTAAAAACATTTTTCCCTCCTACTAGTAACCTGACCATTTCCCTTTTCATACCGAATCAATAAGCTCTCTGATGCCTGGCTTAGCCTATTTTCATGATGTTTTCTCTTTCTTTTACTTCCATGCTCTTCGAGCATCTCTCTTTCCTTTCCTTTTGGACCGTCCCTGGTCCACTCTTATTTTACATTTTCCTTTCAAAGTTGCTTATTGATTCGTGTATTTCTTTACATGGTCATTTTCTAGTAGTTGGGTTATTTTTCTTTAAGAGTTTAGAAATTATTGTGGGTAAAGTCTATATATTTCTGGGGTATTCCTTGTTTTTGGCTAACCTAGTATGAGCATATTCATTAAAATTTTAAAAACGTGTTTTAAGTGGGATAAGGATTGGAATTGTAAAAATGCGTCAAAATATTTAAAAAAAGGATCCAGAGATTACCTAAGTAAAATTAAATAACAAATAAATTTGTGGGAATGTAAATGGCTAAAAAAATACATTCTTATGAAATTAGTAAGGCTGATTTAAAAGTGGCAAAAAAAATCAATTAAATGATCTGACAAAAATAAATTTGGGTAAAATTTCAATTTGTGTAAATATTAAGTAATGTGAAAATTGGCATTTGGGATTTAAGTAAGTTGAATAAATAGTAACAAAAATTATTCTAGCATTTAAAAATAAGGTTGGGAGAATTATGTAAATATTAACAAAAACAATTTTTGAAAAATCTTAAGTGAGATATGGAGGGAAGTAAAATTGAATGTAAATTGGCAAACAAAATAATTAATTGAAAAATAATGAATTAATTAGAGCAAATTGTTAAAATAAAAAAATATTTTTTGAAGGGTTTTAATGAAATTTCTATATAAGTTGAAAATTTTGTGTGTAAAAAAAATGACATTTTGAGAAATTTTGGAAAGAGAAAAAAATCTATTTGACAGGCATAATTGATATAAAATGAAAACATGAAAATAAATTTAAATTATTTTTAAGGCTTAAGTTAAAAGAGAAATTCTGGGGTAAAAAAAAACAATAATTTAAAATACATTAGTGTGTCCTAGTGTTAATATTTTAGTAAATTCAAAACATTTAAAGAAAAATTGTGGAAAGGGGGAGGTGGAGAATGGGAAATTTGTCTAAAAACAAAAAAAAAATTTTTTAAATAAATACAAATAATATGGGGGACAAATTGTATGTGTTTAAAACCTAAAAACATTCAACTCATTCTAACAAATTAAATGAATAAAAATAAATTAAAAAAAACAATTTTTAATATTTTCCTCCATACATTCCAATTAGTACAATGTCGCGCCATGTGCCCATTTCGTCCGCAATTGAAACATGTAATGAAAAATGTGGTATTAGCATATTCTTTCCAGTTCTGTTCAGCTGGTCTTTTCCTGTAATTTGAAATATTAGTATTTATATTATTTTTATTAAAATTTAAGTCTTTTTTCAAACCACTCATAATCCCTAGAATTCCTATCATTTCTGCTCCAAACATTAGTTGAACCATAAGTGCGGCCGAAACCATGTGATGTTGAAGGCTGTTGTTGTTGCTGTTGAGAGGGATACTGCTCATCCACAAAGTTAGCGACCATCCGACCCGACAAAGACAACAATTGACCGAACCTATCTCGCGTACAACTACCCGACTGGAGGACTTGAAGATATTCCGGACCGACAATTTATGTGAACTCAGTTGCACGACTGATGAACCGATTCCACATCGAAGAGTTTCAAAGTCCGCAATAATGAAGAGAGTCTTTCTGAAGAGACTCTTTCTGAAAGTATAAACAAATAACAACAAGAGACATCTCTGAGAAAATTTTGTAGTACAACGCAGAAATCAATTTAATGAGCGAAGCCGAATGCTTATCATTACATAACGAGTGAGAAGTATTGTCCTGTTTACAAGTTCCAAGAACATTAAGTAGAACAATGGGACAATTTTGCATGGGCGGTGGAATTTTAGAGGTCGTAAGAAGTGAGCGTTCTTCAGCACCTCTTCCTGGTTCAAGTGACTCTCCATGCCTTTCGTAAGAAGTGAATGAAACCGTTTCTACAATCAATGGATGCATCCTGTAACAGACGCTGAGTCTTGTGTGTCGAACCCTGGTTGACAAGACAAGTTATTCAACCATGCTCTTCAGGCCTAAACCTGATTGGATACATTTGGGCAAGCTCTGGAGATGAACATCGAGTTGATGGCGATCACCATCACCAGAATTTTTCAAGATTAGGGAGTCGACAAATTAAATGCGCCAGCTCGGTAAAACTACATTGCGTGGCTTGATCAAAGATGAGGACGGACGCATCAGTAAGCGAAGTAGCTACCATGTCTTCAGCCATTCGGGATGTTCCAAAGACAATTTTCAAGTCAGAAACTGCCGAAGCATTTGATTCTTCATCATCAAAATCTGTTTTAAATTCACGAGCCATTAAGGCGCAGAGGAGTTTGTCCTGATTCGTACTCTGGGCCGACAACATCGATGGTAAGTGTTGTTCAAAACATTCTCTACGACTTTCAAGACCTTTAAAAATTAACGGATGACAAACGAGAAAACCTCCATCCTTTGCATCTTCGAGCTCTTGCTCAAAATCCCTATTCTTACGTTCCTGAACATTGATAACCTTAACACTTATCCAAAAATCAAACATTTTATTCCCGGACTGAACTTGCGAAAGATTTATCTTTTTAACAACACCCACTGCAAAATGGGCTTCAGTCACCTCAATTCCAAAGAGCTTCTGTCACCTCGATTCCCAGCTCAATCTCTTCATCATCATAATCATCTTCTTCTTCTTCCTCTTCTTCCTTTTCGTCAACTTCATTCATTTCCATCACTTCTGGCCAATCTTCTTCAAGAACTTCAATCCAATCTCTGAAGATGTTGACCATTGGCGCTTCGTCATTTTCAAAATTCGTGGGCTCTTCTTCTTCCTCTGACTTTTCTTTTTTCCCATCTTCATTTTTTCCTTCTTCTACATCAGTCTCCATGTTCACCAATTCCTCCCCCTCTTCCAAATGCCAATTATCGTACCTAATAAAACGTACTTCATCATGGCCCAAATCCCTTAAATCTTCCTCAATAATAATATTTTCTTCTTCCATTTCATCCATCTTCCATAATTCTGGCTCCGGTACTTTGTTAAAGCACATCTCAGAACTATTGAAAATCTAGCAAATTTATTTAATAAAAGAAATAATATATTTTTTTTTTATATATATATATTTTATTTTTTTTTTTATTATATATTTTATTTTATATTTATATACATTTTTTGAATTAAATTTAAATTTTAAATCCTTTTGATAGCCGAAGCAATTATGAGTATTTTCTGTTTTGGGCTTTTTCTTAAATTATATCTACTTAATCCCTGACGTCCTAATATTTCATCAGCTTGACTACTTTGTTCTACAGCTACATTCGGTTCAACAACATTTTTATGCGAAAATCCAGGCATGTCAACTATTTCCTCTGCGTTAACCTCTACTAACGCTTCTAATTCCTCATTTTCTAACCTAGGCGTTGTACAAACGGGTTCGTAAGGTAAAGGTTCTATACATTTCTTCAACTGGTTAATATGAACTATTCTAGGGTTAGATTGGGGTGAACTACAACTCACTATTGTCACACGAACACCATTAATCTCGATGACTCGGAATACACCCTTCCAGGGAAGATGGAATTTCTTTGAAGACCCGACTTTTCCAGTATAATTCCGAAGAAGTACCCTATCACCTATTGTAACTGTTGGATTCCTAAATAACTTATCATATTGTGCCTTTACTCTTAGCTGTGCTTCGCTATTAGCTTCTGCCGCGTATTTCCATGCGCATCTTAAGGACACGATCAGCTTCTGCTTTATCTCTTGCTCATCATTTAGGGCTATTGGTTCTCTTATTCTGGGATCTAAAATTAAATCAACACAGAATATTGGATCACGTCCATACATTAAAAAGAAAGGAGTTTCATTTGTCGATTGGTGGACTGAGGTGTTATAGCAAAAGTTAGCGAACTCTAAATGTTCATCAAAATCAGGCTGATCATTGGTGATGTACTTGGCAAGTATATTATGGAACGTCCTGAATGATCTTTCTGTCACAGCATTGCCCTGACTCCAATGAGGAATAGCGTAAGTTTTATTAATATAAAGCATTGCACATAAACTCTTAAAGAAATCTGAGGTGAAAGCCGAAGCATTGTCTGTTATTAATTCAGTGCAACCTCCAAAACGTAAATAACATTGCTTGAGGAAAGCCGAAGCTATGGTAGACGCCCTTGCATCAGGAATTGGTACTGATATCACAAACTTGGTAAACCAACATACAATGTTTAAAATATGCTTATTACCATTTTGTGTTTTAGGAAAAGGTCCGGCCAAGTCAAGACCAACTTTGGCAAAAAGCGTGTTTACTGGTGGCATGCACATTTCAGCTCTATATGGAGGATTTGGAGAATGCCTAAGCTGACAGGTAATGCACTGTTTATACCAAGTCACTATGTCTGAGTGCATTCTGGGCCAGAAATATTTCTTGCATTTTCTGAAGGTTTTCCCAAAGTCCATGTGTCCCCCACCTAACTTAGTTGTGTGGAACGAATCAAAAATCATGGCTCTAAGCGAGATAGGAATATAGATTCTAGGCTTATGATCCTTGTAGTGATGGTAAAGCACACCCGACTCTAGACAAAGATCTTTTGCCAAGGCTGCATACTCATCCTTTTCCCCTTCAGTTATGTCATTGGGGAAGTTTCCTGTTTTCAAAAATTTTATCAAAATCGATGCTTCGGGGTCTTCCATTTGTTCATTTCTAATATCAACTTGATGCATTTCACCCTCAATGGACCTTAAAGACAACGTTAATGCAAATACTTCGTGGACTACTCTCGGTTTACTTTCAATGGCTAAACAAACAGGGAATTCAGCTATGTCTTCCAATTCACTAATTTTATCAACTTCTTCAGGGGACAAATCTTCATGAGGAATTCTCGAGAGAGCATCAGCTAAGGTATTTTGCTTACCAGCTATATGCACTATTTTAATATTATAGTTCTGCAATTCTACAAGCCAACGCGCTAGATGCTGGTGAGTTTCAGCCTTTTTCAAGAGAAATGCCAGAGGCTTATGGTCAGTGTGAAGTTCAATACTTGACATGAAAATAAAAGGTTTAAATTGCCGAAGCGCGAAAATAATAGCTCCTAACTCAATCTGAACCGGTGGCCAATTTCTTTCTGCGTTGGAAAGAGTTCTGCTGCAGTAGCAAATAACTCCATAGACCTTTTTCTCTTCATCCCATTGCATTAGTGCCCCACCATGACCTACTTGCGATGCATCACAAAATATATGGAAAGGTTTTGAATAATCAGGGAAAATTAAAACTGGCTTTTCAGATAATATTTTCTTAATTTTATCAAAGGCTTCTTGTTGCTCCTCACCCCAAGTGAATGGTTTTTCTTTTCGTGTTAATCTTGTTAATGGTTCAACTATTGTAGAAAAATTTTGCACATGCTTTCTGAAGAAATTTGCCATTCCAATTACATGTCTGACCTCTCTGACCGAAGTTGGAACTTTCAAGTTTAAAATTGTTTCCGTTTTTCTTAAACTAGGCGTATATCCTGCCGAATTTACAATAAAACCCAGAAACTCCATGCTTGCCGAAGCAAAGACACACTTTTTGGGACTTAATTTTAGATTAAAGCGCCTAAATCTTTCAAACACACTCCTTAAGGCTTTAATATGCTCTTCAAAATTGTCAGACTTAGTAAAAATCAAGATGTCGTCAACATATGCAATGACATTATCAAGCCCTGTTAAAACATGTGCCATTATTCTTGCGAAAGCACTAGTTGCATTTTTAAGTCCAAAAGGCAAATTTACCATCTGATAGATTTTGTCTTCTGTAATAACTCCACATTTCCTTGAAGCTCTTTCACTAAGTTTAATTTGCAGATAACCGCTAGCAAGATCAAGCGAAGAATAGTACCTACAGTTACCAACTTTTTCTAAAATTGTTTCAAGCCTGGGGAGAGGAAAATGGTCCGGGACAGTCACTTCATTTAATTTTCTAAAATCAATGCATGGCCTAAGCCCACCATCCTTTTTTTGAACTAATACAATGTTAGAAACCCAAGGGGTATCAGACTCAACCATGACCCCTGAGGCTAATAATTGATCAATATGCTTCTGCAATTCATCCCGATACTTAAAAGGTACTCGATGCGGTCTGGAAGCAACTGGTTCCTCAGATGTTGTGATTATATCATGTTCGCCTGCTGTACAACTTCCTATATCATACTGGCTTTTGCTAAAAATGTCTTCAAACTCTTCACAAAGTTCTTTTAATTTATTAAGATCTTCACCCTTTACCGTAGCTTTATCAAAATTAATCTTATAGGTAGGATCAATAGTTACCCCGGTCTTCCCTAAGGAAAAGATTTCTTGAATATCTTCATTACAAACAGTTTCTGATAAAATATTCTCAGATTCAGTTTTAATTACTTCGCTTGCTAGACCTAATGTCTTTCCTTTAAATAATCTTTTTGTTACCCCAGTTGGATTGGCTAAAATTATTTTCACTACACCATCTTCTGGCTTGGCTACTACTGGCACAAAACTTAATCCTTCTTCTTCAAGTCTATCATCTATTGAGTGTATCCAGATATTATGCCTAAGCAGTTCAGGGAAATTTATCCTAGCCTTTATTAAGCATTGCTCATTGGGCCTTATCTCGCAAGTTTCCATTGAATATATTTTTAAATTTCTTAATGGCCTATTTACTCTGTTCTCAATGCATATCTGACTCCCTTCAATACGAAACAACTTGTTTCTAAGATCAACTACAAAAGGAGGCAGCAGTGCCATTGCATCACAACCCAAGATGAAATGATAATCGTGGTTATCCCAATGAAACTTGTCATTAAAAAGGTGAATTACAATCTCAGCTAACACTCCTGCTATTTTTAATTGAACCTTAGTGGCTTGTTTGGCACACATGGAATGCTCCGAGGCACTTTGAAGGTATGTTTCAGTGTTAAAAATTTTTGTTCCTAGCCATTCTGCGAGTGCTATATTTGCTACAGAGGTTATTGCACCGGTGTCAATCAAACATTTTACTGGAATACTGTTTACACTGACATCAATCACAACAGTATTAGCATTTGCTCCTAAAGTTCCTATAAATCCACTAGTTCTATTAATCCCTATGGTGGACCTAGGTCTTGTATTTGCAGTGCTTCTTGGTAAGGTATTGGAATTCGCGTTGTTTCTTATCGAGGGAGGCCACGAAATAGATAATGGCCTGTTTACTGGTTCTTCATAAACTTCATCCATCTCTACAATGGGATCTGGTACTCGACGAATGTCTAACATTCTCCTAGGGGGTGGAGCCTTTTGAACTTCGGATCCAAAAATAAGTCTACCTAGTCGCCCATTACCCGCATACATTTGAGCAATAATCATCGAGAACCTTAATCCAAAATCTAGCGCTAAAATCACTACTAAAATTGAAATAATTGTCTCCCATATGCTTTTATAATTACCGATTACTCCTTTCTCAATTTGGTTTTCAACCTCTTGCCACTCATTCGACACATCTGTTGACACAATAGAATCTTTTTCATGAATTTGGTAAGTCATTTGACTAACTTTAACTAAATTACTTACAAATGCATGATCTTTAATGTCAGTCATGTTCAAAAGGACAAGTTGATGAAATGCATGAGACTCAATGCTTGGAATAAAATCAACAAAATTCATCTTTACGTCATGGGGCTTTAATATCCTTGGCTTTACCGAAGTAATTTTTCCTTCAATTTGATCAACTTCTAAGGTCTGATCATTTATTTGAATAATTATTTTTCTAAATTCTTCGCAGGGACCCTTCTTAGATATCGGAGATATAATCATTGTCGTGGGATCAAGAAACGCCAGGCGTGCATTGCTTTCTGTTTTTAAAATAATAGGCAAAAATTCAAAACAGTGATCTAACTTAGTGGGACGAAATTCAAAATCCACTTTGTCTATGGGTACGCATGGCCATACTTTCATTAAGGATCTTGCAGACCTTTTTGCAACCAGATACGAATTAGAAAACATAGAGCGCGCCAAATCTGTAGGATCTGAGAGATAAGTTGACTCAGTCCAATGTTTGACCATTTCGGTGAATTCACAAAATGACCTCAGTGACTGCGCAAAGGCAAAATTTATGGCCTGGGTGATTGACGAATCAAGATAAGTGAGTTGAGATGCTAGTTGTGAGGAGGTTGCTACTCCATCATAAAACCTTTTCTTATGCTTAATTTCAGGACTTCTCTTATTTCTCTCCAAATTAGAGAACGAAAGTAAAACGGACCCTAGACCTTGATCTGATACAACAATATTTTGACCACAATCCTCAATAATTGTTTCATTTCCAAATGTAAGCCCTAGGCGTCCATCATCTGAAAGCCAGGTGGACCCCATACATCGGCCTTCCTTTTCCCCTACAGGAATAAAATTGCATTTCCTTTGATTGTCCACTTCCCAAATTATAACCGTTTTGTCCTCTAATATACAATGACCCTTTGTATATGGACAGTCACGAGCTATGCCTAGCGGGGTTACGACTTCTGAGGCGCCAAAATGTGAATCTATCCTACTCTCAAATAAGAAACAGTTTTCACTCGAAATATTCTTCCAGGAAAATGAACCTAGAAACCACATCCTAGGGGTTAAATCAATTTTGTTTTCAGTCTGCCACAAATTATTATTTTCTTTAAGAATGCCTAGGCTACAACTATGATGTTTTATCATTTGATTACACTCTTCAACCGAAACTTCCAATTCTTCATGAGTCATTTTCTCTTCAACTGAAACCCCTGTTATCGTTGTATATTTTCTAGCATTTTTCTTTATCTTCCTACAGGCCCATGCCTTTGTAGAAAACTCAATACTATTTGGGATATAAATACGCCTTTTCTCTATTACTGGTTCATGCTTTGCTGTAAGGTTAATTGTAGGACAGCTTGGAATGTCAGGCATTTCCCATAACATAGCCTGTTTGTGAGTTTGACAAATCATTGGCCCTTTGGGTATTAATACTGGATTAATTGCAAACGCACAATTACAAAACATAATTAGCATCAGAGATATACCCATAAGCGTTGGTACTCTTACTCTGTGTCCTTTACTTTCCCAACTGGTAATTTTCTTTGGTTCCTCTTTTTCTACACTAATATTTTTCTCCTTAGGCTGCTGGCTACTCTGAGCGATGGGTTGAAGTGACCTAATATTCCCTTGATTTGCCGAAGCATATTTCCCGCTCATTTTCATCTCATGAACTTGTACAGCTAAATTATCAAGCATTTCTCTCACTTCTACATTATCTTTTTCCTTAACATCCCTTGGTCCCCTATTTCTATTATAATTATCATTTGCTCTTCGCTCCCTACAATTGTACTGATCATGCCCCACGCGACGACAGTAGTGACAGAATGGTCGACTATTCCATCTTCTGTCATTCTGGGGACGCCACTGATTCCTACCTTGGTACCCCCCATAGCCTAACCTTTGAGCATTACTTGAAGTTGCGAACCTTGCTGGAGAATTTCTATTGAATCCCCTTAGGCCTTGTGAGGTATTACCAGAACTTATAGGTCTCCAAGTCGTAAACCTTCCTCTAGGTACTTGACTGGGGTGGTCCGAGATAGCATGTATTACTTCATTAGTGTTTCTTCCATCTCTCTCAGCAGCTACTTCAAGCTCTTGCACATAAGCTGTCAGTTTATCAAAGTCTTTCCTACCAATTAAGGGACCTACTAACTGAAGTGAGCGCTGAAACTCGGGTCTAACTTTCTCAGTGAAGCATCGGCAAAGAATTTCTTCTTTTGCCTCTGCTGATATGTGGGACGAGGTAGTATTTACAAGAGGTACAAGACGTTTAATAAAATCACTAACTAGTTCGCCTTCCCTTTGGTAGCAAGCTGCTAATCTTTTATATGCAAGTTCTCTGAAATGGGGACTATCCAACTTCGCTCTAATATTTTTAAATGCGTTTGGGATTGTATTCCTTTCAGATGGAAGTAAATTTTCAAAAATATTTCGCACTTGCGTACCTAGGTACAGTTTGAGACGATTGACCTTTTCAGCTTCAGACCAGGCTGTGCCGAAAACATCCAAATAATCCATAAACCTAAGTGTCCATTCATCAAATGCCGAGGCAGTCTCTCCAGAGAACACTCCCAATTGAGGTCCAGAGGAACTGCCTTCGCCCAAAACATATAATTGAAGATCACGATTCTGAGGTTCTCGTGTGTTAGTACCTCCATTGTTAGTACTTTGATTATTTCGTGTTTTATCCTTTTCATTCCCTAAGGAGTTTGCTAATCCTATATTATTTATATTACTTGAGCTCGGTTGGTGCTGCGGTGGAGGAGGTGGGATCTGCGTTGGTTTCAAGAATCTCGTTGCGCCGCTGCTTCTCCTTAATTCATCAAATTCTAAACTATCTCTCACTTCCAATTCACTTTTAAGGCTCTCAACACTTTCTTTAACTTTTTTCATATCTTCCCCAAGGGCATCAACTCTTTTGGCGACTGCGGCAAATCCCTCGTTTGTGTCCTTTTCCATTGTGTCTAATGCATCCCCCATCTTAGTTAAATCCCTGTTTAGTACCCTAAGGTTTCTGTTTATTGCATCTTCCAGAGAAATAGAGTCCTGATGGACTTTCTCTAACTCAGTTAGCTTCGCGGCACCGCTCAAAATTCTCCCTTCAAATAATTTTTTATCAACGGCACTTATGTCCGCATATTTCTCCATTTAAAATTATTATTTTTAAAATATATTTTTTTTTTTTTTACTTTTTTATTGTATAGGGTTATATATTTTATTTATTTTATTTATATTTTAAATTAGCTTCTCAAATTATATATAGGAATGTATATTTTATTTTATATATATATTTTTTTTAATTAAATTTATTTTGTAAATTTGTAAATTTATTATATATTTTTTTTAACTTATTTAATTTATTTTTAATTTATTTAAATTTATTTAAACTTTTTTTTTTTGTATTTAAACAGTTATTAAACCTACTTTAATTGATAAGAAGAGCAAAAACACACAAAATAAATTATTTGAATCCAAAAAGTAGCCGAAGCCAAATTAAAATACAATTAGTCGAAAAGGAGAGCTAAATTTGGGGAAAAAAAATTATTTTTATTTTTTCTATTTATTTTTTTTTAATACCGTATTTGCTAAAATAATTATCCAGGGTAATTATTGTTTCAACCTCTCGCTGGAGGGATAATTATATGAGAGAGGGGCATTATTTCAGCATTTACGGTATATATTTTTATTAAAATTATGATTAGATACTAATATTGAAAGAGAAATAGCAAAGTGAAAAATATTTAGTAAAGTGAAAAGAAGAAAAAAAATAGCAAAGTGAAAAATATTTTTTGAAATTTCTAATTGGCTCTGATCAAAAAGAAACCAAAAACTCTGTAACAATAGCTAATGTACATATAAAACGATTGGACAAAATTTGCGGCAAATTTTAACAGCTTGATTGTCAGTGAGAGCACCTATTGCTGCTATTAGGATTTGTATGTAATGATTGCCTAATTTATTTGCATTTATAGACTCTAATTTATATTCGATATCAGTAAATCCGCATGACTTTAATAAATTTTCTCTCCAAATTACATTTAATTCCCTTGTAACGACCTTTTGTTGCTGTTTTTACTAGTTGATAAAAGTTTTTGGCGATAGTCTGTGCCATTTTTGATTGTTAGATAGAATCCGTTTTATTCCAAATAACTAATACTGTTCAATTTATTTGTAAAAGAGATAGGCTCATCAAAAACTAAAAGGAGAAAGAGGTAAAAGAAAAACAAAAACCGAAAATTGGGCACTTTTTATTTTACGAATAAATTGATTTTACAGTATTAAAACTAGTAGTTTATTCAATAACAGAGACGAACCCAAACATTAATACCTATTATGAAAACAACAATGACTTGGTTTTTGGGTTGAATCATTACCTCTTGATTATAAAAATTTGAAAGAAAAAGAAAAACAAAATGCTTTAAGCATTGCCCATTCAAGTTCAGAAAGAATAGCGAGCTAACGTACTGTAACCAGAACAGTAATTTTTCAATTAATTTTAAAAGCCCCTGACCGACGAGCTGTCCAGAAAATCTTATGCTTGTAAACAACGCTCCAATTTATTGTTGTTTTCACAAAATTACAAAATTCTTTTTATTTTAAAAAAAAAATATATGACAGAGAATAAGTAGATATTTATCAATATTAAAATCTCTAAAAAAAATCGCCCAAAAATTCAAAATTCAAAAATACAAAAGACTATCCCATATTTACAAATTTATTGAATTTTTAGTATTGTGATTTTTCCATTAATTACAAAACAGTAAAAAAAATTCAACACAGAACAATAATTATGAAGACAATAATAAATCATAGCAGATCCCCATTCCTTTTTAATTGGGCTAAAATTTGACAGTTGGACAGTTCCTAGTTTTTACGATTTAAATTCCGTTATGAAAATCAGCAGAAAAATACCTACAGTATTAACCTCATGTATTATTCACTAACTAACAGAGTGGGAAATAAATAAGCATAGAAAAAATATTTGCCTCAAACAAGTTCAAAAATCGGGCTAGAGAAACTAACCAAAGAAAGGAAGAAACAAAAATTTTCGATTCCGAAATTGCTCCATATTTACAAATAAAATGAGTTTTCAGTATTGGAATATTTTTACCTGCCAATTATATGGGAAAAAAAATCAAACAAACATGAAGGCAACAATTTTCTAGCGAACAATGTTTCCCCCTTTCTTTAAGTTGGCCTAAAATGAACCAAAATAGACAGCTCCTCTTGGATTGAATCATTTACTTTTCATTTGAAGATTTACTGGAAAAATACTGAAATCAATGTCCATTTTAGTCCAATAAACAAAGAGGACGTTAGAAAAGAAAATATGTAAATACACACAAAAACAAAAAGAATTACTTTCAAGTAATTTCAATAACAGACGAGGGAATAAACCGAAGAACCGAACAACAAAAAAAAATTCTTCGGTACCTGGATACTGTCCTTATTTATTATTGTCTTCAGAGAATAACAAAGAGAATATTTTGAGTGTGTATAAATGTATTTTTGATTGATTGGGAGGATTGTAATATTTTGGTAACGCTAATACACCATAGAAATAATTACATTTTGTTTTTGTTAAAATCTCCTAAAATTGCCCAAGAGCGAGAAAAAGGAATACTGTATATTTTATCAACCAACCATTGGTGGTTTGCGATTAAACATCCGTAAAATCCTTAATTGGTGTTTGGATTGTTTTAGATTTGCCAAAATAAAATAGTGCCTGTTTTTGCTTTGATAACTCATTATTTGGTCATTTTAACAAAAAAATGTTTTCTTTTGTTAATTATTTCTATTTGTGTATTACCAACCCTTTAAAGAAAGAATATGCAATATATACATTTATATATTTAATAAATATGTAGACAACTAAAAAAAATAGTAAGGACGGAAATGATAGTTAGAGAAGAATTTATCAAAGAAGGAATATTGTATTTTTAAATACATTAATTCATGTGTATATTTTTTTAGCAGAAAATTTATTGTGAGAAACGTTCAAAACCTAAATAATTAATTCTAACCGAGGTATATATTCCCAATTTAAATAATCTATTCCACAAAAAAAAATAACAAAATAAAAGAAATAATTCCATTCAAAAATAAATTAGTTAACCCCAATAAAGACATAAGTGAAGATATTTGACTTAGTGAAGAATTTTTGAGATAAAAATTGTTTGAAAAAAAAAACATTATAAAAAGAAGCAAAAAGAGCACTTAAATTAACCAAAATATTTCAGGTAAATTATTTCCAAAAATTCAGAGTCAAAAGAAATAATAACAACTCCATTTATTGCTAATGCTGTTGCTATTGTCTTAATACATCTAAAATTCTCTCCCAACAATATCCACTCAAATGAATAAACTATAGCACTATTTGTACTCATTATTGAAGTAGCCGTACCTGCAGATATTTTAATTAAAGCTCTAGCATATAATTTTTGTTCAATCTGCGGTAAAATAATTAAAATAGAAGAGGTTAAAATAAATATACATAGAGCCAATAATGAATAAATAATTTAATGAAATTAAATTAAATAATATATCAATTACAGTACTAAGAGGAATTCCAAAAATGATTCCGATAGATACAATTAAAGGTCCACGTATCACAATCCCAAAATTAACAAGGGAATTAAATAAAAGAATTAAAAGGCACTTCCAATTCCAAAAAAAATATTTTAATTATTTTTGTTAAAATTAATCCAAAAATAGAAATTAGGCAGAGAGGCAATTTATACATTAGAGTCAGAAATTGAATGTGATTTAGATGAATATAAAAATTTGAAATTTTAATTTGTTTGATAATGAGAGAGGGAAAGTGAGTTAGTAAAAATGCATACCTATAAATATGAAATTTCAAAATATCTAACAGAGAAGTTAAAAACTGATAAAATCTAGGTTATTTTTAAGAAGGGAATAAAAACAAAAAGTCAATACAGATATGCAAAATTCGAGAAAAATATACTCTTTTTGATAGGAAAAATGTAATTTGGGTAGAAAAATAAAATCATTAAATATTTTTGTTCTAAAAACACATTGAAATCTAAAAGTACATTAAAAATCAGGTACACGGTAGATTTTTTTTAAAAAATTAAAAATTTTCGCCCGCGCCGCTAAAAATTCAATATAAGAACTGTAACAAATAAGTAAATAGAATTGAATTAATGAGCTATAGAACGAAAATATCGAAAAATATAAGTTAAGGAAAAATTGCGAGGCAAAAAAAAATATATTTCAGTAAAAAAAAATTCTTTAGAAATCTGGGGGTACCGGTTAATAACTGTCCACCCCTAGTTTAAACAGCCTAATGAAAAAAATACTTTTTATTATTTTTTTTTTATATTTTAACTTACTGATCCAGAAGTTGCCGAAGCAAAGGTTGTAATCCAAAAATAATTAAATTGAAGTGTAGAGTAGTTGGAGAGAAAAATGCCAAAGCAAACTATTAATTAAAAATTTTTTTGAAGAAATTGAAGGATTTGTTGTCTAAGACTGGAAATTAAATAAAAATTAAAAAAAATAAATTTATAAAATATATAAAATATTAACAAATATTAATTTTATACGAATTAATAATATTAGAAATATTACTGTTATGAGAAATATAAAAATAAAATTAAATGGGATGAAGAGTGAAATGAAGATGTGTAAAAAAATTGTAGTGATGATGACTAAGGAAAGGACAAAAAGAAAATTTTCTCATTATCTGGCGATCGCCAGAATTTTTTTTCTGGAGAAAAGTATTATCTATCTGGCGATCGCCAGAAAAATAGAAATATTAATAATAATTCACACTTGAATAATAATTTTTCTTCCACTTTTTTTTTGCAACAACAAAAACTGTTTACATTAACCCCTTTACAAAAGAAAAGAGGAAGAAAAAGGATGAGCGTACATTGCCACTTAGTTTTTGTTTATGTGAGAAGATTAAAAAAATGGAGAAAAATAAAAAAATAAAAGGAGGAATTATACATTAAACTAGAGTACGGTATAAAATAAATATAAAGAAATATTTTCTTGGGGACAATGGTACATTTAGACAAATTAATATTGTAAATATATAAGAGAAGAGAAAAAGAGATTATAAAGACTATATTTTGACATTTAGACATCCTTTAAATTCCCGAAGGAGAAATACTATTTAGAAAGTCTGAAGAAGAAAAAAAAAATACTAGAGAAATTCTATATTTAAAAATTTATATTTTTACATGTTTTCTTCTATTTAATTCTTTATATATTTATCTATATTTTATATTTATTTATCCACGGTTATCCCTAGGGATTAGTTAGTTGTTACCAAAAATATATATTTTTTAATAGGCTGCCCGGGTCTTACATTCCTTAGTATTTATCTAGGCCTTTCTATAAATTTCTATTCTTATTAAATTATTTTCTTTATATAACATTCAAACCTACCTCCCATATTCCTTGTCGGTCAATGTCGTTGATCCGGTGCTACCAGAAAGATGTTCGACTCTCATTCATATTCTCCTATCCATAGGGCCGAAGCCGTGCTGAATCCATACCCAGAATATAGAGGAATATTGGGAGGGGAGTATATTTGGACTTCCTAGGAAGAGCTTCAGGGTTGATCAGGTCCTTCAGCAATTCCCCATACTCAAATATACACAAACACACACCAGCTGGTGGAAATTCCTATTTAACAATTTAACACAAGTTCATAATATTTACTAAACACAAAACTAACTAACTGACAATAAAAAGGCGATTGAAATCAAAATGTGTGAAAAAGGGGAGGGATTTAAAATTGCATGAAATAGAAATAAATGGGATATGAATACAAACTCCAAAAGCACAACCTCCGAACATGCTCAATACCGGGTTCTACCTTACATTTATTCAAATGGTATTTGGCTAAAAACAAGCAAAATTATACAAAGCGAGAGGTAATAGTGTCGTTTGTGCCAACCTTCAAAATATCGAAAAAGTATTTATTTTCCTAGAGAGAAGAATAAAGGCAAAACACAAACGACACTATTACAAAATGGGATAACTGTGATACAGTCGAAATTGAGGGTCTGACGATTAATCCAAATTTCTTTTCATTTTTGAGAAAATGTCGAAAATTTTCCAATATCTCGATTAATTCGACTGTATTTAATTAAACAAAAAAAAATTAAAAAAAACTATGTTTTCCTTCTCCATCGTCGTTCCCAAATCCAATTTTGATATTTGCACCTGCTCCTTTTTTAATTCCATTGCTACTTCATTGCTCAACAAGTTGATGTTGTCTTCAAGTTCGACCATACATTCTAAAAAAACAAAAAAGTCCGGAATTTGTGTGTTTGTAAAAGCTTAAGCTTGGAAATCTTTAAGAGAGGGGAGGTTTATTTGACCCAATTTCGGAAAGAAAAAGAATAAATATAAAGATGGAAAACTCAGGAGGGGAAAATTGGGTGTCGGGAAAATGGGGAAAAATCCCACCCGAAAACTCGTGTGGGCCGACAAAAACCCCCTACAAGTCACAATACACAAGGGGAGCAACTGGACGGAGATTTAAACATTGATAATGGAGATTTTTTAAATTAGAAAGTTTTAAAAAGGGGCAGAACTTGAAATAAACGAAAAAATGTGGAAACCAAATAATCAAACCAATAATAAATTAATTTCCAAACCTAATTTTCTGAATTCTAACAAAAGATTGGAGTTCTTCAGTCATTTCTTCTGCTGATTCTTGTTCTTCTAAAGCATAGTCATCAAATAGACGGCCTTCCCGCAACAATTCACAGGCCTAAGAAATAATCTTAAAACCATAGTAAATAATTAAAAATAACCTCATAAAAATTTTCAAGGCTTCTGGACACTCTAACAAAGCTGAAAATTAAGTAATTAAAAAACCTTTTAAAAATAAAAACAACCTATAAAAAGATCAACCATTCAAAAAAAGCAAATCATTGCATCTAACCAATGAAACATCTGCTGTACGCCTTCTCATTTGACAAGAACTTGGCCACCATTTAATTGGCTTTAACATTGGGAAAGGATAAACTTATTTAGGGGAGAAACTTTGCGGACAAAACTTGCGAATTAAATAAAGTAAAAAAGCTAACCTCCGAAGAGACCACAGCAGCTTTTGTGCCCAGCTATCTCCGAAGAGACAACATGAGCTGTTGCCCAGCTATCTCCGAAGAGACAACATGAGCTGTTGCCCAGCTATCTCCGAAGAGACAACATGAGCTGTTGCCCAGCTATCTCCGAAGAGACAACATGAGCTGTTGCCCAGCTATCTCCGAAGAGACAACATGAGCTGTTGCCCAGCTATCTCCGAAGAGACAACATGAGCTGTTGCCCAGCTATCTCCGAAGAGACAACATGAGCTGTTGCCCAGCTATCTCCGAAGAGACAACATGAGCTGTTGCCCAGCTATCTCCGAAGAGACAACATGAGCTGTTGCCCAGCTATCTCCGAAGAGACAACATGAGCTGTTGCCCAGCTATCTCCGAAGAGACAACATGAGCTGTTGCCCAGCTATCTCCGAAGAGACAACATGAGCTGTTGCCCAGCTATCTCCGAAGAGACAACATGAGCTGTTGCCCAGCTATCTCCGAAGAGACAACATGAGCTGTTGCCCAGCTATCTCCGAAGAGACAACATGAGCTGTTGCCCAGCTATCTCCGAAGAGACAACATGAGCTGTTGCCCAGCTATCTCCGAAGAGACAACATGAGCTGTTGCCCAGCTATCTCCGAAGAGACAACATGAGCTTTTGTTGTGTTGCTGTTGAAGTCTGAAAAAAAAAATGTTTACATTTTTTTAAAAAAGGAAAAAGCAAGTCTTGTCCGCAAGTCATTACTACCCCACCCCTCAAAAAGTTAATCCCCAAAAAAGGAAAAGCCCTGCATTCTGTTGTCGAACATCTTTGCTAAAATGGCAACAGAGAACACTACATGACACATCAAAAATCGATTATTGATTTTTGGGATGAAGTGTCATTTACTCTTAATGTTTTGCATTATGCCAAATAGCGCAAATTTTTGAATTCTGAAAAAAATATTGTTCGGTAAAAAGATAAATATAGCGGTTTTAAAACCGATTTATGGATTTCCTAAGTACCCAACTTTAAATAAATAAGAAATAAAGCAAAACTGTGTAATTTTTGAGGATTTCTCACAAAAAAAAAAGAAAATATAAGGTAATAAAAATCGAATTTTTATAATTATCAATATTATGCAATAATATATGGTGCTGAAACACAAACTCCAGCCACGGTTCCAATCATCAAGAACGAAAAAATATATAGGCAGAGACGATCAACCACCATTGCCGCAAATTTCTACAGAAAAATTTGTAATGTTAAAAAAATATTTGTAGAATACCCAATTGCTAGATTGTTCGCCTTCTCGATCTGCTTCTGTCATTCTTCGAGTGATTAACTTAAAAAATTAAAAAAATCATTAAAAGCAACTATTAAAGAGGAGTCAACCCTGACCTACACCCTAAAGACCTACAATTTTTAAAAGGGAATATCTTAGGATTTGGAGGAATCAAGGTAATATCGATGGAGGGGATAGAAAGCTCTACTTCCCAGAGTTATGGTACACACTCACAATACTGGACCATAGGTTCTAGAATATAGAACTGGGATCTCTGTAAAGCTGAGTACATCCACCTTAATCCCTCGATTATTCCCTTCCAAAAGTTGTAGGTCTTAAAGCCAAACAGGTCTTCAGTTTCCCACATTAAAAACAAATTATTCAAAAAAAAAATACCCTCAATTCTCTAGCAATTCTTTGTAATGTCAAAAGTAGGGCTTGATGTTCTCTATTTGAATCCACTTTGCTGCTTTCATTGTCTATAGTAGCTCCTCTTTGTAACAACAGGTTTTTTCTTCGACCACAATCACCGTTTCCATAAAGCAATTGATGTACTCGATGATCAATTTCCAATGAAGCTCTTAAAATGAATTAATAAATTTCAATTTTTTAAATTAAATATTCAAACCTTGAGCCCGTTTCGTTGTCCTTAACATTCCGAATTAGCGACTGACTTTGATTTTTTGGCCTAGAGCAGGGCAACAATGAAGGGAGTGTTTCCTAAATGGAAAAGGTTTTAGATGAATTACGATAACTAAAAGCAAACCCAGCTAAGAATTATCCCCGGCCTTTCCATGCGCAACATCCACGGCAGCCAATAGAGAAGAAGAGTGCGAGCCTTTGTAAATAAAATAAAAAAATTTAACACTTGAAAAATTACTGTTTTTCCCATTTCATGAGTTTCTGGCGTTCGATAATGCAAATTTAGGACCTAAAAATGAATAAACTTCAATTTAAAATAAAAATAAATTTACATAGACAGTAAACACAGTAGATGCAGTAACTATCAACTAAACAGAAAATATTTTTTAAAATTTAATTTAAAAACCATGCATGAAGAAAAGAAAAGACCAAGTAGAGGAACTGCTTCAGATGTAGGAGGAGACATCTCTGATAGAATTGAGAGAAAAAAGCAGATGGATAGGAGGACAGTGATTTCTGGAAATATTAAAAATAATTCAGGGGAAATCAGAGATTTGATTAAGGATGGAAGCACGTCGAATGAAACCTAATATTCATCTTTAAAAATACCGTGAAGCATTTTTAAAGAGCACAACAACAAACCCAAAAAATAATTTTCAAAACTAACGTAGAGTAATTTTTTCTCCAGCTTCTGGTGGAAGAGTAAAACCAAGAAGAGACATCATCGTTGTTAGCAGGCACGGCATAATTAAATTAAATCCATAATAAAGAGTACGACGTCTCATATGTAAATAAAATGTTAGATCCGGATAAGGCTCCTTTGGACAACAATCATAAAATTTCTCGCTCCTTGCCACTGTTGTCATAGGTAAAGCCCATTCTCCATTAGACAGATATTCGCTTGTATCGAATCCACCCTTAAAATGAAAAAAAATTTAATAAAATTTAAAAAAGCTAACCTTTGCAGGTTGTAAATCCAAATAAAATCCTGAATAAGTCCAGGAACCAAATTTAAAGAAACATCTTTGTTCGTCAAAAGGAAACCTTTGAAAATAAATTTGAAACATTAAAAAATTAATTTACCATTTAATTTCAATTTTGCAGCTAATCTTGAAGATTCCTGGTGGCACCCAGCTAATATCACCATTGCTATAGACAATCATATTTGTTGGGTAGGTTGAATCAAAATTTGGATCAACAGAATTATACTTAAATAAATGATAAATTATTAAACTCTCTATATAAGAGACTCTCTATATAAGAAATCTCCATATAAGAGACTATAAGAGAGAAAAAACCCTACCAAAAGAACATCAGGCTTCCAAATTTTGCCAGCCGGAAAGCGAACATCACTTTAAAAAATTTCTTCTTAGAGCTATAAGTTAAACAAAAAATAAAACCTGATATTTCCGTATTCATTAGGATCCCATCTCAATTTATAATCATTCCAAAGATAATCTAACCAAGCATTAACATGCACAATCTTTAAATTAAAAAGTTAATAAAAAATTTTTTATTTTTTTACCTGATTCTTTTCGTCCACATCAATTAATTGCTGAAGAGACACTTTTAAATGCACCGTTACTGGATGAGAATGATTTTCTACAGGGCGTTCCAAAACATTATAGTCGCGCAAAAGATCTTCATACCTATTATTAAAAAATTTTTTTAAATATTTTTTGGGAAGGGGACTCTGAAAAAATCGTCCTTAGGGAATAAAAATTAAATCACTACAACAAATAAAAAAATAAAACTTACAATCTTCTTTCATGTGGACTAGCATGAACCGCAAAATGTACAAAATAAAATAAAAAATAAAATAAATTAAATAAAAATAAAGTAAGTTTAATGCATTTATGAAGCATTTTTAATAAAAATCTACAAAGATTTCCTGATTTATTAACGAAACACATCTTTTATTCAAAATTTTATAATCAAAAACAATTTAAAAATTTGTTGTTGAATTTTATAGACGCGAAAAACAAATTTATTTTACAATTGTTTTTGAAATTTTTTTTTATTTTTTTATTTCTAACACTCTTTGCTAAAAGATCAGATCCTTGAGAGAACGTATCGAGAACAACTGCCAAAACTTAAATCTCTCAAAAAAAACACTCAAAATCCCAAAAAAATCAAAAACAATTGTTGGGATAATTTTTTAAGTGAAACCGAGGACTTGCACTTTATGACTAAATTTTTAATTTTTAATGGGATAATAACAAAAAATATTAATCCATAAAAAGTATAAATAATTGACATTTTCCTTTAGTCGATTAAATGACAAATTAAGGGCAGTGGGCGTCCATTTCAAACAAAAAAATAAAAGTTAGACCAGACCATTTTACAAGGCATATTTTTAATCCCTCTAAATTACTTTTAAAAAACAAGAAAGACAAAAAAACTAATCTATCCCCAAAATTGAGTTAAATTTTGGAAAAGGAAAAAATAAATTATATACTTGGGCATCTACATAAATTCTATTCGAGAAGAAGAAAAAAATTAATTATCCTTCCTAGAAAATAAAATCGTTAACCATATTGAACAGAGATGTCATGGGTTACCAGAAATCGAAACAAGATCACTAAACTATTTAAAAAGGACACCCACTTGATCTTGACAATTTATGGATTACCAGGTAAACACAAAATTAAAAAAATCAGTGAAAGACAAAGAGATCAAAGTTAAGGGTTAATTTTTAAAAAATACTAGGCAATTGCTAATTAATCTGAAACCAATAAACAACACACACAAAAGTGAATATATTTAAATTCTTTTTAATGATTAGAATTCACTAAAATTTTTCTTTCTTTCTTCTCACCGGCTTTTTTAAGTTTTTCTTGCTATCCATTTTTAAAAAAGTTAACCTTTAGTGCTTTCATTCCTCTTCCTTTTTCCCTTCTTATCAGCCAAATAAGGCAAATTATATTTCAATTTTTCCAAAATAGAGTCATCGTGTTGTAAGTATTCACATTCCTCTAACTAAAAAATTTTTTTTGAAATTTTTACAAAAAATTTCAAAAATTCAAACCAATTTCGATTCAATTTGGAATAAGTGTTCATCAAATATATTTGGTGCCATACGTCTTTGGCAATCAGCAAGTCTGAGGGCATATTCCAAATTACTGCCGCTGCAACCACGACTTCGAATTATCTTTAAAAAATTTTTTTAATTTTAAAAAGGTTCAAAATGGTCCAAAATAAAAACCTGTTTGACTATTACACTGATGTCACAAGGACCAGAATTGTAAATATTTTCTCGACTAATTGGAGAAATATAGACATTCAGTGAGAAAGGCTCAGAACCATTAATTGGGAAGAATTCAACTACTTGCAACTACAAAATTGAAACTTTAAAAATTGAAAGGAACACAAAAATTAAACCTCATAACCAGCTCGCTCTCTCATGTCTAAATATTCAATAGTTTGTTGCACACGCTCTTCAGGAATTTTATAAGCAATTCCCCAGCAAGAACCTTCAGTATCTGGAACAAGGCTTACAACTCGACCAGGCTATAAAATTTTTAAAAGTTAGGTTGCTAGTAAAAAATAAAAATTACACTATCAGGAGTGCCACGATGATCAGGACTCAACTGCCAAAAGCGACGGGAATAGCCCATTACAACACCTGAAAAAAATCTTTTTAAGTTCAAGAATATAATGAAAGCCTACCCCTCCCCAATAACTTCATAATTAAGAACAAATTTAAAAAAACTAACCAGGAATTGCCAATTCATAAGAAAAATTTGGATTCCAAAGAAGAGAACCATAGCCGAAGACGAACATAATTTGTTTATTGATCTCGTAGTTAGTAGAAAATAATTTTAAAAAAATGTTGCAGCGGCCGAATTAATTATACGGCTTTGTCAAATATTTACACAAAACCTGAAACCAAAATTAAAAGAATTAATTTTAAAAATCAAACATGAATAGAAATAAACGATAAAATAAATCGGTAAAAAACGCGTTTAAATGTCGAATAAATAGATGAAAAATTGTGCATTTAAAAAAATAAACAATAAAATCAAATCCAAGTTAATGAAAATATGCAGAAATAAAAGTAAGGATCGCGCAAATTGAAAAACAAAAAAATACTCGCAGTATTCCCCTCTCATTAAAATATTTAATAATCAGAGTATGAATATACTGCAAATTTATTTTTAATATCAGAAGCAAGAATTGAAGCAATCATTTGAGGCGACGCCATTGCTCCATAACCTTTATCTCCACACATAAGTTCTTTTTCAATTGGTGGAATTTCCTATAAAACGAGGAATTTAATTTCTGAAATTACTGGTAAAAGGTGAAAGGAGAAAAATTCAATTTATCTACCCTATAAAGCAAAAGCTCCTTCAACGTCTTCAAATGTTGATAAGTTAGCGGATTTTCCCACATTGCAGTATTCCTTAAAATTAAAAAAATTAATGTCATAAAAAATAAAATCAACATTGCTGGTGCAAAATACAAAAGCTTCTTCTGATCCCAAGCACGAATTAAAGAAGTCACTAAATTATCACTAAAGCCATTAGCTATTTTTGCAAGTGTATTAGCATCCAAAGGAGCAATAACTAATGAATCTGCCCATTTACGAAGCTCTGCAAAAATAATAATAAGACGGCAATTCAGAAGTCTATAAATACCAATATGCAAAACAGGATCTCCACGTTTCTTCCACATGTTCCATTCATCTCGATCTTCATATACAGTTACATCACCCATCTCCTTCGGGTCAAAAAAATTGAGAGCACTTTGAGTTGTTACAACCTTTAAGTTCAATTTTAAAAGAAAAAATTAAAACTCTAAAAAAAACCTTTACAACAAGCTTATTAGGCGGTGATTGACGTTTAAGTTCTTGTATAAGTTCATTTAATTTAATAGCAGCAACACTTCCCGTAACAGCCAAAATTATATGATATTTACCTCCAAGACGTGTAATTCTATGGCCACTATCAAAAGCTGGACGTTGTTGAAATGGAATAGACAAAAGCGGGACAGACTGTGAAGGCTTAAATAATCAAAATTAAAATCAAGAATAAATCATTAACACAAAAATAGACAAAAATTAACAAAAAATAATGGTCCAAGGACAGCCCTATTCTAAAAATAACCCCAGAAAACAAATAAAAAATAAACCCGAGCTCCTCCATTTGCATCACTCGCAACAATTTCAAGATTAATTTCTGCTCTCAAAGGTTGTTCATTTAAAGCAGTATCATCCTTATCCTCATTATCGCTTTCCATCTCCACTTTTCCACGTTTTTCAGGCGGAGAATTGTTTGTTTCTGATGGTGAGGTATCCATCTTTAGCCTTTAAAAAATACTAAAAATAAATTTAGAAAAGTAAACATTACAGAGCAAAATTAAAAGAAATTTATTTTAAGAGACTCAAGTAAATATTTTATAAAAATGCTAAAATTAGCTATTTATTTTAATAAATTAAGCAGCAAAAATTAAAATAAAAAAATTTATTTTAAAAAATTTCAAGAAAATTTTCGAGAAAACAAAAATTAAAGTCAAAAAGAAAGCATACAAAAAACGATAAAATGGCTTGGGATAAAATGGTAAAATAAAATACAAGCAATCGCGCAACCCAAACAAAGGAAAGACAAAATAAAATTTGAAAAATTTAAAAAATATTTTTCTGAAAAAACACAGAATAATTTTTATTTTGTATTTACCAACTGCTTTTATTTCCTCTCTCTCTAACAATAAATAAAATTATTTGCCAGACTGACACAGCTGTGTGAATATTTTTTAAAAAAAAGCAATGATGCAATAAACATGTGAAAAAAATCACACATATAATATAAGAGTTAAGATTAATCAAATCAAATGATAAAATAAATATTTTATACATTGGACCCTATACTCAAGTGATTTTTAATTTTTGCTGAAAGAGGATTAACTTTAAGGGGGGTTTAATTTTAATAATTCTCTCACCTTCCCCAAACAAAAATTTAAAAAATTAAAAAATAATAATGAAAATATTTCCTTATATTTCCTCTTTTATTGCCCAATTCTCTTAAAAAAGCCTCCCAATAATTACTAATTCCACCTTCTTTTTTGTACACCTTCCCCTCCCTTTCCACGTTTTTTTATTCCTTTAAATAGGTTTATTCATTTAATATGCTTTTTTACGTGATGTAATTATTTTCTTTCCTTACACGCCTTTTAATGATGCAATAAAAATGTTCTTTTACGTGTTTATTTTTTGATGGAAATGTGGTGGAACCGTGTCAGGCTAAAACACGGAACGGACAAAACACGGAACGACAGAACACGGAACGACAAAACACGGTCTTACCAAAACACGGAACGACCAAAATACGGACCATACCAAAACGAGGAATAGACAGAACACGGACTTACCAAAACACGGAACGGCCAAAAGGCGGAACGACCAAAACACGGTCAAGAGAAATAATTTTTTATGATTTTAAAATGTTTTAAATACATATGTATTATCAAAAAAATGATTATTCAAAAATGATTAAAAAATTAAATCAAAATATTTTTAGAAATCAGAATTTTCAGAATTATTTATGTTCTGATTTTTAGAATATTTCTGATTTTTAAAGAATTTTGATTTAAAAACGGTAATAATTCTTTATAATTTTAAAATATTTTAAATATTAACAAAAAAATATTTAAAATAGTGGGGTTTTAAATCAGAAATATTCTTAAAATCAGAATTTTTTTAAAATCAAAATATTTCTTTAAATCAGAATGTTTAAATCAGAATATTTTTTAAAATCAAAATTCTTTAAAATAGAAATATTTTAAAAATTTATAAAAAAATTCTGAAAAATTCTGATTATCATTTTGAATAACAATTTTTTGATAATATTTAAAATATTCTAAAATTATAAAGAATTATTATTTCCCTGGACCGTATTTTGGTCGTTCCGCCTTTTGGCCGTTCCGTGTTTTGGTAAGTCCGTGTTCTGTCTATTCCTCGTTTTGGTATGGTCCGTATTTTGGTCGTTCCGTGTTTTGGTAAGACCGTGTTTTGTCGTTCCGTGTTCTGTCTGTTCCGTGTTTTGGAATTCCTGGTTTTGCCCCTCACCCGGTGGAACAAGGAAGTGTAAAGGAAAGAAAATAAAACATAAAAATAACTCTAGTAAAAAATGACTGGTTGGGGAAAGCTCGGAAGGGGTAATTTTAAATTAAAAAAACTTTGCCAGAGGTTATATGTTCAATTTTTTATATTTCATTTTCTTTATTGTCCCGTTCTAAATACAAAACAAATACCATCGGCAACATCTCCTGCACAAAACTTTTCCGATCGTACAATATATTCCAACATTCTTGGGGCACAGACAACGTGAAAGAGAATGTTAGGTCGTTGGTGTCCACTAGTAGATGTTAACAATCGTTTTTCGACTCTTTCCAAAATTGTCTGAATAAAAAATTGAAAAAATTTTAAAATTGGTACTTGTGGTTTTTTAATAAAATAACCTCTTTTGCTAAATTCATTTTCAGCGTAAAAACCTAGAAAAAATAAAATAAATAAAACATAAAAACAAAATTAAATTTTTAACCTCTCCCAAAATCGCTGCCAATTCTTTATCGTTACATTTTCCCTCATCCCTCTTCTTTGTATGAAATGCCAACTCATCAACAGAAGATATTCCACTATGTAAATAAGGTTTTGTGATTGTCTTCACACCATATGATTTAAGTAAAGCAGTTGTTTTAGTATACGGGCAGCGAAGACAACAATTCTGAATAGGCGCTGGTTGTGGAGGTGGAGGAAGTGGTTGAGGAGATGGAAGAGGGCAGGGAGGACATTGAAATTGCTGAAACAAAAATTTTTTTTCAGTGTATTTCTATAAATCTCACTTTAAAAATAAAACATTCGGTAAGTCCCCGTTAAACATTTTTCAAAAATAATCCTCTTATTTTCCAAATTTAAAAATGAAAGTATTATACCTGTGGATATGGTTGCCATTGTTGTGAAATTGGTTGAGGTGAAGGCTGGTAGATGGTTGCTGGAAGCATTTGCTGTAATGCCGGTGGTCGTTGTTGATACACTGGAAGTGGTGTTGGATAAATTATTGGAGACATTGGTTTTGGAAGTGGAACATCGATAGGCGTAGTTGGTCGAGCATAGCCAGGGACAATGTAATTGTCATCCCGTTGAAATTGCGGATTAGTACGCTGTTTTCCCGTTGTTTTCGTTCGTTCATCCCCACCACTTTTGTTTTCAGCCTCATTATCTTCTATTTTCTCAAATGGATCTTTAACCTTTTCATGTGTAGTTTGTTCTTCTTTTTCTTCTGGATTGTGAACAAATCTTTCCTTGGCCGGTATAGGATTTTGATACGGATTTGCTGAAATTTTTTAATGATTATAAAAATTAAAAAAAATTAATTTTACAATTATAATAAGGGGAAACTGATTGTCTCCCATAACCGTATCCATAACTAAGACCCGGTTGTGTTGCATAAGGTGATGGCTGTGGAAGATGATATGTATTTGATTGAGGTACTGGCTGAGGTGGTATTGGAATAGGAATTGGTCTAGTTGAATAAGATGGAGGCAGAATTTGTTGTTGATTTGGAGCATAAGGAACTTGAGGTGAAGGAAGATAGGTTTGATATTGAGTCTGTGTTGGTTGTGGCAGAAAAGGTTGATATGTAGTTGGCGGTGGTGGACAATTTGGCGTTGGCAATCTTGGTGGAGGAAGAGGACAAGGAGATGGTGGAGTAGGAGGGGGACAAGGTGATGGGCATGGTAGTTGTGGAAGTGGTGGTGGTGGAGGTGCAGGAGGAAGAGAAGGAAGAGGAGGAGGACAAGGTGTTGGGCACGGAAGTTGTGGGAGTGGTGGCGGAGGTGCAGACGGATGAGGGGGAGGACAAGGCATCGGGCATGGAAGTTGCGGTAGTGGAGGTGGTGGAGGTGCAGGAGGAAGAAAAGGTATCAATGACGGTGGGCAAGGTGGTGCTGGCAAACAAGTTGAAGGTAATGGACCGCATAATGTAGCCGAGACTATAATAATGCTGTTGTGTCCAATAAATAATGGGAAAAGCCAAGGAGGAGGCATAAGCATAATAAGGAATAAATGCCGTAAATTAAGATTCATTATTATTTTGGATGTTTTAAAATTAAGTGGAAGTTTCCAAAAACGAAGAATAAAATGTTTGTATATGTAAATGGGCGGACAGATTTTAATGTAATGAAAATGAATGAAAAATGAATAGCTATTTATTTTAGGATAGCATAGAATAAATTTGAAGGTTCGTTTCGGATTTGATGGCAGAGAATTTTTAAAAGGATGGCCTTGGCAGCGAGAGGAAAACAAGGGAGAGGAGAAACGTCCTCTTTCATGGATGAAAATCACTGATGGATGGAGGATGCGCACCGTCGCTCCGCACAACAAGGGGGATAGTTAAAGCAAAGATGTGGTATCGGTTAGATTAAGAGCACATTTCTAACTTGAAATATATTTAGACGGGCCATTCCCCCTTCACTCTATTTGTCAGCTATTTATTTGGGATGATCCCACAACTATTTACTTTTTTTGTTATAAAATGAAAAAGTAATACCTTTTGAAAGTTTTTCCTTCCCTCATTGTTTGTTATCCTTTAATTGCGCCATTAGCTTTCAAATAATATAAACTCTGCATCATTGCGTTGCTGTGACATTTTTCAAACAATTTTACAAAAAGGCTCCATTGTTCGCCGTCTTTATTATTGTAGAAATTGTAATATATTCCTGTCATCTTAAAATTTAAAAATTTATCCAAAACCTCTCTAATTAGAAAATAAACCTTTCGATTCTTTTACAAATTTGCAAAAATTTAAATCCATTTTTAAATAACAAATTTATTTTTAGTTATTACTCCATGAATTTTAATAATGATTGAAGGAATCAACAATTTTATTTAAATTAAATATATTTAGAAAACACAAAAATATATGTAATTGATGATTTAAATTATAAGGATTGCAAGATGTTTAATCAAACAAAAATCATTTTTTCAAATCAACTCTTCCCTCCATTTCTCATTTTTTAACAAAAATTTTTTCTACATCTCGAAATCCATTTTTAAGTATAAAAAAGAAAAAATATAGAGAGACTTGAGGAAATCCAATAACACGAAGAAAAGAAAAAATTATAATAGAACGAAGGAAAAATAAAACAAAAAATTTTTTTAAATGAAGACACAATTCATTTTAAGCAAAACAAAATAATTTAAAACCAAACAATAATAGTCAAAAAATGTGCGGTATTTTTTTGGTTGGGAGAGAGAGAACAAATGAATTTAAAAATTATTCTTAAGAAAAAAACTAATTTTAAATGATAGAGAAAAATAAACCCCCAAAAAATAGGCAAAGGTGGCAGCAAATCCCCCCAATTATAATTATTTTATAATTTTATTACGAGCAAAAGTGAACCTTTTAAATTATATATCCTTCATCTTCCATTTAAAGCTCATCATGCTCCTCTTCCACCTTCTTTTCCTCCTCCTCATCCTTATCTTCTTCCTCATCACCATCCTTATCCTCATCCTTCTTTTTAGATTCCTCTTCCTCTTTACGTTTCTTTTCTTCCTCCCTAAAAATTTTTTAAAAAATTTTTAAATTAATGTTAATTAAAAAACATACTCAAACTTCTTGCGTTCTTCCTCATCTGCAGCCTCCTTTTGTTTCTTTTCAGCATCGCGCAATGGCTCAAATGTTTCCTTCGCATGAGCCTTTGCTTCATCAATGCTGTCAGTCACAATAATATTGTCGAAGATTGTACCAGATTTAACCTAAACGGCAGAAAACATTCATACATATTTTAGAAATTAAACAAAACCTGCCAGATGTCAATACCAACAGAGCCCCAATCTTCACGCATATAGAGTTCATCATCGACTTTGTAATCAGGGTTGTCAATTTCCTAAAATTAATTCGATATGTAAAAATTAAAAGGAATAAAAAGAATACAGGATGAATCCATTTGCCTTTGTAGTTTGGATTCTTAATCTGCTTGGGTTTCCATTCTCCTTTATAATTTGGGTTATCAATTTTTGGTGGCTCCCATTCTCCGTCCATATCTTTAAAAATAGAAATTAAAATTAAAAAATCAACCTTTTAATTACCATCATCCCAGTCTTCTGGCTTCTTCGCATCTGGATCAGGAATAGTCTACAAATGACAAATTGTATAAAGATTTAGCAAAAGCAGTGGAATGCTTACTTCAGGCTTGTCCCAATCTTCGGGTTTCTTATCTTCAGGATCATCAATGTATTCACTTAAAGGAAAAAATCATATAAGATGGAAAATAACACAAAAAAACATACGTCTCATCCCAATCCTCAGGCTTCTTAGCATCAGGGTCCTTAATTTTCTTTTCCGGCAACAACTCCCAATCAGCCTCAAGCTCTCCACTTTCTGCCTTCTCTCCATCAATTTGGACTTCATAGGTGTTGTCTGGATTGAGAATAAGCGTGTACAAATGAGTAAGAACATCATCCTAGGAAACAAATTGATTTCCTCAATAAAAAACAAAAAAAAATAAAGTCACTTTGCATCGAATATCCTTTTTAATGAGCTGGTTCTTGTCCTTATAATTAATGATGACATGAACTTTCTTCGTTCCAGGTCCGCAAATATCAGGGCCAAACATAAGGTGGTAAGGTGTTTCCCCATGGAAATCCTCTTGATTAATTGTTGAGGCCATGAGCTAAAATGATACATTTAAAATGATTAAATAGAGATTTCATACTTTAAGATAACCGCCACCACAGTCAATTTCCTGTTCATGTTTGATGCTAAACTGGATTACCAACGTCTTTCCTTTATTGCTAAACTTCTTTGGGAATTTGGCAGAGATGCTATAGAAGCGAGCATCCTAAAAATAACCATGTTAACAGAACAAAGTTTAAAACATACTTGAGAAGTTTTAAGGCCTTGATCGCGTTCCTTGTCACCAAAAAATTTTCCAGAAGAAAGCTCAAATTTTCCGTAGTCGCTCTTATGTTTAGATTGAATCCATCGATCAGTCCAAGACTCATCTAAAATTACAAAATTATTTTGGATAACGGATAAAGGTCAAGCTTGATCCACAGAAAAAAAAGTTAGCAAGAAGTCAGTCAGCTTACTTAACAGCAAACCTCAAAAATGTCTAGAGACGCCTTGCTAATTTTGCCTAGAGACTAGTAAACTCTCCCCTCACCGAATAAAAAAAACCTGAAAATTCCTCCTTGAAGAAAACTTCCCCAAAAACTCCAAAAATTGGCCAACAAGCTATCAGCAAGGATACAAAACAAAACCTGCTCACCATTCTTACTGTTGAATACAAACAACGATTTTTTAAAATTTAAAGTTTTTAAATCTAAAAAATTAAAAATAAATTAATGATTATATTAGCGGCTTTAAAGGATATAATGTAATTTTTTAAGCACTGTCAGTGGTGTGTAAAGCAATAACTGGAGCCACGTATAGTAACAACCAATCGGGCAAGGACACACCACACCACCACCACCATCACAGACTTTATTTTCTATTCTCGCTAACTAGTGAATAAAAATATATGAAGATAAAAAGTCTGCAAACATTAAAGAATTAGAGTACAAACCGCGGAGAGAAAATTAGAGACAAATAAAAATGAAATAATGAAAAGAAAAACGAGAGCGGGAAAGAAAATAGAGGAAATTTTGTAAAAATAAGGGGGCCACACTTTTCCTAAATATTTTTGACGGTCTCGATTTTATCGATCACACAACCTTTTTTTATCTGATTTAGTACATTAGCCACCGACCTTCACCCAAATTTGTAAAAAAAATAAAAATGCAAAGCTGACAAAATATTGAGGAGGAAAAGTCTTTCTAGAATTTTCCTTTTGTAAATAGCCTTTTAAAAATAGACAAAGCTGTTTTTTAAAAACAAAGTGTTTTTATACATAGGATTTTTGGTGCCTTTTAATTATAGGTCCGGAAATAGTAATAATTCGGCTCACTTATCTGCCAATCCCATATTTTGCCAATAAGGCCAAAACGCACGATTCGCCCATGATGAAAATCTTAGAAATAAAAACAAAAGAAAAATATAAAAGTAAATTGGTAAAAACACCAAAATTAAATTAAATAGTTAAAAATTAATTTTAAAAAATCTTTTTAAATTTATAGCTGGAATGGAGAAAAAATATTAATTTTGAGATTATTTGGAACGTATAAAAAAGCAATTATAAAATTGAAAAAAATTAAATTATTAATTTACAAAATATTAAATTATGAATTAAGGCACAACCAAATTTTAAGAAAATTGCCAACTAGCACCAAATTTTTTTTTCATTTTGAAATTTGAAATTGCGTCAAAGCTTGTAATGGAGGTTGACGTCTCTCCTTAAAATATGATCAATAAAATAAATTTTTTATATTAACCGAAGCGCGTCGAACAATTCCATGCGTATTAGTAACCTTTGCTGGAGCGTTGATTAAAGGTTGTTTTTGTGGAGCAGCCATTCGCCATTCAACAACATTTGGTTTTGTATTTTCCTTTCGACGATACTTAAAAAAATTAATTGAAAATTACTTAAAAAGAAAAAATACTTTTGTATTGGCAATATAAGCTGATTTAACTGTTAATATAACAGCATTTAACAAATTTTTGGCATTTTGAATGAGTGAAAATGCTGCTTCAAGTCCACTCACACGTAGTTCATCTCCAACAACTTGAACATCTGCTTTTACCTTTAAAGTACAAATCAGGGACGGAACGGGATATTATTAAATTCCGGAAAAGCTTTTACAATTTGTAAAATATATTAATAAATTCCGGAAAAGTTTTTATAATTTTAAAAATATTTTGTTAAATTCCGGAAAAGTTTTATTAAATTCCGGAAAAGTTTTTACAATTTGTAAAATATATTATTAAATTCCGGAAAAGTTTTTACAATTTGTAAAATATTTTGTTAAATTCCGGAAAAGTTTTTACAATTTGTAAAATATATTATTAAATTCCGGAAAAGTTTTTACAATTTGTAAAATATTTTGTTAAATTCCGGAAAAGTTTTTACAATTTGTAAAATATATTATTAAATTCCGGAAAAGTTTTTACAATTTGTAAAATATTTTGTTAAATTCCGGAAAAGTTTTTACGTACAATTTGTAAAATAGAAAATGGAGCTATAAAAATTGGTGCATATAACACAAGAGTACCAAAAAGTACTTAAAAAGAAACCTTGCTTGTAACATTTAATTGATGACAAAATAAAGTTATTCTTTCCAAATAAGCAAATAAATCCTTCTTTGTATTGCTTTCTACTGATTCGCTTCCAATTTGACGAGCAAATCCATTCAATTTTGCACCATATTCAGAAATTTCCTGCGCAGCTTTGATAACATCCATTGTTGTTTTATAAGGACCTCGACCTCTAAAAAAGAGTGAAAAAAATCAAAATTAAACAGAATATACTTTGTAAAATCAGTCATATTCATCATTATTTGACACATCTTTTTAGCTAACGCAATTATATCATTTCCTGTTTCATCCCATTTGCCTACTTCATATTCAAATTTTCTTTGAGTTATCTAAAAATTTTAAAATAAATCCTAAACCAAAGGAAAAAATTTTCAACCTTAAAAACATCAATTTGTTTTTGAATTTCACGCTTTGATTCTTCCGGAAGTTGTCGCATAATTTGTTGTTGATTTTGCATTTCTGAAGCTGAAGATTGACTACAAGCTTCATCAGATGGCAAACCATCTATATAACAAAAAAATAAAAATTTTAATATTTTAAAGTAACCTTCTTCATATTCATTATCAGAATCTACATCTTCTGGATTTCTGTTCATTAGTAAGGCATGACGAATATCTGTTACAGCATCATAAACTAGCTGGCATGCATCAATCATTTCATCCACCTCTCGTTTTGTTTCCATCTCCGTTTGATTTTCATCATCGCCATCTTTTGATGTTTTTTCAACTTCAGTTAAAGCGGAGACAATTTGTTCGGCGCGTTTTTTAAAGTGTGGAAGAACATCTGAAAAATTTTTGTTAACTCTAGCTATCAGAGAAATTATAAAATAATTATAAAAACTAACTATCTCGAAGACATAAAGTTGCACGCTTGACATTTTCACTATAAGAATCACTAGGTACTTGACCAATCTCATTTAACACCATATCGCAAACTCGAACTGAACGTCCTCGAATATAACCAGCATTTCGATCCAACATTTCACTGTTATGTTCAACAATAGCCTAAAAAGAAAATTTATAATAATACAAAAAATAAACCTGAATTCCTTGTTGACAATCTTCGCTAATATGCGCCTCACTAACAGCTAAAAAGTCATCAAAAGATATGAGAGAATCAACTGCCATTGTAAGCATTTTAACACGATCAAACCAAACATGTTCGAATGTGGACATATTTTCCTTAAATAAAAAGAAATATTTTTTTCTAAATTTTTCGATACCTTAAGCACTTCGCTGTGTGGATCTTCACATAGTAAAAAGGCCGCATTTACAACCTTCAATAAAATTATAAAATCCATTTAAAAATAATTAAACCTGTGGTGCAATTTTCTCACAAAGAAGAGTCGCATATCGAAGAACTCTAACACCATCAACATCATTGGAAACATTCGCAACAAGACGTGCAACCTGTAAATTATAATTAAGAACCTCTAAAATATTCCCAAGTTTTACCGCAACGACATTGTTCGCTTGTGTTTGAAAAAGTGTTGCTGCCCGTTCAGTGTTTGGAAAATCACCATTTGACGCATTTTCAATCAATTGTAACAAAGGTGTTCGAACATCCACAAAAACATCACTAACATGATCAACAATTGTTCGACGCAAATGTCGACGTAAATCACGTATTTTGTGGGCCAAAAATACTTTGCACAAGTCAAGGTCCTCAGAGGGTTCCATCGATCCCACCTTTATTAAAAAGAAAATTTTATCTAAAAAATTTTCAAACTTACATTGCGTTCATATTCCTTCAAAAGATCTTGCAAAGCCTGCCGTAAATTGTTCACACCAGAAATAATTTGATCATGACGCATAGGTTTTGTAGTTTTCATATCAGCGATTAAGCCAGAACTACTCGCAATACGTTCAAGCAATTCTTCCAACTGAGGACGATGCCGATGAGATTGATATTCAGAGGGATCCATATAAACACGTCGCTGTTAATTTTATTAATTTTAGAAATTTTTAAAGTTAACCTGAAATTTTTCAAAGTTCAAAGCGAGCTCGTTAAGCTTTCCATGTTGAGAAAAAGCAAACTCATCATGAGGCCGGTCACCTTGAACAGCATCACAGAAGCAGTCTAATGCCCGATTTAGTTCATCTTCCGCATAGTTTTGATTAAGTTTGAGACCGTCAAGTCCTGGATGTTGAAGAAATGCCTTCAAAATTTGCAATTTAGAAAGCTAAAAAGAAGCATTAAAAAAGAAATAACCTTAGACGATGCAATCATTATAGGTGTAGTTATTTTTAACATTGCAATAGCAGCTTGTAAATCATCCTGTGCAGCCGAATCTCGCAAATCACGGACACGTCTTCTCGTCATCTCCATTAGTTCATGTAATTCCATATCCAAATTTTGGGAAGTTTTAAGCAGCTCAGATTTTGATTGGGCATTCTTCAAGGCATTAAAATTTTGTCTGACTTTATCTGCTTTCTTTAGCAAAATATCTACATCAATCTAAAAATTTTGTCTTTATTTGATAAAATAAAAAAAACCAACCATATCAGTAATAATAAGTAAACGTGCAACGGCCAGCAAAGTAGCTCGGCTCGCCTCAACTGTTTGCGATCGCAAATCTGGATTCTCTGCATCAGCAATAAAGGGTTCACCAATTATAAGAAGATTATCGCCTGTTATGGATAAAAAATTCTAATTTCTAAAAAAAAGTAAAAAAATAAACAAACCGGCAAGTGCAACATCATTTAACGCATCATTCAGCTGAGCAAATATTTTTTCTGCACCTGGAAATTGAGTCTTTATTTGCACTGTCTGTTGGCCAGTCATAATGAAACTATCAAGGCGTTCTTTAAGCCGCTTCATGACTTCTTTTCCATCACGGGTTGCTCCACTCAGAGGCTGCATATTGGCATGTAGAGACGTTATCTGAATAATCTATTAATATGATTGAATTAAATAAAATTACCAAGTGAATTAGTGGAGAAATTAGCCGTTCAACTGTTTTTGTTTTCACATCGTCAATGTTAAAGTTTAGAGAATACGCCGATTCTGCCATCAATTGACGATTAAATTTCACTGATTAAGAAAGAATCTAAAAAATTATCAAGTCAGCTAAGTAAAAAAACTTAAAGGTTCCAACATAAAACCTTCAAAACGATTTAACATAATCGTCCTCTTAAGAATAATAAATCCGTTAAATAACGGTAAAAAACCCTCAAAAAATTCAACACAAAATTTTTTTATAAAATGTTTATGCTTGTGAATATGGGGAAAAATGACCGAATGACCAAGACTAGTTACTAAAAATAGCAGATTATTTTAAGGGGCAGTGAGTTATGTGTGACTGACTAAAAATTGTAATGGATTTTGGATAACATCTCATGTTTTTCTATATTAACATTAGAATTAGGATTTGAAAAGAATGAACAGCAGCAGCAACAGAAAAAGGGGGAGAATTCAATGAAAGGGTTTACAATTAGATTAAATATGAAACGAATTAATTAAAGAAAAAGTGGGGGGAATAAACAATTATTATAATAAATTTCTTCGGATTTTTAATCGTATTTTAATATATTATTTAATAATCGGCAAAGCTATTTCGTGCAAATGAAGTAGAACGAAGAACAGCAGCACTCGCTGATGTGGCCAAACCAACTAGAATTTTTTTAAAATAAATTTTTCAAGATTTTCTAATGTTTACCAGATGCTGGAGCAATGGATGCTGAGGAACGATTCTTTGCACGAAGCTTGCTCAATGAGTTTTCTGCCAAATCTGCTCTCTCTTCTGCTTCATCCATTTGTGCTTGTAATTGGCGGTATTTGCCAAGATTTGTTGCAGCTACTTCCTCCTGTTATAAGAAAAGAGATTTCAATACAACTTTTAATTTTGACATTCAGGGTAACTTACTGCTTCTTCTACTTGTCGTTTGTAAACTTTGAGTTTTCCTTGGAGTTTGTCAATAAGGTCGGTCAATCGTTCACTATTTTTCTTGTCTTCCTCTACTTGGAAGTCGAGCTCCTTTACACGGCGCTCTGCTTTCCTGTAGTTCTTATCAGTTTCTTGGTGACGTCGCTGGAGAGAAAAATTTTTTATTGAAAAATTTGGACAATTTTCCTTACTTGTTCGCCATCTAATTCTTGTTCAAGTGCCCGGATGCGTTCTTCCAATTTGGCAATTATCTTCTTACCGCCTTTAAGTGCGGCTGCTTCTGCTTCATCAAGACGAACTTGCATCTCCTTGATTTGGAGTTCAAGGCCCTTACGCAATCGGTCAACATGTTGTGAGTGTTCTTGTTCCTGGCGTAATTCCTCGGCAAGTCTGGCAGCATCAGCAGATCTAAATAATTTTTCTGTATATATTCAACAAATTTAAAACATACGCTTTCTTAGAAAGTTCGTCAGCATTTTTAAGTTCAGTAAGTGTCTCATCCAATTCCGCCTTAATTAAAAGGTAAAAGATGAACGTCTAAAAACAAATTTACATGTAATGCTTGAAGTTCACCCTCCAATTTGCGTTTGTATCCATTCAAACTATTAACTTGGTTGGAAAGGTCGTTAACGGCTTCGCGAAGTTCAATCTGATATATAGGCAGATTTATAACAAAAACTAAACAATATATATTTACCAAATCAGCCTCAGCTTGGCGGCGAGCGCGCTCAGCCTGTTCTGCTTGGTGCATGAGCTCATCCTTCTCACTTTGGAGAATTTGGTTACGCTTCTCGCTATTGAAAAGCTGTTCACGCCTTAAATTATCAAATAAAAAAACTAAAATGTTAAAAGCAAAATTACAATTCATCTCTCTGGCGCTGCTCATCTTCAACTTGGAGTTGTAATTCACGAATTTGGTCTTGATGCTTCTTGATGGTTTTTTGTGCGTCAGCATAAGCCTTATTTGCGTGGTCGAGAGCAATCTCCAACTCGTTAATATCAGATTCGAGCTTCTTCTTTATACGCAAAGCTTCTTGTTTACCACGGCTCTCAGCTTCCAGCGTAGCTTGCATACTTTCAAGTGCACGTTGATGGTTTTTGCGAGTATTTTCGAATTCCTCTTCCTTCTCTTGTATACGCTTCTCAATTTCAGAGCGGATTTGTGACACCTCAACTTGAGCTCGCAACACTTTGCTTTCTTCTGCCTCTAATGCGGCTTCTGCTTCGTCCAACGCGTGTTGAATCTCTTCCTTCTCAACCTCAAGGCGGCGAACAATCTAAAACGAGAAATAAGAGTTTCTCGAATATTTTTAAATTTATACCTTCTGCAATTCATGCACGGAACGACCACCCTCGCCTAATTGGTCAGTCAGATCCTTGATTTCTTGGGCGAGTGCTTTGTTTTCACGCCTTGTTCCCTCCAATGTTTCAGCCAATTCATCTTGAATCGTCTTTGCCTTGAACAAATCTGTTGCAAGATTGCGTGCATCCCGCTGGCTAGCATCAAGTTCTGCGGCCATATCATCACACTTTCTACGCCAATCGTCAATAATCTTGTCAAATCCTTTCTGCTTCTTTTCCAAAGCAGCAGCATAAGCAGCAGCGCGTTCCACATCTACTTGAGCATCATCGAGATCTCCCATGAGTTTGTGGCGAGTCTTCTCCAAAGATTGAATCTGGAAAATAAGATTTCATCTAGAAATGTAAGATAAAACGCATGCCTTCGTGTTAGCTGCTTCATTGGCATCAGTAAGTTCCTGGAGTCTCTTCTGTAATGTGCGTTTCGCCTCCTACAAAATTTTTAAATTAATAAACCACTTAAAAATGATTTCTCTTACTTCAATCTCTTCCAATTTAACCAAGCCTTCGCCCTCGAAACGAGCCTTCCATTGTTGAATTTCAGCATTCAATTTGCTGATTTGACGAAGGCATTCTGCCTTGCCTTCCTGCTCATCATCAAGTTGCTCACGCAACGAATCATTTTCGTGCTGGACATTCTTAAGCTGTCCACTTAGTGTTTGACGTTCACGACTTTCCTCATCAGCAGTTCGTTTAGCTTCTTCAAGTTGGCTCACAAGTTGACTCTTAAGGCGGTGCAGAGAGTTCACTTGATTTTCCAAATCTTCAACTTGGTGTTCCAAGTCTGAGTTTTCATTTTGGAGCCGGCTCTTTAATGCCGCTAAATCGTTAAGAAGACGGGACTGTTCGTCTGCTTTGGTTTGTAATTCATTAAGCTGAAGCTCCAAATTCTTAATCACTTTCTCAGCTTCTTGACGTGCTCGAAGTTCTGAATCTGCAGTTTGTGTAGCATCCTCGAGCTCGCGTTGTATTTGTTGTTTGTCTTTTTCTACCTTGACTTTGATTTTCTGCATTTGTTCAAGTTGGTCAGTGAGTTCAGCAACCTAAATAGAAAATACAATTTCTTCTACACAAATTGGAAAGATAAAACGCACCGCATCGTTGTGTTTCTTTCGGAGAGCATTCAACTGAGTCTCGTGGTTAAGATTATTCTCCTCAAGATCACGGCGGAGTTTTGCTAGTTCAGCTTCGCGCTTCTTATTAACTTCGATCTGAGCAGCAGTAGCTCCACCAGCATCATCAAGGCGCTCACTGAGTTCTTCTAATTCGCGTTGCAACTCAGAACGGGAACGGTCAGCCTTTTGGCGAGACTGACGTTCAGCCTCGAGCTCCTCCTCAAGTTCAGAGATACGTGCTTGTAATTCTTTTATCTGGCGTTGAAGTTTGCCTACAAGCGACTGTTCATCCTCAAGACGTGCAGACACTTGGTGGAGCTCAGTCTCTTTACGCTTAAGATTTTCTTCCAAATCATGCTTCTGCTTATTCAACTCCTCAATATTTTCTTGAGCTACTTTAAGTTCACCCTCAGTTTTGCGCTTTGATTTCTCTAACTCTTGCTTTGCGCGCTTCTCACGCTCGACTGAATCTTCCAAATCATCAAGTTGCTGCTCAAGCTTTTGTTTAAGTTTATTCACGTGGTTGACTTTCTCCTCTTCAGCTTGGAGATCTTCCATGAGTTTTCGGTTCATTTCCTCTTGGTGCTTCTTTTCTTTATTCAATTTGGCAATGTTCTCATCTTGCTGGGCCATCTCATCTTGCAAGGAGCGTAAGTTGTGTTCACGTGACTAAAATTATTAACTTTTTATTACGTATTTAGTCATATACCTGTTTTTCACTCTCAGCTTTACGAAGGCTCAATTCCAAGTCCTAACCAAATGAAATTAGAATACATTTTTAAACCTCTAATTCATTACCTGAACATTCTTCTTTAATCCTTCAATCTCTTGCTCGCCCTTCTTACGTACTCGCTGAAGATCAGCATTACGATCTTCAAGTTCTCCAAGTCGGTCTTGAAGATCACCCAGCTGGCGATCCAAGTCGTTTTTCAATGATTGAAGTTTGTTGGCCTTTTCTTCTGATTCTTGAAGAGCAGCCTTCTCCTTCTCCAAGTTCAAGAAAATCTAAAAATACGTTTTAAAATAAACATTATCTTCATGCTGGTTAAACTCACGGCATTCTTTTCCTCGACCAATTTGGCAACTTGGACCTCCAATTCCTTGCGGTTGCCTTCTTCCTTTGCAAGGCTTTCTTCCAATTCCTTGATTTTGACTTGCAGACTGTCCAATTCTTCTTGCTCTTTGCCCATCTTGAGAAGTGGGCGCACCTTTCCGTACAATTTGAACCAGTCCCAGTTGCGAAGTGTGCACCTGTATTTTTTGAAATTGATAATTTCGCGTGTTTTAGTTATTTAAGAACTAACCAAGATCGAATGTTGCGTTGTAAAATAAGTAAACCAGCGCGTTGTTGAATGCGTCTTTTAACGTCCTTCTGGGCCAAGTACCAACGAATTCGTGTCTGGAACGCTGTGAGAATAATTCCTAATTTCTCGTCACGCAAGTCCTCGAGACGGGCAAGTACACCAGCTTTGAAGAAAACTTTAGTATTTCCCAGTTTGAAGTCTTCGTCCTAATAAAATAAATAAATGTATCAAAGTTTATTTTAATATAAAATTAAATAACTTTTCGTCTTAAACTTTTCCGTTTTTTTGTAAAAAATGGAATGTTATTTGCTTCAAAGTTATTTAAAATAGAATGTGTAAAAGCATTTTGTTTGTCCCCTCCATAAATACATATCTTTAGTCTCTCTCATAAAAAAATCTTGAATTCATTTTTCTCATTCTTTATGTTCTTTGGTTCATCCATATATTTTTATAAGCATTTGCTGTATCGGTTTAAATTTATTTTTAACTCATTTTTTGCACACATAAAGAATGCAAAAAACTACAGTTCTATCAACATATGACGTTATAATTTAAAAAATACCTTCAAACTGTCTTCGCGGCAAAGGCGATCAGTAATTCCTTTACTAGCTGCTTTCTCATCTGGCACTTTAGATTCATCAGCAGCCAGGATCGCGTAACGATGTTTGAAGTCCGGATATAACATTCGGTTAGGGAATCCTTTTCGACAAATACGGATACCCTCAAGCACACCGTTGCCTTAACGAATTGTTTACTTGGAATTTTTAAAAGGATTTAAACTTACAAGTCAGTTGGTTCAATACAAGAGCCGAGTCAATGACACCAGAAGCTTTCTTCTCGTTGGGAATGATGCAACGAATAAAGTGTGGATGTGTCTGGTAAAGCATACTCATCAAGTTGTTCAAAGATTCACGGTAAATCATTGATACAGTCAAGAATGAGGAGGATTTTCCCTTCTTTTTGCCACTAGACTGTCCAGATTTGGCCAATTCTGCTGCTTCTTCTTGTGTGACATAGTCCTCGAAAATGTCAAGCAACAATTGGTTGTTTTGTGCTGACTTTAGAATGCTGACAGCAGAGTCGTTAAGAGGGTCTTTGTTCTTTTCCAAGAAGTTGTTGGCATTATAACGTACCTAATGGAAAGGATTCGAGTAATTTTTAAGGTTATCCATCAACAAACCGTTCCGGCATAGTGGATAATGGCGAAGTGAGCTTCCGCTTGCTTGCCTTTAGGAGGCTTCGGTTTTTGCATGTTTGGATGCTTGCCCAAATGTTGATCTTGTAACTTTTGCACGAATGTCATGTCAGAAGCCTTGGGTACAATACATTCTTCATCAAGCATGGAGATGACACCCAATGGCTGTTAATATTCATAAATATTTTTTATTTATCAAGAAAAACTAACCTTTTCGATAAGATCAATACAAGCTTGAAGGTCAAGACCGAAGTCAATAAAAGTCCATGCGATACCTTCACGTTTGTATTCTTCCTGTTCCAAAACGAACATGTGGTGGTTGAAGAATTGTTGGAGCTTCTCGTTTACGAAGTTAATCCAAAGTTGTTCAAAGCTGTTTAAGTCGAATATTTCGAAACCAGCAATATCAAGTACTCCAATCCACATCTTTCGTTCAATAGCACGTTGATCAAGAGTCTTATTACAACGGTTAATAAGCCAACGGAACATGCGAGAATAAATTGCTTTGGCCAAACCAGATACTGCCCAGTTAACTTGTTCAAGGTTTTGGCCTTTGTTCACCCATTCGTTTCCGACACGTACACGTGGTTTGGTCAATGCTTTAAGGAAAGCTTCGTGATCTATTCCAAAGTTGGCGGATGCACGCTTGGCATCTTAATTTGAATTAATTGACAATTAAAATTCATAAATCAGAAAATAAATACTGACCATCTTCAGTATCAACCTCAGCCTGTTCTTCACGTTGTCGTTGTTTGAATTTCATTTCTCCCATATGCATAATACCGGCAACGTTTTTGTACATGTTTTGTACCTAAAAGAATAACGAAAATTGAAAAATAGGATTGTATTCCTCACTTCAAGGTCCTCAAAGCCCATAATGTCGAAGGCCTCTTGGGTAAGCTTCATCTCCTCTTTATCGTCTACGCCTTCAATTGTAAGTTCACCTTGAGACTGGAAATGGTAGTAGCTAAGCTCGTTGGTGAGCTGAAGCTTTGCACGTAATCCAGAATCGAAACCAGACATAATTTGGTAGAAAATGTGATAACAACGTTCTCCAGGTGCTTGACGTACCTTAACAGAAGTTAAAATCTGAAAATTATTTGAGGACAAACCACACGAGATTTTTCCAGCAAATAGTGTTCAATGTCACCTACAAAGATCTTTTTAAAATTACTTTCAACTTTTTAAAAATACCTCCAGCCAATTTTCCAGATCCTGAGAAGTGTACTCGGATGAATTTACCGAAACGTGATGAGTTGTTGTTACGTACAGTTTTGGCATTTCCAAAAGCCTCGAGTACAGGGTTTGTCTGGACAATTTGTTCTTCGAGAGTACCACCCTTCTGTCCTTCTTTTTTCTCAGCTGCTTGTTGTGTTGCACCGACGATAGCGAAGTAAGAGATAACCTTCTTGGTATTCTCAGTTTTACCGGCACCAGATTCACCGGTGATCAACATAGACTGGTTTTCGCGATCCTGGACCATGTTACGATAAGCTTCATCAGCAACCGCGAACAAATGAGGTGGCATTTCATTTCGTCGCTTGCCGATATAAGACTTGATCACACTCTGAAAATTTTATCAGTTGGAATCAGTTCAAGGAGATTAATTATACCTCAGTGTAGATAGGTAAACGTTTATATGGGTTGATTACAACACAGAAAAGTCCAGAATAGGTGTAAATCATCTGAATAATTTAATGATTGATTTAATGAGTTATTTGATCACCATGCTGAAGTAACGTTCCTTCAAGTTGTTGAGCACAGAGGCTTCATTCAAAAAAGTCAAGTTAGCCATGTCTTCAGTCTTTGTAAATTTCGGTGGGTTCATCTCCTGGGTTTCTTCCTTCTTGCAGGTAATTTCATTTCCCTTAGATGTCACCACGGTAACTTGCTCGCCGGAGGTGCTCTTAACTTCAGCGGCAACGAAGCCTTAATAATAGGCGTTAATTAGGAATAATTAATTAAACCATAATTAATTAATGATTTAAAAAGATAAAAATACCGTCTTCCTCGTCAGGTATCCAACAGTTTTTCTTTGAATCGAATGGTTGGGAAGCAAACTTGATTTTATCATCTTTGCTTATGGCCAAAAAAGGATATCCTTCATCGGATTCAAAATCACCATAACTCTTTGGTGCTTCAGCCATTTTAAAATTATTTAGCTTTTTTTAGTCACTAGACAAAATAGTATATAAAATAATCAGTCAGTCGGTCGGTCAATCGGTCAGGGAATAGGGGAATAAGTTTTAAGTTATTGCTGCTAAAAAATAAATCCTTGACTTATTATTCAAATAAAACATTAAAAGATTATAATTTAATTTTATCCCAAACCCATTTTTGTTTTTTTAATTGTTTAAAAATAGAGCTTATACATATGTGCATATATACGAATAATAAAAATGTGAATGGAAGAAAAAACTAAAATCTAGCATTATAGAAGAAATGAGAGAATTTAATAGAAGAAAATGATGGCGAAGTGCTTTAAGATGTAAAGTAAAATAGTCAGATCTCATTTTTCAGATCATTGGCAAAGAAGGAAAAATAAGGAGTAGAAACAAGCAGCCGCTACCAACAACCTGTGTGTATTCGTGGGCGTCTTTCACTTGGACTGAGCCGTCCATAAGTTTAGTCGAATAGATTGCCACAGGGGCAGAAAATTTTATTTCTCGCTTGCATGAAAGAGATAGAGAGGCTAGACCCGATCATTTACAAAGCAAAAATCGAGGCTGACAGATGGACTTAAGGCACCTGACAAACCTTCTATCTTCCCCTTATCCTCTTCACATCCTTCAAATATAAGTCTAAGCTCAGTTTTCTAGCTAAACCATCAACCATGTGGGGGCGTGAAGATACCAAGAAAACAATAAATAAAGGAAGGAAACGGGAAGAAAAACAAGTCAAAACTTTTGGTTTTTGAAGCTCGATCATTGCCACCAAAAAGTAAAGCATGTGCTGAATAAAAACCCGTTATATTTTAGTGTGACGTTACGAATGTTTTTCAAAATAAGCATGTGAAGAAAAAAGTTCGAACGTTTAGAATAACGCAGGAAAAGAATTCAGCGCAGTATACTCTTTAGGTTGTTTTGGAAGCGTTTTTTCAAGCTTTGATTAAACGAGTTGCCCGACTAACGGGAAAAACAGAAAATTCATTCAAATTACAGTGATTTTAACAAGAAGAGACAATCAGTAAAATACAAACATCAAATTTAAATACAAAAAAGACTAATTAAATGATAATAATTAAATCAAAAATGGCTAATCTTAATTGAAAATTAAATCTAATTTTTATTAGCCTAGATTTTACTTAAATACAAATTTTTTATTTATCCAGTCCAAGGAGTTTTATGGCAAATGTTTATCATTGTTGAAGGAATGTAGTAAACTTAAAATTAAGGTAAACAGGAAAAGCCTATGGCGATTTCATTTAAAACAACTGACAACAATACTTCCTTAGAGAATCTCGTCCCAACTCACAAACAATATAAAGCTTAATAGAGCCAGAAAAACTTCAAATGAACGTACTATTTAACTAAAATTACGAATTACCTATTTTATTAAACAGTTGTTTAGACTTTTTATTGCAAATATAAATTCTCTCTCACAATAATGAAAAAATCTTTTCTTGGATAAAAATGGCTTGTAATTGTAAAATGTTAAGAAGAGAAAAGGCTTAATATTAGAGAACAAAGTGCGTTAATAAAAAAATTTAAAGAATGCATGCCAGGTTCAAAATGTTAAAAAAGATAGGAATTTTGTTAAAAAGTGTTAAAAATTTTTAATGAAAACGAATGTTAAATTGAAAAGATTCTTCTTGATTTCCTGTTTGAGAATCTTGTACAAAGAGAAGAACCTATAAAATTTGTTAAAAAATGCGCTAATGAATAAAAAAACATTGGTGGACCTGTCGTTGTGTAGGCCTACTCTCTGAGGAAATTGGTCGAATTTCTAGTTGTACTGGCAAAGCAGAATTTGGAGGAATTGGTGGAGGAGATGGTGTTGGTACATAAAGAAGTGTTGGATCAGAGGAAGTAAGCTTAAACTTGCGCTCGATAGCCAAAGGGTTGTCAAGAGGAATTCTCTTAATTAGTTAAGAAAATGACGAGAATAAATTAAAGGAAAATACGAAAAGAATATTTAATATTAAAAATTTTTACTTTATGTACCACAGTCTGTACTTGAGCTGGAACAATCACTTGAAAAGTTTTTGTTACATTTGGCCGTCCAACTGATAAAGTAATCAACCATTGAGAAATTATTTGTTGAGCAGTTGCGCGAACGGCATTTACCAACAAATGCAAAGGACCTTAAAATAATGAAATTTAAATTTAAAAAAATAAACAAAAAATGAATACCAAGTTGTTGAAGATTAAGCAAAATTGTAGGTTGAATCGGTGTCTGTGAAGCTGGAAACACAGGCCCAGGAAGAAAATGTAAATGCAAAGGTGACGAAGAATAAAGGCGAATCAATTCACCCCCAGGGGCAGAAAGTAAATCATTTTCGCCAAAGTGAAGAGGAACGCTAACTGGTTGACCTTGAATCTAAAAATAAAATTAAAAAATCTTTCCTTAAACAAATACAAATTAAACCGTTTCTGAATGTAACCGACGAAAAGAATGTATAGAAACGCGCCAAACAGCTTGTAATTCAATTGGTCCAAAGCACTCATCGTAGAAAAATATTAAAAAATCACGTATAGTAGGTGCTTCACCAGTTTGACACTAAAGATATGAATATAATGAATATAATAATGTTATATAATGAATATAATAATGTTAAAAAAACCTCAATGCGAAGCAAGCGCCCTTCTTGAAGCAGTTGACAATAAACCTAGAAAATTCACATTTAAGTGTGTGTTTGCAAAATTCACCGTCGGATCCGAGCATCGGACAAAACCAAAGGTATTTGAAAGAGGTACAGCTCGTACAAATTTTCTTGATTCCTCCGTGAAAAATCGCAGATGACTATAAAATTGCAAGTTTTAAATAAAAAAAATTCCAGTAAAAAAAGAAAAAATACTGTGTGAGAAAAGGCCGCCAAATAGTATAATTTAGTTCCAAAATGGCTAGAGGGCTGCCGGAAGGAAGCTTTCGTACAAAAAGGCGACAATCACCTTGCATACATTGATTATTTGCTAAAATTTGTAATTCAAGTAATATTTTTAAAAAAATTAAATAATACCATTTTCAAATATATCATCAAATCCTGAATCAAAACGCATAGGTAACTCTACATGTTCCATAGATCTAAGACCTAACTGCCAACATAGACGAAGAGAATCTGTTGAGGCTGAATCTGGCTGTAAGTTAATAAGATCAAACGACCCAATTTTGTATATATCCAAATGTTGATTTTGCAAATAATTCAATTCACTAGCAGAACGGATAGGACTTAAAAATGAAAAATCAATAATTCTTTGCCACTTATAAATTAAAAAAGAATATCAACTAACGTAAGACGATGATCGTTGCTTTCCAACTCGCAGACAAATTCTTCGGCCAAAGGATTTCTAAGTTGAAAGGAAAAAAGATGAAGTTGACCAAGTGTTAAATCAACGCGCACTTTTGTTGTGATGGATGAAAAAACCTAAAGGGAAAACAAATCAGAATTGTAAAGTGTTTTATTAAATTCCGGAAAAGTTTTTACAATTTGGAAATATTTTATTAAATTCCGGAAAAGTTTTTACAATTTGTAAAATGTTTTATTAAATTCCGGAAAAGTTTCTACAATTTGTAAAATATTTTCTTAAATTCCGGAAAAGTTCTTACAATTTGTAAAATACTTTATTAAATTCCGGAAAAGTTCTTACAATTTGTAAAATACTTTATTAAATTCCGGAAAAGTTTTTACAATATGTAAAATGTTTTATTAAATTCCGGAAAAGTATTTACAATTTGTAAAATGTTTTATAAATTCCGGAAAAGTTTTTACAATATGTAAAATGTTTTATTAAATTCCGGAAAAGTATTTACAATTTGTAAAATGTTTTATAAATTCCGGAAAAGTTTTTACAATTTGTAAAATATATTATTAATTTCCGGAAAAGCTTTTCAATTCCTAAAATATTTTATCAGATTCCGGAAAAGTTTTTACAATTTGTAAAATAGGAGATGGAGCTATAAAAAGTACCAAAATTTATTTTCATAAATTAATAAACCAACAGCTTTTAAAAGAGCATGCGCTTTACTCTCTCTTCGAAGAGCTCGATAAGCGGCTAATTCTTCAGCAAAAAGAAATTTTTCTGATTTCCCAACACTTCGAAGGAATAAATCACCATCTTTTCCAGTTTTCTCCTCTTTCATTCGATTCCAATCATGAATTTTTTGATGCTCTTTAGGTCCAAAAAGTTGTGAGGCTCTTTGGGCAAAGTCAATTCTAAAATAATAAAATATATAAATAAAAACCTTGAAATAACTTTTGTAGTGCCAAGAAATGTTCCAAAGGAGTCTCTTGACTTTTGTGAAGTTGACGAACTCGCTTGATAGTTGTTAAACTACTCTTCATATTTATTGCATTAACTAATTGTAAACATTTAAGATGCAAAAATAAAAATAAAACCTGTTGAAAGACCAATATTAGCAAGACGTAAGAAAAGTACTCCATTAATAATAGGGCCTTGTGAAGGGCTCAGATCAGGAGAAAACCCAGATTGGAAAACTTGACACTGAAGCGAGCATTGAACTCCTGAAGAGCCTTGTCGAAGTAAATACTAAAAAAAATTAAATACAACTAGTGTCAGAAAATTTTTTACAAACCTTTAAAGGAATCGAAGCAACACCCAAATGAAAAATTGAATCAGCCTCCCAGACATGTAAAATTAAATGTCGTTCTAATAAATAAGTAGTAAAATCTTTTTGTTGAGCACCATCAACGACGAACCGTAACTAAAGAAGATTGTAGACAGAAATAGAAACGAAAAAAACCGATAAACCAGGCTGTTGTTTATGTTCACTAGCATCTTGACGCCATAATATCAAAGGTTGTGGAGCACCATTGTCTTCAGTACAATTAGTAGATAAACTGAAATGCAAAAAATTTATTAAAAAGATAATAAATAAAAAAACCTTTCAGTTACAAATTGTTGAAACCGGTAAAATTGGAAGGTAAAGAAAAGTTTTAGGGGAGTTTGTGCCTGAGGAAAACCTCCATTCATTGGACAGTAAGCCAGAAATTGAAGGCAAAATTCGGAGGCAGGCCAACGTTGTTGTCCAAATTCCAATTCCATATCAGGAGGTTTTTCATATTGTGTATCAACATCAACTGCTTTTAGAGTTGGCTCGCCTGAGGATGTTATTGATGGAAATTTTGAAAGTAGAGGAATAAAAGTTCGAGGCAATGCGCTTATGCTGAAATTAAAAAAAGTAAAAACTAGATATTTAAAAGAATCAAAAAATACCGGCCAAGAGGAAGCTCAGAGAAGATAGCCCCATAATTTTCAGACTTTTGAGATTGAACGATCAATGGCTTTTCAGGATGGATTTTCTGAAATATATTATCTAAATCAATCTTCTAGAAAATAAAAATTTAAACCGTTGGCTTAAGCAAAGAAGCATCGTCTTCAACCGTCTCATGATCTGTCATCGGTAGCACTTCCAAGTTATGTTCGGGCAATTTTGAAGTGTCCGTCGTCTTATAACATTGAGAAAGCTCTCCATCCTTTACTTTTAGAATGCGGTCTGATTGAGGTGGTGTACGTACTTGAATCAATCTATTACTAGGAGTACGAGATGGTTCTGGAGTAGATAAATTATCCTCACCCAGGTCCTTAAATATCAACTTCAATTGAATAATTTAACGAAATTTAAGTTACAGATAAAGAGGCGAAGTTGAAGTGGACATCAATACAAAAACGGTTTGGAGGAAGCGGTGCAAATTGATCGGATCCTGAAGGAGAAGGAAGAGTAGAAAGATCTCTAAAACAAGATCCCGTCTGGAATGGAGAGAATCGAGGACCGCCGACCAACTAAATAATCAAATTTTATGCAGAAAATTTAAAAACCTGAAGTGTGATTGTATCGGCTGGTTCTGGATTTTCTCTACCTTCAACAAAAGGAGACCAAGCAGCCCAAGCAATACGAATTAGACGCATATTTGTTATAAGATCCTTTAAAAAATAAATATAGTATATAGAACTCTAGCAGCAAAAATAAAACCTCATTCTTGCTAGAAGGACAAGCGACCAAATAAATTAACTGAAATACAATAGCCAATTCTGGTTGAACAGGAAGTGAACGAAAACGCACACACTGACGAACACCAAATTCAAGGCTAAAATAAATGAGTATCATTATATTGTGTATGTCTTTTATCTAAATAACTTTTCAGTCGAACGTGGATGCAAAAATGAACCGCCTTGAGATGTAAACGGTAGTGGTTCCAAGAGAAGACAAATGGGTTCTTCCAAAAATGTTAAACCGTTGTGGGAACCTATCTGAAAAAGAAAAGGCATTGAGGAAAAAATATTCCTACCAGCAAACGGCGTTCTAAAATTCGAAAGTATGAGAGTCCCTGAATACTTTTTTCGTTCATTGAATAATAAAATTCCCGAGATAATAAATCCAAGATGACAGAATCGCATCCAGATTGATTTGCATTAGAAAAGCTAAAAATGATTCAAAAAAAAATAAAGTAAAAGATACCTGAGTAATATATTGTCCAAAATAGCCGAAATTTTTTGAAGCGCAGATTCGTCATCAACACTTGATTGAGGAATAAAGTGAAAAAGAGGCAATGGAAAGTTGATTTGTGTAGTGCATAAACGTTTATGAGCAGAAAGTACACCATCTGTTCGATTCAGATTTAGTTGAAGTTGTTGAAAACTTGAAGCTAGGAAAAGGAGTTGACAAGATCCAGCGAAAAATGGAAGACTATAATTTTAAATAAAAATAAATCTAGACACATACTAAATAACCTAATAGCTGTTCCTACCGTTGAAGCATTGGTTTGTATCTTGAGGTTGCATCAAGTCCAACTGGGCCAATTTGTTCAACAACGTCCTTCAACGGCATTACAGTCCACCCCAAAGAATTTTTGTCACTGAAAAAGAATCATTTTATTAAAGGACGCACAAAAAACCGATTTGTTAACTCGATAACAATAACGAGGGATTCATTGTCAGCAGAGGAAGAAGCAATAATATTCTAAAATAAAGTGGAGAACAAGTATAAAAAGAAAAGATCAACCTTTCTAATGTTTATATGAGAAGCAGTTGATATACAATCAAGAACTAATTTCTTACCAAGAAAGCAACCCGAACGAAAATCATAAAAACACAAACTTAAAAAATACGTGCCGTCCAAAAACTAAAATTGATAAGTAAAAGAAAAACGTTGATAAAAACCTGTTTAAACTCAATACCATCTAGTTCAAGCACATGTAGAGATTCTCTTGAATGTGAGGAATAGTCCAAAGGCAAAGGATTCGATCCACTAAATAAATTAAAAATCAAATTTTAAAAATACTGTTTAAGTAACCTCCTATGCCAGATATCCGCACTCATCTCAGGATATAAAAAATTAACATAAACAAATCCAATAAGCTGATTTCAAGGCCGTATTTACGTAGCTATGGCAACAAATTTGGCAAAAAGGCAACTGTTTCAGGCGAAAAAGAAGGTTCTGTAGATTGCTGTAGAATATCTTGAAATAATTATAATTAGTTTCCATTTTGACATTCACCAATTTAAATTTGACAAAACAATTTTGCGTTAAATATTGACTCGAAATTCTCATCGCTTAATTTGGCTTCTGTTTTTTTTTATTTTCTCTCGAGATCTCGGGGATGGTTTTATGCCGTTTTTTTCATTTTTTTTTATTTTTTTGAACATTTTTCATTTGTTTTTATTCGTTTTGTTCGTCTTTAATCGTTATCCCGCAATGCGCGCGCAAAAATTAAAAAAAAAATAAAAATTTCTAATTTTATTGAAAAATAATAAATTCCGAAATTTAAAGGTGCGCCACCCTTCTCTGGATGGATCTGCTGGCACATCCGGTCGATTTTTACATTAATTTTTTAAATATTAATTAAAATATTAATTTTTGTATTTTTATGTTTTTTTTGCTTGTGGCGTGGATGGTGTTTCAACATGCTCTTGGTGCTTGTGATTCAATATGCTCTTGGTGGTGGTGGCTCAAAATGTTCGTGATGGTGGTCCGGTGGATTTTTTAATTTTTTAAAATTATATATTAATTTAAAAATTAAATTTTTGTATTTATGTTTTTTGCTTGTGGCTGTGGTGGTGGTTCAACATGCTCTTGATGGTGGTGGTTCAACATGCTCTTGGTGTGTTCAATGGCCATGGTGGGCGTCCGGTGGATTTTTCTATTTATTTTTAAAAAATATAATTAAAATATTATTTTTTGTATTTTTATGTTTTTTTGCTTGTGGCATGGATGGGGGTTCAACATGCTTTTGGTGGTTATGGTGGTTCAACATGCCCTTGGTGTGTTCAATGGCTATGGTGGCGTCCGGTGGATTTTTCTTTTAAATTTTAAAAAATATAATTAAAATATTAAATTTTTGTATTTTTATGTTTTTGCTTGTGGAGTGGATGGTGGTTCAACATGCTTTTGGTGGTGGTTCAACATGCTATTGGTCGTGGAGGTTCAACATGCTTCTTGTGGTGGTGGTCGAACATGCTCTTGATGGTGGTGGTCTACATAATCTTCTGGCCTGGTAAAAGTTTAATTGTAAAAATTCAAAAATTTGCAAAAATTCAAAATGCGCACGCGAGCCCCTGTCCTTTGTCCTTTCAACTTTTATTGTTTTCACTTTTTTGTGTTAAAATTTTTTTAATGATTTAGCAACAAAGATGGGATGGTATGTGGACTGGCTGTGGACAACTGGATGAAAATGGAGTTGCAGAGGGAAAGGTTTTTAGTACTAAAAAGGGGACTGTGGTTAGGCCGTGTTTTCAGAAAATCAAATTTTTTGTGCAGAGGGGTTATGCCCGATTTTTTCTAGAAAATTTAAAAATTGGCATTCTGTTTATAAAAATGACATTTTATCCTCTGAAGAAAGAACACGGCGAGAGAAACAAATTTTTTTCACTTCACTTTTAGGATCATTTGAGTCTGAGAGGTATTTTAAAATTTAGATTTTTTCAAATTTTTCCTTACTTGAAGTGGTTTAACTTTTCGTTAATTTAATTCTTTTAAGGTCATGCTATTAAAGTTTTTGTCTTTTCGACTACCTTGCTTAACTTTTATTCCATCTCGGTCGAACACTGTTAATTTTTTTCAACGTCGAAATGAAGATGTTCTTTGGAGGACTGTGACAAATATTACAAAATATGGCGCACGTAAAGGTCGAGGAAAAACTCGTCAGCCATATCGTCGTTTGAGTGATTATTACAAAATTGGAACACTTAAATCAAGTTAGTGAATTTATCTATTTTTTTTCAATTTTTTCTTAGGTCCTATGCGCATTCGCTATCCCGGACTAAATGAACGTATTCCCAACAGTTTCACTGAACCTATATACTTTGAGGAACAAACTGAAGAAGAAAGAGATGCCTCTTTTAAAGTAAACAAAGTAGAACTAGCTAAGAAACCGCCAAAAGCAACTCGAAAACTTCTTAAAGAAAAGCTTTCCGCTTGGGAGCGTGGTTTTAGTGGAGGACAATGGCTTGGTCAAAAATTGGGTCCACCACCTGAAAATTTAGAAGCTGGTGTAATTTTTGATGATTTTCAATGCATTTGTTTCCAGGTTATGATTGATTCATTTTATCTTATTTTCGAATTATAGGTCAATCGCGTTTGTGCGATGAAACGAGGAGTTGGGCGAGACTATTCTATTCGCTCTGCGGTCTTCATAGGAAATGGAAAGGGCATTGGAGGTTTAATTACTTTTTGTTTATTTTGATAATCTTTATTAAGGATTCGCCTTTACAAAAGCACCTGTTTTTCAATCAAACAAAGCTGTTGCAAATGCAATAAAAATTGCTTCTCGTAAACTTTTTTACATCGAACGGTTTGAAGATAGAACTATTTACCAGGTTTCGTTTCGAAATTTTCCAGCATCAGAGGCTATTTCTTTTTTAGGACTTTTTTGGAGAATATCGAAGTACTCGAGTTTTTGCACAAAGACGTGAGCCTGGTTATGGTGTGATTGCCCATCCAAGGATTAGAAAGATTTGTGAGGTTTCTTTTTTCTGTTGACTTATTTTAAACTTGTTTCATAGCTTTTGGGCATCAAAGATCTATATGTACGCACAGAAGGCAGTACTACAAATTATATAGGAATTGTTTACGCTTTTGTAACTGGTTTAATTCATCAAGAATCTCACAAACAATGCGCTGACCGAACTCGCCTTCATGTTGTTGAATTAAATCCTAATCGAATGTACTTTCCAAAGATTGTGGCCTCACCGGTCAACGCTTCTGTTAAACTTGATGAGGAAGTTACTCCGATTGAGGTTTATCAATTTTTATCTTTTTATTATAACAACTTTATTTATCTTTAGCGAATGCGTTTAGAAGATTTTTATGGCGAAGGTTAGTAAAAATTAAATAATTTCTTTTAAAATGCAATCGATTTAATTTATTTTAGGTCGTTTCCCGCAGCATTATGGAAAATACATTTTGAATTATAGAAATCACATTGGTCACCTGAACGCTGAATGGAAAAGACATCCTTACCGAAACATGGAAAAGGTGGCTTTTTTTCTTCTAATGTTTACATTTTTGTTTTTTAAGAGAATAATTCGTTTCCTGGCTGATGGTGAAGTTAATCGGTGGACTCGTAGGGAACGAAAAAAATGGTCAGATCGCCAACATGAGATGGTGACTAATGGGCAAAAGCCTTTGCCGTTGGGTATTGGACTTCCTGATTGGATTCCGATGGAAGGAGAGGTTTGGAGATTTTATTCTATGCTTATCATAAATAACTTTGTTTATAGGACGATGTATTTTTGGGACCATTGACCAACTTAATGCTGCCGACCGATTATGATGATCAAAACAATGGTGATGCAGGATTAGACTTGTCGCAAAAAGAACTTGAAAGAGAGTTAAATGTTTCAAATTAGCTGTTTAATTAATTTAATAAATAGTTGATTTTTTCGAAATTTTATTGATGCTATTAAATGTTGATTTAAATCATACATAAATATAATTATTTTTTATTGAGATCATTAATTTTAAAGGAAATGTACAAAGATCAGTCAAAAAAATTTGGATGTTGTTGATTTAAGAATGATTTCTCCATGGCCGAAGTTCTATTCGTGATTTTCTTCTGCTCGTTTAATGTTCAACGACGTCCAACTGGTATCTAAAAGGTTGATTTTTAATTATGTTTGTTTGATTCTCCATTTTTGATTTTTAGAATTTTGATGGTTCACCCTTAGGTCTTACAACAACCGATATTTGGTTCTGGAAGCACTGACATGATGTTGGTATATTTCATTTATATTTTTTAGTATTATCCCTGAAGCTTACCCGATCTTTCATCATTAGAACCTTCATTAATTTGAATGCAGGTGCTCTTTTATCAGGCACCCGTTTCCTCACAATTGGTCCGTCATCAAATTCAATTTCTCGTCCAAAGGCGTCACCACCCCTTTCTTTTAAATTTAAACATTAAATTGAAAAGAAAATTTTAATTTTTTAGGTACCTAATAAACTCTCCAAATAGCAGTTAGTAAAACGAGTGCTCATTTCTTCAAGACAACGAATATCACCTTGACAGATTCCAGCAATCACTCGACATGATACTACAAAAAGAAGAAGGTTTTATTTTAAATTAAAATATTTTTTATTTTTCATTAATTTCTAGAAAGAAACAAACAATCATTGGACAGGATTGAATTCTGATTTTGGCTTTTTATTAAATTTAAATTTCTTACAAAAAAATTTTGGATGTGAAAGTGGTGTTGATGCAATGACAGTTCTGTCAGTGGTTATAATAATGCACAGGACTAGGAAGTGGAACAATAAAGGTGAGTAAATTATTTTATTAAATTTAAGTTGTGAATTGTTCATTGTTTTTGTTAATGAATTTTGCTTTTGACTTTGAATGTTGGAAAAATAATTGTATTATTGTTTTAAGTCAGATTTTAAGTTTTTAAATTGGTTATTATTTTAGCTAAAAGATTATGGTTTAATAACTTAAACAAAGAAATAGCTTTGCAATTGTTTTCGCGCGTAATAAGTTTGCTTTTTGATAGACTGCGTATTTATTAATCTTAAATAAGAAGCACATTCGTCAAGCCTAAATTTTTGTTCAGCTGTTTAGTTTTTTTTATTATTCACGCCTCTCACTTTTTCGTTTCCGTCAAAATTTATTGTAGTCAAACAAAGTCAAGTCAAAATTATATTTACGTTTTGCCGCTATTTGTTGCTGTTCTTCTCGTTTTTCTTTCCTCCTTTCCATGTTATTAACTAGGAGTTTTCAATATGCTTTTCATGTCATCACACATATAACTTTTCACAAATTTGTCGAGACTTATCTTCATCTTTAAAAGATAAGGTCGTGCTTTCCTTTTCAATAAGCATCATCATAACAACTCGCTTTTTTTAATGGAAAATGAGCTATATAGAATTTTCTTTTTAAGGATTGAAGAAACTTAAATGTAAAAAAATGAAAAAAAAAACATTTTTAGAAGAGGCACTTTTTTGCCATGTCATGTTATATAATTTTGTTTATATCTGCCCATCATGTTCTCGCGTTTTATTGCCGTTCTTATGTAAATTTTGATGAGAAGAAAAAAAATATTTTTTTATACTCTTTACTTCTCACTTTTTCAGAGGGGGTGTCATTTTTAATTAGTTGTGTTTTTATATTTATATGCTTTATGTGACAAAGTAAAAATACATATTAATAAATAAATAATGAAAATATTTACATTAAATGTGAACGAGATATGTAAAATAAATTGGAAAAAAATGGCTTAAAATAATATAAATATTTTTTGTGTTAAATCAAATAGAAAATTTTGATTGGTTTTGATATGCTTGCAATGTTTTTTTTCTATTTTTGTTCAAAGTTTGACTGAAAGCTATGTTGTTTTATGCAAATTTATTTGGGGACGATATACTATTTCCTGGTAGATTTTTTTCATCATTCCTGGAATACTTAAATATTTTTAAAATGGATTTTTTGTTGATGAGAAATAATAATTTAAAAATTATCTGCAGTTAAATAGTTCGTCATATTATTAATTAATCAAAATATTTTGTCGTAAATATTTGAGGAATATTAAGCATTTTGGATTAAATTTGGCATTGAAAAAGATTGACAGGTGAAATTGGCTTCTGCATCTTTCATTCAATGACATATTAAAATTGTTTTTTTAAAAATTATATTTGCGTAAGATGGATATTTTTTTTATAATTTCCTATTAGATTAATATTCTGCAGAAAATTTTTTTCTCATGGTTCGTCGTTTAGTTTAAAACCAATTATGCTAGGCTTTTCAATCTTTAAGATCTTCAGCTTTATCATAAAGTGATCAGCAGTTTTCTTCCGTGTATTCTTTGTCTTATTAAAAAATTTCCCAAGCATTATTGATCTTATTTTATTCATAACATGCTTATAAAACAGCTAGATTAACCACATTTCCAGAACCAATCTCTTGACACGTTTGCTTGTTCTTCCCATTGTAAGTGATTCTTAGAGGAATGTTTTGAATTTTTTTTCTTCGACAATTTGACGCCATTTTATGAAGTGACCTCCGTATTTACATATTTAATGCAGTGAAAATTGAGCATGGCCGACTTTGTGGCGCGAATTTTGGAATTTTGTTAAAATTTTGTAAAGAAATACTTGAATTTACTAAATTATTTTTAATAGTTTTTTATATTCATTTCACTCTCTTTTGCTCATTTTAAACTTATCTCCTATCAAATTTCGTCTGTTTTTAATCTTTCTTTCTTTCATTTGAGGCTGGCACATAACCTTTTATTCTTTGAAGTTACCGCCAACTTTTAGCTTAGGGTTTAAATTATTTACAGCCTTCAATATCGGCAAAGCTTTTATGAATCAAATTTCGCCACTCGAACTTTATTTTCATTTCAATCTTCTTCAATGGCATTTTTGACCAATGTCCTTTGAGCTAGATTTTTTTCTTCGTGTTTTTCTTAGTTTGAACTTTCATACTTAAATTGAAGACTATTCATTCATAAAAAATTTTTCTCAATGGAGGATCATCAGATTGTTACTACATATTTTAACATAAACACAACACTTTTTTCCAGGCTTTAAAAAATAGTAACTTCCAGATATAATTCTTCCCACTTTTAGACATTAATTCTTCTTTTTCCCATCCGTCCTTTATTTTTCTTCTTTTTTACTTTAGTGTGTAAATAAAGCTTTTGCTTGCTTTCTATTCTCATTGTTCGCTCTCTATTATTAAAATTTAATTAATTTTGTAATTATTTATTTTAAGTTTCTTGATATTTTTAAAGCGATGCGCAAATTAAAAAATTAGTTTTACAAGTAAAAGTGAAAAAGAAAGGTTAGAGGACCATAAACATTTATGTCATGCATAATTTTCTAAAAATAGAACATGTACCTCTCACAATTTAAATTTAGGGTGTGTGTGTGTGTTGGAAAAAGTGTAAATTTGTTAATAAAATATATATAGAGGTTTTGTTTTTGACAATCAAGGGTAAAAATGTTATAAATGTATATGATTTATTGGTTTTTTTATTGTGTTTTTTTTGTTAAAGTAATTAGCGTCAAAATTTTCTAAGTTAAATAATAATACCCCAAACTTTGCAACATTTTTTTGCTTTCTAAAAAATTGCTTGGCCAAAATAAACTATTTTACTCTTGAAAGAAAATATTAAAATAGGAGGACAAGGATTGTTTTGTTTTGGTACGAAAAATTGAGCGGTAAGATTAATGTGAGATGGCCTTTGGCCCCCTTATAACTAACCAAGATTTGGCATTCTTAAAAAACGCTAGCGGTGGTGGTCTTTGAGAAAATCGGTAAAAAAAAGTCTAGGTCGTTGGCTATGAATTTTTATGCTTAAAAATCCAGTTATTTTTATAAGAAAATTTAAAATTAAATTTAAAGTTTAACCAAAAAATTTTTCAGAATTCAAGAATTTTTTTGCTCAACTTACCAAAAGCTTTCTTAAATTATTTTGTATCATCACAACATTATTTTAATCCCTACCAATATTTATGTCCAGCACTAGACTTGATCAATTCTACGATATCAATGACAGCTTTGTGAACATTTTTAGTCCTAAATCAATATTAGCAGCATTAAGATGGGTAAAAAGATGGATTTTATTAATGACTGCAACAGTTCATCAATTACTAATTTGGAAAAAACGAAGACGATTTGTTGAGGCAAATATTGGTGGTATTAATAGAAGGCCAAAAGGAGATTCTTTTAATTCAATTTCTATTTTCTCTTTGTTGATCAACAGGCTGAGAAACTATTGTTGTCCAAAATATTGCTTTTGTAAGTGAGAAGTTAAAATTAATTACTTAAGTCTGCCTTAGCTTTTCTTACTGGAAAGTTTATTTTCTTTTAATTATAACTCAAAAGTTGGTTAACAATAAGTCAAAAGGGGTGCCTCATTTATCTCCCAAACAAATGGAGGATGGGATAAAATAATAAAATTTTAATTTTGCTGTTCATTTATCAGATTCTCAAGATTGCTCAATTCAACTGTCGTGTTTTTACCTGTTTCTTATTTTCTGTTTCATGTTCCCTTCTGTTTTGTCTTTTGATGCTTCAAACAACGTTATTACAACACCAACATTCAGCGTTGAGGAACGTGCATTGCTTCGCAAGACTTTTTTGAATAAATTTGGACTTTCTCATTTAAATGATTGGAAAAAACAAGAGAATTCAACACCAAAAGTGCCTGGTTATGTTTGGAATTTGTACAGGCGGTTGCAACAACGAAAAGCAGATTTTACTACTATACGACATTTTAGTACTTATTCACTTGAGTTTTTGAGTAATGGATATGCCAAACTTGTGTTTAATTTGAGTATGGGTGGAAAACAGTTTGAAAATGTAAGGCATTGAAGAATCTTAGAGTAAATGTTAATTTTCAGGAAATAATATCACATGGCGAGCTTCGCCTCCCGAATTGGAAAGAAGCATCAATTATTGTTAGAATGGATAAATATGGAGATGCAAGTAAAAATAGGACCTATGAAACACCTGATTCTAATAATGGAATTGGGTTCGAACAGAGACCATGGATCGATTTAGATGGCAAATTGCTTACTACTTCCTGTCACAACCAAAAAGTATGCTTTTATTTAGGGTTGTCGGTTCTGAACCAAACCGAAGAACTGGGGGTTTTCCGTTTGGTTCATGAGATACGAAATTTTGGTTCAGTTCTTCGGTTCGATTACGGCTATCCGAAGATTGTCAAAGAACCGACAACTCTACTCTTATTAAATAAAATCTATGCTTTTTACAATTAGTATAGTTGAATTTACTGCTTCATTTTCCGTTGGGCATACCGATAAATAATGTGGAATATATGCTTAGAGCTGCAGCATTATTAATTTATGCAAATGAGAAGGGTTCTGATTTTGAATCGAAATTCAACAAAAATGACTCAAAACAACTCAAGCAGCGTTTAAAGCGATCATTGAGTGGTGCAACTGATGAAAACAGTAAATTTGAAGAGGAAGAAGACGCATCGTTAAACACAAGTCGACAAAAACGTCGAAGATTAGCCGCCCAACAACATCGTCATCGTCAACATAATTCGGGAAGTGCAGCAGCATGTCGTCGTGCTGATTTGTATGTAGATTTTGGACAACTTAACTGGCAGGATTGGATTGTTGCACCATGTTTGTTCATCATTATTTTTGTTTAAAAAAATTTTTTTTCCAGCAGGTTATGCAGCATATCAATGTAAAGGTAAAAAAACGTTTTTAAATAAAATGAAATTTTTACGAGTAATCTAACTCCATTACAAAGGTCGTTGTTCGCACCCATTGCCTTCTCACTTAAATAGCAGCAATCACGCAATAATGCAATCACTTCTTCACTCGTAAGTATACAAAAATCGCGACTTAATTAAATTTGTTGTTTTTGAAGAATTGATCCCGGAGCGGCTTTAGCCCCAAGCTGTGTACCAGTTCAAATGAGCTCAATTACAATCCTTTACAGGGACACAAATAATAATGCGCTAGTTGTTAAAGGTTTTATTTTAACGTAAATATGTTTAATATAATATATATTATTTTAGCTTATGCGGATATGCGTGTTGATGCCTGTGGGTGTCAGTAATATTTGTGCAATAAGATTTTTGATTGAAAAAACTGCTCATTAATTTCGTTTTTTTATTATTATTCCTTTGTTTTTTATGATTATGATCTCATTATTATAAATTTGTTTTAAATTTAAGCCTTTATTTCATGGATTATTAGAGGGTTTTTTATCCCCTTGAATTTAAATTAGATTTACTCATACCTTTTATGGCGTTTTATTGTTGGCGATCTTTGTGTTTTGACATTGTGTAATATTTATATTTTGAAATTCTTTGTGTAATTTGACATTTTGAATCATTCACAAGTTGATTCTTTGAAATATCTAAAAAAATTTCCACTTAAATGGTCCAATTTTGTTCATTTTTTAACATACATATCTTGATCTTTTGAATTATTTTCAAGTTGATCTTTAACCTTTTAGTTGTTATTATCTAATGCTCGATGGAAGCGTCAAATATAAATGGAGATGAAGTTGTATCAATTTTTGATAAGAAATGTACAATGTCTGTTAAAGAAGCTCCTACATCTGGACCTCATTCTATAACGATTTGCAAATCTGAGTCAGGTTTCCTTTCTTATTTAGTATTTGTGAATTTATTTTATTAAGGGTTTGGTTTTAATGTAAAAGGTCAAGTTAGCGAAGGAGGCCAACTACGTTTTTATTGCGGTATGTAATTTTAAGATTGATTTTTTTTCAAAGAAAATTTGTTTAGGCCAGTTATATGCACCATTACAACATGTTAGTGCGGTGTTGCACGGTGGGGCAGCTTACAAGGCTGGATTACGTCAAGGCGATCGGATTGTTGAAGTGTTAGTTTTTTAAATTTATTGATTAGAATCTGATGTGAACCTAAAATTTTCGGTTTGTTAATAATGATTCATTTAATTTTAGAAATGGTGTCAATGTGGAAGGTGCTAATCATCGTCAAGTGGTCGAATTAATAAAAGCAGGCGGTGACAGGTATAATTTAAAGTCTTCTCTGGAATCCTAAAGATCAGTTTTTCTTAAGACTTGATTTGCTTGTTATTACTGCTCCTTTGGATAATTCTGACTCATCATCTAATTGTTGTGGTTACAATGGTGCTAGCGCCGTTTATGATGATCACAACAGCGTTAACAATGATGTTTATCGATACTATGATTACTCAGAAAAGCGGTATTGGCTTTTATTTATTTTTAATTCATCTTTCCAGATCACTTCCTATTACCATACCCAATTACCAGACAGTAAATACAGAAGATGAACAGGTATATTTTATGTCTAGTTAATCTGACACCTTAATTTGACATTTAGTTTGTTGCCTATTCGATTCATATGGCCGGTCGTCATTTGGGTTCACGTCGTTTCAGCGAGTTTCTTCAACTTAACAAATTGCTCAAAGAAGAATTTTCTGATTTTTCCTTTCCAAAATTACCAAACAGGTGGCCTTTTCGCATGTCAGAACAACAATTAGATGGACGTAGACGTTTACTTGAGCAGTATTTGGAGAAAATTTGTGCTGTAAAGGTTATAGCTGATTGCGAGATTGTCCAGGTTTTTTTTATTTTATTCTTACATAATAGGAACTTAAATTTTTTAATATATTCAGGAATTTCTTATGGAAGATTCTAGTTCAAGTAGTCCAGTTTTGAATGTTTCTCTTCGTCTACTTGTTTGCGGTGAAACACTTACATTAAATATTAAAAGACATAGTGATACACATCAAGTTTATCAACAAGTATTGGAACATCTCAAATTATCCCCTAGAGCAGCAGCTAATTGTGCGCTTTTTGAAATGATTGATGTTTGTTTATTTTTGTTTTTTTATAAATAATTCTCATTATTAAAGGACACTCACTTTCGTCGTTTACATGAACGGGAATGCCCTCATAATATTTATATTCAAAATTATTCTTCTGCCGCAAGCTCTTGCATTGTTCTACGCAAATGGTGTTTTGATGTGAGCACTGAAGAAAAGCTTTGCGAACTTGACAGTCGATTTAAAGCAATATGTTAGTTGATTTTTTGATTTTGTTTAGCTCAAGATGTTTAATTTTCAGGCTTTCATCAAGCGGTAGAGGATATTAACAGTGGGAGTATTCGAGCAGGGGAAAAGCTCTATCAACTGAAAGCTTTACAGAGAGAAGATCGCTGTGATCAGGTTTTTGAAATTTTTATTAATTATTAAGCTTTATTTGTTTCAAGTACTTGAACTTGGCACGTCAACTTGAAGGTATCCTATAAAGAGAAATTAGAACTGAAAAATAACATTATTTTTCAGGCTATTCAAGTATTTCGTTTCCACAATGTCAATTTGAAGTACCAGAGGCTGAAGAAGGTCTTGCCACACTTACAGTCGATATGAAAATTGTTTCATTGAAGGTTCAAAAAGATCATATTCAAAAGGTTAACTTGTGCCATTTTACATTCAAAAATAATTTTTCGCTATAGGGGCGTACTATTAGCTTAAAATGGTCCAACATTATTGGCTACTCTGTGTCTCCCGAGAGCCATGTGTTTCAACTCAAATATTTTCGCGGCGATTCCGAGAAAGAACTCAACCTTATCTCAGTTTTTTGCGAATCTATATTTGATGTGTTCAATCGTGTCTCAGCTGAATTGAAGGCCAGTTCTTCTAGTATTAATACTATTGTTGATTAAGGTAGTTAAATAAGCACTTAATTTAAATGTTTAGAACCAGATAAGACTCCCTATATTTCCAGTTTAATATAAATTTCCTATAATTCCTACTTAATTTTTTATCTTGGCCAATGATATATAATATTCATTTTAAAAGACATCTCGTTTCATTTTATTCTTCACCATCAAATTTGACTTTAATCACTTTTCGTTTTCCTTACTAAATTGACATATAGTATATGTATATGTTAGATTTTCATTACCATTCAAAAATGAGTTTTTTTTCTATTATACATATATTTTTGTTTTCTGAAACCATTCTAAAATTTTATATTTATTCTGCCATGTGTTTATATAAAGTATATATTAATTAATTTACACTAAAATTAAAATTTTTCTATATACATATTTATATTTAATGAATAGTTTTGATAGAGATCTTTATTTGAATAGTTTATAAAACCGAAATCTTGCATATTTTGTTGTGCTACCTATCTTGAGTTTCTGTTTGATGAGTGGATTCAGTTGAGGTTAATCTATTTTCATTCATTTCCTGTGCTCTCTCTTCATTTATAGGCTCTTCAATGATCCCCTCTGTTTGTAATTGAGTTCTGATATTCGCACGTTCAATCTGGGCTTCATTCGTCATTTCCGTATTACACAATTCTTCCACTTGACCTTGTCTTTCTTGATTCTGCAAATCCTGTTCGTTTTCTAATTGTGATTCTCCTCCCATTACTGGCAGCTTTGTCGCATCCTCATAGCTTGGCAATGGTGGAAAAACATCATTTCGTGATCGACGTACTAATTAGAAATTCGTAGGTTTTCTATATCATTGTATATACATATATATACCTCTCTGATTTTGGGGTGTGTAAGGCGGTGGACCACCATCTCCAGTAGTAAAAAACGGCCCCAAAGATCGCATAAATGGTGGCAATGAACTCCTTCCTGAAGCTACTGGTTCTCCATTGCCGAAAGATTCGATTCTCTCGTGTCTATTATATCCATCTCTTTGTGGCAACTGTACATGGCGTGATGACATAACTTCACTACTTCCTCCATTCACATTGTTATCAAGACCAGGCGGGAAATTGCAAGCACCAAGTAAATCTGTGCGTCTGTTATTCAAATAACGGTTTTGTACCTTTGATTATAGAAAATTATTTAGGAAGAAAGTTAATGTTTGTTACTTGCATTCGATGCTTCATCAATAAATACATGCTTAAGACGAGCTAAAAATAAAATTTAAAGACAGGTATTACTGGTCCTCAACTTACCACAACTATCATGACTAATGAAAAAACAGTGCCTGACACATCTCTAGTAGAAAACACTTCACTTCCCTGAAAATAAAAATACGCAACAATTTGTTGGTTATAGCTTAAAAGGTTCAAATGCTTATTTTACTAACATGTTCAAAATTTTCAAAACGTTGACGAAATCGTGAAGAGACTCCACCTGCTTTACCAGTTTCCGTATTACCGATATTTGATTCAAATGCGAAACGATGTGTGAGATTCCCATCGAATTCACAATGAGGCCCAAAGAAATGTGGCTTGCAAACACATCCATCAAGCAATGTTCGTCCACCATTAAGGCAAATCGGTTCTCTACATTCCTCTCCTCGATAGAAAGAGGTACAACTGCAATAATCTATACCATCCGGACCTTAAACAGTCTCCAAAATTTTTCATTCATCAAAAATTAATGTACCGTGCAGGCGTCGACCACGGTCACAAAACTTTTCACAGCGTTCGCCGAAAAATGGCTCTAAGCAAAAACACCGCCTTGGATCCAGCAGTGAACGGAATCCATTGTTTTGGCATTTGGGCAATCTTCGGCATGAGCTGAAAATTATATCAAATTGTAAAAACTTTTCCGGAATTTTAAAAAATATTTTACAAATTGTAAAAACTTTCCATATTTATTAAAATATTTTACAAATTGTAAATACTTTTCCGGAATTTAATAAAATATTTTACAAATTGTAAAAACTTTTCCGGAATTTAATTGTAAAAACTTTCCATATTTATTAAAATATTTTACAAATTGTAAATACTTTTCCGGATATTTTTTTAAATTATAAATACTTTTCCGGAATTTAATAAAATATTTTACAAATTGTAAAAGCTTTTCCGGACCATTTTGTAATCTTAAAGAGAACTTACCGATCTAACGCGTGACCTAGCGTCAGTTCAGGGCACCTGCAAATAACATGAGAAGCATAGGAGAGCTCGACAGGTATTCCAAAAATAGATTGTGGAAGCATAAACGAACCCTTCAAGATAAAACAATTTTAATAGATTAAAATAATTGATACCTTAAAAAGCCGACAATTTTCATCTGACTTGAGATTGACGGATTGGCCATAATCTTTGTGACCAGCTATTACATAGGACATTGACTATAACGTTAAAACATCGACTATAACTGCTGCTGGGTTTCTACCTACTTTGTCTATTTTGAAGTTCCGCACCAGCTCTGGATGGCTCAGCTGAGGTATTCCATCCATACAACAAACAATTTGAAAACGCTTAACAAATGTGAAGACATTCTGTGATGCCGTTGTATTCGTTTCTTCATTTTCATTATCTTCATGCAAATCTGATGCAATTTGTTCACTTGAATTTTCTGTGCTTTCGGTTTTTAGTGGTCTTGTGAAGGTTAATAAAATGGTACTATATAAAATTAACGTGTTATACATCTCTAAAAAATTGAGAATTTAGGTGTGAGTTCATGTTCATTGCCTCGGGAAATAACCTGCACTACACTGACTGGCACGAAAATAAAATAGTTTTAGGATTGACTAAGGAACAATGAGCAGCCTAAGCATCGATTTTTCCTAGAGAAGAGAGTTCCCATCCTTTGAATAGGCCAACCGGCTGGCGAGGACAACAAATTGAAAGACATTAGAGTCAATATAAATGAGTAAAAAATATTATGTAGCTCTCTATTCCATCTTATGTTGCTTGAACCGGTTTTTTCCTCTTATGTTAGGTGAATCTTTTTTGGTTTTTGAAATTGAAATTCAAAAATGTGCAAGTAGACTGTATGGGTATATGATATTTGGCGGGTAATTGAATGGGAATATTAATTGTTATTTAGAGGCCCGAAACATTTCTAAAACTTGCTATAATCTATGACCTTTCATCTAGTTATTTTGGTTTATTTTTTACATGAAAAACAAAGTTATAAAAATATAAAAAATTAAAACGTTTCCTATAATATTAGATAAGTTTAAAATAAGTTGTAAAATCCAAATAAACTATTTAAAAATTAAAATACTTGGACATGTTTAAAAATAATTCCGAATATTTAACTGTCAGTTATTCTTATTCGGTTTTCTCTAGAAATGTTTGAATTATATCTAGTAACACTAAATGTTTGAAGTGCTCTTCAAGAACATGAAACAGAATTCTTTTGCTTGTTACCCAAAAAAGAGAAAAAGTTCAGAAATAGAAATTATTAGCCTGTCGCTGCAAGTGTATATTAGGGATTTAAAGTAGATATTCGTACAAGTTTTTTATAGTCGTTCCTCATTTCTTATTTGGAAATGATGAGTTCTCATTGTCTGCTATTTAAAAATAAAAGGAGTTCACAAAATTCATTGTATCCAAGTCAGAGATTAATTTTGGCTATTAATTTGCTATTGTTATCTTTTTCTTACTTACCCAATCAAGTATTCATGAAAATCTCTAAGTTCCCACTAACCGATAAGAGATTGCTAACACAAAAGTCTTCAATTCCTATATGCTCATCTGATTCCATCGGTATTCTTATACCAAATCCAGAAGTCTTGTCAGATTTACCGTTCATTATCTACGCTAATGGTTATGAAGAGCAGCCAAAATGCTTGCAACCTTTCCCTCCTGGATCACCACTTCTACGCTTAGAAATTCAACTGAAGTTTGGCTTTCCTTGTGGTGTGAATAAAAGACGAATGGTAAATACTTTTATCTGAATTTAAATTTTTTTGTTAATTAGGTATTTCCGCGTGTTGGTTTAGAATACTCGCTACGTGTTCTACTTAATAATATTAATAAAAATGAGTTCCAATCTCATATGAATAGGATTAATGGTTTCCAAAAATTGCCAAAAGTTCAAAACAATCAGCGTATTTTTGATATTCATTGCCAGTATTTCTCTGATATTAATCAAACAGTTGGACAAGTTTTGGAGATAAGGTAAAAATCCTTTGTTATACAAATCATTCGTAATTTCAAAATTAGTGCAGTAACAGGAACACTAATGGTAGATAAGTCAGTAGATGAAAAACTTTCTTCAACTAAAATTCATCAGCCTGAATGCAAATATACGTAATTGATAAGTTGAATTAATTGTTTCCGATTGAAAAATTTTTCAGAATACACAGTAATTCAGTTGATGGACCAGTCGCTGATAAAGTAAAGTTAGGCGATCGTGTTTTTCACAGATGGCGCTGTGATGAGAGATACGCGCTTAAAGTTGGTTTATTTTGTGCTGTTGTGGAATATTCTATTTAATTATAGGTATATCGTTGTTATGCTACAGATGGTCGTAACAGAGAGCATCAAATCATTAATGATCAAGGGTAGATTATGTTTTAGCTATTCATAAATTCTAACAAAATTTTAGATGTTCTACTGATACATCTTTAATGCCACACCCACAGTATATAGACAATCCTTCACAAGCACTCGCGTCTAGTCGTGTATTTCGTTTCAATTCCTCTTCACGAATCTTTTTTGATTGCTTGTTGTATGCTTGTTTGAAAATCGACCCTGAATGTCGAAGAACAACCGTAAGGTCAATTCGAAATATTTTATATTGCGAAATATTTTAGCAGCAAAAATGTATCAGCCGCATATCCTCAAGAAACACTTATAAATTTCAAAGACAAAAGCGCGAAATTATATCGAATTCGGAAATGATTTCTTCCGAGAGATATAGTATGGCACCTCAAATTGACAAATTAACCGTTCGTTTGGATACCGTTGAAGCGAACGAAGGTTGATTTATTTAGATAGCAGTATTACTTGTTTAAATTTACAGAGAATAATGATAAAAGTACAGAGTGTAAACTACGATCTGCGCTTGAATATTCTCAAAAAGCCGTAAAGGCATTGACACTTCTAAATTTGGTTAGTTTACTGACAGCCGTTCTGCTGGGATTTGCGCTTTGTTGCCTGAAAAGACGTTCTAACAACAAGATATTAATTTCATCTTTATCTGGGTAAAAGAAAACGTACCCAGTATTATCGATTTATAAATTTTTATACATATCCGTTCTAATCGTGTAAGATAAAATTCCGTTTTACTGTAATTTAGCCTTTGTTCTGCTAGTTGACCATTTATTCTTGTGACCTTTTTTCCGTTGAGCCTTTTCAACAACAAAGCATATTGTCGTATTGAGTACAATTGGTGCCTGTTGTATTTGAGATGTGTGAACCTAGACTCAAAAGGCCTTAAAAGGATCGATGATAGACTACGTGGAATAAAGAGAGTATTTGTTCGATTTAGGGAAACATGCAATTTTCATGGAAAAATTTTTGCTGTGAAGGGTTTTTTGGCTGAAGCGATTTGTGTTTTTTATGATTATGTACTATTATTATTTTATTGGTTTTATTTTACATTTTAGAGCTTAAAAATTCTTTAAAAATGCCAGCACAGGACGAGATTTTTCGAAATATTCGCGTAGTTGCCCAAGGTTTGGATGCGTTACGAGATGAACATGAAGCAATAAAAAACAAGCTGACTGGTGGTATTGATCTGCTTACGCCGGATGAACGTCAGTTGATTGACGAGAAAACATCAATTGTTGATAGGAATTTGGAGAATATACTTTTAGGCGTTGAGGAGGCTCAGGTTTCCTAAAATAAATTTATTTTTATGTTTCGTGTTACAGGTCATGGTTGCACTTGCTTCACATTTTCAAAATTTGGAGGCTGACAAACAAAAGTATAAAGCTCAAGTTCGTCGTTTATGTCAAGAAAATGCGTGGATTCGTGACGAGGTTTTATAAGCTATTATTTTTTATAACAAGGTGTTTTAGTTGAACTCGACTCAACAGCAACTTCGTACAGCAATGCAGGTTTCTTTTATTTTTCTTTAATTTAATTAATTTATACCTAGAACATTGCGCAATTGGAAGAAGAGAACAAGCACCTGAAATTTATGAATAGCATCAAGAAATTTGACGAGGATTTGCCGGAACTTGCTGACAAGGAAGGGGATCAAGCTGAACAACAACGTCCAGCAAGCGATGTCCATAATTCAACATTACAGGAACTTGGTTTTGGCGATGAGGAGGAGGATTTGCAAAGTTTGTTTTTCTTGTCTTAAATATTAGTTCTCGTAACGAATCATTGATGGGGGAAAGGCTAGGTTGGTATATCACCTATGTGTTATTGTTAGTTGTGTTTATCTTTGTTGCCTGAGGTAAAAGAAGACTGAATGCTCTTATTTTAAGCATTCAAGTCGATACCTCCTCGGAAATTATTTATTTTCATAAACAGAACTGAGCAATGTTTACATATTTGTTCTGTCTAAATTGAATAAACAATTAATAACTAAGCATGCATGCCCCCCCCTGTCTGCTTTTTACTTGATGTACAAAATTGTTAGTCATTTTTCCACTTAATTTTTCCCTGTGGCTTCATTCATTCAATGTCACTCTTCCTTCAATTCCGACATCTTTTTTATTTTTGGTTGTTTCTCTTATACAATTTGCCCTTGTTATTAGTAAATGACTGAATAAATCGATGTTTCTTTTTTATATTAAAGACGTTTACAGATAAAAAGTATTGAAAGAAGAATGATTCAGCTTCTTGAAATTATACAGGGATGAAATGTCTGATAATTCTGTACATAAAGAAAAACGCTGACGTGGGGGGGGGGGCTATAACTACCGTTCATTTTATACTTATTCTTATTTATTCTTCTTATGTTAGATACAAGTGGTCAATATTCAATGCCAACTCCGGCAAATGCGATGGCTGCGAGTGCAACTGCTGGTTATGATATACCACAACGTTTAAAAACGCTTCATAATCTTGTATGTCTTTCTTTTCTGTTTAATTTATTTAGAAAAAATTTTTAAGGTTATCACTTATGCGGCGCAAGGACGCTACGAAGTTGCTGTTCCCCTCTGTAAGCAAGCATTGGAAGATTTGGAAAAGAACAATGGACATGACCATCCGGATGTCGCTACGTATTTTTTGATTTTTGAATTTGAAAAGTATGTTTATTTTTAAGGATGTTGAACATTCTGGCTCTCGTTTACCGGTATTTTATATTATTGTATCTACTAGAAATTGAGTAAATTTATAGTGATCAGCGTAAATATAAAGAAGCGGCTACGTTATTAAATGAAGCATTGGCAATTCGTGAGCGTTGTCTTGGTGAAGACCATCCTGCGGTAAATATTTATTTCGCTTCGAATTTATTTTTCTATAGGTTGCGGCCACTCTTAACAATTTGGCTGTTCTGCACGGGAAGCGTGGAAAGTACAAAGATGCGGAACCTTTGTGTAAGAGAGCATTGGAGATTCGTGAAAAAGTGCTTGGTGCTGATCATCCTGATGTCGCGAAGCAATTAAATAATTTGGCGTTGATTTATCAAAATCAGGTTAATATCTTTTCTTGATTATCATGCTTTTCTATGTATTATATAGGGTCTTTACGATGAAGTTGAAAAGTACTACAAACGTGCGCTTAAAATTTATGAAGCAAAATTTGGTCAAGATGATCAAAATGTGGCGAAAACGATGAACAATCTTTCCTCTGCTTATCTAAAACAAGGAAAATACAAGGTTTCCGACTGATTCATTTTCTACTCTATTTTTTAAGGAAGCTGAGTTGTTGTACAAACAAATTCTAACGCGCGCCCATGAACGTCAATATGGAGAAACTAGCAACGACAACAAGTCTATTTGGCAAATTGCTGAGGACCGTGAAAATACGAAGAATCAACATGCAGATAGTGGCATATATCATGAAAATATTCAGGATGCAATGATGAAAGTCGATAAGTACGCATTTTTATTCGAAAATTTTGTCTGAGGTTTTCTTTTTTTTACGTTTACAAAGTAATTACTTTTTTCCTTTTAAAGCCCAACTGTAACCACAACATTAAAAAATCTTGGAGCACTCTATCGACGTCAAGGAAAGTACCAAGCTGCTGAAACACTTGAAGATGCTGCTTTGCGTGCTAAAAAACAGGTATTTCCTTACAGACATTAATATTGGGTTAAGGGTGTTTCAGGGGCATAGGGGGTATTTTTTGTTTTTTTTAACGGTGGTTAATTATCACCGTACCAATTAAGTCGTCGGAAGCCGAATGCGGTCGTCAAATGGAAGAAAGCAGTTTTAACAAGCTGATGCGGGATTTAGCATAAAGAGTTATCTGAGGGAGAAGCAGCAATTGTTTAACATAAGGTCAAAAATAGTTTAAAATTTTTCTAAAATTCTTTGTGGTTATTATTGTTGTGATTGCGCTTTCTGTCTTGACGTTTTCCATTTTTATAAGGATCCTTAATAATTTGGGGAAACAATTGCTTATATATGTCTTGTTGCCATCTTTCAAATTTTCAGCCTGGCATAGCATCACAACAATGTACAACTTATACCGGTTCTGATTCTCCACCAAAAATGCATGTATCTGATGAAATGACTACTAATCAAACACAAGTGATGGGACGTTCACAAATGACACAATCACATTCTTCGGGAGGACTGAAATCGCGATTAATGAATGTTTTGGGTCTTAGCCCTGGTAATGAAGGTGGCGCTGGTGGATCACAATAAGAATTAAAGTGTTTATATGTAATTTTTTTTATTTTTTCAAATTTAAATTCCCATTTTTGTCTGTGGTTAGTTTGCTATCTAGCACACAAATTTTCCTTTTAGTTTAGAAAATTTCTGATCAAAAATTTTTTTAATTTCAGGTATATTACTAAAGAATGACTGGTTTTTTTCGAATTAACACATGTTTATAATAAATTAAGACTAAATTCATTATTCTTACAATGTTCGATTTTTTAGCTTTTGTCGGTAAAGTTTTTTTAATGTTTATTTTTAGTTCATATAAATTCTGGAAAAAGTAGGGGGGGGGGGTTTATAGTAAATTTTCAACAAAGCTCACTTTGGACAATCCATAAGATTTAAAGCTTAGTTTGTCTTCTTTTTATGTAAGCTTTCTTGAGAGATTTTAAATTGAATAAAGCATATATGCAAATAGAATTTGCCAATAGAATATGCAAATAGAATTTTAAGGCCTATTCTAACTACTCATTTTTTTTCACCTAAAGTTTGCTTTATATAAGGTGAATTTTTATTTTGAAATTTTTTATCTAATTCCTTTCTCATAAGATAAGAACATCAGTTAGTTCCTTTAATGATTCAGCAGACTTTTGTTTCTTTTATAATGGCCATTAATCTTTATGGGAAAATTGATTGTAATAAAGGGGTGGAAGAATGGTTAATTGAACAGAAGAAAATAATTTTTCCTCAAAGATTGCCACTCTTGATCCTTTTGCTAGACGCGTATTGTCAGTTGTGTTGGTGGCGGTTTTGCCTCTAAGCGCTTCCATTTATCGTATAGAGAACGATTAAAGCCAAGACTAATTCATTTAACAAAGCCAAATACTTATATACAATGTTGTTAGGATTAATGGTTTATTCTAACATTGCTTTAATCATTTTTCATTTCTGCTTTCTGGTGCCATTCACTCGATCAGATGGTATATTATTAACCTGACATTTTAAAATGAATTAAGATGTTACAGGTACAACAAAATCAGACAACTTGAGTAACAGAGGTAGTGTATATGAATCCGTTCAAATCGACGATCCAGCTGAAGATGGTTCTTCTGGAATTTACTTCAGGATAAGCCAAAAAGGTGTCAAATTTAAATACTGGATTAACTAAACCTCTAATGTTTGCTAAATTTTAAGGTGTTGATTATCTTGCAAATTTAGCATCTAAAGGGTTGCCTAAAATTATGGTAGGTTTATGACATGATACTGATTAAATCTGAAAAATTCTTAGAATCGGTTAGCTTTACCGATGATAAGTGAAAGTGGTCTTGTGATAAGTGATGCAGTGATTACTAAAATGGACGAACCACAAATTGGGGTCAAGTTCGTTCCAGACTATGGTATCATATATTTTAAGCTGACAAAATATTTTTTGTAGGTGTCGATCTTTCTGTTGGTATACCAGAAGTGAGCATAACTGGAGGAACGGTGTTCTCTCATTGTTGCGCATAATAACTTAATCTTTATTCCTCTAGGAACTTTCCTTCTTTTTTGCCAAATATAATGCTCAAATGGTGGCTAACTTATTCAATTTGTATGTTTGTAGTTGTAATATTAATTTTATTATGTGTCAGTTTCGGGGGGAGGGGGTGCCAGTTTCGCCTCTCGCGTTTCGTTTTAAAATATGCTTCAGCACACCCCCGCCATGTACATATTCTGTTTAATTTGTAGAACTGTGCAGATGAGAGTGTTCATTCATCGCAACCTTTCAGAAGAATCTACTTCTGTTGAGGTCACAAATTGTACAGTTAATCCTGGAACGTTTGTAATGAAGTTTTATGGACCTGAAGCAAGTGAATTTTATGCTATTGTCGATATAATTAGGTCCGTATTTAATTTCCCAGATTTTTTTTACTTTTATATTTCAGGGATGGTATTGACGGCGCGATTCGTGATAAAATTTGTACTTTGCCTCCACTCATGCGCGAATTTATTTATCAGAAAGTAATTTTCAACGTTGTACTTTAATATTTTTTTATCAAAGATCCATGAGATCTCCAGTCCCCAATCTTTTACAAACCAAACGACTCATTATAGTGATCATGACAACCTTGACGATCCTTCCACCATTTTCAATCAACTTTGTTCAACACATTCTGATGGCCGAAGGAGATCTAGTTTAGTACAAGGCACTAGTGAAAATCCTCAGGTTGTGCCTTTAAAGTTACCTGTCATCATAATTGTTCTTTATATTCAATGTTATATTTAAGGAAATGTCCCAGTCCAAATCTGCATCTTCTGAAGATGAACAAGCACTCGAAGTAGACATTACTGAGATGAACGTTCCTAATTTGCTACCAGATCTTACACTTCGCTATCCACCTAAATTTTCACATCGAGATTTAATCTTTGGAATTGACGGTGGTTTTATGAGCAATGGAAATCGAGCACCAGCTTTCGTAAAAAGACCAAAGTTTAATGACATACAAGTTAGAGATCAGGTCGAATTTTCTTATTCTATTTTTGTCAATATTTATTTCTGACAGATGCTTGGACTTATTTTTAGTGAATTTTTGCCGAATACTCTGTTCTACCACATTTTTAATTCTGGACTTGGTCATGTTTCTGTTAGTTATTCTCATTATCATATGCCACGAATGCTGTAAGCTTTTAATAAATTTGTTGATTTAACTGATCTCTTATTTGAAAGCCGTTCAATGTCCAAATTGGTATGTGCGGATTGCCGTTTACGTGTTAAGTGGGTGTCGAATAAAATTTTAATACTATACTACATAAAATAACGAATTTTTCTAGTGCCAACCTTACAAAAACACCGAAAGCTCTTATTGATCGTAATGGAGTAACACTTTTGCTTGAAGGAGATATCGGCGTTAGTTTTTATGCCTTTTTATCTTTATAAATTCATAATTTCAGGCTCATTTCTGGCGTAAAAATCGAACTTATAACATCCTTTCAGCAAATGGTCAACTCCGAGTTGGGGTAAAAATATTTTATTCTTTGAATTTACATACATATAATCATTAAGATAAAGCCACATTTTCGTCATTCACGCCTATACAACGATGTATTATTAGCTGGAGTTGATTTCAAAATCTATCGAGCAGGCATGGAAGGACTCGTGTCGGGAGCCGTTCGGAAACTGCTTAGGCGAGTTCCTTTACTTATGGCTTGGGGATTATGTTTTAATAATGGATTTTGTCTCTAGCTTTTTGATCCCTCGCGCAATTTGGCCAAAAATACAACAGAGGCTACGTCTAGTTGTTAATCATAAAGGTCATTTTATCACCTAATGTCTAATATTATTATCCTTATCAATCTTGTTCAGGGGTCCAGATACCTCGTTTATGCGGTTATGTGGAGTTTATGCGGCTGCATCTCGACTATATAAGGTAACTCTTACTAAAATCTTTACTTGTAGCTTCACTAAACTTTAATTAAATTTTCTAATTTTAGTCATGCCGCAATTATTAGCGGTGATTTTGATGTTGATCTGCCCGTCTTGGTAAACTCTTTCAAGCAGTTTGTGGATGAGCGTCAAAGAAATACGAAAACACGGCGGGAATTGGCCCAAAAGTTCAGATACTTTTGAATGCTTTTAATTATAAATCATGCTAATAAAGTTTGAGCGAGACCATGCGCATTCCATACGATGCGTTTAACAAACAATATTTGGTATACTTTATTGGCTTTTTAAAAATATGTAGGATTATGAAGGAAAAAACAAGTCCAAAAATAGTGTAGGACTGCCAAATATTAATAGTTTGCTCTTCCTGTTTGCCTTTGTTGAAGTGTTGTGCAGTCATGTCGAGCAGTTGTGCTAAATTTAAGTGTTATTTTGCTTTCCACTGTTGGTTAAAAATAGTATTTGCTTGGTTTAATCAGTTTTATAAGCTACTTAAATTTTTGGAAGCTTTTTAGAGAATCGGATTAACCAAGAATTAATGGACGTACTTGTCTCGGCGTATAAATACAACAACAGCATCCGCCAACAAAAACAGGGCGCACAAAAAATATAAAGCCTAAAATAATTTTCGATTACATATGTAAAGATGAATAGGCAATACCGCGGCACCCGCCCATCCCTTCACCAAGAAACCAGTCTCACATCCTTTAATTAAAAGATTAAGATTATCAATGTTCCTAAAGTTTTACCTGGAATTCCAGCGCACCCGCTGAATGTACCGCCTCCAATCTAAAACTTTTAAATCAGGAATCTTTCATGAGCTAATAACCTGTCGGATAAATGTTGGCATGTGATCTGAGTTTAAACATATTAAAGAAAATGGAAAAAAGACTAACCAAATCCTGTTGCATACCACGTCTAAAGAATTTATTTATTAATAGCTAGTATTTTAACGTTACCTCAAATGCTCCAAAAATAAGAAACGCAATCACACCAACAACGGAAGCAATAATTTGCTAAAAAACTGAGAAAATTTTCAAATTTTTATGCAATATGCAAACAGAGAAACTTAAGCTCCTTCCTGAGGTTAGATAAATGCAGGTAAATATCAATGGCGCAAGTGCAAAAAGGAAACTGAGAATGATAATGGCTAGTTGCCCCCAAACACTGAATTATGTGAAGGTATTAAAAATCATGTGGATTAATGTCAACTTTTGTCCACGCATTTGAAAGTGCAATGAAGAGCTCCAACGGTCAAGGCTCATCGGAAAAAAAGATGGTGGACATATTTCTCGGCTTTGTTGTGTAGAGTTGATAGTTCTCCAAAAACAAACTCCACTAAAATTTATTATGTAATTTATTATACAAGACTAACATACGGAGCTGTCAGGATCAATATCATGGAAACCACACAACTTATCTTCAAAAAATAGAAAAATTAGACCAACCAGCTCGAATTTACCAACCAGCACTACTAAACGAATACTTAATGAGATGTGAGCGTAGAATCTCGTTGAGGCCATCTTTTCTATTTTCGAATCACTTAGTGCCTGTATTACGTTGTATGATTGGTTTCGGCTAATATGGTATTCTTGCTGTTGAAATTCGTGTTGGAGAGTAACTTCCGTTAGTTGTTGGGAAGGGGGCTGAGAATCAACCCAAAATGAATGAATTTTGCTTAATGCTAAGGATAGGCTTAATCTAAAACAGTTCAGAGCACACCTCACAGTTCAGTTCCGGCTCAGATGAGAAAAATTTGTTTTAACAATATAAAATCAAAATATTTTTAGAAATGATTTAATATTTTTTTCAAGTTTTCCCCACTTGAATGTATTACAACATGTTAACTTTCACGCATTATTGTGTAAACATCGGATAGTATATAAATTGTATGGATGAAATGCCGCGCAGTACAAAATTTCTAGCAGCATTGAGTGAATATATGTGTCCCATTCGTTGTTGTTGTGAAAATATTTAGTTGGCGGAAAATGATGAGGGTAAAAAAATTGTGAGGGACAAGAAGAACCGGATAGTAGTAGAGTGAGAATATGTAGCACTTCTCATCTCTCTGCGCTTACTGCTTATTTTTCTAAATATCATTCACTATATGTATTGACGCGGATCAGTGATCACATTTTTGTAAATGAGAATTTATATATTGAATTTATTCGGAAATATACCAGGCAAAAATATTTTAACAATGATGGCACCAAAAGAACCCAGAAATCACTCAAGAACTCGAAAAATAATTGATAATATTTACCAATATATTCCAATAAACATTTAAAAAATAAAGTCAAGAAAAAGAAAGAACGAAATGATTTAAGTGTAGGAATTAAATTACTTGATTTATTATAACTTCATTCTAAGGAGCTAAGCATCATCAGCTGTTTCAGTACCTTTGTTTGTGACGTCTCTCGGATCTCTCCTGCCAGAAACATCTCGTCCACAACAGAATATACCTTAAATATTTTTGTAAAATTAAAACATTAAGTACGGGTCCACCCAGAAGATCAGCTCCCTATTGACCACATATCCTCCACAAAATATTTGGAGTTGACCTTTTGGGTTGATCCCTACTAGAAAGACAAACCTTATAAAAATTAAAGACAAGATCGAGTTCGCAAACATTGTGAAAGTATTCATTAAGAACCTAGAAATTTTAAAAAAATTTGGCGCTATATGAAATTAGGTTGGGAATCGTTTTTTTTCATCACTTTTTTCATTACTTTTTTCCTCCCTTGACATGACATAATGGTCAGCATTTTCTTCCTTGTTCAGCTCCATTAAATTTGCCTGTGGCATAATCAGATGAGAGGACAGAAAAACACACACACACCACACACACTGACAGACAAAACAAGGACGGACACGGACAAACAAAACACGAACGAAGACCGACAGATAACGGACGGACACGGACAGACAAAACACGGGCGAAGACCGACAGATAACGGACAGACAAAACACGGACGAAGATGGACAGACAAAAAAGACGGACGAAGATGGACAGACAAAAAAGACGGACGAAGATGGACAGACAAAAAAGACGGACGAAGGACAGACACGGACTAAGGACGGACAAAACTCGGACGAAGAGGAAAAAATATTTAAAAATTAATCCATTCCTCTATCATCACTCATTTGATTATGCCACAGGCAAATTTAATGAGCTGAACAAGGAAGAAAATGCTGACCATTATGTCATGTCAAGGGAGGAAAAAAGTAATGAAAAAAGTAGTGAAAAGAAAACGATTCCCAACCTAATTTCATATAGTGCCAAAAATTTTGTTTTTCAAAATTTTAAATCAAACCTCCACAAAATTGTGTATTGCTTCGAGGTAATACAAGTTGTTGTCCATTATATCAACACAAATACAAAAATAAAGTCCGGCATACCTCCGATAAACAATTTTGAAATTGCGAAACTATAAAAAATTTTTTGGTACTTTTCCGTTATCCCTACAGACTTTGCGGACTTCTTTTGCATTTATATGTACAGAATTATCTCACTGAATGATGCCCAGAAAAATAGAGTGAAATTGAGGAAGAAAGTCTGCCTATTCCGTACACAAATGTGTCCGCAAAAATAGTCCGAAAGTCTATAGGGATAACGGGAAAGTACCCTTTTTTAGACTTAAAAAATATTGGTCAAATAAAAACCTCAACAAAATTTGTGTGCTTTGCATCACGAACGGTAACTACTGCATGTACTTCTTCAATTAATTTTTGCTTTTCGTCATCATCAAAATGCATGTACCTGTCTGCTTTTTACTTGATGTACAAAATTGTTAGTCATTTTTCCACTTAATTTTTCCCTGTGGCTTCATTCATTCAATGTCACTCTTCCTTCAATTCCGACATCTTTTTTATTTTTGGTTGTTTCTCTTATACAATTTGCCCTTGTTATTAGTAAATGACTGAATAAATCGATGTTTCTTTTTTATATTAAAGACGTTTACAGATAAAAAGTATTGAAAGAAGAATGATTCAGCTTCTTGAAATTATACAGGGATGAAATGTCTGATAATTCTGTACATAAAGAAAAACGCTGACGTGGGGGGGGGCTATAACTACCGTTCATTTTATACTTATTCTTATTTATTCTTCTTATGTTAGATACAAGTGGTCAATATTCAATGCCAACTCCGGCAAATGCGATGGCTGCGAGTGCAACTGCTGGTTATGATATACCACAACGTTTAAAAACGCTTCATAATCTTGTATGTCTTTCTTTTCTGTTTAATTTATTTAGAAAAAATTTTTAAGGTTATCACTTATGCGGCGCAAGGACGCTACGAAGTTGCTGTTCCCCTCTGTAAGCAAGCATTGGAAGATTTGGAAAAGAACAATGGACATGACCATCCGGATGTCGCTACGTATTTTTTGATTTTTGAATTTGAAAAGTATGTTTATTTTTAAGGATGTTGAACATTCTGGCTCTCGTTTACCGGTATTTTATATTATTGTATCTACTAGAAATTGAGTAAATTTATAGTGATCAGCGTAAATATAAAGAAGCGGCTACGTTATTAAATGAAGCATTGGCAATTCGTGAGCGTTGTCTTGGTGAAGACCATCCTGCGGTAAATATTTATTTCGCTTCGAATTTATTTTTCTATAGGTTGCGGCCACTCTTAACAATTTGGCTGTTCTGCACGGGAAGCGTGGAAAGTACAAAGATGCGGAACCTTTGTGTAAGAGAGCATTGGAGATTCGTGAAAAAGTGCTTGGTGCTGATCATCCTGATGTCGCGAAGCAATTAAATAATTTGGCGTTGATTTATCAAAATCAGGTTAATATCTTTTCTTGATTATCATGCTTTTCTATGTATTATATAGGGTCTTTACGATGAAGTTGAAAAGTACTACAAACGTGCGCTTAAAATTTATGAAGCAAAATTTGGTCAAGATGATCAAAATGTGGCGAAAACGATGAACAATCTTTCCTCTGCTTATCTAAAACAAGGAAAATACAAGGTTTCCGACTGATTCATTTTCTACTCTATTTTTTAAGGAAGCTGAGTTGTTGTACAAACAAATTCTAACGCGCGCCCATGAACGTCAATATGGAGAAACTAGCAACGACAACAAGTCTATTTGGCAAATTGCTGAGGACCGTGAAAATACGAAGAATCAACATGCAGATAGTGGCATATATCATGAAAATATTCAGGATGCAATGATGAAAGTCGATAAGTACGCATTTTTATTCGAAAATTTTGTCTGAGGTTTTCTTTTTTTTACGTTTACAAAGTAATTACTTTTTTCCTTTTAAAGCCCAACTGTAACCACAACATTAAAAAATCTTGGAGCACTCTATCGACGTCAAGGAAAGTACCAAGCTGCTGAAACACTTGAAGATGCTGCTTTGCGTGCTAAAAAACAGGTATTTCCTTACAGACATTAATATTGGGTTAAGGGTGTTTCAGGGGCATAGGGGGTATTTTTTGTTTTTTTTAACGGTGGTTAATTATCACCGTACCAATTAAGTCGTCGGAAGCCGAATGCGGTCGTCAAATGGAAGAAAGCAGTTTTAACAAGCTGATGCGGGATTTAGCATAAAGAGTTATCTGAGGGAGAAGCAGCAATTGTTTAACATAAGGTCAAAAATAGTTTAAAATTTTTCTAAAATTCTTTGTGGTTATTATTGTTGTGATTGCGCTTTCTGTCTTGACGTTTTCCATTTTTATAAGGATCCTTAATAATTTGGGGAAACAATTGCTTATATATGTCTTGTTGCCATCTTTCAAATTTTCAGCCTGGCATAGCATCACAACAATGTACAACTTATACCGGTTCTGATTCTCCACCAAAAATGCATGTATCTGATGAAATGACTACTAATCAAACACAAGTGATGGGACGTTCACAAATGACACAATCACATTCTTCGGGAGGACTGAAATCGCGATTAATGAATGTTTTGGGTCTTAGCCCTGGTAATGAAGGTGGCGCTGGTGGATCACAATAAGAATTAAAGTGTTTATATGTAATTTTTTTTATTTTTTCAAATTTAAATTCCCATTTTTGTCTGTGGTTAGTTTGCTATCTAGCACACAAATTTTCCTTTTAGTTTAGAAAATTTCTGATCAAAAATTTTTTTAATTTCAGGTATATTACTAAAGAATGACTGGTTTTTTTCGAATTAACACATGTTTATAATAAATTAAGACTAAATTCATTATTCTTACAATGTTCGATTTTTTAGCTTTTGTCGGTAAAGTTTTTTTAATGTTTATTTTTAGTTCATATAAATTCTGGAAAAAGTAGGGGGGGGGGTTTATAGTAAATTTTCAACAAAGCTCACTTTGGACAATCCATAAGATTTAAAGCTTAGTTTGTCTTCTTTTTATGTAAGCTTTCTTGAGAGATTTTAAATTGAATAAAGCATATATGCAAATAGAATTTGCCAATAGAATATGCAAATAGAATTTTAAGGCCTATTCTAACTACTCATTTTTTTTCACCTAAAGTTTGCTTTATATAAGGTGAATTTTTATTTTGAAATTTTTATCTAATTCCTTTCTCATAAGATAAGAACATCAGTTAGTTCCTTTAATGATTCAGCAGACTTTTGTTTCTTTTATAATGGCCATTAATCTTTATGGGAAAATTGATTGTAATAAAGGGGTGGAAGAATGGTTAATTGAACAGAAGAAAATAATTTTTCCTCAAAGATTGCCACTCTTGATCCTTTTGCTAGACGCGTATTGTCAGTTGTGTTGGTGGCGGTTTTGCCTCTAAGCGCTTCCATTTATCGTATAGAGAACGATTAAAGCCAAGACTAATTCATTTAACAAAGCCAAATACTTATATACAATGTTGTTAGGATTAATGGTTTATTCTAACATTGCTTTAATCATTTTTCATTTCTGCTTTCTGGTGCCATTCACTCGATCAGATGGTATATTATTAACCTGACATTTTAAAATGAATTAAGATGTTACAGGTACAACAAAATCAGACAACTTGAGTAACAGAGGTAGTGTATATGAATCCGTTCAAATCGACGATCCAGCTGAAGATGGTTCTTCTGGAATTTACTTCAGGATAAGCCAAAAAGGTGTCAAATTTAAATACTGGATTAACTAAACCTCTAATGTTTGCTAAATTTTAAGGTGTTGATTATCTTGCAAATTTAGCATCTAAAGGGTTGCCTAAAATTATGGTAGGTTTATGACATGATACTGATTAAATCTGAAAAATTCTTAGAATCGGTTAGCTTTACCGATGATAAGTGAAAGTGGTCTTGTGATAAGTGATGCAGTGATTACTAAAATGGACGAACCACAAATTGGGGTCAAGTTCGTTCCAGACTATGGTATCATATATTTTAAGCTGACAAAATATTTTTTGTAGGTGTCGATCTTTCTGTTGGTATACCAGAAGTGAGCATAACTGGAGGAACGGTGTTCTCTCATTGTTGCGCATAATAACTTAATCTTTATTCCTCTAGGAACTTTCCTTCTTTTTTGCCAAATATAATGCTCAAATGGTGGCTAACTTATTCAATTTGTATGTTTGTAGTTGTAATATTAATTTTATTATGTGTCAGTTTCGGGGGGAGGGGGTGCCAGTTTCGCCTCTCGCGTTTCGTTTTAAAATATGCTTCAGCACACCCCCGCCATGTACATATTCTGTTTAATTTGTAGAACTGTGCAGATGAGAGTGTTCATTCATCGCAACCTTTCAGAAGAATCTACTTCTGTTGAGGTCACAAATTGTACAGTTAATCCTGGAACGTTTGTAATGAAGTTTTATGGACCTGAAGCAAGTGAATTTTATGCTATTGTCGATATAATTAGGTCCGTATTTAATTTCCCAGATTTTTTTTACTTTTATATTTCAGGGATGGTATTGACGGCGCGATTCGTGATAAAATTTGTACTTTGCCTCCACTCATGCGCGAATTTATTTATCAGAAAGTAATTTTCAACGTTGTACTTTAATATTTTTTTATCAAAGATCCATGAGATCTCCAGTCCCCAATCTTTTACAAACCAAACGACTCATTATAGTGATCATGACAACCTTGACGATCCTTCCACCATTTTCAATCAACTTTGTTCAACACATTCTGATGGCCGAAGGAGATCTAGTTTAGTACAAGGCACTAGTGAAAATCCTCAGGTTGTGCCTTTAAAGTTACCTGTCATCATAATTGTTCTTTATATTCAATGTTATATTTAAGGAAATGTCCCAGTCCAAATCTGCATCTTCTGAAGATGAACAAGCACTCGAAGTAGACATTACTGAGATGAACGTTCCTAATTTGCTACCAGATCTTACACTTCGCTATCCACCTAAATTTTCACATCGAGATTTAATCTTTGGAATTGACGGTGGTTTTATGAGCAATGGAAATCGAGCACCAGCTTTCGTAAAAAGACCAAAGTTTAATGACATACAAGTTAGAGATCAGGTCGAATTTTCTTATTCTATTTTTGTCAATATTTATTTCTGACAGATGCTTGGACTTATTTTTAGTGAATTTTTGCCGAATACTCTGTTCTACCACATTTTTAATTCTGGACTTGGTCATGTTTCTGTTAGTTATTCTCATTATCATATGCCACGAATGCTGTAAGCTTTTAATAAATTTGTTGATTTAACTGATCTCTTATTTGAAAGCCGTTCAATGTCCAAATTGGTATGTGCGGATTGCCGTTTACGTGTTAAGTGGGTGTCGAATAAAATTTTAATACTATACTACATAAAATAACGAATTTTTCTAGTGCCAACCTTACAAAAACACCGAAAGCTCTTATTGATCGTAATGGAGTAACACTTTTGCTTGAAGGAGATATCGGCGTTAGTTTTTATGCCTTTTTATCTTTATAAATTCATAATTTCAGGCTCATTTCTGGCGTAAAAATCGAACTTATAACATCCTTTCAGCAAATGGTCAACTCCGAGTTGGGGTAAAAATATTTTATTCTTTGAATTTACATACATATAATCATTAAGATAAAGCCACATTTTCGTCATTCACGCCTATACAACGATGTATTATTAGCTGGAGTTGATTTCAAAATCTATCGAGCAGGCATGGAAGGACTCGTGTCGGGAGCCGTTCGGAAACTGCTTAGGCGAGTTCCTTTACTTATGGCTTGGGGATTATGTTTTAATAATGGATTTTGTCTCTAGCTTTTTGATCCCTCGCGCAATTTGGCCAAAAATACAACAGAGGCTACGTCTAGTTGTTAATCATAAAGGTCATTTTATCACCTAATGTCTAATATTATTATCCTTATCAATCTTGTTCAGGGGTCCAGATACCTCGTTTATGCGGTTATGTGGAGTTTATGCGGCTGCATCTCGACTATATAAGGTAACTCTTACTAAAATCTTTACTTGTAGCTTCACTAAACTTTAATTAAATTTTCTAATTTTAGTCATGCCGCAATTATTAGCGGTGATTTTGATGTTGATCTGCCCGTCTTGGTAAACTCTTTCAAGCAGTTTGTGGATGAGCGTCAAAGAAATACGAAAACACGGCGGGAATTGGCCCAAAAGTTCAGATACTTTTGAATGCTTTTAATTATAAATCATGCTAATAAAGTTTGAGCGAGACCATGCGCATTCCATACGATGCGTTTAACAAACAATATTTGGTATACTTTATTGGCTTTTTAAAAATATGTAGGATTATGAAGGAAAAAACAAGTCCAAAAATAGTGTAGGACTGCCAAATATTAATAGTTTGCTCTTCCTGTTTGCCTTTGTTGAAGTGTTGTGCAGTCATGTCGAGCAGTTGTGCTAAATTTAAGTGTTATTTTGCTTTCCACTGTTGGTTAAAAATAGTATTTGCTTGGTTTAATCAGTTTTATAAGCTACTTAAATTTTTGGAAGCTTTTTAGAGAATCGGATTAACCAAGAATTAATGGACGTACTTGTCTCGGCGTATAAATACAACAACAGCATCCGCCAACAAAAACAGGGCGCACAAAAAATATAAAGCCTAAAATAATTTTCGATTACATATGTAAAGATGAATAGGCAATACCGCGGCACCCGCCCATCCCTTCACCAAGAAACCAGTCTCACATCCTTTAATTAAAAGATTAAGATTATCAATGTTCCTAAAGTTTTACCTGGAATTCCAGCGCACCCGCTGAATGTACCGCCTCCAATCTAAAACTTTTAAATCAGGAATCTTTCATGAGCTAATAACCTGTCGGATAAATGTTGGCATGTGATCTGAGTTTAAACATATTAAAGAAAATGGAAAAAAGACTAACCAAATCCTGTTGCATACCACGTCTAAAGAATTTATTTATTAATAGCTAGTATTTTAACGTTACCTCAAATGCTCCAAAAATAAGAAACGCAATCACACCAACAACGGAAGCAATAATTTGCTAAAAAACTGAGAAAATTTTCAAATTTTTATGCAATATGCAAACAGAGAAACTTAAGCTCCTTCCTGAGGTTAGATAAATGCAGGTAAATATCAATGGCGCAAGTGCAAAAAGGAAACTGAGAATGATAATGGCTAGTTGCCCCCAAACACTGAATTATGTGAAGGTATTAAAAATCATGTGGATTAATGTCAACTTTTGTCCACGCATTTGAAAGTGCAATGAAGAGCTCCAACGGTCAAGGCTCATCGGAAAAAAAAGATGGTGGACATATTTCTCGGCTTTGTTGTGTAGAGTTGATAGTTCTCCAAAAACAAACTCCACTAAAATTTATTATGTAATTTATTATACAAGACTAACATACGGAGCTGTCAGGATCAATATCATGGAAACCACACAACTTATCTTCAAAAAATAGAAAAATTAGACCAACCAGCTCGAATTTACCAACCAGCACTACTAAACGAATACTTAATGAGATGTGAGCGTAGAATCTCGTTGAGGCCATCTTTTCTATTTTCGAATCACTTAGTGCCTGTATTACGTTGTATGATTGGTTTCGGCTAATATGGTATTCTTGCTGTTGAAATTCGTGTTGGAGAGTAACTTCCGTTAGTTGTTGGGAAGGGGGCTGAGAATCAACCCAAAATGAATGAATTTTGCTTAATGCTAAGGATAGGCTTAATCTAAAACAGTTCAGAGCACACCTCACAGTTCAGTTCCGGCTCAGATGAGAAAAATTTGTTTTAACAATATAAATCAAAATATTTTTAGAAATGATTTAATATTTTTTTCAAGTTTTCCCCACTTGAATGTATTACAACATGTTAACTTTCACGCATTATTGTGTAAACATCGGATAGTATATAAATTGTATGGATGAAATGCCGCGCAGTACAAAATTTCTAGCAGCATTGAGTGAATATATGTGTCCCATTCGTTGTTGTTGTGAAAATATTTAGTTGGCGGAAAATGATGAGGGTAAAAAAATTGTGAGGGACAAGAAGAACCGGATAGTAGTAGAGTGAGAATATGTAGCACTTCTCATCTCTCTGCGCTTACTGCTTATTTTTCTAAATATCATTCACTATATGTATTGACGCGGATCAGTGATCACATTTTTGTAAATGAGAATTTATATATTGAATTTATTCGGAAATATACCAGGCAAAAATATTTTAACAATGATGGCACCAAAAGAACCCAGAAATCACTCAAGAACTCGAAAAATAATTGATAATATTTACCAATATATTCCAATAAACATTTAAAAAATAAAGTCAAGAAAAAGAAAGAACGAAATGATTTAAGTGTAGGAATTAAATTACTTGATTTATTATAACTTCATTCTAAGGAGCTAAGCATCATCAGCTGTTTCAGTACCTTTGTTTGTGACGTCTCTCGGATCTCTCCTGCCAGAAACATCTCGTCCACAACAGAATATACCTTAAATATTTTTGTAAAATTAAAACATTAAGTACGGGTCCACCCAGAAGATCAGCTCCCTATTGACCACATATCCTCCACAAAATATTTGGAGTTGACCTTTTGGGTTGATCCCTACTAGAAAGACAAACCTTATAAAAATTAAAGACAAGATCGAGTTCGCAAACATTGTGAAAGTATTCATTAAGAACCTAGAAATTTTAAAAAAATTTGGCGCTATATGAAATTAGGTTGGGAATCGTTTTTTTTCATCACTTTTTTCATTACTTTTTTCCTCCCTTGACATGACATAATGGTCAGCATTTTCTTCCTTGTTCAGCTCCATTAAATTTGCCTGTGGCATAATCAGATGAGAGGACAGAAAAACACACACACACCACACACACTGACAGACAAAACAAGGACGGACACGGACAAACAAAACACGAACGAAGACCGACAGATAACGGACGGACACGGACAGACAAAACACGGGCGAAGACCGACAGATAACGGACAGACAAAACACGGACGAAGATGGACAGACAAAAAAGACGGACGAAGATGGACAGACAAAAAAGACGGACGAAGATGGACAGACAAAAAAGACGGACGAAGGACAGACACGGACTAAGGACGGACAAAACTCGGACGAAGAGGAAAAAATATTTAAAAATTAATCCATTCCTCTATCATCACTCATTTGATTATGCCACAGGCAAATTTAATGAGCTGAACAAGGAAGAAAATGCTGACCATTATGTCATGTCAAGGGAGGAAAAAAGTAAAGAAAAAAAGTAGTGAAAAGAAAACGATTCCCAACCTAATTTCATATAGTGCCAAAAATTTTGTTTTTCAAAATTTTAAATCAAACCTCCACAAAATTGTGTATTGCTTCGAGGTAATACAAGTTGTTGTCCATTATATCAACACAAATACAAAAATAAAGTCCGGCATACCTCCGATAAACAATTTTGAAATTGCGAAACTATAAAAAATTTTTTGGTACTTTTCCGTTATCCCTACAGACTTTGCGGACTTCTTTTGCATTTATATGTACAGAATTATCTCACTGAATGATGCCCAGAAAAATAGAGTGAAATTGAGGAAGAAAGTCTGCCTATTCCGTACACAAATGTGTCCGCAAAAATAGTCCGAAAGTCTATAGGGATAACGGGAAAGTACCCTTTTTTAGACTTAAAAAATATTGGTCAAATAAAAACCTCAACAAAATTTGTGTGCTTTGCATCACGAACGGTAACTACTGCATGTACTTCTTCAATTAATTTTTGCTTTTCGTCATCATCAAAATGCATGTACCATTTCGCTAGCCTAGTTTTTCCTAAAAAATATAAAAATTGGATTAAAAACATTTTAATTATCAAAATAAAACCTGCACGATTCTGAATCAGAATAAATCTTATCATTTGATCTTCAAAATTAAATGAAGAAAGTTTTTATGTCGGTCGAATATTCAGGTAAAAATAAATTTAATTCCAATGAGAAAGTTCAAATTTCCTCAGCGGGACTCAACTGGAACTTACGATCGCGACAAACTGTCCGTTTCTAAAAAAAATGTCGAAATGTCATCAAACGAATTATCAAAACTTATTTTGTCAAGTAAATGATGAAGTGTTAGTCTGACTTTACAATCAGTCAGAATTATCAGTCCTGTGAGCCTTATCAGTCGTATTTTTTCTATTTCTTTTTTATGTATAATTTTTTTCTAGTGAAAAATGGATATTATTACAATCGGAGGTTTGGTTGCTGTTGTTGCTATTGTTATTGGATCTTGCTTTACTATTTATAAATTATTAACGCGAGAAACAACATTTGAAGAGGTAATATATTAATCCTTATGATTTAATGCATAAAATTATAGGTTTATGGAAATGATATGGCTAAACCTTTGGTTGCAGAAAAGGGCAAAACAAAAGGGAAGCGCAATCATTCTAAAAGACAGAGTCCAAAGAAGGAAACTGATAATAAGGAGGTTCACGTTTCTGAAGATGATGAAGCTAGTGGTGATTTTGTGGTTGTAAAACAAATGGAGGAAGCAGTCAAAGGTTTTGTTTTTTTCATATGATCTTATACTTTTCTGAAACTTAATTTAGTGTCATCTTCAACTTCTGAGGTTAACGATGAGTTGGAAAATTTGCGCGTTGAAAATGCTGAGCTGAAAAAAGAAAAGAGTGAAGAGGCCGAAAAACTTGTCGGCTATGAGGAAACGATTAAGAACAAGACTATTGAGACAAAACAAGTTCTTTGAAATTTTAAGTCTCCACATATAAGAAAAATGGGTACTTGCGGGTTGTCCCAAACCATTTTTTGTGAAATTATAATGGTCTAAATAAAAACACTCATAATAGTCAGATGTCACTCCCTCAAAGACTTTAAATAGTAAAGGGCAAGTATCGATGTTCTAACCATTATGAGACCATTTTGATTATAAGTCGTCTAAATCTATTGGCAAACTGGATGGGATAACTCGCAAGTGCCGGAAAATTTCTTTTCTTTAGTTCCTATTTTTTGCCCATTTAAACTTACAATTAAGATGGATGATGAAAATAAGAAACTGCGTTCTAAAAACGATCAATTCTCCGCACAATTGGAAAAACAGCTTAAGGATTTGGAACATTTGCGTGCTGAGAATGATCAATTGAAGCGAGAGAAGAATGAACAAGACGAACGTCATGTTATCTTTGAACAAACTGTAAAGAACAAGCTTATTGAGACACACCAAGTTTGTTTTCTTTTTTTTCTTGGATTTAATCGTTTTTAGTTGGGCGATGAAAACAAAAAGTTACGTTTGAAATGTGAGCAATTTTGTGAGCAATTGGAAAAGAAGAAAACTGAGATCACTAAGTTCTGCGAAGATCGCGACATGGCTATGAAAGAAGTGCTTAAACTTCGTGAAGAGCGTGACCTTGCGAAAACCTTTATGGAGAAAGCAGCTGCCGATATTCATTCAAAAGATATTATGATTCGGAATATGGAGACGAACTTTGAGCATCAACGTCAAGCTCTTCAAATTGAATTTAATGTTAGTTTTTCTGTTTTGATATAATGTTCTGATATAATTTATGTCAATATTTTAAAGAATGAGCGTGGTCATTTTAAAAAAGTGGAGCAAGAGTGGTTAAATGCTAATGGGCAATTGGCTAATGAACTTACTAATGCAAATGAGATTGTTCGAGGGTTTGAGTATAAGAAATCACAAGTGGAGCAGAAACTCGTTGATGAGCAGGTTTTTAATATTTTTTAAAAATTTGTTGCAAATATTTTAGAAAATTCGAAGCGATGCATATGCGCAAATTGAGAAATTAAAAGTTGAGATGAGCCATGCTTCTGAATTATATAATAATCTTCAAGCGAAATCTGAAGCTGTTCAGACTGAAAATGAAAAATTAGTTTCTGTTAATGCTGAATTAAAGAAGGAGGCCACTCATTTTCAATCTCAAAACAAAGCTATGAGTCAATCATCTGCTGAATTGGATCAATTCAAGGTATATGATTTATTTAAACAATTTAGTATAAAATAATTTTAGGTTACAATTGCGGAATTGAATACAAAGCTGGATCAACAACGTTCTCGTAATCAAGAGTTGAGAGATGCTAATTATAAGCTGATGGATACTGTGAAGGTTTCTAATTAGTTTGATGAATATTTTACTATAATATAATTTAGCTCCTCCAATCTTCCAAATCGCTTGTTAATGGTACGCCTCCCATCATTACTAATGGAAACATTTCTGGTACTCATGTCGAACAAGATTCTGCGGTCGTTGAAAAGCTCGTCTTAGAAAACAAACAATTTAAATCAACGCTGGACTCTTTGGTATTATTACTTTATTATTATTTATTTAAATTTTTAATTGAGTTAAGTTGTCCTTTCTTACGTAAGAAAGATCTATGTTAAACTTATTTGGGGTGTCCTCTGATCCACTTACTGGGAAGTTTTCTTACTGATTTAGGGAGGTCCTCTTATTATCTTCATTACAATTTTTGTTTATCTTGTATCTATTAAATAATTTGTAAATTAAGAATAAGCAACTGGAAGAAGTTTCAAAGATAGCATTGGAGGTTGAAATTGATAGAGATGCTAAGGTTGCACAGATTGAGAAAATGTTAAATGAAGCAAAATCGTAATGTACGTAGTATCTAATTTTTTCTTTTTAATTACTATTACGGTTAATGAGCTATACATAATGTACTATCTCTTATGTACAAGTAGAATTATAAACTGATTTTATTAATCTAAGAATTTACACAAAAATTTGGAAATTTTCATCATTTTTTTCGGAAAGGTCGAACCACATCAGGGATGGGTTTACTTCCACTGCCGTCTTCCGCTGAATTCCGTCTTTCTTTGTTCTTCTACCTTCCGTCTGCTTTTTTGGCCTCTTCCGCCAGAAATACATCCCTAATCACAACACTCCATTTATAAGGAAAATTAAGATTTTAAGAGTAATGATTTGTTATTAGCTTTTCTCATACTTTATCAGTAAAAAACTTAATTTGGTGGACTAGTCTTTAAGTAAATAAATTGGCATTGATTCAAAGAGGTGTCAGCTGTCATATACTCTTTAATTCTGTCTTAACAATAGAATGAGAGAGAGAGAGAGATTGATTTGGGTAAAGAAAGGTCCTCCAAGGAGAGAAGATCTCTTAGCTTTTTAAATTTTGAGCGGCTGTTTCTAGATCACGCTAAAAGTTTAAAAGAGAGGAATAAAAATGGCCGAATAATGGAAAAATGGATAAATATAGTACTCAATATGTTTTTAAGGAAGTTTAATAGAAAATAAGTTTATTATTTAATCCTATAATTGTTTATCCGTTCTACATACAATAGTTTTTTTAGAATGTATAATGGAGATAATTTCTCTGATCGAACCATCATTTATTAGATTATTTGTTAAATTTAGACTGCATTTGTACATTCTTTTACTTTCTCAAGCTCACTTTTGTATATTTGTTTCTTTAATGTCTAAAGGTAATTTTTGACATTTGCACTTATGAGATTTTTAATTTTGCCATACAGTTCTAGCCCTACCACAAACTTTTGGAAGAACCTGCACTTTTGAGAAAGGAGTTGAGGAGGATTGTGCTATGTGGAATTTTGTTAATTCAAAACAATCTTATCTACAAATGCACAATAATACATATGGTGAGAATAGTAACACTTCGACAACATTGTCTATATATAATTTCCGCATTATGGGTGGCCATGACATTAATTCTAGTAGTTTCAATTAATTTTAAAATTTATTTGATGTTTAGATCACTATGCTTACTATCGTTTTTCTAATGATATGACCGAATCTCATGTTGCTATGATAGTTAGTTCGTTTTTTGCTCACACTGATACACAATGCGAGTTGCGTTTTCGGTTTAATGTGAGAGCAGATTCCAGGTTAGGGTTTCGCAACTCAAAGAATACTCATCGAATAGCAGTTTATTTCATTTAGGTCTGGAGCCGGATTGTTAGTTACAACGGAGCAGTTGTCACTCAGACGTTCATTTAGCAATTCAAAAGAGTCGACCTCTAATGGCAACCAAGCAACGGATGAGGAAGATGAGGCAGATTGGATTCGGCCTATATTAAGGTAATATTGTGCAAAATGCTAGTTAAATGCCTCATGATTTATAGCAAATTAATTTGCACATTTTTATTAAGGGAACGCTTCGAACCGGATACTTCTACAGATGCTTCTGCTATGTATGTTTTTTTGCAAACAATTAGAAAATAATTGAGAAATTAAAGATGGTCCCATGGGCGAGTTCTTCTTGGACAATTTGATTTTCCAACACGAATACGAATTGAATGTCATCCCTCTACAATAGCTATGTCTGATGGTGGAGTTCTCAATGTTGAATGCAAGATTGATGATTTATATTTGGTCAACTGTGCAGGCAAGTTCTATTGTCACTTAAAATTTCCTTGTGATAATTTAAATTAAAAACAGAGAAAGAATGGAGGTCTACTGATGATACAAGTGCATGCCCAAAAGGAAGAGATTCATGTCGTCCTTTTGGAGCAGATCAGCAGAAGCGAATTTGTCTGGATGATTATCAAATTTGTGACATGGTGGGTCACTTATTCTTTATAGTATAATTATATCAACATAGCATGCTGATTGTGCTGATGGTGAGGACGAGTCGGATGAGTTATACAAATGCTGTAAGTTTAAAATTATTTAAATGATTTAAGTTTGGATATTTTATTGTCTCCTAAGTGTTTCTTTTTAATTTTTACATCACAAGTTATAAAGATACTTTTTCTAGTTCAAGTACCTGAAGGAGCTCGCTGTGATTTTGAAGACATGCGCTGGCTGCCAGCAGGTTTTTTATTTCTGTGGTCATTAATTTTAACTTATCAGGATGCGCACAATGGCGTTTCTTCAGCAGCTTATCAGCAGGCCGGTACAAAAGCAGAAATGATTCTTTTGGATTATTGACATCAGGAACTACACCACATTTAGTTTGTTTTGTTTATTCTTTAGTTTACTTTTATTGTTTTACTCAGGTCTCGTTAGAAAATGGACAAACACAACGACCTGGAATTCCACCCAGTGAGTGATAACAGGAGCTTATCTTTTTAAAATTATTTTTACAGGATTCTATTACAACGAGGGACGACTCTACAAACCGGGCCATTTTTTATTTTTTTCAAGGTTAATCGCTTATATTTGTTTACTTTAAACATATTACAGTTATGGCCATATCCATGATGGCCAACATGACATATTGTAAGTTAATATTGTAGCTAGATTTGACCAAATAAAATTCTTTTTACAAAAGGTATTCGTTTGCTTTGTCTCCACCATTACCTATCCAGAGAAATCCTATTGATTCAACGCGCCAGTGCATGTTGCGCTTTTTCTATTGCCTTACCGGATTTAGTCCATTCCAATTATTTCTTCAATTACGTGATAAGCCAAAAGAAGTTGCTAAACCAATTTGGGCTCCACCTCACGATGAACATATCCGTGAACCTTGTGAATGGCATCGAGTTTCCGTTCATATTAAAACTGAATCGTTGCTCATCAATGGAGATTATTCTCTCAAGTTGGGCTTCGCCAAATTGGCCGGTTCTATGGGTTCAATTGCTATTGACGATCTGTCACTAAGTCCGGATTGTTTTGGTAATTAAATAATTATTGTAAATTATATAGTCAAGCTAAAAACTTGCTATATGGTATAACAAATTAAACTTTCACAACTATAGGAGTTAGGTACTCTTTGCTTCCTGAGGTGCTTTCAATTATTGATGAAGAGCGACATGGTAATGGTAGTGAATGGATTGTGCCATACACAGGAGAATATCGGTACGTAACGTACTCAAAAAATAATTGAACATTTTTCACACTCGTAATTTAAGTTTGGAAATGGCTGGCGCTCCAGGTGGCAACTTTGTTGGCATAGCTGGCGATAACCATGAAACTCGGGCTGATAGTTTAGCGGTAAACTTACGTCTGAATGCCGGCCAGCAAGTTAAATTATTTTTGGGACAAGAAGGCAGATGTATTTGTGATAAAAACATTGGAGAAAATCTTATGGGTGATCAAAAGGATCTAGTATGCTTTATATTAACTTATTGTTTTCAATTTATATTTCTTAGAGTGAGCAGCTTTGTTCTTTATCAGCCGATTATCTGAACAATATAAGCAGTGGCCCATTGAGTTTTCCGGGCTGTAGCGGTGGTGGTGCTTCTATATTATTTATTGGAAGCAAACCTGTTGTAGTAGCTGCTGGTGGCGGTGGTGCTTTCTCTTTAAATTCAGTGAAGTATGTCATAGTAAAGAGTATTCTAATAGCTATGAACTATTGGAATAGGATCGACAAAATTGGACAACTACCAACGATTCTATCTGTCACAAATGGGCTTTCAATTTCTGAACATATAGGTGACGAGCTACGTTTTCAGCAACGTTCACGTTTTGATAAGCTAATTTTTTTGGAGCAGCGTCATTGTCCACCAGGGAGCAGATGGAATTTACCTGGCGGAAAAGGTGGAGGAGGGTAAATATTTTATATACAAACGATTTAATTTAAACAAATTTTATAGAGCTTCCTGCAACGCAGGTGGAGGGGGTGGTGGCGGTTATCAAGGTCAATTTAATTTACTATTTTAGTAACCACGAAATAAATACTTATCAACGAATAATGTAATTAGGTGGTTCTGGTGGATTAGTTGGACCTGGTTTGCCAGGAACAAGTGCAATCATCCGTACAAATGATCTCATAGGCGATCATCTAATTTTACCAAAAAGCAACCCAGACCGTGCTTTTGCTTCCATCATAGCCTGCCCACAACGTGATTGCCCAGCTGGGTAGATTTTATTCTGTTTTGAAATCATTAGACTATCTAATTAGGTCAAATTGTACATTTGGAACGATAACGACACTTTCCGAACAAAGAAATGGATCCATATCACAACCAAAATGTATTTGCCCCGATGGGAGTGTGGTAGAGCCTAATAGTGCAAGTATCTGTCGGATCAGTAGTATTTCTAACTTCAATTTATCTTAATTTTATCTTCAATCTTTTAGATTCTCCAATACTATACAATATTTTTGGCCAACTTTCTTTTACCGTCCAAAGATTTATAGCTGGTATTATTAAATTTTATTTAATTTACTTTAGTCCCTAAAAATAAATTTCTCACTTTAAATTTTCAATAGCTTGCCTGCTTGTTATCTCATTGTTTCTATCGTTGATATGCTGCTTCAAAATAATATATCGTGCACGTGGTTGTGGAAAGAAACTCAGTCCGAGCCCATCCGCTGATGTGCATGAGCTCATTGCTATTGTATCTGGTAAAGATAATAGACCTGTCGCCAGTAATAATGATAACTGCTTGTATAGCGATACCAACTTCGGCATAAGCGGGTATATAATTTCATGCGTATATTCATAATTTTTGTTTTCAGTAATCCAATTTACGAATCATTGAGTTTAACTCCACTAAAGCAGATTCCTAGACACTCGCTTAAATTGGACAAGTATGTATTAATTAGTCAATTGTTTATTATTTTTCTATTATTGCTAGGATAATTGGTCATGGAGCTTTTGGAGAAGTATTTGAAGGTTGGTTATTGATGGGAGAAGGTGATAGCTCCTTTATCGATGACAATTCATCAAAAGATAACCAATATAATGAAAAAATAACAGCAATCAAGGTTGCTATAAAATCCTTACCATTGGAGTCAGCACGTGATTTTGGCGATGATTTTGAAACAGAAGCTCGTTTGTTAAGGTTGTTTTTTCCTAAAATTACATGTAAAATTACATTCTATTTCTTTTTAGTCAGTTCAAACATCAGAATATAGTCACTTTTTTTGGAGTCTCGTTCGAGCAGCAACCAAAATTAAGTTTTAATGAACGTTTGTCTTCTGTTACAATAATAACCGCTACTAATTTTTAGAGACCATACTCGAATTTATTTTACCTTTTTATTTTAGTTAATTGTGCTTGAGTTTCTAGAAGGTGGTGATCTCAAAAATTTCTTACGTGAGAATCGGCCAAGACAGCAGGTTACTTGGTTTTTCACTAGCTAAATCAATCCGTTACGCAATTAGGACTATGTAAGCAACTCCGAGGTTCTGGATTCAACAATGTTGAGAACTGGCGATCTTTTGGGATTTTCTTTAGATATAGTAAAAATAATTTAACTTTATCTTACTTGGATTTAACTTTAAGGCACGTGGCTGTCAACATTTAGAAGAAACGCGATTTGTCCACAGAGATATAGCAGCAAGAAATTGTTTACTTACATCTAAAGTAGGCAATAGAATTGTGAAGATCGCGGATTTTGGAATGGCTAGGGATATTTACAGGTTTATATCGAATTTAATTGAGATTTGTTTAATTATAGAAATGACTACTATCGAAAAGGAGGAAAGGCTTTTCTCCCAGTTCGATGGATGCCACCTGAAGCTTTTTTGGTGAACTATTTAAAATAATATAATTTGTAATATTTTTATTACAGGATGGGTTGTTCACTTCGAAAACTGATGTTTGGGCTTATGGAGTTTTGCTATGGGAAATCTTTTCGCTTGGTTACATTCCATATCCAGGACGAGATAATTTAGAGGTTATTAAAAAGACTAACTATCAGCTATGCTTATTCTAAATAAAATTTATACTATTATGACTACAATGAAGCCTAGGAAATGAGGTTCTTTTACCAAAATTATATTGCAGGTAATGAGGCTTGTTGTTGCTGGTGATCGGCTTGATCCTCCAGTCGGTATTCAAGATGAGATTTATGAGCTGATGCTTCGCTGTTGGAATACAGAGTCTGAGCAGCGTCCAAAATTCGCAGATTTGGTCTGCAAATTTGAGAATTTACTTAAAGTATGTTTAAAAGTTTCAAACAATTTTTTAACGAAATAAATACAAATTTTTAAATCTATGTATTTTCATATTTTTAGAAAAATGATCTTGTAGCAGAACCGATTCCTCCAATGAGAAATCGTTTAATTAATGAGCGCTCAGTTTCTGGCACCCCATCAATGAGTAGTCGTGCATATGATACTCAACCTACAAGCACGATATCAAGAGTATCTTTTTTAGATATTTAGTACAAGATTAAAAAAACGTTCATCACAGGCTACAGCTTCAACTGGAGTCTATTCATCAAATAGTGGAGCTGGTGCATGTAGTTCCACGTCAACATATGAAACAATGCCTATCATCGGTATTCACTTTTTTTTGAATTCATTTGCAATTATTTTAGGCGACGGTGTTTGCCGAGCTGTATATCCTCCATATCAGAGCTGTCAATCAGAAGAGAAGGTTAATATACAAATGATTATGTTTACTTTTTATCAAATAGTTCGTACGCTTATATGATCAGCAACGGACTGAAGAAAATTGTTCAGATGAAACTGGAAGCCAAGATGAAAGTGCTGGTGAGTATATACATTTTAACATTTCATCGCTCAATTTTAGGAACTGTCAAGCTACGCAATTGCTTAATAAAACCATCATTTTTGGATTCAGCTAAAAAAAGTAATGCGCATGGTTGGAATATAAAACAGGATAGAAATATAAATTTTACATCAATTTAGGGGAGAAAGTTGACAGAAGGTGCTTTCGATGGAGTCGTAGGCCATCATTGCCTGATACGACTTTACCTAATGAACAGAGGGAACACTCATTGCCTCCTTATCCCTCGATGAGAACAACAACAAGACATTGTGATGACCAAGACTCGGGTATCGAATCAGCGCGTTCTTTTGGTGGGTACGCTATCCAAATTGGCGAAATTGAAAAAGTTCAAAAATAGATGACTAGTATCAGTCGAAATATTTTTACTCTCGGTTTTTATTTATTAATAATAATCGTAATAAAGTATAATTTATTTAATATAGTCGCTTTAGATTTTTTGGATAATTATTCCTTATACATTAATACTATTAATAGATTAAAATCCAGCTGTAGTATATACATATAAAGACTAACAATAAGAACAACTAAATGTACAAACATACTAGCTTAAGCAAAATCGATATATGCCAGCTAGCGTGTTTAAAAGGAATACAAAATGTATGGCTTAAAAATATTTGGCATTTCTTTAAAGTTTACTCGCATTGTAGGTTATAGGCTTTCGAAGTGTTAAAACAAAGGTAACGAAATAACCTTAATTAAAAACTTATTTTAAGAAAAAACGGACTTTATTTATTAATTATAATCCAATAGAAATATTTGTATTACAAAAATAAAAATCTGGTACATCTGTATAATGGACATTGTGGAGATGAACAAAGAAGCGCCTCTGCTGAACATCATTAGTCAGCAGAATCCTTCTAGCTTAGATGTTTCTTCTACAGAGACTAATGGTTAGATTTACAATATAAACAAAACGTTAAATTTAAAAGCAAAATGCTAAATATTAAACCTGGATTGAAAGAAATATATTTAGAATATATGAAATGCAACGACAATGCTGATATGCTTTCAGAGGATATAAGCAGAAGCAGCTCACAAATGGAGTAAGATATAAAGTTTAATGAATCAAAATTTAAACAACCCGGGGCATTAAAAAGAAATGTAAAAATACCAAAATTTAGCAGCGGAAGCATATCAGCAAGGATTCGAGAATTAGAGGCTGAACAACAACAATTGAGCGAATCATTGTTGTCTTTGAGCACAAAATTCGCACAAGTACAATTTCGGATACAGCAAATTGCTTCTGCGCCAGCTGAACAACGTGAGGTAAATTTTTTAATATTTAGTAAAACATCGAACCGAACAATGTTTAATAATTTTAAATATTAACTGATTATTTAATGCTATACAACGTTAAGGGAATGCTAAATCAACTTAAACAATTTGCTTCTACAAGTTGCACTAATAACCGAAATCTCAGACTACAGCAAAATAGTGAAAATTCTAATTCATCTCTAAATATTGTGGATCTAGAAGAAAACGTAAATGTTATGACAAATGGTAATGCTGCTAATATGACTCATTTAGTTGAAGAGCTGCGGTTACAACTTGGTGAGTGTAATTGAAAAATTCTTAATTCTGAATATTTCCATATAAATGGCAATGACAGATGAGCTGGAAAATTTCGCTTGGCGGAATGGACATCTACGTGAAGGTGATTTACCACTTAGCGAATTGCGCGCAAGGCAAACTCTGGTTAGTATATATTTTCATTGATAGGAATTCTGATTTATAAGGGTGTTGAGATATCCGTCAAGAAATATATTAATCAATGCGAATGATCAGATTTTAAATTATCAGATATTAGAGCGGTTACGGGAGAAGATGCATCTTCGAGTTAAATTGGCTGGACCTGATGCAGATGCCGATGAAAATGAATTTCGTAAAAAACTGGATGCAGAATTGGATGAAGCGGAACGAGGATTGCTTGAAAAGGTTTGAAAATAAGGTTGAATTAGTATGATATTAAGAAAATATTTCAGGACCAATTGGTGAAGCAACTTAGTACACAGGTTAGTCAATTTAGTTGTAATAGGTTTAAATCATTTAAAAAATTATGAAATTTGGATATTTTATTTTAAACACATGTAGATATCCGATCTGGAGCAGTATGTACAGTTGTTACAACGGGAGGCAGTGACTCTCCCTTGTTCAGGCATATTATTATACATAATATTTAAATATATTCAGTCGTTTTCACACGATCCACTAATGCGAATAATATTTAAGATAATGCTGGAACAGCTGCTGGTACAAATTCAGTACTTAACATAGAAGCACCACAGCCAGCAAAACTAGCAATAATCATGGGACAAATACTAAGTCAATTATTAATTTGGCTCGTTACCTTTGGTATGTGAATTGCATAAATAAAATTAATAAATCGTAATTGTGTCGACATGTACTCAACTACCTATATTCATTTTAATAGGCCAAAGTCTCAAGGACATTTTGAGAAGAACGAGCTGAAACGTTCAGCTCTTTTCAATCACTATGGAGATCAACGAGCAGAGTTAGAATTGGCAGTTGATAAGGTAATTTGTTCCTATATTTGTGATTAAATAAATTAAATCATAGGTGATACATGTAATACGCAAACATCAGATTTTGAGTGTCGACCGTGAAGAGCGTGCAGAACTTAGCGTAGACGAACTTAACAAGGTTTTATAGAAGTACTCTTGAATTAGGAAATATTAATCTAATTAGGTTACTATGGAATGTGATCAAGAGGCAATCGTAAGTTCAGTTAGGAAGAAGCTATGCCCAGCGCTGCGCGCACTTCTTGAACATGGTCTCCAACCTTCTGTGGTGCCAGCAAATCAAGGAAACAAGTTACTCCCTTCAAGAATAAGTTTGACTTTTCATATAAATTGAAAACAAATAGGTTGAAAACAATAAATTGAAAACAACAATACCTTATTTTCATAATTTAAGATATATTTTCAAATAACAAGCAGCATGTGAAGAGCAGCCAACTTGTTAAAATTGAGGCTCGAAGATTAGAACATATCTGGGATGTTATAATTTTATTTCTAGAAGCAAGTAGAGCAATAGAACTGCGAGATGGAGTTATTGGAAATCTTAGTGACACTTTTAAGTAAGTATTGTATTGAAAAAATGAAATTTTCTGTTAAAGATGTGAAATATATTTTGAATATTAAAATTTTAGACTAGAAACAATGGAGGCATCAATGCTTCCACATCCTACCTCAAAGCAAATTCTACTTTCTACGATTGAATACATAATTAATAGTCATGGACGATTAAAGCGTTCTCAGGATGCTCAGTGGAAAGCATTGTAAATTAGTTTGAAAATAATGAGATAACTAATTAGATTCTCGAATGTAAGAGAATTGAGGAATGTAAATTAAGCTTTAATTTAACTTTAGTTTTATAAATTAATATTCAAAATAGATCTATTAAATTAAGCGTATGTGCTGCATTGAACCGAAACCGACTACCAGCTTGGATTCGAATAATAGTAAGATCAAATGAATAAAAAATTAAAACAATAGTAATAGTTCCGATCAGATATTGTGTTATCAAGATGTTATTACAAATGGTCCTATACAGCAAGAACGGTTTATTAATATAATATAGAATTGTAAAATGTGTATTAAGGGAGTCGAGGATATTAGGCCGTTGCTTGAAGGACTTCAGCAATTCAATTTTGGTATGAATCAGTATTAAAAAGGAAATAATTGTTACAAATTAAGATTTGCCTGTTGATTTGGCTGTTAGACCGTTTGAGAGTATCAAGGAAGCCTTTGGATAGAATTTTAATGTTATATTTACGTACAAACGTATAAATGAGGCACTTTCTACAAACTAATTAAGGCAAAAGCCATAAGACTAAAGGATAATATCCGTAGATTTCCTTTCCAGGAGTTGTAGCTTCTATAAAATTAAATAGTTCAGGTTACTCAACGTTTTTATTTTCATTAACTTAGGCCTTGATTTTCCGTATCCATCTACTTTAGACCGTTCTGTTTTCCACTCATTTCTTGAAAGTCTCTTTGAAAATTAAAATTTTGGCATTCTGTTTTTAAAGATTGTTCAATAAAGAAAGAACACTGCGAGTGAAAGAGAGTCAATCTTTTTACATTCTTATTGTTAGTTCACTTTACAATTGTCGCCAATCGATTTATTACTTATTCTTACGTGTCTGATAAGGCCAATCGGCGACTTTTTTTTCTAATAGGCGACTTTTTTCTAATAGGCGACTTTTTTTTCTAAAATTTTTTTCTAAAACTTTTTTTCTAAAAACTGTCGAATTTAGTCATTGTCGAAATTATATGCACCATGATTTTCGGGTTGATGTGATTTGTTATAATTCATACATACAATTATTTTGTTGTTTTTATTTTACATTTTAGAGCTTAAAAATTCTTTAAAAATGCCAGCCAGAACGAAATTTTTCGAAATATTCGCGTAGTTACCCAAGGTTTGGATGCATTACGTGAACATGAATCAATAAAAGACAAGTTGACTGGTGGTATTGATCTGCTTATGCTGGATGAGCGTCAGTTGATTGACGAGAAAACATCAATTGTTGTAGGAATTTGGAGAATATACTTTTAGGCGTTGTGGAGGCTCAGGTTTATTAAAATAAATTTTTTTGATGTTTCGTGTTATAGGTCATGGTTGCACTTGCCTCACATTTTCAAAATTTGGAGGCTGTCAAACAAAAGTATAAAGCTCAAGTTCGTCGTCTATGCCAAGAAAATGCGTGGATTCGTGATGAGGTTTTATAAGTTAGTATTTTCTATAACGAAATATTTTTAGTTGAACTCGACTCAGCAGCAACTTCGTACAGCAATGCAGGTTTTTTTATTTTTCTATAATTGAATTAATAAATTTATTAGAATATTGCGCAATTGGAAGAGGAGAACAAGCGCCTGAAATTTATGAATAGCATTAAGAGATTTGATGAGGATTTGCCGGAACTTGCTGACAAAGAAGGAGATCAAGCTGAACAACAACGTCCTGCAAGCGATGTTCATAATTCAACATTACAGGAACTTGGTTTTGGCGATGAACAACACCTGAAGCTCCATTTACTGCTGATGATGAAGTTTTGGCTTCTGGTTGCTCGCATGCTTTAGAAATGGCTATTGTTGCTATTGCTGATCCAGGACAGAATATTCTTGTTCCCAGGCCTGGCTTTCCTTTGTATTCAACATTGTGCCAACGGAATGATTTGAATTTAGGCAATATAGACTGGAAATGGATGATAAAGGATTAATTGATTTGGCCCATTTGGAAAGCTTATTTGACTCACAAACATGTAAGCGATAGATAAAATAATTTCCAGACTAAACTAACTTTCTTAGGAGCTATAATAGTTAACAATCCTTCAAACCCAACTGGAGTGGTTTTTCCAAAGGAGCATTTGGAACAAATTTTGGAAGTGGCACAAAAATATAAGGCAAGTTTTGATTGTTGTAAAATGAGCTTAAAATCTTGAATAAATCTTATTTTGTCCTAATTTTCGCATTTTCAGGTTCCGATCATTGCTGATGAAATTTATGGTGATTTGGTTTATGGTGAAGGCGCCCGTTTTCATCCAATGCCAACATTAAGTCCTCATGTTCCAATAATAACTTGTGAGGGGATTGGAAAAAGATATTTTGTCCCTGGGTGGAGGCTTGGTTGGCTAATTGTACACGATCGTTGCGGAGGCATTCTGTCTGAAATAAAGAAGGGAATCGTTGCTTTAAGTCAGAATATTGTTGCTGATATTACACAGGTTTTTTTAAATTAAATTGAATTTTTTCAAATTTATTTTTTAAGGGAAAATTGATCAAAACGTTCCGTGGCCATCAAAGCTGTTTTTTTTGTTGTAATTTTAATCCGCGATCAACTCTTCTGGTTTCTGGCTCGTTTGATGGAACGGTTTGAAAATTTTAATAAATTCCACTATATAATCCCACTATTTTGAGCTATCCCCTTCATTGACCTTCGATTGATTTTGTTGACAAAATACCCCTTGTAATTACTTGGAATTCCAAAAAACTTGTTCTGTTTCTCCTGGGTAATCTTTGTATACCCGAAACCAATATTCTAACAGAAAATTCCGGACAGGCTGACACTTGAGGGTTACAGATATCCAGAACCACCAACCAAAAATCGTTTTTTAGTTGTCTGCAGATTTTGTCCGCAAAAACTTTCTTCTGTTTATGTTTTTTTTAAATTTATAGGTCTGAATTTGGTATGTTCGTTCAAGCACCTGTGTCCGTTTATTGCCTGCCATTCTGACCATAGTAAATTTTATCTTTTGTTAAAAAAAGATTTTTAATTTTTTCTTTAAAGTCAGCGCTGTAGGTTTCAATAGCGACGGTTCTCTAATTGCTACACGCAGTTATGGTGGTATTGTTCGAATTTGGGAAGCGGGCAGTGGTCAATATATAACTACACTTCTTGGTTTGTTTTTTTAGATTTTAGAGAGTTTGAAGGGGGGGGGGAGTTTGCGTATTTGACCTAACTGCCACGTTGTTGGTTTCTTCATATTTCATCTGGGGATTCCGGTGGTTTAAGATAAATATCAGCGAATGAGTTATACGGGTTTTGAAGGACATCGCGGGGTTAGGGGGATATAGACGGTTTAAATTTGCCGCTCATATTAATTCCTCTAAATTTAGCATTTTTAATTTTAAAGGTATGATGTAGATGTGTGCCTCAACAATCACTCTGTGTACAAGTGTGGCAGATGGCTCTGAAACATCAACAGCTACACCAAGACAAGTTATTGCGAGGTGTTCTTAATGAGCAATGGACTGCAACAAATTGGTGATGAATTACAAAGATGAGAGAAGCTAAAAATGTGGCAAAGATGCTTCCGCCACATTTAAAGGTCTAAAAGATATTCGAATGATATTATTTTTGTTATTTTATGTGCTTTTCCGTTTGCGTCGATTGTTTTGTTTTATTTTTTTCGCACAAAATGTTATCAAAACAGCAGAATTTTTAGATGCAAAAACGGAAAAGCACAATCAAGCCACTTGTAAAAAAAGGATTTTTGCGGATTCGTTTAGAAGAAAGCAAAAAGGCCTTTTCTTTACAAGTGGTATTTTTTATCACATAATTTTTTTGTTTGGTAAAAATGGGTTTGGGGTCCCCCCTCCTTAGACCCCGGGTTTACCCAATACCCAATTCCTCCAAGCTCAGAGAGCTTCAGACACTCCTAAACTCCAAAAGTGATCCAACTTGACGACCTTTTTCTCTAAAAATTCAAACTTTTTCTATAATGAAACACCCAGATGGATTCCATCTACTAGGTTCAGGCTTTCATACCTCCGAGTTATATCCAAAGGCAGGGGTTGTTATTCAATAGGTGTAGACAGTAGGGCACTTAGACCTTAGATTTGATTAGAACCCCCCCCCCCCCCCCCCCCCCCCCTTCCCGCACTTCAACGGGCCTTCTACAACTTCAACTGCTCCTACTGGCCGTCTACAACTTCAACTGCTCCTGCCAGACGTCTACAACTTCTCCTGCACCGGCTCTAATGGTCCCTCGGCCCCGACTCGGTACTCTAATGAACCCCCGGGTCCAACAAGGTACTCTACTGTCCACACCTATTTTATAAGACCCCTGTCTTACACCAATCCCAAGTCTGACCCAAATGTCACTCCCCAAAATGCCCCGAACAAAACGTCACTTCCCAAAATGCCCCGGACATAACGTCACTTCCCAAAATGCCCCGGACATAACGTCACTCCCCAAAATGCCCCGAACAAAACGTCACTCCCCAAAATGCCCCGAACAAAACGTCACTCCCCAAAATGCCCCGGACAAAACGTCACTCCCCAAAATGCCCCGGACAAAACGTCACTCCCCAATTCGTCCCACAGACAAAATATCACTCCCCAATTTGCCCCACAGACAAAACATCACTCCCCAATTCGTCCCGAAAATAACCCGCACTGAAAATCCCGCAGTGAACTGACCGACCCCCCTTTTTCAAAGAATCCTCTCCATAGGTTCAGGCTTTCATACCTCCGAGTTATATCCAAAGGCACGGGTTGTTATTCAATAGGTGTAGACAGTAGGGCACTTAGACCTTAGATTTGATTAGAACCCCCCCCCCCCCCCTTCCCGCACTTCAACGGGCCTTCTACAACTTCAACTGCTCCTACTGGCCGTCTACAACTTCAACTGCTCCTGCCAGACGTCTACAACTTCTCCTGCACCGGCTCTAATGGTCCCCGGGCCCCTCCACGGTACTTTAATGCACCCCCGGGTCCAACAAGGTACTCTACTGTCCACACCTATTTTATAAGACCCCTGTCTTACACCAATCCCAAGTCTGACCCAAATGTCACTCCCCAAAATGCCCCGAACAAAACGTCACTTCCCAAAATGCCCCGGACATAACGTCACTCCCCAAAATGCCCCGAACAAAACGTCACTCCCCAAAATGCCCCGAACAAAACGTCACTCCCCAAAATGCCCCGGACAAAACGTCACTCCCCAAAATGCCCCGGACAAAACGTCACTCCCCAATTCGTCCCACAGACAAAATATCACTCCCCAATTTGCCCCACAGACAAAACATCACTCCCCAATTCGTCCCGAAAATAACCCGCACTGAAAATCCCGCAGTGAACTGACCGACCCCCCTTTTTCAAAGAATCCTCTCCATAGGTTCAGGCTTTCATACCTCCGAGTTATATCCAAAGGCACGGGTTGTTATTCAATAGGTGTAGACAGTAGGGCACTTAGACCTTAGATTTGATTAGAACCCCCCCCCCCCCCCCTTCCCGCACTTCAACGGGCCTTCTACAACTTCAACTGCTCCTACTGGCCGTCTACAACTTCAACTGCTCCTGCCAGACGTCTACAACTTCTCCTGCACCGGCTCTAATGGTCCCCGGGCCCCTCCACGGTACTTTAATGCACCCCCGGGTCCAACAAGGTACTCTACTGTCCACACCTATTTTATAAGACCCCTGTCTTACACCAATCCCAAGTCTGACCCAAATGTCACTCCCCAAAATGCCCCGAACAAAACGTCACTTCCCAAAATGCCCCGGACATAACGTCACTTCCCAAAATGCCCCGGACATAACGTCACTCCCCAAAATGCCCCGAACAAAACGTCACTCCCCAAAATGCCCCGAACAAAACGTCACTCCCCAAAATGCCCCGGACAAAACGTCACTCCCCAAAATGCCCCGGACAAAACGTCACTCCCCAATTCGTCCCACAGACACAATATCACTCCCCAAATTGCCCCACAGACAAAACATCACTCCCCAATTCGTCCCGAAATAACCCGCACTGAAATCCCGCAGTGAACTGACCGACCCCCCTTTTTCAAAGAATCCTCTCCATAGGTTCAGGCTTTCATACCTCCGAGTTATATCCAAAGGCACGGGTTGTTATTCAATAGGTGTAGACAGTAGGGCACTTAGACCTTAGATTTGATTAGAACCCCCCCCCCCCCTTCCCGCACTTCAACGGGCCTTCTACAACTTCAACTGCTCCTACTGGCCGTCTACAACTTCAACTGCTCCTGCCAGACGTCTACAACTTCTCCTGCACCGTCTCTAATCTTACCCTGGCCACTCCACGGTACTTTAATGCACACAAGCGTCCAACAAGGTACTCTACTGTCCACACCTATTTTATAAGACCCCTGTCTTACACCAATCCCAGGTCTGACCCAAATGTCACTCCCCAAAATGCCCCGAACAAAACGTCACTTCCCAAAATGCCCCGGACATAACGTCACTCCCCAAATGCCCGAACAAAACGTCACTCCCCAAAATGCCCCGAACAAAACGTCACTCCCCAAAATGCCCCGGACAAAACGTCACTCCCCAAAATGCCCCGGACAAAACGTCACTCCCCAATTCGTCCCACAGACAAAATATCACTCCCCAATTTGCCCCACAGACAAAACATCACTCCCCAATTCGTCCCGAAAATAACCCGCACTGAAAATCCCGCAGTGAACTGACCGACCCCCCTTTTTCAAAGAATCCTCTCCATAGGTTCAGGCTTTCATACCTCCGAGTTATATCCAAAGGCACGGGTTGTTATTCAATAGGTGTAGACAGTAGGGCACTTAGACCTTAGATTTGATTAGAACCCCCCCCCCCCCCCTTCCCGCACTTCAACGGGCCTTCTACAACTTCAACTGCTCCTACTGGCCGTCTACAACTTCAACTGCTCCTGCCAGACGTCTACAACTTCTCCTGCACCGGCTCTAATGGTCCCCGGGCCCCTCCACGGTACTTTAATGCACCCCCGGGTCCAACAAGGTACTCTACTGTCCACACCTATTTTATAAGACCCCTGTCTTACACCAATCCCAAGTCTGACCCAAATGTCACTCCCCAAAATGCCCCGAACAAAACGTCACTTCCCAAAATGCCCCGGACATAACGTCACTTCCCAAAAAGACCCCGACAAAACGTCACTCCCCAAAATGCCCCGAACAAAACGTCACTCCCCAAAATGCCCCGAACAAAACGTCACTCCCCAAAATGCCCCGGACAAAACGTCACTCCCCAAAATGCCCCGGACAAAACGTCACTCCCCAATTCGTCCCACAGACAAAATATCACTCCCCAATTTGCCCCACAGACAAAACATCACTCCCCAATTCGTCCCGAAAATAACCCGCACTGAAAATCCCGCAGTGAACTGACCGACCCCCCTTTTTCAAAGAATCCTCTCCATAGGTTCAGGCTTTCATACCTCCGAGTTATATCCAAAGGCACGGGTTGTTATTCAATAGGTGTAGACAGTAGGGCACTTAGACCTTAGATTTGATTAGAACCCCCCCCCCCCCCCTTCCCGCACTTCAACGGGCCTTCTACAACTTCAACTGCTCCTACTGGCCGTCTACAACTTCAACTGCTCCTGCCAGACGTCTACAACTTCTCCTGCACCGGCTCTAATGGTCCCCGGGCCCCTCCACGGTACTTTAATGCACCCCCGGGTCCAACAAGGTACTCTACTGTCCACACCTATTTTATAAGACCCCTGTCTTACACCAATCCCAAGTCTGACCCAAATGTCACTCCCCAAAATGCCCCGAACAAAACGTCACTTCCCAAAATGCCCCGGACATAACGTCACTCCCCAAAATGCCCCGAACAAAACGTCACTCCCCAAAATGCCCCGAACAAAACGTCACTCCCCAAATGCCCCGGACAAAACGTCACTCCCCAAAATGCCCCGGACAAAACGTCACTCCCCAATTCGTCCCACAGACACTATATCACTCCCCAATTTGCCCCACAGACCAAACATCACTCCCCAATTCGTCCCGAAAATAACCCGCACTGAAAATCCCGCAGTGAACTGACCGACCCCCCTTTTTCAAAGAATCCTCTCCATAGGTTCAGGCTTTCATACCTCCGAGTTATATCCAAAGGCACGGGTTGTTATTCAATAGGTGTAGACAGTAGGGCACTTAGACCTTAGATTTGATTAGAACCCCCCCCCCCCCCCCCCTTCCCGCACTTCAACGGGCCTTCTACAACTTCAACTGCTCCTACTGGCCGTCTACAACTTCAACTGCTCCTGCCAGACGTCTACAACTTCTCCTGCACCGGCTCTAATGGTCCCCGGGCCCCTCCACGGTACTTTAATGCACCCCCGGGTCCAACAAGGTACTCTACTGTCCACACCTATTTTATAAGACCCCTGTCTTACACCAATCCCAGGTCTGACCCAAATGTCACTCCCCAAAATGCCCCGAACAAAACGTCACTTCCCAAAATGCCCCGGACATAACGTCACTCCCCAAAATGCCCCGAACAAAACGTCACTCCCCAAAATGCCCCGAACAAAACGTCACTCCCCAAAATGCCCCGGACAAAACGTCACTCCCCAAAATGCCCCGGACAAACGTCACTCCCCAATTCGTCCCACAGACAAAATATCACTCCCCAATTTGCCCCACAGACAAAACATCACTCCCCAATTCGTCCCGAAAATAACCCGCACTGAAAATCCCGCAGTGAACTGACCGACCCCCCTTTTTCAAAGAATCCTCTCCATAGGTTCAGGCTTTCATACCTCCGAGTTATATCCAAAGGCACGGGTTGTTATTCATAGGTGTAGACAGTAGGTCACTTAGTACTTAGATTTGATTAGAACCCCCCCCCCCCCCCTTCCCGCACTTCAACGGGCCTTCTACAACTTCAACTGCTCCTACTGGCCGTCTACAACTTCAACTGCTCCTGCCAGACGTCTACAACTTCTCCTGCACCGGCTCTAATGGTCCCCGGGCCCCTCCACGGTACTTTAATGCACCCCCGGGTCCAACAAGGTACTCTACTGTCCACACCTATTTTATAAGACCCCTGTCTTACACCAATCCCAAGTCTGACCCAAATGTCACTCCCCAAAATGCCCCGAACAAAACGTCACTTCCCAATTCGCCCCGGACAAAACGTCACTTCCCAAAATGCCCCGGACAAAACGTCACTCCCCAAAATGCCCCGGACAAAACGTCACTCCCCAAAATGCCCCGAACAAAACGTCACTCCCCAAAAATCCCCGGACAAAACGTCACACCCCAAAAAGCCCCCGACAAAACCTCACACCCCAATACGTCCCACAGACAAAATATCACTCCCCAATTTGCCCCACAGACAAACATCACTCCCCAATTCGTCCCGAAAATAACCCGCACTGAAAATCCCGCAGTGAACTGACCGACCCCCCTTTTTCAAAGAATCCTCTCCATAGGTTCAGGCTTTCATACCTCCGAGTTATATCCAAAGGCACGGGTTGTTATTCAATAGGTGTAGACAGTAGGGCACTTAGACCTTAGATTTGATTAGAACCCCCCCCCCCCCCCCCCTTCCCGCACTTCAACGGGCCTTCTACAACTTCAACTGCTCCTACTGGCCGTCTACAACTTCAACTGCTCCTGCCAGACGTCTACAACTTCTCCTGCACCGGCTCTAATGGTCCCCGGGCCCCTCCACGGTACTTTAATGCACCCCGGGTCCAACAAGGTACTCTACTGTCCACACCTATTTTATAAGACCCCTGTCTTACACCAATCCCAAGTCTGACCCAAATGTCACTCCCCAAAATGCCCCGAACAAAACGTCACTACCCAAATGCCCCGGACATAACGTCACTCCCCAAAATGCCCCGAACAAACGTCACTCCCCAAAATGCCCCGAACAAAACGTCACTCCCAAAATGCCCCGGACAAAACGTCACTCCCCAAAATGCCCCGGACAAAACGTCACTCCCCAATTCGTCCCACAGACAAAATATCACTCCCCAATTTGCCCCACAGACAAAACATCACTTTCATACCTCCGAGTTATATCCAAAGGCACGGGTTGTTATTCAATAGGTGTAG